>CAWUFW010001730.1:0-1314905 GCA_963921515.1 Calotriton arnoldi
TTGCCAGGCAAGCCCATTGTCAATGGGTGCGCACCGATCCGGTCCATTGAGGTACAACGCGCACAGGGGTACAACGCGTACCCGCACACATTGAATGCAATGGGCCGGCCGGAGGCACCGATCGGTCCATTGCAGTACAACGCGCACAGGGGTACAACGCGTACCCGACACATTGAAAGCAATGGGCCGGCCGGAGGCACCGATCGGTCCATTGCAGTACAACGCGCACAGGGGTACAACGCGTACCCGCACACATTGAATGCAATGGGCCGGCCGGAGGCACCGATCGGTCCATTGCAGTACAACGCGCACAGGGGTACAACGCGTACCCGCACACATTGAAAGCAATGGGCCGGCCGGAGGCACCGATCGGTCCATTGCTGTTCAACGCATCACTGTACATGTGACTGGCATATGTCAGCATGCCTGTCTCAGATGGACATATGCCAGCCACAGATAGCTCCCAGGGAGTGAGGGGCACACCTACATCACGACAGCCTGTCCAAACCTTATCATAAGGCATGTAAGGCTGCATTTCCTATTGTGTGTATGTTGGTGTACATGTTGTCCTCTGGGTGTCACCTGTGGGCAGCCACCCCCAGGCTGTGCACGTGTTAATGGGGACAGGATCCTGGGTGTTACGTGTACGTGACCACTGTGATGTGCAACTGTTCATATCTGTGCATGTGCCATGGTCACATTTCACAGTGGTGTTTGTGTATGTCATGTCACATACCCCGTGAGTCCCATGTGGGACGGTATGTTTGAGCCAGGGTGTCCCAGTGGCACAATAGTGATGGCCCTCCACAGTCTTTGTGCATGTAGTGTTTACAATGTCTCTGATTTCATGTGCACAATGGGAGACAGTCTCCACATCCACGTTGTGTGTGCATGGACTCTGATGTTGTGCGTGTGTGTCACAGACGTCCATGGCTCTCCTGCCATGGCAAGTGTGGCCACTACCTGTGGGGGTCATGTTTGTTTTGTTGTGGTGTACACATGATACTCCAGGTGATGCCAGTGTCCATGTGGCATTACAGGGTCCCTGGGAATGTGCCTGTCGTTGAGCTGTGGTGCCTGGGGCACATCTGTCCTCACATGTCACTGGGGGGTGACTGTGACACAGCATCATGATATCCAATGGGCCAACCTGGGACAAATTGATGCCACCTGTAGGACCGTGTTGACAGATGTTGGCCATGTATGTACCATACATGTCGTTCCGGTACTGCACACTTCATGTAGTTGTGCCTCATGATGATGTATGTTGGGATCTTGAGTGTGTTCAATGCCGCATATGTGGGGTGACTGACGATCTTGCTTACTTCTCCTCTGCACTGCAGGGCTCCTGCTGTCCATCGGCCATTCCCAGACCTGGCAACGATGGTGGAACGGGACAGCATCCGACGGTACCGCTTCACCAGGCAGCTGATTGAGGATTTGGCAGTGCAGTTGTCCCCACATTTGCAGCCTGGCCGGCCGTATCCTACAGCGCTGACCCCCAAGGTGAAGGTGATGGCAGCCCTACACTTCTTTGCCACCGGTACCTTCCAACATACTGTGGCGTCTGCTGGTGGGATGTCACAGACCATGTTCAGCCGTGTGCTCCGCGATGTTTTGGCGGCAATGTTGCTCTTCCTGAACCGGTACATCTATTTCCCTAGACTGCGACGACTCACTGACGTGAAGAGTGACTTTTATGCCCTGGGGAGGATGCCGCATGTCATTGGCTCCATTGATGGGACACATGTGGCTTTGGTACCACCACAGGCCCAGGAGCAGGCCTACAGGAACCGCAAGCACTACCACTCGGTCAATGCACTGGTGGTGTGTCTTGCAGACATGACCATCACACACGTGTGTGCCCGTTTCCCTGGTTCAGCACACGATGCCTTTGTGATGAGGAGTAGTCGCATCCCCAGGTTGATGGCACAGATGCAGAACCAGCGTGCCTGGCTTGTCGGTGTGTACTGACTTTGTGCCATTGTGTGTGATCTGATCTGTAGTATTCCGCCCACTTTTCCAAGTCAGCTGATGTGCACTTGTCTGTCCGTAGGTGACTCGGGATACCCCAACATGCCGTGGTTGCTGACACCCCTCAGGAACCCTGTGACACCTGCCCAGATGCGCTACAATGAGGCACATGGTCGGACCAGGAGAGTGATTGAGCGGACCTTTGGTCTCCTGAAGAGCCGCTTCCGCTGCCTGGACAAGACCGGAGGGTCCCTCCCATATGCCCCTGCGAAAGTGTGCAAGATTATCATCGTCTGCTGCATGCTCCACAACCTGGCAGTGCGGAAGGAGTTGCCTCTCATCCAGGATGACGATGACCAACATCCGCCACCTGTGGAGGATCCTGGCCTGGACCACGATGCCAGTGACGATGATGATGATGATGGTGATGGTGATGTCCGCACACAGCTCATCACCAACTTCTTTAGCTGAATGTGAGTATCCTGAGGTGTCATGTGAATGATGTGAGTTGGCATGATGTGTGGGTGGTGCTCTGGTGCTGTTGGAGTGTGTCCATGGGCTACTTGACAGGATGTGTGTTGCGATGTGTGGTGACAGGTGGGCTGTACTCCCCAACAGTGTTGACATGCTAACTTGGTTCTGGGTGGGTATCTTGTAACATGTATTGTGCATGAGTTTTGCTGTTCTGTCCTGTACTGCATTGCTTTTGACTGTGTGTCATTTCTGTCCTTCACAGGGTACTTTCAGATTCGTTTGGTCAACTGTGTCCACCGACGACGTGATTGCACATCCAGGCTGGTAGCTGTTGTGTCCCTACAGGTGATGTGCGCCACACCCATGGACTTCCTTCTGTCTACAGTTGTTGACTGTGTGCCCGCTACCAGGTGGGGTTACCTTGCATCTGTAGTGGTTACGGCATGTTGCTACTGTGTAATAAACCTGTGCTTCACTTAGTGATGTGCGTTGTCTGTGGTCACACATTTGACTGCCATTTGCTTACTGCACCTGTGGGCTACTTGACTACAACTGGGAATGGGTGTGGTGTCTGTGCATTGCACCGTCTTCCCTGGCAACATCAGTGTAGGCAATGAGTCAGATGGCCTAGGTGTGTATGTGTTGTGTAGCCCTGGTGGTGTGTCTCCCTCATATGTGTCACGTTGCCTGTACTCACATGCCTGTGTTGTCCTTGCTGTTGCAGTTCGCATACACAGTGTAATTTTGCTGTTCATCATCCCCATAACAGCACCCACGTTGGAATCACGACAGAGGCAAGTATGGTGTATTATTGTGTTTATTGTGATACATCTGTGATAATAGTGCATAGGATGGATTGTGCTGTACATGAATCTTGCAATCCCAAGTTCCTAGATGAATAGAAAGTCCAGGTAGACAGGATCCCCAGTATCGGGGCCACAGTTGTCTGACACATTGTTCCAACTTGTACTCCCCATGCAATGTGTGGGAGTAGTGTTGCCATCAACAGGGTGAACAGTCTGTGCACAAAGGCGAAAATCCAGAACAGGTTCAGGCTTCCTGGGAGTTGCGCTTGGCCATCAGCCTCTCACTTTCCCCTCCTCGGACGACCCCTCTTCTTGGGGGGGCCCTCAAGTGCAGGCTGCTGCGGTGCAGGGGACTCTCCGCCAGAGTCCTCCTCCCTCCCTGTGGCAGTTGCAGTTTGTTCGGTGCCAGATGTTGTTGGCACACAGGGAGGTGTGGACTGGTTGCTGTTCATCTGGCGGAGGCATTGTAAAATGTCCCTGTGCACCGCCGTCATCTCATGTAGTACATCCCACTTGGACTCCACGCGGGTCATGTGGGAGTCCACACGTGACATGTGTGACTCCACGTGGGACATGTGGGAGTCCAAGCGGGCATGATGGGCAGCCTGCTGCTGTTTGATGTCTCTGAGGAGCCCCACTACCTGGCTGAGCTCTCCGGTGCTGGACTGGTACGCATCAGCTATGCGTACCAGTTGTGGGTCTTCATGCACACCAGCAACGTCTGCAAGCAGCGACCTCTGTCTCCCACCCCTCCCACCACCCCTGCTGACATGTGCAGTGTGTGCAGTTGCACGCACAGATAACCCTGGTCCACCTTGGGGGTTGGTGGTGGTGGTGGTGTCCATGGCCCCAGGTTGGTCCAGGGTCACTGCGCTGGTGTTGTTCCTTATTCTGTCCATGTCGGCAGGGATGGTATTCGTGGTGACAGTCGTTGGAGGGGTGGGTGCAGGGGGTGCAGCTGGTGGACCTGCTGGTGCTGCAGCTGGTGGTCCTGCTGGTGCAGCATGTTGACTTGCACCGGATGTGCCAGGTTGTTCTTCATCGTCCGAGGAGGACAGAGGCTGTACGACGCCAGTGAGCTCGGCATCCTCTTGAGCCTGGGACTGGGACTCCTCAGCGTCTGCTGCTGTGTCCCTATCATCACCTGTTTTTGGGAGACACAAACAATGTATGTCATGTTTCTGCAGGCATCAGTGGTTGACACACCTGACAGTTGTGACTGTGCCTCGGGGTGCGGGCCTGTACATTGTATTGTCCTAAGTCGTCACAGTCAGGGGTTGATATTGGTGTGGCACATTGTCCTGCATTATTTGGGCATTTCTATGTATTCTCTGGGGTGTGAACATGGTCTGCATTGATTGTGTTTGGTTGACAGCCAGACCTCCTTCCCACCCACCCACCCACCCAGTCAGTTATCCCACCATGGAACGTGCTTGCATTGCAGGGAGTGTAAGTTGTCTCTCAGGATGTCAGTCAGTGGTGTCCTGCTGTTTGTTGGTGCACAGTTGCCAGCAGGGCCTTGTGCTCCCCACAGCAGTAGCCAGTGTCAGCCATCTTGTGAGTCCTTCTCCACTCCCTGTGATGTGAGCATGGTTCAGGGTGGTGTTGATGGGCCAGTTGTGAGGCTGAGCAATGTCTGTGACTACGACTCCCATCATGCTATTGCCTCCACCCCCTTCCCAGCATGCCCATGCTTCCTTCCTTTTGACTCTGCTTCCCTGTGGGGTGGGCTGGCTGTGCTGACAGGATGGCTGGGAGTGTTGTCCTGGCAGTTGTTTGGCTAAGAGTCCCAAGAGTGTCCCTGTGCTTCACACAACATAACCCAGGGTGGTGGTGCTTTGTGGGATCTTGTGTTAGGATGGAGGGCATTGCATTCTACCAGGTGGGTACTGTGGAGTTTGTGTTGGGGGGGTGTGAGGGGAGGTGCTGGTGACTATGGTCAGTGCTGCAAGTCCCCCTTCCCACCCAGCCAGCCAGATATCCCACCATGGAACGTGCTTGCATTGCAGGGAGTGTAAGTTGTCTCTCAGGATGTCAGTCAGTGGTGTCCTGCTGTTTGTTGGTGCACAGTTGCCAGCAGGGCCTTGTGCTCCCCACAGCAGTAGCCAGTGTCAGCCATCTTGTGAGTCCTTCTCCACTCCCTGTGATGTGCGCATGGTTCATGGTGGTGTTGATGGGACAGTTGTGGGGGGGCAATATGTGTGACTGCGACTCCCATGATGCTATTGGCTACACTGACTTGGCCAGCATACACAGAATTCCTTCCTTTGAGTGGTCTTCACTGTGTGTTGGTGTTGTTGTGGTGGCTACATGTGTGGATGTGTTTGTTGGTTCTATTTGTGCCACTGCCTAGCTGTAGTTGTGGTTGTGTTTGTACATGTGTTGGCACAGTTGGATGTGACTTTTTTGATGGCATGTGTTGTGTTTCTCTGACTGACATACACATTTTGGGATGATTCTGTTCTGGTTGCTGTGTGATTGCTATGAGTGCATGGTTTGACTTTCCCCTTGACAGTGATGTGTGTGTGTTTTGTGGCAGTATATTGTGTACATTTGTTGTGTACTCACCAGGCTCTGGGATGTCCTCTAGTCCATATATGCTCACTGGCGGTAGGATGGCCCGCACCTTCTCCTCCCAGGGCCTGAGGTATATTGGCTTGGCAGGAGGGCCACTGCCGGTGTGTTGGCTGTTGATGTAGTCTTGCTTCAGCAGTTTCCGTACCCTCCTGCGCACGTCATACCACCTGTTCTGGATGTCGCTCTTTGTGCGCCGACATGGTGATTGGGCGTTCACCCTGTTGATGATCCTCTCCCACATCTTGGTTTTCTGCGACATGGGGGTCTGTTGGACCAATGTGCCAAACAGCTGTGGCTCTACCCTGAGGATCTCGTCTACCAGGACTTCCAATTCACAATCTAGGAACTTGGGATTCTTCTTGGGGGGCATGGTGATGGGTGGTGATGGTGGGTGATGTGTGTGTTGGTGTGCAGGTGAGGGTGTGTGGGTGTGTGTTGTGCTGGGTGTATGTGAGGTAGGTATTTGTTGGTGTGCTGCTGGTGTGTGGCTTGTGTGAGGGATGAGCTGTGGGTGTGTGGTTGCTTTCTCTTGGGTGCTGGCAGTGGAATGGCATTTGCAAAGGCTCATGGTAGTGATTTGTGTCCTTTATATAGGTGGAGTTGTGGGTGTGTCTTTGTTCTCTGTCCCCACCCCCCCCAGTATTTATTGGCTTGGTAATTGCTTGTTTGGCCTTTTTTTGGTTGATTTTTCCTTTGTGCTGTTTGTGTATGTTGGAAACGTTCTTGTGACCGAGTCGGACCCTGCATTGGTCTCGTACGGTGTTTTCCGTTTCGTTCACGCTGTGTTTGTGCAGTTTTGTATGCTGCGTACGCGTCGGTCGCGGTGTATTGTGTTGCTTCGGCTCGGTTTTGTATGCGTGTCGGTCGTATGGCTTGTCCTCCGTCCGACTCGGTCGTGTTTTTCGCGCCTTGCATCGTACTTTGCGGGTTGGAGTTGGCGGGTACGATTCGGTCGGATTTGTTCCGGGTGCGTGTCGGTCGGTTGAATTCGCGTGTTTTTCCGGCCGGATTGCTATTTTCCGAGTGGCTCGGTCGGTCGGCTTGGTTTCCTGACGTGTCGGTCGGATTTATCGCGGCTTGCATCGTACTTGGCGTGTCGGGCGCCACTGGTACGTGTCGGTCGGTAATTTTTCCGGCTCCGAGTCGGTCGGTGCTTTTTCCGGCCCGAATCGGAATCGACCCCATAGTAGTGCACATAGGTTTTTCAGGCACAATGTGGTCCTGAACACTCTTTCAGTTATTTTGGGATTTAGGCAGTTCGCTAATCCTGAGTGCACGCAATATAGAAAGAAGTACATTGATTAAACATTTTGAGACTTAGAATAGGAGTGCCCCACTTACCCTTCAAATTTATTGTTAGCAACATGCCTAAGTCTTCATGCTCTAAAATGTCATGAGTGTGCGAACCTGCTTAGACTTGGTTTGGAAGGAGTTCTTACTGTGGCACATGGGTCTAGATGTCCATTACCAGACTAAAAAATACTAGGTCTGTGGAGTCGAACAGGAAATACAATTGTTTGCTGCTTTAATTTCATGAGACGCTTCAGCTTTGCTTCAGGATATTCTGTATATGTTGCTCATAGGTCTACTTTGATTACTTATAGTCAAATATGTATACCGCGCTGCAGAATAAATGCTAAAACGATTTCTTCTGGAAAACAACCTTCCCACTGATGATTGCTACAAAGTGTCAATTTCAAAGAAGCTTGAGCTATAAATAGGGCATTGGTGTTTGAGAATGAACCTGCTTTGTATCACGGCTGTTCCAGGGCTGTCTTTCTTGTCAGGATTTTAGCTCATTCTCTTGTATTGACAGCTCCCTGCTCTTGCCACTGCTATTAACATGTAAATAATTAGTGTGGATTTAGGGGTCATTGATTAACGCCATTGATGAGACATCTGTGTTCATTGCCTGAGTTATCGATCCCTCTACTTCATGGAACCGCGTCTGTGTCCTGGATCGTTCGCATTTTATTGTGAAAAGCAAGGTTGTTTTTCTCTTTCAGTTTTCCTGCAGTTCGCGCGATGCTGTTAAAACGATGCATATGGTGTTTTACGGTGCCTCATAGTCATTTTAAATGCATGCAAATGTATATATCGTATGCTGAGGCTGTGCTGAATAGGGTGAAGGAAGAAGAGTTACTCACCCGCAGTCCAAAAATGATGTCCGGTCAGCAAGGTCTCTGCAGGCCTCATCTCTCTGAGCACAGCTTACCTTAAATCACATGATTGTTTACCTTAATCTCTATCGTTCTATTTCTGCAAATCACCCACACCTCATTTCAAAGATTACATCTCCTTTGAGATTCTGAAACCCTGAATTTAACAATAGCTGTTGTCCTCTAGCTCATCTATTAATCTCACCAGACACTGGAATGAATGCTCCTGACCCACACTAATGATCAGGGCTAACTCCTGTTATTTCAAACGACTTTAAAAAAAAGAAGGGCACTGGAATTATGTGGCAGGAGAGGGCAAAATTTTGCTGCAGGGTTGAGTAAATTATGCGGCAAGAAAAAGGCCAATTACGTGGCATAATGCTTCACATTTTTAATAGTATTACTTCATTATGTTGTCATTTTTTAACTTGGTAACACTGTCTGGACATTGGTTGCACATCATAGGAATCATTTTAATACCCAAATATAGCAAAAAGCAACAAAAAGGTGACCAGCCCGTATGGGCCTTTCAGTGCACGGCAGCACGTGTCATTGGATTTTTAGTAACTTTTGAACCCTTTGAGCCAGAAACACAATTTTTTTCTTAAAATCTGCAGATTATGCCTCAGATGATGGATTATGTGGCAAATGCTGCAAATCTTTAATTATGAGGAAATTGCCGTTGCCGCACAATTGCATAATTCCAGTGGCCCTGAGTAAAAGCATGGGTTGATTTCCAGGAGAGCACAAGACTAATGCTCAGTTATCAAAATTAACCCTAACCTTGGATCCCTAAGCAGCATGCTGCACAGCATGAAGTGCTTTAATGCCTCTTCAGGGGCAGTAATTGCGATATAAATGCAATTACAATAGAAAACAATATACATTGTATATATAAATCTCTCTCTCTCTCTATATATATATATATATATATATATATATATGATCAAGGCCGCATGTCTGGCGGCCGAAACGCGACATTTGATGCTCAAATAAACCATCATTGACTTTCTAACTTTGCCTTTGGAGTCTGTTTCCTGGTGTTGTGCCTTTCTTTGGATGGTGGTACCCCTGGGATCCTGCTGTGGAATATATATATATATATATATATATATATATATATATATATATATATTATCTACTGGCGGTCGCCAGTAGATAGTTATAGTTAGGACCTATTTTCCATAGGAAATTCACAACATTCTATTTCCAATAACTTTGGCGCCGGTTGACGAATCTTCGCGAAATTTTCAAAACTTATGGCCCGCTACGGTCCGCTCCTATCCTGAAAGTTTCGGGGTGATTCTGCAAGTGGGGGCCGAGAAAAAAGGGGGTTCCCAAAACGTGTTTTCCCCATGCAATTTTCCATAGGAAACTTTGGACACGGCTACAGCCCGAACTGCTGAACGGAATTACACCAAATTTGGCAAAGAGGTAGTTCTTGGTTCAGAAAGAACCCTTTTTGTTAAATGGTGTAAATCCGTTCAGTAGTTGCTGAGAAAATCAAAAGTAAAATCACATATATATCTGGGCGGAGCCTAACCACACATGTCATCGTGAGATCTGATTGGCTGTCAGCACTTCATCCTGGAATTGCTGGCAGCCATCTTGGGACCAATATAAATGATAGTACCCCATTGAAATGCATTGTAGTGAATCAAAGATTTTGAGGGTTACCAAAAGGAGAACTATAAAGGGTGATAACAGACTTTAGTTACATTAGAATTCATTTGTTGATGGTACCATACTAATTTCAGGAATTGTGGTGTGTTCTAAGGTGATTTTACCCTGTGAAAAACCTTCTGCTGGGATATCATGAATCATCTTTGAGAGAAAACTATTTTCACATGCTTGTCCCATAGAGTTTTGGAAGGTGCTCCAGAAGCTAAAATGAGAGCATATTTTCTGTAAATTCACATTATCTTTCTCAGTCATGTGAGAATGAAGTCTGACATTCTCAGTAACACATGTACATCCAACAAGGGCAGAGACTGTCAGTTGATTCCTTTGTGTTCTACTGCAGCTTCCCAGAGTGTTCTAAAGAACAACTAGAGTGCTAACAGCCTTACTTATGACAAAAGTATGGCACACCTGAAGCCATCTTGATTGGAATAAACTGGTAACACTTAAAACATTTAATTTAAAAAGGAACAAAATGATGGGGTTCATTTTGTCATAGAAATTATGGTTAGTGCTATAGAAAGAAAAATTAGGACATGTTTCAAGTGAGATCTCAAATATCTTCCTGTTATATTTCAACAGGAGCAGCCTGTCAGTTGATGCCTTTGTGTTCTACTGCAGCTTCCCAGAGTGTTCTAAAGAACAACTAGAGTGCTAACAGCCTTACTTATGACAAAAGTATGGCACACCTGAAGCCATCTTGATTGGAATAAACTGGTAACACTTAAAACATTTAATTTAAAAAGGAACAAAATGATGGGGTTCATTTTGTCATAGAAATTATGGGTAGTGCTGTAGAAAGAAAAATTAGGACATGTTTCAAGTGTGATCTCAAATATCTTCCTGTTATATTTCAACAGGAGCAGCCTGCCAGTTGATGCCTTTGTGTTCTACTGCAGCTTCCCAGAGTGTTCTAAAGAACAACTAAAGTGCTAACAGCCTTACTTATGACAAAAGTATGGCACACCTGAAGCCATCTTGATTGGAATAAACTGGTAACACTTAAAACATTTAATTTAAAAAGGAACAAAATGAGGGGGTTCTTTTTGAAATAGAAATTATGGTTAGTGCTGCAGAAAGAAAAATGAGGGCATGTTTTAAGTGAGATCTCAAATCCTCTTCTATTTCATTAGAAAATTCTGACATGCAGACTGAAACAATCACTTTCAATACCAGCAGCAGACTTCCAGTTAACTCCCTGGTGAGCAGTAGCTTTACTACAGTGATCTAAGGAGCAACTAGAGTGCTAACATTCAGAATTTATGGCAAATGTGAGACACATCTGAATGCCTTCTTGATGGAATCAAAGTAAAAACTGAAAGCATTTCCTACTGAGGAGACTGCAGTAAATGAGGAAATTAGGAAACTTCATAACAAAGAAGTCTTCCAAGATGGCCACCAGAGAAAAAAGAGCCCAAATGTAGCACAAATATTACCCAGATGTAGCCCACATATAGCCCAATGACAAAAGTGTGCAAAACACTTTTTATTTTTAGTTTTTGCAGTTTTATGTAGTGCAGACTGGTCAGGTATTGGAGCGTTGTATCTTAAAACATGACCCCCTACACTACAAAAACACCACTGCACTACCCTAAACCCTAAAACACTACCCCCAGCATGACCCCCTACACTACACAAGCACCATTGCACTATCCTAAACCCTAAAACACTACCCCCAGCATGACCCCCTACACTACACAAACACCACTGCACTACCCTAAACCCTAAAACACTACCCCCAGCACGACCCCCTACACTACCCAAACACCACTGCACTAACCTAAATCCTAAAACACTACCCCCAGCACGACCCCTACACTACCCAAACACCACTGCACTACCCTAAAACATGACCCCCTACACTACACAAACACAACTGCACTACCCTAAACCCTAAAACACTACCCCCAGCACGACCCCCTACACTACACAAGCACCACTGCACTACCTTAAACCCTAAAACACTACCCCCAGCACGACCCCCTACACTACACAAACACCACTGCACTACCCTAAACCCTAAAACACTACCCCCAGCACGATCCCCTACACTACCCAAACACCATTGCCCTAACCCTGAAACACCACCCCGTGCACGACCCCCTACACTGCCCGAACACCACTGCACTGCCCTAAACCCTAAAACACCAGCCCCAGCACGACCCCCTACACTGCCCGAACACCACTGCACTACCCTAAACCCAGAAACACCACCCCCAGCACGACCCCTACACTGCCCGAGCACCACTGCACTGCCCTAAACCCTGAAACACCAGCCCCAGCACGACCCCCTACACTGCCCGAAAACCACTGCACTGCCCTAAACCCTGAAACACCAGCCCCAGCACGACCACCTACACTGCCCGAACACCACTGCACTGCCCTAAATCCTGAAACACCAGCCCCAGCATGACCCCTACACTGCCCGAACACCACTGCACTGCCCTAAACCGTGAAACACCAGCCCCAGCACAACCCCCTACACTGCCCGAACACCACTGCACTGCCCTAAACCCTGAAACACCAGCCCCAGCACGACCCCCTACACTGCCCGAGCACCACTGCACTGCCCTAAACCCTGAAATACCACCCCGTGCACGGCCCCCTACACTGCCCGAACACCACTGCACTTACCCTAAACCCTGAAACACCACCCCCAGCACGACACCCTACACTGCCCGAACACCACTGCACTGCCCTAAACCCTGAAACACCACCCCCTGCATGACCCCCTACACTGCCCGAACACTACTGCACTGCCCTAAACCCTGAAACACCATCCCCAGCACGACCCCTACACTGCACGAACACCACTGCACTGCCCTAAACCCTGAAACACTACCCCCAGCAAGACCCCCTACACTGCCCGAACACCACTGCACTGCCCTAAACCCTGAAACATCACCCCCAGCAAGACCCCCTACACTGCCCGAACACCACTGCCCTAAACCCTGAAACACCACCCCCAGCAAGACCCCTACACTGCCCAAACACCACTGCACTGCCCTAAACCACCAGCCCCAGCACGACCCCCTACATTGCCTGAACACCACTGCACTGCCCTAAACCCTGAAACACCACCCCCTGCACGACCCACTACACTGCCCGAACACCACTGCACTGCCCTAAACCCTGAAACACCACCCCCAGCACGACCCCCTACCCTGCCCGAACACCACTGCACTGCCCTAAACCCTGAAACACCACCCCTGCACGACCCCCTACACTGCCCGAACACTACTGCACTGCCCTAAACCCTGAAACACCACCCCCAGCACGACCCCCTACACTGCACGAACACCACTGCACTGCCCTAAACCCTGAAACACTACACCCAGCAAGACCCCCTACACTGCCCGAACACCACTGCACTGCCCTAAACCCTGAAACATCACCCCCAGCAAGACCTCCTACACTGCCCGAACACCACTGCACTGCCCTAAACCCCGAAACACCACCCCCAGCACGACCCCCTACACTGCCCGAACACCACTGCACTGCCCTAAACCCTGAAATACCACCCCCAGCACGACCCCCTACACTGCCCGAACACCACTGCACTGCCCTAAACCCTGAAACACCAGCCCCTGCACGACCCCCTACACTGCCCGAACACCACTGCACTGCCCTAAACCCTGAAACACCACCCCCAGCACGACCCCCTACACTGCCTAAACACCACTGCCCTAAACCCTGAAACACCACCCCCAGCAAGACCCCCTACACTGCCCGAACACCACTGCACTGCCCTAAACCCTGAAACACCACCTCCAGCACAACCCCCTACACTGCCTGAACACCATTGCTCTGCCCTAAACCCTGAAACACTGCCCCCAGCAAGACCCCCTACACTGCCCGAACACCACTGCACTGCCCTAAACCCTGAAACATCACCCCCAGCAAGACCCCCTACACTGCCCAAACACCACTGCCCTAAACCCTGAAACACCACCCCCAGCACGACCCCCTACACTGCCCGAACACCACTGCACTGCCCTAAACCCTGAAACACCACCCCCAGCATGACCCCCTACACTGCCCGAACACCACTGCTCTGCCCAAAACACTGAAACACCAGCCCCAGCATGACCCCCTACACTGCCCGAACACCACTGCACTGCCCTAAACCCTGAAACACCAGCCCCAGCACAACCCCCTACACTGCCCGAACACCACTGCACTACCCTAAACCAAGAAACACCACCCCCAGCATGACCTCCTACACTGCCCGAGCACCACTGCACTGCCCTAAACCCTGAAACACCAGCCCCAGCACGACCCCCTACACTGCCTGAACACTACTGCACTGCCCTAAACCATGAAACACCATCTCCAGCACGACCCCCTACACTGCACGAACACCACTGCACTGCCAAAAACCCTGAAAAACTACCCCCAGCAAGACCCCCTACACTGCCCGAACACCACTTCACTGCCCTAAACCCTGAAACATCACCCCCAGCAAGACCCCCTACACTGCCCGAACACCACTGCCCTAAACCCTGAAACACCACCCCCAGCAAGACCCCCTACACTGCCCGAACACCACTGCACTGCCCTAAACCCTGAAACACCAGCCCCAGCACGACCCCCTACACTGCCCGAACACCACTGCACTGCCCTAAACCCTGAAACACCACCCCGTGCACGACCCCCTACACTGCCCGAACACCACTGCACTGCCCTAAACCCTGAAACACCACCCCCAGCACGACCCCCTATATTGCCCGAACACCACTGCACTGCTCTAAACCCTGAAACACCACCCCTGCACGACCCCCTACACTGCCCGAACACTACTGCACTGCCCCAAACCCTGAAACACCACCCCAGCACGACCCCCTACACTGCCCAAACACCACTGCCCTAATCCCTGAAACACCGCCCCCAGCAAGACCCCCTACACTGCCCGAACACCACTGCACTGCCCTAAACGTTGAAACATCACCCCCAGCAAGACCCCCTACACTGCCCGAACACCACTGCACTGCCCTAAACCCTGAAACACCACCCCCAGCAAGACCCCCTACACTGCCCGAACACCACTGCACTGCCCTAAACCCTGAAACACCAGCCCCACCCCTACACTGCCCGAACACCACTGCACTGCCCTAAACCTTGAAACACAACCCCCAGCACCACCCCCTACACTACCCGAACACCACTGCACTACCCTAAACCCTAAAATACTCCCCCCCTGCACGACCCCCTACACTACCCGAACACAACTGCACTGCCCTAAACCCTCAAACACTCCCCCAGCAAGACCCCTACACTACCCGAACACCACTGCACTGCCCTAAACCCTAAAACACTCCCCCAGCACGACCCCCTACACTACCCAAACACCACTGCATTGCCCTAAACCCTAAAACATTACCCCCCGCATGACCCCCTACCCTACACGAACACCACTGCCCTAAACCCTGAAACACCACCCCCAGCAAGACCCCTACACTGCCCGAACACAACTGCACTGCCCTAAACCCTGAAACACCACCCCCAGCATGACCCCCTACACTGCACGAACACCACTGCACTACCCTAAACCCTAAAACACGACCTCCTAGACTACACAAACACCACTGCACTACCCTAAACCCTAAAACACTACCCCCAGCACGACCCCCTACACTACACAAACACCACTGCACTACCCTAAACCCTAAAACACTTCCCCCTACACTACACAAACACCACTGCACTACCCTAAACCCTAAAAAACTACCCCCAGCACGAACCCCTACACTACCCAAACACCACTGCACTACCCTAAACCCTAAAACAAGACCCCCAGCAGTACCCCCTACACTACCCAAACACCACTGCACTACCCTAAACCCTAAAACACTACCCCCAGCAGTACCCCCTACACTACCCTAACACCATTGCACTACCCTAAACCCTAAAACACTACCCCCAGCAGTACCCCCTACACTACCCAAACACCACTGCACTACCCTAAACCCTAAACCACTACCCCCAGCACGACCCCCTACACTACCCAAACACCACTGCACTACCCTAAACCCTAAAACACTACCCCCAGCACAATCCCCTACACTACCCAAACACCACTGCACTACCCTAAACCCTAAAACACTCCCCCAGCACGACTCCCTACACTATCCAAACACCACTGCACTACCCTAAACCCTAAATCAAACCCCAGCATGCCCCCCTACACTACACAAACACCACTGCACTACCCTAAACCCTAAAACACTACCCCCAGCACGACCCCCTTCACTACCTAAACACAACTGCACAATTTGTTACAGGCGTTGCAACGCAGGCCTGTGGTGCTTACTGGAAGTACCTGGTGGGCTAGTTGGGCCCCAGGTATCCTCAGAATTCAAAGTGACCTAAACCCCCAACTTAAAACGCGCCACGGAGCGCGTTTGCACAGTGGTGAAGGGAGGGGGCGGGGCCTCAGGTGACATGTGCGCAAACACGCCCTGTGGTGCGTTTTAAGTTGGGGAATTAATTCCACTTGAATCCTGAGGGACCCTGGGGGCCAACTAGCCCACCAGGTACCTTCAGTAAGCACAACAGAGTTGCGTTGCAGAGAGGTGAAAAAAGGTGCGTGGCCTCGGAACGCGTCTCTGCAACTCAGCTCTGTGGTCCTAACTGTAGGTACCTGGGGGGCTAGTTGGGCCCCAGGGACCCTCAGGATGCAAGGGGACTTAATCCCGCAACTTAAAACGCGCCACGGGGCGTGTTTGCACACGTCACCTCAGGCCCCCCTCCCTTCACCACTGTGCAAACGCGCCCTGTAGCGCGTTTTAAGAGGTAGTTTTAATCCCTCTGCCCTATTATGTACTTGGGACTTACAGAGGAGGTCATGCTAATCACAGGGGTACCCCAACGCATAGTGTTCCCTAGTGTATGTAGGTGTTTTCACTGTATTCTAAGTGTCTTTTAGCATAGCACTGACTCTGGTTAGTCAGAGTCAGTTACCACCAGTACCCGTCTGAAAAAGTTGTGGGCACAGGATGATTTTGCAACAAGGCCTCTTTCTGCTCCTCTGTTGGTTCTTTCTGCACATCTTTTGCTTCTTCCTGCACTTTTCTTCGTCTTTGTGGACTTCTGTTGCTTCTTTCTGCATTTCTTTTGCTTCTTTCTGTGCGTTTTTTCTTCTTTCTTCACATGTCCTACCTCTGTAGGCATAGTTAGAAACTAGCATTTAAAAAACCTTTGAAATTCACTTAAAAAATCATAGGTTTCAGACACGTTATAGTTAGAAATGAGCATTTAAAAAACCTTTGAAATTCACTAAAAAAACCATAGGTTTCAGACACGTTATAGTTTGAAATGAGCATTTAAAAAACCTTTGAAATTCACTGAAAAAACCATAGGTTTTAGGGACAGTTATAGTTAGTTGGACATTTCACTCGTACAAAACCATAGAAATTCCCCCGTTATAGTTAGTTCAGCTAACTATAACTCGCGCCCAGCAATGCACTGCTGATGACGTCACATATTACATCACTCATGACATGGTCAGTGACATCACTGATGACATCACTGATGACATCTCAAATGACATCACTGATGACATCATCCATGTGATAATTTCATGCATCTTCTCACACCCTAATATAACTTTTGATACACCCACTCTAAATTACAGACTGCCATTCTCAAAACCATACACACTCCAATACCAATAACTACATACCCACTCACTGATTCTTAGGTCTACACACACACATCTACTCACTCACCCGTACAGTCACTCATACTTACAGTCACTCAGTACAGGACTATCATATGCACTCATACACCTATATAAACACTCACACACCGCCACTCATCCATAGAGGTACTCACACAACTAGTCAGTCATGCAAAAAATTAATCACACACCCATTTACTCACCTATACAGTTATACACACACCAGCTCACTTACTCATACAAATACTAGCACATTCTTATGCTCTTATACAATAACTGATACAAGCACACAGGCATCCATACAGCCACTCTCACAATCACACACTCACTTAGAGCCATTTAAATACTCTAACACACATATATACTGCCTTTTACATATGTAGTTACTCGCACATGTACCACTGAGATATACATTCACTCACTAACACACCCATACACACACTCACCCACCCAAGCAGTCCATCACAGATGCACTCTTGAAATCATGCACCCAGTGAATCACCCACTCACACATCTATGTACAGAGTCACACACACCCCACCCACACAAACACTCAGGCAGCCATACAGATACTCAGAGAACCAATCAATAACCCATATAGACACTCATGTAGCTATTCGCAAATCCATGCATCCACTTACACACCAACAAAC
Source organism: Calotriton arnoldi (assembly GCA_963921515.1). NCBI lineage: Eukaryota > Metazoa > Chordata > Amphibia > Caudata > Salamandridae > Calotriton > Calotriton arnoldi. Next base: position 18,002 of record CAWUFW010001730.1, read on the forward strand.
AGAGGGATACAGACATTCACACAGTTTAGTCACTAACCCATGCATTCAGTAAGATACGTTTAATCACTCACTTGTAGAGTCAGTCACGCACGTACTAAATCATCCATTCAGACACTTATACACCCACTCATTCTTCAATACGCCTTTCCCTATACATATTAAACATATTTAAACTTTACAGAAACACACAGTCACTGGATGATGTCATCAGTGATGTCATTTGAGATGTCATCAGTGATGTCATCAGTGATGTCACTGACCATGTCATGAGTGATGTAATATGTGACGTCATCAGCAGTGCATTGTGGAGCGCGAGTTATAGTTAGCTGAACTAACTATAACGGGGAATTTCTATGGTTTTGTACGAGTGAAATGTCCAACTAACTATAACTGTCCCTAAAACCTATGTTTTTTTCAGTGAATTTCAAAGGTTTTTTAAATGCTAATTTCTAACTATAACGTGTCTGAAACCTATGTTTTTTTCAGTGAATATATATATATATATATATATATATATATATATATATATATATATATATATATATATATATATACCACATCACGATAATTCCCAATGTACATCCACTTCCCTTGGACAAATGGGCACGGACTCCGACAGAATATGTGCGTAAATTCTTCTTTATTGCCCGCACCAACTAGTCTATATACTATACATTACCTACTGGTGGTCGCCAGTAGGTAGCTATAGTTAGGACCTAGTTTCCATAGAAAAAGCATTTTTTGATTTGCCAATAACTTTGACGTCATTTGACGAATCTTTGCGAAATGTTCAAAACTATTGGTGCAATCACTTCAGCTGCTGTCTTGCAAATTTCAGGGTGATTTATCAAGTGGGGGCCGAGAAAAAGGGGGTGTCCCAAAATGCTTTTTCTCCATGTTAATTTCCATAGGAAACTTTAGACACGGCTACAGCCCAAACTGCTGAAGAGAATGACACCAAAAATGGCAGAAAGGTAGCTCTTGGTCCAAAAAGCACTCTTTTTGTTAAATAGTGTAAATCCATTCTGTAGTTTCAGAGAAATTTAACGATTTCTCAGATATATAACTGTGGCTGCGGTGGATCCGCGACACCTGTCAATCTTGTGCCTGAGATCTGATTGGCTGCCAACACTTCAAACCAGTAAGTGTTGGCAGCTATCTTGTCACTCGGTTGAATCGAGTCACTAGAAAAAAGATTAAAAAAAAAAAGAAAAGGTGGCAGGGTAGAAACCCCCTGACCCCCTAGGCCTGTTTAGGGGGGTCCCACAGGGACCCCTGGGGCCAAAAAAAAGCATTAAACAAAAAAGATTGTCGGGAGTTGTGGTGGATCCATGATTCATTTAATTTAGGCCCCTGGGTAGGCCAGGTCCCGGAGGCAATTAAAAATAATGATGGGGGTCCCTGTGTGGGCCCCCTGCAGCCCCGCAGACTGCCATCTCCCTGGGACTAATTCACTGAAATGCACCGCCAACTCCCCCGGGATATATTTAAAAAATTGTCATTTGAGATGTCATCAGTGATGTCACTGACCATGTCATTAGTGATGTAATATGTGAGGTCATAAGCAGTGCATTGCAGGGGCGTGAGTTATAGTTAGCTCAGGTAACTATAACTGCTGAATTTCTCTAGTTTTGTACAAGTGAAATCTGACCCTAATTATAACGTCCCTGTAACCTTTGGTTTTTTCAGTCAATTTCTAAGGATTTTTAATTTTATTTGCTAACCATAACGTCCTTGTAATCTTTGTTTTCTTCAGTGAATATATATATATATTCACAGAAAAAATCAAAGGTCAAAGTAACATTCTAGTTAGGTGAAATTTCATTGACAAAATAATATTTTAACCTAAAAAAACCACTGCAATTCACCAGTTATAGTTTTCTCAAGGAACTATAACTCGTGCCCTAACTAGCCCCCACCATACACATTATTGTCATTGTTGGACTTGTCCCTTTTTGCAGGGTCATCCCTAAACTTTTTGCCTTCCTCCTGGTATTTTTTTCTGACCTGGTGTTGGTGGTTTTAGGACTCTGGGCACTTTATCACTGCTGTCCAGTGTAAAGTGCATGTGTTCTCTATGGTAAACGTGGTACGATTGGTCTACACCTGTTTGGCGAATATAATTTACCTATCAGACCCTTGTAAAAGCTACTGGTGGGCTTGCAGCGCTGATTGCGCCACCCACCAAGGTAGCCTTTCAAACCTGGCTCAGGCCTCTGCCATTGCAGGGCCCGCACGCGCAGTTTACTGCCGCTATGACGTGGCACATAAAGTAGTTGCCTTGTCTGTGACTCCCCTTTTACTACATATCAGTCACCCCTAAGGTAGGCCCTAGCTAGCCCTAAGGGCAGGGTGCGCTGTAGGTGAAAGGTAGGACATGTGCCTTAACTGTGTGGCATGTCCTGGTAGTGACAAACAGCCATTTTGGTTTCTCACTACTGTGAGGCTGCCCTCTCATAGGAATGCATTGGGGATTCCCTGATAGGTGTTTCAGTGGTAATTCCTGATCTGAGAGGAGTAGCGTGATCAAGTTTGGTATGTTTGGAATAGTGGTGATAAATGCTGCGTGGTGGTGTGCGCAGATTTATTGTCACTATTTTAGAAATCCCACCTTTAGAAGTGGGCATTTCTGTGTGCTATGTGTCTTTGTGCCTGCCTGTTGTGTATTGCATGTCTGGTTCTGGAGTGACAGAGACTGGGGAGGTGCAGTGGCTCCAGAGGGGCTTGGTGAGTCAGCGCTAGGCTGAATGGGCCTGAACTGCATTTGGAGTAGTGGGAGGAGTAGCCCCTGACCCTGAATAGGTCTGTGCCTGCCTTGTACAATGCTTGCTCCGCCCCCCTGTGGTGTGTCTGGAGCCAGAGCCTATACTAACAATGAGGGTGTGTTGTGCACTGAAAAGATGTTCCTAAGTGCCCCCAGAACTGGTTTGGACCGGCACAGAGCCCTGTGCCAGGGGGAGAACAAAGACACTCATAGTTTGAATGTTGGGGCTGTGACCCCATGTTGGTGGTACCTGCTTGGAGCAGTGAAGAGAGGACTGCTGGGTGCCAGGAGGAACCGCCACAAAGGACTTCTCCTCTGCTAGAGGGCCCTGTGAGCTGGCCTGCCTGGGTCCAGCTTTTGCCCTGTCTGTTTATGGGGGCACAACGCGTGGTGAGCGCTATACTTATATTGTGGCTCCTGGGGGAGCACAGCTCGTGATCCTGCTGCCCACGGGTTGCCAGGACGGAGTGCTTTTCCTGGCCCTGCAGTGTGGGCTGTGCCGCACTCTCACCACGTGGACGGAATGAGATCTGGAGGACGAAGCGCTCCATCGTAAGAGGCCAGCGAAGGGTGAGCGCTCCACCACAGGTGGAGCAGCGCTGGGCCGTGTGCTTTTGGGCCCCTGGAGTGGGCTCATGTGGCAGAGAGGACGGACCGCCTGACCTAGCCTGACTGTGGGCGGGGGGCCGTCACAGTGGAAGCAAGCGCTGAGGGCCGGACGTGCCTGCAAACAGAAGTCAGGCGGCAGTTGCCTGGTTGTGGGCGGGGCTGCCTTCGACCGACGAAGCCGCCGGAGACTTCTCTCCGGGTCTTGCTCCTATCCTACGGGGAGCGGTTGCAGCTGGTTCCAGCAGGGCGAGTGGAGTGACGGATCGCCAAACCAGAGGAGGGCACACTCGCCGGCAAGAGGCCAGGGAGCCCCCAGCGAGGAGCCCTGTTGCCAGCGTTTGGCCGGAGCCTTGTGGGCTCCATTCCACAAATCCCCACCTCCACCCGCCTGGTAGAGGGAGAGGCGGGCCACCCGCAGTCGACAGCTTCTCAGGTCAGTGGTACCTGGTAGGGCCTCCCGCGAAGGGGGGTTTGCCCAACGTTGGGCCCGTGTCTGTGGGCCAAGGTCCCGCCCCTGACCTGTGGGGTGCATTCTCATTGCTGCGCCTGTAGCTGGGGGGCTAATTTGGAAGCCTCGGGCCAAAGGAGGCCAAAAGGATCACCACCACCCCTACGGGGTAGTGCTGGCACGGCCAGGAAGGTTCCTGGGGATTCAGGACTGCTGTACAAGCCGGGTGACTATTAGGATGCACGATGGATTGCGTGCATACCAAATGTGTTATGCCCTGATGTGATGGTGCTCGGAGATTGCCTTCCCAGTGATTGAGGGTTCCTAATATGTGCTCACTATTAGGGGGTACTAAGGTACACTGCTGATCAGGGTATGTGCACAATGTGGGCACCTTATCATGGTTATACTATGGTGCATTGCTAATGCCATGATGTATGCCTAATGTGCTTGGACTAGGGGTACTATGACCAGTGTTTACTGTGATGCTCATGTCCCGGATATTTATGCCTAACGTGTGGTGCTAAGAGCACCCTTACCAGTCGTTGCTGGTTGTTTTTATTTCTCACTACTTGTGTGTTCTAATGGTTAGGACAGAGGCCCGATTGGCCCTGTAATGTAAATATAATCCTCTGTAAAGTCATACCTAGTACCAGGTGGCACAGTGTACATATGTCATTACGTTCTAAAGTGTTTTTATGCTAATACAAAGGCTATTTTTATATAACCTTGTGTGGAGTTTCTTTTGTGGTGTGCCTAGTGTGTCGCTGCTGTGTGAGTATGTTGCGCAAACGCTTTACACATTGCCTCTGGGATAAGCCTGACTGCTCGTGCCAAGCTACCAAGGGAGTGAGCAGGGGTTATCTTCGGTGTGTAACTCCCTTGCCCTGACTAGAGTGGTGGTTTCTGCCTGGCTTAGGCGTATGCCCTAGCCAACCAGAAATCCCATTTCTAACAGTCATCAATGATGTCATTCCAGATGTTGCAGTAATATTATCAAGGGTGTGATAGAACATTTCATGAGTGATTCAATATGGGAGGTAAAGAGCAGTGAATGGCGAGGGCACAAGGGGAGCCAACCCCCCTGCGTACAGCCAAACCCCCGCTGCTCACAGCATTTGGTTGCGTCCAACCCTCCACAGGCGGCTAAACTGCCCGCTGTGCTGCCCAGCTTCTTCTTTTCCATTATGTTTTTGAAATCCTGCGGGTGTCCTGCAGGAGCCAGCGCAGCCACGTGCTTCTGTGGGACTCCTGCTGCAGTACAGGGAGCTCAGTGGCTACTGCGGGACACCTGCAGAATTGCGGAACCCCCTCCCCCCATATTTTAAATTAGACCCAGGAGAAGTCCCTCTGGGAACCCCCAACATGGTCCAGAGGGTCAAGGTATCCCTTTCTGCCCCCTCATACAATATTTTCTTTAATTTCAGGACCAAGTTCAAGTGTCCTGAAATGGTGACGACAGCATTTCACTTTATGCTGTGACCAGCCAGTCAGAGCACTAATTCCTGTGAGTTTCGGGGTAGCGAGAAATTAGACAGGAAAAAGCCCACTCGCTTAACCAAATATCTCCATTTCTGAACTTGCCTTACTGCAGGACTCTTGTGAGCCTCTCACAAACCCAACTGTCCTGATATGCAAATATTTTTTAACCTTAATTTCTCAAAAACTACTTGATTGGATTTACACCAAATCACAAGAAGCACCCTTTCCTGAGCAAGGTCTAGCTTCCTGCCAAATTTGGTGTGATTCTGTTCATCCATTTGGGTTGCAGCCCTTTTCAGAAAATCAAAGCTCTAAAACTTAAAATACTTTCTTTCGATATTAACAAAAAGAGTGTGATCGTTTTAGCATAGAATTTATACTTAGTGCTGTAAAAAGCAAAATTAGGGCACACTTTCTATTAGTTCTCAGATATCTTCCTCATCAATTAAGTAAACAATTCTGACATGCAGACTGAAACATGTATTTTCAACACCAGCAGCAACTTGTCATTTAACTCCCTGGTGATCAATTAAAATGTTATAGCTAGCTCATCAAGCATTTTCAATTCTAATACGGACATGGAGGTGAGCATTATGCTTCTCTTACTTTATTGCAAACAACACAGCAGCCAATCATGTTACAGTAAACCTATCAAAAACTTAATTTCCCATGAACCAATACCATGACATCAATACCCATCCACCAATCAGAGCTTTACTAGCGCTATAAGACCTGTTGTCACCACAGTCCTTCCTCTTTCTTTCCCAGACTCATAACGTAATGTAGTGTCTTGTCTCGGCATTGCGAGGCAAGTCCTACAGGATGATCATGGTGAAGAAAAACAAATTGCCACTCATTGGTTGGTCGAACCAAAAATTCAACCAAGACAGCATCTGCCTCTGTTTATTATCCCATCATGTGAGCAAAAGACATAATAGCCGCAACACCTCACAATTATAACACCTGTAATTGCACAGGGCAGGCAATTTCATACAAATAACCATGGTATATTTTTAACACATCAGCTTATCTTATACATGCTTTAGACAAACTCTGTGTCCTTAATAAAATTTAAAATTCTTGAAGCGCTACTATAACATTTTTTATTCTATGTCAGGACCAGAGGCTTGAAATTATGCTTGTTCAAAGTTGACCAACAACAAAAGAAGCTACATTCACAATTGGCTTGTGATGGACAATCTTAAAGGTAGAATCAGAGGACCAATTGGCCGCCACCATGATATTCTTTAACCGGGACCCCAGAGAGTATGATTTTGATGCCATGGCTCCTCAAACAGAGTGTGCCCCAGACAAGTTCGTATCTATACCTGTCTCCAGCAGTAACTATCTAACCCATCTGGCCAATGTAGCTGACTTCACTGGGCCGAAGGGTTTTTGTAAAGCAATAAGCAATTGCCCCTCCCACAGTCTGATACAACTCTGTACTGCAAACCTCATAAGCCTTTAAACATCTTACTACACACAGCTTATGATTCTCTGGAAAAGCTGGGTAACTTGAACAGGTTGAATGTGTCTTAGTACTTTTAGAGATCTTAAACATCACCCTTGAAGGCGAAGAGACTCTACCTGCTAAGTCCAGGGCTTTTACATCCGAGGCTCTTTGGCATGAATGAGACACAGAAGTACAGTAAGATTTGCTGACAATTGTTTCCCAGATATATCTTCATTCGCTGGCTGTGCTATCAGAAATCAAAGAACCACATCTGCATCTCAGAGGACCATGCATCTTGGCTTGATAGGCTGAACTAGCCAGATACCTCAAAAGGAGTTTGAAAACTAAGAAATGCACCCCTACTGGCTTACAATCTATTGGCTGATGTTCTACAGACATAGGGTACCGAAAATTGTTGACTGGTCAGTACCCCAATCTTTACTTGGTCAATTGGGACAGAACATTAATGATCAAATACAAGTCGACTCCCAAAGGGTCCACATCACGTCCGTCGCTCCAACAAACCCATTGTCACCATGCTGCAGCATATCTTTTATGAGTGCTGGGTGCCCAAGTATGTTTGAGGTAGAACGTAGCTTGTTCCAAAAGACCAGGTACTTGCCACCATCTCCCGAGCCTCTCCAAGCCATGAGTGATAACTGCCGGATAGTACTAGAGGGTGAGGCAAGCCTGTCTGTGAGAAGGTCCTGGATGCTCTAGATATGAATCGGTCTCTCACACAATATTTCATGCAATAAAGCCAACCAGGGCTGAGACCTCCATAAAGGAGTCACCAGAATCAGTTCCGCCCATTGTCGTTGCATCTGGGATATGACTCTCGCAATAATTATAAGGGGGGAAAGGCATAATGAAAATCCCCCTCCAGCTCTGATGGAAAGTGTCAGAACTCACTGCTAGTGGATCCAGTCTCCACCTGAAGATCTGCAGTTGCGTGTTCGGACACGAAGTGAGCAAATCCACCACGTACAAACCCCACAGGTGATTGAGAAAGAGGAAAATTCGGGGATGCAGTCTCCAATCGCTGAAGTCCTTCAGGTAGCAAGAATTCCAGTCTTCAATGATACTAGCCTTCCCCGGGGTGTATTTAGCAATCACTGATATCTGCCTCTGGAGAGAAAAATGCTAAAAGTCCTTGGCAATCTCTGCTAGAAGGTTGAACCAGGTACCTCCAAACTTGTTGAAGTACCTCACTGAGGATATGTTGTCCATCCACAGGAGAATACAACACTGTGTTTTGTGGGGAGATAGCGTTTTGATTGCAACCAACTCTGCCAAGAGCTCAAGGCAATTGATGTGCAGTTGTTACTCTCTCTGGGAACATCTGCCTCCATAGATAAAGGTCTGCATCTCTCTCCCCAACCCCATCTGCTGGTGTATGATTCCATAATGACATCTAGAATGCCACCAAAGATGGTTTTGCTGTTTCAGCTATACATATGGTCTAGCCACTATGATATTTCCATTCTTACCTCGTCTGATAGGGAGATCTGCTCAGAATATGATAGGCCCTTCCAGAGATGGAGTATCATCAGGCGCTGCAGGGAAGGAACACTAGTGGAGAGGACCTGGAAATATCACCTAGATGGATGACACTAACAGACCCTCAATTCTGGCAAGGACTGTCAAACAGACCATCTGAGATGAGAGAGCCCATCTCAACTCCTTCTTGTGACCTGGCAATTTCAAGTGCACTTGTACTGAGTCTATCTGGAATCCTAGAAACCCCAGGCACTGAGATGGGGTCAGACAAAATGTCAAGACATTGATAATGAATCCGAAATCCTGTAATAACTGTATTGTCCAAGATAGGTGGAGCATGACTTGGTACTGATCCTGAGCCATTATAAGCAGGTCATCCAAATAGATCAGTTTTACTCCCCTCTTCCTGAGAGTCTTGATTACAGGTCTCATCAACTTAGTAAAACATCAAGAGGCCGCAGAAAGACCGAAGGGGAATACAGTGAACTCACACCAACTTGGACCCATTGAAACTGCAGAAATTGTCTGTGAGGGGGGAATATTGGCACTGTAAGTTAAGCATCTTTTGAGTCCAGTCTAACTAATCAGTCCTGTTCTGAGCGATGATCTCAGGAGGTGAATGCCCTCTAGTTTGAAGTGATGATAGACCACCCAAGCATTGAATTGTTTCAGATTCAGTCCCAACATGTAACCACCACCTTTTTTTTGCACCAAAATTATAGTGCTGACTAAGCCCCTGGGATGAGGGTGGGATGGGACAATGTCCTCTCTGTGCAAGAACTCTTGAATTTCGGCTTCTATGAAGTGCATTTCTAGTTGGGAAAAATGGAGAGGAAGGGTTGGGTATCTTGTTTGGAAGTCCTGTAAAACTCCAATTGTACAGCTGTACTGTCTCCGAAACCCATGGGTTACTAGTGATTTGCTGACAATTGGGGAGAAAATGATGCACCCTGCCCCCCAAAATGATGTCGAAAGATGGAATAATATGTACCTGAAAAAGCATCCATGGTTCCTGCAGCTCCGCCTCATTGATTGCCCTTGTTGAAATGGCCTGGCTCTGAAGGAGAAAAAGATATTGTTTCCTGTGGCGTTAACCCAAATCCCCTCGTACACTGGGGTGGAAATCTCTGGAGAAGGTCTAGATGTTACCATCTCCCGGCACTCGCCCTCGATAGCGCCCAACCCTGGCAAAAAGGCTAGTGGGAAAAACATTTTAAGTGATGATTGCACTTTGTCCAGAGATGAAAAGGCCAAAACGAATTTTCTTAAATCCTTTACAAACTTGTCTCTAAAGAGTGGCACATTGGTCAATGATTTGGCTTCTGATAGGGCCAAACCCATTACCTTGGGGTCAATTCACACCAAGATAGATCGGTGTCTTTCAGATGAAATGCCGCTGTTGGCATTTCCTAGCAAACATATCGCACACTGGGTCCACCCAATAAATGTATCTGGGCCTAAGAGAGAACACGTTTATTTAGCGTGTACCTCCATTTCCTGGATTTTTGTCAGTGACCCTGATAATTCCAGTATCTTATCCTTAATTCCGTGCCAAGCACGGTCAGTCCCTTTTTTTGGATCCTTCGCAAAATTCTTCATGAAGACCATCATACTCTGTCAGCAGCTTTCCCAATTAGCGAAGAGTAGGAGCATTCAGCCCATAGTTTGGCCCGAACCTCTTTTTCAAATCCCCTGTTCAAGCAGGGCTGATTGAAGTCCACAACCTCCATGAAAGGAAACCATTCCGCTGACCTGGTATGAACAATCTCTTCTTGATCAAAACCCATCCAATCTGTTTTGGGACTCAGTAGGTGGCTTTTTGTGTTGCTATAGTTTGTTTTGTTTTTCCGCATTTGCGCCACAGGTTGCAGTTGGGAGAGGTCAGATTTTGAAGATTGCAAGGAGTCATCATCCCCTATAAAATCTCTTTTTGTACAAGACCCCAGAAGGACCAGAGGGCTCCTAGTACTGTACCCATGGTCCGGAAGGGCATTCCAGGAGATCCTTTCCAGGAGAACCTTCCTGCACATAAACAATCAATGGCAATTTATTGTTTTTATGTGTGCTGCACAACGCAGCACACATCGAAACAGCAAAAACGAGGAGAAAAAAAGCATTTCTCCTCGTTTCGCCTGTTTAAGACCAGGTTTTCCCTGGTCTTAATTTTGACGCTGCCTCCTATTTACGTCACACTTGTAAATAGGAGGCAGCCTCAAAATCAATGGGTTTTGCAGTGGAACGCCACTGCAACACCCATTGTCCTCCCCTTTCATGCTAAGTACAGCGTGAAAGGGTGCCTTATTTATAAGGCAGTGTTAAGCCACATCAATTGGCTTAACGCTGCCTTGTAAAGAAGGCGAAGCCCCTATCGCCACCACAATGTCACTAAAAGTGACGTTGTCGTAGCGATAGGGGCTTGTAAATATGCCCCGTAGAGTGATAATAACCGGCAGGATATAGGTGGATGGAGCAGCCTCCAGCCACTGGAACAGTGCTGTGGTCAATTTATTGCAGCCCCTGCGAGGGCTTAATGAGGAGAACTGACTTAGCATTCTATTAAAGCAGATCAGCATGTGCAGGCTTCAAGGCTTGCTCAGGAATGCTTAAAAGACACGGGCACCTTGTGCATGCATGATTATGTACCTGCAATAGTCAGAGGACTGCATGCCGCTAGGTGAGGTGCATTTGTGCATCCTCAAGACTCCTCAGCTCACGCTCCATACCAGTTGAATTCCACAGAGACCACGGTACAAACTGAAATAAAGGAATGTGTGTGCTGCAGTGAGAAAACAGTCGGGATTCAGCCCCGAGGCCAAAATAGAGCTGCAGACCTAAAGAGCATGCACGCCACGCTGTGATATTAATCAACACAAAAATCATTACCTTATACCTTTGGAAGTCAAACCAACAGGTTAGTGGAGAAAACATTAAACATTCGCATTTTAACATTTTACCTCAATAAGACCAAACATTAAGAGGCACTTATCTGCAGCTGTTGGAGTAGCAAAGAAAGAGGAAGGACTGTGGTGACAACATGTCTTATTCAGTAGCAAGGACCTGATTGGTGAATGGTTACTGATGTCATGGTATTGGTTCATGGAAAATTAGGTTTTTGATATGTTTACTGAAACGTGATTGGCTGCCGTGTTTTTGTTCGTAAAGTAAGAGAAGCATAATCTGATGCCTCCATTACTGACATTGAACTGCAGGTTTGCCACAGTGTTCCAATGAGCAACTAGAGTGCTAACATTCAGTTTTCTTGACAAAAGTGTGGCATACTTGAACACCAACTTCATGGAATCAAAGCTGTAAACTGAAAGCATTTCCTACAGAGAATGCTGTAGTAAATGAAGAAATGAGGGAGCTTAATAGAGTGTCTCCCAAATGGCTGCATGAGAAAAAGAGGCCAAATATAGACCAATGACAGAAATATGCAAAATGTTTAAGTAACTTTTGGAACAAAAAACATTAAGTGATACAAAAACAGCAAACTGTTTAAAAAGCCCTAACTATAATATCTATGAGAAAAAAAAACACCATATTTTATTTGATTCTAATGGACATGCTTTAGGTTTTACAGTTTTCATTCCATCAAGATGACTTCTGGTGTGCCACACTTTTGTCATAAATACAGAGGGAAGGGAGCAGGGCCACGGACATGGATAACAGAGAGCAGGGGAGAGGGAGGAATGACAGAAACATCAAACTGACCACCCTGGGCTAGCAGCAGGGGCAAGGGCAGCACAACGGACCACACAGGGCAGGTGAGGGGGCCAGTAGCAAAACAATGCACCATGGATGGGAGGGGGGTAGGAGCAGCAGGCCAACTATGCAGGACAGACATGAGAGGCTGGTGCAGCACAACAAACCATGGAGGGCAGGAGGGAGGGGAAGTGGAATCCCAATGGAATATGGAGGGCAGAAGGGATGTGGAACGGATAAAGACTTGTACAATGAAGGGCTGGAGGTAGGTGGCCGGGGCAGCAAGCTGACCACACCAGGCAGGTAACAGGGTAGTGGCAGCTTGACAGACAGCACAGGGCAGGTGGGAGGGCAGTGGCAGCACAAGGGACCATAGAGGGTAAGAGGTAGGGTGCAGTTGCATGCAGTCGGAGGGCAGAGGGAGGGAGGTAGAAGCAGCATGCTGACCACACAGGACAGGTGGGGTGGGCAGTGGCTGAACAACAGACCACAGAGAACAGGAGGGAAGGACAGGGACATGCACACTGACAATGGATGGCAGGAGGAGATAGAAAATGGCAGCAAGCTGACCATACAGGGCAAACAGGAGGCACAGTAGCAGCATATCAGATCATGGAAGGCAGAAGGGAGGAAGCAGGGGCATGTTAACAGACCATGGAGGGCAGGAGGGAAAGGCTACCCCTTCCCTAGCCCTTCCCTCCTACCCTCCATGGTCTCAGACAACAGAGAGGAGGGGGAGGGGGGACAGGTGCAGTGACAGGAGAAGGTGCAACAAGCTGACCACTCAGGGCAATTCATTAAGGATAATGGGGTAACCCTGTGTCCCTCAGAACCTGGGTATTGGTAATATGTTAAACAGTGGTTCTGTTGGGTAGTGCAATTGCTGTGTACTGAGTAATTAATACATTACAGTCACTCAATTTCTGTCACTTTCAGCAAATGAATTATGGAAGAACAAGTTTATGATAGGGACACACCACAAAACAGAGAACTATGAGTTGAGAAAACGAAGTTTTACTTTTTTCTTATTCAAAAAAAATATATATATGGCTGTCACAGGCAAAAATCAATTGGCGAAATCGAGACATGAACACTGCTAAGATAATGCCAATTGCGCATACCCCTTGGTCGAAACGTCGACACTACTTGTGTTCATGACTTAGCAGTTTCCTTGTCCATACTCTAAAAATCGTTTTGGGCTATGTGAATTCATGCGATGAAATTATAAACTAGACAGAATGACCAAATACAATTTTTCCATGTCACTTGTATATATCATGTATATAGCTCTCTATTGATTTCACTTTATCACTTTATTGCACTTTATACTCACAAGATTCACTTTCTCCATTTCACCGATTGATTTATGCCTGTGACAGCCATATATATATTCTTTTTGAATAAGAAAAAAATAAAACTTCGTTTTCTCAACTCATGGTTCTCTGTTTTGTGGTGTGTCCCTATCATATACTTGTTCTTTCATAATTCATTTGCTGAAAGTGACAGAAATTGAGTGACTGTAATGTATTAATTACTCAGTACACAGCAATTGCACTACCCAACAGAACCACTGTTTAACATATGACCACTCAGGGCAGGCTGAAGGGGCAGTGGCAGTACAGTAGACCATAGACGGCAAGAGGGAGGGGCAGTAGCAGCACAACGGACAATGTAGAGTAGAAGAGAGGGGGCAGGGACATGGAGAAGGGCAAAGACAACTGAGGGCAGGGGGAAGGAAGAAAGGGCAACAAGCTGACCAGGCAGGGCAGGCTGGTGGGACAGCAGCAGCATAACAGACCATGAAGTGCAGGAGGGAGGGACGGGACCAACATATGGGCATCGGAGGGAGGCGGGATGGAGGCATGGGCAGGAGCATCAAGCTGATCATCCAGGGCATGAAGGAGGGGCAGTGGAAGCACAACAGACCATGCAGGGCAGGCAGGAGGGACAGTGGAAGCGCAATGGACCATGGAGTGCAGGAAGGAGGGGGAGGGGCATACACATGGATAAGAGGGAGTATGGAGGAGCGGGGGAGTGGTGGAGCAGGAGAAGTAAGCTAACCATGCAGGGTAGGCTGAGGGGCAGTAGCAGCACAACGGACCACACAGCATTGGAGTGCAGGGGCATGTACAACAGAGGGTGTGGGAGGGTCAGAGAGAACAAGTTTACCACCAGCAGCAAATGGAAGAGCCAGTGGCAGCACATTTTACCATGCATGTTATGAAGTACTTTATGTTCATAAACCAGAAATTCATCACTTCAAAAACTGATTTTTTGAACTACTGTATTGAATGCCCTTGCAAATCATATAAGTAAAAAAAAGTGGCTTCTGGAACATATCCAAGCGATTTTAAATAGAGATCTGAAATATCCAATGGCCCACTATTTTTAACATTTCCACCAAGGGGAGCGGATGAAATTGTCATTTTTTGGTCTAGATAAAAATGAAAATCACTCCAGAGTTGGAGATAGATGTCAAAGATTGCGTTGGTGCGAGTCATGCTACTTCATTGATTAGCAGGCCTGTGAACCTATTGGTACACGGGTAGGGAAAAAGTGTCCTGTAGGTAGTCTCCCTGGGACACAAGAAGTGAGCCATTACTGGAGGAGGGGGTACCCAGGGCCTTTAGAGGCTCTGAAAGGTTGGCTGCACACCCCCTTTTTATTTTTGGAATATTGCTTCCATGGGAATGGGGTCCCTGGAACCTTATTAGGCTCTGAAAGGGGGTCTGTGGACCCTCCCTTTAAATAACCATGCCGGGCCCCGCATATAGGGTCCCTGGGGCCGTTATCAGCTTGGGGAGGGGAGTTGCACCTCAATTCAACAGCTATAGTTATCTCAAGTAACTAGAAATCGTACCCTAAGGTAACTATAACCTGTGCCACTGCCATGCACAGTTTTGTCATCAATGATGTAATTGCAAATGCTGCAGTGACACTATCAATGATGTCATTGAACATCATAAGTGATGTAATATGTGATATAATTAGCAGTGCACGGTAAAGGCACGAGTTAGAATTACCTTAGGCAATGAGCTATTTGGGTTTTTTTCAGTCAATTTCTAAGGTCTTTTTTAATGCAAAGTAAGATTTTATCACCATTCCTAACTATAATCACATTTTAACCTTTCTTTTTTTTTGTGAATTTCAAGGTTTTTAAAAAAAAACGATTGGTGTGGAGGACGGCTCCAAGGCGTGCTCCACACCGGTCATTGTGTGTTGAGGATGGCTCCAGGCCATCCTCGCACCTGAGGCAGGAAATCCCTCAGGTGCGAGCACCAGAGGGATTTCCTTTGATTTAAAATAGCCGCAGGAGCTGAAGAGCTTCCCTAGCTCCCGAGGCTATTTTATTTTTTTCTCTGAAATGACAATCGGCATACGTGGCATGCTGAAGTCATTTCAAAGAAAGTGAAATGAGCCGATGGACTCATTTCAGTTTCATTGCTTTGGTGTTCAGGGCATATCTCAACCCCTCAACCACCAAAGAATACCAGAGAGGTATCGTTGGAAAGGGGAGAATCTCCCCTTTCCATTGGTACCTTCCCCTAGTGGATCTCAGGGATCTACCCACTAGACACCAGTGAGAGTGCGAGAGGCCCCTTGGGCAAGGGCTTGTTCTCCCCCCTGAATCTTGAATATTGCAATCTTTCTGCCCCAGGGGGGTATCTGGGGCAGAAAGACCACTAGAAACCAGAGATTTCTTACTTTTTTAATTGTAGGAGTAGGGGCTGCCCAGTATGGGCATGGCAATGCCCACCCCCCATAAAAATAGGGAAACAGTCTTTCTGCCCCCTCTGGAGGGTGGATGTGGACATATACCATTATCTGCCCCCGGGGGGCAGAAAGTCCACTAGACACCAGGGATTACTTTTGTTTTAATTAATGGGGTGGGGGCTGCCCGGCATGAGCATGGTCATGCCTCCACCACCGTAAAAATAGGGAAACAGACTTTCTGCCCCCCAGTTGGGGGCAATTTTCCCGTCAGCCCCCGAGGGGGCAGAAAGCCTCTAGACACCAGGAATTATATATATTTTTTATTGTAGGGATAGAGGCTGCCAAGCATGAGCATTGGCATGGACATGCCCCCACCCTCATAAAAATGGGGAAACAGTCTTTCTGCCTCCCCTGGGGGGAAGATGGGGGCAGTTACCCTGGGATGCCCCCCTGGAGGGACAAAAAGCCCACTATACACCAGGGATTACTTTTGTTTTTTAATTGTAGGAGTTGGGACTACCCAACTTGGGCATGGCCATGCCCCCACACCCACAAAAATAAGGAAACAGTAATTCTGCTGCTCCTGGGGGGCAGAAATTCCACTAGACATTTGCGGTCATTTTATTTTTTATTGTAGGGTTGGGGGTGCCCAGCATGAGCATGACCATGCCCCCAACCCCATAAAAATGGGGAAACCGACTTTCTGCTCCCCCCCAGAGCAGACGAAGATATTACCACTGATCTGTCCCCTGGGTGGGCATAAAGCCCACTGTATGGCAGCACATATATTTTTAATAAACTAATGGGGTTGGTCTTTCCCAGCCTAACATCAGGCCCCACCCTCAACTCTAAAACCTCAACAGTATTTCTGCTTCCCTGTGGCCTAAAGCATCCCATCCCAATGACAAGCAAGAGGACATCTGAGTCTTTTGGGTGTTTTCTTTACACATGGGTCAGGAGAGTTTGGCTAACTCCCAGTAACATCCCACTAGCAATGGTGAACAGCTGCACTTTTTGGGCTTGGGTAGGCTGCCACCTGGAAAAACAAACCAGACAGTTCTGAAAAATAGACATCTGGGGGAGTCCAGGGTTATGTGCTGTGCATGCATCCCACACATTTTCTTACCCACAATGCCCTGCAAACCTCAAACGTTGATTAGAAACACACATTTTCCTCACATTTCTGTGAGGAAAACATCTGGAATCTGCGAGGAACTACAAATTTCCTCCCATACAGCATTCTCCTAAGCCTCCTGATAAAAATTGTACTTCACTTGTGTGGTTGGTCCAAGAGACCTTGGCACAAAGGGCCATAAAGTGCTACATGGAAAAATTAGCAGTAGGGGTAGCTGCAGGATTTAGGGCCATGCTGGGCCGCCACCCATGGAAACCTAACAACCATAAACATTTTTGAAAAGTAGACAACCAGGGGATTCCAGGGTGGTGTGCCTTGTGTGAATCCCATGAGGTTTTCTTACCCACAATGCCCTGCAAACCTCAAACTTTGGCTGAAATCACACATTTTCCCTACATTTCTGTGATGGAAGCTTCCGGAATCCACAGTCAATAGGAGTCACACACGTCACCTCATCCTGGATTACCCTAGGTGTCTAGTTTTTTAAAATGTACAGGTTTGAAGGTTTCCCTAGGTGCCGAACCAGCTAGGGCCCAAAATCCACAGCTACCCACTTTGCAAAACATGGGTCAGTTTTGAGTAAAAAAAAATGTAATGTATCCATATTGCATTTTGGTCCATTTCCTGTTGAGGAAACTAGGCCTACCCACACAAGTGAGGTACCATCAGAAGACTTAAAGGAATTCTGGGTGGAAGGAAGTTTGTGGCTCTTCACAGATTCCAGAACTTTCCAAACAGAAATGTGAGGAAAATGTGTTTTTTAGTCAAAGTTTGAGGTTTGCAAGGGATTCTGGGTAAAACAACTTGGTGAGAGCCATGCAAGTCACCCCATCCTGAATTTTCCTAGATGTCTAGTTTTCATAAATGCACTGGTTTGCTAGGTTTCTTTAGATGCCGGCTGAGCTAGGGCCCAAAATCCACAGCTATCTACTTTGCAACAAAAACGGTCAGTTTTGAGTGGCAAAATGTGATATATCCATGATGTGTTTTGGGCCTTTTTCTGTCATAGACACTAGGCCTACCCGCACAAGTGAGATACCATTTTTATCAGAAGACATGTGGAAGCATAGAATAGTAAGATATTTGTTATTACTGATTGGATTTCACTGCATTTGTGGCTTTCAAAGGTAAGCCAGTGTGTAAGAAAGAAGACATTTTGAAAATTACTCTCTAAATCACATGCTTGTATGATTACTACAAATGCAGAGATGGACAAATAACCAATACTCCTAAACTCCATATCTTCTGCCCACTTCAGAGACACATACGTTTCCTTGATACCCATTGTTAGACTAGGCATACTTGGCATGGTTTCCCCTGACTTTTTGCCTCTACCTCCTGTATTTTTTAATGTGTGCTGGGTTTTGTTTTTGCCAGCTTAGATGCTTTGGGCACTTTGCCACTGCTGATCAGTGTCAAAGTGCAAGTGCTCCCAGTGAGAATTGTGATTATGATTGGTTATCCATGGTTGGCATAGTTGATTTACTGGTAAGTCCCTCGTAAACTGCACTCTGTGTGCCTAGGGCCTGTAAATCGAATTCTACTAGTGGGACTGCAGCAGTGATTGCGCCACCCACACCAGTAGCCTTTCAAATGTGTCTCAGACATGCCACTGCAGTGTCTGTGCGCACCGTTTTTGAACAGGGGTGGCGAAGTGAGCTAAAGCACGATGATGGATTCAATCCAGATCTGTGACTGGGGATGAGTGTCTGAAAAGTTTCAGTGCTCCGTCCATCATCTCCTTGCTCACTTTGCCACTGGATTCAAGCTAGCCCGGCCGATGAGGGCTGTTAGCCCGAAACCGGTCCCAGGATGCTTGTTTCCGGTCCAGGGAAGACATGGCTTGGCAGTTCGGGCTGGACTGTTCCCATAAGGCACAGGGTCAAGACTGATTTGCATATAGCTGTGTCTGAACTGGGGTGGCGAAGTGAGCTAAAGAATGATGATGGATTCAATCCAGATCTGTGACTGGGGGTGAGTGTCTGAAAAGTTTCAGCGCTCCGTCCATCATCTCCTTGTGTTTGCTTTGTTTGCTCTAAGTTGGCAGGGTATGCCCAGACTTGGGTCCCTTGCTCACTTTGCCACTGGATTCAAGCTAGCCTGGCTGATGAGGGCTGTTAGCTCGAAACCGGTCCCAGGATGCTTAATTCTGGTCCAGGGAAGACATGGCTTGGCAGTTCGGGCTGGACTGTTCCCATGAGGCACAGGGTCAAGACTGATTTGCATATAGCTGTGTCTGAACTGGGGTGGCGAAGTGAGCTAAAGAACAATGATGGATTCAACCCAGATCTGTGACTGGGGGTGAGTGTCTGAAAAGTTTCAGCGCTCCGTCCATCATCTCCTTGTGATTGCACAGTTTTTAAATGCCATGTCGACCTGGCAGGTGCACCCACTTGCGTTGTTCACCTTCAAAGATAAAAGAGGTTAGATGCATTGAATGATGAAAAACAGAAGAGCGCAAATGTAGTGAAGTGCGCCAAGGTAGTGGGGTTGTTGTGCGTGTGAGAATAATGGCAATAGTTTCAATAGGCAAAGCTTGCTATAAAAATCAAAATCATCCAAACAGCTTATCAAGTGAAATAAATTCAAAACAGAATATTTCTCCAAATAGGTTTCCTCAATACCAGATCCAAGTGCTTGTATCTCAGGACAAAATCATAATAAACCCAAAGTGCTGGTGAAGATGGTGATGCTGAGGTAGGAGATGAGGATAGGTTCCTTTCCAGGTCGTCACCAATGTGGAAAAGATGAAAACTCCACAGAAGATAGTAGATTCTTCTTTATTAAGTTACTTGTATTACCCCTCATCCAACACCAACAGCTCCTTCTTCCTACACAGCCTGCCTTGTTTTCACTCTCCAACATTCTCTCTCCAGGCTCTAGAACACAAAGTGATGTCATGATGTAGTATTCTATAAGCAGGTGATACCATGGAAAGCCCATGCTTTGTTTCTTAAATTCGCTGCGGCTTCACAGACCCTCCGCAAATTTGCAGCAAATTTTAAAAAACAAAACAAATTGGGGGGCCCTTGGGTGGGTCCTTCTGGGACCCCCACAACAGGCATAGGGGGGGAGTTAGTCCTACTCTGCCCCCTTATATCTATTTTTAACATTTTTTTAAGGACGTAGGATTGAGTCACAAGTCCTAAGTTGGCTGCTGCTACATCCTTGTTGAACAGGTGACAGCCAATCAGATCACCTCTATAGATCTGTTGGTCTCACAGATCTTCTGAGGTGTCAAATATATAAAGTTTTTGAGTCTTGAACCCTTAAAAACTACTGAACAGATTTACCCCAAATCACAAAAAGCACACTTTCTTGACCAATATCTAGCTTTCTGCCAAATTTGGTGTAATTCCTTTCAGCAGTTTTTGCAGTATCGCTGTTTCCTATGAGACGCTCCCCTTTTTCTTGACCCTTGCTTCATGGATCGGCTTTCCAGGAAGGAACTGAGATGGATGAGACTTTTTTTCTGAAAAGTTTCTGGAAGATTCATCAAACGGAGCTAGTTATTGAGAAAAAGATGCTTTTCATATGGAAACACAGATCTAACTATAAATACCCAGTTGTGACTGCCACTGTGATATATATATATATATATATATATATATATATATATATATATATTCACTGAAAAAACCATAGGTTTCAGGCACGTTATAGTTAGAAATTAGCATTTAAAAAACCTTAGAAATTCACTGAAAAAACCATAGGTTTCAGGGGCATTATAGTTGTTTGGACATTTCACTCGTACAAAACCCGTGAAATTCCGTTATAGTTAGTTCAGCTAACTATAACTCGCGCCCACCGCAATGCACTGCTGATGACGTCACATATTACATCACTCATGACATGGTCAGTGACATCACTGATGACATCTCAAATGACATCACTGATGACATCACTGATGACATCATCCAGTGACTGTGTGTTTCTGAAAAGTTTAAATATGTTTAATATATATAGGGAAAGGCGTATTGAAGAATGAGTGGGTGTATAAGTGTCTGAATGGATGATTTAGTAGGTGCGTGACTGACTCTATAAGTGAGTGATTAAACATATCTTTCTGAATGCATGGGTTAGTGAGTAAACTGTGTGAATGTCTGTATCCGTGTGTCTGTTGGTGTGTAAGCGACTGCATGGGTTTGCAAATAGCTACATGAGTGTCTATATGGGTTATTGATTTGTTGTCTGAGTATCTGTATGGGTGCCTGAGTGTTTGTGTGGGTGGGGTGTGTGTGACTCTAAGCATAGATGTGGGAGTGGGTGATTCACTGGGTGCATGGTTTCAAGAGTGCATCTGTGATGGACTGTATGGGTGGGTGAGTGTGTGTATCGGTGTGTTAGTGAGTGAATGTATATCTTAGTGGTACATGTGCGAGTAACTACATATGTGAAAAGTAGTATATATGTGTGTTGGAGTACATAATTGGCTACAAATGAGTGTGTTATTGTGAGAGTGGCTGTATGGATGAGTGTGTGCTTGTATCATTGATTGTATAAGAGTGTAAGAATGTGCTAGTATTTGTATGAGTAATTGAGCTGGTGTGTGTATAACTGTATATCTGAGTAAATGGCAGTGTGATAAATTATTTCCATGACTGACTAGGTGTGTGAGTACCTCTATGGATGAGTGGCGGTGTGTGAGTGTCTATATAGGTGTATGAGTGCATATGATAGTCCTGTACTGAGTGACTGTAAGTATGAGTGACTCTACGGGTGAGTGAGTGGATGTGTGTGTAGACCTAAGAATCAGTGAGTGGGTATGTAGTTATTGGTGTTGGAGTGTCTATGGTTTTGAGAATGGTAGTCTGTAATTTAGAATGGGTGTATCAAAAGTTATATTAGGGTGTGAGAAGATGCATAACATTTTCACATGGATGATGTCATCAGTGATGTCATCAGTGATGTCATTTGAGATGCCATCAGTGATGTCACTGACCATGTCATGAGTGATGTAATATGTGACGTCATCAGCAGTGCATTGCGGGGCGCGAGTTATAGTTAGCTGAACTAACTATAACGGGGAATTTCACAGGTTTCGCATTCGAGTGAAATGTCCAAACAACTATAACGCCCCTGAAACCTATGGTTTTTTCAGTGAATTTCTAAGGTTTTTAAATGCTAATTTCTAACTATAACGTGCCTGAAACCTATGGTTTTTTCAGTGAATTTCAAAGGTTTTTAAATGCTAGTCTCTAACTATGCCTACAGAGGTAGGACATGTGAAGAAAGAAGAAAAACGCACAGAAAGAAGCAAAAGAAATGCAGAAAGAAGCAACAGAAGTCCACAAAGACGAAGAAAAGTGCAGGAAGAAGCAAGACGTGCAGAAAGAACCAACAGAGGAGCAGAAAGAGGCCTTGTTGCAAAATCATCCTGTGCCCACAACTTTTTCAGACGGGTACTGGTGGTAACTGACTCTGACTAACCAGGCCTAGAGCCAGTGCTATGCTAAAAGACACTTAGAATACAGTAAAAACACCTACATACACTAGGGAACACTATGGGGTCGATTCCGATTCGGGCCGGAAAAAGCACCGACCGACTCGGATCCGGAAAAAATACCGACCGACACGTACCAGTGGCGCCCGACACGCCAAGTACGATGCAAGCCGCGATAAATCCGACCGACACGTCAGGAAACCAAGCCGACCGACCGAGCCGCTCGGAAAATTGCAATCCGGCCGGAAAAACACGCGAATCCAACCGACCGACACGCACCCGGAACAAATCCGACCGAATCGTACCCGCCAACTCCAACCCGCAAAGTACGATGCAAGGCGCGAAAACACGACCGAGTCGGACGGAGGACAAGCCGCACGACCGACACGCATACAAAACCGAGCCGAAGCAACACAATACACCGCGACCGACGCGTACGCAGCATACAAAACTGCACAAACACAGCGTGAACGAAACGGAAAACACCGTACGAGACCAATGCAGGGTCCGACTCGGTCACAAGAACGTTTCCAACATACACAAACAGCACAAAGGAAAAATCAACCAAAAAAAGGCCAAACAAGCAATTACCAAGCCAATAAATACTGGGGGGTGGGGACAGAGAACAAAGACACACCCACAACTCCACCTATATAAAGGACACAAATCACTACCATGAGCCTTTGCAAATGCCATTTCACTGCCAGCACCCAAGAGAAAGCAACCACACACCCACAGCTCACCCCTCACACAAGCCACACACCATCAGCACACCAACAAATACCTACCTCACATACACCCAGCAAAACACACACTCACACACCCTCACCTGCACACCAACACACACATCACTCACCATCACCACCCATCACCATGCCCCCCAAGAAGAATCCCAAGTTCCTAGATTGTGAATTGGAAGTCCTGGTAGACGAGATCCTCAGGGTGGAGCCACAGCTGTTTGGCACTCTGGTCCAACAGACCCCCATGTCGCAGAAAACCAAGATGTGGGAGAGGATCATCAACAGGGTGAACGCCCAATCATCATGTCGGCGCACAAAGACGGACATCCAGAACAGGTGGTATGACGTGCGCAGGAGGGTACGGGACCTGCTGAAGATAGACTACATCAACAGCCAACATACCGGCAGTGGCCCTCCTGCCAAGCCAATATACCTCAGGCCCTGGGAGGAGAAGGTGCGGGCCATCCTTCCGCCAGTGAGCGTATATGGACTAGAGAACATCCCAGAGCCTGGTGAGTACACAACAAATGTACACAATAAACTGCCACAAAACACACACATCACTGTCAAGGGGAGAGTCAAACCATGCACACATAGCAATTACACAGCAACTAGAACAGAATCATCCCAAAATGTGTATGTCAGTCAGATAAACACAACACATGCCATCAAAAAAGTCACATCCAACTGTGCCAACACATGTACAAACACAACCACAACTACAGCTAGGCAGTGGCACAAATAGAACTAACACACACATCCACACATGTAGCCACCACAACAACACCAACACACAGTGAAGACCACTCAAAGGAAGGAATTCTGTGTATGCTGGCCAAGTCAGTGTAGCCAATAGCATCATGGGAGTCGCAGTCACACATATTGCCCCCCCACAACTGTCCCATCAACACCACCCTGAACCATGCTCACATCACAGGGAGTGGAGAAGGACTCACAAGATGGCTGACACTGGCTACTGCTGTGGGGAGCACAAGGCCCTGCTGGCAACTGTGCACCAACAAACAGCAGGACACCACTGACTGACATCCTGAGAGACAACTTCCACTCCCTGCAATGCAAGCACGTTCCATGGTGGGATATCTGGCTGGCTGGGTGGGAAGGGGGACTTGCAGCACTGACTATAGTCACCAGCACCTCCCCTCACCCCCCCCAACACAAACTCCACAGTACCCACCTGGTAGAATGCAATGCCCTCCATCCTAACACAAGATCCCACAAAGCACCACCACCCTGGGTTATGTTGTGTGAAGCACAGGGACACTCTTGGGACTCTTAGCCAAACAACTGCCAGGACAACACTCCCAGCCATCCTGTCAGCACAGCCAGCCCACCCCACAGGGAAGCAGAGTCAAAAGGAAGGAAGCATGGGCATGCTGGGAAGGGGGTGGAGGCAATAGCATGATGGGAGTCGTAGTCACAGACATAGCTCACCCCCACAACTGTCCCATCAACACCACCCTGAACCATGCTCACATCACAGGGAGTGGAGAAGGACTCACAAGATGGCTGACACTGGCTACTGCTGTGGGGAGCACAAGGCCCTGCTGGCAACTGTGCACCAACAAACAGCAGGACACCACTGACTGACATCCTGAGAGACAACTTCCACTCCCTGCAATGCAAGCACGTTCCATGGTGGGATATCTGGCTGGCTGGGTGGGAAGGGGACTTGCAGCACTGACTATAGTCACCAGCACCTCCCCTCACCCCCCCAACACAAACTCCACAGTACCCACCTGGTAGAATGCAATGCCCTCCATCCTAACACAAGATCCCACAAAGCACCACCACCCTGGGTTATGTTGTGTGAAGCACAGGGACACTCTTGGGACTCTTAGCCAAACAACTGCCAGGACAACACTCCCAGCCATCCTGTCAGCACAGCCAGCCCACCCCACAGGGAAGCAGAGTCAAAAGGAAGGAAGCATGGGCATGCTGGGAAGGGGGGTGGAGGCAATAGCATGATGGGAGTCGTAGTCACAGACATAGCTCACCCCCACAACTGTCCCATCAACACCACCCTGAACCATGCTCACATCACAGGGAGTGGAGAAGGACTCACAAGATGGCTGACACTGGCTACTGCTGTGGGGAGCACAAGGCCCTGCTGCCAACTGTGCACCAACAAACAGCAGGACACCACTGACTGACATCCTGAGAGACAACTTACACTCCCTGCAATGCAAGCACGTTCCATGGTGGGATAACTGACTGGGTGGGTGGGTGGGTGGGAAGGAGGTCTGGCTGACAACCAAACACAATCAATGCAGACCATGTTCACACCCCAGAGAATACATAGAAATGCCCAAATAATGCAGGACAATGTGCCACACCAATATCAACCCCTGACTGTGACGACTTAGGACAATACAATGTACAGGCCCGCACCCCGAGGCACAGTCACAACTGTCAGGTGTGTCAACCACTGATGCCTGCAGAAACATGACATACATTGTTTGTGTCTCCCAAAAACAGGTGATGATAGGGACACAGCAGCAGACGCTGAGGAGTCCCAGTCCCAGGCTCAAGAGGATGCCGAGCTCACTGGCGTCGTACAGCCTCTGTCCTCCTCGGACGATGAAGAACAACCTGGCACATCCGGTGCAAGTCAACATGCTGCACCAGCAGGACCACCAGCTGCAGCACCAGCAGGTCCACCAGCTGCACCCCCTGCACCCACCCCTCCAACGACTGTCACCACGAATACCATCCCTGCCGACATGGACAGAATAAGGAACAACACCAGCGCAGTGACCCTGGACCAACCTGGGGCCATGGACACCACCACCACCACCAACCCCCAAGGTGGACCAGGGTTATCTGTGCGTGCAACTGCACACACTGCACATGTCAGCAGGGGTGGTGGGAGGGGTGGGAGACAGAGGTCGCTGCTTGCAGACGTTGCTGGTGTGCATGAAGACCCACAACTGGTACGCATAGCTGATGCGTACCAGTCCAGCACCGGAGAGCTCAGCCAGGTAGTGGGGCTCCTCAGAGACATCAAACAGCAGCAGGCTGCCCATCATGCCCGCTTGGACTCCCACATGTCCCAAGTGGAGTCACACATGTCACGTGTGGACTCCCACATGTCACGTGTGGACTCCCACATGACCCGCGTGGAGTCCAAGTGGGATGTACTACATGAGATGACGGCGGTGCACAGGGACATTTTACAATGCCTCCGCCAGATGAACAGCAACCAGTCCACACCTCCCTGTGTGCCAACAACATCTGGTACCGAACAAACAGCAACTGCCACAGGGAGGGAGGAGGACTCTGGCGGAGAGTCCCCTGCACCGCAGCAGCCTGCACTTGAGGGCCCCCCCCCAAGAAGAGGGGTCGTCCGAGGAGGGGAAAGTGAGAGGCTGATGGCCAAGCGCAACTCCCAGGAAGCCTGAACCTGTTCTGGATTTTCGCCTTTGTGCACAGACTGTTCACCCTGTTGATGGCAACACTACTCCCACACATAGCATGGGGAGTACAAGTTGGAACAATGTGTCAGACAACTGTGGCCCCGATACTGGGGATCCTGTCTACCTGGACTTTCTATTCATCTAGGAACTTGGGATTGCAAGATTCATGTACAGCACAATCCATCCTATGCACTATTATCACAATAAACACACTAATACACCATACTTGCCTCTGTCGTGATTCCAACGTGGGTGCTGTTATGGGGATGATGAACTGCAAAATTACACAGTGTATGCGAACTGCAACAGCAAGGACAACACAGGCATGTGAGTACAGGCAACGTGACACATATGAGGGAGACACACCACCAGGGCTACACAACACATACACACCTAGGCCATCTGACTCATTGCCTACACTGATGTTGCCAGGGAAGACGGTGCAATGCACAGACACCACACCCATTCCCAGTTGTAGTCAAGTAGCCCACAGGTGCAGTAAGCAAATGGCAGTCAAATGTGTGACCACAGACAACGCACATCACTAAGTGAAGCACAGGTTTATTACACAGTAGCAACATGCCGTAACCACTACAGATGCAAGGTAACCCCACCTGGTAGCGGGCACACAGTCAACAACTGTAGACAGAAGGAAGTCCATGGGTGTGGCGCACATCACCTGTAGGGACACAACAGCTACCAGCCTGGATGTGCAATCACGTCGTCGGTGGACACAGTTGACCAAACGAATCTGAAAGTACCCTGTGAAGGACAGAAATGACACACAGTCAAAAGCAATGCAGTACAGGACAGAACAGCAAAACTCATGCACAATACATGTTACAAGATACCCACCCAGAACCAAGTTAGCATGTCAACACTGTTGGGGAGTACAGCCCACCTGTCACCACACATCGCAACACACATCCTGTCAAGTAGCCCATGGACACACTCCAACAGCACCAGAGCACCACCCACACATCATGCCAACTCACATCATTCACATGACACCTCAGGATACTCACATTCAGCTAAAGAAGTTGGTGATGAGCTGTGTGCGGACATCACCATCACCATCATCATCATCATCGTCACTGGCATCGTGGTCCAGGCCAGGATCCTCCACAGGTGGCGGATGTTGGTCATCGTCATCCTGGATGAGAGGCAACTCCTTCCGCACTGCCAGGTTGTGGAGCATGCAGCAGACGATGATAATCTTGCACACTTTCGCAGGGGCATATGGGAGGGACCCTCCGGTCTTGTCCAGGCAGCGGAAGCGGCTCTTCAGGAGACCAAAGGTCCGCTCAATCACTCTCCTGGTCCGACCATGTGCCTCATTGTAGCGCATCTGGGCAGGTGTCACAGGGTTCCTGAGGGGTGTCAGCAACCACGGCATGTTGGGGTATCCCGAGTCACCTACGGACAGACAAGTGCACATCAGCTGACTTGGAAAAGTGGGCGGAATACTACAGATCAGATCACACACAATGGCACAAAGTCAGTACACACCGACAAGCCAGGCACGCTGGTTCTGCATCTGTGCCATCAACCTGGGGATGCGACTACTCCTCATCACAAAGGCATCGTGTGCTGAACCAGGGAAACGGGCACACACGTGTGTGATGGTCATGTCTGCAAGACACACCACCAGTGCATTGACCGAGTGGTAGTGCTTGCGGTTCCTGTAGGCCTGCTCCTGGGCCTGTGGTGGTACCAAAGCCACATGTGTCCCATCAATGGAGCCAATTACATGAGGCATCCTCCCCAGGGCATAAAAGTCACTCTTCACGTCAGTGAGTCGTCGCAGTCTAGGGAAATAGATGTACCGGTTCAGGAAGAGCAACATTGCCGCCAAAACATCGCGGAGCACACGGCTGAACATGGTCTGTGACATCCCACCAGCAGACGCCACAGTATGTTGGAAGGTACCGGTGGCAAAGAAGTGTAGGGCTGCCATCACCTTCACCTTGGGGGTCAGCGCTGTAGGATACGGCCGGCCAGGCTGCAAATGTGGGGACAACTGCACTGCAAAATCCTCAATCAGCTGCCTGGTGAAGCGGTACCGTCGGATGCTGTCCCGTTCCACCATCGTTGCCAGGTCTGGGAATGGCCGATGGACAGCAGGAGCCCTGCAGTGCAGAGGAGAAGTAAGCAAGATCGTCAGTCACCCCACATATGCGGCATTGAACACACTCAAGATCCCAACATACATCATCATGAGGCACAACTACATGAAGTGTGCAGTACCGGAACGACATTTATGGTACATACATGGCCAACATCTGTCAACACGGTCCTACAGGTGGCATCAATTTGTCCCAGGTTGGCCCATTGGATATCATGATGCTGTGTCACAGTCACCCCCCAGTGACATGTGAGGACAGATGTGCCCCAGGCACCACAGCTCAACGACAGGCACATTCCCAGGGACCCTGTAATGCCACATGGACACTGGCATCACCTGGAGTATCATGTGTACACCACAACAAAACAAACATGACCCCCACAGGTAGTGGCCACACTTGCCATGGCAGGAGAGCCATGGACGTCTGTGACACACACGCACAACATCAGAGTCCATGCACACACAACGTGGATGTGGAGACTGTCTCCCATTGTGCACATGAAATCAGAGACATTGTAAACACTACATGCACAAAGACTGTGGAGGGCCATCACTATTGTGCCACTGGGACACCCTGGCTCAAACATACCGTCCCACATGGGACTCACGGGGTATGTGACATGACATACACAAACACCACTGTGAAATGTGACCATGGCACATGCACAGATATGAACAGTTGCACATCACAGTGGTCACGTACACGTAACACCCAGGATCCTGTCCCCATTAACACGTGCACAGCCTGGGGGTGGCTGCCCACAGGTGACACCCACAGGACAACATGTACACCAACATACACACAATAGGAAATGCAGCCTTACATGCCTTATGATAAGGTTTGGACAGGCTGTCGTGATGTAGGTGTGCCCCTCACTCCCTGGGAGCTATCTGTGGCTGGCATATGTCCATCTGAGACAGGCATGCTGACATATGCCAGTCACATGTACAGTGATGCGTTGTACTGCAATGGACCGATCGGTGCCTCCGGCCGGCCCATTGCATTCAATGTGTGCGGGCACGCGTTGTACCCCTGTGCGCGTTGTACTGCAATGGACCGATCGGTGCCTCCGGCCGGCCCATTGCATTCAATGTGTGCGGGTACGCGTTGTACCCCTGTGCGCGTTGTACTGCAATGGACCGATCGGTGCCTCCGGCCGGCCCATTGCTTTCAATGTGTGCGGGTACGCGTTGTACCCCTGTGCGCGTTGAACAGCAATGGACCGATCGGTGCCTCCGGCCGGCCCATTGCTTTCAATGTGTGCGGGTACGCGTTGTACCCCTGTGCGCGTTGAACAGCAATGGACCGATCGGTGCCTCCGGCCGGCCCATTGCTTTCAATGTGTGCGGGTACGCGTTGTACCCCTGTGCGCGTTGAACAGCAATGGACCGATCGGTGCCTCCGGCCGGCCCATTGCTTTCAATGTGTGCGGGTACGCGTTGTACCCCTGTGCGCGTTGTACCTCAATGGACCGATCGGTGCGCACCCATTGACAATGGGCTTGCCTGGCAACGGACGCGTTTTCGAATATTCGAACGAGTCGGTTGCTGGAAAATCAGTTGGTCACCCACAACAATGTTGCAAAATCATGTATGTCATGAAGTTGAAGATTTGAAGGATGCTGTGGGCGTGTTTTGGTGCTGCTATTCCATGGATTGGCCAGATTCAGAAGATGCAAACGACTTGGACCTATCACTTTGGACACAAGGGACAGTATCTGCCTCTCCAGCACATATATATTGCTGCATGTTCCCCTGAGAGCCCACTTGCCTGCACTACATGCTCCAGGACGACATCTGCCACTGCACTGCTGCTGTCTCTGCCCCTCTGGACCCTGCAATGGCACGTACTGTGGAGAGAGCCCCAGCCTTCAGCCTTGAAGAGAACCAGGCCCTGCTGGACAGCCTACTTCCACAGTACAGCAAGCTGTATGGGACACCAGGGGAGCAGGTGAGTGTTCTGTGCACTGCCTTTCTGAATGTGCATTTTGTCTGACTAGCAAGGCTGAGAGTCAGCACACCACTGGCTAGCAGGCTCACTGAGTAGTTGTCACCCCCCATAGTGTGTAGTGACTTGCACTGGACAGGTATGGTGCAGTGACAGTGCTTCTGAACAGGGTTTTACTCCCCATGCTATGATACCATGTAGTGACTTCTGGAAAACTGTCCATGGGCAGCCGTGCACTGCCTGGGTACACCATGTGCCCCTGTGATTGCGACATGTATATGCAACTGTGTCATGCACGGATATGTTGCATGTGTAGTAATGTCCTTATCACTTTGTCATCCTGACAGGCTTCTGCCCATCGGAAGCATGAGATCTGGAAGGACATCGTCCGGGCTGTCCGGTCCGTGGGGGTCTACAAGCGCCGGATCCGCAACTGCCAAAAGAGGTGGCAGGACCTTCGGGGCTGGACCCGGAGGATTGCACGGGTCCAGCTGAAGCTGTCGCCTCCTCGCAGGAGGGGCGGAACACGGACCCTGACCCCCCACATGCTCAGGATCCTGGCGGTGGTCTTTCCAGACCTGGATGGGCAGCTGAAGGCCAGAGAGCAGCAAGGAGGGGGTGAGTCAAAGACTGCACTGTGTACTCTGTCTAACATGTTATGTGCCCTCCTCGGGCCAGGTTGAACTGCCACAGTACAGCAGTCATGTTGTCCAGGAGCCATGTCCCTCTATTGTGCACTGCCCACTCCTCATCTGATACCCAGGTGTGGCCCTTACATGCAGGGAATTCTGTCACTTAGGACTGTGTCCTTGCAGTTTGCTTGACTCAAGGTGGGAGACAGCATCTGTTTCCCTGACTCTGTGGTGGGCATCATGGGTGGGTCCATTGCTTACACAATGCCTGTATTCTGACATGTATTCAGCGTGTTACTTTGATCTGTGGTCCAATTGCTGAGCTGATCCACCACATGTGGCTGGGGTACCTGGCACACACCCATGCTGCGGGTGGGAACAATGTTTGGGCCCCAGGAGTATGTATATGACGTGTGTCACACATACTTAGCCAGCTGCCTACAGTCCAGGGCTCATCCCTCATTCATGTGGGGCTGGACAGTCATGCCTACTCCAGGCCATACAATACACTCTGTACTCCCACTCCCGTGTATCAGAGGACACATTGTGCACAGTGATTTGCCCCTCAGGTGTCTGCCTCTGTGTCAGTGTGCTGTGGATTAGTCGCCAGGACTGCTGTGGAGTTTCTTGGTAGGGGCTCAGCATGCCACTGGAGATGTGACCATAGGAGACGATACTTGTGTGACACATAGGTGTCTGATCAGCTGCCCATGCAGACTGGGGCATGTAAATGTGAAGTTCAGGCAGCTGTTCCCCATGCACAGCAGAGTGTGAGGGGCTCAGGTTCCGAGGGTAGTGTCACAGGTCTCCCATATGTCCAATAGGTATGACCTGGACAGATGAGGGTTAAGAGGATGTGTTGTGGGGGGGATGTACATGTGCACTTGTGCAGCTCCAGGACTTGCATTCCCCATGACCTACTATTGTGACACAGTGCAGAGTGTTGTTGTCTGGCTGCAAAGTCATACATCACTGAGACAGTGATGTATGACTTTGCAGTCATGCCTCCGCCATGGCATGTGTCTACTGATTGGTGATCCTGCAGGGGAGTGACATGTGCTACATGCACACCATAGTGGCGCTGGCTATCAGGACATGGGTGCATCATGGTGTCTGTCGCTGGTATGCATCACATGCATTTCCTATTTGACTCTGGGCATCCCTTACATCCGTAAACCTGTACTGACTCAGTGGCAAGAGCTGTGATGTGTCCACACCGTGTCCTCTGCACTGTCCAACTACTGTGTACTTGGTGCATGTGTCAACACTGGGGTGTTGCAATCCAACAGACACCAGACAGATGGGTGCAAGGCCATGTGGGATGTGAGTGCCATGCTTGGCATCAGACTGACAATTGACTTCTCCTGTTCAATTAGTGCACTTTTAGCAATGCACAACTAATGATGCCAGGGCTTGCTCTGTGATGTGCTGTGCTCACAGTGGTGTGTGCGTTATGTGCAGGTGACTGATGTCTGTCTGTTTCCCCATTGTTTGCAGATACATCCACGGCCACGGAAGGGGACAGCTCCACGGACCAGGAGGAGCCGGAGAGCCAGACTGGGTCAGCAGCCGAGGAGTGGTCGGAGGGACCCAGTGGCACGGAGGGCGAGGGGAGCCACACCGAGGAGTCCTCAGCAGCATCCACCTCAGCTGAGGACCAGAGCAACTCGGAGGATGACTCCCTTGTGGAGGCGGGTGTCAGCAGCCACCACACCCCAGCTAGTGTTGCTGTCCCCGCCACCACCAGCACCACCACCGCCCTCCCATCGGCTCCCATTCCCCAGGTCCGTGGAGGCTCCCATGTCCGGGAGCGTGTCTCCTTTGGGCCAGGCACCGCACCCCCTGCCCCTGTGTCCCCTGCTGCCCTGAGTGAGGAGTCTGTGTACCTCCTTCGCCAGCTCCATGTAGGGCAGACAGCCATGCTGAGTGTCCTCCATGCGCACACCGCGCTGTTGACTCAGCTGGTGTCGTTCATGGAGGGCATCTCATCGGGCATGTCTGACCTACAGAGGGGCAATAGGTCCATGGACTCCTCCCTGACGGCAGCAGTGTCCCTCCTCAAACGGTCCCTCACCCCTCCTGCCTCTGCTCCATCCACACTCCCCAGCACCTTACCCATCCCAGGCACACACACACTGGCACACACCAGCACACACACATCCAGCACACTGACACACACGCCAATGACAAAACGCACACGCACGCACATTCAGGGGACTGAAGCCAGACTCACAGGGGATGGGGCCCTGGAACACACACACGCATCCACATGCACTGCGCAGTCCTCAGTTCCCTCTCCCTCCAAAGCACCCTCCCTTGCCTCACCTGCAACCCCAAAGTCACAGCAGCTCTTCCTCTGTGACCTCGGCCTCTTCCCCACCGATGAAGCTGCTCCAGCATCCCGGGGAAGAGGAAGCCCACCCACACGGAGCAGAGTGCCCCTCGCCCCCGGACACCCTCCCCCAGGCGCAGACGGACTGAGGCCCCCACCCGCAAGTCCCCCCGGAGTGCTAAGAGCAAGACCCCGCCACCGCCCTGCAGCTCAGGCACAAGGTCTCCGTCCTCCATCCCTCAGGCCCCCACTGCACAGGTGCCCCCACCACACCCTGCCCCAGGTTCCCCCACCCACAGATATACCATCCCCAAGATGCTCCGGCCTTCTCCCCCTGCCACTTGCTCTCCCAGCACCACACCCCCGCTGCGCTTGTCTGTGCCACTGATGTGGTGAGGGTGTCCCCCCTCTGTCCAACCCACCTTGCCTGTTCCCCATTCTCCTCCCCTGGAGGTAGGCACTGCAGTGGAGTCCACTACCGCCCTGTCTGACTTGGGCACTGCAGTGGCGGACCTGTCCACCCCATCTGCAGGGTCCACTGCAGTTGTGCCGGCACCCACGACATCTGTGTCATGCCCCCCAGTTGTGCCGGCACACACCATGTCAGACACCTCCACTGCAGTTGTCAGTGGCTCTCCAGCACCCACCACCCCTTCCCTGACTCCCCTGGTGAGCCCTGATCCTGTCCCTGCGGTGCCTGGCCTGCCCCCCGGTTGCCCCTCCTAGTGGATTGTCCCTGGTATTGTGCAGGCATGCGTAGGGTGACATCTGCCAGTGTCACCCTGTTTGAACTTTGACAATGGACTGGCCATTGGCCTTTGCTCTTTTTTCAGGACTTCGTTTGGCCTCAACACATATGCTGAATAAAGCAACTTTCTTTTCTCTAGTGCTCATGCTTCAGATGTACATGTTGTTGGTGCAGCTAACCATGCCCTTGCTGCAGTGATGGTGATATCTGGTCTCATGATTATGAAGTGTTACTGTGCAGGAACCCATGTGGTCCAGGGGGAATGTGTCCTATCATGTGGTGTATCCATGTCATCAATAGCAGCATCTGAGGGTGTCATGTGTTCAGTATTTGGCAATGGGTTTCCTACTTACATTGGCAATTTCATATCTGTGGCTTCCACCCCTGCACATCTGTTGTGCCTGCCATCGTTGCATTTGTCTACTTCCCTGACCGTGTTGCCATCTCCAGTGGACATGCAGGTTTGGGCATCAATGGGGAGGGACTCATCCGTGTAGTCAGTGCAACATTGCTATACAAGTGTGTTGGATCTGTGCTGATGATTCCGTTGGCACATCCATGACCAGGCTGATGTGATGGGAGCCCTCATTTGGTGCTAATTGTTGATTGTGTGACCAAGTGCTCAGCTGACATGATGGGGCCCTACTGAGGCAACATATGGCACAGCTTTCCTCACACAGGAGTGGAGTCCCCTCATGGCAGTGTGTACACGTGTGACATTGCCTGCGCCCAAGGTGTGTGTTGTATGTGCATGTCTGTGTGTTCACTTCCATTCATCTGCGCATGCTGTGATCCCTAGTGTTGTACCTGTTTGTGATGCTTGCTGACTTGAGCTATGTTCCCCCAAAGTCTTCTCCCTGTGTTCTCTGTGATGTGGGTGCATGGCACATTACTGGTCATCAGGGTGTCACCCATAGGTGTGTTTGCTGTCAGGGCAGAGTTTGTGTGCTGACGCAGATGGGTCACAGTCAGGTTTCCCTTTGGCACTTGTTGTTTGCCCCTGTCATGTGATTTCCAGTTTGTGTTATCTTTCAGTGATTGTGACACGTTGTGTGTGTGACTGCTGGCACTCCTTAGGGTCCGGGCTGCAATGTTGGTTGTTGTCTATGTGTGTTCTTTGTGGGTGACCTTGGCTTCTTCATTGGTGTGTGACTGTGGCTGGGATCCCATTGGTCGGTGTGGTATTGCCGTCATGTCCATGTACAGCGTAGTGTGCAGTGTGTCAGACATTCAGGAGTCTTGTTGAGTGTCCATGTGTGATGTGTTTCTACACCTTGGTTCCCACCCACCACCCTGGAATAGTCATGGGTGCATGTGCAATGTCACCAGT
This sequence comes from Calotriton arnoldi, assembly GCA_963921515.1. Lineage (NCBI taxonomy): Eukaryota > Metazoa > Chordata > Amphibia > Caudata > Salamandridae > Calotriton > Calotriton arnoldi. The sequence goes on from CAWUFW010001730.1 coordinate 53,541, forward strand.
GCATGTGTACTTCACTGCTGCACATTGTTGGAGGTCGAGGGGTGTGGTCTTGAGTGTGTGCAGATGAGAGTCGTTGCCCAGCTAGTCCCCTGCCTCCATGTTGGCCTTGGCTTACTGGCCATGCTGATTGATTTGTGCTTGTGTAGGTGTGATGGTAGTTTGTTGCTCAGGACACCTGACTGTGGTTCACAGTGTGAACGACATTTAGCTTTGTCATCACAGTGGTATTTTTCTTCAGCCCAGGGTCACCACATTGTGGGGGCCCTGGGGGTGGTGCTGTGGTGTGTCTGTGACTTGCTGTGTCAGTTGTTGTTCCTACGTGCCTGTGTGACATGTGTGTTTTGTGCTCCCTCTCACCTGTCAATGCCTGCTTGCCCACATAGGGGATTTGGATCCATGAGTTACCTTAGTGTGGCAGTGTATGCACATCTGTATGATTGGTATTCAGCTCTCCTCATGTGTTGTGTTGTTGCCTGGGGACACTGGCACCCCCACCCCTCACCTGCTGTGTATGATGACAGTGTTGGTCTGCCTGTTTGTGTTTGTGCATCTGCACCACTGCATTGGCATATCTTGGGTGTGCCATTGGCTGTATGTTGTTTGGTGTGTTTCCCCTGCTGTCCCTGGGACTCCTAGGTCATCGGTCAGCACAGTGATCATGGTTTGTGTGTCCCATTGCTGCCATGGTATGGTATCTGTTCACCTCACATCTGCTGTCTCCACAGGGTATCTGCATTTGTGTGCCCATTGGTGCAAATATGTGGGTCTGCATTCTGATGGTCACTTCTGTCATTGTGTCATTGATGACTGTTGACGGTCTCAGCCCCCATGGGTGTTGTTTGTCTGCACATGGCCAAAGGAATGTCTCATTTGCACTGCAGTATTTGGCTCCCCCAATTTATGTTGCAATGGGACACATACACTACTTTGCCACAGATGAGTTTTTGGTTCTGTGACCAGGAATGATCCATGCAGTTTGGCAGTTGCAGCTCTTTCTTTGTCAACAATTACCTTTTGGTCACTGTGATGATGAGGGTGTAGACCCCATTGCCACAATGGTCAAAATGTGCTTCAGCTATGGACCCCACACTTGCCTTTTGGTCACTGTGATGATGGGGGTTTAGACCCCATTGCCACAATGGTCAAAATGTGCTTCAGCTATGGACCCCACACTTGCCTTTTGGTCACTGTGATGATGGGGGTTTAGGCCCCATTGCCACAATGGTCATGGGCTGCTTGCATTGTGGGTGCCACACACATATATGTGTGGCACATGTGCTAGGGGGTCACATTGTATGTTCAATGTCATGTTCGGTGTTGTAGGCATTTGACACAGCCTGCTCACACGCTTGTCATGGTGGTGGGGGGATGTCTTAATCTTGCATTCCCTAGGTTGTGGTGTGCTTGTTGTGTCATGCATTGTCCATCCTATGAGTGGGGGTGGTAGTAGTGGTAGGCATCCAGCCCCCTGGCTAAGGGTGGTAGTAGTGGTAGGCATCCTGCCCCCTGGCTAAGGGTGGTAGTAGTGGTAGGCATCCTGCCCCCCTGGTTGAGGGTGGTAGTAGTGGTAGGCATCCAGCCCCCCTGGCTAAGGGTGGTAGTAGTGGTGGGCATCCTGCCCCCTGGCTAAGGGTGGTAGTAGTGGTAGGCATCCTGCCCCCCTGGGTGAGGGTGGTAGTAGTGGTGGGCATCCTGCCCCCCTGGGTGAGGGTGGTAGTAGTGGTGGGCATCCTGCCCCCTGGCTAAGGGTGGTAGTAGTGGTGGGCATCCTGCCCCCCTGGGTGAGGGTGGTAGTAGTGGTGGGCATCCTGCCCCCTGGCTAAGGGTGGTAGTAGTGGTGGGCATCCTGCCCCCCTGGGTGAGGGTGGTAGTAGTGGTGGGCATCCTGCCCCCTGGCTAAGGGTGGTAGTAGAGGTAGGCATCCTGCCCCCTGGCTAAGGGTGGTAGTAGTGGTAGGCATCCTGCCCCCTGGCTAAGGGTGGTAGTAGTGGTAGGCATCCTGCCCCCCTGGTTGAGGGTGGTAGTAGTGGTAGGCATCCAGCCCCCCTGGCTAAGGGTGGTAGTAGTGGTGGGTATCCTGCCCCCTGGCTAAGGGTGGTAGTAGTGGTAGGCATCCTGCCCCCTGGCTAAGGGTGGTAGTAGTGGTGGGCATCCTGCCCCCCTGGGTGAGGGTGGTAGTAGTGGTGGGCATCCTGCCCCCTGGCTAAGGGTGGTAGTAGAGGTAGGCATCCTGCCCCCTGGCTAAGGGTGGTAGTAGTGGTAGGCATCCTGCCCCCTGGCTAAGGGTGGTAGTAGTGGTAGGCATCCTGCCCCCCTGGTTGAGGGTGGTAGTAGTGGTAGGCATCCAGCCCCCTGGCTAAGGGTGGTAGTAGTGGTGGGCATCCTGCCCCCTGGCTAAGGGTGGTAGTAGTGGTAGGCATCCTGCCCCCCTGGGTGAGGGTGGTAGTAGTGGTGGGCATCCTGCCCCCTGGCTAAGGGTGGTAGTAGTGGTGGGCATCCTGCCCCCCTGGGTGAGGGTGGTAGTAGTGGTGGGCATCCTGCCCCCCTGGGTGAGGGTGGTAGTAGAGGTAGGCATCCTGCCCCCTGGCTAAGGGTGGTAGTAGTGGTAGGCATCCTGCCCCCCTGGTTGAGGGTGGTAGTAGTGGTAGGCATCCAGCCCCCCTGGCTAAGGGTGGTAGTAGTGGTGGGCATCCTGCCCCCTGGCTAAGGGTGGTAGTAGTGGTAGGCATCCTGCCCCCTGGCTAAGGGTGGTAGTAGTGGTGGGCATCCTGCCCCCCTGGGTGAGGGTGGTAGTAGTGGTGGGCATCCTGCCCCCTGGCTAAGGGTGGTAGTAGAGGTAGGCATCCTGCCCCCTGGCTAAGGGTGGTAGTAGTGGTAGGCATCCTGCCCCCTGGCTAAGGGTGGTAGTAGTGGTAGGCATCCTGCCCCCCTGGTTGAGGGTGGTAGTAGTGGTAGGCATCCAGCCCCCCTGGCTAAGGGTGGTAGTAGTGGTGGGCATCCTGCCCCCTGGCTAAGGGTGGTAGTAGTGGTAGGCATCCTGCCCCCTGGGTGAGGGTGGTAGTAGTGGTGGGCATCCTGCCCCCCTGGCTAAGGGTGGTAGTAGTGGTGGGCATCCTGCCCCCCTGGGTGAGGGTGGTAGTAGTGGTGGGCATCCTGCCCCCCTGGGTGAGGGTGGTAGTAGAGGTAGGCATCCTGCCCCCTGGCTAAGGGTGGTAGTAGTGGTAGGCATCCTGCCCCCCTGGTTGAGGGTGGTAGTAGTGGTAGGCATCCAGCCCCCCTGGCTAAGGGTGGTAGTAGTGGTGGGCATCCTGCCCCCTGGCTAAGGGTGGTAGTAGTGGTAGGCATCCTGCCCCCTGGCTAAGGGTGGTAGTAGTGGTGGGCATCCTGCCCCCTGGGTGAGGGTGGTAGTAGTGGTGGGCATCCTGCCCCCTGGCTAAGGGTGGTAGTAGAGGTAGGCATCCTGCCCCCTGGCTAAGGGTGGTAGTAGTGGTAGGCATCCTGCCCCCTGGCTAAGGGTGGTAGTAGTGGTAGGCATCCTGCCCCCCTGGTTGAGGGTGGTAGTAGTGGTAGGCATCCAGCCCCCCTGGCTAAGGGTGGTAGTAGTGGTGGGCATCCTGCCCCCTGGCTAAGGGTGGTAGTAGTGGTAGGCATCCTGCCCCCCTGGGTGAGGGTGGTAGTAGTGGTGGGCATCCTGCCCCCTGGCTAAGGGTGGTAGTAGAGGTAGGCATCCTGCCCCCTGGCTAAGGGTGGTAGTGGTGGTGGGCATCTGGCACCCCCTGGCTAAGGGTGGTTGTGGTGGTTGGCATCCAGCCCCCCTGGGTTGGGGTGGTGGCGCGCATTCAGGCCCCTGTGTGCATATGTGGCATTGGTGATGGGCATCCCGCCCCTATGGTGCTGCTGGTGTAAGTATATTCAGATTCCCAGTGTATGTGTGTGATGTGTCGTGTACGTGTTGTATGTGTTTTGTGGTTGGTGTCTGACTTACCTTCTGCGCCGTACGCGTCCGTGCCTGTTCCGGTAGTAGATGTAGAATATTGGTATGATCGGGACGAAGGGATTCATGGTTGGTTCGTGTCGTTCGTCCTTCTCGTTGCTTCGCGTCGTCCTCGTCGCTTGGCTTCGTCCTCGTCGCTTCGCTTCGTCCTCGTCGCTTCGCGTCGTCCTCGTCTGTGCTGTGTTCGTCTCGTAGCCGTGGATCGTGTTGTGGCGCGATTCGGAGCTTATGTGCGCCTCTCCCGGATGCTTTGACGTGCCGTGCGTAGCGACGGGTTCGGCGCGTACGGAAAGCGCATCGTACTTGTCCGGCCGGACGGGGCTGCATTTTCCCTTCCGTGCGACTCGATTCGGCGTTTCCGGATTCGCCTCGGTCGGAGAACAGGACCTGGTTTGGGTGAGTACGGCTCGGCCGGATTCTTTGCTGTTGTGCGCATCGTACTTGCTCGTTCGGTGTGCTGTACGGATCGGTCGGGAAACTGGCTTTCGCATGGCTTTTTTCCCGACCGAATAGTATTGGGTGCGCCTCCGACCGAGATCGGAATCGGCCCCTATGTGTTGGGGAACCCCTGTGATTAGCATGACCTCCTCTGTAAGGCCCTAGTACATAATAGGGCAGGGGGATTAAAACTACCTCTTAAAACGCGCTATGGGGCGCGTTTACACAGTGGTGAAGGGAGGGGGGGCCTGAGGTGACATGTGTGCAAACGCGCCCCATTGCGCGTTTTAAGTTGGGGTATTAAGTCCCCTTGAATCCTGAGGGTCCCTGGGGCCCAACTAGCCCACCAGGTACCTACAGTTAGCACCACAGAGCTGAGTTGCAGAGAGGCGGTCCGAGGCCACGGACCTTTTTTCACCTCTCTGCAACGCAACTCTGTTGTGCTTACTGAAGGTACCTGGTGGGCTAGCTGGCCTCAGGGTCCCTCAGGATTCAAGGGAATTAATTCCCCAATTTAAAACGCACAACAGGGCGTGTTTGCACACATGTCACCTGAGGCCCCGCCCCCTCCCTTCCCCACTTGCAAACGCGCCCCGTGGCTTCCAGTAAGCACCACAGGCCTGCGTTGCAGAGAGGTGGTCCGAGGCCATGCCCCTTTTTACACCTCTCTGCAACGCAGCTCTGTGGCGCTTACTGGAGGTACCTGGTGGGCTAGTTGGACCCCAGGGACCCTCAGGATTCAAGGGGACTTAATCCTCCAACTTAAAACACATGTCACCTCAGGCCCCGCCCCCTCCCTTCCCCACTGTGCAAACGCGCCCCGTGGCGCGTTTTAAGTTGGGGGATTAGGTCACCTTGAATCCTGAGGGTCCCTGGGGCCCAACTAGCCCACCATGTACTGCCAGTAAGCGCCACAGGCCTGCGTTGCAGAGAGGTGTAAAAAGGGGTGTGGCCTGGACCACCTCTCTGCAACGCAGCCCTGTGGCGCTTACTGGAGGTACCTGGTGGACTAGTTGGCCCCCAGGGACCCCCAGTATTGAAGGGGAAGTCATTTCCCAACTTAAAACGCGCCGGGCGCGTTTGCAGAGTGTTGCTGGGAGGGGGCGGGGCCTATGGCACGATCGCGTTTTTTTTGGGAAGGGGGCTGTGTGGCCCCCCTTCTTTACTTTTTGGGCCCTGGGGACCCCATCCCCCAGGGCCTGACCCATTTTTTAATTAAAATTTAAAAATTAACGGGAAGGGGCCGCGTGGGCCCCCTCCCGTGGCCAATTCCGGCCCGGGGACCCCATTCCCGGGGCATGGCCAGATTTTGTTTATCTTTTTTATGGAGGGGGGCTGCGTGACCCCCTCCTGAGGCCTGTATTGGCCCCGGGGACCCCATCCCCCGGGGCCGGCCTTTATTTATTTATTTTTTATCATATGTTTTGGGAAGGGGGGCCGCGTGGCCCCCCTCCTGGGCCACTTCCAGCCCCGGGGACCCCATCCCCCGGGGCCTGGCCTCTCGTTGGGGACCGTGGGGGGTCCCCAATGCCCCCACGGTCCCGCCGGCTCCCCGCGTCCTGCCGGAGCCGGCATTGCTTTTCCACATGGGGAGCTGCTAAGATGTAGCTCCCCGTTTGGAAAAGCAATCTGCTTTGCTTCATTGAAGCGAGAGCAGGTTTCCCTGCTCTCGCTTCAATGAAGCAAAGCAGTTCTGCAATGACAGGGCGGGAGCCGCAAGGCTCCCGCCCTGTCATTGCAACAGCAGTGTCCCGGGGTGGGCACCCGGGACACTGCAGGAGCCGGCCCTGGGGGTGGCGGTCCCCAGGGCCATCACTGGCTCCAGGAGGGAGGCCGTGCGGCCCCCTCCCTTCATTTGCACAGCCCCGGGGAGGTGGTGGTCCCGGGGCTCGGGGTCCGTTACGGACCCCCAAATTTACATTTTTAGTGCCCCGGGAGGTGGCGGTCCCGGGGCGTGTGGGAGGCTCGAGCCCACCCACACAGGTTTATTTTTCTTTAAAAAGAAGGCCCGGGGGGTGGCGGTCCCCAGGGCTGCAGGGGGCTGTGTGCCCCCGCAAATAATTAATGAAAGCCCCGGGGGTGGCGGTCCCCGGGCTTGGGAACCTTGGAGGCCCCCACACATTTAAAAATTAGCCCCGGGGGGTGGCGGTCCCCGGGGCAGTGTGGGGGGGGATTGGGGCCCCCCCACACATTTTTTCAGTGCCCCCAGGACTTGGCCCACCCGGGGGCTTTTTGAATACGAAGCGCGGGAGCCCCCGCTTCGTTTTTTAAAAAATGTCGGCCGAAATTCGTGCTGGGTGTGCGAATCTCGCCGATTTAAAAAAAGAAAAATGCTTTTTTTGGCCCTGGGGGTCCTTGTGGGACCCCCTGAGCAGGCCTAGGGGGTCAGGGTGTTTCTACCCTGCCCCCTTTTCTTGTTTTTTGCGATTGTTTTTCTGTTTTCTTGTGCCTACCGAGGCACAAGATGGCTGCCAACACTTCCTGGTTTGGAGTGTTGACAGCCAATTAGCATACAGCTCGTGATCGGGAGGGTGCGCGGATCCTCCGCGGCCATAGATATATATGTGTTTTTACTTTTGATTTTCTCAGCAACTACTGAACGGATTTACACCATTTAACAAAAAGGGTTCTTTCTGAACCAAGAACTACCTCTTTGCCAAATTTGGTGTAATTCCGTTCAGCAGTACGGGCTGTAGCCGTGTCTAAAGTTTCCTATGGAAAATGCATGGGGAAAACACGTTTTGGGACCCCCCTTTTTTCTCGGCCCCCGCTTGCCGAATCACCCCGAAACTTTCAAGATAGGAGCGGACCGGAGCGCCCCACGAGTTTTGAAAATTTCACGAAGATTCATCAACCGGCGCCAAAGTTATTGGAAATAGAATGTTGTGAATTTCCTATGGAAATAGGTCCTAACTATAACTATCTACTGGCGACCGCCAGTAGATAATATATATATATCATGTTATTGAATAACTGTGCTAATAATAAATCCACATTGACACATGTATTACTACAGGCAAAATGAAAATGTCAAACAAATATATATATCCATGCTTTCCATACAGTAAAACACTGCATAAATCAGAGAGGGAATCATTGCGCCCTCTAATATCTGAGGCCGGTGCACCTCCAGTGACAGGCAGAGCAGATATTTCAAATCACAGCTACTTTTCCAAGCCAGTGCAGACCTGATCTGTCTGAGTTCACACCTATGCTGGGGAAAGCACATTATTTTACTTAATTGGGCACTCTCTACCAGTCTGAGCCGCGTGCACCGATTTACGGGTGCGCCCTGCTGCAAGTTGAGATATTGCACCCGATGTGTATTTCGGTCCCAGATAGTGATGGAATGTTGTGGGAACTGTCCAGATTCCAATTCCGGCAGGTATTATTGATCATGAACCAGTCTCTGGGTCGGGCCCCAGCAGTTTCTTCCACCTGTGTCCTGGTACAGTGACGGAGCCTGTCCTGGACAAAGGTAGCAGCACTCTCACACTCATTGTGTGATCTTCGTGCGAGCAGCTGCCTGCAGGGAGTCGATGAGGCACTTTTGTCTCTCTCTCCAGTGTGGCAGCGCAATGTTGACAAAGAGTTGTCTTTTCAGTCTGAGTTGTTGTTGACATTGTTCCTGGGCTAGATGGCTCCAATCGTGACAGATAATTAATTTTTATTGTTCAAGTCCTTTCAGAGATGGGTCATTTTCTTGGCTTCTGCTGCTTCATAGCTCACAGACAGTTAATTCCATGCCCTCTCTGTGCCTGGTTCAAGATCCAAAAGTCACACCTCATGTCAAAATGGAGGACCTGATTACAGGTGCAATGAGGCTTTCATTAGTTAAGCTGTCAGAGGATAAACTTATGCTTTGTGTGTGTTGGTGTGTGTGCCTTTTTTAGGTCTCGCCTAGGCAGCGCATGCGCTGTCTCGTTGCGACATGTAGTATATGCTTTTCTAGGTGAGTCCCCGCCTCCGTGTTCCTATTTGTTATTGAGTGTGTCTTTCAAATTCTACTACTTGCTATTGGCTAAGCGTGTTTTATGTCCCTCCTTTTTCCCTGTTGGGCACGCCTATGGCTATTGGCCCCTTTACTGGTATTAGTCCATTTTTTGGGGTCTCTTGTTTTTGGGGATCTCTTTTTTTAATGTGCCTTGCTTTTTTGGGGGGTTTTTCAAAAGCACGGGACAACCGTAATGGCGCCCTCGTGTCTTCTACTTAAAATGCGAGGCTCGCAATGGTGCTCGCGCGTCTTCTTTTTAAAATGCTCGAGTGCTTGTTTTGAAACATTGTGTGGTTTTTTTCACAGCACGGGACAACTGTAATGGCGCCCTCGTGTCTTCTGCTTAAAATGCGAGGCTCGCAATGGCGCCCGCGCGTCTTCTTTTAAAAATGCACGGCTCGCTGACTTGCACCGCTCATTAAACATGTTAATTTCCCCCCCAATAAAATATATATATATATATTTATTCTTGCAGCGCGGCACACTTTTAGAATAGCGTCCGCGTGCCTTCATTTTCACCGGTGTAAGCAAGGGGGTGCGGTCATAGAAGCAGAAGAAAACTAAAATGGAAATTGAATTGCTTTCACGGAGAAATAAGGCAGCCATCTTGAAACTATAATTACTTCCTTCAAAAAAGAATGTAAGAAATAACAGATGGTATAAAACAGGCAATACAGATTAAGACATTTTGTCTGGAAATGATGAAGAAGTAGAGGTTTTGATTTTATTAGATCCTTTCTAAAATATTTATATTTTTGACACTATAAACTGAAAAATTGCCACGTTCGGTGAAACAAAACTTGACATTTAATTTTTCTATTTCGTGTTATTCGATTTACCACTTCAGCTCTTGTCTTAAAATTCCAAAACACATACTTGTCCAACATGGCACTCAAATTGAGCAACCACCCATAAGGATACCAAGCCTTCTCTATACCTTACGACGCCGCGTGTCTCAGACTCCACCTCCATCTTCTAACAGCTACACTGACGTAGTCGGATAACAAAGCAAAGCAGAGATTTGACAGGTCATTCTACTGAGTACATGCCGAGCCACAAGAGGCGTGCCTTCTCGCGAGGAAGCAGGGCTAGTACTGAGCGTAACCAAGTGGCTTCCTTCTGCGTCACTTTCCATTCGCCCAAGTGTTGGTGGCGGCTTCCTGGACCTGGATGGTGACTGGCGGCGGTAGTGCTGCAGTGGCGGTAGCGGCTCCCACTGCCCCGCGCGGCCCCCGCGAGCCGGGAGCACACAAGCACCGCGGGCCAAGCCGCGGTCGCCCCAGCAGTGCTGCGGGGAGGATGGCTGCTCTCGGGGGTCCTGGGGGCTCGGGCGGAGCCCCAGAAGGTGGCGGCGGAGGGGGACAAGCAACTCTGTTAGTGCGGGACGGCTGCCTACGCTGCGACGAAGAAGGGCTGTACAGCTTGAGCTACCACCCGGCACTCAACGCCATCCTAGCCGTCACCAGCCAGGGCAGCGTCAAAGTCATCGACGGCACCTCGGGAGCCTTGCTGCAGCAGGTCACGGGCCTGAGTGGTGAGTTAGGGTTACTAGGGGGGGCACCTAGATTTGTCGGGTCATGTCTCCATAACCACTCCACCTGCCTTTCTCCCTTGTCAGTTTCTGGTGGAAGGGTGTTCTGCCTCTTATAGTCGCCAAGCAGGGAGTCTCTCTCGCCAACCTCCCCCCCTCCCTCCTCCTCACCTCCTCCAGCTCACCCCGATCTGCTAGTATCATGTTACCCATCAGACACCTTGGGGACGTTGACAGCATCACTTGTCAGACTCCTTTCCTCGACAGGATCGGTGTGTTGGAGCTATCAATCCTCGTAATACGAGTGAAGTTGGGGACTGGAGTTCGTGTTGCTGCACCTGTTATTTTTCATCCCACCAGTATCACATTTGCTCAGAAGTGGACTTGGGCCACTTTGTTACCGCCCAACAAATCTCATGCATATGCAGTTATTCGAGGACCTGAGTATCTGTCTGTGTGTATTATATGAACTTTTTATGTACACATAACCCACTCCATCGGGCTAAGTAAACATGAGAACACACATTTTCCTTACATATGGTGCTGCTTCGTCGACAAGGGAACCGGCTGCTTGGTTTTTGCGTCCACTTCTAGTTTCTAATTGCTTATCGTGCTCGATAGATCAGCAGATTGACTAACATTTTAGTTGGAGATCAGCCCGAGGACTTGTCTGCTTCCACTTAGGGGCTTTTTTTCTGTTTAACTGCCTCTATTTAACTGTCTTGATAGAAAACGACCAACAGAGGTCAGTAAAATACCAGAATTGCTTTCTGCTAAGTGACTTTCTTTTTTTTTTCTTTTTCTGGCAACTGCCTCTATTCAACTTTCTTGATAGAAAACAACCAGCAGAGGTCAGTAAAATACCAGAATCACTTTAGCATTCTCTAGATTCCAGTCCATAGAAATGGTCTTCCACAAGCACCCGTAGACAATATTATTTTTTTCAAATCTTGTATTTTCAGTGATATGACCACCGAAGGCCCTGATTTTATGTTAAAAACAGAGCTTTGGACTATGCCATTTCCCGCTGAAAGGCAATATTTCTCTCCATGTGTTCCCATACCTGGCGTGTCACACAGTTTGGTGCTTACTTTCCCTCCATGTTAAAGAACAGTAGATGTTTCAGCACCTAGGCTAATGTGCTGCATAACTAAATACATATAAGGTCCCAAAGGCGAGACCGATTGCATTGCAAATGCTTGTTTTTTGAATTGTTGGTCGTTTGCACCTGTATTTACCTAAGTCTGTGTCCTTTGTGAATGTCTAGTTTGCAAGTGGTATCACATTGGTAGCTACAATAGTAACCATTAGTGCAGCAGACGTGCTTGTAACATAGTAGCAATGTTATACTAAAGATTTAACGCTAAGTATTCCAATGTAGTGTGGTCTGTTTATATTGAGCTTCTTACCCCTACAAGGCACTATTCCAAATAATTTAATACAAAATAGTATTTTTTTAACTATTGTAGATTAGGCAACTGGCCAAGGAAAACCTTATATAGCAATGATTCAAGTTGAGTTAGAGTTTAACCTAACCCAATGCAACATTTTGGGCCAATTTATCAACACTTTGCACTGGATTTGTGTCACAAAAGTGACACGTTCCATGGAGGGTTCATGGGCATTCCCAGGCAGCCACCCATGGATTTAGATGCAAATCCGTATCTACTAACATTGGCAGACACACACCCTTGCATAATGGTGCAAGAGCATGAGAGTAAAACAGCACCATAACTTAATACATATGGAGCTGCTCTGCAGTCTCACTTACACACAACTGTGGTTGTTGTGCTGTGTTGTCACCTGGTTTCCGTTCATCTTTTTGGCATTGTGGAATTAAGTAGGGTTTTTTAAATATGGTCCATCTGACGCAAATAAAATATGCCAGTACAGTTTTAATATTGTATTTATACTTATTAATTTCTTTTGAGGTACAGTTGATAATAGTAAGTCATGGTTACTTGCAGACCACAGACATGAGGCTGGCTGTCACAGAATACGGTGGACAGTCAAAATATCGATTTTTAAATATTGAAGCACAGTTATATCGAGTTTTAAATATCGTAGGGACAAAATATCGAAGTCAAGAATATCTACAACCAGAATATCGAAGTTAAGGTAAGAAATATCGATGTTGCAAATATCGATGTTAGTAATATCGATAGTTAAATTATCGATGTTAATAATATCGATATTTATATGAGTGTTATGTATTTTAGTATGTATTTAATATGTATGTGTTCTATATTTTTTGTTAAGTATTGTACTGTTTTTTAAATATATGTATACATTTTTTAGAAATTAGTAATTTTTTTAAAGTAAATTTTGCGTTTTAGTACCGTAGCGGGTTGTGGGTTTATAGGGGAATAGGGTGGGAAGTAATTTAATTATAGTAAATTAAATAATAATTTTTAGGAATTATTAATTGATTTTAATTAAATTTTGTGTTTTATTTCTGTAGCGGGTTGTGGGTTTATAGGGGAATAGGGTGGGAAGTAATTTAATTTTAATTAAGTAATTATTAATGTTTAATTATTGTTATTAATAATTAATTTATTGTTAATTAATTATTAATTGGTAATTAATTATTATTAATTGATAATTATTTTATTTGCATTAATTTATTATTGGAGTGGGTTGTGTGTTTTTAGGGGAATAGGGTGGTAAGTAATGTATTTGTAATTAAGTAATTAATTAAGAAAATTGAGTATTGATAATTAATTTTTTTGTTAATTAATGTTTAATTGGTTAATATTGTTTATTAAATATTATTTATTGGTATTGATAATTATTTTGTTAATTAATTAATAATTGGTTATTAATTTTTATTACATATTATTTATTGTTATTGACATTTTTTAAATTTAATTATTAATTGCAAATTAATTTTTATTAATTGATTAATTGAAAATTAATTTAATTGTGTGAAATTTTATGTGGAGTGTGTTGTGTGTTTATTGGGGAATAGGGTGGGAAGTATTTAATATTATTAAAGTAATTATTATTTTTGATATATTTGTAGTTTTTTTCTTTTTCTAAATTTATTAATAAATCATTATTTAATTACAATATTTATTTCATTTATATGTATATTATTTTTAACATCTACGTTGTCCAACGCTTTCCCTACTGTTGCACTCACTGGAGTGGGAATAGTAATTTTTACCCCTACGCTATCCAGCGCTTTCCTACTGTTGCACTCTCTGGAGTGGGAATAGTAATTTTTACCCCTACGCTATCCAGCGCTTTCCCTACTGTTGCACTCTCTGGAGTGGGAATAGTAATTTTTACCCCTACGCTATCCAGCGCTTTCCCTACTGTTGCACTTACTGAAGTGGGAATTGTAATTTTTACCCCTACGCTATCCAGCTCTTTCCCTACTGTTGCACTCTCTGGTGTGGGAATAGTAATTTTTACCCGTACGCTATCCAGCGCTTTCCCTACTGTTGCACTCCCTGGAGTGGGAATAGTAATTTTTACCCCTACGCTGTCCAGCGCTTTCCCTACTGTTGCACTCTCTGGAGTGGGAATAGTAATTTTTAGCCCTACGCTATCCAACCCTTTCCCTACTGTTGCACTCACTGGAGTGGGAATAGTAATTTTTACCCCTACGCTATCCAGCTTTTTTCCTACTGTTGCACTCTCTGGAGTGGGAATAGTAATTTTTACCCCTACGCTATCCAACGCTTTTTCTACTGTTGCACTCTCTGGAGTAAGTATATATATTAATTTATATGTATATGTTTAATTTATTTTAACATTTAATGTATTTATTATTTTTAAATATCTTTTAATATTTTTAACTATATTTCTTTTAATTATATGTATTATTTACTTAATTTTACATTATTATTAAAACATTTAAAAAACGATATTTTTAACTTCGATATTTTTGACAACTATGGGGCCGATTCCGATTCGGGCATGAAATCTCTCCGACCGAGCCGGACCCGGAGAGATTTCCGACCGAATCGGACCTGTGCAGTCCGACCGAACGAGTACGATGCGCACGTATGCCATCGGACTCGAGTCGGTCGGACTCCCATTGAAGTCAATGGGAGCCTGTCGTACAACGCGTACGCGGGCTCCCATTGACTCAATGGGTGCGATGCGGACAAGTGCGCCCCCTACAGCGTGTACGCGGCAAAGCGATTCATGCCGTACACGCACAGAGTCCCCCCTGTGTGCGACTCGCGCGGCTACGCGAACAGGGGGGTCCGACACGGACCCACAAAGTACGGCTCCGACAGCTCTTTCGAGCCGGAGTTTGCGGCTCGGTCGGACTGCTCGCGGCACGCATCGTACTTACCCGGCTGGGGAACGTCTCCATTGCGCGGTGCGAGTCGTGTCCGTGCGAGTCGGTCGGTGCGGTTAGAGCCGGGATCGAGTCGGTCGGAGCGGTCGGGACGCCCGGACGAGTCGGTCGGCGAATACGCATCGTACTCGCTCACCCGGACGCGCGTACGAATCGGTCGGGAAATAGGGCTCCGAATCGGATCCGGTTAAGCCGAATCCGATTCGGAGCCCTACCGGCCGAGATCGGAATCGGCCCCTATATATTTTTTTCGATATTTTTGTACTTACCTTTATGTAGATTGGACTTCGATATTTTTGACTTCTATATTTCTGTGTCGATATTTTTGCAGGTCGATTTTCTGTCCGTCGATATTCTGTCATACATTCACAGAATACACCTTTTCTGACTCTGCCTGCTGACTCCGCCGCCTCACTGCCCTGCCCCCGAACCACCCTTTAATTCCCACCTCCACATTATCGCTATTTGAGGGATCCCAGTTCCAGCTCTGGGCCCAGGTATCAGTCTCAATATTATTAGGATAATTAGGGTGGGTCATTTTAGCCCACAGTTGACTTCAAGCACTATTTTCAGCATCCAGAGAATGTGAAGATTTTGCAAGATATGTTAGTTCTATCTCATGCATATGCGTTGTACAAATTTGATAACTTACTCTGCTACATAAAGACTGTTAATATCCGAGTATACTTTACTTTCGAGCAGATAGTTTTTGTAGCCCTTAGTTACTTTTTTGTGAGTTTTTATGTGACTGCAGCTAGTAAAGTTCCCGGCTGATGTCATACTGATGGAAACAGTTGCATTGGCAAGCGGTTTTAGAAACAATATCTCTTTCCACCTGCGGGACCTTGAGGTCGGAGATGGATCAATGATCTTGTTAACACTTTCCTGCATACTTCTGTGAAGAATTGCTTTCGGTTTACCAAAACGTTCCCCTGTAGTTCACCGAGTCATTAAGCTCTTCCCTCCTGCATTAATGCTATAAACGTATATGCAGTTGTGGCTCCTGGAGGGATGCTGCGGGGCAGTGGGGCGGGGGAGGGGCAGGGTTGGGGGTAGTAAACTCCAGCACACGGCCGAACGGAGGTAAGTACCTAAATAAATAAATAAAACGAATTACATTGCGCGAGCCGCATCGCCATTTGGCGTTGCAGCGCGCGCTATGTAATTCGTTTTATTTATTTATTTATTTATGTACTTAACTCCATTCGGCCGTATGCCGGAGTTTACTACCCCCCACCCTGCCCCTCCCCCGCCCCGCCCCACCCCACCCCACCGCCCCGCAGCACTCCCTCCAGGAGCCACGACTGCGTATATGGCATTTACAGGCTTTCTAAGATTACACAGGGCTCCTATAATAAAAAGAAAAGATTCAGTGCTTCATTCTCCAATCGCCTAATAGACGACTGTGGTTGGAGAGTTGAAACATGCTAATGAGCTTGCTAAGTATCAGCTGGCAAAAAAGCCGTATAAATATTGACTCTGCCACTGGACAAACCGTATTGTTTGGGCACTTATTTATGTAGTAAACCTGTCATGAATGTAGTCAAAATGCTCTCTTTCTGTGCACGACACGGTTTGAAGCCAGCTGTCTTATTACTAAAACCATGTGTTGAGCACTCGGGACTTGCAGTGTCTGCAGGGTGAGCGTGAGGCCCTGTCTTGAGCCCTGCTGCAGTTTACAGCGATGTTGTCCTACAAATAGCAAAATACTACAAGTGGCGCAGCCTTGTACTAATAAGTCACAGTCAGCATTGCCTGAAGGACACCAAAACGCATCATTTGTTGATTTATTGTTGCTGGTGCCCTGAAAAGATGCCTGTGATCGAGGGCATTAGCCCTCTTAGACCAAATTCCCAACCACTACACAAATTAGACACTCAAAATGAAGATGTTGAATAACGGCAAAGCAACATGCATCCTGAAATGATGTAGAATATCAAGTCTGCCTATTATATTTTTGTTCGTTTTTCTGTATAGTTAAGCATGGTCTAAAAGAAGCAGTGAAATGTATTTACATTGGTAAATCATAAAACTTTTTAAAAAAGAGGTCAGATTCACAAAGGTAAATAAATATTATGTGAACATTTACACAGGTGTAAATTTACTTATACACCTAGATGTAACTCTTCACTTTTTTGTATTCAACATTTCCAAGTAGAGATTTACACCTTGATGTAAACTTACAAGTCTCCACCCCTCAAATGAAGGGGTGTGGCCTTCTGTGACAGAACTTATGAGCGTAAAGTTAATATGTAAGAGATTTGTATAGAGGTTTTTTATGCACTATGACTAGTGTGCAGAATGCATTTCCACACTCACTTTTATATGTATACACTGGTATAGTACTATTTCTTTTGTAGCAAAGTTTCTATGATGTGTAGAAGTGCTTTTTTATGATGTATATTAAATAGGCCACATTTTAACATGAATGCCACCTTGTTTAAAATAGAATTCATTTCTGTCACACCTTGGGGTCGATTCCGATTTGGGCCGGAAATTTCTCCGACCGAGCCGGACCCGGAGAGATTTCCGACCGAATCGGACCCGTGCAGTCCGACCGAACGAGTACGATGCGTCCGTATGTTATCGGACTCGAGTCGGTCGGACTCCCATTGATGTCAATGGGAGCCGGTCGTACAACGCGTACGCGGGCTCCCATTGCCTCAATGGGTGCGAGTCGGACAAGGGCGCCCCTTACAGCGGGTACGCGGCGGAGCGATTCGCGCCGTACACGCACAGGTAGGGGGGACCCATGGGTCCCCCCTGTGTGCGACTCGCGCGGCTACGCGTACAGGGGGGTCCGACACGGACCCCCAAAGTACGGCTCCGACAGCTCTTACGAGCCGGAGTGCGCGGCTCGGTCGGACTGCTCGCGGCGCGCATCGTACTTACCCGGCCGGGAAACATCTCCATTGCGCGGTGCGAGTCGGAGACCGAGCGGAGTCGGTCGGAGCGGTTCGAGCCGGGAGCGAGTCGGTCGGAGCGGTCGGGACGCCCGGACGAGTCGGTCGGCGATTTCGCATCGTACTCGCTCGGCCGGACCCGCGTACGGTTCGGTCGGGAAACAGGGCTCCGAATTGGATCCGGTAAAGCCGAATCCGATTCGGAGCCCTACCGGCCGAGATCGGAATCGGCCCCCTTATGTCTCCTCCCAGACCACTTTCTCTCCTTGCATGCTCTGCAGTACACAGTCAAGCTGCTAGGTAATGGGTTATTTCCACAGTTATTTTGTTTACTGCACTTGAACTCTCCCCTGTTCCGCCATGATTCCAAACATTTACAAGGTCTTTCCGTTGATTTACTGTGCTCAATTCATTCACATAACACCCTATTGTTAATGTATCTAGTTATGTTCTAACATCTCCTGGCCACATTCGCATAGCCATAGAGGGTGCTGACTTTTTTATTATTAGGTGTGGGCTGTTGATATAGTCTGGTAGTTTGCAATCCACTGAAGTCTTAGACGTTTGTTTTGTGATAGCTCTAAGTATAATGTTGTCCAGGTGCAGGCGACAAGGCATGATAGATATTGCTTCAATGCATCTGTGACCTGCCATAGTGGATTTCAGATGGCTGGCCGTGATATGCCTGTTGTCTCTCTGGTGACTCTTCAAAGAGAACTAGCATTGCTTCAGTCTGCATACCATCTTTGTCTCAGAAGACTAGTGTCTGATGCATTTTTCAGTTGGGCAATGTGGAACCAGGCACTTAGTGAGTTGTAGCCTCTGCAGACCTTCCTGGTAGATGAAGACGTAGATTGTTTTCCTTTGCATTAAGCTGTTTTTGATCTTCCCTCTCTGTCTGTCTATATCATCTCCTTCTTTTCTGGGTGTTTCTGTGGAGCCGCTCATAGCTGCTGGATGTATGAGCTCACTTATTTGTTTATACTTGCCTTTTGTTGTCGTCCTAATTTGGTTTGCTCAAAATAATCCCTTCGTATTCAGGTGCTTGTAATGTGCTTTCCCTACAATCTGAATTTTTCAGATAAAAGGATTAAAATGTGGTTACTGAAGCAGGTGTTTGCTGTACTGATGAGTTTGTTTCCTCCATGACATCATTCACATTCCTTGTTAGACCTGGTCAAGAAAATGTGTTTATCTTTTCAAGAGCTAGCCATCCCTTTAGGTTGACAAGCACGGCATGATGCCCAGTGCCTGTATTTCTTTGCCTCATGACATGTTCTCCTCTTTACGAGGATATATTGTTTTTCGGTTTGGGAGGGCATTTCTGTAATCACCATTTTAGCTGACCGATGTTGCTCATCACACCCCGCATGCTTAGTTTTCTTATTATTTCACTAAAACTCTTGTTCACTATCCTTACAGTAAATGTGTAGTAACCATTGTAATATTTTCACTACTCTTCCTTCAATAATGAAGCAAAACTATTACAATAGGTTTAAGCCTGAGGAAGTGGTGGCTCGTTTTTCCAATAATAGGGTATTTATTGCTCTTTGAGAATGGAGATTGGATGTTATGATGCTAATGCACTCCACCCTGGTACAGGTGTGCACATACCTCCATTGGAAATCATAGTTCTTTGATCACGGAAAAGGGAGTACGACAAGTAGGCCGGTGAGCATGAAATACCCGGACCTCTGAAGAAATACGTATGTTATTTTATGGTATGTTATTATGCAAGCATTTATGTAGTTCATCCCAACACTTCTATGGTGCTGTAGTGCTTTCGGATTCTGGTCATCCATGTAATAGGATGTTGTTGCTCATAGTCATGGTGGACTGGGGACATTTTATCTGGTTCATCTTGCTATGGTGTAGTAGTGAGTTATATATGATAGTGAGCTCTAGGGCTTACTGTGACTAATGAATTATTTGGCTATGATTCAGCTGGTTAGTGGCCTTTGAGATCGTACCATGGGTCAGGCCTTACTGATTGTTTGCTTCTTCCATAGAGATGAATGTCTGAGGGGTCTGACCACCTGAGACAGAGCAATTAACATAAGATCCCTATCTTCTAATTTCAAATTAAATGTAATTTCTGATAAGAAGGGTCTTTTTTATGACTGAGGTTAGATTACTATCAGCAAGGAGTGAGAGTTAAAAATTCACGTGTCAAGTCCCCTTTGATCAAGGACTGACTGATCCTTATAAAATTAAATATTAAAATCAAGAAACTGAAAGGGGAAACACAATTCATAACTTTGGTGAATGCAATGACTTTCTGAAGTAATTTCTGTCAGGCAGCGTTTGCATATTAATGTTTCTACAAGTTTCTCCTTGAATATTTTTATTGTTACTACATTACTTGTCACGCCCACTACAACCTTGTGCGCATCGCCAAAATATATGGTTTTAAAATTACTTGGTGCTATGATATCCTGTACATACTCAATGGTCAAGTTAAGTCAGGATTCTTGCAATAACCACAAACAATGCATATACTGTCCATGCAGCACCACAGAACATGCAGAGGACAGCACAGAATGATGTCCTGCTGCAGAGCGGCATCTCCTCTTTGATGTTTAGTTTAGTTTAGTTTGTGTGCTTATATAGCGCTTGAATCACCCCCTAAGGGGTATCTCGGCGCTCGCGGGCTTACAAGAGAAAGCTGTCACAATGGGAAGATCTAGAAGAGGGCAGTTTTCAAAGCCTTCCTAAATTTCAAGTGGTCTGGGCACTGCCTTAAAGCTATGGGAAGTTGGTTCCATAAGGAGGGCGCCTGATATGAAAAGGCCTTTCCTCCTGTCCTTGCTTTCTTGATCATGGGAATCTTGAGCAAAGATTTCGAGCCAGATCGGAGGTCCCGTTGAGGGATATATTGACGAAGCCTCTCCGCCAAGTAGGTGGGTCCGTTTCCCCATATTGCCTTGTGTGTCAGACAGCAGATCTTAAATTTCACTCGTTTACGCACAGGTAACCAGTGGAATTGTTGGAGAAGAGGGAGTGAAGCTGTTCTGTGTGGGGCGTTTAAGATTAAATGGGCTGCAGTATTTTGTACCACCTGAAGGCAGTTCAGAGAAGACTCGTTAGCCGCAATCAATAAGGCGTTACAATAATCTAATTTACTCAGCACCAGGGTTTGAATGAGGGTCTTTCGCAGGGAATCGGGGAGATGAGGAAAAACTCTTCTCAGCAGGCCCAGCACATGAAAGCATGAGCCAACAGTGTGTGTTACATGCTTTTTCATGGTTAAGGTCTGTTCAAGACGCACCCCTAAGTTCTTTGCCGTTGTTTTTGGTGCTGGAGCTGTTCCTAGCTCTATAGGTCACCAGTCTGGTGTCCACAATAGTGGGGACTCTCCAAAGAGCATGATTTCAGTCTTTCCGGCATTTAGCTGTAAGAAGTTGTTTCTCATCCACTGTGAGATGGCCAGCATGCCGGAAGAGAAGGAAGCTTGGGCTGTCTGAGAGGCCTTTTTGAAGGAGAAGGTAAGTTGGGTGTCATCTGCATAGGATATCGGGATGAACCCATAGTTCCTCAGTAGTGAGGCCCAGGGGGCAATGTAGATGTTGAACATGGTTGGGCTTAAACATGAGCCTTGAGGCACTCCCTTGGTCAGTTCTTTTGTGTTGGAACGGTATGGTCCCAGGTTAATAGTCTGGGTGCGATTAGAGAGGAAACTAGTCATCTACTGCAGTGCCACTCCACCAATCCCGGCTTCCTTCAATCTCCTGAGCAAAGTCTGGTGGTCGACCGTATCGAATGCGGCGGAGAGATCTAATAGCACCAAGAGAGTAGGTTGACCATTATCTAGTGCTAGCCTGATGTTATCAGTAACGGCTACCAGGGCTGTTTCCGTGCTATGTTTTGTCCGGAAGTCCGATTGGGATGGATCAAGGTAGCCGGCCGATTCGATATGGTCAGATAGATGTTTATTAACATGTTTTTCCAGTACTTTGCTCAGAAAAGGTAGAAGGGAGATGGGGCGAAGATTTGAGAGATCTTCCATGGAAGCTTTGGTGTTTTTTCGGATTGGGATAATCTCTGCCGCCTTCCATGTTAAAGGTAGGTGGCCTTCCTTCAGTGATAGATTCAATAGAGAACAGATAGGATCTGACAACAGTTTGGCAAGAGAGGCTGAAATTCTTGCAGGAAAGACATCGAGAGGCTGGCCCTTATAAACAGGCATTTCACGAGCAGTCATGGTTAGTTCAGGAATGACAGATGGGCAATTCTCTGAATTAATTGACAGGAATGAATGCTGCTCGAGGTGGGTGGGGCACCAATGAGGACCTAGGATTTGCAGCACTTACTTTGGATGCAGGAGCATATGTTCACAAAGCAAACAATCTGTATATTTCATTGAAGGTTAGTACTAACACATTAAATGCCATAATAGCCATATAGTAAATCAGCCTTTACATCAATGGGTGTGCCTTCAGACGTGGGCAGACCGACAATATATTTTCTTTTAGATTTGTCTTGCTATATCTGCCAAGGTGTTGCACAGAATAACCTGTAGTAACTGGTATTAAAAGGTATTTGGTATGAGGCTAAGAGTAGAGTGACAGATGGGCATTCCATGGTTGCTAGGTTTCAGCCTAACGAAGAGCGGCCTGTGCAGTCAGATTGAGGACACTTTTTTTCCCATTTCTTTATTGGTTTTACAACATACAACAATAACATCAGCCTATGAGGGACTTAGCCCAGCTCTAAGAACCTACACAGTGGAGTTACAGTAGCGCATATGTCTCACATCTTCAGCCTGGTACTCAGCAATATTGTTAGATTCATGACCATCATTGCACAAACATAGGATACCATAGATATAGTCGGAGAGTCTTATAAGGGGTTTCCGAAGTGGGGGACAACCACTTAACAGCCGCTATCTTACTGTATCCAACTTGACTATTGAACGGCCATTGTAGCGTGTGGCTGGGTACATAAAGAAAACTGCTAAGGCGAGAAACTGGGCATGCCTTGTACAATGGATAACGTGTCCTGTATTGTGCATCCATAAATATTGTGACATTTCAATCTGCCACTTGAACAGTATTAATGCTAAGTCAATTAATCTATTTAGGTATTTATCCTCCTTAACTCTTGGCCTAATGCCCAACAAACAGGATTCTGGAGTGGCCAAAACTACACGTTCAACAAATGCGGAGGTGGCCCATGCAATCTCCCTCCAAGATTACCCAATAACCGGGAACTCCTACACCATGTGTAAGAAGCCCGCATCAGGCACACCGCATCTGGGGCCCCTGGAGTGGGCAGTTGGGTTTATGCGTGTTATACTTCATGGTGTGACATACGTTTGGTAGTGTAGGTAATTAAATTGCATGAAGCAAAATTGTGAGTTGCATGAGACCTCTTTTATTTGCTGTAAGGCTTGGGCCTATTGTTGATCCGAAAATTGCATCTGAAGGTCCAGTATCCAAAGTTCGCAGACCCTAGAGTCTGGTTTGTGGTGGCGGGCCAACAAGGTAGTGTAGAGGATCATTATAATTTTTCACATGCCTCCATGGGCAGTGTCGTGTATAGCGGTAGTGACGTGGGTGGTTCAGTGTGGCCCTGCCCCCAGTGTGTGGTGATTGCAAGTTGCACTGCATTGTACGTCAGAAAGTGTCCTGCTGGTATTCCATATATGTGCATTAGTGCCTGAAAGGACTTTAATGCACCCTCCTCAAAGAGATCCCCTGTTTGTTTTATTCCCACCTCCCTCCAGCTCTTTATAACATGATAACGGGCAACTCCTAGAAGAGCAGTCATGTGCCAAATGGGTATCAATGGTGAGTACGGGGGGGTGTTTTGTTACCGTGCAAATATTTGTGTCAGCATTGGCATGCTATCCTCGTCTTTTGGGTCTCGGGTGGAAGGTGTAGCCCGGGGTTTGATGTCTAGGTGTATGTATTTGATATTTTGAGGAGAATCTGGATATCTGCTCGCTCTGAGCAAGAGTTTGTCCCCAGCAAATTTAACGGCCACTACAATTGAGCCGCTGCGTAGTATAGATTGATGTTAGGGGCAACAAGTACCCCCTCGTGCATTAGCTGTTGTAATTTGAGTGCCACTTGCCGCCTGCCTGTGACCCATATCAGCACCAATAGGAGCTTAATAAAGTCAGCGAAGAAGGGTGCAGGGATTGCGAATGCGAATTGCGAATGGTAGGGTTGCAAAAAATTACAATAGCTGTGGCAGGATGAGCTTCTTGGATATCAGCACCTGTCCCACAGGTGAGAGTGGGAGTGATGTCCAAAATGGGATGGACCTACGGACTGAGCTCAGCGCCTTGTATATGTTTCCTTCTCTGAGGTTGCTGTCCGAATAGTAAATCTATATGCCCAAATATTTGTACGTATCATATTGCCACATATGCCTAGAGTAGGGTAGCAGTTCTTTATTTTGTTCTGGTACTGGGAAAAGGGGGAACAGGCAGGACTTGGACCAGTTCACTTTGAGGCCCGACATAGTCCCAGATTCATCTAACATCTCCATTAGAGCTGGGAGTGTGACTCCAACGTCGCATAAATAGACAAGGACAACATTTGCATATAAGGAAATTATATGGAGGCTTCCATGCACATTAATCCTCCATTGTTGTGCCTGCCTTCACAGTCTACAGGCCAGTAGTTCCATGACGAAGATCAATGGGGGCAGAGGGCATCCCTTCCTGGTGCCCCTTTGTATATAGAAACGGTCAGAAATCAACTGCCCCTTTTTATCTTTTGCCACCTGCCACCCATATAAGGCACAGGTCCAGCTGAGGTATCCCTGGCTTATGTGCAACTTCTCCCATTTCCCCAATAATTATATCCATCCCAGGGTGTTGAATACTTCTTCTGTGTCAAACAATACTCCCACCTATACCTATATGTATTGTCTAGGTTGGCCTCATGAGCCAGAGAAGCAGACAGATATTAAGGAATGTGTTATGTTAAGGGATGAACCCATTGTGATCAGTGTGTATTACATTGCTGATAATGTATTTGCCAGAACCTTCCCTAAAATCCTGTATTCTAGATTCAATAGGGATGGAGGCCTGAAGAAACAAAAATTCAGCGGTTTGCAGCCTGGTTTGGGGATCAGTGCTATTAGTGCCTCGTGAAGTGTGTCCCGGAGCTGTCTCTGCTCCCTCGCCTCTTTGTAAATGTCCAATATCTTCAGGGAAAGTAATGCACTAAAGGTGGTTAATTATTCTATGGGGAGGCCATCCGTGCCCTTAATGCAAGCTATTTGAGTGATGGCCATGCAGAACTCTTCAATTTGAAGAGGTGTCTCTAGTTCCACTCTTTGGAGTGGATTCAGGCGGGGAAGGGGAGCTCCCCACAGCTAGACATTTAGGATGTCTGTGGGGGGGCATTACACCTCCACATAGAAGAAACAATAGAAGTCCACAAAGGCATCATTTATGTCTATTTGTGTGATGAGGACAAAGCCCTTGTCTAGTCGAATCGCCCCTTTTGGTGGGCGTGTCTGGTCAGCATGGACTAGCCACGCCAGCTTCCTATCCGCACAGTCTCCCTCACCACAGTGTCGGGGGAGGTATTCAGTACAGTCAAGCTTCCCAGGCATTCCTTGAGGTCCCTGCAGTCTTTCCTCAGCTGTCTTAGTTGGTTAGCCTTTGTGATCTGTAGTGGCATTTCAGTCTCAAGTGGTCTCATTTCCTGTTCCTGAACCAAGAGTTCCCAATACTGGGTTTGACACCCCCCCACATGGTGGCTGTGCAGTGTCCCCGCACAAACGCTTTGTGTGCATCCCACTCCACTGCCCTGAAGGAGATGGAACCCACATTTTGTTCAAAGTATTGAGTAAGTTGCATCTCTAGGGCTTCATGGAAGGGTGCATCCTGGAGTGATTCAGTTTGGATCTTCCAGGTTGGTATGCGGGGGCAGGCCTTTCCCCAACACAACGTCATCTGCAGTGGTCTAAACAAGTGCATACCAGATACTCCAGACGTTGGATCTGTGTGCCTAGTATTTCACCGCAAAGGAAAAGGTCCAACTTGGTGTGACTTCTGTAGACCGGTGAGGAAAAAGAAATCTCACTATCCTAAGGGTGTTGGATATCTCATACACTCTACTACTATCCATCCTTCTCCTGAAATGTTGTGTTGTTCTATGACAGGCTGCCCCATCCAGTAGCGAGACAGAGCAGTCTCTAGCAATGTCTGGGATGCAGTTAAATATGCTAGGAGTGTGTGAGTCGCAGAGAAGTGCCAGGGTCAGGTGGTCCTGGAATGTGGAGTGACTTGTGTTTGAAGCATAGGTCAGACTGAGCACACAATGCCATTGTCGTTGCGTACTCCCAACACGACCAATCTAAGAACACATTTAGTTGAGGCTTAAATTGTGAAATATCATTAGGAAACTCAACTACAGCTGTTTATATAAAGATGTATGCAAACATTTGTTTTCGATACAGGTGGGCTGTAAGAAGGTTCGACTGTATATTAGCAATGGTAACACAATTGCATTTGCTTCAATGGTGCTGTTTGCACAAATGACAGAGATTGGAACCCCTTTCCATTCAAGTGAGCTTTACTTGATTAAAAATTGTACTGAAGGATTAAACATAGGCAGTTCAAGATTACACAACAATTGAGGACTTCATGACTTAAACAGATTAAAAATATTGTAGAAGATGTGAGATGAGTTTGGAGGCTTTTTTGAACTAATGTTTCCAAGGCGGGGACCTGAGTTTGACCTCATGCTCGGGGGTTCAAATCCCAGAGGTCCACACAGCCATTTACCCTAATGGGATGTATAAAATTTGTTCCATTTAGTTGAGTAACATGCATCAGTTATCTGTTAATAGCTCCTGACATCTAAGAGGTGAATGCGTCCTCTACAAAAAATGTCTATTATGTCATGTAACCGTCCATTACACTTTATGCTGTTAACCCAGACATGTGCACTTGAGGTAGACTACTCATCTTAGAGTGCTTTAAATAGATTAGATAGTGTGATAAGAATAGCCCAGCAATTACATTTTTTTTATGTGTGGCACCATTACTGTGTGTCAGTTCCTCACAGCCTTCCTTAGTTCTAGCTGAGTTTTGATAATTCCTATCTTGAAAGGAACGAACTTCAGACCTTAGCTGCTTATATAGAGAAGGTGGTCCAACCGATGTGTAGAAAAGAGTCTCTTATTCTAGGCAAAATGAAGGACAAGAGACCGCACAATTCAGAGGACACAGTGTGTAGGAATAGTACCAGACCCAACAGAGAACAAAGAGAACTTTGGTGCCGTATTTAAGCTTCTAGCACAAATAAAGGAAGATGCCAAGTCAATCACTTTCCAGATACATATTCTTTGAATTGTTCACCATGCAAAAGTTATTTTAAAGACTTTTTAAGACTCGTGTGTGCACTGTAAGCTCACTAAGCTCTACCCAGTGCCATCTAACTGGAACAATTCATAGGCCACCCTCCAACCAAATTTCAATCCAAAAACATGTGAGTTCTCAGGGAACACAGGATATTTAGGCTCTGGAATCCCTCTTATTTAAGGACCCTACTGATGAAATTTGAACGTTTTAAACAAGACATCGACAATATTGGGAGGAGCAGTATTCAAAGAGAAACAGTAAAATTTAAAGTGGACAGGATCTTACCACAAGCATCATAGAGAAATTTATCTGATACAGTGTTCCTCAGAGTTGTAAACTTTACCTGCTTCCAGGCGCTAAACTGCCACCAGTAAACATTTTATTGTGTTCAAAATAGTTCTGTTCAAAATACCGTACCAGGAACTAAATGTGTTCAAAGTGTTCTGAATTGGCTCCAGGGAACTCTAACACATCAGAAATAGAGGCACTCTACCTATGTCCACTTTTGAACTGGCTGTATTTTAAATAGTGGAATGTGACTGTATCCTACCAATGCCCAGTCATAACCCTACATAAGGTTTTATTATATCCTCTATGGTGGCAATCCCTCTATCCCTTTTTTTTTTTTAAGTATTTTTTATTGTCAAAAAGAAATGCAGTCAAAAAAAAATAAAAAAGATTCAAAATCCACAAAATACATTATGAAGGAAAAGGTGGAGATTATACAGAGGTAGTAACAACAAAATATGATATCGGTAAATTGTAGAAATACATTAAGATATGGTTGTAAACAAGCAATTAACTGAAAGACAAGAAAGGAACAACTGCAAATCCCATCAGGAAATTGGCCTATGAATCTTCAATGCAACCCCATATAGACCCGTATTTTTGCAGAGCATGGATACCCCTTGCTTTAGCTAAAGCCTTCTCTCTTTCCCCAGTTTCCTTAACAATTAACCACCATTCCGTCACGGTGGGGGGTTTGGGAGAAATCCATGCTCTAGCAATCGCCAGCCGAGCCGCAACTAACATAATTGCCGTTATAGATCTGTGCCGACCACTATCCTCCTTATAACCAAGCATATTTTCAGCTATCGTAAATGTATAATCGACCCAGAGTCGGAGTTTAGTTACAAATTGTATCTTCTCCCCAAAAAAACTTAATGCTGGGCACGTAACAAACATACGAGTCATATCAGCTGCAAATAGCCCACATTTAGGGCAGCTGCTGCGTGACCCTCCGTAGACCCCTCCCTGTCTAACCCCACCTTGAGACCATCTAGCAATCCTCTCCGGGGTATGATAGAGTGCACAAATTGTCCGAAATTGTTGCAATCGTAAATTAACCGAATGTACAGAGCGCGCAATAGTATCAAAAGCAATCTTGACCTCACCTATAGTGATATTCATCCCAAGGGTCTCGCTCCATCTAGACGCTAATTTTCCACACCCATCTACTCTAAACTGAGATAGGGATCGATACATCCTACTGATGGCAGCCTGCCGGTTCTGGGCATACAAGCACTCCCAGACCTCTGAGCCACAAACACTCTGGATAGCTAAGTGTCTAACAAAATAATCTCTAACCTGAATGTATTTAAAGAACAACCGTTGAGGAATATCAAACATTAGCTGAAGGTTCTCAAATGATTTGAAACCATTGCAATCATACAGTTGCCCAAGATGATACACACCACACTTTGCCCATTGACGGGCCATAGGATCTTGAAATATCCCAGGAAGCATTGGGTTACCCCATAAAGGAAGCTTGTTATGTATAAGAGATAGAGAAGATCTAGCTTTGATGCCCTGCCATATATAAACGCAGTCTCTAATGGTCTTGAACCGTACGCGTTTAAAATAATTAGGGTCGTTGATTTGGTATAAAAACATCCAGCTCTCTGAGCCCAGAACAAACCAATGCCAAAAATCTGCTTGATCTGAGTTGAAGAGACTGCACAGCCGACCAGCAAATGCAGCATAAAAATACAGTTTAAAATCAGAGAGTTCTAAACCTCCCTGATTGTAGGGAAGCTTCATTAGGCCAATAGCATGTCTTGATTTTTTATAACCCCAAATAAAACTACTCAAAACCCCATCCAATTTACTAAAAAACAAATTAGGAATTCGAAGCGGGATCGACCTAAATAAATACAAATATTTAGGTAGTATTTTCATCTTAATGATGTTTCATCTACCCAAGATACTAATTGGAAGCTTATGCCACAATTTCAATTGCTTTGTTATAACAACTAATAGAGAATAGTAGTTTAATGAATGAATAAGTTCAACTTTAGGCGAGATGTGTACCCCTAGATACACAGCAGTCAGGCATGTCCCTTCTACTGGGAGTTCCGGGCAAAAGTTAAGAAGAACCTGCGTTTTATTGCTGTTTAATTTGTAGCCTGAAAAGTTACCAAACCTCTTAGCCTCCGTGTTATTACTCTCTATTGCCAATTTTGGCTCCTTTGAAAAGATAGCAATATCGTCTGCATACGCAGTTTATTTATTTTGATGGTTTTATATAGCGCTAGCTCCACCCGAGGGTATCAGAGCGCTTTACATTTGCATGGTAATAAGCAGGAGAGAATTACAGTTGTTATGAGGGAAACAATTATACAAGGTGGTCTAAAAGAGTATACTGAAAAATATAGAGTACGTAGTGAGAAAGGGAAGAAGAGGAAAGTCAACCAATCAGTAGAACAAAGGGCTCGGAGGTCATACTAGTGCGGGGGGGATTGGGTAGGGGTGGGATGGGAAAGGATGGGCTGGGAGGGGAGGGGAGAGGGATGTGGAGGGGTCAGGAAGGGGGTGTGTAGGTGTGAGAGGGAGGCGGTGGTGCATTAAGGAAGGAGTTGGAAAATAGCCAGTACGGAGAGAGAGGGATTAAGTCCCCCAGTATTTAGTGAGCAGGTGTATTTTCAGGTCTCTTTTGAAACTGACATACAAGGGGTTACATCGAAGATCTTTAGGGAGGGCGTTCCAGATGCTGGGGGCCTTGCCAGAGAAGGAGCGGGATTGGGAGGCTTTTTTTTTGAGAAGTGGGGGTATGAGGAGAAGAGAGTTGGTGCTCCTCAACTGTCGGGCGCAACCAGCTTTATTAAGTTTGGTTGAGAGGTAGAGCGGTGTCTTTTGATAGAGGGCTTTGTGCGTAATGCAGGCAATTTTATAGGAGGATCTGCCTTCGATGGGAAGCCATTTGAGGTCCTTGAGGGCAGGTGAGATATGGTCAAAACGTTTACAGTCAGTTGTTAGTCTGGCCGCAAGGTTGAGGACAGATTTGATGGGGGCAAGGTAGATTTTGGGAGTTCCGGAGAGTGGAGCATTTCCGTAGTCAATTTTTGATAGGACAAGAGATTGGACAACTAATTTGAAGTCTTCATCTGGTATGAAAAGTTTGATTTTTTTGAGATGCCGGAGTGTGAAGAGTGCTCCTTTTGCCGAGTTCTTTATATGGGAATTCAGCGTAAGCTTACTGTTGATGGTGATGCCAAGAGATTTGACTGATTCGGCGAGGGAGAGAGAACAGTTTAGGGCATTAAGGTCAGCGATCCATGTTTGAATGGGGAGAGGGTTGTTTTTGGGAGAGAAGAGAATGATCTCAGTTTTGTTAGGGTTGAGTTGGAGATGGTTGGTGTGGAACCAGGTTTGGATCTTGGTTAGGGCAGTGTTGAGGTGTAAGATATCTTAATGGGAATTTATTTTATAGTACAGTTGGGTGTCATCAGCATACAGGTGATAGTTAATTCCGGCTTGTTTAAGTATGAGGGTAAGGGGTTCCATGAAGAGGTTGAAGAGAGCGGGAGAGAGGATAGATCCTTGGAGACACCGAGGGAGACAGATGTGGGGCGAGAGAGGCAGTTTTGAATTTTGATTTGTTGGGTTCTATGTTGGAAGTAGGAGGTGAACCATTTTAGGACAGTGCCATTAAGGCCGAAGCGATTTTTGAATGCATTGAGTAAGGTTGAGTTGTTAACTGTGTCAAATGCAGCAGAGAGGTCGAGAAGGATGAGTAGGCAGGTCTCGCCCTTGTCCAGGGCAAGGTGGATGAAATCGACTATGTTAAGCAGTGCAGTTTCCGTGCTGCAACCTTTGCGGAAGCCGGATTGTAAGGGGTCTAGCAGGTTGTACGTGTCAATGTGTTTGTCCAATTGAAGTAGGGCGCATTTTTCAAGGACTTTGGAGAGGAGGGGGAGGTTGGAGATAGGGCGGAGGTTGTTAGGGTCATTAGGGTCAGCCTTGGGGTTTTTCGGGATGGGAGTGATTTGTCCGAGTTGGAGGGAGATAGGAACACTCCCTGTTGAGAGGGAGGCATTAATGATATTGGTCCAATAAGGGACAATGACGTGCTTTAGGTCTTGGACAAGGGCAGATGGGAGAGGGTCTTTTGTGTGAGAGGATGGTTTAAGTTTGGATATGATGTTGAAGACTTCCAGTTCAGAAACGGAGTGGAAATTCTGCCATGAGGCATTGTTTTTAAGCGGTGGGTTAGTGAGGTAGGGTTCAGGAGGGGTAGATGATGGAAGGGGAGGTGAGGGGGTCATGGGTGGATTCAGGGGAGGAGTGGTAATGGTGTAGTATCCAGGGGATGTTGAGGGGTGAGCGGGAGTTGAGTTCCAAGGAAGGCACGATCAATTTTGGCAATTTTTTCAGTGAAGAAGTTAGCAATTTCTTCACATTTGTTTGTGGAGGCCAACAGGTTGGGGGTGCCGGGGAGGTTTGATTTCTAATAATGTTGAACAGTTCTCTAGGTCTGTTCTTGGCACGGGAGAGTTGCAGACGAAAGAAAGATGCTTTTTCAGAAAAGATATGTTTTTTGTAGGAAGATCTTGCGGTTCTAAGGAGAGTGAGATGGGAGGGGAAGGGTGTTGTCTCCATGTTCTTTCAGCAAGTCTAAGTGAGCGTCTTTCTTTGTTTAGGTCTAAGGTAAACCATGATTTTGAGGGGACATTTTTTAGCGTTTTAAATTTCGGAGGGGCAAGTTGATCTAAAACCTCTGAGACAGTTTTGTTGAAGCGCTCAGTGAGTTCATTTGCATTTGAGGAGGGAGGGTGAGACGAAGTTGGGTTTGGAGTTTGTGTTCCAGTGCGCCAGGTGGGATTTGCTTAAGATTTCTGGTCATAATCGTGGTTCTATTGTTTTTCACTGGGGCGGGTGGGGCTGGTGGGGAGATCGTGAACAGTATGAGATGGTGGTCAGACCAGTCGATGGGGATGATGTTGGATAGGGATGCCAAATCAGAGTTAGAGATGATGGCGTCAAGAATAGCGCCTTTGGAGTGAGTAGGGGAGTGGCAAAGTTGTTTGAGGTCGCTAATCTCGAGAAGATTATTGAGAAGGTTGATTGTGGGGTCATCAGGTTCATTCCAGTGAAGGTTAAGATCTCCTAGGAAGAGATTTTTGCAGGTAGAAAGTAACGATTTTGTTAGAAGGTCAGATAGTTCTTCGGTGAAGGGAAGGGGCTCACCAGGTGGGTGGTAGATGTTATGTAGTCGTATTGGGGGAGAGTTTTTCATTTTGAGTTCGGCTCCTAGGTATTCGAAGGTTGTGTAGTCTGTGTTCTTGATTAGGAGATTTGTAGTTCTTTTTAAAAATAATTGCTATTCCACCCCTATTTTTTCAGGTCTGTCTTTTCTGAGAATGGAGTAACCGGGGGGAAAGTAGGTCAATGATGGGTGTTGAGTGATCTTTGAGCCAGGTTTCCGTGAGGAAGGCGATGTCAATATCTTCATTGAGGATGGTTTCTGATATTTCGGTCGCATGTCGGACAGCCGAGCGGCAGTTCACGAGCATGCAGGTAAGGGGTTTAGGATTGGTGTTGTGGGGAGGGCATAGGTGAATGGTGATGAGTTGAGGGGGGGGTCTGGGGTAGCTAGGAGAACAGTGGATTCTGCTAGTCCCCGTGATAACAGGAATGTTGGAGTGAGGGGAGGAATGATCTTTAAGTGGGGGTTTGTTAAGGTATGAGTTGCATAGGTCAGAGAGGTCGGAGGCGGAGTAGACACTCGAGGTGCAAAGGGGTCTGTGTGAACGGGTGTGTAGAGGCGTTGTTAACCAAAGTTTGGGATATGGGCGTTTTCGAGGGCTAGCGCATGGAGCGGAGGACCTAGAGGGGCGGGTTCTGGGGTTGTAGGATTTGAACCGATTGAAATCTTCTCTGAGTCGGGTAAGTTCAGTAACTAGGGTAGAGATATTACCGTCCATGTTGCGAAGTGTCTGGTTCAGGAGAGTGAGGAGGGAAGTGGTTGGGGCTGAAATGGAGGAGGAGTTATGGACAGAGTAGTTCGGGTGAGATGGTTATAGTTTGGAGAGGGCGGGAGGCCAGGGATGGGCAGACGTGGGTAGTACTGGGCTTGCGGGAGTGGGGGAGGACAGGGGAGGGAGGGTGATGTGGGCCGGTGTTGGGAGAGAGGGAGGGCGTGGTGCAGGACGTCCTAGTGATGAGTGAGGGAGAAAGGGAGAGAGGAGAGGGAGAGTGTGAGGGGTGTGAGGAGACGTGGTAACAATGTTGTGGGTGGTAGTGTAGTTCGGGGAGGGTGGAGGAGGGACAGGAAGGGATATGGGCGTTATGGGGCGGTTAAGAGGGGATGGAGGGGGTTAGGGAGGTGGTAGGGTGTTGGAGGGAGACGGTCCTTAGGGGACATGGTAGTTTGGGGGAGGGTGAGTGCATTAGAGGAGTTGAGGGGGTGGATTCAAGAGAGGGTGATAGAATAGAGGTCAAAGAAAGGGATATGTCATTAAGGGTAGGTGTGTCATGAGGGAGTGGAGTTTGCCTCTGGGAGGCGGGGAAGAGCCATGAGGGGGCAAGGGGGTGAGCGGGTGTAGGGAGGGGGAAAGAATTGAGTCGGGGGAGAGTTCAAGAGAGGGTGATAGAATAGAGGTAGGCGAAAGGGAGTGTCATTAGGGAGAGGATTTGGAGTCGGGGCGGCAGGGGGTTCCAGGAGGGTTTTGGGATTGTGTAGGTGTTGGGAGAGGAGCAGTGAGTTTCAACGAGCGCTGCCCAATGTTCAATGGACGTATCATGATATTGGCCAAAAGTGCCCGAATAAATGGCTCTATATAAAGAGCAAAAAGAAGGGGAGAATGGGGACAACCCTGCCTTGTGCCGCAGCGGATGGAGAAAGGAACTGTTTGAATATTAGAGTAAAGTAATCTAGCCATAGGGCATTGATACATAGCTTGAACCCATTTCCGAAATTTTTCCTTGACCCCAAATGCAGTAAGTGTTGCCCACAGATATTCCCAAGCCACCCGGTCAAATGCTTTTTCTGCATCCAATAAAACCATGCCCATGTTAATATTTAGCTTCCCCGCAGCATCAAAAGCTGCCACTGCTGTGTTGACATGGGCAGTGGTGTCTCTCCCATGAATAAATCCATGCTGCTGGGGGGAAACCAGGCTGGCCATCATTGGAGCTAACCGGGTGGCCAGTATCTTAGCAAACACCTTGGCATCTGCATTTATTAAAGAAATTGGGCGATAGGATGCCCGTTCCTCTGGTGCTTTATCCTTTTTTAGAAAAAAGATTATGTTGGCCAGATTCCATGAATGTGGGACTCGACCAGTTATCCCAATTTGCCCAATTACTTCCTTAAACACCGGAGCCAGCAGACTTTTGCAACACTTATAAAACTCCGCCGGGATAGCATCCTCCCCAGCCGCCTTCCCTAGCGGGAGCCCCCCTATTGCTTCCATGATTTCCTCCACAGTGATCTCCTGCTCTAATAAGGATGAGTCTTCTTCTGTCAAGGCTGGGAGGTTATTCCCTTGCAGATAATTCTGCATACCAGTCAGGTCTTGTGCTGGATCTGGAGAATATAATTGCTGGTAGAAAATAGAAAATTGATCCGCAATCTCCTGGGGGCATCTATATAATATTCCCCCCTCGCCCTTAATAGCTTTAATCTTTGTCTTAAGTCGGTTATCCATAAGCTGATGTGCTAATACCTTCCCTATTCTATCGCCGTATTCATATTGTAGTGTCTTGTGCTTAATAAAGCTAGCCGCTACCTTCTCTTTTAACACCCTATTTATCGCTACCCTGTGCTCCACTAGGGAGACATACAGAGAATCCTGATCTACCGCTTCCTGTCGGACAGCCTCGGCATGTTGGAGCTCGCTAATAGTAAGGCTTTGATAGGCTTCCTTAGCAAGTTTCTCTCGTTCTCTATTTTGTTGCCAAACAAACTGCTGGGTAACTCCCCAAATATATGCTTTCATAGCATCCCATACGATACAGGGAGAAGCAGACCCTATATTATCTGTGAAATATTATGATAGTTTTTTTGGAAATAAAAAACAGATATTCAGAGTCCGTGACCAGGTAGCGTGGAAAAGAAAAAGAGCAAGCAATTTTAGGCATAGGGTTGGACGGAAAAGATAGTACTATGGGATTATGATCGGATGTAATCCTAGGACAGACCTCCATGTCTGAACCCAGCAAGATGCTATCTGAAATCCAGGCCATGTCAATCCTAGAGTATTGCTGATGCGGTATGGAATAGTATGTGTAACCAAGTATTGTTGGAAATAAAGAGCGCCAAGCATCTTGTAGCGAATGCAATCGCCCTAGTTCTAAAATGGAAGCTCTCACCTTCGTCATCCTAGAAGTAAGCGGCCGGCTGGTAGAATCTATACCATAATTGATCACACAATTAAAGTCTCCCATTACAACAAGCGCCCCCTGCCATCCCACTAATTCCAAGCAGATATAATCAAATAAGGTCGGATCATCAACATTAGGATCGTACAATACACAAAACACATATTTCACGCTATTAATCTCAATTTGAGCCAGGGCCCACCTCCCTCTTTGATCCGCTAATACCTTATGAACTTGACAATCCAGTGTTTTAGAAACCAGAATAGCAGTGCCCCTAATTGACACATTCTGTGAAGTGCATATTATATTCTGAAAGCCCAGTTGGTTAAAAAGGCCACGGACTTTATACGCTAAATGCGTTTCTGATAGAAGTACTATATGAGGTTTGTATGCCCTAAGCTCTTCCCGTACTAGTTGTCTTTTAGATCCTCTATTTAATCCTGACACATTCCAAGACAAGCACCTAATCATTGCCATACCCTTTAATGTAAACGTCCTACCTCAAAGCAGAAAAGTAAAGGTCCCCCAACCCCCACCTCCAAAACAAAAACCTATAAACATTCTTTTTGACTTTTTCTTTTTTGTAACCCCAACACCCTCGGGTGTACCCATCCCCAAACCCCCAGAAGCAACCCCCTCCACCCACCAAGTTTCCTAAAGAAGGAATCACCCACCCCCAAAAGCTGCCGCTGGTAATGGCAGCTAGCATCTCATTACACCACAAAGACAACCCCAGCCAGCCCCCCACAAACCTCAGACAAATTAGTTAGCCTAATATGTTGCAGAAAGTAGAAGAGAGAAGAAAAAAAGAAAATTTACTAAACACTGTCAGTTCTATCCACTCCGTCAGTTCTATCAGTCCTGCCAGATGTACTTGCCATCTGCCATCTGCTCAATGCTTGCTTAGCCTCTAGATCCGTACAAAAAAATTGTGACTGCCCATATTTGATGACTTTCAATCACGCGGGTTCCTGCAAAAAAACTTGATCACCTGCGGCTTTAATCGGGTCAATAAGTTGTCTCATTTTCCATTGTTTCTCCATTGTAGTTCGACTTAAGTCAGATCTAAAAAATACAGAAAAAGAGTCAACAGCTATTGGAGAGTTAGGCTGAGCCTTTAAAGATAATGCCTGTCTTAACAGAAAATTCCCCCAAAAAATCAAGATAGGTCGGGGATACCGAGAATTGGATCTCTGCACCGTTAAGGGCAACCTATGCGCTCTCTGAACCTGACAGTCAAAATCCCAATCTGACAGGTCCGGGAAGGCCTTTTGGAAAAGTTGAACAACATATGTACGAGGATCTGCCCCCTCCTTGCCTTCCGAGACCCCAAATAATCTTAGATTATTTCGGCGTTGCCGGTTTTCCAAATCTTCGATTTTTGCTTGACCGGCCAGGAGCTGCAAATTGTGAGATTGCACTGTCTTAGCTGTAGACGTAACCGCCTCTTCTGTCTCTGCTACCCTTGTTTGTAGTTCGGCCATGTCCCTTGTTATTCCAGTCACCGTGCCCGTCACCTCATTCAGTGATAGTTGAATGCTAAGATATTCAGCTCTGATCTGGGTATGATAGTCCTGTGCTTCTCAACGTTGTTCTTGTAATACCTGCAGTATTACTGCAAGAGACGGCTCCTTAGCAGGTGACTGGTCTTCTGTCATGTATGTTTTATCTAATGAAGTTGCCGTGGTCATACCCCCTAGCTCCAATGCTGATACCTCATTAGGACAGGGCACACTTTCTAAGCAGTTTTCATTTAGATGTTCTACTATAGTTGGATCCACCGAGCTACCATCTTGTCCTGTTAAGAGTATCACCTGTTCCCTAGTATTTTCAGTACATTGCCCGTTTTTCAAGCCAGGGCCAGAGCCAGACAGATGGGAAATCAGTGACTTAACCTCTCCCTTTGCTTGAACCCATTTTCTTAGCGGGCTACTCTCCATGCCACCTCTATGACGAGCGCTGGAGCTATTATGCCAACTAAGTCCTTGAAAATCTGTCGTCTTCTTGCGAGGTTTAGCTACCTTAGGTTCCTTTTTATTATAGTTTTTATTCCTACTAGATGAATTAGGAGTATGTTGCAGGTCCCGCTGATTCTTCCCGGTGATCGTGATATCAGGCGTAATATCCGGTGTTATTAGGTTCTTATTTTTTGGTTTAGCACCTTGATCCATATATGTATGAGGGGTGTCTTGGCCCCTTAACATGCTTTCGGATCTGCCCCCATCCCCCTCAGGGCTAAACGTATTAGGGTTCTGGGAGATATTAATCGGGACTCACCATTGACATCCGCCAGCTTATCCTCCCCTGCAACCACATCAACCTCTTCCGATATCAAGTCATCCATAATGGGTGAGGTCTCCCCCAACGCTAAGCCCTCCACGTAATCAGAGACAGACACATTCACTGGCCCAGCAGCTTCATTCGGCTCTTTCTCCAGTTCAGCTAACCCTGCAGGGTATAACAAAGTAACCTTGGCCGGTGCTGGGCTCGATTCTAAGGAAGAGCTGTTATTGATGTCCGCCTTCTGTGGAACTTTCTTATCAGCGCTGCGCAATATTGTTTCAATAGCAATTGCATCAGCAGTTTGAACCACCAGCTCCCCTCAGTGATTAATTCAGCAGCTTTACCTGCTTGCAGGAGACGTAGTGCAGGTCTGCCAACCCGTGTCAGGACTCCTTTTACCCCGTTCTTCATATTCCCAGCTGTCGATACATCTCCACCCTGAGGGGCGGCTTGCAGTCTGGCTGCCCTCGTAGCGCGAGCCGGTTTCGCCGTATTCTTCGGTGGCGCCATTCCTCTCGTCAATACTAATCCCGAAGCGGAAAGGCACGACCAGTAGAGCCCCGAGCCGCAGGAGCTGCAGGAGCCACCGGGGCAGGCCAGCCAAAACACCCGCCGAGAAGACAGCCAAAGCCGCCGAAAACTCCTCGCAGGTCCAAGCATCCGTGTAAGCGGGAGCTGATCGCGTCGTGGGGCACAGCAACGAACCGTCACAAGCAAGTTACATTTTCACGTAGGTGAGCGGTTCACAGGCGTTCTTCATAGGCGTCCTTCTCCCTTCATTTCAGGCATTTTTTGCGGCGGAGTGAACTGCCGGGGAAGCCGGCCAGGAGCTTCGTGGTGCAGCTTGAGATGCGGCGGGACTAGTCCGCCATCTTCCTTCCTCTCACCTTGTGCTCGGCAATCCCTCTATCCCTAACTAAACAAATTAATAACCATTAGCAAAACCAATGTGCATGGTTTGCTTTTTTAGTTATAAGCCAGACTCATTGGCTTTGCCAATGCCTGTTAGCAGCATTCCGTTGAAAGTATGAGAAGGGGTAGAATTGTTTGCTTCTTTTATCCTCTCACTGGGCACACTGAACAGTAGCAACAGCCCACCAGAATGATAAAAAAGGGCCACCGGCACACAGAGAAGAGCAGCAAGATAAAAAAAACAACAACAAAAAACACCTGGTGCCATTTGCTGCTGGAAATCAGAAAATCCGACCCGATGATCCTAATGATGTACACCCAAAGTCTTGCTAGACTGAGCCTTTTGTTGCTGTGCTGATCTTGCAAAACTTCAGCCATTTTAAGGTTAGACTGTTTCAATTTAAAGAACAAAAAAACGATGGATGTAGGCCCAGATCTCTGTACTGGGGTGAATGTATGACATTGTTCTGCATTCTGTCCATCAATTGTTCTTTTTGCAATTGTCACCCCGAGTGGGACGGGTATGCCCAGACATGGGTCCCGTGCTCTCCATGCCACTGGAGTCAAGCTATCCTGGCTGATGAGGGGTGAAACCCCGAAACCGGTCCTAGGATGCTTGTTTCCAGTCCAGGGAGAACCTGGCCTGGCAGTTCGGGCTGGACTGTTCACATTGGGCGCAGGGTCAAGACTGATTTGCATATGGCTGGGTCCAAACTGGTATGGCATGGTGAGCAAAAAAACGATGGATTTAGGCCCAGATCTCTGTACTGGGGTGAATGTATGACATTGTTCTGCATTCTGTCCATCAATTGTTCTTTTTTCAATTTAAAGATAGACATGCCAAAGCAATGGCTATCGTAGGGCTAATTTCTCAATTGAGTGCTGAGAAAAGCATATGAAGAATGGTTGCTACAGTGAAAACGAGGAAATATTGCTTTATGTATTATATAAATGTGTAGGATCAATGATTAAATGTGATTAATAGTGTGATGATTTAGTTTACTTTTGAGATATAATATGTTTCCGCTTGCACTTCTGTGGAAGCTCTGGAGGAGGAAGGTTGCATCAAAAAAGAAAATTATGGGGGGTAGAGACACGCTTTGTATCAAGATGGCAGCTCCTTTGTGAAGCTCCCAAGCCCCCCGTTCTGCATGACTTCTGTCCCGGGCCAGGGGAGGATCTTTCACCTGCTCTTTGTGCCGCATGGTGTGTGGTCATACTCCTGCCATCTGGCAGCCACACGAGAAGCCCCTGGGCTGCCCCGCTCATCGGCCATCACCATCCATCCTTGCAAGCTTAAGCTGCACAGCTTCTCCTTACTCCAGCGGGCCTCACCTCATGACCCGGCCCTCTTCCGGTACACCATCCCAGGTGATGCTGTAAACCGTACCGGGTGATGCTGGTACTGCCAGTGATCGCATCCTGGAGAGTCGCCACCCGGGTGTGTTCATCCACCGCATATTTACCAGTGGCACAGTGCTGGTGCTGCTGGTTTTTCTTATGGCAAGCCACTGCTTCTGGGCCTTATTCACCACCCCTCTCCGCCCTCTGATGTCAGGGTGACTCCTGCAATGAACCTGTGGCCTGTTGCCGGTGTTTGGTGCCACGCTCTTTTGACAACCCTTGTGGTGCCTTCTTCTGGACCATGTGGCATGGCTGCTTCTTCTGGCCTTGTTCCTGGCTTCTTCCCTCCAGGTAATGTTGGTGCTGCCAGTGTGTCGGCCTGGCAAGCCACCACTGGGATTGTCTTCTATGGACACTTGGCTTCTGTGGGGGGGTTGGTGCTGGTGCTGCCCAGGTGTGCAACCTGGACGTCCTGACACCCGGCCTCCCTGCAGTCTATATATCTTCTAATCCCCCCAACTGCTGAATTCTTTGGGACCTTCACCTTCTGGGTTGCCTGGTCACTGTGGGAGACATTCCTCATTGTGCCTCAGTTTGGATCCACCTGGGGGGTACTGATGCTGCTGGTGCGCCCTACAATGGCAAGTTGCACCCGAAGGCTTTTCTTCCCCCATTGGATTCTCTGTACTTTGGGCCCCCATTGCCCCTACCCATGCTCCCCCCTCCTTTCTTGGAAGCCACCTGCACACCAGTGGCTGTTTTTGGTCTCTTGGTCAGGCCCAGTCTGGCCCTCTTGGAGATTTTCTTCCTGGGTCCACCATGGCTTCAGAGAAGGTGACCCATCAACTGACTTTTGCGGAGGCTACACATGCCACCAAGCCTTCTCCGGCTTCCTCTCCCCTGGCCACGTCAGACGTCACCCTGGAATCCATCATGAGTACTCTGCAGGCTATCCAGACCTCCATCGCTATGGTGGAAGCCGCCACCATGGAAATTAATATGGAATTTAAGCTGCTGAAAGTCTATACGTATGGGACAGTTGTTGAGCCACTTGGCTGCTGCAGAACGCTGGGTGGATGATCTAGATCTACAGCTGTCAGAGATGATGAATGGAAGTACTGATCTGTGGAAGACCCAGAGGCGGCTGACAGACTTGGAGGAGTGCAGTCGCAGAAACAATATTAGCATTTTTAGGGTCCTTGAGTCCTCTGAGATGCAGGCTGTTCCCCCAGGTCCTTCAGTCTCTTC
Organism: Calotriton arnoldi; assembly: GCA_963921515.1. Lineage (NCBI taxonomy): Eukaryota > Metazoa > Chordata > Amphibia > Caudata > Salamandridae > Calotriton > Calotriton arnoldi. Next base: position 94,432 of record CAWUFW010001730.1, read on the forward strand.
TCCCACAGTTACTGGGCCTGTCCTACGCTTTCTCTTAGAGTTTGTATGGGCTCATCGTATGGCCTCCCGCTCTACTTCCTCTTGTCAGGGACTGCATCCCATCATTTACTGCTTCCTTCTCCATCAGCAGGTGTGTACAGTCCTCTTCGGGCCCCCAAACATGTCCATACTCCTATGCCAGCAACTGAATCACTTTCTCTGCAGACTACAACTATGAGACCCACATCTATGGAAAAAAGTTCATGGTCTTGCGGCCGGCGCTCCAGCGATTGGACTTAAACTTTGGCCTACTGGAACCGGGTGTCATGTTAGTGACTGTCAATAGCACAGTGAAAGAGTTCCAGCACCCCGCAAAACTGGAACTCTGACTAGAGGACATAAACATTCAATGGCACCCATCCATGGACAGCACTCCTTCTTTCCCATCCCCGGTGCCGCAAAAGGAGGCGTCTCCCAGACCTCAGGACTTAGACAGGGCCGACCGACCAGATCACCATCCCGAAAGAGAGAAGTCCATGTCCCCTCTTAAACCTTACTGTTGCCTTACTGTAGTCTGGCTCCTTCCTGTTATAAGTTCTTTCCCTCCCCTGGCCCATTTGGTTCTTGTTCCTGCATCTTCATGGAGTGGGGGTCCCTTGTGGTGACCTCTCACCCCCACCAAAAGTAAAAGTTTGCTTGACCCTCCCTTTTTTTTTGTGACTGCTGCCCTTTTCCTGTTCATTCCAACATCCCTTCTCATCGTATGGCAAACAGCTTGACCCACTTCATTAAACATAAAATGATTAATCTTCTTGCTCTAAACGTCCGGACACTTCTCTACTACAGGAAATGCACCTCACAGCAAAGAAATCGGCTAAGCTCAAGTGAGACTTAGTGGGTATGGTGTCTTTTCTATGGGTTCTGACAAGGCCCTGCCTGCGCATGTCTCCTGTTCATCACCCCCTAGGAAAAACGGCCTTTTGCACAAGCGGCTCTCAGTACGCATTCTCAAATCCTAGTTGGATGACCATGGTCTCTATATCTTTGCAAAAATAAGACTTGCAGATCAAACTGTGATTGTTGACTCTATATATACCCTGGTTGGGCAAAGCACTCTTGGCTCTCTCACCTCCATTGACTCCTCATGAAATTTGGCTCCCTTAATCTTATTATTGGTGGCGACTGGAAATTGATCTTGTACCCAGTTCTGTATAAGTCAGGGTGCCCGGACCTTTGCCGGGATCATGACAGGACTGTGCTCCGTGACCTCATGGATGACCATTCCTTACATGATGTGTGCTGCCTCTTTCACCCTACCGATAAGGAATATACTTATCTCTCTCCAGCCTACGGTTCAGAGTTGTAAATTAAGTGATTCCTGGTATCCACTGAGGCCCTGTCAATAACTCACACCTGTTACATTGATTCCGGGGGGATCTCAGATCATGCTCCCATGGCTCTCACTTTGGATCTTATTCTTTAACTGACACGGCCGCTGTCCTGCACATGGTGATTGAACACCCTGTGGTTTAGATCTCCAGAGGAGAAATCAAGACTTCAGGCTCTTCTCCAGGAGTATCTAGAGCTCAATGTTCTGATGGCATCTTCTTCCCAATTCCTGTGGGCAGTGGTGAAGGTGTACTTCTGGGGTACGTTGATGACGGAGGCTGACGTCGCCCGCTCTGAGACTGGTGCTAAAAGAACTGCATGAGAAAATGAAGTCTGTACTGTCCTGAAGGCTTACCGAGCTTGTCCTACCCCATTGGCCCAGCGGGCCCTTCTGGCAAAAAAGATGGAACTTAACAGCCTCTACACTCTGGCAGCAGAGAAGGCATTGTCATATAGAAGGCTGAACATGTATGAGCATGGAGAGAAGGCGGGGCACCTCTTGACGATGCAACTGCGACAACGGGAAGCTCAATCGGCATTTCCAGCGCTCCGGTTGGATGCCAGGTCTCTTCTGGTTCAGCCACTAGACATCGTGTGGGAATTCTCCACTTTTTATACAGCGCCCTACTTTAGGGATTGCCCAGCTTATACCACTCAGGAGCAGGCTTTCATGTCAGCCCTCCGCCTCCCCACCCTTCCCAGGAGAGAAAGAGAGGCACTAGTCTCCCTCATATTAGAGGAGGAGGTTGCCGAGGCCGTCAAGTCTTTGGTTACAGCTATGGCTCCTGGGGAGGATGGTTTTCCCCAGGAATTCTACTGAGCCACAAGTGACTAGGCTGTCCCACTCCTTACAGCCATATTGTGGGAGGCTATGGCCACTGGTACCCTCTGCCCAGAATTTAACAGTGCTCAAAGCTTCTCATACCCAAGCCGGGGAAAGACCATATCTGCTGTTCTGACTACCACCCCATCTCGCTCCTGAACTGTGATGGGAAAATCCTGGCCAAGGTTTTGGCCATCAGGTTGAGCTGCGTGATCAGATCCCTGATCCATGACAACCAAGTGGGTTTTGTGTCTTACCGCAGGTGACTGGTGTCTTACCGCTCACCTGTGTACCCTGGCGCACGTCATTTGGCCCTCCCAGTCAGCTCAGAATGAGTGTTTGTTGCTCTCACTTAATGCAGAGAAGGCCTTTGACCGGGTCAAATGGCCCTCTCTTTTTCATACCATGGCTCGCTTTGTCATTGTTCCTAAGTTTATCTAGGTGGTCCATTGCCTCTACCAATCTCCTAATGCCCTGATCAACTGTAATGGCTTTCTCTCGGACCTGATCTCCATTACCTGAGGCACCAGGCAGGGCTGCCCTCTGTCCCCTCTGCTCTTCCGTCTGGCACAGGAGACCTTGGCTGTGACAGTCCATTCCTCTGCCCAGGTTTCGGGGATCCAGAAGGATGCAGCGGAGGTTAAACTTCTGCTGTATGCAGAAGATATTGTCCAGACTCTGACTGATCTGGTGGTCTTGATCCTGGCCCTTATGGATCGTGTGAATTTCTTTGCCTACTTTTCCAGATATAAGATAAACTGGACCAAGACATAGGCCATGCCTTTGACTCTCCACACCACCAAAACTTCTCTGGCCTGGCAGCCGGTGACGCAGGGCCTTCATTGCTTGGGGGTTTTCCTGCACAGGGACTTTCACACTATGGCACAGGACAATATTTGTCTGCTCTTGGACTTGGCAAAAATGGACTTTGCTAAATGGTCGGCCCTTCGCCTGTCCATGTGGGGCAGGGTTCAGATGGTTAAGATGGTGATGGCACCGTGGTTTAATTGCTTGTTTGGCATGCTCCCATTTCACGTACCGGCAGGCCTTCTCTGGCAGCTTGACTTTCTGGTCCACAAATATGTTTGGGGCTCTTTGACCCCAAGGCTTGCTCTGGCTACACTCTATGCCACCATGCCCTTTTGGACCGGCTCCGACTTCCCTACTATAGGGCCCATCAGCTCTCCCATATGGCGTATCACCTCCTTCCACACAACAAACATCCTTTGTGGGTCCGGAACGAGGAGAGCCTTCATGATGCTGTCCTTGGATTTTCAGTTCTCTACCCTGGTCCACAGGCATCCTGTGATCCACAGAACCCCTGCTGTTGGTGATGCATGCAGTTTGGAATTCGACTTATGCCCTCTTGAAGGAAGATGGCTCCGTCACCATTGATCTCCTACCGTTGTGATGGCCGGAGTGGTTCCGGGAGGGAATATCAGAGGTTCGCCATCTTCTGAGTGAGAATACCTTTCGGTCCTTTAAGAGCCATGTTGTGGATCACCATATTCCATGTTCTCATTTTTGGTGCTACCTTCAGCTCCGACATTGTCTTCTTTCACAGTTACCTGCTATGCTTTGCCCCCACCCTCCTCGCTACATAACTATTTGGTGCTCTGGGGTTCCGACAAGAAATTGGTCTCTGGCCTCTATGGCTTGCTTGTGTCTAAACTGTTTCCCCCCCTGTAATGCATGCTCTGACTCTGCTAGCAAGAATGCTTGCTACTTGACTACTCCCCAGAACGTTGGCCCCTCCTGCTGGCATCCCATAATCTGGGGTTTTGAGAGGCCAGGATGATGTTCTGCCACTTTAAGGTTTTGCAGGAATGGCACTGACTGCCGGCTAGGCTTCAAAGGGACTGCTGGTGCTGTCAGACCCCGTACTGTGATATTCTTCATATCCTTTAGTCTTGCCAGACTCTTCCTTCCTTTTGGGTGGAGATTGGCCATCTCCTGTGGGACACGCTTGGCCACCTCACCCACCTCCAGGCTTTTCTGGCAATTCTTCATGACATGCGGGGCATGCCGGCAATCACCTCCCATAAGGCTCACTAGGTGGCCTCTCTCCTGATGGCTGCTAAGTTATGCATCCTCCGCTGGTGGTCCACCTCAACTGCACCTACTCCAGAGGACTGGCTTGATAGTGTGGCAACCATGGCGGCACATTAGCGCCTGATATACTGGCTGAACGACCAGGAGCATATGCTTAAAGACATTTGAGGACACCTTCTTTGTGGGGCGGGGTGACGGGTCGCCGGTCCCCATGTCCCTGGCCAACTGGACATTCCTTTGTTGTTTTATTCTGTTTGAACTACTGATTGCTTTTTGGGGCTCGATAGCTTGTATGTCTGCCAGTACACGCAGACCCTGCCTCCGCCTCTCTGCCCTTCCCTCCCTTCCTGGCTGCCCCACTGCTCCCATCCTTTCACCCGACATCTCGCTGTCCCTATTGTTTGCCACTTACTCTCTGCATTCCTCTCCCCCTGTGGTGCTATCTTTTTGCCATGGACAATCCTACCAAGGCTGTGTCTCTTTCCCCTAGAGTGTCCCCTCACTTTCTGTTGCCCACCCACTCTTTCTCATCTCCTTCATACAGCCTTTCTTTTTTTGTTTTTAGTTCCTTGAGTTCCGCTTGATTATTCCCAGTTGCATTGATTGCATGCTACTCCCCTCGTTTTTTTCATTGGCAGTCCTTGTATGTTTCCTGATATTTCTGGTTACGGAGCCAGTCTGGGGTTTGCAGGCGGGATTACCCACTTTGTAGTTGATTTGGTTTGTTGTCTTCTCCTCTCCTCTTCTCTCTTCTTTTCTTTCTTCTCTGTTACTTGTCTCTGCATGCATCAATGTGCCTGTACTTTGCATTGTCTGTGTTACCCGTTTTTGCAACTCAATAAAGTGATCTAAACACAAACAGCTAATAATATGCAGGGGCGTAGCTTCAGCGGGGGGTTTGGGTATGTTACACCCCCCTAATGTATTTTCTGATGAATAGTTGGGTACAGGTGCTTTCAGTCGGGTATGTTGAGGTGCCTGTCAGATTTCACCTGGGATTTTTTCAAGCACACTCTAACAAAAACACAAACACACTCTCTGTTTTGAAAGCCCTAAAAATGCTTATTATTTTACACAAAATATTGTGCTTCTCTCCCTCAGTACTCCTACCAATCTGCATTCCTCACCCTTTCGACCGACTCTTGAGCCCAGTCATGCGCCCTGATTGTTTTATAATGTATTTTAACATTCTATGCCAGCCTGAGGGTCAGGAAATCTGAGCTCACCCCCCCCCCCAATGTTACTGACCAAGCTACACCCTTGATAATATGCCAGTGACACAAGCACACTCTTCTGGACTAATCTAAAATTCGTTGATAATGCCTCAAGCCAATGTCTGAAGCATGGAAGCCTACAGGTTGAATATTCCGTATCCCCCTTTTTTCTAAAAAAGTGAGTACTGAGGGGCAGAAATTTGACCGAAATTAAACATTATGTTGTCTGTACAGGGGTTTTGCCACCTTGTGCATTACTGCAGTTCCTATGCATTGGCAATAGAACAGACCCATGCGAAAACATACGCACTCGGGTTGGGCACATACGGGAGATGGCAACACATTTGATATGCTGCATTACCTAACCTACTAGTCCCAATAACAGATTGTTACAAATCATATTAGGGGCTCCTAAGACTATTGTGCCTCACTTTTACGGCAACTGTACACTATCGCTAAAGATTTAGAAGAATGATTGCTGGAAAATAGGCCTGAGATAACATTGGGTGTTAAAGCGATGGCAGATAGACAGAGGAGGAAAATGTGGGGCTTCTTGGCCCCTGTTGACTATTTTTGATATTTCAGAGTTTGACAATAGGGCGATGTCCCTTCTCTGCTCCAGTGTTTGGAGATTCTCCATTGAAACTCTGGTAAGCAGTGCCTTTATTATTTATTTATTATGTTTTGTATATTGCAAGCATGAAGTGTGAATCACGTGTGCTGGGTGTAACACTGGAGGTTCAGGATTTAATTGTAATTAATAAACATACTATTGGGAAACTAAGAGGAGAAGTGAGAATCAGAATTACAGACAAGACATAATCATTATAATTGTTTTGTATTTGTAGGTACGCCTCTGAGTGTGTCTACAAAGGGCGAGAATCAAAATGTTTTCTTCCATGCAATAATTAATTAGGAAGAATCAAATTAAAGGGATCTGTATCTTGATGAAGGCCGTGTGACCTATGGAGGCATTAGAAGAGGCCGAAACATGTTGATACACATTTGGGTATTAGAGGCATAGACACTCTGGTATACCCGCATTAATTCATTTTTAGTCCTGCTAGGTGGGGCCATTAATAAAGGTAATGGAGGTACTCAGACAGTTTTAATCCGTTTTTCTGTATGAGGGATCCCTTGAGAGAATTTATTTGGTCAAAAAAAATTGCGCCCTACCAGGAGCGTAGGTCTGCGCCCTTGTGTTTGAAGCGGCCCAATGATGAAGCATGCCATCATTGGTGGGTGAGGGCAGGCTTAACAAAAGGATGAATTGCCCGGTAACACAATAATCATATGATCCTCTCTTTCTCTGAGTCCGTTTTCTCGGATCTAGCCCCTGCAAGACTGGAACCCTTTTAGTCCTTCCTTATTTGTGAGGTTTATAGTTTGAAAGGGGCTGACTGAAACCCGTTTTTGTTCATTGAACATGAAAGGTCTGGCAATGGTTTTGCCAGACCTAACATAGGAAATGTAAGGGAGATGGGTGACAAGTAACGCTCCACCTGCCTTGACACCGATAACGGGGAAAAAAAACGATATTTTATATTTCTTCCTTCTGCATCATGAACCCTGGAGAGGGGTGGTGTTTACAAATTTTTTAACCAACTGTGAATAATTAAATGCGCCTGAGCTTTTTGTCGTTAATCATTTCTCTTACAGCAACCAAGCATACATCTGTCACCGCGGTATTTCCACATGCCAGCCTGCCTAAAATGTAGATCGATGTGTCATCTGCGGGCTGATGATTATTCAGCACATATGGAAGCGCCATGTTTCTGCATAAGTTATCCATCTGTTAGAGTAAATCATGTGAGGAGTAAAAGGGACATGCAGATGCAATTGTGAAGGATTTCCTGCAATACCTGTAAGCCAGGCCCGTGCAAGAGCGTTGTCTACCGATAAACTATGGTCTTATTTTTCATAATGCAATTGCAGATAGAAATATATGACTGTGCTCATGCCTGCGTTGTCTCATAATGGATTTTTCACTTATGTACGGGTGTAGAATAAATGCAGGAGCTTATTTAAGAGTGTGCAAGGGAAACCGGAAGCGATGTGATATTGAGAGCCCCAATAAGTAGAAATGTCTATGCATGAGTCAGCATTAATTGCTCCTTATTGGAGGCCATTTGTAATCCCATTTTCAGAGCTTTTGTTCCGCACAATTGGCGTGCTATACTAAGCATAACAGGGCGATCTTATTTCACATAATGAGATACGGCCAGGCAAATGCCCCGCCAGTATCTAAGCAGCTTCAGCCGTTTTTTAGAATATACGTGTTCAAAGGAACGCTTCTGTTTATGTGGGAGAAACACGCAGCCTGCTGACGTGTCCTTTGCCATTCCCTATTCAGGGAACACAGATTTTAACCCACTTTATTTTCTTTAAGATAAATGCAAAGAGCGCTTCGGTTTTTGGTAAATGATTCAATTCCACGCGTGGCATTTTGGAAGTAATATCACGTTTTTTGAACTCTTGAGGACAGTAAAGAGCTCATATGTGAGCAAGCAGGGAGTTTCAGAGGAGGGCGCGTAGGTAGGAGTTAAAAGGCACACGACTCGGAGGCAACGCAGGATGGATACGGCGACGCTGGAAGTTTGAGACTGATAGAGAGAAATGTCTGAATTAGTGTAGGCCACAGAGCATGACATTGTGACAAAGAGGTAAACAGTGATCATGTAATTTAGTGAATTTGAATACCACTGTTACAGGTCACAAGTCCTAAAAAAAGAAGTGGGGGGACTAACCAATTTAGGCAGTATGCAAGTGACATTCATGGTGCTTGAAATCACAGCGCAACATCATGGCGCGGCTTCACTGGAAGTGACATCACAACCCATGACCTCACAGGAAGTGACATCAGATCTTGACACCTCACACATATGTTTCGCTGGTCTATCATGAGTACATTTCAACTCATTACCAGATTTACCAAATGAGATTTTGCATCAGGGTTGTGCCAAAAAAGTGACGCATCCCATACGCAAAATGTGAGCCTCAACGTATACATTTATTTTGTAACAGCTCTTCCAGAAAGAAATTGTAAAACGTGGCAGTAAATCTGTTCTGCTTAATTGGTTGCAAAGTCCACACTTTTAAATATCTTAAGGCTATAAAAAATAATAGTATTTAAAGTGTTATTTGTGTAGATACTTGGACAGATCAGCACATTTGACATTCTTACAGTGCATGCATATCCCTGATATACAGGGATTGAATAAAGTAAAAAGCACTCCTCTCAAGTATGTGTGAAGAGATAACAAGCTTGGGAGCCTTTGTTTCCCCTCCCTTGCATCTAGGTGTGACCCCCTGCTCAGATAGCTCCCAACCAGGATAGTGGAACAAAAGGAGGCCCAATGGCCCCTGAAATTCAGCTTTTGTTATGGGCCCAGCTGGAGTCTGAAATATGAAAGCCCACTCATCGTGAAGGAACTCTCCAACCCCAGCTCCAACACCAACGACATCCAGCCGTCGCGAGACCTGTGCGACTCACTGGCCACCTTCTTCCACCGCAAAATCGCCGACATCCACGACAGCTTCAACACCACGACTGCCCCGGCAACCACCGAGACCACTGCCCCCACAACCACCAACCGCCTGCTCTCCTGGACCAACATCAACGACGAGGACACCAGCGAGATCATGAACACCATCCACTCCGGTTCACCGCTAGACCCGTGCCCTCACCACATCTTCAACAAAGCCAGTACAGCCATCGCGCCCCATCTCCGGAAAATAATCAACATCTCCTTCGAGACAGCAACCTTCCCGGAAAGCTGGAAGCACGCCGAGATCACCGCCTTACTCAAGAAACCCAAGGCAGACCCCAAGGACCTCAAGAACTTCCGACCCATCTCTCTGCTCCCGTTCCCCGCGAAGGTCACCGAGAAAATCGTCAACAAACAACTGACCCGCTACCTCGAGGAGAACAACATCCTGGACCCTTCCCAGTCCGGCTTCCGCAGCAACCACAGCACCGAAACCGCCCTCATCGCCGCCACCGATGACATCAGGACCCTGCTAGACAACGGAGAAACAGCAGCCCTCATCCTCCTGGACCTATCAGCCGCCTTCGACACGGTCTGCCACCACACACTACGAACACGCCTTCAAGACACCGGGATCCAAGAGAAGGCCCTGGACTGGACCACATCCTTCCTTTCCGGCAGAACACAAAGCGTCCGCCTCGCCCCTTCCGATCCAAGGCCACCAAGATCATCTGCGGCGTACCCCAAGGCTCCTCCTCAGCCCAACGCTGTTCAACATCTACATGGCACCCCTCGCCCACGTCGCCCGACAGCACAACCTCAACATCATCTCCTACGCCGACGACACCCAGCTGATCCTCTCCCTCACCAAAGACCCTCACACCGCCAAAGCCCACCTCCACGAAGGAATGAAGGCCGTCGCCGAATGGATGAGGACCAGCCGCCTGAAGCTGAACTCGGACAAGACGGAGGTCCTCATCCTTGGTTCCAACCCTTCAGCCTGGGACGACTCCTGGTGGCCAACATCACTGGGAACAGCCCCGCCACCCACCGACCACGTACGCAACCTAGGGGTCATCCTCGACCCCACCCTCTCCATGACTAAGCAGGTCAACGCCGTTTCCTCATCCTGCTTCAACATCCTCCGAATGCTCCGCAGGATCTTCAAGTGGATCCCCACCGAAACAAGAAAAACAGTCACCCAGGCCCTCGTCACCAGCAGGCTGGACTACGGAAACGCCCTCTACGCAGGAACGACGGCTAAGCTCCTGAGACGGCTGCAACGCATCCAGAACGCCTCTGCACGTCTTATCCTCGACATCCCCCGACGCAGCCACATCACACCCCACCTGAGAGACCTGCACTGGCTCCCTGTCAACAAGAGGATAACCTTCAAGCTCCTCACCCATGCACACAAAGCACTCCACAACTCCGGACCAGCCTACCTCAACAGACGACTCAGCTTCTACACCCCCACCCGCCAGCTCCGCTCGACCAGCCTCGCCCTCGCCACAGTCCCCCGCATCCGGAAAACGACCGCCGGCGGCAGATCCTTCTCCCACCTCGCCGCCAAGACCTGGAACACCCTCCCCACCAACCTCCGACAGACCCAAGACCTACTGGCCTTCAGAAGACTCCTCAAGACCTGGCTCTTCGATCAGTAGCAGCACCACCCCCCTCTTCCCCCAGCGCCTTGACACCCTCGCGGGTATGTAGTGCGCTTTATAAGTGACATGATTGATTGATTGATTGATTGACTGCCTGCACGTTGCTGCTCTGAAAGGAAGTAGACAACGAGCAGGCACAGCTGAATGTGTCCCGGTGCCTGGAAATTACACCCTGGGGCCCAGCTTTTTGCAGGGTGGATGGCGTCCACCCTGTAAAAATAGTAGGTGGACGCCGTGGACCTGCGTGTACCCCCGACTTGTGCCCTGTACTGTTAGTAATATGCATGTCACCGTACGTTTGGTGGCGGTCTATCCAGCTTGGTTGCAGGGCGCATATATGGGTGTATGACTAGGTAGGGTGTACAGTGTCTGGGCAGTAACTTTAAAACCTTGTCTAGTTGAATAAAAGAGTAGCTGGGTTGGCCTAATAGTGGACTATCACACTAGTCTAACCTGATGTCTGTCTTGAACGGTAGGAGGGAGCAGATGTTGCAAATCTACCCGAGCTGAAGGCGTGCTGCACAGGCGCACACCTGTGAATAACAAGTGGGATTCACTGGGGCCTAAGTCTAAGTGGAGGCAAAGGATAGTGGGACAGCAATTAAAAATAAAACTGAACGTCACCAGCCTAAGAATTCCACTGAGGCTCCAAAGTTTAAAGCCCTATTTTAAACACAATGCATTTATGGAATAATTTTACTAGCTGGCTCATATTTAGAGATGCCTTTCAGCAATTCCTTGATATGTTAATGCCATAAATGCGCCGTTTTGACAGACTGGCAGTAGTAGATGTTTGTGGGACCCCTATAGCAGCTCAATGCCTCCTAAACGGGAGCATTATAGAACAAACCTAAATGAGGCTGCCATTTGCCTGAATTACTGTGCTATATCTTTATGAAATACATTCTGCTAAGTGCATTGCAATGGAGGAGTGAAATTTGTGGTTCTTACCTAGATGTTTCCTTATTGATTGCTGTTATGTAAGTCATGGTGCACCGATTGTCCCTCTATACATCTAACCCCCCAAAGATAGCGTTACGCGCAGTAGCTCCCCAGAAGTAGGCGTCTTTGATTGACATTAATATTTCGATCTGACACTAACGAGTCTGAAAATAGTGACAGCTCATTCAAGGCTGCTCCTTATTCAGAGCCTGCTCCTAACTCCTCTGCCTGTGTACCCAGACGACCTGACTGTGAACGTCAGCAGCAGTCATTACCCATCCGAGGCCGGGCATTCAGCATCACTGCGGTAATCAGGACCACTGCGTGTTCTGCACGTCCAGCCTCGCGCTGCTCACTGACCTCTTCAGTTGCAGACGACAAAGAACCTGACATACCTTTAAGGATAGTGTGTCCTTACCTCAGTAACCTCCATCTTGTTATCATATAAACATCCTCCAGTGGAGGATGTTTATATGATAACAAGATGGAGGTTACTGAGGTAAGGACACAATATTAATAAAACTCTTATACAACATCTAACTATTTAACAGGCTATCAAAAGAACAAAGTGTTCATAAGGAAAGGTATATTCATCCTGATCAAATGACACTATAAGCGCTTCTGTGATTAGGACCGAGATGTCCCCGCGATTTGCAAAGTCTTAGGGTTTACAGCCACAAAAGGCTTTACAGCCACAAAAGGCTTTTTCACAAGGTACAAAAGCCTAGCTACGATTTGAAGAAGTGTTTGTAAAAGGAAAGCTTTGTTTCTTAAAAGTCACTACTTTTTGGACACTGGCTGCTTTTTGTTTTTTTAATGCAATACTTTCAATATGGTAAAGCAAATGCACGGGTGCATGTCTGTTGCACTTGGAGGCTCCCATCCATCCATTTATTCCCAGTTATTCACATGGGCTGCAATTACGACCAGCCTCATTAATATTCGCTAGGTAGGTTTTTTGTGCCACCCTATGCGAATGGACAATTTGCAATGCAATTTACTAGTGCATAGATCGCAACACAAACTCCATTTCTATAGCAACAAACCAGTCAGTGTGTCACTTCCACAACCCTGGTTAGCAAATGGAAATACTACATCGGCCCCTTGTTAGTTTCTCTGGGTGACGGAGTTTCACTTAAGACTTCCAAACATGCTAGCTTCTTTTGTGATTTATTTATAAAAGATACTGAAAAAAGAGTAAATTGAATTGATATATCTGATGTTCCTTTTAACTTCATAAAAGTCTAAGCCAATACTGACAAAAAAATGAAAAATACATGAGTTACGAAGCAGTATGCTATCAGAAATAAGTAGTTTTGCAATGTGCAACCCAACTATAACGCATAGAAAAATCCTTTTCATCCTTTACATGATAGGGTTTGCGAGTTCGTATTAGGAAGGGGTGTGACAAGGGCGTCCTTTCCTAATTCCAGGTCTAAGGGGCCTGTATGAATGTTTTGTGTCCAGAATGCGGCTGCAAAACATTTATATGTTACCATCTCAACGAAGGTGGTGGTAACCCATTCGCAAATGGGAAGGCCTTGCCCTATGTGAATGTGAGCACCAACATTTTTTAAGAGCAGGCAGTAGTCCCACGGAGCACTGCCTACTCTTAAAAAATGAAAAGGTAGCTTTTCAGTTTTATACTTGAAAGGCATCCCATTTTCCTTTAAGGAAAATGGGCTGCATTAAAAAAGAATTGCTTTATTTAAAAAGCAGTCACAGACATTGTTGACTGCTGACCCCAGCAGACCACTATCCCTGTGATTAGAGGCCATACCCAATGGATCGCAAATTGCAACCTGCCTCATGAATATTGATGAGGCAGGTCAATTGCGACCCCATTGGGAATCACTAAATGAGTCTGAGACACATTAGTACATTTCATTTTGCAAGTCCCTAATTGCGAGTCTCAAAAAATCACAATCAGAGACTCGCAAAATGAAATGGTCGTACATCTCCCCTGTTATGCCTCCTCGCTAGGCACAACCAAACATTTTGTTAATTCGGTGTAATTGCGCATGATTTCCAGTTCATGCTTGTTACACAAAATTCCCCAAATTACGACATTATGTCTGATCGCGTAATTAAAGACCATTCAGGTCCTATCCTATTGAGGGGAGCACGGATACATGTGATTGTGGCTGTTGTCAGCGACACTTGTAGTTTTTGTGCTATTTATTTTTAGTGTGGATGCTTTATGAAGACAGATATAATGTCAAATGCTAGATTCTCATTTTCCGTATTTTCACTCTATTTTTCAGAAATGTAATGTAATTACACACAATGAAAATATGCATATTTTGCAAATCCCTACTCATGCATCCATTTTGGGTATAAAGTGCCAGACCGGCATTCAGCATAATACTATGTAATTTCTAGTAATTATTTGACATTTCTTGACATTTCATGTAGTTTCTGCAAAGGAAATTACATGAGGTTTGCCTGCCTGGGCTTAACTGAAAGCCCACCAGTTAGCCGATTCTTCAGTTGTTGTGAGCAGATTAGGGTATAGATGCAGATTATTGTTACACTACAGGCAAAGTCAGAAAGGTGCCCCAAATACTGTCAGAAGCCTCCATCTGGTTGTTGACTCTATAAATTATCCCTTCACAAGGCTCTGTGAATAACGTCACGGGCCACCATTCACCATAGTGGGTAATCCAGCGATCCTTGGTGACTCAATATACAGATCTTGGAGTCAGATAGGGATGTCACCTACTACCAGTGTTTGTAGATGGAGAGACCTACAGTGTCAGTGAAGTTGTGTAGCTAAAATGGACCAAGGAGTGGATGTGAAAATTGCATGTAGAGGTCAGTGTGTTTCAGACTTGACCAGAGCAGTGCTGACACACAGTACATGCAATAGATTACATTGCACTCTAAGGGCCTGATTACGCCTTTTGGAGGTGTGGGAGCGGGTGGCACGCCACCGCCATGATCCTGCACTGCCAAGAGTCGCCGTCGCCAACCCGACAGATTACAAGTAATTTTGTGTTCTGGTGGGAGGGCAGCGTGGCAGTCCCACAGCGATGCTGTTTAAAGGCTAATTGTGAGCCTGAAATAGCACTGTTGCAGGACCTCCAGTGCACGTTTGTGCACATTAAGAAATGCACTATGTCATGCATTTCTTCCTGTGCAGGAACTGTCAGTGCAGAAATACAGGGGAGCACAACGTGTGCCCCCTGCATGCACCCCGTGCTATTTGCTTAGTACTTACCTGCTAAATACTTACTTTTTCATTGTAAAGGCATGCGAGGTAAAAGCATTTGCATGGTAAAGACGTTCATTGTAAAGGCATGCGTTGCAAAGACGTGGTCATTGTAATGACCATATTGAAAAGGAATGCGTTGTAATGGCATGCGTGGTTCCGTCATACAACTGGAGCCAGGGCCGGGAAGATAAGGAATCTGTGCTCTTCAAAGGCATGTCTTTAGAAGCTTCTCCCCAATGCAAAGGCACAACTCTGTATAAAAGAAGGACCTCAGACATGACCATTTCAAGATACCCCAAGTGTTGCTTCTCAGGTCCTGGGCCCTTGGTGTGGATCTTGAGCTCCTGAAATCAAGCGTTTTTTGCTCTTTAGGACTGCAAATGAACCCGTTTGCACCGGGACTGCACAACTCACATTGAAAATCAGCACGATCAGGGTTTGCCAACATGATGCACCAGCCCACCTTTCTGCGACGCCCAGCCTGCTCCTCGTGCCATGCCCATCACTGCCCGCAATGGTCTCCCTGCTTCTCACAACCCCCTCCAACACGAACAGGACTCTTGGCACAAAACGTCCGAAGATGTCCCTTCAGCTGCACTAATCTGGGACTGTATCTGACCTGCGCTCCATCATGGTCGGCTTGAACTGTTGACTTGGATCCGGTCCAGTGTGGCCAGATAGCAGCGGTTGGCGCTTTCTGTTTCACGGCGCTATTTTACAATTTATTCTTTAAAAATTCATAACTCCTGTTCTACTGATTAGATTTCTGTCGTTTTGGTCTTGTTTTATTTATTAACTTAGGTCAGTGGTTCCCAAACGTTTGACTCCTGAGGACTCCATTGAGTCACTAATGGAAGCCAGGGACCCCCAAGCAATTTGTACAATTTAAATTTCAAACATTAAAACAATAATTCGCAAAAATACCAAGTGCACACTAGAAAATACTCAAATTACTACAAATTGTATTATTTTATATTGAAAACAATTGCAAAAATCGAAATATTTTAATGGCAAGGTTGGTGCTGCATCTCAGCGACTAACTTTTCAATACTTGGTTTTATTTCGCGGTGTGAGGCTCCTGTCAGGGATGGACTGGAAACCCAAAGTAGCCCTGGCAAATGTTGTCAGACCAGTCCCTGTATGATGCACACCAGCTGCAGTGAGTGAGCCTGACCGCTATAAAGGGCTTTCCCCCCAAGAACATTTTGGAATTTTTTTTGCATTCTACAACACATTTGTAATTATATATTTTAATGTATTAGCTTTTAAAGCATAGTAAATGATGACCTTACAGTGCACCAGGATGCAACTATCTTTATTGGGGCTCTTCAATGACTCCCTCACTATCATTCTCCAACAGTGCCTCTCATCTCTCCATAGTCCCTCTGTCACAGGTATTTCATTTGTTTTATAGCACTTCTCATACCAGAGTAGGGTGTCAGAGCACTTTACATCACACAAATACAGAGACAATGCATCATACGTGTGTAAATCAGTGTATAGAAAATGTTACATAAGGCAAAGGGGACTTCAAGGTGTATGATTCACATCTCATCTATACTGGTAGACATTTTTTAAGAGTGCTTGGTCTGAAGAAGCACAAACTCAGGATTCAGAACATAACACAGTGGTTAGCATTAACTTTAATAATAAGAATTTATTTCTACCCCAACAAACTTTTTAGCAGCATCAGGCGAATGAAAGACTGGGAAAAGAACAAAATTTACTAACTTGTACCACGCAGTTTGCATGCAACTCTTTGATGGCAATTCATAGCTCACTGTGCTAGATTACGATTGTAACTTATGAACTGAAGAGTAACAAAAGAATATCTGTAACAAAAGGAGTAATCCACTGAGCTCTGCACATAAAAGACAGTTTTTTCAAATGCATGGTACACGTTCTTTTCAGCAGGCATATTAACAATCTGCACTAACTTAGATGAGTCAAATCTGCCACTGGGCAAAACTCCCATATCTCTCCAGCAGGTACATTAATCACCTGAGTTATCTTGACACTTTTATTGTTGCCCACCAACTGCTGATTATACAAGGAACTTTGCAGTGCTTTTAAAACTGCTGCCTGCGGACTCCCTGGGAATGTGTCACGGACCCCTGGGGTCCGCGGACCACAGTTTGGTAACCACTGAATTAGGTCATTTTTTTCTAACATGGTGTGGTGTACGTTTTGTGTGGTGTTTTCACTGTTTACTGTTTGAAGCGTTGCACAAAAACGTTACACATTGCCTTTAAGTTAAACCTGATTGCTCTGTGCCAAGGTACCAGGGGGTGAGCACAGGTTGATTTGGGGTATCTGGTGCCTTAACCTAACTAAGATTGTGGTTGTCGCTTGACCAGGGCTCACACCCCAGTCAACCAGTAATCCAGTTTAAAATACTTCCCAATTACTTATAGCTGCAATGGCCAATTGCACTTCACTGTACTGTAAGTGAAGCACCAATACTGCATTTGCTTTTAAACCCCACTTGAAATGGCATCTCCTGAGGTTCACAAGGATGCATTCCACTTTTCTTGGAAAAAATAAGTTAATTGAGAACTTTCCTATCTCCTGTGTGTATCTCAGATCAGTGGAAGGGTGGGTCATGTACTGTTTGGTCAGGTCCCTAACGAATTGGTCAGGTCCCTAACAAACTCTTCCAGTCTATCCTGTTCCTGCTTTGCTTTCTGGTTAACCAATGCGGAGTCCTGCATCATCAGGTCTCTTTACACACTGCTCACAGTAGCTATACAGATACATTTTGGATCATCATTGCGTCACAGTAAAAATTAACATGTGACCTCATGTTATTATTGTCAGTCAGGAGCCTTTATTTACCACAGTGCAAAGTGGTGAGGGCGTCTAGTGTGGCCTAGGCCCATTTGAATCAAGGACTGATCTGATGTACTCAATAAGACTGCCAACAGCCATGCATGTTGTACTGGGAAGTAATCAATAATCAAGGTTATGCCATTTGCTAAGGATAGAAAAGTAAAGTATTTTTCTCTGGTGTGTATTAGTCTCCAGGAATCTAGAAAGTCATGGCCAGTCGTGAGGTCATGCAACAGTGTCCTGTTGTTGTCATTGGAATGGGTGAAGGGGCTTGATTTCTCTAAGAATGGATCAGTTGTTAAATTCCAGTCATCCCCTAGTATCACATGCATTGGAACACATTCAGCTAGTGGCCTGGACAGGAGACAGAATGCTGATTTTCTGTCATTGGATGCATAAATGGAGACTACCATGAGTGTCGTAGCAAGCATCCCTATCTTTACAGATGCACTACTCCCATGTGGGTCAATACAGGTTTGGAGTAGTTTGTGGGGAAATAACTGCCTGATGAGAATGGCTACACCATGGTTTTTCAAGTAATTAGCTGAGCCATCACTCGTAGCAAGGCAGTCTCATCTACAGCTGCTACCCACCACCATCACCACTCCAATCCCTTTTCAGTTTTTTGTTTCCCTCTTTTGTATATGTCTTTCATGGATGAAGGCTATGTCTGAGCCATACATTATTTTACATTTATTGGTTTCATGTAATGGAACAAACCAGTCACATTCAGGTAGTGGATAATCACTGTATTTTGGACATCAGAGAAGCAGTCATAGGGTGTATTTATGCTCAAGAGTATGTCGGAATCCAAAACTAGGTGACTCTGTGGGAGAAGAAACAGGAGATCTATAAGGTCAGGGTCACTTAGAGGAAGGGGATAGGAGTATACAGAGTGAGAGAGAGGAGGAACTGATGTGTTGGAGTCAATGTAACGCTATGTGCTGAGGTACATGCCAACATCTGAGGTTAGCCAGGGATACAATAGCAGAATAGGTGCAGTACAGTCGGGGGGTGTAGTGCAGAGACAATACAAAAAGTAACTTTAAAACTGCTGGTCATACTTGGGACCCTCGGACAGCAGCCTTTACGCCCAAAACAACATAGTTTCAACATTGCGGTAACAACTCTATGTGAATGATATGATGTGATGTCTAAGGGTTAACTGTGTCTATAGGCAAGACATGTTGCATCAAATGAGCCTTTGGTATCCCTTTTGTGTAAAATGTATAGAATAAAAACTTTGTCTTGCCCCAGGGGATGTATAAGAGAGGGCACAAAAGGGGACAAACAAGCATATTGAAAGGATACAAGAAAAGGGACCTATAAAAGTCCAGGAACATTGTTGGCCTGCACCATGCATGTTCTTTAAGTATTCTAGACACCACACTAAGGGGGTCAACACCAAAAGAACAGAATATAGTTATTCTCTTCTTAATCATTGTGCTGTGTCACACAAGTCTGCTTGGTCGCCATCAGTCAGAACCTGGTCCTTCAGTGGTGATCTACATTAATCCTGTTTTCTAGTCAAAGATTAGACAATGCAGTGCAGGCCTCCTTGTCTGAGTTTACACAGCCTAATTTAGAAGTGTGCCAGGAGTTCTCAGGTACTGCATGGCAGGGCTAGATGGTCAAAGTGTGGATGGTTGTTGCTGGTCTGCAATTACTTCCATAGTGGAAGAAGAGTATCTTCAGACCCACAACAACCATACAGACTTTGACCATCTAGCCATACCATGCAGAACCTAAGAACCATATGACGTGAGGAACTTTCTAGACTCCTCTGGTTTGTGGTATTCTGTGGTCCTGTCATCCACATTAATGATCACAGTTATGGGCTCTAGCACCCCACTAGTATAGATATGGTCAGAGTGCTAGGAATTATTTCTGTTTAATGTATGTGTCATGCAAGAAATTCATAGATACAGAGAGAGACATATCTTCAAGTTGAAATAGTCTACTTGAAGTGCCATTGTGGAATGCCGAAGTTGCAGAAACACACTATCACTGGTCGCGGTTGATTCTGGGTGTGTTTGTCGGTTCTGGGTATGATCCTGTATGATCTATGAAATACAGAGGCTCCACAAAGGTGATGTTAAGGAGTCATGGAATAAAGTTACCGGAAAAGCCTATCATGTCTTTCATCCAGAGCATCTCTAATATACTATAGAATCTAAATTTGCCCCTACAGGAATGGTATTTTACGATCAGCCACAATAGCAAAATCATTGATTATGCTGCAGCTTATGTGATACTTCAATTGTGTGCACATCAGTCACAATACTCATCACTAATGCACACTTGTGTATTATGAGCCATGGGTATGCATTTCTTTAGAAATAGTGTCCAGTTTTGTCCCTAACTCTTAGAGTTTTAGTTCTGTGGAGTCTAATCAAGAATGGAGAGAAGCATTGTCCAAACTTATAGATGTTCTGACACTGTGGGTTTCATTTTGCCTATGGCTAAGTTGAGTAGCGAGATCTCCATGATGGATTTTAGAGTGACCACTGGCAGTTTTGCCATTGTATCAAGCTTGCAGCCAGACAGTGCTTCCAGGAGGAGTTAGTGGGACATGAGGTTGGTTGTCATCAAAGAGGCAGTGGTATTAGCACCTTCGTATCAAAAGAAGTGAGTAGGTTTCCACAAAGCAGAGTCACTGATACATTACGCTGCCAATAGGAATGAGGTATAGCCACTAGTAGTTGCATGTCTCCATACTAGATGCAGGGCAGGGGAACAAAGTCCATCACAAATTGAACCAGGATTGCAAGAACTGCATGGAGATTATTTGGTGAGGTCAATCCACCATGAGAGAAACTAGAACTGCCCTCAAACTCAGTTTCTGCTATGGAAAGCTCAACATGAGATTCGCAAACAGGGTGGGGCTCTAGGGAACGAAGCAGCTTTCTAATAAGGGTCTATCTGCAGTTGTTTTAGATCGCTTTCTCAGTCATACTTCAAAACTTCCCAGTTCTAAATCATTCATCAGAACAAGTAGAGGATAGGGTGTCAGAGTGTGTACCTGCATTGTTTGTCTCTGTAGTTGCCCATATGTGACAAAGAGTGGGCTGCCACTAAGTATGCAATACCAGGGATCGCCAATAGGTGCCAGGCCACACCTGCATCGCTTCCATCTGTGCTGTGAAATAACCACTCCAAGTAGGTTTCTAATTCACTGGGACACATCACCTTTTCACAAACAAGACTGACTCAGTCCCAGAAGTTAAGCGGGTAGAACGTTTAGCTATATGGTAGTACTGACGGTGGTCGGTTTCTACCCTCTAGTGTGTTGCACAGATCACGGCACCACCACCCGAGTTGTCCCTCCGCCTTCAGGTGTCTTTGCCAGTGCTCCTAAAGAGTTGCTATCCCCGCTTCTTCTGGTGTACAGGCCCTGTGAGGGAGGCAGTGGAAGAGTTGCATCACCCACAGTCCTGAGCAGTCCAGTGTGGCACAGGATTCTCTGGCAGCAGTATCGGTAAGCAGAGTGTGGTTTTCAGATTGCCTCATGCTTTAGTCACTGAAAGGTCCTTGCTTCAATGATGCACTCGAAGTAAAAAGAGGAATTATGTGTAATTTCCTCATGAAAATGGGAGACAAACATATAATTTTCGAGAAATTCAAAGCAACATCTAAACTATAAAAGCAGGTTTCTTATTGAAAACCGGAGGGTTTGAAACACAGACAGTTTGACCGTTTTGTCCTCTCTTCTTGCTTTCTTTTAGACTTTCCCCTGCTACCTGGCGTGAACTGTGTGTGGTTCTCCTGCCAACACCAACTCCTTTGAGACAACCAGTTTCACATACATTTCTATCCATTTTAAATCGAATCGCAGGCATTTGCATGATGATAGGTTTCAGTTTGTCCTGATGATTGTGTCTTGAATCGTCCCTACAATTCCACAAATAGTATCTTTGCATTAAAGCGTCTAATTTGAATGCCTGCGGGGCAAGAGCATCAGACGCACACTGCGTAACGTAACTGACTTGTCTGCTGACTGTGGCAGATCACCACTTACGGCATAAGATGGAAAGGTAACTGCTCCAAGATGAGAAAATTGCTGCTGCTGTACTTTCAATCACAAGTCAGCCATGCCCCTTCGAAATGCTTAGGGAGCGGTGCAGACACCAGAGGGAAAACACAAATTGCTGGCAGCTCTGTGATTTGCTGCTAACTGCTAATACAAGAGCAGACCAATTTCATGTCAAGCATTGGCCATCTCTAGTTGCACAAATGCAGTGCACTGAAGCAATTACTCCTGCAGAGGCTTCCACTCTCATGTTATGAATTTTGTTCAGTGGCACAGATCCTAGGGAAACGGAGCTACGACATGAAAGGACGCAGTTGTTTGACTGACTCTACAAGCAGGTGTGGAAAATACACTTCAGGTATTGTCAGACAACAATCAGCAGTTTTTATTTTAAGAGTGGCGTTCTTCAGACAGATCTGAATGAAGGCCAAGGCTGCATAGGTTTGAGATCAGCCACAATAGCAAAATCATTGATTATGCTGCAGCTTATGTGATACTTCAATTGTGTGCACATCAGTCACAATACTCTTCACTAATGCACACTTGTGTATTATGAGCCATGGGTATGCAGTAGCAATTGACAACTGTGAGAAATTGTTTTTTTGGTTGAGGGGGGTGTGAGCCCTTCTCACGAAACAGCCGCAATCCTTGTTAGGGTGGACCACAAACAGTCACTAAATTAACCTGAGCTTCCCCTTCTGGTAGCTTGGTACAGAAGCAGTTATTTGACAACAAAATGACATAAATCCAATCAGTAGGACAGGAAGATTGCAACTTTAACGATTTAAGGTAAGTATAGCACTTAAAAAAATAAAACACCACTCACGGTTATCTGGTTGTAGGAGATCGGGTGAAAGTCACAAGTTCAGGCCGACAGCGAGCAGGACCAGGTTAGACCTTCTGAAAAAGTTACCTTCTAAAGTCCAGTGTGAAGAGTTCTGTTTGCAGTGGAGGAGGCCACGAGGAGGACGGAGAGCGTCACAGATGGTCGTCGCTGTAGCACGAAGAGTAGGCCCTGTGGGAGTTTTGTGTTGGCTGTGACTGCGGGCTGTCGATTCTGCAGTGCAAAGTGCAGATCTTGCATTGCCAGTCATTGCTGGGGGTCGCTTTAGCACGAAGAGTCAGATTCACTGGAGCTCCACTTTGGTGGTCGGCGTGGGCGGCAAGATCTTGATGAGACTATTCGCGAAGAGTCAACAACTTCAAGATTTCTCCTTTTCTTCAAGGAGGAGCTCAACTGATGGCACACCAAGGTTCCAGAACCTGGTATGCACCTCTTGGGAATGATGGATGGAGTGGGACAGGTAACTGCCTCATAAACACTAGCGCTCCAACCTCAAGGGGGACTGTGTAATTGTTTGTGAATGTCGTATTTTTCCTTTTTGCTGGATAAGCGGTAGAAATAAAATGCTTCTCTTTTTCATAAAAGTGACTATTTGGATTTACAACGATGTATTGCTGCTTCACACCTTTTGAGTTGTGACCCTATGTTCACTATCCTGTATCCACACCTCCTCCAAGGGAGCCTTGGACTTCTCAGACCACACTTATCCTAAGGTCTAGTGCAGAAGGAGTACTTGGCCCAGTTGCTCAGAATATAGGAGGCTGGGCCCCCCAGGACATCAGGAGTAAAAGGCCTCAACCACCACGGTTCAATCAATCAATCAATCAATCAGGGGATTGTAAAGCGCGCTACTCACCTGTGAGGGTCTAAAGGCGCTGGGGGGGGTCGGGGGTGAGGCCCAGTGGCCCTCTGAAAAGGGTTCTGACATGTATACATAAGGAGCTCTGATTGCTGAATTATCTTTTTATGTAGTGCATTTTATTGTTTTGTCACCTGATTTTATTATACATATATTTATATAGTCTGAGATCGTAGTAAAGTATTGGGTCTTTACAAAAACTCAAAACCCTTGCTCAACACTCAAATCTTTGTCTTAAATTTATTGAACAGTCCCCAGACTCAACATCAAAAAACCTAGTTTGAGCTAAGCTTTGACTGCTCCCCCACACCATCCTGTAGTGCAAGGACACTTTAGAGGCAACGTTTTCGTCACAGACTTAGTTACCAGTGTCTTGGTTTGTGGGGAGGACCCACAATTTCCATTTGGTATTGCTTGGCTGCCTCTGAAACAGCAAAGATTGAGGAAAACGCCTGGCATCTCATCAGAGCATTAATTCTATATTTAAATAAAAGTATCTGAGGTTAAATGATGGACAACTTGTTTCTTCACTTTAATTAAGATAGTGCTGGCCTCAGATCTTTGTAATCTAAGCGTTCATTCCAGCGCCCTTGTATCATCCCTGCTTTGAAATGTCGCATTCAGCATTTACTGTAGCTTGAACCAGCATTTGCAACCTGACATCACTTGTTACTATTATTGTTTCGATATGTGGAGCAGCTACATAAGGTGCGCTTTGAGGGTAACGCTGCTCTACATGGACCTTTATCCTCACCCATCTTGAACTTGACCTCTTCTGGGTACCCAATGTACTTCCTTTTCTTGTCTTGGCTTAGCAACGCTGGGCTCGGCTTGCTCTGGGGCCTTGTCCAGGCACGGGGAACAACACATGCAGTGCCCTGCTCTGTTGATGTTTCATTCACTAAGTAGTCCCTGCTCAAAGCACAGCAAATTCTGTCCAGTATATTAGGACCATGTTGGTTTACTGAGAACATGAAGAGGTTCTTGAGGCAAGATTGTCCGTCCATTTCTACTATTTACAGAATACCTAAGATTCACAAAAGCATACAGGATACATAAGGCAGTCTGATTATCTCATGCATTATTTCTGTTTGTTATTCAATATGGGCTATTTAGATACTTTTATACCATTCAAGGTGATGAAGAATGCTTCCTCCAGTCAAGATACTGGGGACTTGTCTTTTATAGAAAGATTACACTAGTCAGACAAAGCGCTGACACAGAAGTATTTTTGATTACCCTTGTTGTTAACATTTAATGCACAAACTTACCACAAGTAGCAGGACTGGATGCAGTAGAACAAAGTATTTTAGAAGAAGATGTTTTGTGTTCCTCCATGTCATTTTGTTGCTCCTAGCAGAGTTTAGTTTGTATCATAACTATTTTAAATGGAATGGAAGAACTATCTAAAACTATCAGATCGCTTGATGAGTTCTTTTGCAGCCCTGTATTATGCCAACCTTTCTATGACAGAGTTTAAAAAGAGGCACATTTCGAAAAATGTTTCATGAAAATATCATGTAATAGTTTGGGATCAGTTAATCAATAATGTTATGGTGGCATGGGCAAGATACATTCATTTCCCTACTGCATGAAATGCACCAGTTAAGGATATGATTTTAATGGTTTCCTTGATGGATAAATACACTGGAGAAACGCTACAAAGTTTAAATCACAGTAATGCTTTAGTCCATTATACTAGTTTTCAAATGAAAGTTAAAACTTCCCCCGTTTTTATAATAAAGCATATCATACATTGGAAAATATTTTTGCAAAAGAGCCGATCTTTACATCTCAACATAATGATAATCTCCAGAATAAATAGATAACATTTTACATAGAACCCATGGGAAGTAAACCTCAAATATTAGCGATGGTGAACAGGGAACTTTACTTTCTTTGCACAAATTACCACTACAGGCTAATAGGTGACATGATACTGCATCCTCACTCTGGAGCAGCAGTCAAATTGAAGCACTGTGCTACCTGTGAGAATCTACATTTTACTTTTACTGTTTGAAATGCCCTTGTTGACTTTCATACATGGAAAATACCGAGGGAGAAATAAAGTGAGAGGAGCTTAGCAGTATTATCCAGATTCCAGATTGTAAATAAAGCTGCAGTTACAATACATTTCTATCCAATGGGACATAATCTCAATAAATAAAGGGGTTTTATACTGGATCTGATTAATTTACAAGAGTGTAGGAGTGATAAAAGAAATTGATACTTCAGTAAGAGGCCTTTTCGATTAACAGATTAGATAAAGTGAACCTGAAAAGGGTTAATGAGAGGTGTAAATTGTCCTGTTTTTGAATTCAAGAGGGAAGAGTGAAAGTAGGAAAGAGAATGGCCATGGGTTTAGGGCAATTCTTAATGACTAGATTCACTCACAAAAAGGTAAGTCTGGTAAGCGAAAAACGCGGCCACAATTAGTGGGATTAATGAAGCATTGAGTCATTTGGTCGAGAACCCTCACTCACCGAAGGGTAATAAGAGTACCTTGCTCTAGTCCTTAGCTCTGTTTTTAACCCTATCCACTGGAGGCCCCAGAATAAAATACTTTTTAGCCCACCAGGGAAATCGTTTTAATATGCCCTTGAACTCTGCCCCTCATTCAGACCCCCGTTAGTGCTCATCCTTGTCAAAACACCTCCGCTTCTCCCCGGCTGGGGAGTCGTAGCCCACAGCAGGTGCCTTGTGGACCTGCTGTGAGAAGGGAACCCAATGATGAAGCATGTCACCCTTGGGTGAGTGAGGGTTCTCGTCCTAAAGACTGAATGCTTCTATATTCCCACTAATTGTGCCCGTGTTTTTCACTTACTAGACGCACCTTTTTGTGAGTGAATCTAGTTCAGTAGGGAGCAGTACATCGTTAGTTTGGTGCACGCTCCCCAAATGAACCCTTGTGTGATTTAAATTTTTAATGACAACAATGAGAAGTATTACCCAAAAATGCAGAATTCTTATTTCCTGAGGAACATTTTACTTGTATTAGTTTGAGGGTTTTTCTTTGGAATAGATAAATTACTAATTTCCTTCTAATGTTGCATTTTCATGGATTACATCATGTGGGAGCCTAGAAAAGCAATGGGAATCATAGAACTGTTTTGAAAAATTTGTGAAGGGAGAAATTGCAAATGTATTAAAATCATCAACCAATTGATTTTTTCCTAAGTACTTTGCCAAAGGCGCTGTATACTGAGCAGCAGATATATCCGAAGCCGGAGTAATTTCTTATATAATAAATCCAAATAGTTTCTATTCATGGAGAATTCCAATTTTTTTTTTGTAAACATATTTTATTGACATTTATAATGAAACAAGCAAAACATTTAATAACTAATACTAATCCACTTACCCCCAATCCCCTCTTAGTCCAGTCCCCACCACAGCATGCATATAACACATATTAGTTCGCGAAGTACATTTCAGATCTACCAATACATGTACCATGATCCTGGCTACACTTCTTCTAGTTTCTTTCCCTGATTCATCACTCATCTGGATTTTTAAGGGAATCTAATAAGTGATCCCACGCGCGTACCATTTAAATCGATCCTCTTCCAGGTCCATACTTCACTTTACAACACTGGGCCCTGATAACCCGCCCACTGAATCAGTTCCTTTCTACATTTCCCCAACCTGGGCAAGCTACTGCTGTCTGATAAATCCGAGCTATTTTCCCTGGAGTTAGGTATGCCCTGTGTAAGTAAAAAAAAAAAAAAATTAATCTCACATTTCTAAACACAGTGTTTGAGCTTGCAAGAATCTTGGTCCATTCCACTTCAGAAATGGGGTGCGCCAAGTCCTCTTTCTGTTTTTCTACAAGGCCTACAAGTGGCGGTATCATATTGTAAGATCTGGCATTTTTTGGTGTGGTTTCCCTTGTCTTTTTGCCTCTGACCTCCTGTTTTTGACTGTGTGCTGCATTTAGTTTTTGCTGGTGTTAGGCCTCTGGGACTTTACTACTGCTGACCAGTGCTAAAGTGCAAGTGCTTCCTGTCTAAAATGTAATAGTAATTGGTTTCTCTATGATTGGCCTGTATGATTTACTAATAAGTCCCTAGTATAGTGCGCTGCGTGTGCCCAGGGTCTGTAGATCAAATACTACTAGTGGCCTGTTGGACTGGTCCCTTTTTGCAGGGTCATCCCAGAACTTTTTGCCTTCCTCCTTTATGTCTTCTGACCTGTTGTTGGTGGTTTTATGACTCTGGGTACTTTATCACAGCTGATCAGTGCTAAAGTGCATGTGCTCTCTCTGGTAAACTTGGTAAGATTGGTCTACACCTGTTTGGCATACTTAATTTACCTGTAAGTCCCTTTTACTTTGGTATCCCATATACCCAGGGCCTGTAAATAAATGCTACTGGTGGGCTTGCAGCGCTGCTTGTGCCACCCACCGAAGTAGCCTTTCAAACCTGTCTCAGGCCTCTGCCACTGCAGGGCCTCCACGCATAGTTTACTGCCGCTGTGACGTGGCACGTAAAGTGGTTGCCACATCTGCAACTCCCCTTTTGCTACATGTAAGTCACCCCTAAGGTAGGCCCTAGCTAGCCCTGTGGGCAGGGTGCTGTGTAGGTAAGAAGTAGTACATGTGCCTTAGCTGTGTGGCATGTCCTGGTAGTGAAATACAGCCTATTTGGTTTCTCACTGCTGTGAGGCTGCCCTCTCATAGGTTTACATTGTAGATTTCCTGATATGTGCTTCAGTGGTAATTTCTGATCTGAGGGGGGTAGCGCAACCATGTTTGGTATGTTTGGAATAGTAGCGATAAATCCTGCCTATTGGTGAAAGCAGATTTATTATTACTATCTTAGAAATGCCACTTTTAGAAGTGGGCATTTCTGTGTGCTATGCGTCTTTGTGCCCTGCCTGGATGTGTATTGACCATCTGGGTCTGACTGACAGGAGAGAGGGGATGTGCATTCACTTCAGCCAGTCCCAAGGGGGGGAGAGGGGGTTGAGGTGTGTCCTGCCTTTCCTGGGTGTCTCAGCGCAGGGTTGAATAGACCTTGGCTGAATCTAGAGTAGCGGGAGGAGTTTTCCTTGCACCTGAATAGGCCTGGTCTGCATTTGGAGTGGTGGGAGTAGTTGCACCTGCACCTAAATAGGGATGTGCCTGCCTTCCACAAGGCTGGCTCCACCCCTCTGGGGTGTGTCTGGGGTCTGGGCTGGAAATATGAATGTGAGTGTTGTGCACTTCAATGTAGTGTTTGAAGTGACCCCCAGAACAAAGACATTGGCACTATAAGTATAGCGGCTGTTACCCCATGAGAGGAAAGAAGACACTGTGTGGGCTGATAGCCAAACGCTGCTGGCTCTACCAGCTGGCCATCTCCAGAAGGAACTGTACTGCTGCCAGGAAGGATCGCAATTGGGATTGCTTGTTTACCTGGACTGACCTGCTGCTCACTGATTGCTAGGCTGCTGAAGGGACTACCACTTTGCAGTTTCCTTATGTGCAGGTTTGCAGCCTGTTACCCCGGTCTTGGGCCCCCAGTAATCTCCTGGGGCTCCGTAGCCACCCCTGTGTAATTTGAGGGTAGCACATGGTGAGCGCTGTGTCCTGCAGCCGGTTTTATGCTAAAATGCATTTGGAGCATTTTAGAATGTGGGAACTGTTTGCCGAATCTGGACGTGGCCGCTCATCAGCTGAGCGAGCGCCGCAGGAGCACCAGGCATTGCCTGGCAACCAGCCACCAAAGTAGAGGAGCCACGGCTCGCTGCCACCCAGCAGGAAGCCCCCGCAGCAGCCGAAAGCCAGGCAGAAGTGACAGGCCGCGTGGCCGAGCCTGGGTGTGGGCAGGGCCAAGCGGGACCGCGTTCCTGAAAGTAAGCGGGGAAGAGGAGGGCGGCCATGTGCCGGCGTCGGCACGGATAATGCTGCGACCAGGGAACTGTGCACAGCCGGGGACAGGTGAGTGTTTTCCCACACCTCCTCCTTGGAGGCACTCTCCGCTGTACAGTCTGAACGAGGGACACTCACAGGTCTCACCCGCAGCTTGTCTCATCCACATGTCTTTTTATGCAGCTCCGTCCATTTTATGGTGCTGCCACCATAACACACCAGACAAAGGGGGTCCAGCAATGATGATGCCTCTCTTCAGATGACCGAAACCACACCCAAAGTCCTCAAGGAGGTTACGGTACTCAAGTGGGCATCTCAGATGTCAGGATTGCAGTGGATGGTGGAGTTAAGCAGGGAGCGATCCGAAACCCAACCTACTCCTTCAGCGTTTAGCCACGCCCCATGGAGAATTCCAATCTTTTCACATGAGTCTTTGAAAACTGTAAAATGAACTCCTCAATGTTCTGCTGCTATGTGATTGGGAGATTTGTGTGCTCACAAACACAATCAACGTTAGCAGAATTAAGCCCAGACCTCGTAAATGTTTTGGGAACCTCAAATTCTGAAGTCTGTCTAGGTATAGTCAACTATTTGTGTTCTTTGGGTCTAGTCATATATTTGTGTTCTTCAACGCATCTTTGAAAAATGGGATATATTTGCTCTACAGCAATCACCGATTTTCCTGTAGATATCGTGTATCGCAGTGACAAAAAATAGCCATATGTATTGTATGTTTGAATTCTTAATCTGTTTCATAATACAGATAAAGGCTCCATGAATATAACATGACTCAACACCTGAGGACTTTGTCTTTTGAAGCAGTACTCAAATTGCTTACTTATGGGATATACATGAATGGTGTTCTTCAATTGTTCTGCCTATGGACACAATTGTGAATAATTTAGACGAGAGACTTAAAACAGCATGTTGCAGTACAGTCTCTTGATTCTCCTTTTCCACTTTCTTTTTCACCTTCATGACAGCTCATTATATGTCCCCCTCTGTCTAATATTGTGTCTACAAAAAAGCCTGCATGATTTGATCTGTGATCTTCATTAAAATATTTTATACTTCCCTTAAATCTTATTAACAAGTTTAATGATCGAACAGGTGTATATTGTTATGCAAGAAGTTAAACACATTCTAATCAAAAGCACCAAGTCTAAGTTCTGCATATCCGAGAATATAAATTTCATGCATCACCAGAATCCCAAACAATTTGAGGTTGTTTGTGCCTAAAATATACCAATTTTGGGGGATATTCCAAGGGGTATCATTATAAATCTAATACACTTTTATAGCTCTCAAAGTCATTATTTTGCTTGTTTCAAAGTACTCACCATTTAGCCAAATAAGGGCCCAGAGCCACAAGTAGGTGAATTGATGCGTGAATTAGTATTTAATTTGGCAAGTGTTGCTTAATAACCATCAAAACCCTCCTCTTCAAGCACAATCCTCGCAGGTTTGCTTACCTGGATTTTTTAGCTGTTTGAGATTGTAACTTTAAATAAAAAAAAAAACAATCTATCTATTTATGTTTGTGTATGATCGGTGACTCCCAATTTATATTTGATGATTAGATTTTACTTCTTGTCTTGAAGAGCACACCATTAAAAAATGCCCTTTAGGGAATGAGAAATGGATGCTGGGGAACTTCATCTTACAAGTCAGTTTTATTGTAACAATGAGAGGCCGCACTGGATCATTAAAAAAATGAATGACATGGCATTAGATGTTATCCTATTTACAAAAGACATATCTCTGCAAGCTCTGGAACATGAGATAACTTGAGATTTAAAATAAATGACCCATTGGCCTATATGCAAGGATGTGATATCCAACATAACCAAAAAAAAGAAAAACAGGCGGAAATTCTGAGTCTCATTACGGGGTAAAATATCTGGTTTTGCAGACAATTACAGGATATGGATCTTGTTGGTATCATAGATGATGACAACAAAATTAAAATTGAGTATGTCAAGTTATATAAGAGAGAAAAAGGCATATTGTAGAACATAGTGAGGTTTAGAACAATCATGAAAACTGTTTTGTCTATGCTGAGCTCCTTACAGTTGATGCTTCATCAAGAGCAGTGTTCTTTAAGACGGCATCTTTAGAGTAAGAAAGACAAAAATGGCAGCCCAAATTTGTGCTACGAAAACAATGAATCATTTTAAATCTCATAACAAGGGAATGGTGGTTTTCGAGTAGAGTTCCAATGAGGCCTGCTAACAGAGGACATCTAGCTGCTTTCACAGGTGGCAAAACTGGTGGATATTGGGATTCCAGAATCCATGATACCCCATTATCATCGGGCAAAGGTGGAGAAATCTGAAGTGAAAACCATCAGTGAGGCCACCAGCGTACTGCAGCAATGAGCATAACTGGCACCTGAGAGCTAATGTGGAGGTTCGGTGTGGTCTGCCATCAGCTGTGGTCCATGCAGGCAACAGCGGTGGGGCGGTGGGGCCGCATGGGGAGGAATTTCGAGGGATGATGCAGAGGGAAAATTAAATAATTATTTACTTTTCCCTCAGCATCGTCCCTCGAAATCCCCCCCAACGCGCCCCACTGCGGTTACCTGCACGGACCGCGGCTGTATACCATTGGAAGAAGGGAGGGCTGCAGTGGAGACCAGAATTTGAATTGAGTAGGCGGAGGTAGATCAGGCAGCAACAGAAAGCAGGAGGAGGTAGAAAGACACCAGTGACAGAGCACATGTCACTCTAGGACCCCTTAACCCCCACAAGGAGAAGTGTTGACTATGTGACTGAGACAAGGCACAGTACTCAAGGAAGAAGTGGGAGAACATTGTTAGGAGGCTTTCTTGGGATTCCTTCCCTATTCTGGGTTGTTTTTTATAGGAAGAAAAAGGAAGAAAACCCCCATACTTAGAATAATTGAAAATACTAGCCATGAAGTGTCTGGGGTCTTTTGAGAGGAGACAGACAAAAGAAGGAAGATTTGCCCAAGGAAGCAAAAAAACAGCAAACAACTGGAAGCAATAAAAGTTATATTTTCACACCAAAATGTAATAAGAATGAAGCATTAATGCTTGTGTGGCCCAGTGCAGCTGATATAACATTATTATTCAAACAATTCTATTAATAGCATGTATGAAGCGGGGCTACATGACAATAACAACCTAAATGAGACACAGCCAATGGCAATAATATCAGCACCATAAGTCTCACTTAGAATATTTAAAGCAATGACTTCTGTAATCAAATGTCCTAACCAAAACTTGTGAGGCAGTTGTCCTTTGCGGTTGTGGTGACAGGTAAAATGCAGAAAACAGCTATGTAAAAGCTGCACACTGCGTCCACAGCAGCTATGCTGGAAGCAATATTGAAAGAATTAACTAACATTACATTTACCAACATTTAGATGGAAGAAGCAACAGCACAAATGGTGGTTGGACGTTTTTCCAGTAAGGGTGATAGAACTACATTCAATGAAACATTGGACCAACCAAAGAGAGGCTCACAAAGGTCTAACAAAATGGTGACGTCTCTTGATTACCAGTAAAACCACTGGAATTTGCAAAAGAAAACAGAGGAATTGCGATGAACTGCTGAGAAAATTAATGCTTTTTCGGGACACCAGAAAGATCAGAAGTGGAAGATAAAATAATCTTGTTTATCTCAGAGATAACAAAACTAATATTTAATCCACCGTTGAAATTTCAAAGGGGGTGTATAATAGGATCACTGAATCAGGAAGAATAGGCACAACCTAGGCAAATTATTGCATGCTTTCTGAGACTCTAACACGCAAGGCAGGTAATACATGATGCTAAAAAGCACAGTGAGTTTCAATACAAAGAACATAAAAAAGTATACATCGCAAGACTTTTCTAATGAAATTAATTTAAGGAGGAAAAGATTGTTAAACCTCAGATCCAGAGTCAGAAAACAGGACCTGCGCATGGACTACTAGGGTTATCCTTCATGATAGTGGCTATTGATGGGAAAATGAGGGAATTAGAAGATCCATGTGCGCTGGAATGTTTATTAGATTTCCTAGATGACCAGGAAATGGATGTCACCAAGGAAAATGAAGAAATATACACAGTTAAGCCGTTAAAATACTTATTGGCCAATATGCAAAAAAAAGAGGAAAGAGCCAAGCTGGAAGAAGCCACACAAATATGGCCAACAGGAGATAGAAGTAAGAAAGACAATTGTCATGAAACGAGAGACAAATCAAGATCACCTCTCAACAGCTAAAGATGAGTACCCCCCATCTTTTCCTGACATGCCATTGGGAGAAGAATGTGGTGCATCTACCTAATGACTAATACTTAGTATGTAATGATGCATGATAGTAAGGAGAAATGGGAAGAGTAAAGAAAAAGTTAAGAGTAAAACGACTATTTGTGATGTAAGCAACTGACCACCATTTTGTACTTAGTTAGCTTTACTTTTAGTTATACACTATCAAGGCCCAAGAGAAACATGTGTGCTGTCAAATAGCTACTGAGTAGACTGTTTAAATGTTTCATGCTGCTTAGCCCGCTGCTGAATCAATCGAGCTAATGTTAATACAGGATAACTATGCAGAGTCTTGGGGCCAGATGTACGACCAAGGAATTTGCGATTTGCATATTGCGTCGCAATAGTGACTCGCAATTTGCGAGTCACAAATTGGTATGTACTACAGTGTCTGCGACACTGATTGCAATTCCCAATGGGGTCGCAAATTGCATGCCTCATGCATATTTATGAGGCACTCGCAATTTGCGACCCCATTGGGAATGGCTGGCCCTCCCAGGTATGGTGGCCTGCTGGGCTCAGCAGACCTCCATGTCTGGGACTGATTTTAAATAAAGCAGTTTTTTTTTTTAATGCAGCCCGTTTTCCTTAAAGGAAAACGGGATGCATTTAAAAAAAGAAATATGAAACGTTTTTGTTTCATTTTTTAAGAGCAGGTAGTGGTCCCTGGGACCACTGCCTACCCTAAAAAATATTTTTAGAGCCAGTCACAAAGGGAAGGGGTCCCCTGGGGAACCCTTCCCATTTGCAAGTGTTTTACCACCCTTCTGTAAAGGGTGGTAAACTGTGACTGTGTTATATTCCATATAGGTACCATAATATAGGCCCAGGTAACTTCATAACCCCTTCACCTATATTCTTCCCTACATTACACTTATAACGGTTTACAGGGACTGACCTTTTACCTAGATACGACACTGCATTCAGAACGTGGGTTTTCCCTAGTTCGAAATCTCATACATTATGCATGAGGATTCTTGGAAGCACAGCAGGACTACCATCTCCTGTATAATATCTATGTATAAAGTTCATGCCTGACGTCATCCTTAGTCCGACACAGTAATACAGCGAGGTAGGACCCCTGGGGAGACCTATGGGTATACATACATCACATCTTGCTAAGATAGTGAGAGGAGATCAGGACTTCCCGGCCGACACACTGACCAGAGACGCTGAGGTTCCTGCATGCAGACACTCCAGCTCGCAGTGGTCTAACATCCCTCGCGGGGTGTCCAACTCGAGACCAAGACGGGGTCCCACAGTCTCTCACTTCATGTAATGGGGTTGACTTTATCCTAGAGGGATTCTTGGATTAACACCTACACACATGCTAGGTACACTTAGGTACATCTAGTTAGGGAGACATCGTAGGAGTACGCATCTTTTTATTATCATGTATTTTATGTACTTGTATGTATTCATGATTACTGCAAGATGGTAGAGCTTTACCATCCGTTTACTTTCATAGTGCTTCTAATCCTATATATCTGCTACTGTCTAACGGTTGTTGCAGCTCATCTATTTTACACTAGAATAACAACTGTTCAATAAATACTTATTGAAAACGCCCAGCCTGTTTATTCTGTGTACCTCTCTAAGACAGACTAAGTAAGCACGAGTGACTGAGCGAAAAGTAGTATCTTGTTTCCATGGTCCTGAGGGATCAGAGTTGTCATGTTCGATGGTTGCCAAGAACTATTCTCTCCTTGGTAAGAGGAGATTTTAGTGGCACTGTGAGCTAGCTGGTACAAAAGGCCAACATACCCGGTGGGGGTGTTCAAAATCAGTCCGACACCAATCCTACAGTGTATGCTATCCGAAAGCGCAGATCCTGTATAGGTTTTATAGGAACTACACGACATGGTGCCGCCAACGTTGGTTGGGTACTTACTTAACAGTAGAATCTTGAGTAGTTCAGTCATGCTAGTCTCAGAAACCCCTACTCACAACTCCCCAGAGATGTCTGAGCAGGCAAAAATCCTATTTATTGGCTGATGGTTAATCAAGCTTGCAGGACACTTTGTTCCTAAATTGTGCAAAACACCTTATCTTAGTTCCCTTGAAAAGCTCTTCTTTTTTTTTTTTTTTTAAAACAATGACTGAGGAAGTGGATAGAGTTACACAAGAACTAAATCTCTCAGCAGACGAAGAAGACACAGATGCAATTTCCATTGCAGAAAATGTTAGAAATGCTGTTACCATAAAATTAGGTGCACATGGTCTAACATCCAAGGGTGGACCAGTAACTTTCGTGATTGAGGCACACAAATTATTTAAAACAGAGGTATTCTATTCATGGGTTACATTCCCAGTTGCAAATGCAAGGACAAAAAGATTTCACTTCTACACAGAAAGTGGAATACCGGACGAATATTGTCCCTATGAGGACATTGAAATTCCACTAACTTACCAGAACATTTATACTGGTTTAAAGGCGCCCTCCCCCATACAATAAATAAAGTAAGACTCGGTCCGCTCGGAAGAGAAGGAGCGACATGGCCAGTATTAGCAGCCTACACACCACATCCTGACATTGAAACAATGCCAGGAGGAGACTTACTTATACTTCACAAAGAACTGATAAAACTTTACAGAAACATGACACAGTTCGTCATGAGGACACTTACGGTCCAGCCGGCAACGGTTACAACAAACACAAATACAGGTCAAAATACAGCAACTAAAATTATACCACAAACTTTACACACAGTAATGGGTAAAATGCCCGCAAAATGTGAACACATGCCATTCTGGGTAGCTCAAAAAATAACACAGCTAGAAGCAGTATTCCCGAATACTTGCCCGTATGAAAAACACAGAATGCTGACATTCTGCTTGCCCATGGGGATAAACCACAGATAGAAGATTGTACCTCTTGGGGTACAGTTTTTGCTGCCATATATACCAGAACACATGGTATCCCCTCATTAGCAGTGATACCAGATGTATTAAGACAAATACAAAATGAGTACGGAGCAGAACCGGCTCTGAATTTAGGGATGAAATTACTAGGTAATTATGCCCAGGTATCAGCCATAATATTAGAAAATATTAAAGGGGAAGCAGCGTCCGTGGCAATCCGTAAACGCCTAAGAGAGTTCAGTCCTTTACAACAGGAACATGAATTCCCCAAAATAATTGAGACGGCGTATGCAGAATTGGGCAAAGACAGTTTGGGTGGGAAAGCATTAAAACCCCAACTGATGGGTAGTCCCGAGAAGGACACCTTTAAGCAGGCACCTGCTTCTTCGAAAAAGAAGTGGGACAATAACAAAAGACAGAAAAATAAAGAAAACAGATCTCAATCCAGAGGTAGATCTCCTCCACAGGAGTCCTCCGAAAGGAGGTATAACCTTAGAAATAGGGACAATATTAGGAAACCTGATAGGTATCAGGATACTGATACACGTTCCCCTCGTTCCTTTCAGGGTTCGCCGAAAAACTCAGAGAGGGAAGGACGGTCAGACAGACAAGAAGAGCATACAAAGTCCAGAGACAAGCAGCACGCTCAAGACTATACTTCCAAAAAAGATGATAAAGCCAAACCAAAACCTCAGTTCAAAAAGAAGAAGGTTGCAGGTCTGAAGATCAGACGTGCCCAGAATTCTGAGGACTCAACTACTGAACGGGGAATGGGCTCTGACGATGATAGACAGTGCAGCAGTAGTAACAATAGTTCGCCAGAATCTGATGGAATTTCTGGTGACAGCGGACTTGAATGATTATATCACAGTGGAAACACCTGATACTAGGGTAAGTGTCCCACATAAGTTATATGAAATAACACTCCAAATGGAGGCGGACAAACCCAGGACAGTCAGAGGTCTCTTTTAGGAGAACCTGACGTTTGGGTATGACATTCTATTAGCTGAACAAGATTGGCCACCAGCATTCTGCCCTGGGGGAGAAACAGTAATATTACCAGCCTTTTCCGACCCTGCTCCCAAATATCTAAAATATACATATGCGCGGGAGTGGGTGGTAGCCCTAGCCCCGGCATTATATAAAAACCATGTTGGATGGGATGAGGATTCAACCCACCACATAATTCCATTAAAAAATACTCCAACTCCACAGAGGCAGTATCCAATAAAGCAAGAAGCTAAAAAACAGGTCAGAGAAATCTTAGATCAACTTGAATACCAAGGGGTGACTGAAACTTGCACCTCTCAAATGAATAATCCTCTGTTTCCCGTAATGAAACCTGACAACTCATATCGTCTAGTGTTAGATTATAGACATCTAAACACTTGCACAAAGACATTTGCAGTACAAAATGCACACAGTGCTGCACTAATGAATAACATTGTGCGGAAATAATACAAAACAACACTAGATATCTCAAATGAATTTTTTTGCCAAAATATAGCGCCTGAAAGCAGGTATTTAACAGCATTCTCCGCGTTAGGCTCCCAGCGACAATTTTGTAGACTCCCCCAGGGGTATAAGAACAGCCCTGGGTTATTTTCGTCCAGAGTAACCTAATTAGTTACTTCAAAATCTGGATGAAGAGGCATTTCCTACCTGGATGATATTTATCTAACAAATGATGACCTGGATGAACACTTGAACAGAGTAAATACCATAATATTGGGATTTGCATCTGAGGGCTACAAATTTAATTTTAAGAAATCAAAGATAGCCCACCTCAGTGTCCTTTTTCTGGGATACGAGCTTTCCAGTGAAGGGAAAATCTTAGCAGCTAACTTTTTAGAAAAGTGTGCACTGCTACAACCTCTGAAATCATTAAAAAATTTATAATCAATACTGGGATTCCTGAACTTTGGCAGAGCATACATTTTAGATTACGCAGAGAGAGTTAAAGCTTTCTACGATTTAATAAAACCTGACTTTTCAGTTAGACAATGGACACAGGTACACACAGATATCCTTCGTTCCCTACAAGCTGATATGATAGCTTCAAAACACTTACAGACACGCGTAAATGTACGCAACTTAGTGATCCGTATAGTTGCGGGTCAATCAGGATACACCTACCTAACATATAATGAAGGTGAAACAGTACCAATAGCGTACAAATCACATTTGTACACAAATGCTGAGATGTGATTTGCATCAACAGAAAAGATTCTTACAGCAGTACAGACTGCTGTAGTGAGAGAAAGAGCACTGGCTCAGGTAAAGCGAATAATTGTCGTAACCCCAGTACCAGCCTTAGAGGCGGCTACAAAGGCTAGCATTCCGAACGCTAAAGCCTTACATCCGAGATGGATACAATGGGCTAATTCTCTTACTGCAACAGATGTAGAATACAGGTACGACCCAAGTCTAAAAACACAAGCATTCTTGCAATACGAACAAGAATATCCTCTCCCTAATGAAATATTGCCTCTAGATCAGTATGAATATATAATTTACACTGACGGATCTGCTCAGCCGGCCATTGGGAGTCAACAGCAATACAGCGCCACATGTGCAATCGTTAAAGGTCGCATGCAGGATGGAAAGTTTCATCCGAGTTGTAAAAAAACCCAGTCTCTAGGAGACTGCACGGCACAACTGGCAGAATAAAAAGCTCTGTTACTGGCACTGGTAACTACGGATCGAGAATTCCCCACACTAATAGTATGTGATTTCTTTTACTGTGTACAGTCATACAATGAATACTTGCACATCTGGGGACAAAATGGGTTCAAAGATGCAAAAGGTGGCACAATTAAGCACAAAATGCTATGGGAACAGGTAGTTGAGTTGAAAAACAAACTACCAAGGGCTCACGTGATACACACACCGAGTCATCAATGTGATGGCGATCACGTTGAAGGGAATTCATTGGCTGATGAAGCCGCAAAGGGGGCTGTATGCATGGCTTCCGTAGCTGCAATAACCCGTTCAAAAACGAGAATAGACGGTGAGATTATGGTTGCAATTATTGCTACACGCAATAAAACGGCACTACCGAAAAGATTTCCACTCAAGTACTCCTACAAATTAGATGCAAATAACGTTCCATTTGCTCAGATCCCTGGAGTGGGGAATAGAGTAATACCAAATATGGATCGCAGGTTAAGTTTTATTCTAGCAGCACACAAGTGTATAGGTTCTGCACACCCAGGAGTTCCTGCAACTGTTTCCTTACTGAAGCAACGCTATTGGTGGCCAGGATTAGCAAAGCAGACTAAGGACTATGTCTTGAAATGCGACACCTGTCAGCAGATGAAAGGCTCCACCGTAACACGTCCAGCGCAGACACCATTACTAATATCAGACAAATTACTCATGTGTGTTTATTTTGACCACTGCGGCCCCTTACAAACGGATGGGTCTTACAGGTAAATCATGGTTGCAGTGGATTCCTGCTCCAGATTCCTATGGGTGTGGCCCCAGCACTCAGCTGACGCTCGAACTGTTATAAAAGATCTGCGAGTCTTTATAGGGACATACGCAATTGGCACATAACATTCTGACCGTGGCCCCGTGTTTAGCTCTAGGGCTTGCAAGAAAGCCATGGGAGATTTGGGTGTTGCATTGCGGTACTCCTCTCTGTACCATCCCGAGGGAAATTCGGTAGTGGAAAGGAAAAACCGGGACTTAAAGCAGTCTTTAACAGCTAGAGTATTAGGCTTGGGTGAGAGTTGGGTAAAACATTTGTATGGAGTGCAATGAGCATTGAATAACATGCCAAGAAGTTCTCTAGGGGGTGTCACTCCTTATGAGGTCCTATTTGGGACGAGAATGTGGGTACCTGATCTTGATTGTGAAGGCACAGTGGCGGATGATAAACATTTTGACATCCATAAACGTTTGGCTGTTTTACAGGATCTAAATGAATGCAGGGCACTACAAAGCAATGTCCAGGTAAAGCGGACCAACA
The DNA here is from genome assembly GCA_963921515.1 of Calotriton arnoldi. Classification (NCBI taxonomy): domain Eukaryota; kingdom Metazoa; phylum Chordata; class Amphibia; order Caudata; family Salamandridae; genus Calotriton; species Calotriton arnoldi. The sequence continues at coordinate 134,722 of CAWUFW010001730.1, forward strand.
CTGGGGAAGTCAAGTCAGTTACGGCAAGACCAGTCTGGGTCCCTAAAGTTGGGGATCTGTTCAGAGAGAAAATTGCGGACAAAAAAGAATTTGGGCCATCTTACAGAAAGCCTGTACCAGTCCTGGCCAATAAAGGAACAAGAACTGTACTTCTACCACCTCTTGCCGGAAAAAAGGAGAAAAGATTTGTCTCAATTGACTCAATCAAACCACACTATGTGGCCGATACTGAATAGTAGGCCTCGTGGACTCCTGAGTAAACGACGCCCTTCTCTCGCTACCATACAAGAAGTTCAAACAGAAAGACTCATCACGTTTGAAGAGTCCCCTGCACGGAATGATGGACTATGCAATAATGCCATGGAACTCGTTCCTCTTGAAACTGAAGTTATTAATCAGAATCAAAATCAAAATAAAAGACAAATTTCAACTCGACCAAACACAGATATCTACATCAACATGCCTCAACAAGAGCAAGCTACAGTTTCCACAAGACCTGCGGAAATACTGAAAATTGATAGAACTGCATCTGGCTATTTTATTGACTTTGATACCTTTTCATTGGATCCAAGTGAACCTGGAATTATGCCGGCCCAAAAAACATGCAACCAGCAAATTAAAGATTTTCTTAACTTTCTTAGAAAAACTTACCTGGTATCACCTTGGGTAGAACTCTGGGTAATTACCGGGATACTTTTCTTTCTTTTCTGGATAGGCTTAGTAGTTGTTTTTAGCATGCTCATAAATGGAACTTACCTTCGACAAAGCTCTGCAGCACAAAATGTGAATCTGATTCTGAAACCTCACCTATCATCACATCGTGAACAAAGAGACTTGTCATCAGTGAACATTACAGCAGTTCCTATACCTGATGGTATAGTATGGGACAAGGTTGATTACGATATATTTGGTCCGACCGAACTTTTAAAAATTCCACATTTATTTTAAATATCATTGAGTGATATCATTACCGGCAGTACATTTTCCGATGATTGGGATTATGAAACTGTAAATAATATGTTGTCTGATTTAGAAAACTCTGCGGCCTTTTCCAATAGTGAAATGTTGGAAGATACATCAGATTTTGAAACTATGTATTGCTATCAGCATTATGGTCATAATTTTCTGCATAAATCTGCTAATGCCAGAAATGTTTTTACCTATCACCAATGGGAACACTGTCCTACACCGCCGAAAGGCAGTTCAAAGACATTTGCACAGAAATGTCCATATTTTTCAGGTTTTAACACGTCAGACCCAGCCTCATATTACTATAAGGTTGCACCAACATCAGCACAGAAAAATATGTTGACAAACACCAAACAGATTTATTCTGCTTCCTTTATTGCCCAGTTGTCTTGACTTATGGAAAGACACTATAGACTTAAAATCTGTCTGGGGTACTATAGACTGGCAGGTCCAGGGAACTGAAGCGCTACTTCGAGCATGCCTCATTCCTCAGCAAATCATGTTTTTGAATGAAACTGTGCAACAAACTTCCTGTCTTGGAATAGCCAAGAACAAAGACTTGAATACACCTCGGATGCCCACACCATCACACACCGAGGGTAACATAACTTCACAAGAAGGAATTACGTTAGATGAGCTCATGCAATACAATAGATCAGACCCCGATTGGAAGGGATGGTTGATTTGGCCCACAGACACCAATAGATGTCAGGAAAGATTCCTGGGTAAGACCAAAGGGTTTAATATCAACAGGCCTGATCCACGCTATGTACAGAGAGAACATCCAGGGGTAGTGACATCATACAGTGTTGGGAAGTTATGCCTCGATTGGCTAAGAACCTCAACACTATCACAGGTGAAACAACACTTATCCTTACTTACAAAGGATGTGGATCTATGAGATTTTTTATTAAGTCCTAGAAAGCCACGTCACAAACGTTTCTATTATGCTGTCTATAATGAAATTTGGAAAATATCACTACAAGAGGCCGCGGAGAGATTACGCAAAATAGATCATATAAACCTAGAGAAAGCTCTAGCAGTGGTTGACAATGGTTTAACTACACTAACCTCCAGGATATATTCACTGGGCAACATTGTATCTTCTGCAATAGATATATTGGAACAGGATTTGTCCATATTACAGCACGGGCAATCGCAATTGCGTTCTATTATATTGTTAAGCTGGATGCTGCAATCTTTGCGAGCAGGCTATGTGCCTTGGTGTTTCATCAACAGTACATCTCTGTTTTCTTCTTATAACAGACAAACAGATAGAGATGGCACAAAGGGGTGCAAAATATACAATGCTGCGTATTGAAAAACTGGATAGATTAGCATTTACAGTGGCAGAATCACCATCCACAGAATGGTTAATCCATGGCCATATAACTCTACCCGTCACTACTTTTCAATTTCAATATTGCCTTGAACAAAAGCAGGCAGGCAGATATGAGGAAATGGGTAGGGAATTCATCAAGGAATCTTGGGAATTACCGTACAGATTTCGATGCCGGAGTGGGGATAGAGAAGTGTTTTTAAGCGGTACAAACTGTGATAACACTTTAAGTGGATCACTCATAGGTCAGGATATAATGCTGCATGGGGCGTGTAATGGTTCTGTAGCGAATTTGTCCTGTCACTTGAGGGGTACCCCAGTTGACGTGATCACTCCAGTGTTCAGGCTACTTTCGAATGGGAGTTACTTGATGCTGAACAATCAAGGTTGCTGTGGGATGCTTCCGGGCATCGCATATCTGGTAACCGTGAACTCCAGGGTTACTTGCTATATGCAAGTATTGTTTCCACCAACACATACAGTCAGGGAGGCACCGTTATTGCCTTCGCTAAATGTTTCATTAATACGGTTTGATGCTTTGAGCAGAATGAAAGCCATGTTTTTACAGAAGTCTGTGCCCTTAACCTCCGCTCGAGAGACTTTTGATCTCCAGATCGCAAGGTCTTCAGCAGAGATACAGACGCTCATACGTACGAATTGCCCCTTCCATTTCGCAGAAATGGTAAATCGTACCTTTAACATGTCTGATACGACAGGCTTCATCCACCTATTTAAGACCATAGGTTCTGGACTATTAAGCACCTTTCAGACGGTCCTCGGAGTTATACCAAACTTTATACACTCCGTATTTGGAAGCATTTTTGGAGGACTTCCGCTGATCCTGTTTCTAATAGCAGGTATCTTGATCGTAATTTTTTTGCTACGCAATGGATGTCCCAGTCACCAAGGAGATGGAGACAGTACTCCTGGAGCGAAAATACCATGATCGCATAGTACAACATTTGGGCACACCTCGCCTAAGAGAACTAAGCGCATCTTGGTTCTTGTCATTTAGACCAGTCTGGATGGACTGCATCTTACCTGTCCTCCGATGCCTGTTTTGCGGAGAAGAATGCGTGTTGGATCTCTGTCTGACACTCCCATCATGTGGGCAACCGGACGTTGATGCTTTACTGGACCCAATAACGACCCATGTTCTGCAGTGTCCCCAGCGTATTTCAATGTTGATGACGGCATTCCTAGAGCCTCCACAGGTAGTCACAGCTCATGTTGGTGTGGACACCGGCTCCTCCTCTGACACCCAGGCCTTGTACAGCGCACAGGCTGCCCCAGCGTCGGCTGTGGACAGCACGGAAAATCATCTGTGCTCAATTGACATAATCTACGAGGTGTTACAGGGACCGTCGTCTGCGGAAGCAGGCAACGATAATGTTGCGTCTACCAGCCAGGACACATAAACATTTGACTCATTTGGCCCGTCATGTGCTGGGAGAAATTCGACTATTAGAAAAACAAACTGAAAATTGGAACTCCATAAAAAAATTGACATTCTTTTGAGCATGCATGGCTTTCAAATGCTTGTAGTAGTTTGAACTATATCTACGGACACATTAGAGCTATGGCTTGATTGACAATTTCCTTTTTAAACTTTTGAAAAGATTTTTAGAACTTTTTATTTTTAAGCCAAAAACTAATGTTTTTTTTAAACTGTTAGCGTACCAGTGTCTAGTCAACCTAGTAGAACGTGGAGAACTTAACTATGTCGTCCATTCAGAAGAGGAGTGGGTGTTATATTCCATATAGGTACCATAATATAGGCCCAGGTAACTTCATAACCCTTCCCCTATATTCTTCCCTACATTACACTTATAAGGGTTTACAGGGACTGACCTTTTACCTAGATACAGCACTGCATTCAGAACGCGGGTTTTCCCTAGTTCAAAATCTCATACATTATGCATGAGGATTCTTGGAAGCAGTGTCGGCTGGTGACTTTTGAAAAAGGTGAGGCATAAAAGTTGTGCGTGAGTTACCTGCGGCGAGAGAGACTGACCGCCAAAAGAGGGGTTCAGGGAATTTCTCCCTGAGAACATTTTGAAAAAGAGTGGCCAAATGGTGCATTTTCAAGCAAATTTGAGAAAGCAAGTTGGTTAATAAATCAATAAAAAGATTTCACATGATAATGACATAGGTAGCTGCTCATCCAGTATAGCCACAGAACTTCATAACAGGCTTTGCGATAACACCTCTGAATATGCTAGTGAAGTATCTTACATCTGATGCTGCGATGGCAGCAGTGCCTCGTTACAGGAGCAAGACTTACTAAGTGTCAGTGGTGGTTGGTGAAGTCTGAGAGTGGTGAGCTGAGAGGGGGGCACAACATTTTTATGGAAGTCCATGGCGATCTACTGTGCATTTTTTTATGGGGCTGTATTAGTTCTCAGGCTGATTGACAGAACGGAGTTACACATGTAGGGGCCAGGCAAAGTTATTTTCATTTTAACAGCAGAGTGCACTGTTTACAATATATATTTTGTGAATGGGGGACATCAACGCTGGCTCCTTCATAGGCTTAGCAAAAGCGCCACTTGCAGGCAAGTCTGCATCTGCAGCGTTTAAAGAGGAGACTCCCTTGGCCTTTCCATAAATAAAGTCAAAATCCGTGGGAGTCTGAGACTTTTGACACATCAGCATGCTACCATCTCTCTCAAGATAAGGGCCTGCACTTACCCCAATTATAGAGCATATGTAAAGCGACAATAAAGACAAAGAGAGAGTTGATCAGGCCCCATAACCACAGAAGCTTGAAAACACTGGAGTTTACAGTACCCTTTGATTTATGGCGAGGCAAGATTCCCTGCTTTTCACAAGGGCGAACAAAACACACTTTTTACTGTTCGTTCCGTTGAAAAAATTAAAATAAATTCAGTCACACTTCATCCAAGGGAAAGGTTAGACATTCATTGTAATCTAAATAGTTTCTGCAGTATGTCTGAGTCACGGCCAGCAATGCGTGCCCTACTGCCTAGTAGCAAGAAAAACAAAAGTCACTTTTCATATCAGGGTGTAAGATGGTACTGGAGTGCTTTACATGAGCACCAGTTACGTTACACAAAGACACATTCATTTATTTTTAGGCACGAGGAGATTTAGATTGTGATTTGCCCAGGATCACAGGAGGTTGAGCGGACGCCGAGACTCAAGCCTGGTTCCCCTGCTTGTAATTTATAAATAGTCACAAACAGAATTTATTATTAGCAGCACCCTTAAAAATAAACAGCACTAGCCTACAGCCGCATATTCGAACACTGGCGACGGCGGCATTGGCATTCCATAGAAACACTTAAACATAGAAAACCAACAAAACTGAGTTTACCTTTTGTTTTACTCTTTTGGCCCGCCGCTTCTGTGACTTGGAACATGCTTGTAATTTCGGCCGGCCCGGGACATGTCCAGTGGTGAGGTGATGGAAGGAGGGGCCTTGCCTGCAGCGCTCCCTCATGTGCAAAACCATTAATGGTGGCAATGTGCACGAAGTGAAGTGAGAAGAGAGGCAAGAGCAGAAATGGCCAATCACAGCATGGCTTCATGATAAAGCCATACGGTGATTGGTCATGTTACAGCGCTGGCCTCTGTTGAGATGTATTAATTGAATTATATGACAACGATGCGTGGCAAAGGGAAAATAGTGATTGCCAAACTGCACCTGGTGGTAATGTTACTACGGTTAAACCAACCATTGCTGGCGTCACTACCCCTGCCCCTTTAATCACAATTTCTCTTTTAATTGGTTACATGTTTTAGAACTCCAAGCCCCAAGTGCATTTATTCACATTGAAGCTTTTCAGTTTTCACACTCACGCGAACATGAACATATTAACTTTCATTTAATGCACACACTCCTTTATTTGAAAAAAATATGTAGCACAATAAATTGAATAAACGTAACTGTAATAAAACCTACCTTAACCTTTAATTTGCAGGATGATTTGGAGGGGTCGGCTAGAGGTGCGTTTTAGCTGCATTGGCGCCTCTTGTTTGAATTCGGAAGGCCCGGACCGTTACTGACTCTCTAATCTGTGGTGGTAGCTCCTGTGGCAGAGGAGCTCAGGCTGGCACTTCAGTTCGAGGCTGGCAGACAGAGAGCTTGGAAGGCCCGGGCAGCAAAATGCTCAGTTCACGGTGAGCGTGCTGTTCTGGGCCATCAGTAAAATCCTGCTGCTTGGTTCTTTTCTCTTCGATTTCAAACAACACACACACAACAGTAAAAGCACAGTACACGCTGCTGCGACATGGTTGTTCCTTAGGCCCCAGCCTGCCAATCAAAATGAGCAACAGCAGTTTCAGAGGCCAGTGACACGCCCAGCCTTTCGTTTTCTCCATAGACCTACCCCGCCCATTTACTTTAATGGCACTGCTCCAGACACGCCCTGGGCCATTGCGAAGACCGCCCAAATGGGTTTCTGCATCTCGCAATGAACAATCGCCACTCCCACCACTATTGACGTCACATTTCAAGCTTATGCTTGCAGGTCGAGCAAGACCTCGCCCTGGCCCCTGACAAAGTGCAGGATCGTCCGGTCACAGGCCATTCGTTCGGACCCTCACCCCGCCCTCAGAAAAACAATGAATGAATCAAATAAAATGGTAAAATGCAAACTTAAATTTTATTTTAAGCTGCCCAATGTTATTTTTTTTCCATCCTCTTCTTCTTTCTACTACAAGGTGGGAGGGCAGCGCCCATTTTGACCATTAATACCAGCCGCCCCTGCTTGGAAGCACAGCAGGACTACCATCTCCTGTATAATATCTATGTATAAAGTTCATGCCCAACGTCATCCTTAGGCCAACACAGTAATACAGCGAGGTAGGACCCCTGGGGAGACCTATGGGTATATATACATCACATCATGCTAAGATAGCGAGAGGAGATCAGGACTTCCCGGCCGACACACTGACCAGAGACTCTGAGGTTCTTGCATGCAGACACTCCAGCTCGCAGTGGTCTAACATCCCTCGTGGGGTGTCCAACTCAAGACCAAGACGAGGTCCCACAGTCTCTCACTTCAGGTAATGGGGTTGACTTTATCCTAGAGGGATTCCTGGATTAACACCTACACACATGCTAGGTACACTTAGGTACATCTAGTTAGGGAGACATCGTAGGAGTACGCATCTTTTTATTATCATGTATTTTATGTACTTGTGTGTATTCATGATTACTGCAAGATGGTAGAGCTTTACCATCCGTTTACTTTCATAGTGCTTCTAATCCTACATATCTGCTACTGTCTAATGGTTGTTGCAGCTCATCTATTTTACACCAGAATAACAACTGTTCAATAAATACTTATTGAAAACGCCCAGCCTGTTTATTCTGTGTACCTCTCTAAGACAGACTAAGTAAGCACGAGTGACTGAGCGAAAAGTAGTATATTGTTTCCACGGTCCTGAGGGATCAGAGTTGTCATGTTCGATGGTTGCCATGAACTATTCTCTCTTTGGTAAGAGAAGATTTTAGTGGCACTGTGAGCTAGATGGTACAAAAGGCCAACGTACCCGGTGGGGGTGTTCAGAATCAGTCCGACACCAATCCTACAGTGTATGCTGTCTGAACGCTCAGATCCTGTATAGGTTTTATAGGAACTACACGACAGTTAAGAGTAAAACGACTATTTGTGATGTAAGCAACTGACCACCATTTTGCACTTAGTTAGCTTTACTTTTAGTTATACACTATCAGGGTCCAAGAGAAACATGTGTGCTGCCAAAGAGCTACTGAAAAGACTGTTTAAATGTTTCATGCTGCTTAGGCCGCTGCTGAATATATCGAGCTAATTTTAATACAGGATAACTATGCAGAATCTTGGGGCCAGATGTACGACCAAGGTATTTGCGACTCGCAAATTGCGTCGCAATAGCGACTCGCAATTTGCGAGTCGCAATTTGGTATGTACTACAGTGTCTGCGACACTGATTGCGATTCCCAATGGGGTCGCAAATTGCATGCCTCATGCATATTCATGAGGCACTCGCAATTTGCGACCCCATTGGGAATGGCTGGCCTGCTGGGCTCAGCAGAACTCCATGTCTGGGATTGCTTTTAAATAGAGCAGTTGGTTTTTAATGCAGCCCGTTTTCCTTAAAGGAAAACGGAATGCATTTAAAAAAAGAAAAATGAAACGTTTTTGTTTCATTTTTTAAGAGCAGGTAGTGGTCCTTGGGACCACTGCCTGCCCTTAAAAAATATTTTTAGAGCCAGTCACAAAGGGGAAGGGGTCCCCTGGGGACCCCTTCCCATTTGCAAGTGATTTACCACCCTTATCTGAAGGGTGGTAAACCTCGACTGCTTAGCGACCGCAATTGCGGTTGCAAAACATTCATACATGTCATTTGGGGTCGCTATTAGGAAGGCAACGCCCCTTCCTAATAGCGAGTCGCAAATCCTATTTAGCGAGTCACAAATAAATTGCGACTCGCTAAATAGGGTTTGTACATGGCGTTGTAGGTTTTTGCATGCCCAAAAGGGACGAATAACAGATCCATAGTTAGTTGAATGTAAGAAAGGCATGGTTCATGTTTTAAAGAACACCGACAAAACTAATATCCTATAATAGTTATAGTGGAATACCTCAACCACATTTTATTAACTATATGATGAAAGCAGGGGCCAAGAAGATGGTGGACCCTACAAATCAGAGGCCAATACCTCGGCCATATAAAGGGCTAATTTTCAGTTCCATCCCACAGGTTTCACAGGTTAAGAAAGTGAATTATTAATCAGAGCGGATGGCTGTTCACCCCAAGTTATAATCTTTCTAACCTGTTAGATCAAGGCTAAGGTTTCAGTAATTTAAACCAGAGCTAAACCCATTGTAGCTATAGCACATAGCAGACAGGCTGAACTTAGGGCAAAGTGTAAAGCATTTAGAAGTACCAAACTAGCTAAAAAGTCAAAACCCAACACAATAAACATCCGATTCCAATTTAGAAAAAATTAGGTAAAATTTAATAAGCAAACTGACACCAAAATGACAAAAATCCAATAAGGGGAACCACATATGAATTTTAGAAGATTTAAGGAAAAATAGCACTAAAAAGCACTAAGCGTCTATGCTCACGGTAGACTAGGACCTAGGCACGATTTCAGACCAACCACAATGGAGTGCCAATGGCACACACCAACCAGGTGCATCTCAGTCAGAGATTTTACCCTTGAACTTATTATCAGAAATGGAAGTTGAAACACTTCAATGGGGCAAGGTTGCAGGATGGATTCGAGGAAGTCCTCTTTAAGCTGGATAGTGGTTGGGCGAGGTACTGCTGGAACCATAGGTTTTGGCAGTAAAGGTTTAAGTGGGTAAATTCGCATCAGCCGAATACTTTTGGCACGTTCGCCCAGTCAAGATTTCTACAGAATCCTCCAGCAAGAAAAGATTGCAAGTAGTTACATGAGGCTGGCTAACTTTTCACCAAGGACCCACTGAACTGGATTTGCTGTTGCAGAGAAGCTCCAAGTGGGAGAAAGCTGTTTAGCCCAGCAAAGGTCTGAAAGTCCAGAAATGTTCTCAATCCCAACTTTTCTGAGTTGTTAGGAGAAGTCCAGCTAGACAGAATCAAGTGTCCCAGGACCACAGGAACAGAAGCTTGAAATCAAGACTCACTGCAGCAGAGGACACCAGCAGGGTCTAGTGCAGGTCCTGTTGCTAAATAGCTACATTTGCAAAAATATGAGGAAGGTTTCTAAATACATAAATATCATATTGATGTTCTAGCTTATGGGTGGAGAGGGGCTAATAACAAGTTCTGGACTTCGATGTTTGAAACAAGGGCATGGACAAGGATGGAATGAGATTAAGGATGGAAGGCAATGGACAGACAATTACTATATTAGATTGTTATTTTTAAGTTGTACTAACCAAAGACAATATGCAGTATGTGAACAATAGTGAGAAAAAAAGCAGAATTGAACTGATATTTTTACAGGCGTGTATAAATAAAGAATTGAATCAAAGAGCAAAAGAAACCTTACGAGAAGGGAATTCATAATTTAAATATGTATTCAATGATGAAAACAAGAATCTGTGGATAAGAGCTGGTGATGCAGCTCTGATTGTGTGTTTTTGGAGTCACTTGTTTGTGGTGTAAGTGCACACTACTTGCCACATGCATCATCTGTCCTTTATGCCCCTGGTGCACGCTATGCACACTAATACTGGCACACAAATCAATAATTTTCCCCACGACGTGCAGTCTCCCAGTGTTTTGAGTCAGCTATGCCAAAACGTGCAGTCAAAAAACAATGGGTGAAATCACACAAGATGCACTTTTCAACAGTGTTGTAGCTAGTAAAGCATTTGTTGTCTTCTGGGGTAGATTATAGAAGTTGATAACACATATTTATTGCTCCCATTTCAATGCAGTCATTTCATTGACAAGCAATAGGAAGGGTAGACCGTGCAGGATTATTGCACATGATTAAAACACAAAGCTCTTCAGTGCTTGTATTAGTCCACTTGACCATAGTCCAATTTCAAGGGGATGGGCACCCTTTCTGACGTTTGCCTAGGTTACTGCCCTTATCCTGATTCAAGCCTCTGTTAATTCCGTTGTCTTCATTTTCCTGTGTTCTTAAATAGCAGGAAACTTAGAGGCCCCCTGAATTTGCATCACCTGGCCCACTCTTGCACTGGGCTCGTGGCTACCAGGTACCATCTCAACTAAGTATATAGATATGATTGTACACAATGTCCGTGTCAATAGAATTGGTCATGTCTTTAGGTCCCGCTAAAGCTAACTTCTCCATCTCTCTATTTCTGAAATTATTTAAGAATGTTGCATGCCCTTTCAAGTGAAGACTTACTCCTCGAGGCCAATACATGGCTTTAAAGTTCCGATAGTTTGATAGATTAAATCAGAGAGAAATCTTCAAGCAGTTAATACCCTTTCGCCGATATTTTTTAAATTCCTTCACAAGTAGCAATCATGGTGCATAAACATAAACACTGTCAACATGTGCTTTTGTTTCGGATGCACGGAACGTTCAGCAGTCATGCCAGGGGAGTAGAACCCACTGTGCATGACAACAGTTCATTGCAGAGGCGTAGCTAGGCCTTTTGCCACCCGTGGTGCCCCGCGGCGGCCATAAGAGTGCGGGGGGGGGGGGGAGGGGGGTGCTGCTGCCGATCTATTCCTGCTTATGCCATCACGCGTGACCACAGGTAAGGGGATGGAGGCTGCCGCCGCCAAAACTCGTGCTGCCCCTCCGCCCCCCCCCCCCCCCCCCCCCTTGCTACTCCACTGGTTCATTGCACTGTACCATGCAAATGAGCAAGTTCTGATCCTCAGATATGGCTTGTTTCTCACGCAAGGAATGTGGGAAGAAATGGGCAGGCTTCAGATGAGGCTTCACGGGTTGGCCATACTCTCTAACCAAAAGCTCTAGCTTTCCCACGCATGCATGACTTGTTTATAGAGTGCCCATTCGCCCTGGCGAGATGTCTTGGTTATATTGACAGATAATAGATGTGTACAGAGACCAACACAATGGTACTCACATTCGCTAAACATACACCATAGCTCTAGCAGTTGGACGGGACCCGAAAGCACAGTTCCTGTGTTCTACAGGTGGAGCCTGTAGATCACCTGTAAAGGAGTTGAGAGAGCTTTATAATTCCTCATTATTTTTTAGAATGAAAAGCAAAATTAGGAAGGGAAATATCTGTCTCCTTGTGCACTGCACGTCTCCCCCATAGCCACAGTTCAGTGGCTACGCCTCACCTAGTGCCACAAATCTACAGATTTCTTGGAATGGGAATCCAACAAGACCCACAACTCATTCCCTTGGGACACAGTCTCAAATGGTGTGATGTCAGAATATTCTGGCTAGAATATCGTCTGACCCAAATATTGGGTAATAAATATTGTTTAAAAAATATCATTCCATTTGAGAGAAGAATAGGACATCTGCTCAAACGGACAATATTTTTGTAAACGATATTTAAAGCACAGCATTCAAATCACTGGATATTTTTGTATATGGTAGTCTGACCTAAAGCAGCCTGTATGCCCCACTTATGCCGCACACGTTATGTAGAGGGTGAGTCAGTCAACTAGTTCTTGCAATCTTCCTGCAAAATATATAGGACATAAAATGATAAATGGAGTAGAGACATTTCATACCAAAATAAATACAGTCAACATTTAAATGTAAATTATAAATGAAACCCATAACACTGTCTCGCTGTCTGTCCCAATTGCAGAGACACAGACATCCTTTGGGAGGACCGCATTTTGCTCTAGGGATATATATACTTCTAACAATGTAAGATCATTCACTTTGCAGTTAATGGAGACGATGCAAAGAATGATCGATGCCTGAAATATAATGCAGAAGTGTGGACTTGCAAATGCAGCTATACGTGGTGTCTCTGAAGCTATATCATAATGCCGGTGAGCCGCTTGAAAAAAACAGGAATAATTCAATTAAAGGCCATCAATTTGCGGCGCTAGTAACACTTATTTCCTCGCAAGAAGGTGCCATTGATTTTTCATCCTTTGCTCATTTATTTGTTCTTAGGATGCTCTGGACCTCTGGGAATAGAAGGTGGCATTATATCGAACCAGCAAATCACCGCCTCATCCACGCACCGCGCGCTCTTTGGACTACAGAAGTGGTACCCATACTATGCACGGCTCAATAAGAAAGGGCTGGTAAATGCCTGGACTGCAGCTGAAAATGACAGGTGGCCATGGATTCAGGTAAAACACCAGAGACAAAATACTCGTTCTGAGCGTTTATTAAATGCATGTCCCAGTGCGCCCTTATTTATCCGTGTATAAATGGGGAAAGGTGTAGTGTCACACGTATGTACCTAGTGCCCTTCCAGATGTTTGATAGATATGATACGGATTGAAAAACTAAGAGACATTTGATTGCAGGTGTGTTTGCAGTGTCAGAGGGCAACGTATTTGAAAATAAATACATCAATGCATAGCAATTGTTTGGCATTGAGTTGGTGACTGACTATCCTCTCTCACTCATTCTTCGCTCTCACTTTCTTTGTATTTCTCGTTCTCTATTATTATATCAGTGGATCCAATAAAATACTTACGTCCCCTTTACAATGGAATGGAGTTTACTTGCATAATGCAGCTGGCACACTTGCAAAAGAGCAGGCAGTGCCGTGGGTGGGATGGAACAATTGGGAGGGCTCAGAAAGAAGTGTGGCCAATGTAATTATGGCCGTGGCCTAAAACTTGTGAACTAGACTCCTGTAGGCCACACGGCATAGCGACTGACCAGCATTTTCTGTGCCGCCGCCTTTCTTTGCTGTCGGTGTATCCAAACAAACTATCCAACAATGAGCCTATACACCTAGAAAAAGCCTGATTTATTGGCGTTATCAATGCTTGTTAGCCCTTATGTGTATTCAATTTCAGAGAAAGGAGGAACAATTCCCATTCCTTTCTTCACTTTCCCCTGACATCTTTCTCTGCATTACCTACTTCCACCTCTTTTCTCCACATGTATCTTGTTCGGAAGTCCCTCCATCTTTGTCAGACTTAATGTCCATCCTCTCCTTTGATGTCTTTTCACTCTCTCCTTCCCCTCTCTCTCTTTCACACATATAAACTGCATTTTTTTTTTTTATTGGTGCTGTGAAAACTTTAACAGCTGTAGACTTCCTTCACACACTTTCCCATGCTATCATTATTTCAATTGGCACATATCTGACCATCGCTCTCTGCGCTCTGCAGAAAGGTGAAGGATTGGATGAGCATTTAGTCTGAAAACTATAATAACATCGTGGCTGGCACTGTGGGAAACGCACACTGTTTCCAGCCTCATCTCCAGAGCTCTCTATTGTGATCTCTTGTGAAAACCCATCCACACCCTGACCTCACCTCACTTCAGTCTTGTCATCATTCAACTTCAACTGCTTGACACACATCCAAGTTTCAGCTTTAGTTAGGCAGTCATGAAAGTTTGAGGCAAAGGTGGTGACATCACCCAAAATTATCAATATAATTTGCTATCATCTGCTTGTATAAAAATCCCAAAACCAAAGAAATGGAAAAGGTTGGTCGTGGGTTTACATTAGAATTACAAAAGAGTGGAAAAAGAAGATAGCCCAGAGGGACCCCAATGGCTAAAAATCTGTCAGACAAGGTCCAGGACGAGAGAGCAATTTGTTTGGCTCTGTTAAATAGGAAATCTCCAAAACATGACAGGGCCTAATCCCTCTTGCTGAGGTCATCAAACCTGGACAACAGGGTCTGATGGTCTTCAGTGACAAATGATGTGGATAGATCGAGTAAAATCAAGGCAGTTGAGAATTCAGCATCAGAGCAGAGGCACAGGGCGGGTGAAGTGGACATTATCAATGATGTCATTGAGCGCAATATCACTAGAATGCTAAAAACATGCCTATTGAGTCAGTTCACACGCTCAGCTAAGTATAAAGTTTCATCCAAATTAATTGACCTGGTGTTGATATTGGCAAAGCACCAAATTACAATGAACAGGAAAGCAACAAACAGCCCTACAGTGACTAAATGGAGAGCAGAACTTAATGAATGGGTGTTGGAAAGTGGATTATTAGTAGTGGTAAATATGCATCTACCACTGCAATAATACCACTAACACCATATAGGGCTCAGAATAGGTCTTAGAAAATTATTCCCATCCTCAACCTTTGGTAGCTTGGCTGCGAGCAGGCAGGTTTAACTTCCATATATCAATTCAGTAAATACCTAAGGCACAACTCACAATACAAATCTGCCACCAATTTATAAAAATAGGAAAGATTTTTATCTTTAAAATGTCACCAAAACAAAAAACAATCCAATGTAGGAAACCGGAGATATGAATTTTTAAAGATGTAGCACTATATAGCACATAGAAACCTATAGTGCCTATTGGGACATCTGGTCGCGCTAGACCGGGACATAGTCAAAGTTTCAGCCCGACCGCGATGAAGCCCTGTGCGGCTACCCCTCGCGTTAGGTCTTGGTCAAAGTTTTTACCTTCTGACTTGGAAACTTTTCTGGAGCTTTTTTTTCCGGGGTCCCTCGATGTTCTCAGACAGTTCGGATTCGGTGAGGGTTCGCCGGCTTGCCTTGCAACAAGCTTCCGGTCAAACTTATGGAAGTCATACCTCTGGAGCTTTCCAGTGGGATGAACCAGAGATCCAGTCCAGCTCGCGGTTGAAGGTGGGCAATTTGACTCTCGCGGTTGGTCCCGGTCACCTTTTCTACATTTGGACTTAATAACTTTTACAGAGCTTTTTCTCCTGGGGTCCCTCGATGCTCTTCCCCAGGCCGGATTCGGTGAGGGTTTGCCAGCTTGGGTTTCGACCAGCACCCGGTCAAACTCTGGAAGTTGGACCTCCGAAACGTTTTACTGGGACGAACCTGAAGGGCAGGCTGGCTCGCGGTTGATGATTGCCAGCTTGGCTGGCAAGGTCAAGTCAGTCCACTTATGGAGCTTTTTTCCAAAGTTGCTCCAAATTTCTTCAAACTTCTGAAACTTTGTCCTGAAGTTACTTCGAGGGTCCCACGGTGTCTAAAACTTACATCAAGGATCTGGAAGCTCCAAGATGGTCCTTGGAAGTTTGGGGCTTCAATTTCCACAATCCACTTGTACAAAACCCTTACAAATCCACTGGTGGTACTCCAGGCTTGGGATTCTTGGTGGTGATGGCCCAGGTGAGCTCTGCTAACCTGTAGCTTGCATGGAGTCCACTCTTTAGTCCTTTTGAAGCAGGTTTGATCCACAGGGCTATAGTTCCAGATTGTGCAGCAGGCACAGTCAGTCAGAGTGCAGGGCTGGTTGGTACAAATCAAACTTCCAACATGGACCCTTCTTGTTCTGTAGTTTCAAGCAGCAGATCTGAGATGCTCTGCCCCTCTCAGATACTTAGTCAGTGTTCTCTGGGTCAAGCAGGAGGACACTCCTGTCCAATAAGATGCGGGGCAACACCCCAGAGCATGACCATTTCCTCCAGAGTGTGGCACTATGGTGTCCCAGAAAGCACTATTCTTCCAAATTTCAATATGGCTGAATTCTCATAAGAGAGGGAAGAGCTGACTAAACCAACCTCCAGGGTGGCTCATCTCCATATTCTCCCTCCCCCTGGCATATGCACATTCTTTCCTTAAGTCTGCCATCTGGCTGAGTTCAAAGAGTAGGGGTGTAAATGAAAATGGCTTCTCCTGCCTGTCTCCTCCTTCTATTGAAGATTATTGTTTACAACCCCTCTCCCTTGTTCTGGCATTACTATGTAGCACAACCATCTCCTCCCAGAATGGCTCTTTAACCCCAGGGGCTACTTATCGCCTCATCAAAGCAGCCTGGCTAATCCACTAAACTCTGACCAATCAGGACAGATCACTGGAAGGCTGAATTTTGGCTTACAGAGAAGAAACATCTTTTATAAGGACCCTGCCTATATCTACCGGCCCCTCACCCCTGGAACACCTAGGGGAGTCCTTAGGGGTTCTGAATATATAAACATATTGCAGATACTCACTCCACAGTGCTCCTAGCACAAAAGTCAATTTTGCGAAACACTTTACTACAATGTGGGAAGTGAAATGTGCAATTTCACTAAACCCAAGATATATAATACCTATTTTATAAGAGTCCTCCATATAACTACCTGACGACCCCACCACTGGGACCACTGGGACACCCAGGGGAGACCCTGGGGGTACCTAATATGCCAAAATATGGTAGTTTATTAATTTGCAAGTGCCCCAAACACCAAAGTCGAGTTTGGGCGCAATTTGCATTTTAAAAGCAGTCCTGCAACACGGAGCTGCTTTTAAACTGACCTCAGGCCTCAGCAGTGCACACATACAAGTGCAGAAAGGGCTGCAGGCCTCTAAACTGCCATGCCCAGTTTTATACTAGTGACTTAAAGGTAGTTTTGACCCCCTGCCCTATTATGTGCTAGGGCCTTATAGGGGAGTTCATGCCAATCATAGGGGTACCCTAACCCATAGTGTACCCTAGTGTATGTAGGTGTTTTCACTGTATTTTAAGTGTGTTTTCAGCATAGCACGGCCTGGTTAAGCAGAGCCCAAAAAGAATTTTGCCATAATTACTCCACTACGTTTCAACATGATACCAACTTCTATATTCATGTTTGTTTTGTGTATTAATGTTTGAAACACTTGGTTTGAATTGTTTTATATTTGTCTGTATAATATATACACGTTTATGTTATGTTGTCAAAGATAGTATGTCCTATTTGTCTTCAGACATTCTATGTCTGATATCAATTAATTTTTATCATGAGCTTATATTAATAAAATGAAATTTTTAATGTAAATGTTGAGTACATTGAGTCAATGTTTATATCAATATGCTTAGTAGAGGTCTATATATGACTAGTTAATTGCCTAGGTCTTCTTTTTTCATAAGCAGAGCCCAGGGACAGTCAGAGTCAGTTACTACCAGTACCAGTCAGCAAAACAAATGGGGGTGCCAAGGGTACAAGGATGACTTTGCAACAATGGGCAACATAAATGCATGAATCTACTTAGAGCTAAAATGGGCCAGGTATCACTGGAGGTGGCAAGAGCATGGGTCAGCCTACTTCAAATGTTACAGGCGGATGATGCACTATCAACAGTTAGCTCTCCTCCTAGATCAACTGGGTCAGGCACATTGTCTCATGATGCCAGAATTGGTGCTGCGCCTGACTAAATGATTGACCTCAAGGCCACACTGCGTAATCCCAGTAAGATGGACATTACAACAATGGATAGCACTATATTACTCTGACTGGGAGGATCCCGCAAGCAGCTGTGTATGATTAAAGATGGAGGCACTTCCACACTACAACTCCATTGAGACATAGGGCACGTGAAGGACTGTGGGAGGGAAGGAATGGTCATCGGGGTTTTTTTTTTACCTTTTATTTTGTCTGTATGCTATGACCATAATAAAGCAATAAAATCTGTTAAAAAAATAATTAGTGTAGAGGCACAGGTCGTCCAGCGCAGTCACTACAGCCATCTCCGTACTGCATCCAGGTCAAACGTCTGCCTGCAAAGGGTGTAGAAAATTGTTATACTGTACATGATTTGCTAATGGGGTAAATACTGCTGTCTCCAGGAGCTTGGCCAGGTAGCAACTGTGGGAAATAGGCTGATATTTATCTAGAGTCTTAGAATTCAGTGAGGGTTTCTCAGTAAGGGAGCTCCACAGGTTGTTTGGAACTCGCCGTGATGATAAAGAGGCATTAAGGCCAAGGCTGGGTCTGCTCCAAAAACAAGCAGGCTTTGATGCTGCTTTGTTGGGAAATTTCCAACCAGGGTTCAGAAGTCTGATATTGTCAATCATTATGGAGAAATACTTTGTATTGGGAGGAGAAAAACAAGTCAGAAACCTTGATGCATCAAAAAGAGGAGACAGCAAGGTAGCGGGAGGGAGCAGATCATAATCTAATTGCCAGTAGTACGTGTCTGGACGCTTAGAGAAAACAATACTTTGTTAGAATCAAAAACCGGAACAGCACCTCAAACTCTGTTATACATGCACAGTTCTTTGGGAATTTCGCACTTCCTCAAAGAGACAGACTGTCCTAAAATCTGCAACAACCTTTGGAGACAGACTTTTAAGTACATTGAGTTCTCTCTGTAATATCAGTGGATTTTGTAGAAGACACGCACAGTGCAAGAGGCCCAACAATTTAATAGGAGACCAAATAGCACTGACACAGAGACTAGGGTAAAGATTTAGAAACACTCCAGTGACTCTGTTGGGGATATTCTGACTCCTAGTTATTCTGTGGAAGATCATCTGACTCAACTTAAACAAACGCTAGTAGATCCACATCCTCTGTGTGAGACGAGAGACAGAGACTTTTGTTCGAGAGCACACAAACAAGCTAAGATATCTGGATTCAGTGAGCAATTTAGTAATCCAGCAGGGGACACGGTAGGAGAACCACAGGCTTTCTGGGAATCACCAACCGTATGGAACACCTACTGATTCCTTAAAAGACATGCACTGCAAGACAATCATACACTACTGAGGGCACATGCAGTCTCCGGGGAACCCGAGAGATTCGGAAGAACTAAGCACACTGTTTATAACCATAAAATGCATATGAATCCTATGCACAATTATGGAGAACAAGGGATACTATACTAGAACAAACAGATCTGTTGTAGACCCATACTCTTGCTGAAAGACCTACAGCCACAGCGAGAGATAAACATAATCACTGTGAGACCTGCAGATACCATGAGGGACCTTCTACCTCAGGGACCCTGAAATACCTGCACGATATTTGTAAGACTCTTATTAGGGTGATGAATACACACTGTTTAAAAAGCACAAATTCGCCATAGAAAGCAGTCATTGAGGAAATGCTATCTTTCTAGCAAATTAAGGTCTTTGAGCAAGATTTCAGGTTATGTAGACATTTTACTATATTTTTTTCTCTTTTCCTTTTTTTCTCATTTCTTTCTCATTTTTTTCCTGTACCTATTTTTTCTTATTGTATTTTTTTGCCAGTGGTTTCCTCTGTGTCAGTTTTGGTTTAACAAAATAGAACTGAATATTTGAAAGCAAGTAGAAATCATTGTGTTGTTTAGAATATGTATGTATAATCATGATGTCAGTCAGTCAGTCAAATCACTTTATTCGATAAGATCATAAAAGTACAAATGTACGTAATAAAAACATCAATCAGTATACAAAAGGTTAAAAATAAACTATGAAGAATATCCATTGTTAACATGGTAAAAACATGCAAATCATTCGAGAATGTTATGCAATCCCCTGATCTTTCAGGAGAGGGGTAAAAAAGACGTGACACAGTAGCAATAAAGATGATCAGGCAATAATTGTAGGAAGAACATTCCTGGGCGACATTGGGTATAATTGTATTTGCGCATAATAGGAAATATAAATCTTCTGCGGGGTTCCTCATAAAATTTTCAAAAAAAGAAAATGTGCAAATTAGTTTGGGTGCACACCCCGTCACATTGGCAGAGTGATAAGAATCTGTGGCGTGAATTTGTCACGGAAAATAAGTATGGAGCTGTCCCTTCCTGTTTAGTCGGTCCCTCTAAGTAGGATTTTACTGAAGATTTTTGACTATTAGTTTTAAGTCTCTCGTTTGCCCTTTGTTTTAGAAATGGTGTTTTACTCTCCTTTTTAGTAATGGTAGAGCAATTGGTTGGCGTAACAAATAAGTGCTCTAAACCAAGGGAGATAAGACTGTTTTTGACAAAGGTAATCCAAGCAATCCTATGGGAATGTTCTAAAGAGAGACAGTCTTCAATATTTTTCTGAGTGAGGTTGACAGATTCTCTTCTCCAAATGGAGTGCCATAATAGGGTTGGGGCCAGGCTAATCAAATCAGTTATGTATGGGACATCCAATTCTGCAAGACAAATACAATTTGAGAAGCTTATGGGGAGACCTACTAGTTTTTTCCAAAAGGTGGTCTGGAGAGCTGAGGAATTAGAGTATCCCCAGATACCTGCCCCATAGCTAGCTACCGAGATGGATTTGGCCATGTAAACTTTTTAACCATGTCAAGGGGTTTAGCTCCCAGCTTTTTTATAAAGGAATATAAGGCAATAATACTTTCTTCTAACATGAGGGCCCTCGTGGTAATCATATTTGACCAATTTAATTGAATATCGAAGGTCACACCTAGATAAGAGAAAGTATCTGTTTGGGTCACTTTCTGGGCTACTATATGAAGAATTGGTGCCTTCTTATTCTTACGTCCAGTGATTAAAATAAAGGACTTTGCCTCGTTGGTTTTCAGGTCCAGTTTGTGCATGTAGTCCACATATATCTCTAACAATTTCTGTGGGGCTAGACCTGTACAGGCATTAAGCACCACGTCATCTGCGTAAAGGAGAATTGGAATGTGCACATTATTCATCTTTGGGACGTCTGGGGTGGAGTCTAAGAGGGGTGCCTCTACCCCGTTAGTATAGAGTGAAAAAAGAAATGGGGCAAGGACGCAGCCCTGTCAGAACCCCCTGTTGGTTGGAAACCCCCTGGTGCACTCTCCCTGCTTCCTGTAACAGACGCTGGCCGAGATCGAAGAGTACATCTGCCTGATAAAGAGGATAATTGCCTCATCGAGTCCCATCTCCTTCATTATCCTCCATAGATGGTGGTGGGCTGCGCAGTCGAATGTTGCGGATAAGTCCATGAATGCCAGGTATAGTTTGCCGTGCTTGGCTTGGGAATACTTGACGATCAACAGACTTAAGTTAAGGCATTGATCCTGGGTACCCTTTCTCTTTTTAAATCCATATTGTACCGGGATCAGGACATTGTTGGTAGTGGCCCATTCTTCCAATCGGTTCAAAAGAACTCAACCCATAAGTTTGGCTGTACTGTCGAGGAGGGAAATAGGTCTGTAATTTTTAGCCTCAGATTTGTCTCCTTTCTTATGAATAGGTATTACCATGACCATGAATCTGGATGGCCCACGGCGGCCACTGCGTTAAAAACATTTTTCAACACTGGTCTCCATAGATCCGGCTGTTCAAGAAAAAAATCTATTGGGGTACGGTCCGGGCCAGGGGCTCTGTTGCGTGAGCACTGTAGGAGGGCCTCCCTGACCTCAAGGTGGTTAAAAAAAGAGAGTGGATTTGGTTGTTGGCAAGTTAGCTAACCACTGTGAGTTCTCTCCCACACCAGATGGATCGCATATTGAAGAAAAGTGGGCAACCCAAGATTCCTCGTCCACCTGGCAATCTAGACTTCGTCCTGTAGGTGGTTTGAGGAAGGGAGCATTAATTACCCTCCAAAAGTCGATGGAGTTATTTGAAATGGCAGATTGGTGAAGTTGGTCCCACGCTTCTTCCTTCAGGGTTTTAAGTCTGGCCTTTCTAGCCTCTTTATACTGATGTCGGAGAAGCTTGACTTGATCCACATCCCTTGGGATGGCTCTGAGCGCCTGATGTAAGTTTGGAAGGGACCTTGTGCAGACTTGGTCGAACCATCTGGGGGCTAGAAAATTAGCAGTAGTGCTTTTCCTAGTTAAGTGATTTTTTATCTCGATTAGGATCTGTTCGAAGGCGATCGTTACCTTAGTTGGTTCAGAGTTGGGTTGTAAACAAACCAGAAAGTTATTATTATAATAATTAATTAGAAGAACGGTGTTGCCACCTGGGCCTTTAAGGTGTAGGAGGTTATAGTAAGGGGAGCCATTGTGGAATGACAAGACTTCCAATCTTAAGGTGTTTTTTCAGCAGCGTCAAAATCCCTCCCCTAGCACGGCCTGATTTTGATGGGATAGCGGGAGTATTAAAAGAGCGGTAGCCATCTAGGGAGATAGGTCCAGTTTCCCATGTTTCTTGTAAGCATATCAGGTCAAAGGTAGTGACAATATATAACCATTCAGGATCAGTCAATTTGGAGCTCTGACCTGCAATATTCCAACTGATTAGCTCAATCTGATCAGACTGATCAGGTAATTCTATAGAGTGCGTGGCATTCTCTGACCCTGATATGTTACTACTGGGTACAGGAGTGAGATTCCTCCTGTTCTTCATCTGTCAATTGCAAGCTTCGAGGTCTGTTAGAGCAGTAAATTGGGGGGAGAAGTTGCGGCTCTGGGCGAGGGTAACTGGGAGGAACCACGGGGCCTTGTCCCCAAGTACTGGCCATAACTGGTTTGTAGAAAAAACCCAGCGGTAGCGCAAATATTTGGGAATTCGATGAGAGCCTTGTGGGTAATAAACTTAACAATTGGTGAACAGTGGAATGTGAGTTAAAGTTTACTACCACACAATCCCCCTGAAGGGTTTTCCTTGAATCCCCCACCCAGCCCACCCTTCTTGCCATTACGATTCGGGAAAGGATCTCCCCACCGACCCCCCACGTGTTTACTAATCCAGTGCCATGTTTTTGACAAAAGTTGGACCATTGTTTCCCTTTGGGTTCTGGTTAGCTCAGGCACATTTGCTAAAAATATCACATAGGGGCAGACTGCTGGTGGAAGGGCCAGTCTCATTTGAAAAGCAGATTTGCCCCTTCTTTCCGGTAAATTCTATCCTTCAAGTCTCGTTGGTGAGAATAGCGGGCCCTCAATTGTCCTCTTAGCATTGGAAATAGCAGAAGAGGGGTGAAGGGGCAAACAATTGATTGGCTGGGTTGGAAGTTGGACTAGGCTTGTAGAGTCCCTTGGTGCCATGAGGGATATACACCCTGAATGATGAGTTTTGGGCCCTCTGCCATCTCTAGCTCTCGTTTGGCCCTGGTTTTCGTTGCAGTTATTGGGGGACGTTGAGGTGGAACTATCAGGTCATCTCAGATGTCCAGGCATTCGAATTCGGCTGTATTGGGCCTCCGCCATTTACGCGACCTGACGCAATGTTAGGCTCGATGCTGGTCAGTCTTTCCACAAGGGGTTGTAGTAGGGTAGTGATTGACTGTTCGATCCTTAAAATCAGAGCATCAGAGAGGGGGCGGTATGGCCACAGTAAAGCCTTGAAGGACGGGGGTTGGCTTATGTTGTCCCCCCTCCTTTTTCTTCTTCCTGGGAGGTTCTGGGGGAAAGTACAGGACTTTCCCGGCTCAAGCTCTGCGGGATCAGGTGTTTGGAGCGAGCAATTACTGGATTTGTGTTTGGGGGATCAATTATAGGCGCGGGTGGTGAATCATTAGTTGGAATCTCTCTTTGCGGCCCCGGTGCCCCCGATTTCCCCATAGGGACAGCCTACACTCAGCAATTTGAATCTCCTTATCCAGAGCATCAGAAGCCCTTAGGAGGAAAGAGTCTCGAGTATTTATGGGCTTACCTCCATGCATTGCTGGTGTAGACTTCTGTTTCCTCATCTAAAGGCTGTTCTGCCTGGGCGGCCGGAGACAGAGGCATTAGTAGGGGGGCCCAGCCTCCTCCGGGCTCCGATGGGCGTGGATGGGTCTACCCTCGGCCCGGGCTATTACCGGCGCGTCCCGCACCGCGGGCCGACGTTGCACTAAAGAGTGCACTTTCCAGCGCAGGGGGTGGTGGGAGTTGAAGTCACCCCCTGTGGCTTTCCCGATGCCTTCTCTCCCCTGCTGGGGAATCGCGTCATGATGTAAGTATGTAGTCACTGCAGTGAATTGTAAATTACACCCTAGAATTGCTCAGCCCTAATATTTGCACTCCACATTATTTTCCTCTTCCCATGGCACTGATTCTGTTGGTAGGTTTTAATCAGAAATGTGTCATCAGAAATATATTGCAATGTGTCTCCAAATCTGGGGCACACCCTGTCACTTACGTCTGGCATGCCTATTTCGTATTGCACAGGGAATGAGTTATCTGAAAGGCAACATTTTACATGGTTATGATTTCAATTGTTGGCCTCCACCATGAGCCATACATCATGTACTAAACTGAACATCCTTACTTGAGTAGGAACAGCCACATGTGCTCAGAACCCCCATCACATTCCCTATGTCCCCTTTATATGATACATTGTTGATCTCCTGAACATTAGTGCTACAGACAAAGGATATGTTTTCCTCTGCAATGTTGTAACTACTTTTCCTTGGGTTCTAACGGACGCACAAAATGTGTAGACAGTGCACCAGGCATTGCTTGTGTCACATGGAATCACTTACCACAGTTATTTCAATACATTTCCGGCTTTTAAATGCGCACACAAAATTGAATGTCAAATATTTTTAAAAGCATGTTATCTTATTGTCGCACGATAACTTTTTGGTTGCCTAATGTGTCCCGTCCCAGTTTCTTTGTGAATCTGTTGTTGGTTGTGAGTGGATTTCCCGTGTCTGTTTATGCCATCGTGGCTGGAATTAAAGGGTTAAACAGACATTTTCCCATGATTCCCATGATGCCTCTGAACTTTTCTATGTATTTTCCAAATTGGACTTTTTGCATTAATGTTCGTATAGCCTTTACTGCTTGGATTGGTATGGGCTACTACTAGCAGCTACCTTGTTGTGTTGTCACTTGTGCTGTCAACTCGAAAATGCCTATGTGTGAAAGACTGTTAGCATTTTCAGTCTTAGCACATAGTGTGGGTTTTGTGTCGTTTTTGCTTTGTAACTGCTCACTTTAGAAGAGAGCAGTTATGTTTTATGCTTGTTGTTCAATGCCGCTTGTAGCTCATTTAATGGCAGACGAGCGCACTCCAGTGTGTCAGTGTCTAATTATGCTACAGAGTACATGGTTGTGCTATTCCGTGATGCATTTTGCTGTGTTTTCGGAATCTTTTTTTCCTTGTGTTTGCTCAATTGATGCAAGTCTGCATTTCTCCTTTCGCTGCTGATTGTCTGATTGTTACACATATTTTCTTGATGGCCACGGACTCTGTTTCGAGACCTACTCGATCTCCTAATGTTACTAAAGTACTCATTTCTGATTGTGTGCTGTTACAATAGTGTTGTCCTACTAATGTGAAAGAATGCTGCTAACCTCCTCACTGGTGGCATGTTACAGTGACTTTACAGAGGAAAACAACTCTCAAAAGTCACAAGGCCTAGTTAATATGATTTTACTTGGCCCTTGATTTAACCTCTTTTGGCCTGGCTAAATACCTTTGCTTATAGCTATTAGCTGGTAAAACCAGCGATGCATAAATCATGAATGCAGATCTGCAGAAAGTAATATGCTATTTACTTAATCAGTTGAGGGAGGTAAGGTTCGATAAAGTTCCACTAGAGTATTTGCCTCTCATGAGTCATAACCAATCCCAATAATGGTTTGAAACGGTAGATTCATATGTGCTCTATGTATGGGCTTGTGTATACTTATTTTAGCATTATTTTTTATATATTATGGCGAATAACATAATATGAAATCCAAAAATATGAGCTTTTTGAATGTGCAAGTTTAAGAGGTTGAGTTATATTTTCTGCTTGTTTTATCTGTTACAAGCAACTCCGAGAGAGTGTGCTTCTTTAATTCGTCAGGTATGGACTACATAATGACCAATTTGTATGAAATTAAATACGCTTCCACTCATTCAATAAATAGGAAATGGAAACCTTTTTTTTTAAAGCACTCCCAGCATGTAATTATTCTGAGTCTGTAATCCAGCTGAGGTTAAATGGTCCTTGATCAAGCTTTTGAGAGTCATTTCTCAGTTACAAAGAATAATTAAATAATATTGTTTACTACGTGCTATGTTATTATCCGAGCACACAGTTGTTTGTTCCTTTTGTAGTGCTGTTGAAAGAGTTAATGAGTGGATCATTTCTTCTTATAGGTAACTGATGATATGCAGAAAATGCTCTCAGGGACATCAGAAGGTGTTTTCTCTGAATGGAAAGTGCTGAGCTCCCACAATATCTAAGCTAATGGATTCACACAAAGAAGTAAAACAGCCATGCCTGTGTAATCTTGGCTCACTATGGTTTGGCTGAGGCAAAGATTATATCATGACAAAAGGATATTTGACCTGGAGCACGGAAATTAATTGCACCGTTCCTAAAATGGACTGCTGGAATGATTGGACCATTCTGTGGGAACTCTTGAGCATTATAAGAAAAGCCAGGCCTGTAGGGACTTTTTCATGAACTGATCTGTGCATTATTGCATCATTTCTGAACTATTTCACCCAATCAGGCACATTAATTTGGCAATCTTCAGATTCATCCTATGATAGTGGTTTGGAAAGTATTCCTATAATCTGGGCTTTTCCCGCTTGACATATTTGCACATGGTTGAGGACAGCTCTACCAGACACATTAAATACTCACTGCGATTTTGTGTTTTGATGCATTACATATGCTTTATCAATGAAGAGTAGAGGGCATGTGACAAGGAATCATTTTTCTGGTTCACACAAAAGAGTTTAGTTTGTTGTAGTGGAATTGGCCTCTGCCTTAACATTCTATTTTTAACTGATGCTTGTTTTTACCATCAACTCTAGGAGATGTCTTGTAGGCTATTTTGAAATTCTGAAAAATGTCTATTTTTTGAACACATTCACCTACAAGTTCACATTGCAACTCATTTTGTCAACTCCCATCTTTATGCCAAATTCCTATGGTTGTGTCACAATGAACAGAGTTAAGAGAACTAGCATTAAAAAACCAGAAATAGAAAGAAGGAGCGTAATGTAATAGTACGGTACATAATACTAATATATGTCAATATGTATAATAGCAATACATTGCAGGCATATTAACCATGCTAACCTAATTTGTTTTCAGTTAGTATCCCCTTAGGGTTTACTTCACACATCAGCCAGATCCAATAATTTCAAATTAGTGAACACGTGACACCTATCACCAACCGAGCAAGGTGTCCCTCATACCGAACATTCCATTAGGGAAAGTCGAGTCCCTGGCACGCCCAAACTGCTTCAAAGCGGGGTTCTGGGGTGGCACTGGTTGACGTAGACAACTTTACCAGTGATCACTTTACTGTCTTTATTGGACCCTGACATGATCCTCATCCTGCGGATATTCAATGTGACTAAAAAAGACTTTTTCCAACTGAGAAAGCTACAATACGTGTATCTTCTACTCTCCATATGAAACAAAGTCATTGGCGCCGCTATGAATTCATGTGTAGATCATTGCGCTCTGTGCAGGCCTGCCTCCCAGTGCAATGCATAGGCCTCAACTTGAACAGAAGGCTACAACTAGACGGATCCTTGGTTTGAGAAAACAAACCTATCTCTTCTCATAGACGCAGCTTATGCACTGCAGGCTCCGCATTAAGCAGCACGTCCTGTGTTAAATTTGTTTCGTGCTATTTAAACAGATGCAAAATCTGGCCTCTGCCTAGGTAGCTGCAGGCATCACTCCCTAGTCTCCAATCAGCTCTTTGAGTAGCACCAATGAACTGCTTCTAGCTACACCCTGCTTCAAGCTCCCCTCAAAAGGTGATTTTCTGTTTTTGCTTCTAAAACTTCGAACAGCCTCGCAACGAATTTGAAAAATGTTGAGAAATTTTACATATTTTCCAAATCGGCAATTGCCGACCCATTCGACTTTGGCTTTCAGGGAACGTTGACCAGCAGCGGAAGACTTGGGGCTTCACACATTATAAAAACATAGGTACAAGTAAGACTCTGACCACAGGTGCTGGGGACCCACCTCCACAGGGTCAATGGCCTGGATTCGACACCATCTTCGACTCCAACGAAAGCAGCTGCTGGGCATTTAATTCAGACAGCCACTTATTCTTAAAATTAAACAGAACTTTCTTAAGCACTGTTACATTTCTTTACAACTCAAGGCACCTGTTTACTGCTTCCAAAGAATAAATTGTCACTTTTCTTTTTAGGATATTTTTAAAGCCTTCAATTAGATTCTGTGGTAATGATGTGCAGCCTGTCAACACTCGACTCGTGAATTTGAGAAATCTCTCAAATGTTGCATGACAGTGACAACTCTTCTGTCCTTCTCATGGCTACCGCTGTTGGTAGTAGACTGGGAGTCATATTTTGCTACCATCGCTAACTTATTAGGTATGTTCAGGTATTTTATTTAACGTAATAGTCTTAGCATCTTTATTGTTTCCACTGGGAAAGGTGTGCATCTTTCATCAGTTACACAATCACGAGAATGCTTGCTAATGAATTATATGAAGACAAAACAGATTGCGTTTAAAGAGAGTCAATCATTAAACTCTGAAGTGATAAGAAATGTGTTTTCTGTCAGCGCATACTCTGCGTATGGAAACAAGGAGAATGGAAGAATGCTACAGGTCACTGTGTGTATCTGAGGATAGCCCCACGAATGGTATGAGAGCATTCTGATTATTGTCCAGACTGAAAGATTATTAACAAAAAGGGGAGGTGACGTCAAGGTGGCGTTGAGGCGTCGGTTCCTTATGATGAGGTGGGGTCGATGGATTCGGGAGGTCACCCATGTCAGGTATCAGCTCTGCGATGATGAAGTACTGAGGTCGGTGAGTTCGGGGCTGCGGTGCGAGTCGGGATGGTGTATTGTGAGCGTCACAAGGGGAGCCATCGTCTCTGGGTTAGACATCGGCTCGATGACAGTGTCAGAGTCGGTACGGTGCGGCGTCGGTGCTGCTGCGCAAGTCGGGGCAGTGCATCATGCATTTCATGAGCGGGGCCCACGGCTTCATTGCAGGTCGTTGCAGGTCGTGGCATCGCTTGCCGGCGTCTGTGTTGCAATTTCCCTCAGTGGCAGCTGAAACAGCATTTCCAGGTGCAGGAGGACAGAGGAAACGAAGTCTTTGTGTCCCTGAGACTTCAGAACAGGAGGCAAGCGCTACTTCAAGCCCTTTGAAATCTTCAAGCAGGATACACAGCACACAGCAAAGTCTTTGTCCTCTCCTTGCCAGAAACAGCCACTGCAGGCCAACCCAGGACAGCACACAGCAAAGGGGCAGTACTTCTCCTTCACCTTTCTCAGCTCTTATCCTTGGCAGAGGTTCCTCTTGAGTCCAGAAGTATTATAAAGTTCTGTGGTCTGGGCACCAATATTTATTCTCAATTTCTCTTTGTTCTTTTGTGCCAGAAAGACTCTTAGCTCAGTCCAAACCAGTTCTGTCCTCTCTGATCCAGCTTCCTGGCAGGAGGTGGTGACAGTGTTTTGTAAGGCAGACAGGCCCTATTCAGGTGCAAGGAAATCTCCTCCCACTAAACTAAATGCAGCCCAGGTCTATTCAGCCCAACCCTGACTCATCAAGGAAAGGCAGGACACACCTCAGCCCCCCGAGTGGCTGTCGATAGCGAATGCACATTCCCAGCCCCTGTCAATCCAAAGCCAGAGAGTCAATCCACAAACCAGCAGAGGCACCCAGGATGGCTAATGCACGAAAATATCCACTTTCTAAAAGTGGTATTTTAAAACACACAATCTAAAAGTCATCTTTACTAAAAGATGCATTTTTATATTCTGAGTTCAGGCATACTAAACTCCATCTTCCTACCTGGTCCCAATGGGAAGTTATACTTCTAAGATGTTATAAATAAACTCCCATTCTATCCTATGGGACAGATAGCCTTTTCATTGTAAAAAATGAAATACACTGTATTTCACTATCAGGACATGTCACACACACCAGTACATGTCCTACCTTTCACATACACTGCACCCTGCCCACAGGGGTACCTTGGCCCTACCTTAGGGGTCACTCACGTGTAATAAAAGGGAAGGTTAGGGCCTGGCAAGTGGGTGCACTTGCCAGGTTGACATGGCAGTAGAGATTGTGTGCAGGTACTGCAGTGGCAGGTCTGAGATCCTTTTAAAAGGCGGCTTGCGTTGGTGGCACAATCAGTGCTGCAGGCCCACTAGCAGCATTTAACTTACAGGCCCTGGACACATAGGGCACTGTACTTGGGGCTTAGTAGTAAGTCAAATAAGCCAATCATGGAAATGCCAATCCATAACCATAATATACAGGGAGAGCATATGCACTTTAGCGCTGATCAGCAGTGGTAAAGTGCCCAGAGTCATAAAAACAACAAAAACAGGTCAGAAACAGGAGGCCAAAAAGCAGAAAGTCTGTGGATAAACCGCCTGAATAAGCCTGGTCTAACAACTTCTCTCTCAGCTATCTCAATATACTTAGCTACTTCAGGCTGTATTTCTGCTTCATAATGGGGATCTAGAGCAGCCATATACTTGATTTCTAGATCATGTATCTCTTATTCAAGATATTGCAGATAGTTTGGTAACATTTTCAGGACCCCTCCTTGTTTCACAATGCAGGTGCCCCTTTACGACCGCCTTGAAGGGATCCCTCAATGTGTTAACACTATCTACTGTTCCCACATTCATATTAAAGAGGCTTCTGATTTCTCTTTCGTGTTTGGCCCGTAGGTGTTATCAAGGGTTATATGCTTCCAGTATATGGTGCCTTGTACCTCAGTCAACTTACCCTGGTCATCAGCCTCAGAAAGTATGGGGCAAAATAGAGTACTCTCCGTCATTAGGATACACACTCCACATGAGTAGGAGGAGTATAATGATGCATAATTAAATGAACTCCTCGCAATTGTTGAGGCTGTTGCCTTTACTGGGTCTGTTTCATTTAACATAGCATTCTCAAACATCTTGCTTATTGGGATTTGCCAAAACCTGGACACTTTGCTTGGATTATTGAGACCCCTCTCATTCCACATAATAAAACAGAATAATCTGGCACCTTTAGCAACTAGTTGTGGAGGCATGCGTATTTGTCATACTAATTAATGAGCAAGATTATCATACATGCATCTCGTATTGTGCATTTGGCGCAGTTTCATTACAGCAGCGTTACAGTCGTGCAACATACAAATAATAACTCTTCCTCCACACCAGCAATCCAATTCTGGAAGTAACCAATAATAACCCACCTCTTCCCAATAGCAAGCCCTGTGACACATGCATTCTTATGGGGATCACCCACAGGAGGATGCACCACATGTGACGGACCTACTCCTCCACTTGAGGATGGAGGAGGTTGAAAGGTTATAGTGGTTGCAGTATTAAGAATCAAACATTTACACCTTGATAATGGAGATGCTGTTTCTGAATGAGGAAGTAAACAGTAATATATCAGAAAATTTCTACAAGACTGACACCCAATATGAGATTTACATCAGTGAATAAACTAGTATTTACAGTCCGGAGTTATTAGATGTCCCGCTCTATACGAGGGTCCCTCAAAATTATAAGACATTTTAGTTCATTTTGAAGTTGCAGTCTGCTATAAGTGTTTATTTAACATCCCTCATAGGGTGGATGCAAACGGAGCAGTGGAAGACCCGGTGTGGGCCATATGCCGCAGGCCCTCTTTAGTTAGAAAGGATGATGCTTGCTGTGTGTTCTGGAAAGAATGCTGTTTACCCTGCACCATAATTAATTCTGCTTGTTGTAGTTTCTTTTTCAGTGACAGGTACTCACAACGTGCCTCTTGCACTGCCATAGTGAAATCCGGTAAAATGTAGATGGATTGATTGCTCAGATCCTATTTTGTCTCTCCCTGGATGTAATGTTGCGTCTCTGAAGTTAAGGAGATGGGCAATTATAGGACATGTAGGTACCCATGGTGGAGGTCTTGGTGTGAATGTGTGGTGTGCCTATTCCACCGCAAAGGAGAGAGAAAGATAATCAGCTCCAAACAAAATCATAAGCAGATTCTCCACATATGTTTCAAACTTACCAGTATCTGTAGGTTCTGACATACCAAGTATGCGAAGATTGTTGTGATGTGACTGCTCTTTAAGGTCGTGATTTTTGGCTTTGATTAAGTTCTGGATTTTCTCTATGTTTAGGAGTTTTTCAGTATTAGTGTTTGTTGTCCTCCGCATCAGATATGTGCTGCTCCACAGTCATTAGCCTGTTTTCCTGCTCATCTATTTTAAAGTCCATGAGATCCATTGTTGTAAGTGAATCAATCTTACTTTTGATAGATGTTAGGCTATGCTGCATTGACCTTAGTAGTGATTTCTTATCCTGGTCTCCTAGAGTGAGGGTGGTGCTGTACTTTTCACATTCTGCTCCCCAGTCCCCAGAGTCTATCAAAATCTGTGCTTGATGTGACTCAAAGGGCAATTTTAACTGTTAATTATCTTGGTTGCCCATTAAGATTGCCCAAGATATGCAACTGCCTTATGTTAAATGGAGGTATGCATTCTACAGGCATTAGACAGCCTCCAGTGCTGCAGTCTCCTAAGCTGAGGCCATGACTAATGAGCAAATGATGGGGCCGTATCAACCCTTCCTCCATTCTCTGCCACTACTCGCAGTGGCACAAATCAGTTTCTGAAACAGAACCACTTATATGGCTATCTCAAGGCTTAGGGGATATGTTGCACCCTCACACTTGTTGTGGTGTAGATCCAGCCACCTAGTGGGTATGAGCGGGTATATAGGCATGTGGCTAGAATGGAGATGGCATGAAGCTCGCTCTGAGTCAGTTAAATGCATAAGAGTAGTGTAAATTCATTTTATTGCCACTCGAGTCAGGTAATAGTCTGTATGCTGGGCCATTGCTTCTCCTCATGTGATACTGCAATATAAGGACATTCCGAGAACCAAGGCTGTGCCCGGCATACAAAGCCAGGCGCAATCAGCCACAGCACTGTACAATGCATAGGGACTGCACATCATCAGGATGTCACCAGTAAACTAGGCCTGAGTGATGTGGGATAAGGCCTGGGCCCTGTGTATCCCAAGTAGAGTCTCTAAATATCGCCCATCTGGCCAGTCCTCCCCTCACACCACCAAACAGACACCTGAAGCACTCTGGGTCTACTGCAATGCACCCTGCCCTGCGGCTAGGCCCTGGAGCAGATCTAGGCACCTTCTGGCAACTTCCCTGGATTGGTATCCATCAAGGGGAGCCTGTAATGCCACTCCAAGTGCACAACATGCCTGCTATGATTTGTCCATCTACACCCACCACACAGCCGCCTCGGAGCTTGCTGGTTCAGGATCCGGCCTCCAAGCGGCCAGGAAGTGATATGGGGTCTATCAAGAAATCAATCAAAATAGCAGGCACTTTCAGCAGCAGTGATAAGCAGGCACAGTTATATGTTCATCCCAGGTGCCAGGTAACAAATAACACCACAATTTTCCAAAGATAATGATGGATGGTGCCTTCCGACCTCCAGAGCGCTACTAGAGTACAACCATCTTGGAATATGGCACTCTGGCACCCACCTGATTACATGTACATGAATATCAGTTCTACAATTTACTTTTGGCAGATCTGTCACATGCTGTAGAGGGCAGAAACATTCCAAAACCCTGCCTATGATGTTTTTATAGCAGACAGTTCTGAACTATGTGACTAAGTGAATCCAATAAAGTATAAACAGTTGTCTTGAGCACTCAGAGTTAAAGAAAATTAAAAGTCCAACAAGGAGTCATAATGCATCCATTGTCTTTAATTTGATCCACCAATTCTTTTCTTGATTCTAACAAGTTTCGTCGTTATGTCTTATTAGACTCCGACTTCATCAGGGCTGAGATGGGAGAAAGACATTCGATGCCAAATTTACATGAGAAAGGAGCACTCTCCCAAACTGTACATGCTTACTCGGGACCTTGAGTCTACACGAATTACACTTGTGGATCAGTTTTTAATAGTACCGTACAAGGAGCCAGAGATTGTCTCTCTCCCATCTCAGCCCTGATGAAGTCAGAGGCTAGTAAGCCATAATGACGAAACACGTATTGGAATCAAGAAAAGAATTAATGGATCAAATTAAAGGGAATGGTTACAATACGACCCCTTGTTGGATGTTTAATTTTCTTCAACTCTGAGTGCCCAGGATAATTGTTTATATATTAGTTTAACCCTCCTGGTTTGGGATATATTTGGGTTGTATGGTGGCCAACCCTTGCCCTCGACCACCACGCATTATGTAACTTTTACTTTTCCCTGTACTTGTGCGGAGAGAGCTCAGTTTTTGCCTGGCTACCCCCTCTTTTCTGTGTATGATTTTACTGAAGTATTGTCAAAACTACAGTTTATATGAAAATTTGACTATTACCCATACATATTTACAATCTGCCTGAGCGTGATTAAATGAATTTTTCTGAACCTGAAATGCAGTTTTTTAATCAAATAACAGTGCTGTCGATTAGCTCAGCTCTTAAGAATATCACCACCTCCTCCCCCAATACCTACACTTTTGGAGACCGTTTTTGTATATATGTATATCTTAGTGTTATCTTAACCAGTCAATTGTGATAATATTGATGGTTTTAAAAGAGATACATATCTACTAAAATGGTCTGCCAAAGTATGCCTACTGAGCGTTTTGTAATCAGCTTGAAAACATACAAGGCAACATCTTGCTCACAGAACTTCAACTCCCTTTTCTAAGAAATTAAATGACTGTTGCAACAGCTCTTTATTCATTGCACCAATAAGAATCAGAGCCCTTGCAGTTGCATCACCTATTTACTGATGACTTTTGTGATTTGAGAGCCATTTGTCTGCAACACCTTTGATCAAACAAGTGTCAGTTTTAGCTCCGCTTTTTAACAAAAATGTTACCATGTTTGCAGATTCATGTTCCCCGTTCACTTTGTTAAACAAAAACGATTTTGAGAATATGGGGGAGCTAAAGGCAAGCTCCCTGCTGCAACCGGACATTTCCCCCACAGGATATAGCAAAGAACCGATACCTCTCATGGGAATGAAGGAGATGAATATACAATTCAAGGACAGGAAGGCGTTTGGCAAAATATACATTGTCGAATCGGGATCCAACCTGCTAGGATGGCAACACCAAAAGGAACTAGGCATCATCCTAGACCCCAACGGTAGAGAGCAAGTCCTACTTACCGAAGGAAACCAAGGAAGCGACACCATTTGCGAGGAATTTCCGGCTTTGTTCCAAGAGAAACTGGGTTGCCTACATGATTTCCAACACAGAATCAAACTGAAGTCCGGCACCAATCCGGTGGTTCACAAATTGCGTCCAGTACCACAACAGATGAGGGAACCTTTGAAGAAGGAGTTGGAAAAATTGTGTGACATGGATGTCATTGAGCCTGTAGATTGCTCCGAATGGTTGGCCCCAGTAGTTATCGCAGCCAAGGCTAATGGCGAAGGCATTCGGTTGTGTGTGGACTTACGCAGCCTCAACGAAAAGATTTGGGTGGAAAAGCACCCATTGCCTAATATTAATGAGATGCTGAGCACCATGGACCAGGCAAGGTACTTCAGCGTGATTGACCTATCCATGGCTTATCGCCAAGTGGATCTCCACCCAGAATCCAGGCCACTCACTGCATTCATCACTCCCCAAGGTGCGTTCATGTTCAAGAGAATGCCGTTCGGATTAGCGTCTGCGGCGGCGGTTTTTCAAAAAATTATGCAACTAATCTTGAAGGGAGTGGACCGATCGATGTGTTTTCAAGACGACATCCTGGTGTATGGACGCACCATAGAAGAACATGATTACACCCTTAAATTGGTATTTCTGAAGCTCACGGACGCTGGGTTGACAGTAAAAAAGGAACAAATGTAAAATTAGAGTGTCATCCGTTGACTATTTGGGACACTCTATTTCGGAGGAAGGATTCAGGCCAAAAAATAGCCTGCTTGGTGCTGTCAAAGATGCCCCATATCCGAGGAACAAGGAGGAACTTAAGTCGTTTTTGGGGCTCATGGAATACATGTCCAAGTATATCCAAAACTTCTCTGCAAAATGTGAACCCATGCGAAACCTCTTGAAAAAAAATGAAGATTTTGCATGGAAGGAAGAGCACAGTAGAGTAATGGACGAGCTAAAGAAGGAGATTTTGGACTCGCCGGCGCTAGGGTCATTTGACTTTAGAAAGAAGACCATTCTCACCACAGATGCCTCAAACAAAGGACTAGGAGCCACACCGACACAAAAGGAAGGCAGAGAAGAGAAGATCATTGCCTTTGCATCCAGGTGCCTCACGAGTGCAGAACGCAATTACTCAGTAATCGAAAAAGAAGCCCTGGCCTGCTTCTGGGCCGTAAGGCATTTCAAATTCTTTTTGTGGGGGTTGAATTTCACCATCCGGACGGACCACAAGCCTCTCACCTCCATTTTTACGGTGAAAGGAATGGAGAACTGTACTCCGCGCATAGGCAAATGGATACTGGGACTCGAGAACTTCAACTTCAAAGTAGAGTACGTACCTGGGGAAGAAAACAGAGTCGCCGATTTCTTATCAAGGACTCCGCTAACAACAGTGGCCCAGGAAGAGATGCTAGACAGTCCTATCATGACAGTAGACGACCCTGCCATCACGGAAGAAGAATGGGACAAGCACATGGAGGGCGATAAGATACTATGCAGACTCAAGGTTATTACGAGAGAAGGGTGGCCCAACAAGGTTAGCGACCTGGAGGAAGGACTCAGAGAGTACTGGGAAGTTCGAAATGAACTGAGTCTCATTGGGAACAGAGTGTACCGCCAAAGCAGAGTAATACCGCCAACTGACCTCAGGAAAAGAATAGTGGAATTGGCGCATGAGGGACATTTGGGACGCAGCATCACGAAACGGAGAATCAGAGAGAACTTCTGGTTCCCCAAGATGGACACCATGGCAGAACAACTAGTCAAAGATTGTGTAAGCTGTGCCAAGAGTGACAAGTCTAAAACACTGCGGAAAGCACCTCTAGCCCCCGTCAAGGTACCAACCAAGCCATAGAACAAACTAGCCATGGACATCATAGGGCCTATGGACAACCTGGGTGTCCAGAAGAGATTCATGCTGGTCCTAATAGACTACACTTCACATTGGATTACCCAGAAATTCGTACATCGCGTTAACACAAATACAGTCCTGGAGTTCCTCAAAGAAGTGTTTTCAAAGGAAGGCATACCCTCTGTATTGATCACGGACAATGGGGTACAATTCACCTCCCAGACCATGAAGGAATTCCTAGACAACATGAACATAAAACATGAACTGACGGCATTATATTGCCCTAAAGCCAACAGTCTTGTCGAGAGGGCTAACAGATTGATCAAAGAACACATACAGTTAGCTGTGAGCAATGGTCAAGACGTAGAAGCTCACCTACGCAAATGTCTATGGGCCTACCATACCTCTCCTAACCCAGTGACGGGGATCTCCCCTTTCGTCTCCCTCCGCAGAAGAGAGCCGTGCACAAAGTTCAACCCTAGTTGGCTAGAAGGAGGCAAGGTGTCAACCCACAATCCTGAGGAGGGTACCAAGAAGATTGAATTGCACCAAACCTAATACAAAGAATGGTATGATCATAAGAATGGCGTTAAAGTTCCCAACTGGGAAGTAGGGGATGTGGTGCAAGTCAAGAGAAGCACAAAAGACTGGCACAGCCAAAGTAAGTTCTACCCCCCTTGCCGGATTGCCAAGGCTCTTGACAATGTTGTTCTCCTGGATAATGGGCAATGGTGGAGCTGTGACAAGATCGTAAAGTCTGAAATGTAACATACTTGCTCAAGCATTGTATACATGTTAATGGGAAAGGGTGGAGCTGTGACTAGTGATAAAGCTATAATGCAACATACACGTGCTTTAGTAGTGTAAACATTAATATGTTCCCTGTAGGGTGTTGTTACCATGTTCTTGTTAGGTGTCATCCTGATGTTATGGAGCCACTTGGTTACTATATGTTACACCCTCCTTTGTGTATAGGAAGGGAGGTGTGTTGTAATCTTACATTGCGTCATGGTCCATTCCTGTCCACCCCTCCTTTCCCCTCCTGATTGGTATCACCCAGAGAGAGCTGATGTTAGAATGTTGGGTTTACCTGAGTGAGTTGGGAGAGCTGGATGGCCAATAAAGAAGTATCCTTATTCCTGTCTCTTGGCTTTATTACTTCTAACACTAACCTATTTAGAAAACAGATAGGAACACTCTGAGTCTAGTTCAGCTTGGATTGCACCAACTAGTGCTAATTTCAGCATTTGCCTCCAAAATAACTCTTTCATTACTTCATTGTTTATATTTCCTCTTTCATTCCTAATCCAGACTTGAGACCACATGAAATGACCGGTCAAGTGCTTATGACCTGTACCTGCAATGATCCTCCATCATAACATGGATCCTACTAAACCAGTTGAATACCTTTACAGCTTTCTTAAATTAATCTGCAAGCTTAAGGCCCCATGTTCGTTTTGCTACAAATGTAATACTAAATTAAAAATATGCATTTCAGGACTCCAACAAAATAGATTTGGGTACCATTTAGAACGAGAGGCTATACTGCCATGGGCACATAACTTTACAATTCATGAAATTAAGTATAAGGTTAGGCTCTTTAGCTTACACTGCAAAACATATTTAAATATTTAAAGATCTTTGTAGTCCCACTAGAACATTTGACAATGAGTTAACATACAGGGTATAGTGCTACCATTTAAAGTAGGGTCAGATGGGCTATTTCGATTTTTAAAGTAGTTAGGAGACCAGCTAGAAAGAGCTAATACAACAAAGGGGCATAATCAGATCCTTTCCATTAACCATTGCAAATAGGAAACTGGTGCCTTAGTAATCTATCGCTTATACTTGGGGCTTGTGTTTTTAAAATATAAATTCATAAGGATCCACACAAAACCCTGGTCGATGCTTCAAATATCCAACTTATTCTGCAGGATAGTGTCGTTGCTCTTATCAAACTGTGACATTCAATTAATAACCCCTTTACTCACTTTCTCTTGGTGCACCCTGCAATATATAATAAAGCTGAACTCTGATCCATAGTGGAATAACCGTCTATAAATCCAGATGGTACCAGTGAGACTATATTGTTACTTATTCTCTGCTGCCACCCAGGGAGCCAGCTCTTCACGGGCGAAGCGTTGTTTGCTCGCCCCAACGCGCCACCACCATCAGCCGCGGGACTGCTCCTGTGAGGAGGGAGCCATCGCGGGTGACACCGCCATTCCTGCAACGTTGGGGACTGCAAGTCCCAGAAATCCCTGCGCCTAATCCACGCCTCTTAAGGGGCTCTGCACTCCAGCCGCGCGGGGCACGCGCGGGCAAAGCCCAGGCCAGGGGCGGGTCCGTCCTTGCCAGGAAGAGGCAGGGTAGGGCCACCCCCCTTGTCTTTGCATCCAGGATCGCGCTGGTTACTGAAAGTCGCTCCGAGAGGTACTGTGTATCTTGTTTCATTCTTGTCTTCATTTTCTGCCAATATTGGGCCATCACATGGGACTACCTTGCTGACTTTGTAGACTCTGCCCTCACACGACTGTTTGGGACTTCTTACCCATTTTGCCTTGTTAAGATCGTTTGTGTCCTGTTGCCGAAGGGCACAGGCTTACTTATTGATAGCATTTTGATTATTCTTGGTACCAGCGATCATTGTTTGCTGAGGGCGCATTATGGGGAAAAGGAAAACCATGGAAGGCGTGGGAGGAAGTGGGGGAATTCGAGCAGTAAAAGGGAAGAGAGCCAGGAAGACACCTAAACATCCGGGCAGTAATTGCGTTCTTGACCGGATAGACACCTTGATCAAGGAGTGTGAGGTCATTTTAGAGGGTAATCAGACTGCGTCCAGTACTTCTGGCGATTTAGCCGACAGACCCCTCCTAAGCCCTAGGCCAAATTGCCCCCCAGTTATTCCAACAATGTTTCAAAAACAACCCCCAAAGAGGGTCCCCACAGAACCCAAAAAGCCAGCATCAATTACTAAGGATGCACCCCAATCCCCCGCTACCTTCATTGTTAGTACTGGCTCAAGTACCCCCCATTTAGAACCAGCAATCCACTGCGCGAATAGATTTTCACTCCTTCAGGACCTTAGTGATGATCACAACGATAATGAGTCTGTGCCATCATCCCCTGGGCTGGCACGCAACACCGCGATGACTAGCACAGAAAATACATTAGAGCCCTCGGATACTTATCTTATCTTAAACACACTCAGAGCAGAGATTGGTACAATGAAAACCATGATAGAAGGCCTTACCACCCTAGTCAAAACACTACTAAAGGCAGCCCGCCTTGCATACAGCACGACTCCCTTGTATTTAGCCACTATCCACACCCCACTCACAACGACTCGTCATCGCAAGAACCAGCATTTCCTAGCAAAGGATATATTGCTCATGGCCCTAACTCATACCATCTGACCTTTCCTGCTACTTCCACCCACAAGCAAGCCACAAACAACTCGTTAGCTGGGAGAAAGAGTAGTTTTGACATCCCCATACAAGACAAGCTCAAGAGGTTAGCAGCCCCACAGTATCCTGTAAATAGCCACAGGGCCACACAACCATGGCAAGTCCAACCTTCTATACAGGGAAGCCGAGATAAGACGCATCCATTAGCTGCCCCAGCTATTACTAGCTTGTCGCAATCCCCAAACATTTTCATGACTAATGTCCTGAAAATTAACACCAAGCATGTCTACGAGAGCGAAGACTCTTTGATAAACAAGGTGACCCATTGGATTCGTCATGTTAGGGGCTGTCGATCAGTGATCAGAGACGACATTCTTAGAGCACGGAGGTGTTCCTCTCCAAATCATCAACTGGATAATATTGAGATTACCCTAAGGGGAACTGAGATGGCGGAAAACCTCCTTG
Source organism: Calotriton arnoldi (assembly GCA_963921515.1). NCBI lineage: Eukaryota > Metazoa > Chordata > Amphibia > Caudata > Salamandridae > Calotriton > Calotriton arnoldi. Next base: position 175,928 of record CAWUFW010001730.1, read on the forward strand.
CTCTAGAATTCCGTACCTGTGCCCCTGACGGGTCTTCCATTCAATTTAGGCATCTTCCCACATTAGAGCAAGGTAGGACTCACAGCCACCATCACCTTTGGCAGGTACCTCTTCCTTAGAGGCTAATGACTGACTGCAGGACATGGCTTTTAGCCATTCTGATCTATCCAGCACAGCACACAGCTTCAGCTATATAGCTAGCTCCCTTGCTATTCCCACTCCTCCTAACCTCCCAAACTGCATCAGAGATAGTTCCCAATGCTGGGGCAGCCCATGCAGACCCTCCATTTCCATATGCGAAGAGCAAACATCTGGCAACCATGTGCATCTAGCCTTGCAAACACTATCCTATTCGCCAACCAATACACACATTCCTACACAAAGCACCGCTCCCGGTCCTACGGCCCCGCAGCAATTGAAGATTGTGTCATGGAACGTGGCGGGCCTAAGCAGTAAAATCCCACTGCCTCATTGGAACCAACTAGTGGAAGGTTTCGATGTATGTATTTTTCAGGAGACATGGAGCTTAGTCCCTTTACACAAAGTTGGCTATACTTATTTTCATTCACCCGCAATTTCGATGGGAAGAGGCCGCCCATCTGGGGGTCTGATTGTTTAGATAAGGATCGCCCTTGATTGTCGAATCATTCCCCAAACCAGCTCAAGTCCAGACATTATATGGTTAAGTATTAGGGGACCTAGGGGCGGTCCCACAGTCGAACTCTTTAATGTCTACGTGAGAGGGACAAAGGGAGGTAGACCCTCAGTCACCCTGGCAGCATTAGAAGAATGCCTAGCTAACTGCTCACCCCACGCAAGAGTGATAGTCGCAGGGGACTTTAATTGTACCTTCGAACCCCTGGTTCTGGAAGACCTACCGGGATTAGAAGATCAAGACAGCAGATGGGAAATCCCCCAACTTGACCTCTCCCTAGTCAAAAGATGGACAAAACAGGTACTCCAACTTAATGCCATCACTATGGAGTATGGGCTATGGGCGGCCAATGGCAGGTCATTATCTGACAAGAAAGGCGCTAACACCTACAATAGAGCCAGCTGCCCATCCTGGATCGACTACATCCTCCTTGACGTAAAATTATGGGGGAGTATGATCGATATGACAGTGGGCTCGACTACAGAGAGCGACCATAATCCCCCTGTGCTTAACCTCGAAGCCCTTTTGGGAGGCACCTTATTACCAGTCGAAAAACCAACTCCTGATAGCTACTAGGGATATAGTTCCATCTAACTGTAAAAGGTTTCTGAAATGGAAGAAGGTAGCCTTGAGTGACGCAAAGATTGCAGTCATCAAACACGAGCTAAACATAGGTACGGCCAAACTGCAAGCCGCAGTCCTAAGCGCAACAAGACCAGCGGACGTGTCCAAGGCCCATACGTACACTGTCACCCAAATCAACACATATTTTCAAGTCTCAAATCAGAATAAAAAACTCAGGCACACAACCAAGGATCCATATTCATGGTACAATAAAGAATGTAGGGAAAAAAGATTGCTCCTGGCCAAAGCCATCAAAGGGAAAAATCAGACCCTCATAAAATCGGCCAGAAATTCCTACAAAGCAGCTCAGAGGGAGGCAAAGATAAAATGGGACGAACTACGCTGGGAACAACTCAAGGATGCATGTTCTTCCAAAGACACCAGCTTGTTTTGGAATTTGGTTACTTGGGGGAAGCAAGGCAGGTGCACGCCCCCCCCTCAAATTATATTACTAGCCAGATCTGGTATGACCACTTTAAAGGGCTTTATTCAACAGCAGAGGCTAGTAAAGAAGGGGAGTCAGACAGACCAAATGGGCCGAGGGCAGAAGAGGAGTGCTTCACCTTACAGGAGGCAGAAGCTACAATAAATAAAATTGTTCCATCCAAAGCAGCGGGTCCCGATGATTTGCCTGGGGACCTATTCTTGGCCGACCCCCACCACTGGGCCCGCTACATTTCACTATTAGCAAATTAAATAGCCAACGGAACACCAGTCCCAGCATCATGGAAGGTGGCCGAAGTTGTCCCTATCTATAAGAAAGGAGACAGAGACGATCCTTCCAACTACAGAACAATCAGTCTGATTGATGCTATGCAGAAGGTCTTTGGCCGGATGCTTCTGCATAGGATACAGTCATGGTCTGAGGTAGAAGAAATTCTATCCCAGTATCAGGCCGGATTTAGATCAAAGACAGGGACAATGGACCAAGTGTTCAGACTCCTCCTCATTTATTGGAAGGTAGTGGTGCTGGGCAAGGGCAGTCTCTATCTTGCTTTTATCGATTTGAAGACTGCCTTTGACCTGGTTCACAGATCTAGGCTGTGGACGACGCTCGGTGAAATGGGTATCCCCCCTTTCATCCTAAAAATCCTGATTCGGCTCCACGAGGGGACTTTTGCCCAGGTTAGGTGTGGAGAGCAGGGACAACTAACAGAGCGCATCCCTGTCAACAGAGGAGCCCGACAGGGCTGTGTCCTGGTCCCAACTCTGTTCTCCCTTTATGTGAATGGGGTAGTCGACTTCCTCTTAGAGGAGCCTGCAGACTCGCCCACTCTGGGGGGCAATAAGATACCTACCCTGTTGTTTGCAGACGACACCCTGTTGATATCAAAGACTCCAGTTGGACTACAACACCTTATCGATAGATTTCAAACCTTCTGCGATAACCGGGGATTGGCAATAAACAGTTCGAAAACTAAATTCATGGCCTTTAATTGCCATAGGTCATATAGGAACGGCCCTTTGCTGGGAGGGGTATCCCTTGAAAAGGTGGACACCTTCGATTACCTTGGTGTAAGACTTATTGATAAAATGTCTTGGAGACCCCACTTAGCAAAGATGCTGATGGCACATAAGCGCGTAGCCGGAGTAATAGGGAAAGAACATCGCCTTTCACACACTAGGCCTGTAGCTCCCGCCCTCCAAGTATACGACACTAAAGCAGTTAGCTCAGCCCTTTACGGAGCAGAGGTCTGGGGTTTCGACAAACTTGAAGAGCTTAGCAGATCGGAACATAAATTCTTAAGAGATCTGGTTACGGCACCTAGATATGTTCCCCTCACTCCTCTACTGTTGGATATGGGCAGGCGGTCAATAGCTGACGTAGCTAGGTTACGCCCTGTAGTTTTCTGGGCCCGCATTAGGCGGACTCCCGAGCTTCTTTCCTATGCCGATACCCTTACCGAGATCATCCGCCTAGATACCGGCTGTAAAATAGGCTGGATTGCCGGCATTAAAAAAACCCTGACAGCCATAGGCCTTCGAACCTGTTGGGTCAGCCAGGAGCCCCCAAGGAGAGAAGAACTCAAACGCCTCTATTGGGATTGGGTTGACCAACGGGAGAATTCCAAACCTAATGTGGGCAAATTAACAACAGAATTCTTTTCCCACAAACAAATAAGACATCTTGAGCCCTTCCTTGATACAATTCAGGTAACAAGAGATAGAATGCTGTATATACATTTTAGGTTTGGAACTCTTCCCGTTTGTGAGGTGACAGCAAAGTGGGCCACTAACAATGGAACAAACTGTCCATGCTGTATGGCCCTTACAGAAAGCATTGCCCATTTAATGTTTGCCTGCCCGGCATATAAAACACCACGGGCCAAATGGCTGAAACCGCTTTGTCAGCAATTGGGCACACGGGACCATCACACAGCACTACGCATTCTCAGGTCCGATCCTAGGCCGTTCTTTGCATGCTGTTTAGCAAAGTTCTTGGGACAAGCATGGCTTATAAGGCGGAAAGCTCTTGTAAGATTGGTATAATTTTAATCGAAACTAGGATAGCGACAAATTTATGATTTAACATCAAAATTATTTGTACTCTCTCGCACAAGCACTTTATTTGTCAAACCTCCGCTGCCATGTCAAGGACATTTTAACAACTTTTTAGTATACTGGCCCCTCACCATTTTGATGATGTATTGATTATTTTTATACTTTCTTAACTGTAGAAATATATTTGACAAACTGAATTGTCCACTTGCTAATGCTATCCCGTTTTTTAATATTTTGAAAATGATATATGCTTTATCGGACTTAGGGCTCAATTGACCATCTCGCTGTATCAATTGTTTATGTAAATTGGAAATGTTGTATATATGTACCCTCTTTTTAAAGGAAAACATTTATTTTAACCATAGCTTTTATGACATTTCTGTCGAATAAAGCTTATATCTATCTATCTACTTATTCTCTAGAATGCTAGCAAAGTAAATAAAATGTTGGTGAAATCTTTTCCATAGCAGTTTATTGAGAAGGTCCAACTTTTCGTTTTTAGGCCTGGTGTAAGCCAAGACCTTTGATTTTACTAAAATTATATATTTAATATTATTTCATATAGGAGATTTCAGCCAGCCCTCTTTATTGTGGAGTCTGTTGTCATTCACACTTTTCTTCCGCCCATTGTGGGGTGCAGCATGGGGCAATGGTTCACACCACTTTTACCCACTGGCTAACCTCACAGTGATTGAAAGTAGACTACCCTTGCACAATGTGAACTTCTACCCAAAGCGTAGTCGCCTTTAGTGCCAGGCATTACTGTGGCAATGTGAGCTTTTGTTCTAATTTTGTTTGCCTTTTAGCCAATGCTTGTTTTATTTTAATTGCATTACTGAGGGGATGGCAGCTCATCTAAAAATGTGACTGGGCCACTCGAGCCTCATCATATGTGTGAATTGCATGCGTAATTATTTATTTAAAAAAAATCTATAATGGCCACCCATGGGTGTGCAAGCATCCCCACACATGGTGCCCATCTTTTAATGTATTTTACTTTAACACAAACTAATTTTAAAAAAAGACACATTTGTGAACACATTTGCATGCAGGCATTGTCCCCCACCTTCAAATTTTGTTTACTTTAATGACAACCATTCAAAGATGGCTGCCTAGTCGAACACATGCATGCACTTGTGCATGCTTTTACTGCTATCTTTAATTTAACTTTTCTAAAATAAAAATACAAATTTGGCCTCCCAGTTGTGTGCATGGGTGTGGGGGCATGTCTGAATGTTTTTGTAACTCTATTAAAATCATTTCAATATAGTCACCATATGTACCCATGCATGTGGAAGGCCAGTTAGCCATTCTGTAATGATTTTAGCAGGAAAAAGTTACAACGGTAGCAAAAATAAGCAAGCCTTGGCAGCCAAAAAGGTGGCAGCTAACACCAACACCAACATACTTGTTATAAATTGAAATGACTGTTACTTTTCTATTTAGCTGATGTTGATAGGCCCATTAAACACAAATCTTTCGATAGAAGACACTGAACCATAACTCTTGGCTAGCACAGTTTCCACCTTCCAGCCATGCTACAAATTTACCCATGAATTTGACACCCTATACAAGCCTGATCATCATGAATCTTTTAATCTTGAAAGGTTCAGCCCTATGTAAACCTCACACAGTAGCATATGGATTTTCCATGTTATCATTAATCACATTGTGATTGGACTTTTTCAAAGTACGTAAGTAAGACACTCTCTTATGACTCCTCTGAAATAAGGTATTGTGTAAATATATTTTTCACCCCAAAATCTATGACCATCAAAACCCATAATCCACTAGAACATTTCAATTCCATGGTTTCCTGCTAGTTCTGATTTTTGTTTTGTGCTAGTCATCTCCTAAATAAATAAATTGATCATATTTGTATAATCTTAGGAGAGATTAGTCCTTTCCAAAAATACCACATCTTATTTTGCAAACCGTTTTGCTTAGTAACACTCCCCTCATCAAAACAATTAGGGCTTAGTTCACTTCACCTCCTAAATCTTTATCTTTTTACACCTTGTTAACTGCTTTTTTAATTCCTTCAAAAATTGTTTTATTGTCTCACTCACCATGATGTAAGAATAAGTATGTTTTAGGCATAACAAGAGTAATACAGTTTTTCTTTCCAAATGTTCTGTTTGTCTGATGATATTATTCTGACCACAAAAGGAAGATAATCACTGTTGACCGAAGAAACCAAGAAAATCAATAATATTTGTCAACCATTTAAGAGAAATGTCACTGTAATAAGTCAAAGTCTTAATACTTACTTTGGTATTAGTTCAAATATGTTCCTTTTTATTTTACAATTGTTCTTAAATAGTAGCAATGTGCTACCTTACTTTGCAAAGTTATTGTAGATCACTATGTAGGTCCAGTTTGAGGGTGAGGATCTCGTCTTTGAGGTCCTGGAATGCTGCTAGGAGAAAGTCTTTAGTGATGCCAGAGTAGTCAGGAGTGGGCTCATGCCGCTATTGCCGGTCAGTGATGCTGCGCGCTTTGACGTGTCAGCTATGGGGCAATGTGTGGAATCCTGATGTAGCATGCTCTTAATTGAGCTGTCTTTCTTCCCCCTGCTTCCTGTCATGGTCTGTCACTAAGATTGGGGTTCGACACCAGACCGTGTGGTGTATGTGTATGAAGTAGTGGGTTTCCAGAGGGACACGTGACTGCGAGGTCGCCCTGAACAGTTTAGATTAGATCTAGTATCTCCAGTAGGCTGTCTGGGCAGAAGTGGGGGCCCCACCAAAATCTTAGGGGTCTTCCCTGTGTTGCATGGTTCAGCCAAAGTTCCATTGTAATGCTGAGGTTGTGGCCCTCAGGGAACAGTTCGGGCCCCAGGGCATGATAAGGATGCGATACACCTGGCTTATGGGCTGGGGTGCCTGGATCTCCATCCCATGGCATTGTGTCTCTGTGGGGCTCAGGGTCTAGAAGGGGCCAGAACAGTGAAAAGAGCACCGGGGTTCAGGCACCAGCGGTGTCACAGCGAGGGTGAGATCTTGCTGCGGTGGTCTGGGGCCTGCCCCGCCCGGTCAACTCACCTCAAATGTTGCAGATGGGATCGGTAGCACCACACCAGCTTTTGGACTTTTATTCCTGGTGGATGCTATGACTGGTGGTCTTATGGCTCCTCTGCCCCCCCCCCCCCAAAGTCTTCCAAGGTGCAGAACTCAGCCGTCAGCTGCCTCTCAGCAGGCTCAGCTGCACATAGGCCCCAGAAATGCTGTTGCACCATTCCCCGAGCTGCTTAAAGGGGTGAAGTGCGGGACAGACCAGGAATGGTCTCCATCTGCTGACTGCTGCCTTCAGCTTATGCAGGGCCCAATGCCGCATCAGAACGGGTCCCTAGGCTGTGAGATGGGAGAGGCTTAGGGTCCTGGGCCCGGTCACCAGAATCAGTTGTCCAACATGTGCTGTGCCAAACTACAGCCCTGTCTTTTTGCATTTTTATAAGTCACTCCTAAAGTATGACTTATAAGCCGACAATGCAGGGTTCTAATATATAAAACTAGGGTATACTATTTATTGGAGTTAGTGTGCTGTCGTAGTAAAATGCAGAAACCAAAAAGCTATTCACTGTGCTGTACTTTTTCCTCAACGGGCCTAGTAGGGACTGAATTCTTTTCCCTGAGGAAATTATAGAAAACTGCTTCAAATGTATTTCAGTCATAATTTCATTATATGATTCAAAAGTGAAATCATGATTTTTGAGTGAAAAACTAACGTTAATATAGGTGTACTTTAGGTTGGCGTAGTCAAAATTGGTTTAAAACAGGGTGGGAATGCAAACCATTGGCTGGGAGAGTTAACAACCGTGGCAAAAGAGACAATGGCCTGCTTCTGAACCCAGGAAGGACAAGGTGCTAACTGCTGACTATTTAGCAGGGATTCATTATCTGGGACTGGACAGGAACATCTGGCAGACAAAATTACAGGCTTAGTACTAACTCATTTGACTTGGAGATGTGAGGGGGGCTTGTATTCATTCCAGGGAACGTCTTCGACAGCCTGGTACAAGTCTCAGTAGCGGAGAGAACCAGTTTGGACTCTGTCAGGTAGGAGGAGAGGTCATCTAAGTAGGGAAGTGACCAAAGGGCTCGATAAAGTGGTGCCTGGTGCTCAAATGGTTCTGCCATTTTGAAACAGGGATTGGTGGCTAATTTTATAGTAAGGCAAAGAGGAAGTGCTGTAAAAGAAGGTGGGGGCTGCAATTAAACAGTTCAGATTGGGCAGTAGACTTTTTCCAATTACTGGCAAGTGCACAGGATTAATCTGGCACCTTTTACACCACCTGCTCAGGACAATCCTGGACCTGGGAACAGTCCACCTAAAGAATGCCCTACTGGATAAAAGAAGACTCCTGCCACCTGCTGATAAAGATGACTCACTCAAGGATTCCTAACTCTTGCTGGTATCCAGGGACTGGAACTGGTCTTTAATGAGCAAGTAGTTTGCCTCCTGTTTGCCTCATTCAGGGCCACAAAATGCAGAAGGACTCCTGATTCCAAGAGGACCTAGCTGACCACAGAGGACTAGATCCTACAGGGAACCGGGCAAAGAGAGATTAAGTGAACAGAAGTCTAATCTAAGGAGTGGACTACTGCAGGACTGACCTGAAGAAACTTTCCCAACAGTTGGAGACTAAGCTCCAAAGGACATTCTTTGAGCGAGACAAACAGCTTGGTTTATCTGTCCTTGGCTCCACCATGTTCAGCTTGAAATTGCATGTAGGCCCTGGTCAATACTAAAATGTTTTTTTTCAAAAAAGCTTCGCTTTTTCTAGGTGTTTTTGCCTTAATACTGAAAAGAAACACATTTTTTTCTTGTTCCCCTTAACATATTTTAATGCTCCTTTGTCTTTTTGCACATTTTTTCAATTTTCCAAAATTTGTTTAGGAATTGTATTTTCTTGTTTTATGTGCTTCAACGCACACTTCTTGGCAGACGACCTGCTGCTTGTGCTACACCTACCAGGGGCTGAACAGAGATTGGCAAGACTGGGTTTTGACCTAACAAGATTGTTTTCAGTGAGTTGTTAGGGCCCCCAACTCCCAAATCATTAAACTAATTTGTCGCTGCATTGCTTTTCAAAAATTCACACAATATCGTAAAACAAAATGTCCCACAGTGGCACATCTCACAACTCTAAAGAAGAATATTTACCTTATTAGACATTATACGAAATGTTTTATGCTTTATTGCTCCATTGCATCATAGCTGGTGAAGTCCAATTGACTCAATATCCTGTGTGCAGTAAGTCTGAAGATGTAGAGATTGTGTCGTTTATAAATGCAGGTTTTGCATTGTGGTAAAGAGACTAAAAGGGAATATTGTAGTTTAGGAACGTGTACTCAATCAATTTTCACAGCAAATATATCAGTAAGGATAATAATTTCCCTTGGCCTAGCCAGAGAATTGCTAAAGCATACTTATTTTTAGTGCAATTTATATTGAGGATATTTTCGGGTTAAGGAATATTTAGTCTTTCAAATGTGCACCGTCGGTTGATGCTTTTTCACTCATGCTTTGCATAATTCAAGAGCTTCAACAACTAGAATAATTGTCATTAAGAAAACCTCCGAACATATTAATGCGACTATAATGCATTCACAAGTCCCTGCAATCCAAACCCTTAAATGTCAAGCAAATGTCAGTAATTCGAGTAATAGGAAATTGCTATGCAACCATGCTGTTCTAAACAAAAATAAAATTAAATGGCTTTTGACAGCATAGTGACCTGCTTCCTGTAGTTGTATTGAATGGTGAAGGGCACTGGTACTGTCTTCCATGACCTCATTTCATCCCTTCAGCCTTCCACTGCCAGAGCATGCCTTCTCCGTCGTATAGCTCAGGAAAATTAAATCACTTTGGGGCAGATGCACAAAACCGCTTTCTCATATATGCAGGAAACAAATTGCTAACAGGTTTGCGATTACGACCCCCAATTCGTTTCCTTTAAATAATTATTATTTTTGAAAATTAATAATTTATTTGAACCATACATAGCTATTAAATACAAAAAATGCCCAAAATTTCCATAATATCAAACATTACTTATTTTGGGAAAGAGTTTAGATACAGTGGGTGAGCTTTATAGAGCGAAGAGTATGGCCTCCCTGCGGGGCAGTGCCTGTTATATGGCACCCTATCTGCGGCAGCGTGCCGATGGTGGGTGACATGGGCGGAGGAGCCGCAGCAGCTCCATAGCAGCCAGTTTCTTTGTGATACATCCATAGACTGATGTCAGGCCTCTCCAGGGTGATATATGTGGGTGTGCTCTCGCTCCTTACCTTGCTGCACAAACAGTGGGAGATGAGCCTCGGCTCCCCTGTGACAGATGAGGAATGGGCTAAAATGTGGGAAGTGGCACCCAAAATCTCCAGCAATGCCCGTTTCAAGCTTATCCATTATTATATATTGCATCGAGCTATCTCACTCCCCAGATGCAAAGAGTCTATTTCCCGCCGACTACCCCTGAAATCCCTTGCTGCCATTTTCGTTATTGGGGATCTCTTCCACATGTTATGGAGCTGTAATCATTTAACCTCCTACTTGGCGGAGGTGGTGCACCTCCTAGCGAAAGTTACAGCCTGTTCCATGACCCCCTCTTCTAGATTCTGCCTGTTGGGTCTGTACCCCCAGCCGGCTGAACACAAAATCACAACTCAGTTCATTGATTTGGCCCTAATATTGACTAAGCGCAGAATTAAGATGCACCGGAAGCAACCAGTGGACCCAAGGATTGAGATCTGGAGGGCGGACCTTCTGTGGAGGGCAGACTGAGATGGGGGACGCGCTGGTATGAGAGACGTGTCAGGGCAGAAGGGATGTAGAATCTGTGTGAGCCTGGGAGACACTTCAGCCCACACAGCGGAAGGACACAGTCGACATCAAAGAGACTCTATCACTAATTAAGGATAGTGGGCTGTGCTCCATTGAAGACCCGGAATTAGACACTCTCTGACCTTTGGGCTGCCAAAACGCTGCAGGGCTGGCCTACACGCCCATTTCCCTGTTCGGACGCCTCGGTACTGATGAGGTCCAGATGGGTGCGGTGAGGCTATGGCGCTTTTGTCACCTATAGTTAGACCATTCATCTGACTAAGCTGGGGCAAGATCTCACACCAATCAATCAATCACAGGTTTGTTAAGCGTGACTACTCACCCGTAAGGGTCTCAAGGCGCTGGGGAGGAGGGGAGGTGCAGGTTCCAGTCCATCTGTCGAAGAGCCAGGTTTTGAGGTTTCTCATGAAGATGGGGAGTGATGTTGTCTGCCTGAGGTGGAGCGGAAAGGCGTTCCATGCTCTGGCCGCGAGGAAGGAGAAGGAGCAGCCTCCTGATCTGGTCTTTTTGGCGTGGGGAACCACGGCGTAGGAGAGCTGGAAGTTGAGGGGAGGGACAGGATACGGTTGATGACACGCTTGAACAATGGCATGGAATTTAACCTCTTCCCTGTTAGAATGCTATCAGTGTAGACTCTCTGCTTTTTTGGGGGGATTGCTACTCCAACGTATTGGTACCCCGACTTGGGATCTCACAGCTGACTCTTGTTTGTTATTACTTACCAGGTTGACATACTCATTGCTGTTAATGTCAATATGATCATATGAGTATACAGTACTGGATGTCCTCTACTATTGTATTGAATGCTAATACAATAAAAAAATAAGAAATTTGGGGAAGGAATTTCAGTGCTTCACGTACTTGGCTCAAATGTGATCTATAAATTCATTGAAATGTAGACTACAACTATTCCTAAAATTACAATCACATGATCATGTAGGCAAGCAAGGTGATGATTTCATCCTATATTCACACACTTTGCAGCTACAATTTGCAGGGGAAAACTGTACATGGGACTATTCGGGATGCTTACACAGTTCACCTTCTTCATTGAACTCAGTGGCGTAGCTAAGCACTCTGCCGCCAGTGGCAGCCCCTGACTTTGCCACCCCGCGGCCGTGATGAAGAGCGGGGGTGCTGGCGATGTTTCCTGTGTTTGCCGCCCATGCTGCAAACTCATGTAACAGCAAGGGGGTAAGCCACCCCCCCCCCTTGCTACGCCACTGATTGAACTCACGTAAAAAAAATAATCAAAAAAGCGATTTTAACTAATACTTTCATAAATTCTCATATAACAGACATATAAAAGTAGACCCTTGTGTAATTTATTTTATTACAGAAGCATAATCTCACATAGATCCTAATTGTTAATCTACTTTAACTCGCCTAACTTCTGATTTCTTTAATCGTACAGGGACCATGAAGCTTGCTCTTGTTAAGAGCTAGTTGGAACAGAGCTGTGTTGCAAAATGGCCATTTGTCATTTTCTCCCTGGCGTCACCTGTAGTTCTTGTAAGAAATATGAGTGCTATGTAAAAAAAAAACTACGCAACTTCACCCAACCCTTATAGAAATTAAATATCATTCATCCTCAGTAAAATCTAAATTACATAGAGAGAGAATAGGGTCATCTCTCGGCCATCAGGCTGAAAAAAAATCTGCAGTAGCAGCACACCAATGCTGAACATCCTATACAAAATTGTCCTTTGTAGGGAGGTCACTACATCAAGTAACTTCACCTGTCCCACTACAATTTTATAGCATAAATATGGTGGACCAAAACAGTTTTATGTTCTTCAACTAGACATACAATCCACTTTTCAATCCCAAACTTAAGTTTATAGATGAGGGAGTAGCTCTCAAAGTAGCACTAGGGACAGTCCATATATAATGAAGTCCAATTTTCAAAATAATTTGCCAGATATGAACCACTTGAGGTAGCCGCAGAGCATTCCACCAGACAAAAATTCCGAGAAACCGTTTTGGTAAATTTAAGCTTCTTGGTTTGCACATAACCTACTCCATCATACAGTCATAATAGAAACCAATCAACAATTAAATCTTTAAACATGATAAACAATAATAACTAGGGTCTAAAACAATGTTTCTGGTTTGTATGTGTGTCTTACACAGTTTCTGCATAGTTTGAACAAGTCCTAAAATTAAGATTTATAGCCTGCTACCTACACAACTATGGCACTCCGGCAAATGGCTCATTAAGGATAGGGTGGTTGAAGATAAGTTCCAATTATCTCAACCATGCTCTACTTAGTCGTCAAACATAAAACCACTCTTTTGATCACCTCAGTGCTTACCACCTCCTCCAATCATGGTGGCTTCAGATTTGCTAGCCATAGCCAATAAAATTGTATAGCATGAGGTGCATGTCACGTAGCCTTGTTGTTGTTCTTGCATTTGGCAAGAGTGTTGTTTTCTGCACTTGACCACCTTACTAGGTCCCTCAATTATATTGCAGAATGAGGAAATTAGGAGCTGTGACGTCAGCCTCAGTCAGCATTTATTTGAACTATGGAGGAAGATTCTGGAAAAGAAAATGTTGCCATTGGAAAGCAAATATGTTATTTTGTTTCAAAGCATCGTCTTCATTGACAAATATATCTACATAAACACCTGAGCTCACATTCTAATGGGGGAAAGGGAACATTAACCAGGTATTGCAACCACCAAGAATGTTATGCATGTAGGATACAAACAAGTGTATGATTGCAAGAGCCCCATAAATTGTCTTCCAATGCACATTCTTAAATAAAACATAATTCCAATCGGTAAGTGAAAAATAGGCCCTTTCTGTTCTAGAAAAGGATTTTTCATCAGAGCCAATTATATACTTAGGACTATTTCTCCCTCCTAGGATAGCAGATCTCGAAGTTTGAAAAATCTCCCATGTAATAGATTAGCTGCTTAAAGATCTATATTGATGACACCATTTAGAGATCTATTTTTTTGGCTGGATCTTGGCCATCAAAAGGAGCTCACTTCCCCGACTTACATATGTTACGCAAACACTACCCATCAGGATCCTATAATCAGTAACGGATATGATACAGCGCAAGCTGTTGACTGTTACGTGGATAAGCAAATTGCTAGAATCCTCAAGGCACCAATACACAAACCAATGACAAATGGATGGTTTGTGTTCCCCCAACAGAAATATGTATAAGAGCAGCACAGATTCAACCAGCATCGTGCAGAGTCAGAATGCAAACTCATGGGTATTAACTGAGCAGGATAGTTCAGCTATGCCACTTCCCTATTTGTTATGGTTGCCTCCTAAACTTAGAAATTCGTGTAGTGTGTCCCTTCACACAATAGATATTTTGTTAGAACGCTCGGAGTGAAAGGTCAGAAAGAAAGGAAACAATACCTAAGTGTCTCCTATTACTCCAGTAACACACATTAGTTGCTGTGGGGAGTCAGTGGGATACGGCTTGCCTCAGGTCGCACTCACAAGGCAGTGTGGCGGGCATTGTTTGCCAGACGCTGTGCTTCTTTTGCTGAATCAGGAAGTAGGTGATGACATGCTTCTGGGCCTGAGGAGGAGACGATGGAGTTCTACTTGGCATCCAGGGTAGTTGCTGGGAGACACTGAAGGGATTTTCTGACGTGCTTCTGTTTCTTTGTCGGCTCTGGTTGTCTGGTTCTAATTATTGAATTATTGTGCTCAGAATCTAGGTGTTTAAGGAATCCTAGTTTCTGTCACTTGTGGTTTGCCTTCCACAGTGTATGGTATGTTTTCACTACCATGGAGAGCAGGAAGTGTGCACAAAAGAGGTGGATGATTTCCTCTTCCTCGGACCCTGGGGAAGTCTGCCAGGGAGTCAGAAACCTAAGAAGCCCAGGGAGCAGTCGCCTGCTAGTCCTGCTCATTTAACCGAGGCTCAGGTCCAGTCCATTATTGAGATGACGGTCGCTAAAGCGTTGGCTGCAAAACCTAAAAAGAAGATAAAGAAAGCTGGGTCTTCCAGGGTAAAAAGGGTAGAAAGGGTGATAGGCAGAATACTTTTTCTGATTCAGCTGCAGCCAGACCTAATACTTCTGCTTATAGGAAGTGCTTTTCTAGGGAGGATCTGGTCCAGATTTTGGATCATGTCAGAAGTAACCTGGACTTTGAAGAGCCATCAACTCAGTCACAGGAAGAGGGTTTCTTCCCTCAGTATGCCAAGCCTTTGCTTTTGCCTTTACCTCTTCATAAAAGACTTAAGGAACTAATCTTCAGGCACTGGAAGGAGGTGGATCAATACGGTAGTCCTAGGTTACTCTGAAAGATGCACGCCCTCACAGAGGGGTAGGAGGTATTTTTAATCAACATTAGGGTGGATTCCATCCTGGCGCCTTTCACTGCCAGGACAGAGATTATCTTAAACAGAAAGGACGAACCCTCAGTGTGGATGTGGTACAATCACTAATTACGTTAGTACATGGACCCACTAGGTTTGTTTAAAAGACCCCTCACACACCAACCTAGTTGGTGTCATGCTTCATCATTGGGGACCCAACCGGGTGGCCGAATGCCGCCCGGTTGTGCTACAACGCCTGGTTACAGCGGAGCTGGTTGGTGTATATGTGAGATGTGATGTAAATTAAAAATATCTCTGAGAATCCTTGCCTGTAAACTTTATTAGTGGCGGCTCAGGATATGGTTAAAAATAAGTGTGGTGCAACTAGAATCGGAAATTGTTATCCCTAGTTGACTAAGTGTGTGGTCAACATGTTTCAGCCCAGAATGGAAATTACGTGGGGCTTTCTTCAGGACCATGTGGTGAAAAAGTGAGTGGCAAAGTGAGTAGTGCCACGTGAAAAGAGTAAAATGGTACCTACACACGCGCTAAGGTGTGTGGACAGAGATTAACCCAGAGGATTGCTCACCTGCCGATGCTGTGGATCAAAAAATTACCAGTGCTACCAAGAAATGTTTTGCTGCCAGTTCTGTGTCCACGAAGGCAGCTACTTATGCGGTGTGCATGGCACAGTCTTTAGTAAAGTACTCTGAGTCTCTTTCCACTGCCACCCAGGAGAATGTGGATAGTTCTTATATTCTGCTGCAAATGGAGCAAGAGGTAAAACTGTTGACATATGTCTCTTCAGACACTATCAGGTCTTCAGAGCTTGCTTCGGGTGCTTCCATCTTGGCACGCCAGCATTTATGGATGCAGGCTGGAAAACTGATTATGTAGAGAAAGCATCCCTTGTGAAAATTTCAATAGAAGGGGAAAAGAGGCTTGGAGATCAGTTGAATGCTACCATTACAAAGTCTTTAAAAGGCAGGAAGCACACTTTGCCCTATAAGAGTACAGCCTCCAAATCCTATATGTCCTGGAACAGGTAATCTAAGGATTTTTCTAGGAAGGATTCAAAGTGTTATTCTTCCAGAGAAAGGAGTTTTCAGCCTAGTAAATCCTACAAAACCCAGGACTCTGGTAAACAGGCATGAGCAAGCAAGATTTTTTTCTCACTAGTCTCCTCTTCTGGAGGAGGGTTGCCCAGTTGAAAGAAGGTTGCTGGACTTTGACAACATTTGGCAGGAGTCCATCAGAGATCAATGGGTACTCAGGCTACTCAGGAGAGGCTATGTGATTGAGTTACACCAAAAGCCTCTGGATTCAGGAACTATCCCTACATCTATTTCCAGGAATCCAGTTAAGAGAGAGGATTTGTGGTCTGGCGTTCTAGCCCTTTCAAAAACGAGGGAAAATGTGGAGGTTCCGGCACCGGAAAGGGGCAAGGAAGTTCATTCTATTCTGTTTCTGGTGAGGAGGCAGATGGAGGCTGCAGGTCAATTTTAGAGAAGTGGAACAATGGGCAAAGACCATCCATTTCAAAATGCTCTCCTTGCAGCAAGTTATTCCTTTAGTGCCAGGAGGCAACTTCCTGGCCACTATCCATCTTTAGGATGTCTATCTTCACATCCCCATTTACAGATGTCGCTAACGATTTTTGCTGTTCACAGTAGAGCCGCTGCACTTCCAGTTTTGGGTCCTCTCTTTGGTCTCATGTCAGCTTCAAGGTTCTTTACCAAAATTCCAACTCCACTGATGGGACTACTGCGTCAGGAGGGCATTGCACTTCTTCCAAACCTGGGGGACTATCTGGTGTCCTCTTTCTCTCTGGAAACCACAGTGGCTCATGTCACAAGAGTACTTTCAATGGTGGAACATCATGGGTTTCTGGTGAATCAGAAGAAGTCTCATCTGATGCCTGCTCAGGACCAGGCTTTCACTGGTGCAAGGTTTCTAACCAGCACTGGGTTTGTTTCACTGACTGAGATGAGGATTAACAAGATTCATTCACATTTGTTGGAATTGATGGTGCAGGACAGTCCAACAGTAGCAGCTTGGATGCAAGTGCTGGGCTATCTTACAGCAACCATTTTTCATGTCCCATTGGGCCAGGTTGCATTTGAACAGGGTGATGAGACACATTCTGGCTCATTGGTCACTGATATCTCAGGATTTGACATTAAGTATTCTGAAGACATCCATCATGAGAGAAGTGATTGTGAGAAGTTGGCCTGGCATATGCTGTCCACTAGTTCTAGTGGGCACCTTGCACCAGTCCAAACAACCCCTTATGGAGATATGTTAAAGACAACCTTTATTGAAAGCTATCCTAGTGGTAGCTATGGAGAGCAGCCTTCCGGCTAAGTCTTGAAGGAATGTAAAGCAGCTTGTTTTACCAGTCTATAATCTCTTGAGTGACCAAATGAAAGATGACCACACCAGGTATATATATAAAATATATGTATTTAGTCTTAAACACACCCCTCTAGTCTCTTTATGAGGCTAGAGTTCGAAGTACATAAGTTACAAGTCAAATATCAGCAGTATTTAGCACAATACACGTTTGAGCCCTAGAGGCGTACCAAACCATATACTAAAATAGTGGTATATGAACCACGACTGAACTAGAAACAAGGCCTAGAGCCTGTAGAAGTGCTTGGACCCCAAGGAACCACCCAAGGTAGTGACACAGGGGACCCACGGGGGACGCGTGCAGTGTGAGAACACAGCCGCGAGCCACCGTTGACTTCTATGGGGAAAGTCGCGGTTGGATTTTTAAAGAAAAGGGACACTTCGGAGAGGACTTCCAGTTAACCCCTTAAAACTTAAGAGTTTCTAGGACCCACACCCACGTGAGTACCGAAATACTCGTTACCTCACCCAGGGAAGCCGGGTGCATACGTGTTAAAAGGTGTCGGGAATCGTCGTCGTTTTCAATGGCGACCGCTGGAAAAGTGCTACTGCCGTGGAGAAGAAGAGTATCCAGAGCGATCCAAGCCTGGATCGAGGAAAAGGAAGACCTGAAAGCAGAGGGGACAGAGTCTGGGTCACTAGCCAGTGACCAGGGGCACGATAGTCGAATGCCCTCAGATGTCGGGTGCTTGAGGTGAGTTGACAGGCGCCTTAACTCTTCAGCCACGAGGTCCAGTGGGCGTCGATGATGACTAGGAGCTGGATTCAAGCTGTCCCACAAAGTCTGTCGAGTGCTGCGGTGTCGACGACCGGATTGGACCCAACAAGCCTGGGCAACAGCAAGTCACAGGGAAGTAAAGAAAAGGTTGCAGTGCAGACCAGCAAGGTCTGAGGGACTCACCCAGCAAGGGTAAGTCAGGGCAAGTCTGGAGCAACCAGAAAAGCCCAAGCAGTTGAAGAGTTGCCTTCGTGGGGACCCACTAGCCAATGGACTAGAGATCGCGAAGGAGCCTCGAGCAGTTGCACTTGGAGCTGGCCCACGGGACACTCGTGGAGTATAGGCCAGTGATCTTCGCTGCAATTGGTGCTCGGGGCTAGGGCTACTCGGAACCCAAAGCACAGCTTCGAGAGATGTCAGAAAGTTGATGCACTTGCAAATGTGCTTGGTGGCCAGGGGTCACGGTTCCACATTACCCATGAGAGCTACGGGCCTCAGCTTTGCTGGGGACTCAGGGCAACCTCGGGAAAGTCTGGAAATCTACCTCTGGTGATGCAAAGACTTCGGCGTCCGGCGGCAGCTTCAGCGATGCAGACCGGACAGATGCTTTGTTGGTGCCTGCCAAGCAGGGGAGTCACTCCTTGACCCCAAGGGAGATTCTTCAGTCCTCTAATCTTGATGTAGAGCGTCGAAGGTCCAGGATTCAGCTTCAGAGTTTCGTCCAGGGATATCTAAAGTCCTGTTGCCAGGGTTCCCTTACTTATACTAAGAAAGGGGGTTGGACTAACTCTGGGGACCCACCTATGGGAGGGTTTGGAAAGACGGGCGGCTACACCCATTTCCTTTGTCCAGTTTTGCACCAGAGCAGGGGCTGGCAGCCCCTGCAACCGGTTTGAACTGGGGTATGCACGAGGATACCAAATGTGCCCGCAGTGCAGGACTTCAAAGCACTCAGAGAGTGCACCACCCAGCCCCAATCCACTAAGGCCTGTCTGGGAGGTGGTCACACCTCCCTGCAACAGGAAACCTATTGTCCAGGCCTCCCCTGCTGGAGTTTCGGTCAGCAGCAGGAGGCCAGACTCGTGTCTGTGGCTGTAGCATCCATTTTGTGATGCCAGGCTCTGTTTAGTTGGTACCGGGTATACCGGTGCTGTCATGTCTCTCCCTCTAGAAGGGTGGGATCATACTCCCACACCAGGAACTGGTGTGGGGGTATGATTCCAAGGTGTTTGACACCAAACATGACATGTTTCCGTGCAGCCATCCCAAAGTTAGCATTTACCATTTAGATATAATGCACTTAAGAGTATATGGTTAGGCTGCACCACAGACAACCCCGGATAGGAGATTCCGAGGGCTGCAGAGGGACTTTGCTCATGCATGGGCACCCTCTCACATATAACCAAGCACCCTGCCTTCAGGACTGATAAGGCCTGCCATAGGGGTGACTGATAGGTTTCTATGTGCAGTGGTAGGTGAGATATAGTGAACCTATATCTCTGCAAGGGGTGCATGCACCACCTTACCCAGGCTGCAGTAGCAGTCCTGTGGTGTCATTTTGGAGGGCCTTCCAGGGGTGGCACAATACATGCTTCAGCCCCTGGTAGGCCTCTGGGGTGTCTATGCCCTTGGTACATAGTATACCATATACTAGGGTCTTATAAGGGCACCCCAGAATCCAATCTAAAGTGTACTTAAGGTACAGGGAATCCATTTATAAGAGAAAGCAGATAGGCTGGGGACCTGAATAGCAGGTTCCCAGCCAAACTAAGTCAAAAACCATCAAAACACCCAAAAAAAAGTGGGGGCAACCATGTAGTCAGATTCCACCTTCCTACATAACTCCCCCCCAAACGAAAGGAGATAAGGCTAACCTTGGCCAGTTGAGCCTTTATTGACTAAGTGGCCATATAAGGAAGTACCTGCACTAGCATGTTTACCCCCTGTCCTATGGTCCACTAAGCCATCCCTCACCCTAAGGGTATGAGAGGGTCTCCACCATGGGGAATTACTACCTGTGGTGTGCTTTGGTAAAGTAAAAGGCTGATGAGGTGTCTGAGTAGGGAAGTGAGACCCTATGAAAGTTGGTCTCAGCTTCCTCAGATCACTGGTCACCATGTATGCCTGTCTTTCCATGACTGAGTTGCACTTTGCTCTGAGGGTCAACCCTTGGCTGCCTACAGCTGGGGGTTGGGTCCCTTTGGGTGGAACACTGGAGGGACATGGCAGGTTTGGAACCTTTTGGTCCCAGGTTTGCCCTTGCCTAAAAGAGTCCTTCTGGGGAAAGTCCCTACACAAAGGTATGGGGGATCCCTCAGTGTGTTGAGGAATTTTCACCTGGCTAGGGCTACTAGACTGGGTGCCCCTAATCTGCTGATGGGGGGGTTCCTCTGGACAGAGTGCCCTATGGGGTCCACTGACCTTCCTGACCTCTGCAGCCCTGGGCTGACTGAGGCAGGGTAGAGAGGGGCAGGTTACCTGCTCCAGTCTGGGTACCACCTTGGAAGGGTCCTCTGCCATCAGGGGTGGGGCCAGGCCAGGCCTGACTACCTCTGGGGCAGTTCCTTCACTAGGGGTAGGATCAGTTCCCTGAGGAGGCTGACCCTTTCCTACTGTCTGGGGGGAGGTAGACTTTTCTTCAACCCTTGTGCTCTCTTTTGGGGGGGAGTGTGCCATTCTTCCAGGCTCCATCTCTCCAAAATTTCCCTGGGCTTGGGCTGTGGCCATCACAGCCCCACTAACTCTTTCAGGGACGCCCAGCATTCTCAGATGGGCTTGGTGTTCAACTTCAGCCCAGGCTGAAAGTTCCAAATCATTGCCCATCAGGCAATCTACAGGCAAGTTGGGGGACACTGCCACTCTTTTTGGGCCTGTGACCCCTTCCCAGCTGAAATTGACTATGGCCATGGGGTGATCTGTTCTGACACCATCAATGTTGGTCACCTGGTATTTAAACTCAGGTAAAAGCTGGTGAGGGGGGACTAGTTTCCCTGCCACCATGGTGACACTAGCCCCTGTGTCCCTGAATGCCACTGCTTTCTGACCATTAATCATTGGCTCCAGTCTGTACCTGCCCAATGCATTGGGACCCATGGTAAAGGTGGCAAATCCTATACCACCATCAGAGTCAGAGGAGTCTGTGGAGGGGGTCCTGTCTAAACTAGGGCCCACCTCTGTTCCTCTTGCAAAAGCACCTAACTTTTTGGGTGTACTACTCCCCACTGGGGGATTACTACTGGTAGTACCAGGAGGGGTGGGAGTATTTGTTGGAGGAACATTTTCTTTATTGCCAATCCTGGGGCAACTGGGATCAGTTTTCCAGTGTCCAGGCTTTTTACAGACATGGCAAAATGGTTTCTTTTCAGGAGAGGAAGGAGTTTGGGACCCACCCGAAGAAGAGGACTTTTGGGGCCCGGTAGTGGACTTATCCTTAGATTTATCCCCACCTTTCTCTT
Source organism: Calotriton arnoldi (assembly GCA_963921515.1). Classification (NCBI taxonomy): domain Eukaryota; kingdom Metazoa; phylum Chordata; class Amphibia; order Caudata; family Salamandridae; genus Calotriton; species Calotriton arnoldi. The sequence continues at coordinate 197,438 of CAWUFW010001730.1, forward strand.
GGGACTTGGTAGAATCTTTCTTCTGGTCACCACCCTGATTCTTAGTCTTTACTCTGGTTCTGACCCATTTGTCTGCCTTCTTTCCCAATTCTTGGGGAGAGGTCAGATCAGAGTCCACCAGGTACTGGTGTAAAAGCTGGTTTTGACAATTATTAAGGATCTGCTCCCTCATAATCAAATTGTACAATCCTAAAAGTCATGCACCTTGTTGCCATGTATCCAACCTTCCAGAGCCTTAGTAGCACAATCTACAAAGTCAACCCAGTCTTGAGTCTGAGCCTTTTGGGTGTCTCTGAACTTCAACCTATACTGTTCAGTGGTTAGGCCAAACCCATCTATCAGAGCACTCTTCAAGACTTTGTAATTGTCAGCATCCTCTTCTCTTACAGTGAGGAGCTTGTCTCTACCTTTGTCTGCAAAGGAGAGCCACAAGATTGCTGCCCACTGCTCCTGGGGGACCCTCTGAACTTTACAGGCCCTCTCCAGTGCAGTAATCCATTTGTGGATGTCATCCCCACTCTGGTAGGGAGGGACAATCTTGCTCAGGTTTCTATGGTCATAAGACCTTTTCCTACCACTAGGGAAGTTGCTGCCACCATGGGACTCTAGTCCCAACTTTCTTCTTTGTCTATGAAGCTCTAGGGACTCCCTATCTATAGCCAACTGCTGTTTTCTGATTCTCAACTGAGCTTCCTCATACTTGAGCAGTCTGTCTTTCCTTTCATGAGAGGTTTCCCTCCTATGAGAAGAAACAGAGGTCCCTACTGAGGTGTCAGAATGGTTAGACTCCTGAGAAGGAGATCTGGACCTTCTAGGCACACTCACAACTCTTCCTGCTGGGACAAAGGGGAGGTCATTCTGATCCTCCTCCTCATCTGCAGGAGGAGCTGCATTTTCCAGGGCAAGGTCATTGTCACCTTCCTGGCCAGTTTCAGAGGTCAGGTCCTGGGTATTTTCATCCCTGGCCCCTTCCTCATCTTCTGCCCCACCCTCTCTGCCTACCCTTGCAGACCCTATAGGCCTTCTGAGGTCATCTAGCAGGAGCATCTCCATGAGACGTTGGGTGTTGGCACTTTTGCCTGTCTTCAGCTTCCTAATCTTGCACAACTCTCTTAATTCCAAGAATGGGAGGTTGTCATATTTGGATGGCAGGAGCCCACTGGTTCCTGGCAGTGAAGACATTACTAGTGAGGTGTGGTGTATGCACTACCTACTCTAGTGTGGCCTAATAAACTCTCTTGAGTTGTAGAAAGGGTGTGCTAAGCCCTTGACACACAACTCTAAGTTCAGTAGAACTTACTGTATTTCTAAGCTTGAATTTATATGTACCTTAGGTACCCTTAGTGGTTTTCAGTTGATCAATTCAATTGAGATTATCTGGTAAAACAATAGCAAGCTGGAATCCCACACGCGGCACACCAATGTGAGAAGTTGGCCTGGCATATGCTGTCCACTAGTTCTAGTGGGCACCTTGCACCAGTCCAAACAACCCCTTATGGAGATAGGTTAAAGACAACCTTTATTGAAAGCTATCCTAGTGGTAGCTATGGAGAGCAGCCTTCAGGCTAAGTCTTGAAGGAATGTAAAGCAGCTTGTTTTACCAGTCTATAATCTCTTGAGTGACCAAATGAAAGAGGACCACACCAGGTATATGTATAAAATATATGTATTTAGTCTTAAACACACCCCTCTAGTCTCTTTATGAGGCTAGAGTTCGAAGTACATAAGTTACAAGTCAAATATCAGCAGTATTTAGCACAATACACGTTTGAGCCCTAGGGGCGTACTAAAATAGTGGTATAAGAACCATGACTGAACTAGACACAAGGCCTAGAGCCTGTAGAAGCTCTTGGACCCCAAGGAACCACCCAAGGTAGTGACACAGGGGACCCACGGGGGACGCGTGCAGTGTGAGAACACAGCCGCGAGCCACCTTTGACTTCTATGCGGAAAGTCGCGGTTGGATTTTTAAAGAAAAGGGACACTTCGGAGAGGACTTCCAGTTAACCCCTTAAAACTTAAGAGTTTCTAGGGCCCACACCCACGTGAGTACCGAAATACTCGTTACCTCACCCAGGGAAGCCGGGTGCATAGGTGTTAAAAGGTGTCGGGAATCGTCGTTTTCAATGGCGACCGCTGGAAAAGTGCTGCTGCCGTGGAGAAGAAGAGTGTCCAGAGCGATCCAAGCCTGGATCGAGGAAAAGGAAGACCTGAAAGCAGAGAGGACAGAGTCTGGGTCACTAGCCAGTGACCAGGGGCACGATAGTCGAATGCCCTCAGATGTTGGGTGCTTCAGGTGAGTTGACGGGTGCCTTGACTCTTCAGCCACGAGATCCAGGAGGCGTCGACGATGACCAGGAGCTGGATTCGAGCTGTCTCACAAAGTTTGTCGAGTGCTGCGGTGTCGATGACCGGATTGGACCCAACAAGCCTTGGCAACGGCAAGTCATGGGGAAGTAAAGAAAAGGCTGCGATGCAGACCAGCAAGGTCTGAGGGACTCACCGCGCAAGGGTAAGTCAGGGAAAGTCTGGAGCAACCAGAAAAGCCCAAGCAGTTGAAGAGTTGCCTTCGTGGGGACCCGCTAGCCAACGGACTAGAGATCATGAAGGAGCCTCAAGCGGTCGCACTTGGAGCTGGCCCACGGGACACTCGTGGAGTGTAGGCCAGTGATCTTCACTGCAATTGGTGCTCGGGGCTAGGGCTACTAGGAACCCAAAGCACAGCTTCAAGAAATGTCAGGAAGTTGATGCACTTGCAATTGTGCTCGGTGGCTAGGGGTCACGGTTCCACATTACCCACAAAAGCTACGGGCCTCAGCTTTGCTGGGGACTCGGGGCAACCTCGGAGAAGTCTGAAAATCTACCTCTGGTGATGCAAAGACTTCGGCGTCCGGCGGCAGCTTCAGCGATGCAGACCGGACAGATGCTTTGTTGGTGCCTGCCAAGCAGGGGAGTCACTCCTTGACCCCAAGGGAGATTCTTCAGTCCTCTAATCTTGATGTAGAGCGTCGAAGGTCCAGGATTCAGCTTCAGAGTTTCGTCCAGGGATATCTAAAGTCCTGTTGCCAGGGTTCCCTTACTTATACTAAGAAAGGGGGTTGGAGTAACTCTGGGGACCCGCCTATGGGAGGGTTTGGAAAGAGGGGTGGCTACACCCATTTCCTTTGTCCAGTTTCACACCAGAGCAGGGGCTGGCAGCCCCTGCAACCGGTTTGAACTGGGGTATGCACGAGGACACCAAATGTGCCCCCAGTGCAGGACTTCAAAGCACTCAGAGAGTGCACCACCCAGCCCCAATCCACTAAGGCCTGTCTGGGAGGTGGTCACACCTCCCTGCAACAGGAAACCTATTGTCCAGGCCTCCCCTGCCGAAGTTTCGGTCAGCAGCAGGAGGCCAGACTTGTGTCTGTGGCTGTAGCATCCATTTTGTGATGCCAGGCTCTGTTTAGTTGGTACCAGGTATACCGGTGCTGTCATGTCTCTCCCTCTAGAAGGGTGGGATCATACTCCCACACCAGGAACTGGTGTGGGGGTATGATTCCAAGGTGTTTGACACCAAACACGACATGTTTCCGCGCAGCCGTCCCAAAGTTAGCATTTACTGTTTAGATATAATGCACTTAAGAGTATATGGTTAGGCTGCACCACAGACAACCCCGGATAGGAGATTCTGAGGGCTGCAGAGGGGCTCTGCTCATGCATGGGCACCCTCTCACATATAACCAAGCACCCTGCCTTCAGGACTGATAAGGCCTGCCATAGGGGTGACTGATAGGTTTCTATGTGCAGTGGTAGGTGAGATATAGTGAACATATATCTCTGCAAGGGGTGCATGCACCACCTTACCCAGGCTGCAGTAGCAGTCCTGTGGTGTCATTTTGGAGGGCCTTCCAGGGGTAGCACAATACATGCTTCAGCCCCTGGTAGGCCTCTGGGGTGTCTATGCCCTTGGTAAATAGTATACCATATACTAGGGTCTTATAAGGGCACCCCAGAATCCAATCTGAAGTGTACTTAAGGTACAGGGATTCCATTTATAAGAGAAAACAGATAGGCTGGGGACCTGAATAGCAGGTTCCCAGCCAAACTAAGTCAAAAACCATCAAAACACCAGAAAAAAAGTGGGGGCAACCATGTAGTCAGATTCCACCTTCCTACAGAGATTTCTTGGTGGATGGAGTCTTCACACATCAGGAAAGGATTCAGCTTTCAGTCACAGACACCAATAATCTTGACAGCCGATGCCAGCTTAGCGGGATGGGGAGCTTGGATTGGGGCACGCAGGTGCAGGGCCTTTGGTTAAGGGTGCAGCAGTTAAGGTCCTCCAACAGGAGGGCGCTAGAAGCGGTTTATCCAGCACTGCTTGCATTTGCTCCCCTTTGGTGGGCAAGAGCATTCTGGTACAGACAGACAACAACACGGCCATGTCCTACCTCAACAAACAAGGGGGCACAAGATCTCCAGCACTGTTGATAATCTCTAATCAGATCTTTCTGTGGGCAGACAGCAACATACTGGAGCTTAGAGTGATCTACATTCAGGGGAAACTGAATGTCAAGGTGGACAAATTGAGCAGGAACAATACCTCCTTTCAGGACTTTTATCTGACCAGGCAGGCATTTTTCAGGATTTGTCAGGAGTGGGGGACTCTAGTGGCAGATTTATTTGCATCAGCACAGAATGCCATTCTTCTTCTATTCTGTTGAAGGGTGGAGGAGGAGAGGGTTTAGACAGTGGATGCCCTTTTTTGCCCCTGGCCAGAGGGGGTGTTTAATGCCTTCCCACCTTTTTCTCTACTTCTGAGGTTTTTGATCAGGTGGGAGAAATCAGTGGTGAGATTGGTGGCTTCAGCATGGCCCCACTCTGCTTCATGCTATCTGATAATGGCCATGAGGATCAGCAGGGTGTTCCCACTTCCAGTGGTTCCATCTCCCTTAGCATTTCCCTGCTTACAGGTCAAGTCATTGAAATCCCTCAGGCTGACTGACTGGAGTTTGAAAGGGCAGGGTTAAAGGTACAGGGGGTATGAGAGAAGGTTACTTCCTCCATTCAAGCATCTAGGAGAGCTTTCATGCTTTCTTCCTATTCCAGGCATTGGACCATTTTTCAGAAATGGTGTGTACCCAAACACTTAGCCCTGTAGTCTGTGGAGCTGATGAAGGTGCAGGATTTCTTGCAGGATGCTTTTGCACTAGGATTAAAGGTCTCCATTCTTAAGATACAGTGATCAGCCATTAGGGCTTTTAGGACATTTTAGGGCAATTTTCAAGATGCAGATGGGCTCGTCCACAGGATTTTTAAGGGGCTTCTTAATATTAGGCCTCTGTCTGGACTGGTTTACCGACCTTGGGGTCTTTTTTTGATCCTTGATGTATTGCAGAGGTCTCCCTTTGAACTTCTTGTAAGGGTGGATTTGAAATTACTCACCTTGAAGAATTTCTTCCTGGTAGCAATTACATCGGAGATGAGGTTGGCGGAATTGGGTTCCTTATCAGTAATGCATCCCTTCTTTAGGGTATTCGACGACAGGGTTGGTGTATGTCCTGGGCCTTCTTTTATCCCCAAGGTAAATTCAGTGTTTCACAGGGAGCAGGAGGATATTTTACCGGTGTTTCGTCCTCATCCAACGTTCCTTGAGGAAGTGGAGTTAATTTAATTGGATGTTAAGCGGGCTATTCTAGTTTACTTGGATAGAGTTTCTGATTTGAGGATTACTTCTTCATTATTTGTTAATTTTGGGCCAGCTAGGAGAGGATCTAAACCTTTCAATTAGACTCTGAGTAGCTAGATCAGATCCCTAATAGCATTGTCATATAGAGAGGCAGGAACTCAGTGTCTGGCTGAGGTGCAAGGTAGACCCACCAGAGCCATCTCTACTTTCCTTGTGGAAGCACATGGAGCATCTTTGATTGAAATTTGTAGGGCTGCAACATGGGCTACGCCCTCTACATTTGTATGGCATTATAGATTGATGCAGGAAATTTACCTGGAGGTGGTTTTGTGGTTGAATATCTTGTCTTCTATGAAGTAATAGGGGAGGTTTTGATTCCAAAATGGAATAAACTGGGTGGTGCATGTATAGTCAGTTGTCCTGGTCAATGTCATTGCTTGCTATATTTCACTAAGTAATTGATTATGGGGAAAACGTTATGAGGAGGTAATGCTTTAATTACTTATCAGTAATTGCATTACTCAGAGTACATTTTCACCATAATTAATTAACCCCTCCCTCCCTGTTAGGACCAGGCCAACTGTATTAGGTGGCAACTTGTGTCAACTAAAACAGAAGGTGGTGAGCGGCAGAGAGAATTTTTCTACTTTAGAAATCTGGCTGTGTCTGTGAGATGCAGCCGCCTCACTATGTAATTAATTATGCTGAAAACGTACTCAGAGTACTGCAATTACTGGTAAGTAATTGAAGAAATCGTATATTCTCACTAGGAATAACTGGTATTATTACTGGTGCCTGTAGGGGGGCATCCCCCCACTGTTGGGTGAGCTAGACTAAGACACAGAACTGAAAAACGGAGCGACTTGGGTGAAAGATTTAGATTTGTCACCTCTAGATAATTTCAGACTATCTCAATTACTCCACTGGACCCAACTGAACCAATATAGAGAACTGGGGAGCAGGGAAAAGACACCCATGGAAATGTTCTTTTAAAAACCTGATACATCAAAAGGCATTAGCAATCTCTGCAAATTACTAATGCATAATACACAACTTTTTAAGTATATACAAGCAGTAGCGGCTGATAGGGAATGGGACGGTGGGAGGTGGGTGGGGGGTAAAAAATTTAAAAAAAGAAAGAAAACTTACCTGTGGTTGTGTCGCAGCCGCAGCCTCCCTCTCAGGGAGCACCCGGGCTCCCCTAAGCCAATCACAACATTGCAATGCAGCGTTGTAATTGGTCTGAGCGCTGTGATTCGGCGCTCAGATGGGGACAGGGAGCCTGTGCATGTTCCTGACCAGACTGTGCATTGCAGCCTGGTGGGGAAGATGCAAAGTGTGCATGACTGTTTGGCTGGCCCAAGAGGGCAAGCAAAACAGTCATCCGCACGTAGGGACACTCCTCCCTTTGGCCCCTGCTCTGGCCAACCCTGCCTCCCCCCACACCTAGGATCGGAAAAATAAAATGATAATAACGTTCAGTTATTATCATTTTATTTTACCTTTGCACTGCTCTCAAAGCAGTGGGGTGATGCTTCTCCACCTTAGCGGAGGAGCCGCCACTGTATGCAAGTGGCAACAAGGGAGGCAGAACTGAGTAACTGCATAACTGAAGGGACAAGGAATATAGTTTAGGCAAAGCTGTTAAGTACTTAGTTAGCTCTCTGCACAAACAGAATTCGTACCAAATATTGAAGAGCTGGTGGTGTCCACCTCAACACTACATGAAATGTTCAGGACCTCTCTTCACTATTATAGGAGGTGTACCAAGAGAGGCACCATTGCCAGTATGTGGGGGACATGTCCATTGGTTCAGAGATATTGGGAAATTATACTGACAATCACAAAAGACGTCTCAGTAATAACATAAGAGGAATAAAATGAGAAGCTGATCCGTTGATAGTCCTGCTGGGTTACACGGGCGACGATGGCTCCTACCTATTGGGCCACATACCAGGCAAACTTGCTGCTCACATTCACTTAGCAGGTGGTCTATCTATTGCCCAATTCTCGAAACAATCAGTCCCACCATCAAGAAACCTTTGTTGGAGGAAAATATAGACAATTTATACTATGAGGAGGCTTGCAGTAATTTTATGTGATTGCATGCACACAATTCAAGAAGGTTTGTTCTTGCTTTCAAATATATTCAAGAAGGTTTGTTCTTGCTTTCAAATATTTGTGAAGAGTCATGGAACAGTTGATATTGTTATAGCGTATCTGTCAGCAGTGGTTACAAGATTGAATTTATGCCATACGTCCTCCAAATATGAGAGTTATGATGCTCTTAACATATGAGATGCCTGCCCCTATGATAATGCACAATTATTGTGATGTTTATAAGTATCAAGGTATTGGGAGCACTATTTTCAAGACTATCGGGCATACCACTTGGTAATATTAACTCTGTTACATGAATATTGATAACATGGTGAAACAACTGTACATACATATATATATATCAACATGTGATAGTCACCCTTAATACCTGTGATCAATATGCGTTTCAATAAATAAAGTTTTTTTTCAAGAAAAGGATTTTTGAAAGTCAGCCCTTTCCAGTATTATAGGGAGGGTATTGCAGAAAATATTTTCTTTATTATTAAATGGAACTGTCATAGGGTTTCTGCACACACAGAGCTATGCACAGGATAATAGGACCTCGGAATACAGTGGTGAGCCACCCATAGACCTTAGCACCTAAAACCCCAACCCAACTAGCCTTAGCGTCCCATTAGCACCAATGTACCAATGATTAGACAACCCAGAACACGGTATCTTTCTCTCAGGACTCGCAGAGGCAAGAACACTCTTTCGTCACACTCGTACCTGTCCACAACGTGCGTAAGAAGAGACACTGTATAGGTTAAAATGTTTATTTCAACTTACGTGCTCTAAGGTACAGTACACGTGTCAGTACTATTAGCATAATGCATATGAATAATATAAGCAGCATGGTTACAACTCCATAGAATAGAAACGGGGAAAGCATCTCATAAAGCAGTGGATATATGTCTAACTAACATTACCACCCTCCCCGTGCTGAAAGCTAGTTTATTATAAAAAATAGAAGACCTCTGGGCTTTGACTAGCGAACCCCCATACCTCAGTCTCTAGATGCAAAACTACATCAGCAGACAATCACAGCTCTTCTCCCTGGAAAGGTTGTCTCCAAGTCTGTGTAGAGCGGGCCAACCGCTGTATTAAAAACACACTAATTTTTCCATGGCAGCTGTACCTAGTGTTATGTCTAGGTGTGAGGGACTGGCCAAATCAGCAAGACAAGGAAACGTTGTTATTCGACCTTGTACATGTTGTGCAGTCTGAGCCCAAAGTGAACAGGAGAAAACGTGAAAGATAGAAAATGCAGACAGGGCAAAAAGAACTTGGCAAGAGCAGAGGTCGACAGAACAACGGCTCAGAGTAACGTGTGCAAAGAAAAGCATTATGGCAGCCAGGCCCAAGACAACATAGCAAGGCAGGCCAGGGCCAGGACGCCACAAACCACAAGACAGAACTGACCTGATTATGTGTTTATGTAGAATGTTGCAGTGGCCATCCTTTGTGAGACAGGTGACCACGCCTTCTAAAATACAATCCTACTAACTGAAAGGCCTGTATGTTTTTTTTCCACTGACGATAATCCTCACGAGGAGTGACACACCTTAAAAGATGACCGACACCATTAGATGTGGTCACTTTGTTCAATAGAATGAATGTGCCTATTTTGAGGTGTCTTTTCACCTGAGCAGATAAGAGGCCAAAGTTGTCAGTTTAAAGGTCAGTGGCCATTGCTCTTCACTTTGTATCAGATTAAAAGCTGAATAATACGAGAAAGTTGTCAACGGGGGTGAATCTGGATAAAAGGGATGAAGTGGAATAGTGTGACATGTGGTTTGCAGATAAATATCTTTATCTGTTTTGTTTACATCTTAAAAGTAGTGAAAAACAAACAATTGCTTTGAATGAAAGTTAAAAAAAAGAATTTGTGTTACGATATTGCAAATATGTTTATTATGCAAACAAAGTCTTGCGTTGATCCGTATTATTGGCCTGCCAGCAGTTTGGAAGGTTTACCTACTTAAAGACAACTATACTCTTGTGTAGCTTTGTTTCGCAAACTAACATGATCTCCTTTTAAGTGCATATATCTCCTCCTAAGTGCTAGGGGTGCTGAAAATAGATGTGCCATTTTCTTGCGAGTTAAGCCTAAAAGTGTTTCCCTTGTGCTTTGAAATTCAGTGGTTGTTGATGATCTTTTCTCTCTAAACAAATTAAAAGGAGAGCAAAAGTCTCCATTGTTACCTCCATGTACGAATTTGGAGAATTAGTTGAGGGGGGTGAGGACCCACCTCAAATAATAATCGCAATCCTTGTTAGGGTGACCCACAAAAGTCACTAAGTAAATATGTGCTTAATCTTCTGGTAGCTTGGCACACAAGCAGTTAGGATTAAGTTACAGACAATGTGTAAAATACATATGGAGTACTCAACCAGTAAATGAAAACACAACACAAAAAAAATCCCAAGCCAGTTTAGAAAGATTTTGACATTTTAATACATAAAATGACACCAAAAAGACAGAAATCTACTACGAAGAACCAGAAATATGAATTGTTAAAGTTTTAATTAAAAATAGCACCATCAAACACAAAGTGCCAAACGCGGTTATCTGGTCGTACTAGACCGGGCCAAAGTCAAAAGTTCAGGCTGACCGCGATGGAACACAGGGTGGATACAGGGTCCAGGTTTGACCGAGTGGAAAGTGCATCTTCTGACTTAGAAACTCTTTTCTGGAGCAAAAGTGGTCATTAACAAGTGTTAGCAATTGGGTTACTGGTTGACTGGGGAGCCCTGTTCAAGCAGCAGCCACAAACGTAGTCATGGTAAGGCACAAGCAAACCCTAAATTAACCTCTTCTCAACCCCCTGGTAGTTTGGCACAGATCAGTCAGGCGTGACTTAGAGGCAATGTGTGAAGCATTTGTGCAACACTTAAAACAGTAAAACAGTGAAAACGCTACACAAGGTTAGAAAAATAGAGCTTAATTTAATAAATAAAACAAGACCAAATCAACAAAAGTCCAGTTATTAGTACTGGAAATATTGAATTGTAAAGGTTTAAGAGAAAATACTGCCAAAAGGCGTAAAGCGCTACATGTGGATATCATGGTAGTGCCGGACCGGGACAAAGTCATAAGTTCAGTCCGACCGCGATGGAGCACGGGCCGGTTACATGAACCCAGTTAGGCCCGCTAAACAGAGTACCTTCAATCCTGGTTTGGGGAGCATGGCGTGGATCTGTGTTAAAGATGCATTGCGCAGCCAAGGCGAGGCGTCGGTTCCGAGATGCGGCGAGGTTGCAGTGCGAGGTCCTGGTGCATTGATGCCGAGGATCCTATTGACGGGGCTAGCTATGCGAAATCCGGAATCAGGGATGCGTCGTGCAGTCGAGGTGATGCGACGGTTCCGATGAACTGTGAGGTTGCGATGCAGACCCCGGCTTCATTGTCAAGGCTGCCGTCAACAAGAGATGTGAGGGCCTGCACCGAGGATGCGTTGCACAGTGGTGGTTCTGAAGGTGATGCGGGTTGTGGCAGTGATGCAAGTCTTTGCAAGAGGTCCAATCCACGCAGCAGCGGAGATGCATCAGTTATGCTTGGGGTTGTGCCACACAGCACAGGAGATTAGTCAGTTTTGCTTGTACAACAGAGTCTGGAAAGCACCTTAAGCCCACTTCCAAGGTGCAGATTGAAGGTTGTTGGAGGCCTATTATGTCCCTGAGGTCAGATAAGGGACTAGGTTCATCCCGGTGGAAAGTTTACCTTCTGACTTAGAAACTTTTCAGGAGCAAAAGTGGTCATTGACAAGTGTTAGCAGTTGGGTTACTGGTTGACTGGGGTGTGAATCAGGAGGCCAGTCAACTAGCCCTTCAAGCCACTCTGGGATCTAGGTTCAGGAGATGTAGGTCCAGTCCTTCTCACGCAGGCAAGAGGGCTGCAGGCAGCAGGTCAGCAAAGCAGGGGTACAGCAGAATGCAGTCCAGCATAGCGGCAGTCCTTCAGCAGCACAGCAGTCCTTCTTCCTGGCAGATTATTCTCAGGTCCAGAATTGTACTGAAGTGGTTATGTCTGAGGTCCCTCTTTTATACACAGTTGTGCCTTTGAAGTCGAGAAATGCTTCTAGAGGCATGCCTTTGAAAATGGACTGATGCCCTGCCTTTCCTGCCCTGACTCCAGACTAGCTACAGGGGGTTTGCAGTCCTTTGTGTGGAGACAGGACACAGCCTATTCAGGTGTACATGAGGCTGGGCCCAGCTCCTCCCTCCCATCCTGCCAGTGATGGCCCATCCAGTCACACCTAAGCTTCGATTGTGTGTGACTACCTAGTAGGAATACACAACGCCCAACTGCCAACTACACCCAGTAATGTGACCAGAGACAGGCTGCAGGCACCAAATGGCCAAGGCAAGAAAATGTCAACTTTCTAAAAGTGGCATTTTCAGAATTGTAATTTAAAATCTGACTTCACCATAAGTTAGGATTTTAAATTTGGATTCCAGAGGCATCAAAAATAAACTAGTTATCTCTTCCCATTTGAAATTACACTTATATAATGTAATAAGGCAGTTCCAATGTTATCCTATAGGAGAGATAGGACTTGCAGTAGTGAAAAACAAATGTAAGAGGTTTTCACTACCAGAACATGTATATTTTAAAAGTATATGTCCCACTTTTTAAATATACCCCACCCTGCCCATGGAGCTGTCCAGGGTCTCACTTAGGGATGACTTATATGTTTTAAAAAGAAAGGATTGGGCATGGCATAAGGTTTATTTTGCCAGGTCGAAATGACAGGTTAAAACTGAGCACACAGGCTCTGTCTGGAATGGTAGGCCTGAGACATGTTTAAAGGGCTACTTAAGTTAGAGGCACAATCAGTGCTGCAGACTTACTAGTAGCATTTAATTTACATGCCATGGGCAAATGTAGTGAACTTTTTTAGGGACTTATAAGTAAATACATCAGTTGGGTATAAGCAAATGTACCTATGAGTTGAGGAGAGAGCACAAGCACTTTAGTGCTGGTTAGCAGTGGTAAAGTGCACAGAGTCCTAAGGCCAGCAATAATTATGCCAGCACAAACAAGAGGTCTGAAGTAAAAAAGCTAGGGGGAAACCACACCAAGGATGCCAGGTCTAACTCGTGTCCCCCCAGCTCAAAGTAGGGAGAGCTACCCAATCCCTTGGGAGTTCTCTTCACTATGGCAGAAGAACCTGGAGAGACTATCAGCATTGGCGAGGTCTGTTCCAGGACATTGTTCTACCGTAAAGCCCATTCCCTGTAGGGAGCTGGACCACTTCAACAGTTTGGGATTCTCACCCCTCATCTTCATTAACCATCTGAACGGCCTGTGGTCTGTCTGATCCCGGAAGTTAGCACCAAACAGGTATGGTCTCAGCTTCTTCAGTGCCCAGACCAGAGCAAATGCTTCCCTCTCTATTGCACTTCACCTCAGTACCTTGGGAAATAGCCTCCTACTGATGAAGGCTACAGGTTGACCCAGTCCCTCTTCATTTAGCTGTGAGACCATAGTGCCTATGTCATGCTCAAAGGCGTCTGCCTACACAGTGAATTCTTTGAAGAAGACAGGGGCCTTGAGCACTGGTGCTGTGCACATGGCCTCCTTCAGGGTTTTAAAAGCGTTCTGGCATGCCTCCGTCCAAATCACCTGATGTGGCTGCATCTTGGAAGTCAGCTCTGTCATGGGCGCAACAATGGTGCCATTTCCCCTGACAAATCTCCTGTAGTAGCTAGTGAGACCTAAGAAGGCTCTCACCTCTGTCTGGGTCTTTGGGGGTTCCCAAGACAGAATGGTTTCAATCTTGGCCCGGAAGGGCTTCACATTGCCTCCTCCCACTTGGTGAACCAAGTAGACCATTGACCCCTGCCTTACCTGGCACTTTCTGGCCTTGATAGTCAGGCCTGCCCTCTGCAAATCCTGAAGCACTTCTCTGAGGTGGCACAAGGTGGTCCTCCCAGCTAGAACTGAAGACCGCAATGTCGTCCAAATAAGTGGCACTGAAGTTCTCCAAACCAGTCAGGACCTGGTTGACCAACCTCTGGAAGGCTGCAGGGGTGTCCTTCACCCCAAAGGGCATATCCTGAACTGGACATGGTACCCTTCTGGGGTAGAGAGCAAAGACCTCTCTTTGGCCCCATTGGTCAAGGTGATCTGCCAGTACCCAGACGTTAAATAAAACGTACTGAGGAACTTGGCAGCTCCTAGCCGATCTATGAGCTCATCAGCTCTGGGGATGGGGTGTGCGTCAGTCTTGGTGACCGCATTGAGGCTCTGGTAGTCCACACAGAACCTGAGTTTTGGAGTGACACCTGGCAGGCAGCCATGAGGAAATACACCACTGGGCTGGACCAAGGGCTGTTTGAGGGCTCAATAACCTCTAACTCCAGCATCTTGGAGGCCTCCTCCTTAATGTTATTAATGTTGGCTATCACCTTAAAAGAAAGCTTGTAGATTTTACTTGTCACAGGCATGCTGTCCCCAGTGTCACTATCATGGCTGCACAATGTAGTGAGTCCTGGGGTAAAGGAGAATAAAGAGGCAAACTGCCCCAGCAACTGGTGGCAGTCCCTCTGTTGTTCTAGGGTCAGTGTAGGGGAGAGGCTTACACCCTCCGCTGCCCCTTCCTGCTCCTTGAAAGAAAGGAGGTCTGGGAGAGGTTCACTCTCCTCTACCACCCCATTGTCAGTGACTAGGAGCATAGTTAACTCAGACCTCTCAAAGTGGGGCTTAAGGCGATTAACATGTAGGACACTTAAAAGGTTTCTGGGAGTCTTGAGGTCCACCAAGTAAGTGACACCACTCTTGAGCTCATACACCTCATAATGCCCCAAACAGTGGCCCTGTGGGGCCCTGGGCTCCATGGGCTCCATAACCCACACTTTTTGGCCAGACTGAAACTCGACCAGAGTGGCATTCTGGTCATACCTCATATCAAACAAAAGAAGGGACTAAGGGGCAAGTTTACCGAGGTCCAGCGTACATGCCCCAACAAGGCTGTGTACAACAAGAGTACGAAGTTCCTCTGTGATTCAGAATAAAGATGGAGAGATACTGTAGAGTAAAGTGAGTCACTTGAGACCACTGTTGTGTATGCAAAGAAGGGGGGAATCCCCCTTGTCGGAACTAGAGAGCCACCTTATCAGTTGTTGAAACCGCTTTGAACGCTCTGGAGTGGTCATCACCCACCCCTATCTCCTTTGTAATGGAGTGTGCTACCCTGGATTTGACTGAGAACTTCTTTGAATTTAAACAACAGCTTTTTAATCAAAGTCAGGGTACATCTATGGGGAGCACTTTTGCTCCAAGCCTAGCGTGCCTCTATATGGCGGCTTTCGAAAAGGACGTTGTCCAGAATACCACCAATCCATACCACAACAATCTGAAACTATGGAAACGTTTCATTGAGGATATCCTGATTTTCTGGCATGGGACATGGTCTACCTGTGAGGAATTTGTGCGGTGGATCAATGATCAAAATGACTACCTTAACTTCTCCCATACCATCTCAGACACTACTGTACCATTCCTTGATCTAAATATCACACTCATTGCAGGTACTCTTAACACCACTCTGTACAAAAAACCCACTGATCGCAACAGCTTACTCCTATACACAAGCCACCACCCCAAAGCGCTAAGAGACAACTTGCCTTTTGGCCAATTTTTACGAATCAGACGTAACTGTAAATTGGTCTTTGACTACAGAACAGAAGCCAACACCCTGGCATCCAACCTCAAGGCGAGAGGCTACCCAGAGAAACAAGTGAGGACTTCTTTGAAAAGAGCAAGGAATAACCCTAGAGAGACACTCCTCGAAGTATATCAGAAACCGATCACTGACACCCTCACTTGCGTTACATCCTTCACCCCAGATTCTGCCAGAATTAAGAAAATCATTCTGAAACACTGGAATATATTGAGTACAGGTAATCTACAACTACCCAAACCTAGGTTTGCATACAAGAGAACACGCAACCTGAAGGATGTCTTGATACACACGAGACCTAGGAAGCACGACACCGATACACAGAGGACTCTGTGGGGTCTCCCGGCAGTAACCGGACACCACCCTTGTGGGTCCTGCATAGTGTGCTCACTCACCATCACATCTAAAGAAATATCTCTGCTGTCTAACTTCAGATGGACTTTAAAAAAACACACCAATTGCAACACCAAGCAATGCATTTACATGATCACCTGCCCTTGTGACCTGAAGTATATTGGGATGACCATGCGACCAGTTAAGACCAGGATAACCGAACATAAGAGCAACATTCGGTGCCAAAGGGTCACCACGAAACTATATGCACACTTTAAGGAAGCACAACACTCCCCTGAAACGCTACGCTGGATAGTGTTAGAAGCCCACCCACAGATCACTAAGACTGCATTGTTCAAAGTCGAACAAAGATGGGTACATAGACTTTCTACACATACTGCTGGACTCAATGACGACATACCGTGGGGCTTACTCACTTAAAACATAATGACTTGGGAGCAACCTTACCAGTTTCACTATGTGCACTCGTCAGGAGCCCTATTGACCACTATGCCATAGATTGTGTAGATGAGGTTGACTGGAGTACATATGCCTCCCTGGATGCATATCCTTACTTCTATTCAACCACACTGTTCATGCATTTGACTCCTTCCACTTATGGGCAGTGGTAGTACAGTCATACGGAGGAGTCAGTACTGAGTCTGTTCGGTCATCATTACACCGATTTGAGTTATGTGGTTCATGTGCACTGTCTCGCCATGCATCACCATAGTTATTTTTATATTTTTAGATAAGTGTTCACCAGTAACAGACACACCTACCTGTGACCCATGTCCGTGCTTCTATTATGACACACAGGATCGTATATGTAGCTGATCCCTCTACCGCTCTAAGAGTATAGTTGCCGCTAAGCAGCAATACCCCATAGCCACCAGCACATCGCAACACTCCAATATAGCCGCTGTGTTCACCACCCTGTCCCCAGTACGTCATACACAGCGCTGGTAATCACGCGATTCACTGATTACCCACGTGACTCCTCCCACGTCACCGGGGTCAACACTACATCTATGCTGCTCACCGGCAACCAGTTACCATCCCGGTACCGGCGGCAGGGTAGGTCGCACGCGAGAAGCGTTTTCACGCCGGTGAGTGACTATCCATCATTCCTAGTCCCCGACTTGGAGGCTTACTTGATCGCTATTGGAGGTGAGTGCGTTTAGTATGGAACAGATCCATAACCCTGATCTACCCACTGTGGCGACTGACCATTGTGTTTTACTTTGGGCGTTCTGGTCGTTCGCCCTGGTCGCTTGACGCACTTAGGGTGCATTGGTATCACCGATGTCCCCTTTGATGCTCATGCGGCACGGGTTTGCGTCCTCACGCCCCACAGTGCACACGAAGTGAGGTTTATCCACGAGGGTCGGGTCACCGTCTGACGACCGGGACTCCTGACCCATCACTCCTTTAGTGGTCTAGCAGCCTTCCGGGCAACCGGCCTAGACCTGCTCTTTGAGTGTCCTGCTATTTCCCAAACATGTTCAACTTTTATTTTTCTCACAGGACCCAATCGGTGTCCTTTTCAACCGCCGGCTACTGTTGCAAGTAGTTACTTGACGACAGTATAGGTGAGTTCCACCACTGTCCTGACTCCATGTGATTCTCCCGCCATTGAGTTTTAAAGTATTCTGAGTACCATTGAGCACACGATAGTGGTAACCATCACCAGTTCACTGTCCTGCACCGTATGATACAGTGATAACATCGTGTGTTTATGAATTGTCCGCCAGCACTATTGCTTTTGGAAAATAGAAAATGAATTGATGAGATACTGTATGATTGCACAAATCATGTATTTTCAACATGTTCCCCCCTTTTTTTCTACCTTTATAGGTTATCAACCAGAGAACGTGGTATGTAGAATTCACTTACCCTTTTAGTGTAGATAGCGATCCTTTGATCCTAAGGAAGTGCCCTGATCTAATCAACTCTTATGGCACGAAACATGTCGATCACTCGAGAGCAGGGCACGTACAACTAGATACATTGTCACTAGTCCTTTGCCCCTCTCGCTCTTTTAAATTAGGCAGTTTACCTTCTTAATAAATTGTTTGCTAGGACTAACTGACCTATTTTAGATTCACAACCCCCCACATCTACACACACTAGGCCCCTCACCCCCACCGCACCCACCGGCAGGAACAAAAGATCCCCGATAAAGAGCCCCGGTCTGGGTGCCCATCAGGTATTGCAGCGCCGACCTGACGAGGGGCAGGCTCATATGATGAAGCATGACACCTAGCTTGCTGGGTATGTGAGAGCCCTAGTTCCGACAAGGGGAATTCCCCCCTTCTTTGCATACACAACAGTGGTCTCAAGTGACTCACTTTACTCTACAGTATCTCTCCATCTTTATTCTGAATCACAGAGGAACTTCGTACTCTTGTTGTACACATTCTGGTCATACCGCCATTTCATGTCCTTTTTGGCTTGCTCCTAGATTCTCCTGCAGTTGCTTCCAGAAGCACTGCATCTGGTTATGAAGTGCAGCATGTGGCAGACCACATCCTGGGGGGCCTTCCTGGGGGCCTGCTCCCAGCCCTCCTTCACCAGACTGAGAGGGCTCCTCACAGGTTATCCATGCTCAAAGGGGTTGAAGCCAACCCCATTCTGTGGTACCTCCCTGTGGGCAAACAAAAGGCATGGCAGGAGGATGTCGAATGTCGGCCTCCTGGGATCTGACAGGCTCATTATCATACCTTCTAGGGTCCTGTTAAACCCCCTGTAAGCCCATTGGTTTGAGGGTGGTAAGGAGTGGAGAACTTGTAGGTTACCCCACACTCCTTCCACATGGCCTTCATGTACCCTGACATGTAGTTGGTACCCTGGTCTGATACCACCTCCTTGGGGAAACCAGCATGGGTGAAGATCCCCATCAGTGCCCTGGTCACTGCGGGTGCAGTCACTGTTCTCAGAGGAATAGCCTCTGGGTACCAGATAGCATGGTCCACCAAGACCAGGATGAACCAGTTGCCCATGTCTGTCTTGGGGTCCAGAGACCCAATGATGTTGATGTCAACCCTTTCAAAGGGCATGCCAATGACAGAAAAAGGTTGCAGGGGAACTTTGCAATTCCCTCCTGACTTGCCACTGGCCTGACAGGTAGGATAGGACCTGCAGAACACATCTGAGGCCTTCCTTATTGAGGCCAGTAAAAGTGGGTGACAAGCTTGTCAAAGGTCTTGTTCTGTCCCAAATGACCTGCCAGGGGTACATCATGAGCCACCTCCAGTAGGAAAGCCCTGTAGCACTGGAACCACCAACACCTGGGTTGCACCAGGCTCATTAATCTTAGGCTCACTATACAGGAGACCATTCTCGCAGTAAATCAAGTGAGCACCAGAGGTGTCACCAACTGCCTGGGCCTTGGCCTGCTGCCATAGGCCCAAAAGAGAAGGGCATTCCCTTTGCGCCTTGCATAACTCCTCTCTGGTGGTACCCCCTTCCTTTTGCCAGTTGGCCAGCTCATCTAGGTTCCCTAGAGCAGCAACATCCTCTTCTGTAGGCTCCATAGCTTCCCCTTGAGTGTCAGCCTCCTCCTGTACTGTGGGAGTTTCAAGACCGTGTTTCCAGCACCCCTTGCCCTTCCTCTTTTTGGCAAGCATCTGCGCCATTCTTCCACGCTCCAGATCCTCCTGACTACCCTCTCAGGCTGCCATGGACCATGTGGTCAGGCATACCTACTCGGGCAACCCTAACATCTCCAAGTAGGACCTGAGTTCCACCTCCTTCCAATGGTGTGCTCCAGGTCATTGCCAAGCAGACAATCCACAAGCATGGATGGACTCACAGCTACCCTCAAGGATCCTGAACCCCCCCACTCAAAGGGAACCAAAGCCACTGGATAGTGACTCTCATGGATTACACTCTAACTCCAGCAAAGGGTCCAGGACCTGAGGGGTACCACTTGGGGGTAGGACTCACTCCAGTAGCATGGTCCAGGGTAGGTACAGTTGGAACTGGTCAGCTGGGCAGTTGAAGGGAGAAAGGTGTCTAGAAGCTATTTATGTCTCTGTAGCTCAAACAGGAGGTCAGCCAACTGACTCGTGGAGTCACTTTTGTGGTCCTGGGTTCAAGGCAAGCTGGTTCAGTCTTTCTTCAGGTTCCTAAGACAGCAAGGAAGTCCTTCTTCTGATCATTAAAGGTCCAGCAGTGTTCTGAGAGGAGGTCTGTGGGGTCCACTAACATGCCCAGGGTGAGCCTGTGGGTGCAGGGCAAGCCTCTGTCCACCCCCTTAACCATTTCTGGTCAGTTCTCCTACTCTCACTTGATTTGGCTCCAGTCTGACTAGAGAGGCAAAAAGGCACATTTGGCAGGAAAACAACAACTTTCTAAAAGTGTCATTTCCAAAATAGTAATATATGATTCAACTATACCATTAAGTTGAATTTTAAATTGCTATTCAAGTGAGTCCTTGAATCATGTTTCTAGCTGCTCCCAAACAGAAGTTAAACCTTATAAAAGGTAGAAGGTAACCCATTGTTTCTGTACAGGAGAGCCAGCCTTGCCACAGAGAAAAATGACCTTGAAGGTTTTTCACTGCCAGGAAATGTAAAACTTTAGTTATATGTGTACTACTTTTTAAAAACCATGCACCCTGTCCTATGTGCATTTAGGGCCTACCTTAGGGGTGATGTATAAGTATTAAAAAGGAAGGTTTATTTTGCCAGGTCGAAATGGCAATTTAAAACTTCACAGACATGTTGCAAGGGCAGGCATGGGAACGGGTTTTACAGCTCCACTTTAATGGGTGGCACAATGAGTGATGCAGTCCACTTGTAGCATTCAATTTATAGGCCCTAGGTACATGTAGTACCATATGCTAGGGAGTTGTAAGTAAATTAAAAGTCCCAATTAGGTGTATCCCAATTTTAATCAAAAAATCAAAAGAGGGAGTGAAGAGGAAAAAGGTAGAATCGTCCTCCTCTTGATACTGTTATCCAACATAGGGATTCTACCATGTATTATGTGAATATATATGAACCCATGTGTGTGCTGCTATTTTTATTTTTATTTGAAATGTCTAGTCATACGTGAAAAATGGTGCAAAATGATCAGAGCTCCTTCTCTCAATTTGTGGGAAGGGCAATGTTTCAAACATTTTTAAAATACCCCTCACACACTGAAACCTGATTCAGTGTCATGCTTCATCATTGGGGTCTTCCCGCCCCTCTACGGGACGGGGCATGCTACGACTTACGTAGACGCAGGATCACTTTATTCAGTGATTGGTGAGTATGTGTAGTGCGTGGGATCGTGAAAAGAAAATGTGAGATAATTAAAAATTCTCTGGCTAGTGGAACGAAAATACTTTATTGTCTTCCCTGGCTGAGAATAGTAAAAGTGGGGAGGTGTAGATGGTGTACTATAATGAGTCACCTCCCACAAGGTCGACATGTTTCAGAAGCCATCCCCTTGGCTTTCTTCCTCAGGACCAAAAAAACGATCTCTGTTACACCTCAATGGGTGATGGAATAAATGTACATATGCCTGATAGTCACAAACACTGTCCTTTGTTCCCTGTTATGGGAGTAGAAAAATATACCACTTGTACATCTTAAGAACCTGAAAAGAAAAATATTTTGGATAAATCATGGCTTTTATCATTTATCTTTATCTATTCACATCACCATCACGTTGAAAGTTTTAAGCTTTTTTGTGATATATTTCTTCGGGGTGGGGTGGGGGGGGACACATTCAGTCTACAGGATATGAATATCTGTGAGGTACTGGCATGGCCGGACTGGCCATAGCAGGTACCGGGTGTTTCCCCGGTGGGCCGGAAGGGTGGGGGGGGGCGTTTTTTGACCGGTGGGGGGCAAAATTGGCCCCTTTTAACAAAAGTGCACGCAGCAGTGTTCCTGCCAGCATACCACCCCCCCACACACACACACACATACACACACATCCGGAGGCCGGTCGGACCTAATTACCAGGGCTGGTTTGCGATCCCAGTCCGGCCCTGGGTACCGGAGTCTCAGGGGCCCCACTTCAATTCCGTATGCAGGCTTTAGCATGTTGTGTTACACCACCGTTAGCAGACATGGTAAAAGTTGTACCCACTCATCTACAGCGTTGGCAATGACTGTCAATAGGGATCCCATCTTTTGCCTATTCCAGCAGCCGAGGTAGAACTGAGAGCACACCGAGACAGTGTTCTTCCTTGTCCAATTGTCTTTTGTGGCTCTAATTTAATTTCCGCTGCCTTAGAAATGTGCGCCTAGGAGTCAGGAGCTCAGTCAGTCTTGCCATCTTAAATGCCCCCAAGGAGAAGCTGTCTTGAATAAGCAGCTCCACTGACTCTGGCGCTTGCGTCTGCTCTCTCCTGATTTCCACCCCTCTGCTACTTGTCAGAAGGTTTGATGGAAGGGGGAGCAGGGGAAACGGCAGTAAACAAAGCACAGAATCATCAATCGCAGTCTTTTTATTTGCACTCACAAAGAATGCATCAGGAATGAAATTGTGTTTAGGGCAGAGCACTTGTTTGCTTTCTTCCTCGGCCTGTGTATGTTTCCAGATGTTTTCTATAGCTTCCGGCCAGAAATGCATGTTAAATAGCCCTTGCCTACGATTTAAGCAGCCATCTGTCTTGCAGGGCACAATGTATGGCTTCCCTCTGGAACGTTTCCCATCAGTTATAAAACACCAGCACTCTGGGATGTGTTCTGGCCAATGCTGTCCTGGTCCTTGTCCCAGATGCGGCTTCGTGCACATCGCCCCATTCATCATGTGTGTCACGTGCCTTCACGATTAATCATGCAGACAAGGCAGATCAAGCGAACATTTGGACCATCAGCATTTGCAGACAGTGGCCATGTTAATGTTTGCTCTTGCGATGGAAGCGTCTGTAACGTGTAAAACCCGGCGTTTTTCATGCACCGAAGACATTACTGACAGAGCCTACGATGAATCAGCTCTGAGTTCGCTAATAGATGATCTGTGCCTCGCTCTGTTCCTGCATTCAGAGGAGGTGTAAACATCATCAGTGAAAAGGAAACGTTCAGCACAATTGATTTGCGTTTGAGACGGGGAGAGAATGGGAGCCATTTAAGAGGCATGTTGTTGTGCTCGGCTTGGCGCGTGACTGAAGCGCTCACTGATCGAAGAAATGATGCACGAGTACATGAAATAAATGTACGTCACATAAGGTGAGGAGGCATAATGTGGTGAAGTGTAATTGTCTCCTGATAATGCCCTTTAGAACTTTCATTAATGCAGTTAGAAACGGTTTGCTTGTAGCTGTTGGGGGTTACAGAAGTCATTCTGACTAAAACAGTAGGCAGTTGGCTAAAGTATATTTTCAGTATTGCACGTTAACTGGCAGTGTAGTGTGACATCACAAGGAGTCCAGTGACTTAACCTATATGGCAGCTGAATGCTATGAATGTCTCATGATGACTGGCTAATGAAGCATAATTAAAGTACTAATGATTTAGAATTGTGGAAAGTGGGTCTTTAGTACTAGTTCAATCAATCAATCAGGACTTATAAAGCGCAGCTAATCACCCGGTAGGGTATCTAGGCGCTTGCAGGTCCCCAAGGCTTATTCGAACAGCGAGGTCTTGAGGGCCATTCGGAATTCCAGAAGTGAGGTGATGGTACGGAGGTGCGAGGGGATGCTGCTCCAGGTCTTTGCTGCGATGTGGGAAAGGGAGCGTAGTCCTGCTTCGGTAGATGCGGGGAGTATGGACAAGTGAAAGGGAGATGGGGCGAAGTCTTCTCAACTGTTAGTGGAAGTTCAGATGGTGGTTAATGTATGCAGGTCCGTGGTTGTGTAGAGCCTTGTGTGCAGAGGTCAGCAGCTTGAATTGGCATCTCTTCTGTATGGGAAGCCAGCAGAGTTGCCTTAGCTGGGGTGTGATGTGGGTTCGTCGGGGAAGGCCGAGGATGTGTCTGGTTACAGTGTTCTGTATGGTCTGAAGTCTCTGTAGGAGGTGTGCGGAGATTCCTAAGTAGAGGGTGTTGCTACAGTTCAGTCAGCTAGTGATGATGGCTGTGTCATGTGCATCTCGTGTGTAGGGGTATCCACTTGAAGATCTTACGTAGCATTCGAAGAGTGAAGAAGCAGGCGGAGGAGATGGCGTTGTTCTGTGAATTCATGGTGAGCTGATTGTCAATGATGATTCTGAGGTTTCTGGCATGGTCAGAGGGAGTGGGTGCGGGTACTAGGTCTGATGGCCACCAGGAGTCGTTCCATGTGTTGCTGCTGTTGCCAAAGATCAGTACTTCAGTCTTGGCTGAGTTCACCTGCAGGCAGTTGTTCTCCATCCAATCAGCAACATTTGTCATGCATCTGTGGAAGTTGTTTCTGGTGGTGGGATCATCGGTGAGCGAGAGGATGAGTTGGGTGTCGTCTGCATAGGAAATTATTCTGAGACTGTGGGATCTGACGATGTTGGCCATTGGGGTCATATATGCATTGAAGAGCGTGGAGATGAGGGATGAGCTTGGGGGGGCAACTGCAAATCAGGTCAGACACCTGCTTCGTTTTGAAAAACCCAATCTGGCTGGATCAGTGGTTCATTTTCTTTAACCTGATCAATCTGGAGGACAAGCTCATGTCATGTAACAATGA
Organism: Calotriton arnoldi; assembly: GCA_963921515.1. NCBI lineage: Eukaryota > Metazoa > Chordata > Amphibia > Caudata > Salamandridae > Calotriton > Calotriton arnoldi. The sequence continues at coordinate 221,829 of CAWUFW010001730.1, forward strand.
CTTACACTCTATCTCCCTCCACACTTCCCAGCCAACATCAGAGAAACATAAGTGTTAGAAATGGGGGTCTCTAGTTTGCAGAGGTAGGTACCTTTGTCAAAATAGGGACCCTTGCTTCTAGTCAGGGTAAGGGGGATACACAACTAAAATAACCCCTGCTCACCTCCTTGGTAGCTTGGCACGAGCAGACAGGCTTATCTCAGGGGCAATGTGTAAAGCATTTGTGAACACATACAGTAATACAGTGAAAACACTACAAATGGACACCACACCAGTTTTGAAAAATAAGTAATCTTTATCTAAACCAAACAAGACCAAAAAGACAAAAATCCACACTAAAGTAATAAAAAGATGACTTTCAAATGGTAGAAATAGTTCAGGTCAAAGCAAATTGCAGATGCAACACTTTTCACACAAAGTACCTTGGCTGCATCGCGCACACAAACAAAAAGGGTTGCAGGGAAGGTGATGCATCGGTTCCTTACACTCAGGGAAGGTGATACATCGGTTCCTTTCTCCGGGGGAGGTGATGCATCAGTTCCTTACTGCTGTGCAGGGGAGATAATGCGTTAGTTCTTTACCAGAGAGGAGGTGATGTGTCGGTTTCTTACTGCATGGGGAGGTGATGGATCGGTTTCTTACTGCGTCCCCCAAAGATGCGACAGACTTGGCGCCCCAATGCGATGTGACAATCCAGGATGATGTGTGGGTTCTTGCAGCCGCACAGCAGGGCTTGCGTCGGAATCGGTGCAGTGATCTCAGACTTCGGAGATCGATGCACTTGATGCGGAGGGCGGTGATTCCTCGAGAAGCAGGCAGGGGCTGCGACGATTACTCGGCGATGAGTCGGAAACAGGTGCGGATGCGTCACGCTTCTTGTTGTTGTGTTGCTTTTCCAGCTCCTAGTGACAAACAGCCTCCAGAGGTCCAAAACAACAGCAGGCACCTTTTAGCAGGTCAGAACTCCCAGCAAGGAAGTTCAGGGGAGCTGGTGGTGAAGTCTTTGTGTCCCTGAGACTTCAGAACAGGAGGCAAGCTAAGTTTCAAGCCCTTGGAGATCTTCCTCAATCAAGGGACACAGCAAACAGCAAAGTCCTTTTCCCTTTCCTTGGCAGAAAGTAGCCACTGCAGGCCAACCCCAGACAGCAAAAAGCACAGGGTCAGTATTCCTCCTCAGTTTCTCAAGCCCTTCTCCTTCACAAAGGTTCCTCTTGATTCCCAGAAGTGATCTAAAAGTCTGGGGTCTGGGCCCCTCTTTTTATACAGTACAATCCTTTGTTCTCTGTGGCAGAGGAGCTCTTTGCCCAGCCAAAACCAGTTCTGCCCTCTCTAGTGCAGCTTCCTGGCAGGAGGTGGAGACAGCATTGTGGAAGGCAGACCAGGCCCATTCAGGTGAAAGGAAATCTCCTCCCCTACACTAAATGCGGCCCAGGTCTATTGGGCCCAGCCCTGACTCATCCAGACTCTCTGGAGCCACTGCACATCCCCAGCCCCTGTCACGCCAAAGCCAGACGGTCAATACACATCCTAGCAGAGGCACACTGGATGGCTAAGCAAGAAAATACATACTTTCTAAAAGTGGTATTTTAAAACACAGAATGTAAAAATCACCCTCACTAAAAGATGCATTTTAACATTCTGAGTTCAGTTATACTAAACTTTACTTTCCTACCTTGTCCCCAGGGTTAGTTATGTTTATAAGATGTTATAAGCAACTCCCCATTCTACCCTATGAGAACAGATAGCCTTACAATATTGAAAAACGAAATTGGCAGTATTTCACTATCAGGACATGCCACACACACCAGAGTATGTCCTACCTTTCACATACAGTGCACCCTGCCCACAGGGGTCCCTTGGGTCTACCTTATGGGTGACTAACATGTAAGAAAAGGGAAGGCTTGGGCCTGGCAAGTGGGTGCACTTGCCAAGTCGACATAGCAGTACCAGACTGCACACAGGCTCTGCAATGGCAGGCCTGAGCTACATTTACAGGCTGCTTATGTGTGTGGCACAATCAGTGCTGCAGGCCCACTAGTAGCATTTGATTTACAGGCCCTGGGCACACACAGTGCACTGTACTAGCGACTGATTAGTAAATCAAATATGCCAATCATGGAATCACCAATCCATAACAATAATTGACAAAGGGAGCACTTGTACTTTGGCACTGAACAGCAGTGACAAAGTGCCCAAAGCATCTAGACCAGCAAAACAAAGTCCGACACACAGCAAAAACACAGGAGGCAAAGGCAAAAATACAGGGGAAACCCATGCCAATAATGCCAGGTCTAACAATAAGCAATGCAGGTTTTGAGACAAGAGAGATAAAAGCCACCTCCTTGATTCAACAGACCCTGAATCCTTGCCCGCTAACCTCATCAAAATAGATTATTTGCTATTGACATTCTAGCCCCAACTAAAATTAGAAAACCCACTTTGGTTATCTAAATAGCCAACAAGTGTTTTAACAGAGATCAGTCATGGGCAAAATGTGCTTACTGTATCTTGGAACAACAGTGGCGGAATCAGAAGAACCACAAGACAAACATTGATACAAGCTACAGAAGAAAGGATACAATGAAGTCAGCAAAAGATCCAGAACGGCTTTCTTCATAAATGAATTCCCATGGCACTTAATCAAACTAAGGAAAACTTTAAAATCTACCATCTGTTGTCCAACCCAGATACTTTGGCTTGAAAAAGCAACCCCTGTGAATCATGAAACATTAACTGCTTTCTTCGACAGAAACCTAACCAAGATAACAAATGGCATCTCCAGTTCACAGGAAGGTGCTCCCTGCCTTCCCATCCCACTGCCATTATTTGCCTGCATTTACCCCATTCCTGCCCACTGAGATTGATGAATAGCTTAACCTGGCTGTGAGAAAGTGGATTATTAGTTGGAGTAGATGGTATTCCACCACAAGTAATAATATCACTCTTCTTGTTAGGTCCAATAAAGGTTTCAGAAATGTAAACCTGAGCTCAACCCCTCATAGCTATGAAACACAGGAGACAGGCTTAACTTAAGAAAACGTGCAACGCATTTAGAAGTACCAAAACAGTTAGAAAGTCAAAAACATAACACAATAAAAATCCCATTCCCAATTTATACAAATAGAGAATATTTTAATGCACAAAATGACACAAAAACATCAAATAAGGGGAACCGAAATATGAATTTTTAAAGTTTGAATCACATTTTAGCAATAAAAAAACATGGAGTGGGAACCACAGGCTACTAGTTGCACTGAACTTGGACAAAGGGAAAGTTTAAGGCCGATTCCAATGGAGCACCGGTCGGATACAAGACCCAGGTAGATCTTGGTCAAAGAGTTACTTTTGGACATAGAAATTTAGAAAAGGTGGTCGTCAACGAGTTGTCGGTGATACAAGTTGCTAGCTGGATCCAAGTCTGAGTTCAATGATGGAGGGTTCCTGAAGAACGGGGTCCTGGTGCAGTTGTCAATGGGAAATCTCAGAGCAGGCAAAGTTTGGTGTCTGTGCCCAGGAAGGTATCAACGCTAATGGACTTCAGCTTGGTGACACTCTCGGTGAAGGCCCCTGTGTTTGGACTTGGAAACTTTGCTGGAAGTAAGATCTCGTTCAGTGGGACAAACCAGAAAGTTGGATCCAACCAGTGATTCAATGGCTTCAGCTTGACAGTGATCCAGGTCTACCATCAGTTCTTCAGAAGAAGAGATGACAAACAGTATTTAAGCCTCTGCATTTGCAGCTTGGGCAGGAGGAGTACACACTAACACCAGGCAAAGGTTCCAGTACCTCAAGAACAGCACTTGGGGGTCAGGACTCAGTCCAACAGAAGCCACCCGCAGGGTCTAAGGCAGATCCAGTTAGAACTATTCAGCTGGGCCCTTCAGGAAAGTGAGCTTCTTGCAGCTTTTTTGTCTCTGTAGCTTAGCCACCTGATCCCTGGAGTCCATCTCTAGGTCCAGGGTACAGGTAAGAACAGGTCCAGACTGTAGCATTCTCCCCACAGGTCGCAACAGCAGGTGCTGTCCTTCTGTCTTCGACAGGTCCAGCAGCATTCTGAGGAGGCAAATGGGGTTGCCACATTTATTCCCAGTGGCAGACAGTGGGTGGAGAAAACTATTGACTACTTCCTAACCAATGGGGTGAAAGTTTCATTGGTGACACTACCCACTTTTGCAGCACTTTCTGCCTGTTTTACAGTAAACTTTCCCACAGTGTCCCTTTCTACCTAAAACCAATATGGCAGAACCGTTCCTCCCCTGTGCAGAGCTCCCTGTGCCCACTCTAGGGATGTGGGCAGTAAAAATTACCATACCCTTCTCTGTGGTCACTCAAAACTGGTTCTGGGGGCAGCATCTCTCCCACTGGGAGTGGTGTCTGGCTGGCTAGTAGGGCAATAGAAAGTGCAGGCCAGTGACACAATGTGTGCTGCACTCCACTAATGTTATGTGACTTATAGGCCTTGGGTACCCTTTTGTACCATATACTAGGAACTTACAGGTAATGCCAATCAGGAGTATAGCCAATTTCAACATGGTTAAGGGGTCAATGGGGCTTGGTTAGCAGTGCCAAGTGTGCAAAGTCAAAATATAATCAGCAACAGTTAAAAAATGAAATGGGAGTGACCATACAAAATAGGCATTTCCTTACACTGGCCAACAAGATAAAAATATCTAACACCTACTGTTAGCATTATGCTTCAAACAACTCCTTTCCTTCATCGCTGTGGATCCATCACATCCTGAAAACAATCTCAGACCAGAAGATCTTGGCCAACTACTAGAACAATCTCTACCCTACTCTTCTTGAGCCAGATTACTAAGAAGGATTTAGTGAAAAATACTCAAACCAAAAAGGGAACTCAACCACCTTTTCCAGCCACTTATGAAAAAGAATTTGCCCTAGCTAACATCAGAGAGTAAGTCCTTCTCTCCATAGATGAGGATAGACATCTGCCTTATGCTCTTCAGCCTCATTGTGTCTTATGACACGGTCAATGACTCCATTCCACTGAAAAGGCTGAAAAAAAACTGACAGGTAAAACTGGACATACTCCCTATAATCATTCCTTGCTATCCAAATGTGGCCTGTAGCTTGTGGTGCACCTAAAGGATCATCCTTCTTCTCTCCACTATTCAATATGTAGGTATGTCCTTGGGCACAGCTACTAGACCAATACCTTGTGAACTCCCAAAACGTATGCAGGCAATTCTCAAATCCACTCCTAGCTAGCAGCACACCAGAAAACTCAACAAACAGCACTTCATGATTGAACTATGTTCTCTTCTGGATGACAGAGAGCTTTCTCTGAATGAACTGAGCCTATATTGAGATTCCAGTCTTTGCAGAAACTGAGCCTGACTCGCTACCTTTACCTGACTCTATGCAGACATGAACGCTTTTTTATTAGCAAAATCATAACTACTTATTTTCTTTAAGCAAGTCAGATTTTTGCTTGGTTGTCAGAAAAGAAAAACCAATAGTGCATCTGTCTTGATGACTGACCTTCCTGGATATGACAAACACTCTTACCAAATGACTGAGTTGTAGCTTTTGCAAAAGAAGAACACTCATATTCGGAAACAAGTACTACATTAGTACAAATTTCACACTTTCCCTAAGAGTCACAGTCAGTTTGTTGTTTGCTTAATTAAAACCATCTCAATACATAATAAAAAAAACAGTAATAAAAAGGAAATAAATAAAAGTAACTAAGAATCTCATTTGAAATGCATAGGCAATACATTTCTTCTGGGCATCTCCCTGTTTCAATACAGAATCTATAATCCACATTTGCCAGAGGAAAGTAAATCTAATTCTGTACATCTCATAAGTCTTTTTTATTAAAAAACGAAAAAAATAACAGACAGCAGAAGCAACAAATAAACATTACAAGTTTGTCATTAACTACTCCCATCAATTTTAAATTGTAAAACCTCTTATAGCTGCCTGCAACAGCTGAAGCAAGCAACTCAACAGAAATTTAAAGACATTTTAAATTTAAAGAAATGTAAAATACCAAATGCAAAATACAGTGAAGAATGTATTAATTACAAAACTATGCAATAGATCACACCTAAAGTGCATTATAAAGTGCAACGTATCATATCTTGAGTGTTTTTTTAAACTGATCTAACTTAATAAATTTGTAATTCATATATGTAAATGTCTTTCAATACAATCTTCAGCTGATCTAAACTCCTAAATTGCCTAATACTCTATCACTATACAATAACAATGCAGCTATTTGTTAGCTAATTTTAACAATTTTCCAAAATTAACCCATCAGGAAAAACCCTGGACCTGATACTTTTTTTGAGGCCAGCCCTCTTGTAAGAACCCTCTTTGCAATGTATAACATAATACATGGGAACCTGCAATCCCTATATAAAAGTCTGTCTCTAATTTTCTTATTACATTTGAGTTGTGATGCCTCTAGTCACGTGTAATAAAGAAATCAAATAGCTGCTCAGCTGTAATAAGTTATTGCAGTCGACTTCCAGTGTCCCGTTGCCTTTTTCCAGAGTCAGCAGCCAAGGAGAAATGGAAGTCTTTAGGCATAATTGCAGCTTCAATTTAAACTAGTAAAACATGAACTCGCTTTTCTTTCTTATGCTATTTAAAAAAAGAAAGAAAGAAAGTGGTCAGCAGAATGGAAATGTGAATCAATCAGTCATTCAGGGTTCTTGTAAAGCACAACTACTCATCCGTTAGGGTCTCAAGGTGCTGGCGGGGGTGGATCTGCAGTTCAGTCAAGGAGCCAGGTCTTGAGGTCCTACCTGAATTGAGGCAGAGACGTGATTGCCTGAGCCATAGAGGCAACCTGTTTATTTTTTCCATGCTATGGGTCACTACAGGAAATAGAGGATCTCTGCACGTTTCTACACAACCTAAGCCACAGCATTTTTTTTTACCTAACATTAAACTGTTTGAAATATCTTTTTTCAAAAATTACTTTTTGCTGTGTTTATTTTTGAAGGACAGATTCTGCTTGTATTCTTCTGATCTACAGTGAACATGAAAAGGCAAGACTCTATGGGTTTATGTGGTTTGTGTAATGGGTTGTTGCCTGACCTAGTATTATAGGGAATAAAATACCCTCTGCTATACAATAAAGGGATATTGCAAGTCACTTCAGAGTTCCATTACTATATAGAGGAACTGGGCCTTCTTTCTCGTTCATCTACATGGTCCCAGAACTCCCCAGTGACTTGTTATATTCTTATAGTGCATAGTAGGGGGTACTTTATCCTATATGTGAGAAAATGCATCAGTCCAATTGTTTGGACTGATGCTGTTGGATTTTGTTTTACTCTGTGCACTAGAGCACTGCTTACTAGGCTCCAGTGCATGTGCTCTGACCTCTACGCATGTTGAAATTAGCTAAACCCTAATTGGTATATTTTACTTTGTTATAAGACCATAGTACATGGTGCCTAAAGTACACCCATGGTATGTAAAGTTAAATGTCACCTATGGACTACAGCACTACTTTGCCACCCACCAGTGTGACAAAGAAAACATGAATACAGGCCTACCACTGTAGCCTGACTGCTGAAGCTTTAAACATACAGCTTGACTGTCAAATAACCCTTTTTGACAAAAGAAAACCTCCCTTTTAAATGTTAATAGCCACGCCTTTGTAGGCCTTGTAGCTCACATGGCAGGTTGCCCGGAATTTAAAAGTAATACATGTAGCAATTTAAAGTCAACATGTCTTTATAGTGACTAGCACCCAAACACTATTCTCGCTGTACGAATACTGTCTGATCCAGTGAGAAACACTGGAAAGCACTATTAAATATTAATTCTGCTATCTCAGGATATGGACCAGCTAGACAAATGATTAAACAACTATTTTTCATATTTATTAAATGCACAACTTAATGGTGAAGTAGGATTTTTAATGCATATTAGGGGGAAAAGGGACTTTTAGAAAGTGACCATTTCCGTGCCTAAATTTCCTGGAGGCTAATTTGCATTAGCTGTCCAACTGTTACCCAGCTGCGAGTAAATGGCCTAGGTGAGGTATAAAACTGCTCCCAGAGCAGAGAAAATGGCTGGAGTGTGTGTAGGTTTTTTGTTACTCTGGAAGCAAGACCAGTTGGGCTGCGCCCAGGAACTTAATTTACTTCAAAGGGGCTCCCCTGTCAGAAGCAGATGTCAGATGACATCTGAACTGGCTCTTTCTTTTGTCCTCTCAGTCAAACAGGCACCAAACCCAGTGAGGGTCATGCTGTCCCCAGAACTGGTTTGGAGTGACCGCGGAAATGAGGTTGCTCATTACTCTGGCCACACCTCGGAGTGGGCACACAGGCTCTACACAAGGGGAGAAGGGTTTCTTCATCTTAAGGGAGGGGCACTGTGGGATAATTTGCAGTAGGGCACAAGGGAACTGCTGCAAAATTACATTGAGTTAACCCTGGGATCTTTTTCCTTATTGGTTAGTGATTGGCAAGGAGTCACCTTCACTCACAAGCTAGTGTCAGGTATAAATACGGCACCCTAGGGCACCTTCTTCAGAACACTGAAGAACAAAAGGACTGTATCTGCTGTTTGACAATTGTGAGGAGAGATGAAGGGCTGGACCTGCTCCAACATGTCCACAGGATGAAGAATTGGAGTCCATGTTCTGTTTAAGCTACATGGCCACAACAACCTCCAGGCAGCCTTTTCCTTGAAGTGCCCAGCTGACCAGAACCAACTGGACCTAATCTGAACCCTGCTGGTGGCTCTGCTGGAGTGAGTCTTGACCCCTAAGTGCTGTTACTGAGGTTCTTGGACCCTTGGCTGTATCTATTTGGACTTCTCCTATCACCTCTGAAAACCTGGGATTTGGAAAATGTGTGGACTTCAAGGCCTCGGAAGGACCAGGACAGACCTGCCAAGCCAATCTGCCTATGTTGCTACCTCACTGAGCTGAAGATACAGGTTTTCCCAACTTGGAGCTTCTCTTCAGCATTACATGTTTCAGCAGGACCTCATGAGAAGGTTCCTGGCCTAATTGAGCTCTCTTCAGACACAGCCCGCAGCCTCTATAACTGTTTTGATAGTTCCAAATGCTTTACACATTTTCTTAAGTTAAGCCTGTTCACTCTGTGTCTTAGCTACCAGGGGTTTAGCTCAGGTTTAAATTACTGAAACCTTTAACTGGACATAACAGAGCCATACCAGGTATAGACTAAAGAAAATGTCATACTCGTTTTATGGGGTTTTTCAAGCGTAAAGACAGAATAATTGCAAATATTGTATTTACCACATATTTGCAGATATTTTGTGCATGTCTAAAAGCACACTGTGCCATTTCTCACTAGTGATTTATATTCAAATTTTTTCTTCTCAAGTACCCAATATATCTCTATTTTCTTAACTAAAATAAGAGGTCAGGCTCTGAAAGAATTAGTTATGCATTTATACATTTTCCCATGAAATGGCTCTTTGTCCGAAATATTTCCTACCCTTTGAAAATTTTAAAAAAACAGCCCATTATAGCGATCCCATAGCATCTGTAATCTTCATAGAAAAATTGGGCTCCTGTATCTGGCTTAATTTCATAACGTCCGTGTCTCCTTTTAATTCATGCCCATCCCTCAGACAAAACCTCAGAGCTCATATATAGGAAAGTGCTTCTTTTGGCATGGTTAGCCTCCACTTTTTGCTTGATGCCTGATGTGATTTCGAACTGTAAGTGCACTGGAACCCTGCTAACCAGGCTCCCAGTGCTATATCTCTTTGCTAAAACTGTCCCACAAATGGCACAACTTCAGCCACCCTTGTAAGTCCCTAGTAAATGGTACCCCTGGTACATGGGGCATGGATACTGGAGAGGGCCCACTGGGTCTGCAGCTTGAATTGTGCCACCACAGAGACACCTCACCAATGCCATGCAAACTGCCACTTCAGGCTGCGTGTCTTGGTACAGAAAAAAACGAAGAGTCAACATGGCACACAGCCCTGTGTGCCATGCCCTCACATACTGCATGAGATATAGGTAAGTCACCCCTACTGCAGGCCTTACAGCCCTAAGGCAGGGTGCACAAATGGCTTGTGTGGACATATGTGCATGAGCAGATATGACCCTGCAATATCTGAGCCATTCTTGGATATTGTAAGTGCACAGGGAAGCCATAAAGAGTACATGGGCTGATACTTGCCATTACGTGTTTCCTAGCTCCATGATGACTTCACTGTACCCTAAGATGTTTGGTACCAAACATCTTGTCTTAATAAATCCTCACTGATGCCAGTGAGAGATGTATTAGTAAATGCACTCAAAAGACCCTTTAGAGGGTCCCCTGAAAACCTACCAAGCACTGGTGTGGTCTCTGACTAGTCATAGCCAGACTGCCACCACCAGACATGTTTCTGACCTCATGGGGTGAGTGCATGTGCTCTCAGAGGCCAGAAACAAAGCCTGTTCTGGGCAGAGGTGCCTCACACCTCCTCCAGGCCGGAATGGCCTTCCAGAGCGGGAAGCTTCAAAGCTGTTGCCGCCTTTGAAGCTCAGCCCTGGCTTCCCCAGATAGTTGGGGATGCCAACCCCACTGTCCTGCTCCACATTTGGCGGGAGGGCAGGCGGGAAAATTAGTTAGATGAGGGGGAATGTCCACATTCAGCCAGCAACATCCCTAAGGTGTGGCAGGCAATGTGAACCCCTCTCCTGAGAATCCACCATCTTGAGATGGTGGAGAATTAACCTATCAAGGCTAGGGCAGTGCCTCTTCCCACCGGAAGGGGGTCACTTATAGCATGTAGGCACCCTAAAGGTAGGTAGCCCATTGACTACTACCTGTCTCCCACTGTAACGCCTCTAAATTCTGTATTTAGGTGGCATCCCTAGACCTGGAACATAGATTCGAAGGGCAAGAAGAAGAGAAGGACAAAGAAGACCCGCTGCACGAGAACTGAAGCCCAGCTGCAGAAGAAAAATTTGCCAAACTGTGCCTGCTGCCTTTAGGACGTGACAATCACTGTGTGCTGTGCTGTCCTGAACCTGGGAAGACTGCAAGAACCCCAGAGCTCCTCCAGTCTTCAAAAAGTACAGAGAACCTCCCATGGAGGGAAGGTCTCACTCCCATGCACACCGCAGGCACCAATCCTGAGAAGTCCGGTTTGTCGATTTGCTGCTCCCCGGCGATTACAAAGCGGCATCTACACTAAAATTGGTACACAAGCTCTGTAGTGTCAGATCTGCCCCTTCGCCACGTTTGAAGGCACCAGGGCCTATCAGAGCTGCACTGTACCAATATCAGGGGTACCGGACCCCCAACCGCAAAACGTAAGAGGAAGAATCCACTCCGGACTCCCACAACACCAGAAGCAAGCACCCATTGAGGGACATCGAGACCCGTGAGACCCACTTCCAGAGTGGCCCAGCAGTCGCAGAATTGCCTCTCCAAGTTGGCTACTCCTGACAGCGAGGACCTCTTGATGGATGACAAACGGCTGTCCGATCTACTCTGCACCCTTCCCCACCGGCCCCGGTAAAGATGAACCAACTGTGCTCCCACAGCCCTAAGGCCCGTGCAACCTCTCCCCTCGAACAAGACCCCTTGAACCTACCTTTAAGTCCCCCTGTGCAGTGTGTTTTCAAGTAGCTACCTTCATCATAGAGCACCAGCTACCATCACCTTCAGCACTCTGGTCCCGGCTGAAACCGGAATGCTCCTGAACTTCTGCTGCTGGAACATTGGACCTGGTCCCGTTTTCGACCTTCGTGAAAGCACTGCCTGATTTTCTATGCATTTTAACACTTTTCCCATTGACTTTAATGGTGCGTAATTGTGCACAAAAGTGATATATTTTCCGAACTTTGAAAAATTGTAACTCCTAAAGTACTTACTGTAAATCAAAGTTATTGATCTTAAATATTACATAGAAATTGATACTATTTTTATAAATTGCTCTCAGATTTATTCTTGAGCGTCTCATTTATTGCCTCTAAGAGTACAACAAATGATTAGCACTGCCCTCTGATAAGCCTAACTGCTCGCCCACACTACCACAAAAAGAGCATTAGAATTATCTACTTTTACCTCTTTATACCAATTGGGGATCCACTGGACTCTCTGCACAGTGAACTTTGTTTTAGTGCACTATATAGAAAACCAGGTTCTTGGGAGGTCAGCGGAAATGCAGGCGGTGGTTCATATAGGAGGGTCCTTGATTATAGAGGGCTTTGTAGGCATGGGTCAGGAGCTTGAATTGGCATCTCTTCTGGACCGGGAGCCAGTGGAGGTCCTTCAGGTGCTGGATGATATGGGTGCTCTTGAGCAGGTTGAGGATCAGTCTGATGGCTGCGTTCTAGATCATCCGGAGTCTTTGCATGAGTTTGGTGGTGGTGCCTGCATAGAATGCTTTGCCGTAGTCCAGTCGACTGGTGATGAGGGCCTCTGTCACTGTCTTCCTGGTGTTGATGGGAAGCCACTTGAAATATTTGCGGAGTAGTGGAGTGTGTGGAATCAGGCTGAGGGGAAGGCGTTCACCTGACGTTTCATTGAGAGTTCACTGTCGAGGATGATACTGAGCTTGTGGGCATGGTCTTTCAGTGTGGAGGTGGGTCCAAGTTCTGACAGCCACCAGGAGGCATTCCTGCGGGCGGTGTCTGCCGAAGATTAGTTGAGCTTCAGGCAGTTGTTCTTCATCCAGTCTGAGACATTCTTCATACAGTAGGAGATGATGTTGATGTGCAATCTGATGATGTTTGCGAGTGGTGTCAATGTAGACTAAGGAATGAGACTTTGGGGACACAGCAGATGGTGTGCTTGGCTTTCACAGTGAAGGGAGGGTTGTGGACTCTATGGGTTCCCCCCGTGAGAAAGGATGCCATCCATCTGAGTGCATCGTCTGTAATTGAAATCTGGCATAGTCGATCAATGAGTGTGTGGTGGAAGATGGTGTCGAAGGCTGCGGAGAGGTCAAGCAGGATCAGGACAGATGATTCTCCTCTGTCAAGTAGGGTATGGATGTTGTCTGTTGTAGTGAGCAGAGCTGTCTCAGTGCTGTGGTTGGCTCTGAAGCCTGATTGGGAAGGGTCCAGTAGGTTGTTTTGCTCCAGGTGTTCAGTTAGTCGGAGTTTGATGGCCTTCTCCAGGACTTTGGCGGGGAATGTGAGCAGTGAGGTGGGACACTGGTTCTAGAGTTTGCTAGGGACTGCAGAGGGTTTCTTGAGGAGGGTTCTGACCTCTGCATGTTTCCAGTCATCAGGAAAGGTGGTAAAGCTCTCGTTATATTAATCTCCTGATACGCCTTGCTTTGCATGATTATCTTGTATTGAGGCTCAAGCAAAGAAATATTTCTATTGTCTAAGTTCAGCTTTTGCACAACAAATTTCTATGTACCAGTGTAGCTGCTCAGTGGGAGAACATGCCCAAACAGTATCCAGCTTCAGTGCACTTCCAATAACTCCCTCCATCAGATGCACTGTTCTTTCCTGCAACATGTCATGTCAGCATCTTTTTACGCACACAAGGTTGCTTAGCAGGAAAAACCTGTGACTGGGTAATTTTGCAAACAGTAATAATGATAACATAAATGATAACATAAAAAGTACTATAATGGAGGCAGATAGGCTGGTTTGAAAGACGAATGAGCAGGTGTGGAAGTGTTTAAGCCTTTCTGTCAATATATTCAAAAAGAGGGTTTTATTTATTGCAGGTAAATGTATGAAAGACATTTTGAATCCATATGTGAGCACGCTCCTGGAAATTCATTCACATTTAAAAACAATATATCAAATTGTTTATAGTAATAGTACACTTGCCAGGGCGTATGACATCTGCACCATTGATCTAAAAGAGCTCTCCACTATGCTTGCGGTGTGAGAAGATATTTACATAGTCCAGGTAGAACTCCTTGAAAAAAATTAGCATAGGTTACGATTGAGACTACTGATGTTACCTACACCTAAGTCGCCATATTTTGAAGTTTAGATCAGGACCACCGATATGTAATAAATAGATGGTTAATCTGGAAGAGCAAAGCAAGGGGAAGTTACACTTGTATGGTATTCTTGTATTTAAATGATCATTTTTATTTCTCCCATTATTTCAACTGAAACTATATATTGAAAAATTGTTGACTGATAAAGTAGTATGGAATGTTAAAAACGCTATAGGTGTATTGTATGTAATGTCAAGTCCTACAGTGCTAATGACGTTGGTGATCCCTTATAACAATACTTAAAATGTATAACGAATGAAGTGTTCTACCATTTCAAAAGTTTTATTTCTGTACTGTTGTGCATCTCGTGGTCGATATTGTCTAATGAACATTTCTTAACTATAAGCACTTTAAGTGGTTTAGTTGGGTCCTGGGTCTGCCACTCATTAAAGTTTCCTATGTAAAGGCTGGCTTGTTGGCTTCTTTTAGAGGTCTTTGTGCAGTTGTAGCCAAGGCTTTGCTAAACTCCAGAAACAAATTACCCAGGTCTCTCCCTTGATCATATCTGTTGACCACCAATTCCAAAGCTTCTAATTCATCTGGTGCATTCTTATACTAGTAAAGCAATTCTGTTTTGCATGTGCAGTGCACTCGCTTCAGAATGCAGTGCACCCTAATTAAGCTCTCAATAATCTTCTGACCGTTGAGGTGAGGCTGACAGCTGGTAGCTTCCATCCTCCTCCTGCTAGCACATGTGGCACGCGGCTTCATCTGCTTTTCTACAGACCTGGTGGCCCTCTCCTCACAACAGGGCATGGAAGAACATGTTGCTAATGTTGCTGTTCTCACCTTTCTAAAACCTCATGATGCAAAACAAACACACAAGGGTGTCCTTGTGTATTTCTTTTGTCTTAGTCCACACTAATCAAGAATATTTCATGCTTTCTGTCCATTTATATTAGGTTAGTTTTAAGAAGCATGTTCACCTAGGATCATCTCATTTGTTACAAATAATATCAAAACGTGCTTAATGTGCATCCTTAAGGAATGGTGAGAAAATCAATCTAACTATAATTCTCTAAATCTGAGTGAAGTACAAATGTCAAAGATATAGTCTGTGAATGACAAATAAAACAAGAGAAAATGTATCTGTTCTTTACTGCTAACCTACTCTTATCCTGATATGGTCATTCTAGTTCTGGAACACGAAGCAGCACAATTGCAGTTGTGTAATTGGAGATTTTCATTGGCATATTTGGAATTGCAAATTTTTGTTTACATCGACATAGTGTGGATATCACCTTTTTGGCGCCAAAATGGTAATTACCTCAATTAGCTGCTCGTTGGTCTGATATGGCATGTTCATTATGACTTTATAATTATGTTATGTGGCATCTCACTGCTAAGTTATTCGTGTTCGTGAGAAGGAATGCTGGCATGTTCCTGCAGTTTTAGTCTCGTTTGCCATTTCGGAGAGGGATACGTGTGCTCCTCTAATTCTTCTATAAAATGTAAGTTTTCCCACTAGGGTTTGATCAATTGATGGCATCTCGCCCATTTGGAAATTTATGTAGTTAGTATTTACCCTAATTTCTATTGTATAAGGTGTTGGGGATTAAGAGTACCTGAATAGTTGCACTGAGTACAATATGATGGTAACTATATGATAGTAACTATATCCCAAACCCCTCAGCTCACTTTCCCGATCTTTCTTGCTCTCATCCTTTACTTTGAGAGCTGTAACTAAAACTGGCCTCTAGTAATAAAAGGTGTCTTTTGGAAATACACTACTTCTCATCTTCTATCCTCGTTTGTATATAGTTTGTCTCAAGAATAGACTGAAATGTAAGGTTTGAGAAAACAAATGTGATCTCCCGTAAGAGTTATTCACCCTTCCCTTTCCTGCCCAGCTCTTTTAATTAAAGAAACAAGTAATTTGCCCAATATAAATATATACGTTTAGCAGCCTAATGGATACAGCATGTTGGCTAGCAGCTTCTCTTGGTGGTTGGCTACCAGGGACAATTTTGTGAGAAGCAATTGCATGTATATATGTATGTGTATTTGCTTTGCACAAACATTACTAAATGGCAGCAGATTGCTGCCCACTGGTAAAGGCAAAGAGATTGTCAGCAAGAGAATGAAGATTAAAAGCTGGATTCTGGGAGTAGAAGTTGTGTGTTCCTGCTTTTTAGTGAAGTGTTTTTTAAAGCGTTGTGTCCTCAGCTCTTTCCTAAACTGAAGGAGGGTTAGGGTGGTCCTGGTGGGTACAGGGGTGTTGTCCCAGCTCCAGGGTGCAAAGATGTAGAAGGCATGTTGTCTTTTTTTTTTTCTTTTTTATTCCAGTTTGATGGTGTCCTTATTGGTGTGTCAAGTGCCACCATGGATGGTGAGCTTGTCGGACAGATATGAGGGATTGCTGGTCGTGTTGGCTTTGTAAATGATGCAAATGGTTGTGATCATGGTGGAGCAAATTGAGCCAGTGGAGTTCCATCCGGATAGGTGCCATGTAGTCATATTTCCTTATGTCCTGGATGAGATGTGCTTGGGCTTGTAGAATGCCTTTAAGGTGGGGCCAGTCTGAGAGGTGATGAAGCAGGGTATTGTCACCATCCAATAGTAAGAGTACTAAAGCTTGAACACCAGTTAAAATCACTTTCTAACAGTATTGGTTTTCCTTTCTTTGGTATAGAGAGCTGGTACCAGGCCACCTTTGTTTACTTGTAATATGTTTCATGGGATTGAGGTTAGTAACCCGGGTAAATCCACGTGCCTTGGGATTATGTCAAAGCTGGGGTTTGAAATCTCCAGGCCCATGCCATTGAAATATTTGTTTTACTGGTTTTTGGCTGTTGTTCTTGGCAAATAACAGGAATTCTCTCTTGTTAGGGGTGAGCTTCAGGTAGCTGCTAGACATCCAGCTCAGAGTGAGGTGCAAGCACTGTTTGAGGTGTAGGATGTCTGGAGAAGAGATGACTATTAATTAGACGTGTGCATTGTTAGTGTATTGATGACGTTTGATACTTTCATCGGTGATTTTAGCCCCAAAGGGCTCCATGTAGAGGTTGAAGGAGACACGATGGAACCTTGGTGGACTGTGCAGGTGATAGGGATATTCTGAGACATGGAATTGCCTATGTAAATGTACTGGTTTTGGTTGTATAGAAAGGAGGAGAACCAATTATGGAATTTGCCAGTGTTTTCATTTGAGGCTTCAGGTTGTGGAAAAGGGTAGTATGGTTGATGGTTTCGGAGGTGTCTCAGAGTTCTAGTACTATTAGGAGCATGGGTCATCTTTCAGCGGTCAGAACAGTGTCATTTATGCTTTGTATGGTAGCAGTCTCCATGCTGCAGCATGAACTGGAGACAGATTGGTATTCATTCAGGAGATGGTTAGCACTGGTATAGTATTAGAACTGAATGTAAAATGCCTTTTTTTATTATCTTGTCAATAAAGGGTAGGTGAGTGATGGGCCAGTAATTGACAAGGTAATCTAAGTCTAATGTGGATTTGTTCAGTGGTGGTAGAATCTGACCTGTTTTGAGGAGGAGAAGCAGGCTTGGCACTGATGGATCTTCTGTTTTATTATTGGAAAAATTGTGAATGTGATTGCATTTGTCTGTGTGGCATGGCACCGGAGGGTCAGGCAGGGGGTTTATGCAGTGTATGATTGTCTTGAAGAGTGTTCTGCTTCTATTAGCAGCTTCATTGGTGTTATTGGTATAGTACTTGGCTTTTGCTGATGTGATGAGTAGTCTGCATTTTGAATGGTGTGACAGTATTGTAAGGTCTTTGGGGGTTCTGTTTTTCTTCCATTTTCAGCAGGACCTTTGGAGGATGCTGGAGGTTTCAACGTGCACTTTAGTGTTTTAGTTGCAGTGTGAGTGCTCATATAGTTTTTTCCCAAAAATCATTCTAGGTATTTAGAAGGACGTTTTCTGGACATGGATTTAGCAGAGCAAGAGATGAGTTTCATCTCTAAGTTGTCTAACAATACATTGTTGAAGCATGTGAAGGTTTTTAGTTCACTTTTAGGTTGACCTTGCTGAGGTGTTAAGACACTGAGCAGGCAGATTGGGTGGCAACGTGGTCGGTCCAGCCTAGGCATATTGGAGGTTTGCATATGATGGTTGGTAATGTTGAGAAGCTGAGGATATGGCTCTTGGAGTCTGTTGACATGGTGGCATGCTGTACTATATTGAATATGTCAGTGACAGCTGACATTCATATGACATTTGGAACAACATATTCCTCTTAATTGCACAGTTTTATTTGCTTATCCTCATTTAACTTTCAAGGGAATATAGCCTGATAAAGATAAGTCAAGTCCTCTAGAAGCTTGGGACAAGTACTCCAAGTTTTCCCAATATTAAATTTCTTCTACTGGCATTCTGTTCCCTTTAATATTCCTATGAGTTGTACTCCCAGTATGCTACATCAGGCAGGAAAATAATGTATTCCAACCTTTGTTGTCTAATTTGTTTGAGAGTATAATCATTTCAAATTTGCTGCCTCAACTCACTTTTTGGACTTGTTTCCAATTTATTATTTAAAAAATATTTTCTAACAAATACTGTTCAACAATGCTATTTCCCCTGAATGACTTGCAAAGATTGATTACATTTTGGTCGATGGTATTAAACCTCAGGAAGAGGAGTCTCTTTGCTTTTGTGTGTAAAGATTATCAATTGTCAATTATGCAGTCAGCTTGAGGTAATAGCATCCTGCTATCGGTAATATATATTTGTATGTGGAACCCCTCAGCAAGTTGCATTTATAGTAATATTCTTTCTACTTTTTCATACAATGCTATGGGATGGATTATTCCCATAAGACTCATGGTACCATAGTTCACTCTGTTAGAGGCACTGGGATGGACTGTGATAAACATGGTCACGGAGGGCATGTTTCATGTAAAGAAGAGGAGTGATCAGTGAAAAAGTTTGGAAGTTTTGAATGTTGCTATTAGAGTTCATTTTAGTTATAACTATAAAGTAGAACAAATTTAAGCTTGGGAATTAGTATTCAACGCTAGGAGACACATGGTTTGAAACAAAGAAAGAATATATTAAGCTGTTTGCAAAAGAGTGCAGTTCTGAATACATCATATCCTCTGAATACCTTGATTAAGGTAGTAGTGAAATTTAGTCAGGGGCATGAAGAGAAGTGTGAAATAGAACTTGCTAGATGGTAAAGATCGGAAAGAAGCGATTGGACGGCAAACCGAGAGACAGACAGTGGAAGAGGCAGGAATAATTCTATGAGTAATTCACAAGAACAAGTGACAGACAAAAAGAGTTAAAGAGGGCAAAAGAGGAGACTATACATGCTGCTAAATGTTGGCAATTGCTGGTGGGGACTGAAAAGAAGACTGGATAGGAAGCAGTGAGAGAAGGCATGCAAAGAGGACTATATGTTTGCCAGACAAAAGAATGACAAGTCTTTATATGGGTGGTTCAGGTTGAATGGGGTGCAAAACAAAGAAATGTATTGAGGGTCATGAGGCAGGAAGAACTGGATTGGGCGTAGACTATAGTAGTGACCAAGACCAATCAGGAGGGTGAGATTTAAGAGTGGATAAGAGACAGTAAACACTAGGAGACTAAAAGAGTTGCAGGGAATCAGTCATCTCCTAGGTGATAGAAATGACCATCACCTAGGGGATGACTAGATTTCTTTCTGGCTTTGTGTAGGTCACACCGCTGAAACCTCCATCCTCAAAGTTGTGGCGCATACTCTATATTTTTCTGATGAACAGATTTCCTGAATCCTAGTTATTCATGACCTATTGGCAGTCTTTGGCACCCTCATTAAAATTGTAAGGAATAGAATGGGATTTGAAAGGTTCAGGTTAAAAAACAAGTTTATTTAGCCATTTGTCCATAAAATATTCTAAAAATAGGCACACTTTACAGTTAAAACATTAAAAGAGCAGTGCTATACTGTTTCAGACCCTGTCTCTCTGACAGAATGCCAGTCATGAAAATAGAATACTCTTCTCTACCCCCGTCAAAGTCCCCTGTGGATTATTTGGGGGTTCTATTCTTCCAATCTTGCTCTTTGAATCTTTATGTGGAATCACTAGGCGATGTGCACACAAAATATGGTATCTCTATTCTGAAGTGGGCTGATAACTTTCAGTTTTACATTAAAACCCAGTGCTGCAGCAGCTTTAAAACTCTTACCACATCACTAATGGACATACAGGAACTACAGTAAAACAGTCCAAAAGACTATATTTTTCCAGCTCTCCTCCAACACTGAACAGGAATTTCTAGCCGCATGGTCAAACCATTTCAATGCCCGGCCTCACGCCATGGACTGTCACCTAAGGTAAGTCACTTGACATCAAGCGCCACAAACTAGTTCACCTTGATTTACACATCAAAGACCTATGTAAGAATTACAGATTCCAACTAAACCTTCTCCATTTTCTCAAGTCTTTCCTCCCAAAACAAGACCACAAGCTGGACATTCAAGTCCTAGTAATCTCATTTATGGACTTTGGAAGTGCGCTGCTGACTGAACTCCCTAAATGCTGTCTAGCTCCCATCAAAGCAGTCCACCAGAGGAAAGAGGAAATAGTCCCCAGGCAAAAAGAACTCAGTGCATCACACCAGTATTTTTCTTACCAGAATAGCTTCCCAAGAACCATCACATACAAGGTCCTTTATGTGAATAAACCTGAATGCTTATCTTAAAAATGTCAGTCAGTTCTGTGGTAGAAACAGTACTTTAAAAAGCCCAGTTCTGATCTAGTTAGACACTCCTAGATTCATAAAATCTTCCACCCTGAAACAATCATACTGAAATACTAACTGCTATGCCAACACGCATATGACAGGCCACATCAATTTCTTCTTTTAAAATGGACCTCAAACAGTATTTCCTAAAATACCTTTCATGTCTGTCTGCTTATTGTAAACAGTATTCTTAAATCCTGTACCACAAAGATGAAACATTCCCTTTGAAGACTTAGATTTAATATTTTCCAACATGATATTTGGTTGTGTCATTGTTGTTCTGTGCTTTGTCTCTGTAAAGCTCTCTGTTGCCATGTCCAGGGCCATGGCCTGCTATATTGAGAACCTAGATAAATAAATAAAATAGCCAGTGAGTTACAGGAATTCAGGGTGGGTAATAGTAGAGTAAATAAATGAACCTGGGTGGGAGACGGAGGAAATAAGGAATGAAGTTAAGAGTTTGAAAGAAGCAGTGAAAGAAGCAAAGTTGTAGATAGAAGGATGTGAGAATTGAATAGAAGCTGAGAGGGTAGAGTAACAATGTGCGTGGGGACTGTTGGAAAGTGGATTATTAGTAGGAATAAGTAGGAGCTTACCACTAGAAATAAGGCCATAATCACAATAAAAGGTTCAGTCAAGGTCTCAATAAATTATTCCTTTGCTCAACCCTTGGTAGCTGGTAACGAGCAGGCAAGCTTAACTTAGGAGACAGGAGTGCAAAGCTTTTAAAAACACATGTGCATTACATAATTAAGACACAATACACAATAAAAATCCAACACCAATTTATAAAAATAGGTTATATTTTTATGAACAAATAAACACCAAAATGACACCAATCCAATGTAGGGAACCAGAGATATGACTTTTTAAAGACTAAACACTTTCTAGTGCTTAAAAACCAAAACCACCAACTTGGGACATTTGGTCAGACTTGACCGAGACGAAGTTGAAGTTTAAGGCCTACCGAGGGAGAGCCCTGGTTGGATACAATAAGTGGGAGGCCTCAG
This sequence comes from Calotriton arnoldi, assembly GCA_963921515.1. NCBI lineage: Eukaryota > Metazoa > Chordata > Amphibia > Caudata > Salamandridae > Calotriton > Calotriton arnoldi. The sequence goes on from CAWUFW010001730.1 coordinate 243,461, forward strand.
TCAAAATTTTACCTTCACACTGAGAAACCTTTCTGGAGGATTTTTTCTTGAAGTGGAGCAAAGTTCCTCTTCAGGCCCGATTCGCATCGCTGGCTTCGTTCAGCACGAGCCCCCGGTCAAGTCCTAGAAGTTTTGAGCTCCAGAGCTTTCAGGGGGACGAACCTGAAATCCAGGCTGTGTCACGGTTCAACATAGTCGGCTTGACTCTCTATGTCGGTTTGGTCACCTTATGGAGCTTTTTCCAAAAGTCGCTCCAGACTTCTGGAACTTCTTCCTGAACTTCCTCTTGTAGTTTCAAAGTGTCCAAAACACCCATCCTAGGGTCTAGAAGCTCTGAGATGGTCCTTGGGATGTTGGGACTACGTTTCCTACAATGCACCTGGCCAAATACTAAAACGTCCACTGGACCCACTCCAGGATGGTGACTTCTTGGTGGAGATGATGAAGGTGGGCTTTGTTACCCTTTAGCTGTCAGAGAGTCCACACCCTAATCCTTATGAAGCCAGGCGAAGTCCTTAGTGCTGTTGTACCAGATTGTGCACCAGGTGCAGTACTTCAGAGTGCAGTCCTTTGGGTGCAGATCAGGGTTCCAGCAGGGCAGTCCTTCTTCTCCTTGCTGTTTCAGGCAGTAGATCTGGGTTGCTTGGCAATTCTTTCTTATTTATTCAGTGTTCCTGGACTTTAAGCAAGGGGTCACCCCTGACCAATGGGATGTGGGGTGCCCCCCTCAGGTATGACCACTTCCTCCAAAGTGGAGCATATTCTTGTCCCAAAAAGTACTATTCTTCTAAAATCCAAAATGGCGAAACTTTCTCCTGAAGGGTTAGGTCTGGCTAAGCCAACCCACTGGTGTGGCTAACATTCTCTAACACTCCCTCCCCCCCCCCCCAGCCCCTTCACTAATCTAATTACAGGGGCTCCCGTGTGGCTAGGTGTGCAGGATGTGGGGTGAGTCTGTGCTGTCCTAAAGTGTCATTCTCCCTTTGAAGACCAGTCAGGCAACTCCACCCCCATCCTGCCCTTTGCTTCTGCAGCTGCAGTTCTCCACTGACAAGAAATCCTTTGTCTCTCTAGCTGGCCACTTCACACCTCATAAAGACAACTTGACTCAGCCTGACAGAGGCTGGCCAATCAGGAGAGGGTAGCTGAAAGGCTGGAATTTGGCTTACAGAAAATAAAGTTCTATGATTTATTTTCTGTAATAGTTATAACAAATCTAATAATTACAAGTTGTTGGATTTATTTTAACTTGTATTTAAGTCTTTAAATGACATTTCTAACTTGTTCCTGTCAATATTTATACTTAAATAAAATATTCCAATGTTAGCCTATGGGGCTAGTTGTCTTCAATGGGGGGGGAATGAAATTGGCAGTTTTCCCCAGACCAGGGCTTATAAAAACAACACTTATAATGTCCTTGCTTATAGTTACAAGACAACCTCCCCCTGGGGCACCTATGGGAGACCTTAGGAGTGACTTGTATGTAAAAAATAAGGTAGTTTGTGACTTTGGAACTGCCTTTAAATCCAACGTCTAATTTGCATATACATGTAATGTAAAGGCAGCCTGAAAAGCAGTAATGTCTTTAAAATTACAGCAGGAAACTCAGTAATGCACACTTATGCGCATTAAGTCTACTGGGCCTCTAAACCAACATACCCTATTATATACTAGGTGCTTACAGCTACACTGTCAGTACCAATTGTAATTACACCTAATTACCATATATATCTTATAATCATAGCACTGGCCCTGGGTCTGGTAAGCAGGGCCCAGGGCACCGTCAGAGTCAGTTACCACCAGTACCAAGAAAAATATGGGGGTGATCAGGGCAAAAAGGATGACTATCTCACAGGGACTGTACGCCCACTCACCTACTCTAGCTCCTGGACACCCTCACAGGTGGAGCTGCGCTCTACAAATCGACATAACATACCTTACCTCTATCACAGCCCAACCACTTAAAAACTACAGGAGACGCCGAAGAAAATGAGGTTGATGGGACTGTTTGAGACTCTTGGAAACTGTTGTCAGCAATTTGAACACAACTTAAAAAGGTATTTGTAACTACAAAACGTTCCTTTTCAAAGTGGGCCTAAAGCAGCATCTGTTGTACACAGAACACACAATCCAGTTACAGTTTAACCTCTTCGGTGCTCATGACGGCCCCTGGCCGACCGACGTCACGGTGGGCGTGTGCTAAGGACGGCCGGGGGCCGTCCGAATCCCGCCCACTTATTAATTCGCCCACTTATTAGAATTCGCGCAGCGCCGAAGGGGTTAATAAACAGGTTTAAGAAAACAGAACTAGATACAAGTATGTGGACTGCAATGCATTGTGGTGAGCAGGGTTGCCACCTGATACTGGCACCACTGGTATCTGTATAAAAATAAGCAAAAGCAACTGCAGCCGTTATTTTTAGCCCTTATCTGTAAATACTTAAAAAAGCAAATATAAACAGAAAACAGTTTTCAAATATGTTTTAAAGGTGCACCAACGATCCCTGGCAATAATGAAAGTAAATAAAGGCACAAAAATCATGTCACAAATGAATATATACGATTTTGTATAAAAAGTCCTATTTAATATCAAGACCGGGCCTTTGCTTACTCTTAAAATAACAACAAATGGTCGGATTTTAATGTTGGAAAAGGTGCAACCCTAGTGATGAAGGACGGGTATGGGGAGGCTGAACATGCTGTACCTACCCCTGCCACGAGGGGGTGGGCGAGAGGCGGAAGAGGAGAAGCGAGATAAGGAAGGGCAGACAGTCTACCATGAGAGACAGGAAACATGCTGTGGGCCTAGCTCTGCACAGAAGAGACGACAATAAGAACGTCGTTGTGCATCAGGGGACGGCAACAACCTCCTCCCAGAACATTGCAGCACTTGAGAAAAACACGTTATTCTAAAATTTTGAAACCCTTGGGAAACACAACGGAAAAACCTGGACGACTGAAGGAGTTGGACACATTTCTAAATTTCTGTTGGGCCTTTTCCATAAAATGTTAAGTTACAAGCCAAATTTATTCTAAGATGTAGCTGTCAGATTGGCATTTGACTTGAGGGGTCAACAATGCTGAAATATTCATTCGTGTTGTAGAGCAGCCCTAACCTAAAATACCGTGCGCACATGACATCTAGTGGCTGCAAGCCGTCAGCTTTCATTTAATAAACCAAGCTTGGCTACCACCGACGACAGGTGTTCAACAGGTCTTTTCTGCTCCATACACTTGAGCAAGAAAAAAATATATAAAAAAAAAATATATATATATATATATTTTTTTTTTCAGCGACTGAAAGGCAGTCCTGTCAAACGAAATGTAAGTCTAGCCTTGCAGAAACAATATCATATTGCAATATTCTCCACCAGTTTTACAACTCTCTGCGGCACTCGATACCATAGTAACACAACTTGCAGTTGTCGAAATAAGCAGGACTGTTCGTTTGCACCTTTATTGTTGCTATTTCTTGTAATATGAAATAAAGTAAGCCCTGCTTGCACCAGGACAAGCATAAGTCATCCTGCTTTCACGATATTGTCCTATAGCTACCTTATAGAAGGTGAATACAAAACAATGTATCCACTTTCTAAAGGTAAACGGGTTTGTTCCAGGTGTACAACACAAGTATATTCACGGCTCTGTGCGGTTATTCCTCATTCCAGTGAAAACTTGTAATCTGTTCCTTTGGCAACATCATGTCCGCCATTAGTTTTTGCTATTATTTATTTATTTATCTATGTGTATCTCCATCCTAAATGTAGACCAAGGAACTGTTCCACAGCACTGAGAGGCAGAGGAAGAGTAGAGAGGAAACGAGGGAGTGAGGTGACGGTGAGAGTCAAGAACAGGCAATCAAGTTCTGCACCGTGTGGCTAACCGTTATGGAGAATAGTAGGTGTTGAGCTTTCCTGAAACTGCATCAGGCTTTATTCTTAGTTTAAGGTAAGTAGCAGTGAGCTCTTGCCCGAGAAACTGCATCAGCCAATATGATTTCTGTAAACTTGGAAGAGAAGGTAATGAGGCATGGGGATAACTTAGACGACAGCTGGTGTGTATCGGGAGTTTCTGTTCTGAAGGTAGGTTGGTCTGGAATGATGCAGGGCCTTGTAAGGGGCACATAGAACGTAAGTTAGATGTAAGCATTCTCAAGAAGCCAATGTAGACCACTTAATCCTGGTTTGGCAGGGTAAGGAAGGTGGAGAGCTATGTGTGTACAGCATGACAAAGTGATGAATAATGCCTTCATTAGCCCATACCCTAGATTCTCTTCTAACTACACCTGTGCACCTCAATGTCTTTATAATCTTCACCACCAAGGTTGTGAGTTCCACATTGCTTAAAATCAGAAAATTCCACCAGTACCTCAAATTATGGACAGTATAATAATAATCTAATAAATGCAGTGGCTCTGATAATGCTAGACTGTTGCAGGAGCTTGCCCGTGTGATTTACTCACTACACCATCACTCCAAGGCCCAAAACATTAATATTGGCACTTAGTCTTTCCAAACTGATCAGACGTTCGCCCTGCTTTCTTCTTTAATTCCAGGTTGGAGTTAAAGAGACAAGATAACTGCAAGATAAAAAAAATCTAAAAAGCCTCAAACTAGAATTTAAGTCGTCCTTCACTATGGCAACCAAAAGACAAGATAACTGCAAGATAAAAAAAATCTAAAAAGCCTCAAACTAGAATTTAAGTCGCCCTTCACTAAGGCATCCAACGTCGTTAGACCAGCCCCACATCGTGCCCCAAATTCTCTATGTGTTTGGCTAATCTGCACCTCTTTACATGCTCTCAAACCTGCATGCGCCTCTCCACGTGCGCCTCTGTCCGCTTCTTTTGAATATCCTGTTTACCGGTGTCAACGCAACGCCACTTCCTGTCTCGTCAAGTTAAAATGAGACATCAACACCCCTCTCTTCGACCTTGACTGTCCAGGAGCATAAACCTGCCACTTGGCACATTTACACTCACCGTCTATAAATCCTGCAATCAGAGTGTAATTATGTAACGTAAATGCATATCATTAACAATCATTTGCAAATTGTTGTCAGTTTTCATGTCCCACTGCTCAGATCATCATGGATCGTCAATTACCTTCAGGCAGCCATCCAAACTGCAGCTGTTGTTTGCCAGGTGATGCTATCTGCACTCCTCTAAACGCTAATAGTTTAAAATAAGTACAAATAAAATATGTTCTGTGTTTCAAAACATCCTAGAAAAAAATTAACGGCTATATCGATGTTCTTGCTCGTCGGCGCTTGAAATCGACGTCGTTTAATATTTCTCTTCCAAAAGAATAAATTGTAAAACAAAATGGCCACACAGACACATTGGCAGGACCATCTTTGTGGCAATTAATATATGTTTCCTGGGTAAAAAAAGAAAACTGTCCAGTGAAACATAGCGTAGGGACCTGCCAAAAGGAAATGCCAAGCCCATTATTTGGCTAATCCCCTTCATTTATTTTGTCACTTTAGTCCTTTTGTTGTTAAGCATTCCTGTGACATTCACGGGTCGGAGCAGTAAACCAAACCCTTCTTTGAAACGAAGTGCCAACACTTCATCCTACAATGGTCCTAGTCCGCCCCAGCAGTGATTTGTTGGAGGAAGTGTACATTTGAAGGAGCACTCTTACAGTGTTGGTATAACCATGACCTTCAACGCCAAGCTCCCTCTTGTAATTCAGTGATGAGACGCATTCACATCATTTTCCTTACACGTCTTGCTGTTCTGCAAGTATTGTGTTAAAAAAAAACACCGAGCAGCTGCTTTGTCACTTCCTAATACATTTTTTAATCCATACCCTGTGCCTTCTGACTGTATGTATTTTGCATGTTCAAAGGCTCACATTTCTAATCATAGGTACCGAACATACAGGCGCTCTTTACAAGTGATGGAATTCCATCCGATCGGTGACTATAGGTGCCATTTTGCCGCTCTCAACTCTGAGTGTCCCAGTGATTATGGGTAGAAAATGACCAGTTCATCAAGATCAGGTAATGCGCAGCAAAAATGTACTGTCCAGTGCCCCGCTCATGGCAGAGCTGCTGCATGAAGTAGAGTCTTGCCCACAATGGCTCTATTGTGGTCTTTGAGCCGTGGGCTCCATCTTACGGGTGAGTTGCTGCTATACCCTCAATCAGGATCGTATATTTCTGTGTGGATAGAGTTCCCTTGTTTGTTTCCTTTATTCATTACCATTATGTATGGTACTGTGAGCAGTGGCGGTTCCTCCGCTAAGGTGGAGGAGCGTCGCCCTCTGCTCAGCGAGCAGTGCAAAAAAAAAGAGTTATTATCATTTTATTTTTCTTTGCGGGACTCAGAGCCAGGTCGGGTGTGGCGGGACTGGGCTCGCTTCTGCCAGAGCACAGTGAGGAGTGGTTAGCACTTCCTAAGTGCGCATGTTGGTTTGGCCGGCCCTTTTGGGCCGGCCAAACCATCAGGCACACTTAGCATGTTCTCCACTGGGCTGTGTTGTACAGCCCGGTGGAGAACAGGCCCAGGCTCCCAGGCACTGGCCTGTTTGGCCGCTTAGACCAATCACGACGCTGCTGATGCAGCGTCATGATTGGCTGGGAGAGGCGGGGAGAGGCAGAGAGCCTGGGTGCTTCCGGTTCTGTAGCTAGAGGAGAGGCAGCTGTGACAGCCACAGGTACGTTTATTTTTTATTATTTTTTCATTCCCCGCATCACCACCCCCGTTCCAAGGCATCCGCCACTGACCGTGAGTATTTAATCTAATTTGATCTGGTCTATGCACTTAGTGAATTCCAACTACCTTGCATGCTGTAATTTACAGCCTGCGGTAATCTTTACATCCATTTCGGGGCAAAAATAGGCATTTCTTTATTCTCCAACTCAGTTGGCCTAAGCTCGTAGTAGTTTACCTTCCCTTACCTGTGGTTTGGATTTTCTTAGGCCCCACAGGCCATCAAAAATCTTGAAGAGACCCTTTTATCCATTGTAGGGTGGAAACGACGTCAACACACTTTGCAAACAAGCCACCTGTCATTTCATCAATGATGTGTTGACACTCAAGTATGTGTCCGTTGTAATGGAATAGAATTCTGTGTTTTTTTGCATACCAACACAGCGTTGTACTCACTGTTTTTCTCACTCTCAAGTTTGATTGGGGTTGTTCCTCACATGGAGGTCACTTTGCGCTTACTTTGTCCAAGCATTGACTCTAAGGTCCAATTTATGATGCAAATAAATCTGCTCTTTCCGCTGGAACATACTGTTTGAACATCTGTATTATTTTTGTAAATGATACTTTTGACAGTAATGTTGCTATTTTTATCCAATATCTTAGCTACAAATGAGCTCTGTGTGTACCCTTGTGATTGTTTGTATATGTACTGCTCAGGTTCACATGGACATTTGGGTTGCTCTTGTTTGTTAAATACAGATATAGCGAGGACCACAGCAGCAATGGTGTTTGATATCATCGCTTTACCCGTTCTCGGGTTCCTCCTGTTTTTCCTTGCATTCTATCATGTCAGATAGAGACGCTCCCCTTTATACTGATGAATATGTAGCAAAGGTGATCAGCACACCCTCACCTTTTCTAGTACACCTACTTTATCCATTCCTAAACAAGTCCTATTAGAAACATTAAAGAACGCACAAAAAGATGCATGTAAGGACAGAGCTTCGTGCTCGTATTCTTACAGAATATTTGAAAGCAGTCACAATACGACTGTGCCAACACCCTCGCCCCGCTGAAAAAACTCACCTACAGTGACACCACCAAAAGAGCCAGCTGGTTCACCTCGGAACTCCTAGCCTCCAAGCGCACCTGCCGGAAACTAGAGAAGAAATGGCACAGTGATAAGACACCGGACAGCCACGCAGCCCACAAAGATGCCATCCGTAACCACCACCACCTCATCAAGTCCGCCAAGAGAATCTCCTTCAAAGACCGCCTCGACAACAACGCACACAACAGCAATGATCTTTTCAACATCGTGAAGGAACTCTCCAACCCCAGCTCCAACACCAACGACATCCCGCCGTCGCAACCCCTGTGCGATTCCCTCACCACCTTCTTCCACCGCAAGATCGCCGACATCCACGACAGCTTCAACACCCAGACAGACCCAACTAAGATCGATGCACCAGATCCGTCGCACACCATCGACCACGACCCCCTGCCAGCCTGGGCCAGCGTGAACATTGAGGACACCATCAAGACCATGAGCACAATACACTCCGGCTCCCCGTCAGACCCTTTCCCGCACCACATCTTCAACAAAGCCAGCAGCTCCATCGCACCCCACCTGTGCAACATCATCAATCTCTCCTTCGAGACCGCGACCTTCCCAGAGAGCTGGAAACACGCAGAGATCAACGCCCTACTCAAAAAACCCAAGGCGGACCCGAGAGACCTCAAGAACTTCCGGCCCATCTCCCTGCTTCCGTTCCCAGCCAAGGTCATCGAGAAGATCGTCAACAAACAGCTAACCCGATACCTCGAAGAAAACAGCATCCTGGACCCATCCCAATCGGGGTTCCGCAGCAACCACAGCACTGAGACTGCCCTCATCGCCGCCACCGACGACATCAGGATCCTGCTGGACAACGGTGAGACCGCAGCCCTCATCCTGCTGGACCTCTCCGCCGCCTTCGACACTGTCTGCCACCGCACTCTACGCGAACGCCTCCAGGACGCAGGGATCCGAGACAAGGCCCTGGAATGGGCCACCTCCTTCCTCACCGGCAGAACCCAGAGAGTCTGCCTCCCATCATTCCGATCCGAAGCCTCCGAGATCATCTGCGGCGTACCCCAGGGATCGTCCCTCAGCCCAACACTGTTCAACATCTACATGGCCCCGCTCGCACGCATCGCCAGACAGCACGACCTCAACATAATCTCCTACGCCGACGACACTCAACTGATCCTCTCCCTCACCAAGGACCCCCTCGCCGCCAAATCCAACCTCCATGAAGGAATGAAGGCCGTCGCCGATTGGATGAAGATCAGCCGACTAAAACTGAACACGGAGAAGACAGAGGTCCTCATCCTCGGCTCCAACCCCTCAGCCTGGGACGACTCCTGGTGGCCAACGACGCTGGGAGCAGCCCCGACACCCACCGACCACGCACGCAACCTGGGAGTCATCCTTGACTCAACGCTCTCCATGGCCAGGCAAGTCAACGCAGTCTCATCCTCCTGCTTCAACACCCTCCGCATGCTTCGCAAGATCTACAGGTGGATCCCGACAGACACAAGAAGAACAGTCACCCAGGCCCTCGTCAGTAGCAGACTTGACTATGGGAACGCCCTCTACGCAGGAGCCCCGGCCAAGCTCATCAAGCGACTGCAACGCATACAAAACGCCTCCGCACGCCTGATCCTCGATGTACTACGCCACAGCCACATCACCCCCCACCTGAGGAACCTGCACTGGCTCCCCGTCGACATGAGAATCTCCTTCAAACTCCTCATCCACGCACACAAGGCACTCCACAAGACTGGCCCAGCCTACCTCAACAGACGACTCCTCTTCTACGTCCCCAACCGCCAACTCCGCTCCGCCGACCTCTCCCTCGCCACCGTCCCTCGCATTCGAAGAACTACCACCGGCGGCAGATCCTTCTCCCACCTCGCCGCCAAGACCTGGAACACCCTTCCACTAAGCCTACGACAGACTCAAGACCTGCTGACCTTCAGGAGGCTACTCAAGACCTGGTTGTTCGACCAGTAGCAGCACCCCCCCCCCCTTTTTTTCTCCCCAGCGCCTTGAGACCCTCGCGGGTAAGTAGCGCGCTTTACAAATTCTGTGATTGATTGATTGATTGAATACGTCTAGGCCTTCAGGTCTGCAACATACTTGGAATTTCTTGAGAAGGTAAGACGTTCAGGAGAGGGTTTTACCAATATCGCCATGACCTACCGTAGGCACTGGATGGTATTGGGTATTGAAACAATCTTTGAACACAGTAAATAGGAACTGAAGGAAATTACTGAGCTCGGAAAAGAGCTCCTAGGTGCTGATAACTTGGAAGAGGCTAGAGCAGGCTTAATAAGTCCATTGCACGGCCGGACTAGAAACAGCAAACAGCCCTGGCAGATTGCTGCTCGACTGGCCCGGGAGAGGGGGGCTAATGAGAAGCACCACTCCCACTTTTGTTACAGGGGGTGGGGGGCGATATTTCAGCACTGCTGCAAAACCAGCACCCAGTAACAAAACCGGCCCACACAGGTACAAAACTGGCCCCCACCCCTCTGGCCCACCGGGAAAACACCCGGTGCCCGCTACAGACAGCCCGGCCCTGGTCCGTTGCTGAGTTCAGTGAGATGAAACTCAAAAAGTAAGGAGGCAAGGCCACTAAAGATATCAATAACTTTACTAAAGAAAAGGCATACCTTTATCTGCAAGATATGTACTATAAACAACTCATCCTTCCAACAAGACACAGACTTGGAGTCGATAAAAGAACCAGAGAATAGTCTCTTTCTTTGCAACCTCAGCAGGATCTGATGGTTCTGACCCTGTAGAAGGAACAAAGATTTTTTGGGGATCAGAACAGAGAGGGAGAAGTGGGAAGCAGAAGCAATGGAACCAAAATCAAAGTGATAGACAAACATGCAGGGAATAATACAGATGGGGTCCGAAGCGACCCTAAACACATCCATTGTTGATCCAGATAATTTGAGTATTCAGACCATTCCCAAATTTTTCCTCTGAAGAGATTTCACTGCTCAGTAAAGGACATGTTGTATTGTTTCATCCTTGCTTGGCTTCGTATGACTTTCCTTGAGGGGTCGGCCTCTATTGGCCTCTCATTTTTCCTCTAATATTGCTCTTTGTGACTGTAACGCATATGTGTTCCACACCTTCCTTGTATTCTCCATCAGACAGACATGGAATGCTCCAGGCTTCAAACCTCACTCCCACAAGCCGCCATATTTATCACAGGTGTGCTCCCAAGGATGCAGTTCACTGTTGTCGCACGTCCAGCTAGCTGCCCCTCTCATTGCAGAGCTGCTCCGTGGAACAGATTCTTGCCCGCAATGGCTCCATTGGGATCTTTGAGCCGTGTGCTCCTTATCGCGAGTGAGTTCCTGCTATACCCTCAATCAGGATCGTATATTTCTCTATGGAAAGACTTCCCTTGCTTAATTCAGTGTTTCCTTTTTTCATTACTATTATTTATCGTACCATGAGAATTTAATCTGATTTAATTTGATCTATGCACTTGGTGGATTCCCACCACTTTGCATGCTGTAATTCACAGCCTGCGGTAATAACTGAATTTATTCCGGGTCAAAAGTAGATAGGTATCTCTTTATTCTCGCATTCAGTTGGCCTAAGCTCTTAATAGTTCCCCTACCCTTAACTGTGCTTTGCATTTTCATAGGTTCCTCAAGCTATCTCAATTCCCGAATCGACCCTTTTATCCATGGTAGGATCGAAACGCTGTCGACTCTCTTTGCAAGCAAAGCAACTGTCATTTCATAAATGTGTTGAAAGACAACTATGTGTCCGTTGTGATCAGGGCCGGACTGGCCGTAGCGGGCACCGGGCGTTTTCCCGGTGAGCCACCGGGGTGGGGGCCGGTTTTGGGCCCCTGGGTGCCGTTTTTGTTACCGGGGGTCGGCAATATCGGCCCCCCTGTAATAAAATCGGCCGAAACAGGCCCTCGCAAACTGCTCAGCAGCACACCCCCTCACCCCAGGGGGGCCGGCCGAGCAGTTTGCCAGGGCCGGTTTCGGTTCCCAGTCCGGCCCTGGTTGTGATGGAATAGAATTATGTGGTTGTTTACATATCAACATAGCGATATATTTCACTTTTTTTCACTCACAAGTTTGGCTGTTCCTCAAATGGGGGTCACTTTGCACTTACTTCGTTCAAGCATTTCCTCGAAGATGCGAATAATGTTGTAAATAAATCTGCTCTTTCCAGGGCCGGACTGGCTGTAGCGGGCACCGGGCATTTCCCCGGTGGGCCGCCTGGGTGGGGGCCGGTTTTGGGCCCCTGGGTGCCGTTTTTGTGACCGGGGGTCGGCAATATCGGCCCCCTGTAACAAAATCGGCCAAAACAGGCCCTCGCAAACTGCTCAGCTGCACACCCCCTCACCCCAGGGGGGGCCGGCCGAGCAGTTTGCCAGGGCTGGTTTCGGTTCCCAGTCCGGCCCTGGCTCTTTCCACTGGAACGTACTGTTTGAAACTCTGTATTATTTTTGTAAATTGTACTAATTAGAGGAATATTGCTGTTCTAACCCAATATCTTAGCTACAAATTAGTTCTGTGTGAAACATTGTGATTGTTTGTACAAGAATGTAAAGCAATATATTTTTTAAGACATTTTAAACAACTTTGTATGCACATATATTTTAGATGCCATTTTAAATGTCTAGAGGTTTGTGTTCATGGCTATTCAAAATCCAGCAGGTCCATTTAGTCTTTCTTTCTTCTTAGCTTGATATATTGAGTACCATTCAATTGTCCAAGAATCAACATCTGTCATAAGATTTGGTGGTGATCGAACTCTTTGAAAAACATACATTCTACATATAGTTGTTTGCATTTTAAGGTTAGTTTTGTCTGCTTGTTATCCATTGGTATGTTTTTTATCATGTGTCCCATTACGTCATTTACTCAGTAATGCCAAGCTTTTTTAATTTACGCTCAAATAGCTGAAAACGACGTTCTCCCCCAAATAATGTCTCTGGTTATTTTATCATTCGTGTAGACAGTTCTCCCATTTGTGATTGATAGGAAATGCCTGATTTATTCTCAAAGATTGCTCTCCTTGGAGGGAAGCGTATAGATTTATTGAGCATGACCAGGTTGTGAAAACTGCCTACAATGAGAAATCGAGGTTTGACAACTTTTCGTTTTGTTGTTGCAGATAAACCTACAACGAAAAATGAGGGTTACTGGAGTGATAACACAAGGAGCCAAGAGGATCGGAAGTCCAGAATACATCAAGTCATATAAGATTGCATATAGCAACGATGGGAAGTCATGGGCAACATACAAGATTAAAGGAGGCAGAGAAGACATGGTGAGTGCGAGCCGCACGCGATTTGAAATGGGACATTTTGGCCCAATATTCTACAGACTTTAACCTGTTACTCCATCTGCGTATAGTCATCTCATGGCATTCACCTCGAGGTGTGAATCAAATATTTATTCATGGATTAGTAATTTTAGTAAGATATACTACAGTATTATTTTATTTTGTTTAGATAATGTGTTTTGCCAAAGATGTATGTAAAGCAATACGCCCATTTTACCGTGTGGTTCTTCAGAGAGAGGACTGGTAAGCAGAATTCAGAAAAAGGAAGACATAGTCCAGAAAAAAGGACAGGAAATACATTTTCATGGCACCAGGTCTTTTATTTCGTCTCCAGGTTCTGCTTTACCTATATTTTCCATTCTAACGACAGATGTCACCAGCTAATGGTACCGGCTTTCTTATCCCCACTACATGGCCTTTACTCACATGCACTCTTGCTTTTTTTTCTTGTTAGTTCAGTCTGTTCCTATTCCAAGGATCCCTGTAAATTACAAACCTAGTTCTTCCAGGAACGCCCTTGTTTACCCCCAAGACAGAGGCAACATCAAAGATGCCTCCACCCAAAGGTTCAATGTGATACCCCCCTTGATTTTGTGTGCACTGGCTGCACCCAGGGTTAAGACCTCCTATCATGCTGTGTCAATCAAGTCTAGTTTCCTGTTGTGGCATAAACCTCTTATATGTTTATTTAATTGTTTGCACAAATTACAGTGTTCACGATTATCGTTGGATTTTGTTTGAATCAATGATCATAACAATTTCAGTCTGCGTTTTGTTTTTGCTGATAATACTGTTTGATATGTACATAGTAAGTCAAAATCTGTGACAGAATTGTTGAACTAATAAAAGTCGATTGAATTAAAGTTTTGCAGTTAAAAGGTAAGAGACTAGAAAATACATCTGATGTTGCTATCAGTGTTGGCCTGAGGATAGCGGTTCATGGTTGGGGGAAGAAGTTCAGAAGTATATTTCACACAAACCAGTACAGAAGAGGGCACATTTGTTGTTGGACCTGGCCCCTTCAGCAGGGTCACCCCAGATTATTGCCTTCCTTTGCTGAATCCATTTTTGTTGGCTTTTAGGACCCTGTCCACTTTTTCTCTGCTAATCAGCCGTGAAGTGCTTGTGCTTTCTCCTTAAAACAGGGTAAAATTAGCCTACACCTCATTGATACATTTAATTTACCTGTAAGTCCCTAGTAAAGTTGTACTACATGTACCCAGCGCATGTAAATGAAATGGTACTAGAGTGCAGCAGCACTCATTGTGACACCCACTTGAGTAGCCTTTTAAAACATGCTTCAGGCCTTCCACTGGAGCCTGTAGTGCAGTGTTAATTGCCATTTTGATCTGGTAAAATAAACCTTTTTCCAGGCCTAAATTGTCCTATTTAATACTTGAGTCTCCTTTAAGGTAGGCTGTAAAGGCTCATAGTTCAGGGTCCATGGTATTTGAAATCTATGACGCTTTTATTTATGCTTTACACTTCCTGACAGTGAAAGATTCCCAAAGTCATTTTCACTGCTGTGAGGCCTATCGCTCCCATAGACTAATACTGAGTTAGTCTATGGGACGGAGAGTTGTGTGGGAAGTGAGTTAGCACTTGTTATACTTTATACTTAATATTTGCTAACTTCAGATTGGGAGCAGATTGAGATATGCTGTTCACACTCAAATGAATTGTAATTTGAGATCCTCTTTAATAGTGAAGTCCGAATTTAGATTGCAGTTCTAAAAATGCCACTTTTAGAAAGTTGGCATTTTCCTGCCTAAAGATTCTGAAGCCTTTCTAGGAGTTTCCAGCTGCCTGGGCCTGATAGTGATTCCTCCATAACTAATGTGTATTTGGCCCATGCAGTGAAACATGAGACCTGTGTGTATCTGGGAGATGGTCTTCCTGGCAGGATGGTCAGGGAGGAGCTGTACTTTGCTCTGATTACATTTCAAAGGACCTTGCCCACAGCACACATAAAGGAACCTGACACCAGGTATAAAAACTGAACCTTCAAAACTACTTTTCAAAACGTTGCTGGACCCATTGAAGATTCAGAAGAAGGACTGCCTTGCTCTTTGAAAGAAGGAAGATTGGGCCTGCTTGCCTTGATCCCAGACTACCCAGAGTGACTCCAAATGTCTGTTGGCTGAACTTTATGAGCTACAGGAACCGAAGGCTTCACCAGATCTGACGGCAAGCAACATGAAGCCCTGCAAGGCATTGCTGCCCACCTGAAAGATCCATTGGAACTGACGTTGAGTGATGTGAAGCCCCACAAATCCTCAAAGAACAGCTGAAAGCTTTATTGGAATGGACGCTGAGCGACGGTAAGACTAACAAAGCAACACCGCACAGACCTTGCATTAATGACATTGCAATTCTCAATGGGCTGAATTTGGTTGTGTACTCGACCTGTGCTCTGTTGCCAATCAGCCTGAACTTGTGACTCTGTCCCGGTCCAGGGAGACCAGATACCCGCAGTGAGCACTTTGCTCCTTCTGGCGCTATTTTCACCTAAAATTTTAAACATCAGTATCTCCACTTCTACTTGGTGGATTTTGTTCATATTGGTGTCATTTTATTTTTTAAATTTACTATATTTTTCTAAATTGTTTTGGGACTTTGGTGTGTTTTCACATTATTACTGTTTGAGTGCTGCATAAATACTTTACACTTTGCCTCTAAGTTAAGCATAGCTACTATGTGCCAAGCTACCAAAGCACAGGTTTATTTAGGGACTTCTGTGGTTCACCCTGACAAGGATTGTGTTTATTATTTAAGTGGAAAATGAACAAATGATGGACAGAATGCTGAACAAATCAAACATTGACCCCCAGTCCCACATCTGGGTTTAATACATCATTTTTCTACTCACCACACCACCCAAGTTTGGACCCAGCCATATGCAATTCAGTCTTGACCTTGCTCCCCATGGGAACAGTCCAGCCCAACCTGCCAGGCCAGGTCCTCCCTGTACGAGAAACAAGCTTCCTTGGACCGGTTTCAGGGTATCACCCCTCATCAGGTGGGCTAGCACAGGACCCACATCTGGACATACCCTTCCCACTTAGGCCGGATCCAACAAGCTAGCCTGGCCGTTAATCATTTGCTCTTTTTGCCATGTTATAATTTGTCTAATGTATGGCCAATTGGTAGCTGGTCATTTGAGGTGGGCAACTCTGTTTGTTAAATGGTGAATACTTCAGGTGGTGCAGCAGTAGATTCCCTGGCTGCCAATATTTGTTTCAGCATTTTTATACACTTCTCTGGGTATCATAAAGTACTTCAGACGATCCTTTTTTGGTAAAAGAATGCAGGCCTTATCTGAGGAGTCGTAATATCAGGCCCCTGATAACAAATGCAGGTGGGCCTCGACTTTGGGTGGACACAATGTGGGCCAGTCGGTAACGTGTTCAGATGTCTGGCATGAGGGGCGCGTGATCACTGCGTGCACTGTGTGTTCTGTGTCCTGATTGGCTGCGTGTTCCTAACTTCATGTGGCATCTGAGTTTATGGTGTTTGGGCAACATGTGCACCCCTCCGGCCATGTGTGCTTTATTGGGGCCAATTTCCTGGACCATTGTGGTGTTGCTGCGTTATCTAGGGTTATCTAAGTTATCTGAGTTTCATGTTTGCACGTTTATCTGCCGGCTACGTGCCACCCCACCTGCGACCTGTCAATCAGTAACCCTAGGCCTAGGTCTCAGATCCTGCCTGACCATGTATTTCTGAGTCGGGGTTGATGGAAAGTTTATGTTGGGTAAATTTGCTAATAGTGATGCGATTTTATTAGTGTATGCGAGTATATCATTGTGCATAGTGACAAGATTTTTACCAATATTAACATTCCCCGCTCTAGTTGAATATTCAACTACATTATCTAACCCATACTTCTCGACATTATTGGGGACTTCTTGTTCTTCAGGTTTGGCTACTACTACTTTCCTAGTTACTTGCATTCTAACTAATTTGAGGACTGTGTTTTTACAGTAGGAAACCGTCAATTGCAGGAAACCACATAAGAACAATGAAAAGATGAAAACGGACAACAATGACATGCGCAGTCCGGTCAGACACTGGTGGAGCCAGGAAAACCACCTCATGTACCATTCCTGCTCAGGGGCACCTCCCTCCTCACACATGTCTCTTTGTAAATGGTGCAATGCTTGGATGGCAAGAATTAGAGTCCCGTTGTCTAGGTGATTGCCTGGGATAAACGCGAAGCAGGACGCACCGATCTTGGCACACACCCAATCATCACACCCATCACAGTCATTAAGTCCAACACATACCGATGTTGCATCACCATGACGTGGATGGGTCTTAGTTCTTTCTTGATTAAATTAAGGCCGAGCTCAATGCTGCTCATCATCTTTAACATTTCCCATCTGGTTACATGTACCCAGCAGGTTTCGCTCTCGTCTGCACAAACAAGAAGGGAATGGACCCTCCCTTGTTTATTTGTGTGTCAAAAAACAGTCTGAATTCTTCCAGAATGTCCTTGTACTGAGCCCAGGCAAAATACTCAGCAGTTCTTTTTTCTCGCATGAACATAGGATGGTATACATTTTAGCTAGGGTTTCATGGCCGTTGCTAGCCTCTCTCTCTCCAATGCATATATGGGGGTTGTTATAGGCGCAGGTGGTGTCTTTTGACCTACATGTGCGCAGGGCAATGTATAATAAGGAAAGGGCGTGTCACAATTGAATGTTGTCGGTGATCGCAATGTGCCCTGGGGTCACGTGCATACCCAAATAGTCCCAACATACGGCATGCAACGTGACCCTTCCTAGGGTCACTAGGTGTCTTGACTATGCCCTTTTTGTAGACTTCTTTTTGGGCTAGTGTTAGAAGGTGGTTCTGACACTCTGAGCCGCCTGGATTTTTCACTTTTTGAGCACCTATTTGTGGAGCTTTTACTGTGGGAGAGCCTCATAAGTTGGGACTCACCCACAGTGAACTCATGATGAAAGAGACTGCATGTGGATTTTACTGGTGTCCCCCTAGCTCGACTAGGCCGCTGTGCAGCAGTTGGAGTAAGGGGCACCGGGCTGGTTACATGCAGACACATGTGTACATGCGGGTGCACACGTGTACGGGCTGTGCAGGGGAGATTCCTGGCGTGCGCAGCCCAGGAGAAGATACAAAGTGAATGGTGAGGCAGGACTTATGCAGAATTGGGTGGTGACATGGAATAGGCTTTATACAGTGGGAAGAAACATGCCAGGGAAAGTCAGTGTGCTTGACAGTGTTTATTCCATTATTCTCTTATGAGGATAGGGAGCACATGGGCTAGTTTTACTTTCCTAGGGCCTACAAATTCCAGACACGCACCAAAGTCCACTGTAACCTATGTGAGAAGAAGTATTCTGCAGAGTCCAAAGTAATATTTGTACTGCTTTTGGGTCATCCAGAAATTTTATATTTCTCTGAGTCAGCTCATACCCAGGGCCTGGGTGGGGGCTGACCCCAGCAGGCTGGATTAATGACCTTTCTTCCAAGAGCGAGACCTCCTCTCCACGAAGAGAAGATGGGTGGAGCTATAGGCTAATCCATCAGCAGCTGTCACCTGGTGCCAGGCACCCAGCTGCACAATGGAGAAGGCAGCTCTGGGGGGAAGGGGCTTTCAGGGACCATGTGGCAGGAGACCCTGGACGACGCCATCTTGAACCAACCCAGAGGCCTGGGCAGGAAGGAGGGAGCAGGGGCAGAGAAGTGATGTGTCGCTATGTGATAGGGCCAACAGAGACTTCCTGCCAGCCCCCTCCCCAATTCTTTAAAAGTGTTTGCACAGGAAGAGAAGCTCTCTCTGGGGTGTGGTCTGCTGAGGCAGAGGGTGCTGGAGCCTGGCGCAATGGGCAGCTGGAAGGAGGAACCCCCTGACTGTCCCAGAATCCTGAACAGCGGCAGGAGAAGAGTCCAGAACCAGTGCGCAGCCGCAGGGGCCTCTGCGCAGGGAGAAGAGAGGCCCAGGATGAGAGCCAGGCGAAAGGCTGGTGCAGGGAGCCAGTGAAGACAGCTCCCTGCTGAATGCCCCCTCCTTGGTACCAGGAGGGCGAAGGAAAGTGCTCCCAGTGGCTGGGGTGTGCCGCAAGGAGCAAGAAGAGGCCAGAATCACGAAGATCGGTCCCCTGGGGGCTGAGAAATGCCCCCCAGAAGGTAGGCGACCTTTGACCTCTGGCAGACTGACGACGAAGCATGTGGGGCTCCGCCGCCAGTCTTGGATATGCCCCCGGGGTGGGTCAGGTCCCGGAGGCTGCCCCCACAAGAAGAAAAGTCGGGGAGCGCCGTCGCGCTCCCCGTGAAAAATGCCCCCCGCGGGGTGCCAGGAGCCCACCCTGGCCCCAGCCGAAACTGGAGACGGGAGCGCCGTCGCGCCCCCCTGGGAATGGGGAGAGGGGCCTGGGATCCCAACTCCGGGCCCCGCCGAAGCCGGGGAGCGCCATCGCGCTCCCCGTGAAAATGCCGGTGCAGTGAGGATGGGGCTGAAAAGGAGGGGGGCGCGCCGTCTCGCAATCCCCCTCGCGGCGGGAGGAAAATCCGGGGAGCGCCATCACGCTCCCCGTGAAGCTGGGCCAGCGGGGTGCCAGGAGCCCACCCTGGCCCCCGATGAGAAGGCGGAAGTCGGGGGGGCGCCGTCGCGTCCCCCGTGAAGGTGGTCCAGGGGCCCGGGACCCCATCTCCGGGCCCCGAAGAGAAGGGAGCACAAGTTGGGGGGCGCCGTCGCGTCCCCCCCATGAAGATTCGCTGGGGGCCCGGGTTCCCAACTCCAGGCCCGACGCGGCTGGGAGAAGGCGGGGGAGTGCCGTGACACTCCCCCAAGTTCTGGAAGGACCGGCCGGATTCCCCGTGTCTGCCCGCCGGAGCGGGCAGACCAGAATGGAGGAGACGGCTCCCACGGCAGCACGCGAGGGTGCTGGCCGTTCGGGGAGCCGGCGGGGGCAGCCGGGGGTGGGCTCCCTGGGCTGCCCTCCAACGTGAAGGCATGTGGGGGTCCCGGGTGGGACCGGGCCCCCGAAAATAAGCAGATCAGCCGGGGGTGGCTCCCCGAGCCGTACCACTCACCTGGGGGTCCGGGTGGGACCGGACCCTCCAACACAGTACCGACGCAGCCGGAGGCCCACATCGCGGCTCTCCCCGGAGCAGCGGGAGAGCCACTGCTCTAATATGCAAAAGTACCCATAATGCCTTGCAGGCCTGGACCGGCCTGCAAGGGAAAAACAGCATTTCCTCTGCTTGTGGTGGCCCCAGGAGAATGGGGTCACCACCACACGAGTGCAAAGGTGCAGGGGGAGCTGCAGGAGCAACGCAGTCTCCCCCAGCACGAAAATGGAGGTCCCCCCCTAAGTCTCATGGGGACTTGAAAAGAATAACCCCTCAAGGGCTCAGCCACTATTTTAACATCTCCTGGGCTGGAACTTTGGTTCTACAGCTGGGGGTGTTTTGTGAAGTGCGCCAAGTGATGAAGGGCTGAGTTGGGGATGTCTGGAGAAGGGCATCCTCTTGAGGTGAAGAGGTGTAATTGTACCAGAACTGCATTTACTAAGGTTATTTCTTTTAGAGGGACTGGAAGTCACATGTGTAATGTGGAGTACCTGTGTAAGGTGATGTCATAAGCCAAATGGGGTTATGTTGCTCGACATTCCTGCTAGGGTGTCAGGGCTGTATATGCTTAATCCTGTGAGTTCATCTGTGATGCCTTTAGGGGCTGTAATTGCAGTGCATTTTAATGATCCACAAATGTGATGAGTACTGTCATTCTAATGTGATGCTTAAACATGTATTCTTGCTGCTGTGCTTAGGTGAAGAACCTAGACTGTTAGCCCTTAAGATGTAGAGGTGTATACTTCACGGTCAGTAGGAAATGCTCAGTCAGGATTATGTGTCACCAGGGCAGCTGTGCCTATTTTAAATGCTTGTTGAGGTAATAGGGTGGGTCGCCACTGGGATGGTGCCATTGCGCAGGACCCTCGCTCCAGGTTATGTTCAACTAACTGCATTAGGAGACAAGATGATGTGCATACATGGGAGTGGTGGTACTGGATCCCACCCCCCTGTGGGAGGGGTGGAGATGTTATGCAAGGTCACAAAGTAGTTCCAACTGCTTATGTATATTTGTAAATTGGTGCATAGTATTGAGTAGTGTGTGTGTTTAATAAATGTACTCTTACTTTTATAAAGCAAAGTACAGACTGGACAATCAATTATTGAGTGTTATTTCTGCGCACCTGTAATGGCGATTACTAGCCCACACCACCTCCCTTGAGTAAGCCTCAGACTGCCCTGCAACGCTACCCTCTGAGAGTCAGGCGCTACAATTGGGGTGTTTGATTCCCAGTGAAGTACAAATGTAGTCATGTTATTTGTGCAGGCCTCACAGATACTGCCTCGTTTTCCAACAGCTAGCTTTGGGCTTCTTTTTATCAGTTTTCTGGGCGCTTCCTTAGATCTCATGTGACCTTGCTAATTTATTTATCAGGGAAAAAATGGAGGTGGTCGGAAAGAAGTCCCGTGGCCTCCGTGTGCTTCTGATTGTTAGAATTGGGGGTCTCTAGTTGGCACAGGTAGGTACTTGTGACAAATAGGGACCCTCGCCTCTAGTCAGGGTAAAGGGGTACACTCCTAAAATAACCCCTGCTCACCCCTTGGTAGCTTGGCACGAGCAGACAGGCTTATCTCAGAGGCAGTGTGTAAAGCATTTGTGAACACATACAGTAATCTAGTGACAACACTACAGATGGACACCACACAAGGTTTATATCAAAAATAAGTATTCTTTATATAGTTTTAACACAAGACCATAAACGACAAAAATCCACAATACTGTACTTAAAATGGTAGGTTTAGCTTAGTTCTCTTAAGTTCTTAAAATGCGACACTTTGAGTCAATGTACCTTACGATGCGTCCCGTTTCTACAACGAAAGTGTTGCAGAGATGGAGATGCGACAAAGTTCTGGTGCAAAGAAATAAAGACGTCAAGTTCTTCCTGATGCGGCACGCTTCTCCGATGTTGCGAGAAGTCTCGACTCGATGCGTCAGCTGCAGCGGCGACACCCTTGTTCCGTGATGCGACGACAGCGGCTTTGGCGGCGACACTCTTCTCCGACGTTGCGAGACGCTTCCGCTCGATGCGACAACTGCAGCGGCGACACCCTTGTTTCGTGATGCGACAGCAGCAGCTCCGACGGCGGCACGCTTCTCCGTGGATGCGAGGCGCTTCTCTCGATGCGGTGCAATGGGACAGCTACAGCGGCGACATCTACGATGCGACGGCAGCGGCTGCGACGGCGACACGCTTCTTCCTCGATGCGAGACTCTTCTCTTGATGCGGTGCAATGCGACAGCTACAGCGGCGACATCTACGATGCGACGGCAGCGGCTGCGACGGCGACACGCTTCTTCGGTGTTGCGAGACGTTTCTCGAGATGCAGTGCAATGCGACAGCTACAGCGGCGTCATCTCCGTGATGCGACGGCAGCGGCTGCGACGGCGACACGCTTCTCCCTCTTGAGTCGCGCTTCCAGCTCCTTGCGACACGCAGTCCCTTCAGAAGGCCCAAAACAGCAGCAGGCACTTCCAAAGGATTCTTGGGGAGCTGGTGGTTGAAGTCTGTTGTCCCTGAATCTTCAGCAGGAGGCAAGCTCTTTTCTCAAGCCCTTGGAGATCCTTCACAAGTTGAATAAAAGTGCACACAAAGTCCTTTCTCCTTCCTTTGGCAGTCAGGCAACCACTGCAGGCAGATCCCTCTAGCTTAGGGATAGTCTTCTCCTCAGTTTCTTCTTGGTTCCGCTCCTCAGCAAAGGTTTCTTCTTGTTTCCCAAAGTGATCTAATTTCCTAGGGGTCTGGGTCCCCTTTTTATACACAGTTTCTCTTTGTTCTCTGAAGGGTCCAAAACCAGTTCTGGTCAGTCCTGGAGCACTTTGTTTTTCTGACTCCTTCTTTCCTTTCAGAATGTGGGGCAAAGTGCTCAGCCGCCTGGCAGGAGGTGGAGCCAGCATTGTGGAAGGCAGGCACAGCCCTATTCAGACCCAGGTGCAACTCCTCCCTCCACTCTGGATGCAGATCTTTCTATTCAGCCCTGTGCTGAATCACCCTGTCTCCTGTAGCCACCCCCAGCCCCTGTCACTCAATCTCCAGACAAGGAATACACAACCTAGCAGAGGCAGGCTTGGAAGTTTAGGCAAGAAAATACCCACTTTCTAAAAGTGGTATTTTCAAACACAGAAGGTTAAAACCAACTTCACTAAAAGATGTAGTTTATCATTCTGAGTTCAGGCATACTAAATTCGTTTTTCTACCATGTTCCCTGGGTCAGTTCTGACTATAAGGTGTAATAGTCAGTCTGCCCATTCTGGCCTATGGGGAGCAGGTAGCCTTGCAATAGTGAAAAACGAAAATGGCTGTAATTCACTACTAGGACATGCCACACACACCAGGACATGTCCTACCTTATACTTACAATGCACCCTGCCCTAGGGCCTACTTTAGGGGTGACCAATATGCAGTAAAGGGAAGGTTTAGGGACTGGTAAGTGGGTGCACTCACCAAGTCGACATGGCAGCCCTAGGCTGCACACAGGCTCTGCAATGGCAGGCCTGAGGCACATTTTACAAGCCGCTTCTGTGGGTGGCACAACCAGTGCTGCAAGTCCACCAGCGGCGTTGGATTTACAAGCCCTGGGCACACTCAGTGCACTGTACTAGGGACTGACAAGTAAACCAATCATCCAATCATGGAGTCACTAATCCATCACACAATTTATCATAGGGAGCACTTGCACTGTGGCACTGAATAGCAGTGGCACAGTGCCCAAAGCATCTAACACCAGCAAAAACAGATCAGTAACATAGGAGGCATCATAAAAAATGGAAGGGAGACCCACGCCAAGGATGCCAGGTCTAACACTGATATTGTGGTGTCTGAGATTGGGCTTACTGCCTTTCAGATGGTGTATGTAAGGTCTTGTGTATTGGCTGATTGCTAGGCCTGCTACTAGGGTGAGCCTATTCCTGTGTTGTAATCCCACACTGAGCTGTGATGGATCTTGCGTACTCTCTTTTCCCTAGCATCCCCCTCTCTCTCGGACTACGTCTTTCCCAGGATATTTGGACCTGCGGTTCCCAGCTGTGGTCAGGGACTTCTAACTGGTGCCATGCTTCTGTCATTTTTCTGGAGGGGCATGACTTGGCAAACAGGCATTGGATACTCGGAAAAACGTTTGAGGGAAAAGGAGGGGGCAGAATATTACTTCATGGGGAGTCCGGTACTAAGCCAGAACTTGTCAAAATGTATCTAATTGAAGGTGCTGGACTGGTACAGTTGGTTATTTGGGCCGACCTCCCCTCCCAACTTTACTCTTCCCAAAGTGTCACTTTGCAACCTGCCGGATCTTTTGCTGTGGAGGTTCATGGGGACTTCACTATCACAAGCATATGGGAAATCAGGCTCCCGACACAGGAAAATAGCTTCGATTTGGAACTTAGTGGGAGTTTCCATTGGCTGGAGGCTTCTGGCTTTTGGGGGCGCTGCTATTGGAGCCTCACACCATGAAGGAATTTTGATCCCAGGTTGGGGGCCAAGAATAGGGACCTTTTGTTCTGGTAATTGGAACCCATCACGATTGACTTGTGGGAGCAGGGTCCTGGGTTCTTGCTTTTGAAGGACTTGGACTGGAGCTGCCTTGCCCCCCTCACCAGACTGCCCTTCCCCTGAGGTGTGGACAGCCAGCCCTGCCTGCGGGCGCAGCAGGAGAGTGGGGCATAGGCTCCTGCAGGCACCCTAAATAGCAGACTATAGTAAGGATACACGATTGTCAAAACAAACCTGCAGCCCAGAATTCCCGAACGCAAGTAAAGGCTTGAATTCCTAATATTGTCTCACTGGTCCTTCTTTTGAGTTTTGGTACAGTGAATTGTGAGGTGCACATGAAATGGATGCTTTGCATTATGGGTTTTGGCTTACTGCATATGTGACTTCTGCGTTGGTGCAAAGGCATTGACTCCCCAGACAGTTTCCCCTCCCTGCCGTGGTTGTGGTGCCGGCCCTTTGTTGTGCTGGGTTACGTGTCTGTTGTTGTTGCCAAAAGTTTGTCCAATTAGCTGATCCCTGTTGCGCGGGCTTATTACTTCCCTGAGGCTATATTTAAGGTGCATTTGGGTCTCCCTGAGCTTGGTTTTTTGGCTGGGGGTTTTGCAGGGACCGGCCCAGACTTATCCATCTCTGTTCATTATAGGCTTTCAGTTGGCATTGGTCGGTCATGTGGCCCATTCTGTGGCAATTGTAACATTCCTTAAAGTTTGGCTGCTGCCAACTTCCCTGACTTCTGCCGTTATAATTATTTTGAAAACCTTTGGGGTTTTGTGTTAGAGCTCCCTTCAAGACTGACGCCATCTCCATGCCCGCGGCCAATGCAGCCCCTTCGAGGGCGGTCTTTTCCAATTTGTGTTGGAACAACTTAGCTGTGTCTCTCTCGGCTTGCTCCTGTTTTTCCCTATCCTTTTTCTGTTTCTTTCTGTGATAGTGTAATATGTGGGCCTGTATCTCCCGCCAGGGTTTGGTATCTAATCCTACTATGATGTCCAAGCCACTCTGTATCTCGGTGGGCAGCCCCTTTTTGAGAATGTTATAAAAGAACGTGACATGCAGGCCCGTATCAGTTTATGGCTGTCCTGTCTCTTATCCCCATTGTTCCCTCATTCTATCCAGAAACTCAGTTATGATCTCCCCAGGTTTCATAGTTTCTGCCATTAACCCTCCTACATCATGACTGTCAGGGAGCATTTCCCTCAGGGCCGTCCATATGTATGAATTGAATGCGGCTCTGTTATGCTAATGTTTGTCAATATGACTGCTGGGATGTGAGCACGGGCGAACACTGTGTTAGTTTGCTCTCTGATGAGGTTGCTCAGCAGACTTTTGAAATTGCCTATTGCTAGATTTACTCCCACAGTGTTCTTCTCAAAACATGAGATCCATTTCCCCCCTCCATCCAGCAAGGGCGGCAATTAGGTCCTTAGCCTTCTTTATCCATCTGAGCTCAAGGCACATAGATGTTCCCTGACGAGCCCTCCTGTAATAGCGGGTACATTTTGGCTTAGGGTAGTTCCACTGGTCTCTCCCTATCATAGCGTTCCTATCTTCCTAGGCAAACCTGCATGTAGGGGAAGTTCCATTTGGGATCTCCCCCTCTGTGCCAAATGCAGTCTTCCGTAACGGCCATGTCTTCTGGCTCGAAATATCCTTCCTTCAGCAAGGGTATATCGTATTGGTCCTTTCCCTCAGTCCAGTGGGCTAGCAGGTGGCAAAATGGTTGTGCGAAGATCTCGACTTCCTCTCGGGCCACTATCTCCCTAGGGGTCAGTTTGCCTGTCCTGTGAGTTCAGGGGGAGCAAAGGTTGCTTTCATTGCTGCTACCCTTGTGTGCACACAAAGGTGACATTTTACTTCTCTTCCATCTTAGTTGAATCTGCACTAGGTTGCCTTGAACTTGTATTTCCTGGTCAGCCCCTATCCTACGCTGGTGATCTAGTGAGTTTTGGGTCCCAGTTGAAAGCCTCTCTCCTAATTCTGCCTCAGACTCTTCCCTGAACCATGCTTTGTGTCTATCACTGCCCTCCTCAGGTGGAGGACGCTCTTCTCTGCGTTCTTGCTGTACTTCCATGGTGAGAGCTCTCTCTCTCTCTCTCTTCTTAGTTTGCGCCTTTCCTCTAAATCCCACCTAGATTGCCTTCTTCGCTCTGAGCTATGCACTGTTCTTTTTGGTTGGAACTTACAAGGGAGTAATCCTGTCATTTCTTCGGCTACCTGAGCAAACACTATGGCTTCCACCTCGTCTTTGGATCTTGAAGGACACCTCTCCTCACTGATATAACAGACTAGTGTGCAGTTCCTAAGTGTGGGTGGGAGTGCTCAGGTCTGTGATAAAGTGCCCTCCCACCCCCCGAGGGATGTCATGCTTCATCATTGGGCTTGCTCCTCATCAGGCCGGCGCTGCAATGCCCAACGGGCACCAGCGAAGGGGCTCTTTAGCGGAGATATTTTGTTGATGAAGCCGTTGGGTGCATGTGGGTGTGTGGACTAGGTAGTGTAGTGAATGTGGGGTGATAATTAAAATATGTCTAGGGCAGCCCTATAGTCTAAATTTTATTCCCAGGGTGCCCTAACCTAGCTAAAAACAGGCAGCCCTATCTGGATGCAATGGTCCTAGGGCTTGTGTGGTGTGAAAGGTCGGCATTTTTCATGCCTAAGACAGCCCCTAACGGGTCTAGTGGCAATTCATCAGGACCAAAAGTGAATAGAGAAATTCTTTTAACTCTAACACTACCGCAATGCTGGTTCTGGAAGTGATGCAATGGAGTTGTAACCAGCTTTGCAAGTGAACACTAGGTCCGATTGACCTAATGTTATGACCTGAAAGAAAGTGATAATAAAGAAAGTTTAAAAAAATGTTTGAGGCAGAAACCCTGCGGCGCTTAATTGTCAGAAAATGAAGAACCCAATAAGGGTCAGGTAGCGATGAGAAGCATATTGCCTAGATTGAGAGCTCAATTCTATCCCCTGTGCTGTGCCTTAACGTGTTTCTATCTTCAAAATGCTTGGAAACTCCCGTGTGGATTGGCGTTATCGGTGTGCAGTTGAAAAAATCAAATAGCGGCATGATTGAGAAATCCGTTGTGCTCATATCGGCAAGTACTACTGTTGTCCGTGTCTCTACACAGTGCGTGAGCTGTTCCACATATAAATTCATTGAGGAGTCAAACGTGGAGACACAGTGAGTGAAAAACTCCGTCTGTACATCCATTGAGTAGCCAAACAAGAAGACTCATTACAAGACTAACACACATAGAGATAGTGGGTGGAAGCAACTAAGCTGTTGCGGTATATGTTTGAACTTGTCCAAATTGCAAAAACTGGGGTAGCCACCTAACCCGTAGTTCCTGCTTTTAACAAGTACACACATATTTACATTCACGCGGTTTCAGACATAAGCGTGGTTTTTTAATCAGACAAAGTATCTCGTGGTGGTGGGCATGAAAATAAAATAAGCGCGTACTCAGGGGTGTCCGAAGCGGACTGCTGGTTAACCACTCACCCCTTAATAAGTAGGTCTAGGCTGACGGGACCTTTTCAGAGCACGTCGTTGCTCACAACCTAAGACAGAATGAGGATATGTGGAGAGCATGTAGTCAATGGCAATGCATTGTTTTTGTCTTACCGGGAGCTTTGGTAATGTCCGGCAGCGTTTAGAGGAATGTATACTCACGGAAGGTGGCGTGGCAACTAGCCGTATTCCTACCCCTGCTCTGGTTCCCATGAGGTGTGGTTCCGGGGGCCGGGTATTTGAAATAGCACATAAGCATAATAACGCTGGTGCGCGAGAGGCAGTGGCCATCTTAGTAGTGAAGTTTATTGCCAGCTCTCATATTGACATAAAGAATGCTCAAATTTGCCGTTTTTTAAGGTTGCTGAATAACCGGCCCTAAGAAATGAATGAAAGGGGAACCCCTGATGGAACTACACATATTGTGGTTGAAAAGGGGGTAATGGCCTCACTCAATTTTGTATCAGGAGACAGAATGCTGTCGGGGATTGCTGGTGTAAGTGGCCCACCACACTAGTTGTACCATTGTCCAGAACTGCTATGAATCTCCCGATCTTTCGAGTGTGTTCACCTGACCCAGTTGGAGTATGTTCTCTTCGCGCCTTTGCGGTTCAGTGGGCTGAACGTGACATATGGGAAGTAGAACTTCGGTGAGCTCTAGCACTGAACTGGGGTGGTGCCGGGATTGCACAGTATCGCTCATTAGTAGTACAAAAAGAATAGTAATTTAACTTATGCAGTATCTTTTATATATCTTTAACTCTCAGAAACATTTGCAAAACACTTACACTCACTGGATGATGCCATCAGTGATATCATTTGAGATGTCATCAGTGATGTCACTGACCTTGTCACCAGTGATGTAATATGTGAGGTCATAAGCAGTGCACTGTGGGGGCATAAGATATAGTTAGCTCAAGTAACTATAACTATTGAATTTCACTGGTTTTGTACTAGTGAAAGCTGAGCCTAACAATAACGTCCCTGTAACCTTTGGTTTTTCAGGGAATTTCTAAGGTTTTTGTAATTCTATTTACTACCTATGGCATCCCTGTACCCTTTGTTTTTTTTCCAGTGCATTTCTATGTTTTTAAAATTCTATTTTCTAACTATAACAGCCCTGAACCCTTTTGTTTTTTTCAGTGAATTTCAACATTTTTAAATTTTTTATTTCTGTAACCTTTGAGAGTCGGTGTGTGAATGGCTGTATAGGTAAGTGAGTGTGTGTGAGTGGCTGTATGGGTCTGTGAGTAGGAGCATGAGTGACTAAAAGGGTGTATACATGGCTGTGTAAGTGGGTGTGGGAGTGCCTGAGTGGATCTGTGAGTGGGTACATGAGTGTCTGAGTGGGTCTGTGAGTGGTTGTGTCATCCTATCAGTGGGGGAGTAGCCATATGAGTCTGTGAGTGAGTCTGTGAGTTTCGGAGTGGGTCTGGGAGTGGGTGCATAAGTCTCTGAGTGGATCTGTGAGTGGGTGCATGAGTCTCTGAGTGGGTCTGTGAATGGGAACATGAGTGTCTGAGTGGGTCTGTGAGTGGGTATGAGAATGTGTGAGTGGGTCTGTGAGTAGGTGCATGAGTGTATGAGTGTGCCTCTTAGTGGGTACACAGTAAAAAAATAAGAGGGCACATGGGAGCAGGTCCTCTTGCCAGCTTCCCCTGTGATGGTCCTCTTGTCAGTCTTGTCTGCAGTCGGCTACCCTCTCCTGCCTTCAATTTTGTGCCTCCTCTGCTAATTTTCCGCTTGTTTATCTGCCTTTTCTCTGTTTGCTCCGGCCCGCTATGTTGCCACTTTCTGCTTGTTCTGCCTATTATTTTGCTTATTTCTGATTGCTACTGACCTTTATTCTGCCTTTCTGCTCATTTCTGACCTTTATTCTGCTTTTTTCTACTCATTTCTCCCTCTTGCTAGTAGTTTCTGACCTCTATTTTGCCTCTTTCTGCTAATTTCTGGAATTAATTCAGCCTCATTCTGCCTGTTTCTGACCTTTATTCTGCCTCTTTCTGCTTGTTTCTCATCTTTATCTTGCCTCTTTCTGCTCATTTCGAACCTTTATCCTTCCTCTTTCTGCTCATTGCTGACCTTTAGTCTGCCTCTTTTTGATCGTTTTCACCTTTATCTTGCCTCTTTCTGTTTGTTTCTGACCTTAATTGTGCCTCTTTCTGCTTCCTTCTGTCATTCCCCCGGGACCATCGGGGGGCCCTCAAGGACCCTGCGGCCCCAGCCTGTTCGCCGTCTCCTGTGGAATCTGGCATTGCTGCTGCACGCAGGCAGCTCTCTGCATGCAGGAGCAATACTTTCATTTCTTTCCCAGCCAACATATCTGTGGGCAGGGAAAAAATATGGAAGCCTCCACTTCCAGCAGGCGAGAGCACTTTGTTAGTTCCCATCCGCTGGAACCGGAGGGTTTGCTTTTGCTTCGCAGGATCTGTGAGCTCCCACCAACCCTGGGGCATAGCAGGAGCTGGGCCTCGGGGGTGGCAGTCCTCAGGGCCAAGAATGGCTCCAGGAGAGGGGCCACATCACCCCCCTCCTTTCTTTGATTTGGCCCGGGGAGGTGGTGGTCCCTGGGGCTCAAGGATGGGGTCCATTTGGCACCTGTATTTAATTCAACAAAAACACCGGGAAGTGGTGGTCTCTGGGGCTCAGTCCCCGTGGTCCACCTATTTATTTTATTTAAAGCCCTGGGGAGGTGATAGTTCTTGGGCGCGGGGGTCCACGTGAATCCCACATTAAATTAAAATAAGCCCTGGGGGTGTGATGGTCCCGGGGCATAAAAATGCCCATAGATTGGGTCACGTGTGCCCCCTTCCTTTAATTGAATACATTTAGCATGCCCCCCCGGTAATTGGCCCACCTAGGTTCTTAATTAAAAATTAGCACAGTAGAGCGTGCTTGGTTTTTTCTGCCATTAATTTGCAAATTTCACAAATTTGTGTTAATCTTTTTTTTGTAAATGCTTTGTTGAGCTGCAAATGTCCTTCTCGGTGCCCCAAGACTTGGGGGTCAGGGTCTTCCTAGCTTGCCCTCTTTTCTTTTTTTTTTTTTTTTTTACATTTTTTGGGGGGACTCTGTTGAAGCCATGTCCCAAATGGCTGGAAATACTTCCTGGTTGAAGTGTTGGCAGCCAATCAGAGCTCTGCATTTCCCTGGGCGAGTTTGTTATTATTTGTGAATTAGCCACGATCGCAGATATCCTTATTTGGTTTTCCTTCAATTTATGAACAACTACTAAACGAATTTACACCAAATAAACGAAAGTGTGATCTGAGTAACCAAACCTACCTTTCTGCCAAATTCAGAGTAATTCCGTCCAGCTGTTCGGGCTGTAGTTGTGTTCAAAGCTTTTATGGGAATTGACATGGGAAACACACTTTTTTTGACTGTCCCTTTTTCTCAGCCCCCGCTTCACAGATCGCTGCAAAACTTTCCAAGCACAAGAATCACTGAGGCACTTTCCCCAAAAAAATTCACGACGATTCGTCAACCAGCGCCTAAAATATAGGCAAGTCAAAATATGCTTTTCTTATGGAAACATAGTCCAAACTGTAACTATCTATTGGCGACCCCCAGTAGGTTATATATATATATATATATTATCTACTGGCGGTCGCCAGTAGATAGTTATAGTTAGGACCTGTTATCCATAGGAAATCCGCGACATTCTATTTGAAATAACTCTTGCGCCGGGTGTCGAATCTTCGCGAAAGCTTCCAACTTGTTGGGGCGCTCCGCTCCTACCCTGAAAGTCTCTGGTTGATTCGTCAAGCGGGGGCCGAGAAAAAAGGGGGGTCCCAAAACGCGTTTTCCCATTCATTTTTCCATAGGAACCTTTAGTCGCAGCTACAGCCCGAACTGCTGAACGGAATTACACCAAATTTGGCAAAGAGGTAGCCCTTGGTTCAGTGTCGTGCCTTTTGCTTAAATGGTGTAAATCCGTTCAGTAGTTCCTGAGAAAATCAAAAGTAAAGTCACATATATATCTATGGCCGAGTAGGGTCCGCGTATCCTGAGCGCACCCTGCGCGCACCGTCCCGATCACGAGCTGCATGCTAATTGGCTGTCAAGTGGCTGTCAACACTCCAAATCAGGAAGTGTTGGCAGCCATTTTATCCCTCGGTAGAACCGAGGGACAGAAACAAGTGCGCAAAGCGCAAAAGGGGGCAGGGTAGAAACACCCTGACCCCTAGGTCTGCTCAGGGGGTCCCACAAGGACCCCTGGGCAGAAAGAAGCATTTTTTTTCTTTTTTTAAACGGTGGGATGCGCTTAGGGTGCGCGGATCCCGCCGATTAAAAAAAAAAAGCACAAGAAACAAGTGCGCAAAATGCACAAAGGGGGCAGGGTAGAAACACCCTGACCCCTAGGTCTGCTCAGGGGTCCCACAAGGACCCCTGGGCAGAAAAAGCATTTTTTTTTTCAAAAATCGGCGGGATGGGCTTAGGGTGCACGGATCCCACTGATTAAAAAAAAAACCACAAGAAACAAGTGCGCAAAACGCACAAAGGGGGCAGGGTAGAAACACCCTGACCCCTAGGTCTGCTCAGGGGGTCCCACAAGGACCCCTGGGCAGAAAAAAAGCAAAAAAAAAGACCGGCATCGTGCCGAGGCCCCGCCCCTCCCTGCAGCAGTCTGCAAACGCGCCCCCTGGCGCGTTTTAAGAAGGGGAAGTAATTCCCCTGAATACTGGGGGTCCCTGGGGGCCAACTAGCCCACCAGGAACCTCCGGTATGCGCCAGGGGCTGCGTTGCAGAGAGGTGTACAGAGGCCACGCCCCTTTTACACCTCTCTGCAACGCAGCTCTGTGGCGCTTTTGAAGGTACATGGTGGGCTAGTTGGACTCCAGGGACCCTCAGTATTCAAGGGACTTAATCCCCCAACTTAAAACGCGCCACGGGGCACGTTTGCACAGTGGTGAAGGGAGGGGGCGGGCTTCAGGTGACATGTGTGCAAACAGGCCCCGTGGCGCATTTTAAGATGGGGAATGAAATCCCCTTCAATCCTGAGGGTCCCTGAGGGCGAACCTACCCCACCAGGTACGTCCAGAAAGCGCCACAGAGCTGCGTTGCAGAGAGGTGCAAAAGGGGCATGGCCTCTGAACACCTCTCTGCAACGCAGCTCCCTGGCGCATACTGGAGGTACAGGGTGGGCTAGTTGGACCCCAGGGACCCTCATGATTCAAGGGTACTTAATCCCCCAACTTAAAACGCGCCACGGGGCGCGTTTGCACAGATGTCACCTCAGGCCCCGCCCCCTCCCTTCACCATTGTGCAAATATTCCTCTAAAATCAGCCGAACTACAAATTCCGATTTACTCACCTGTTATCAGGAGAGACCTCAGTGCTGCATCTTTCAGCCCAGTACTGATCCTGAAAAGTAATTTTAACCGTACTTACCAGTAACTTGAATTTCCTTCCATAGGATATCATTGTCTGCTTTTTGCTGAAAAAGTTTCTAAGTGTCGATTTTTGAAACATACAAATATTCCTCTAAAATCAGCCGAACTACGAATTCCGATTTACTCACCTGTTATCAGGAGAGACCTCAGTGCTGCATCTTTCAGCCCAGTACTGATCCTGAAAAGTAATTTTAACCGTACTTACCAGTAACTTGAATTTCCTTCCATAGGATATCATTGACTGGTTTCACTTGGAAATTCTTCTAAGTGTGGAGTTTTGGAACTTTATAATATTCCTCTAAAATCAGCCGAAATACGAATTCCGATTTACTCACCTGTTATCAGGAGAGACCTCAGTGCTGCATCTTTCAGCCCAGTACTGATCCTGAAAAGTAATTTTAACCATACTTACCAGTAACTTGAATTTCCTTCCATAGGATATCATTGACTGGTTTCACTTGGAAATTCTTCTAAGTGTGGAGTTTTGGAACTTTATAATATTCCTCTAAAATCAGCCGAAATACGAATTCCGATTTACTCACCTGTTATCAGGAGAGACCTCAGTGCTGCATCTTTCAGCCCAGTACTGATCCTGAAAAGTAATTTTAACCGTACTTACCAGTAACTTGAATTTCCTTCCATAGGATATCATTGTCTGCTTTTTGCTGAAAAAGTTTCTAAGTGTCGATTTTTGA
Organism: Calotriton arnoldi; assembly: GCA_963921515.1. Taxonomy (NCBI): domain Eukaryota; kingdom Metazoa; phylum Chordata; class Amphibia; order Caudata; family Salamandridae; genus Calotriton; species Calotriton arnoldi. The sequence goes on from CAWUFW010001730.1 coordinate 277,685, forward strand.
AACATACAAATATTCCTCTAAAATCAGCCGAACTACGAATTCCGATTTACTCACCTGTTATCAGGAGAGACCTCAGTGCTGCATCTTTCAGCCCAGTACTGATCCTGAAAAGTAATTTTAACCGTACTTACCAGTAACTTGAATTTCCTTCCATAGGATATCATTGACTGGTTTCACTTGGAAATTCTTCTAAGTGTGGAGTTTTGGAACTTTATAATATTCCTCTAAAATCAGCCGAAATACGAATTCCGATTTACTCACCTGTTATCAGGAGAGACCTCAGTGCTGCATCTTTCAGCCCAGTACTGATCCTGAAAAGTAATTTTAACCATACTTACCAGTAACTTGAATTTCCTTCCATAGGATATCATTGACTGGTTTCACTTGGAAATTCTTCTAAGTGTGGAGTTTTGGAACTTTATAATATTTCTCTAAAATCAGCCGAAATACGAATTCCGATTTACTCACCTGTTATCAGGAGAGACCTCAGTGCTGCATCTTTCAGCCCAGTACTGATCCTGAAAAGTAATTTTAACCGTACTTACCAGTAACTTGAATTTCCTTCCATAGGATATCATTGCCTGCTTTTTGCTGAAAAAGTTTCTAAGTGTCGATTTTTGAAACATACAAATATTCCTCTAAAATCAGCCAAAATACGAATTCCGATTTACTCACCTGTTATCAGGAGAGACCTCAGTGCTGCATCTTTCAGCCCAGTACTGATAATGAAAAGTAATTTTAACCGTACTTTACCAGTAACTTATATTTCCTTCCGTAGGAATCCATTGTCTGGTTTTCAGCAGAAAAGTTTCAAAGTGTTGATTTTCACAAACTACAAATATTCCTTAAAAATCGCCTGTATGACTTAAAAACATTCTTTCAACTGTTTACAGGAGATGCACCAGTGCTGGATCCAGGATTCACCACTGAGTAAGAAAAAGTAACGATAACACTACTTACCTGCTAAGTGAATTTCCTCCCATAGGATAACATTGGTGATTCTATGTGAAAAAGTTTCTAAGTGTCAACTTTTAAAATACAATAATATTCCTTAAAAATCACTACTGTAACCAAAACGCTTTTACTCAACTGTTTACAGGAGATGTCCCAGGACTGAACCTAGGATCCAGTTCTGTGGTTAGAAAAGTAATCTATAAAGTAACTAATTGCATTTAGCTAGAAATTCACATTGAGCTCAATGTTGCATTGTGTTTGAAATTGTGTTGCCCATTGCAACAACTGTAACTACTGTACTTAAAAGTCTATTGCCTATTTGCAAAGTATTTAAACTAAAGTAATTCATTCTGAGAAAGTATATTTTGTAATGTAATGTATAATGTAATTACAATGTAATTTAAAAAATAAAATATCTAAAAATAAATAGTTTAAAAAAATGTAGTAAATCAGTATAAAAATAAATAAATATAACAATTAATACATTTAAAAATTGTCATTTACAAAACCTTTGAAATTCACTGAAAAAAACCATAGGTTTCAGACATGTTATAGTTAGGAATTAGCATTTAAAAAACCTTTGAAATTCACTGAAAAAACCATAGGTTTCAGGCATGTCATGAGTGATGTAATATGTGACGTCATCAGCAGTGCATTGCGGGGGCGCGAGTTATAGTTAGCTGAACTAACTATAACGGGGGAATTTCACGGGTTTTGTACGAGTGCAATGTCCAACTAACTATAACTTTCCCTAAAACCTATGGTTTTTTCCAGTGAATTTCAAAGGTTTTTTAAATGCTAAACCCTAACTATAACAGGCCTGAAACCTATGGTTTTTTCAGTGAATATATATATATATATAGATAGATGGATAGAGAAAACCAAAGGTTACAGGGACGTTATAGTTATGAATAGGAAATAGAATAAAAAAAACATGTCATCAGTGATGTAATCGGTGAAGTCATCAGTGATGTTACTGACCATGTCATAAGTCATGTATTACATGACATCATAAGCAGTGCATTGTGGGGGTATAGGTTATAGTTAGCTCAGGTAACTATAACTGCTGAATTTTACTGGTTTTGTATGAGCCTAACTATAACGTCAATGAAACCTTTGTTTTTTTCTGAGAATTTCTATGATTTTTAAAAATTCTATCTCCTATCTACAACGTCACTGTAACCTTTGGTTTTTAAGTGAATTTCTATGGTTTTATAACTAGTACTCCTGTTTGTAGAGTGGGGGAGAAAGGAGGTGGAGCCTCCAACCAGCTCACAGCAATCCTGATGTGTGGGACTTACTGGAGGTAACAGGAGGGGTTCTTGGTCCCCAAGGACCCTCAGCATCCAAGAGGACTTTATCCCCCAACTAGTAGTGCACCAGAAGGCACATTTGCAGAGTGGTGGAGAAAGGGGGCAGGGCCTCTGACCAGCTCTCAGCAATCCCACTCTGTGGGGCTTACTAGAGTTAACAGGAGGGGTTTTTGGCCCCCAACGACCTTCAGCATCCCAGGGGACTTAAACCCCATCCAGTAGTGTGCCAGGAGGCATGCCTGCAGAGTGGCGGAGAAAGTGGGCGTGGCCTCCGACCGGCTCTCACTAATCCGGCTCTGTGGGACTTACTGGAGGTAACAGGAGGGGTTACAGGCCCCCAAGGACCCTCAGCATCCAAGGTGACTTAAACCCCCAACCAGTAGTGTGCCAGGAGGCGCATTTGAAGAGTGGTGGAAAAAGGGGGCTTAGCCTCCAATGATCTCTCAGCAATCCAACTGTGTGAGACTTACTGGAGTTAACAGGAGAGGTAGCTGGCCCCCATGGACCCACAGGAGTCAAGGGGACTTCATCCCCCAACTAGTAGTGCGCCAGGAGGTGCATTTGCAGAGTGGTGGTGAAAGGGGGTGCATTCTCCAGTGACTTCTCCTGACCTGCTTTTTGTTTTATTAGGGGAGGGGGGTCGCGGGGCTCACCAGGCCGATTTTGGCCCTGGAAATCCCATACCCGGGGCCAAGCCTTTTTGCAATGGTGGAGCGGGCCACGTGGCCCCCATCCCTGGCTGATTTCGGCACCAGGAACCCCATCCTCTGGGGCCCAGCCTTTAAAAAAATTGATTTATATAGGAGGATGGGGCTGCACAACCCCCCTCTCTGGCCAGATTTCGGTCCCGGGGTCCCCCTCCCCCAGGGTCCTCCTACTTGTAATAGGGGAGAGGGACCATGTGACCCCCCCCTCCCCAGGCCGATTTTAGCCCCGGGGCCTGACTATTTACAAATGGGGAGTGGACGGAGCAGCCCCCCTCCCCAGGCCGAATTCGGCTCTAGGTACACCATTCCCCAGGGCCTGACCATCTTTCTGTTGGTGCCGCCAGGGCACCCACTCTCAACTCGGATCTCGGGGGGGCCTGAAAGCCCCCACTGACCCTGCCGGATGCCAGCATGCTGCGGGAGCCGGCATTGCTTTCAGACATAGGGAGCTGCTAAACATACAGCTCCCTGTGTCTGAAAACAATTCTCCTCCACCTCCAGCAAGTGAGAGCATTTCTGAGCTCTCACTTGCTAGAAGGGGAGTGTTTGCTCTGGCTTGGTGGGAGCAGTAAAGCTCCTGCCAAGCCTCAGCTAAAAGCTATGTTCCAGGGGTGGGCACCCTTGGACATAACAGGAGCCAGCCCTGGGGGTTGTGGTCTCCAGGGCTGTGTGGCCCCCCTCCTTTCTTCTTGTAGGGCATGCCACAGGGAGATGGCGGTTCCCAGGGCTGAAAATGGCCCAGGAGGTATGGCCTGTGGCCCTCGTCCCATTTTTACAAAAAGAAGTTGGCCCCAGGAAGGTGGTGGTCCCCGAGGGGGGGTGTCCCTGAGGCCCCCTATTATAAATATAATAGCCCTGGGGAGGTGGTGGTCCTCATGGCTGCCCATTTAACAAATAATAAGCACCTGGGAGGTGGTGGTCCCTGGGACATTAATCAGCCCCAGGAAGGGGGGGGTTCTGATGAAGTCCAGTTGAGCTATATTGGCAAACCTGTTGTTGTAACATGTAGACCAGTGGTGCAGGTACAATAAACAGCTCCCAGTGCCCATTAGGTACAATTTAAGTACCACTATGATTATAATCATATCAGGGTAACCCCTAATAAAGCAATAACTTGGGTTATACCCTAGATAATTTTATTCTACCTGATCCCTGCAAGATTAAGAGCTCCCTGAAACAGAATGTACCTACCTAAATGTACCATCTTTTTGGGTGAAGAACTCAATGATGAAGCATGCCACTGATAAAATGTGAGTGAGAGTCACTTTAAAAAATAAAGAGGGTTTTCCTTCTGCAAGATTTTAGGAATGTGTAGGGGAACTCCCCACATCTTGATAGATCAGGGTGCCTTATCTCGTTTTGATGAATGGTTGTATGAGAATATTTATATAGTAGAGTGCAGCCTAGAAAGCAAAAAATGGGGATCTGTTGGAGAACTACAATGGGTTCACACCTGCATCCTTAGCCACCCCCACAGAACCTCATCCACTGTGAACAAGACAATGTGCCAGTTAATTCATTGGCACAAACAAAATTTGATTTATGATGGCATAATCTTGCTTATATCCAGAATTTTCCGCTACACTTGTTAAGCAAAATGCGTGAAATTTAACAATTTTGCCACACTGCGTGAATTCAGTTTGTAGGAGCGTGGAAAAACGTGAACAGACAAAATGCGAGTGGCTGTTTGCATCAAAGCGATATTCAGTATTTTTGCACTGTGAAATGCATTCTAGTATACAAAAATGAAAGCAAAGGTGCATTTAACCCTACCAAAATGTGCAAAATGCTGGACTGGCATTTCCTGTAATTTCACTTAAATGTTTTGAAATTTGCAGCTATTATTTTGGATTTCACACAAGTCTGAATAATAACAGTTCTCTCAATACTCATTAGCTTTTTGAGCACTCTCACTACTACCTCATTGCCAACTTAAAAGTCACCTTCTTGTTGTTTAGGGGCTGATTACGATTGTGGGCTGACACCCTATCGGAAATCGGAACCACCCGACAGACTGTCGGCAGTCCTGTAAGAGGCATTGTGGTAAGACCGCCGCCATGGCAGTCTCGATGCCTATCTTTTGTATTGCGGCGGGTGCTGCTGGCTGCAGCACATGCCGCAATACAAAAAGGTGTCACTTTATATATCCCTGCACTACGTGGCAGGCACCATGCGGTGCCTGCCACATGTTGCAGGGATATGTAGAGGGGGCACCTATGTGCCCCCGATTGCCCACATTGGAGGGTCAGGGGTAAGGGGGGCCCGCTACGGGCCCCCAAAGTCCCTTTCTGCCAGCCTTTTCATGGCAGGTTAACCGTTATGAAAATGCCGGCAGAAAGGTACATTGTATACCCTACTATTGTAGGGACTACAACCTCCACCGCCGCACCGGCAGGCTGAAGGAGCGCGTCGGATGCGTGGTGGTCGGTGTTTCTGACAGCCACCCCTCCGCCCGACATCTTAATGTGGCGGGCAGTAAAAATTGTTCCGATGGCGGTGAGACCACCACCGACAGCCTGTTGGTGGCGGTCTCACCGCCATTGTAAGCAGCCCCTGCATCACTACCGGGAACAATTCCATTCAAGCAGTGGTTGAAGTGGGTGGGATCGGAGGGGCACAACGTGCCCATAATTTTTTAATTTAGGGAAAACAGTTTCCCTACTTTCGGTGAAAAGATAACCATCCCGGTATGGTTAATTCTTAGAGCTGAAGTGCTTCAGCTGCAGAGTAAGGCAGGGAGTCTTCTGTGCTGTGAAACCGAAGGCAGGCAGACAGCTAAACAAGCCTTCTCACCAGGGTGCCGGCTTATTTGAAAGAAATGTAAATTTGCACAGTGGGCCGATCTGTAAATGCAAAGGGAGCTCGAATGCCGGTATTAGCTTTAATTAATGGAATCACTTAACACTTCCTGATGACACAGATTTATTATTTTTGAGTGTTTTTGTAAAGGAGTTACCAGCTGAGCTGTGAAGTGTGTGGTTTTAAAAGGGGCTTAACACAGGCCCCTGCTTGGCAGACGCTGCAGGGGCCTGTGTTACGCCCCTAACTATTCTCCACTGCTCCAACCAGGATTCAATTCTGTGGCTCTCTGGTTACAAACACAGACCTCTAATAGAAGTTTCATACAGTACGATAGTGCATTTCCTACTGATTAACTTACCTTGCACTTATTTTTCATTTAAACTGTGTGTTATTTTATATGTACAAACCTTAAGGTAAAAGACCGAAAAAAGTTACAGAACGTTTTGTTTTTTTAGTCACGTCTTGATCCCACCCCCACACTTTATTGCCCCGACCCCTTTGGGCACAGCTTCACAGTTCCCTTACTTCATTGGGCCCTTGTCCTGTGCACCAACACCCTTTCAAGTAGAGGCCAAAATACCGTAGAAGCATGAGAAAAATTCTCATCAATCCAAGTCACTGGCTTGTCCTGCAGCCATGTTGTCACTCTATCCAAAATGTTCAATCATACCTGCGCATCCTTTAGCAGCATATCTGCATTCCTATCTGTGGTGTGACTATCCTATGCCTCTCATTGCAAATGAAATGAAAATAATATTTATAAAGCGCATGGTTACCCGCGGGCATCCCAGCGCTGTGGGCAAGTCGAATCGGCTGTGACACGATCATTTGGGGAAAAGCCAAGTTTTGAGCATCTTACGGAATGTCATATAGTTGGGTTCCTTTCGGAGCTGCAGAGAAAGTGAATTCCATAGCTTAGCGGAGTTGTAAGAAAAAAGACGGCTGCCGCTTCGGGCCTTCTTGATTCTAGGCACAGAAGCCAAATGAAGATTATTTGAACGAAGGTCCCTAGTAGCTAAATAGGGCTGGATCAGAGATGAGATAATAGGAGGTCCATTCCCTCCTATCAGCCTGTGAGTAATACACAAAGCTTTGAACTGGACTCTTTCCAAAACTGGAAGCCAGTGGAGAGCCTTTAAGGCTGGCCTTGCTGTTTGGCGACTATGAATTCCCATAAGAGTCCTAGCGGCACAGTTCTGCACAGTTTGAAGTTTGGCCAGCACCAGGCTAGGGGCAGCGAGGTACAAAGCATTTCCGTAGTCCAAACGAGATAAAATAAGCGATTGGACTACAAGCTTTCTGACCTGGTGGGGTAACAGAGGAAGCACTTTGCGCAGCATTCTTAAAATGCCAAAGCAGGAAGCAACAAGCTTTCTGGCTTGGGTTTTAAAGCCGAGCTCGGAGTCAAGCCAAACACCAAGGCTCTTTATCTCTGATTTAGGGGCCGGCATAGGGCCCATACAAGTAGGCCAAGTAGAAGCTATTACAGAGAGAGAAGGTTTGCCAAGGAGCATAAGCTCAGTCTTGTCCCCATTGAGTTTAAGATGGGAATGTTTCATCCATCTCATCACTTCCTCGAGACATGGGCCAAGACAGGTAGATGCTTTATTGGTGTGGTTCAAAGCGACGACCAATTGAGAGTCGTCGGCATAAGTGATAATTTGCACCCCAAATGGAAGAACAATATCAGCAAGAGGAGCCATGTAAACATTAAAAAGAGTGGGGCTCAAGGACAACCCCTGAGGAACCCCACAATGGAGAGGTCGAGGAGTGGATATGGCCTCACCCTCGACTACTTGGAAATGCCATCTGCCTGCTGATTGTCCTCCGTGGACCCACCACCTTGCATGCAAGTCACCCTAAAACCAGCTGAACAAACCTCGTCTCACAGTTCTCCCCAACTTCCACCTCAGTAACTGCTCCTGACGTTTTCTCAGTGTGTCTGCCAATACCGGTGAAACATGGATAACAAATTCAGCTCGAAATGTAGAAATGTCAAACAGAAACTAGGGCCTCTTGTCTTTTCAGGCACAAAACGGAACTAGAATCCACATGCCGCCTGCTCAAAATTCATCATAAGTCTCAGACACTCCCCTGAATCACCTGCCCATCCACCATCCAAAAAGTCGTAAATGTAGTGCAGCACTTGCTGCACACACTATGCAGCAACCCACAGGCATGCCTTTATTCATTAATATATGTACTCTAAACTAAATGATTGGTAGATAGAAATTGTCAGGGTGTGGTTCCAACAATCGAATCAGCCTTTCCCATTTCTACCCCATTTCACAATCTCGTTGAAAGAATTTCCATTATGCTTGTGTAACTTGCACATTTTGTCATGATGCATAATAAGCGGAACGTCAGCAATTAAGCGAGCATAACATTTTGCAACACGTGTTGCTGCAAGGGACTGCTTGGTGCAAATAATGCACTGCGTGAGACCAGTTTGAGTAGAAAAAGAGCCACAGCTGACATTTTCCATGGCCTAGCAAGGTGGCTGAACTGAAGCAAAACTAGTAAGCTTCGCTGCCCTAAATCAAAATCCTGCAAACCCCTGCCTGTAATTACACCATGCACCACTCACATGATGGAAAGCTTTGCTCCTGCTGTCAGTGGAACAAAAGTGTGCAAGATCATAACTGGCATTGCTGGGTAGTGGTGTGGGGGAGCTATTTCTGCACCGCAGCCCGCTGTGCTGAAGGCCTCAGCAGTTTACCCCTGGGCGCGCGTCCGGTTCAGGACTTATGTTCTGGGGGCCCTTGCTGTGCCAGCGTGGATGGCCGATCACCATTGATCTTCCGCTGTGAAGACTGGCTAGGCCGCATCAGAGATCGGAGCCCAGGTGAGAAGCTGCGTGATCCATTTTGGTTCGGACTCTTTTACCAGGGGGAGTGCCGGCCCACGGAGTGGCTATATTCGATTGGGCTCCTGCAGAGAGGGCCCCCACCCTGTGAAGTGAGGCCTGATATCTCTGGGGGCCTCTTGGGGGTAATAAGAGGGACAAGACAACACAATGTAGTCCCAGGGTGAGGGCAATCCCCCACAACAAGCTCTTGGAAAGTCCAGAGACTGCTTTCCTTGTAGAGCTCTGCTGACAATAAACTCTGGGCCATTGGCACTTACAGTGGGGTCCCTGAGAATTGAGGGATATACCAAGCTTGTGGTCCTGAGGGCTGCAATGGGCTCAGTTGACCTGATGTACTGGCAGAAGAGCCCTCAAAGTGCACTATGACAAGGAAGGTGCGGGGGTGAGGCCCCCGGGAGTTGGCTGAAGGATGACAGAGTCCACATAAAAAGTCACAGGTACTGAGTCAGTGGACCCCACCACGATAGACCTGGTTGGCTAGAATATGGAAACAGCATGGAGCCAGCACCAGGGGGCTCACCAGACAATAGATCACCATTTATAGTTGCCAAGGTGCCCCTCTGGCCAAATGTTGGGGAGACGAGTTGCTTGCTCAGTGGGCAGGCTGAAGCAAAAATGTAGGGATAAAGGGAGTCCCTTGGTGAGACTAGCAAAGCCCTCATGAGAGGGCAATGTGTTATGTGCCCGGGTTAGGCCCATGTAGTGAAGCTGCACATTTTCTTACATTGTCCTCTTTTTGCACAGTAACATTACTGCTGTGACATTTTGCACATATTCGCGTGCGTGTCAATGTTGAATTAGTTTCTCTGAAACTACTTCTGTTTACACATCTGGTTTCGCATAACATTATCACGATGACTCGAACACCAAGTACAAGGCCTTTGCGCACAATGTACAAATGTCATTCTAACTTCATCCACGGGGCGACAGGGTTATCTACAGATCCATAACATTGCTAATCTATACATACATTGCAAGGATGCTTTTTATTATAAATAATAAGCATCTTAAAGGATTAGCAGAGGAGGCACTTCAGTTGACACTGAGGGTCCCTGCATGCTGAGACTTCACCACGCAGCTGTCTGACATCTCCATGCGAGGTGTCCAGTTCATGACCAAGACGGGGTCCTACATTCTCTCCCGCCAGGTAATGGGGTTTGGAGCCTCCCTTGGAGGGATTCTTGGCTTTACACCTACATACACTCTAGACATACGCAGAGTAGGGATTGCATAGTAGGAGTACATCTGATTACTATCTTGTATTATATGCCTGCATATATACACTGTGATAGCACCATGGTGGGACAGTATCTACTACTTTCGTTTTTGGTGCTTGTAATCACTTTCATCTGCTTCTGTCTACTGATTATTGCAGCACATGTATTTTATACAAGAATAACATTGGTTCAATAAATATATGAAAACATCCCAGTGTATATTTTCTGTATATGTCTCTGAGAACAAAAAGAGCACGAGTGACTAAGCAAGAGGGTTCTGATCTGTTACCATGAACCCTGATGGGTCAGGGATGTCATGTTCAGTGGTTGCCAGAAACCATTCGCTCCCTGGTTGTGTGAGCTAGCTGGTCTCTATGCCAACATATCCTGCGGGGTGCTTGGTATCAGTCTAGGCACCTCACCCAAAGCTTATGTTGTCCAAGAAATGCGCAGATCCTATGGATTAGTGGGATCCACACAACACTTGGAGTGAGGTATAAGTGATCACTGCAGGCCCCAAGCCGTGGGAAGGACACAGCTGTCAGAGCAACCCAGGCCAACACCATCAAACAATATACACAGGGTGCCATTCAGTGCATTATGCACCAGGAGGTCACCAGAGCACCTGGTGGCTCCGGGGACCCCCGTGGTTACCCACAAGGGCAGAACTAATGGCAGCCATACAGAGTTTCAGGACAACATCAAGGGCAAGTTTGACTCGATCTGTATCGAGGTCAATTGACTATGCACTGACTTGCATAAGGTGTCCGCTAAGGTAGAAACAGCAGAGCAATCAATAGGAACCCTACAACTGGAAGATCCTCAAGGACCAGATACCTAGGATGATGGCAGTGAAAAACATGCTAGAAGACATGGAAGAAGATGCAGAGAGGCGTTTGCGCCATTTCAATTTGAGATTTTACAGTTTGTCAGCCTTTCCTACATGGATTGGCTGTTGGAAACTGACTTTGGGGGCCCCTAGCAGGGCCTCCTTCCCACCTGGCCATCCGCATATGGGCCTGGGGGCACCATAGGTGCCCCCTCAACCCCTGAACCGTGTGGCAGGAACCTTGCAGGGATGGTCAAAAACTTCCATTTCTCAATGGGAGCTTGTGCTGCGGGCGGTTTCTGCCCGCAGCACAAGGTCCCATACAGAAATGGAAGATTCCGACTGCACTATGGGCCCTATTACAATGATGGCGGAGTTTTCTCTGCCCGACATGGTCTCGGTCATAAGACCGACCGACACCCAGTCGGCGGTCCCGACCGCCTACTTTTTGGTCGCATTCCTATAGTTTACAATGGGAACATGTATTCTGGCCAGAATGCATGCTCCCATTGTAAAATAGGAGGTGCAGTTCAGCCATGCACCCTGTGGCAGGCACCTCAACGTGCCTGCCACGGGGTGCAGGGAGCAACACGGGAGTGCCCCCTCGGCCTCCAACCGGAGGCCGTCCACCCAAGGGGGCCCTGCTGGGGGCCCTCAAAGTCGGGTTCCAACAGCTTTTCTGTGTCTGAAAGACCGGTACGGAAAGGCTGCCGAAACCCGACATCGTAATCCCAAGGGCGGAAAGGGCCACCCTTGGGATTACTGGCCGCATTCCGACTGGCGGACGGGCTCTCTGAGCCCATCGGAAGCCAGTTGGAAGGACCGTTCGGATTCCTTTCCGACCGCCTCTATCATAATGAGGCAGTCGGAAAGGAATCCGACTGGCCTATTGTGATGTGGTCCGTTTCCGACCGCATCGTAATAGGGCCTTTGTGTGGTCACATCGTGATCAGGTTTTCAGAACTGCCAACTTATGGTCGGGCGGTTCCCTCACTGAAACGATGTCGGTCGGTAAACATTGTCGATCAGAGGCAACTCCGACCGACATCGTAATGAGGGCCATAGTTTTTGAAAATATCGTTTTTAATTATTGTTATGTAGTTTAGTATATATTTTAAATGTATATGATGTGATTTGTTTGTATAATTATTGTTTATGTTTTTAATATATGTGTTACATTTTTAGTAGTTATTAAATTTAATTTAATTTGTGTTTTTAGGTATGTAGCGGGTTGTGGGGTTATAGGGGTATAGGGTGGGAAGTAATTTAATTATAATAAATGAATGATTGTTTTTTTTACTTAATATTTATTTAATTGATATTTAATTGTGTTAATTGTGCTTTTAAATTTTTTTCTTTAAATTTTATGTGCGGGTTGTGGGGTTTATAGGGGTAAAGGGTGGGAAGTAATTTATTTCTCATTAATTAATAATTCGTTGTTTATTAATATTAATTATGTTAATTGTACAATTTGTTTCTTTTTTAGGTGTGGGTTGTGAGGCTATAGCGGTAAAGGGAGGGAAGTAATTTATACTTAATGAATTAATAATTAGTTCTTAAGTAATACCAATTAATTAATTGATAATTAATTGGGTTAATTGTGTAAAAAACAAAATTCTAGGTGTGGCTTGTGGGGTTTATAGGGGTAAAGGGTGGAAAGTAATTTATTTTTAATGAGTTAATAATTAGTTGTTAATTAATATTAATTATTTAATTGATAATCAATTGTGTTCGTTTATTTTTTTAGGGGCAGGTTGTGGGGTTTATAGGGGTAAAGGGTGAGGAGTAAATTAAATTTAATTAATTTATAATTAGTTGTTAAATACTATTAGTTATTTAATTAAAAATTAATTATTTTAATTGTGTAATAATTTTTTTAAAGTTTAATTTTAGCTGCAGGTTGTAGGGTTTATAGGGTAAAGGGTGGGAAGTTAATTAATTTTAATGAGTTAATATTTAGGGCCCGAGTATGATGTTGGGCGGTCTGCAACTGACCGTAGGTTGCGGTCCGGCCGACATTTGCCATTGCGGTCTGCCTGCCACATTACAATGTGGTGGACGGAGGCATCTGGCAGAGGGACAGTCCGCTGCACTTCCGATGGGCTCAAAGAGCCCATTGGATCATCGGAAACACTCATAATCCCATTATGAAGGCAGAGCCAGCCTCATCTCCGCTGTCGGGATTATGATGTCACCTTCTGACAGCCTTTCCATCTCGGCCTTTCCGACATGGAAAGGCTGTCGGAAAGTGACTTTCTTGGCCCCTAGCAGTGGCCCTGTCCCTCAGCAGCCTCCGTTATGAGGCCTGGGGGGCACACCAAACATCCTTGCACCTCACGGTGCCTGCCACACAGTGCAGGGGTGTTTAAAAACATCCATTTCACAATGGCATCTTGTGCTGCGGGCCTTTTCCGCCCGCTGCACAAGCTGCCATTGCAAAATGGATGTTCCCGACTGCCCACAGCGTAGTCGCATCCAAATTGTGCAGTCGGAACTGCCGAACTATGGTCGGGCGGTTCCAGTCAGCTATGGCATCCACCCAACATTGTAATGATGCCCACAGTTTTTAATTAATAATATATGTTTAATTGATAATTAATTATGTTAATTGTGCAATTAAATGTATTTTTTAAAATTTTTGATATGGGTTGTGGGTTTTGTAGGGGTATGGGGTGGGATGTAAATACATTTTAAGCAATTAAATATCTTTAAAATTAATATTTATTAATTTAATAATTAATTATGTTAATTGTGTAAATATTTTTTGTTAAATGTTATTAGTGTGTTGTGTGTTTTGTGGGGGTATATTTTGGGAAGTACATTAATTATAACTAATTAATATTTAATTAATGATGATTTGTTTGTTGATAAATATTTATATTAATAGTGTAAACATTTTAGGTGCAGGTTGTGAGTTTTGTGGTGTTATAGGGTGGGAAGTAGCTACATTAAATTTATGTAATAAATAATATTTTTGTTAATAAATAATTTCTAAATAAAAATATTTATTTGTATGAAAATTATTTTTGTATTTTATTATATTAATACTTGTAGGTACTTGTGATACGTATTTAACATTGAAATTTGTTTTTATTTTTAAATTATTCTAATGTTAAATATATTTGCATTTTGTTCAACATATTTAGATTTTTATTTCTTTTTTTAAAAATAATTTTATTTTGTTGAAGATATTTTGTTTGTTTTTAATGTTGAACTGACTGGAGTGGGAATAGTCAATTTTACCCCTCCGCTATCCAACACCGCTACTGTTGCACTTATTGGAGTGGGAATAGTAAATGTAACTCCTCCGCTATCCAACACTTTTCCTACTGTTGTACTCACTGGGGTGGGAATAGTAAATTTTACCCCTCCGCTATCCAACACTTTCCCTACTGTTGCACTTATTGGAGTGGGAATGGTACATTTTACCCCTCCCCAATCCAACACTTTCCCTACTGTTGTACTGACTGGAGTGGGAATAGTAAAGTTTACCCCTCCGCTATCCAATACTTACCCTACTGTTACACTTATTGGAGTGGGAATAGTAAATTTAACTTCTCAGCAATCCAACATTTTCTCTACTGTTGTACTGACTGGAGTGTGAATAGTACATTTTACCCCTCCGCAATCCAACACTTTCCCTACTGTTACACTCATTAGGTTGGAAACCAGTAAATTTTACCCCTTCGCAATCCAACACTTTCCTTACTGTTGTAGTGATTGGAGTGGGACTAGTAAATTTTATCCCTCCGCACTCCAACAGTTTCCCTACTGTTGTACTTGCTGGAATGGGTATAGTAAATATTACCTATCCACAAAGCAACTCTTTTACTACTGTTGCATGTATTGGAGGGAGATTTGTAAATTTTACCCAGTTTCATTATTTTGGCATTGCCTGAAGTGGGAGTAGTACATTTTTTATATATTTATTTTAATTGTTTCCATAGTTTTGTATAAATTGTAGAGGGAATAGTATATGTATTACATTTTATAATTTAATTTATATTGTAATTTATATTATGTTTTTGTTTATTTAAAAGTATAATATTTTTCATTATTAATATGTATAATGTGTCAAACAATTTTTACTAAATTTAAAGAATTTTAAGTTGTTTAATTTTTTAAGTTAATTAGAAAGGTTTGTATGTTAAAGATTTTATGTCATTGGTATATATATATACATATATATATATATATATATATATATATTCACCACCCTTTCCACAGGAAAAGAACAGATCGCACTCACGGGAGAGTTTTTTTTAGCTTTAATCCATTTCGTTGTTCTTTATACGGACAATGCCACAAACAACCAACGCGTTTTCGGTCTTTCCAAGACCTTGGTCACGGTTGAGTTTAGCGATTCCAGGGAGTCAATACATTTCAAATACAAAGTCATATGACTTCCTCTTTCTCCCATCGCTAAGCATTATGGAACATGTGGTTTCTTTTTTTATATATATATAAAAATTAATCAAATGAGTGAAAACACAATGACAACAAAATATAATCCATATATAAATCCTACCACCCATGATATTTTCATCAATGCCTGAAATATTCCAAATTAATTCATCACATTAATTTTCAAAGATTCAAAAATATATATATCAATGTTTCCCTTTTGTGGGATAGATTGTATACCAATCGTTACTCATTTTTAACCATTGTTTCAAGAATTTTTTTAAATCATTGACCGATTGGTATTCCTAGTCCTTTCATCCCCTCAGGTGAGGTATTTAACCCATATTTCAAAACATTTCAGATTTTGACCAATTACATTCTTCATTGGATTCTGGGTTGTGTTTACTCTTCAATGGATTTACCCCTTCTCATACCCATTAAACAAACAGTGCACAAATTATAAACCAAAATTCATTTGATAAAAACAGTTATATTTCTTCATGAAAGCGTCTTTCTTGAGCCTATTCAATCTAAATGTACATAAAGTTCTTCGTCCTGATTCAACCCGTACGGAGTAAAGTACGTAAAGCCAAAATTTGGCGTGATTCTCTCTGTCGAAGCCTCCTCTCTCTGTTGCCCCCTCGTATATGCTGATCAACAGTTTCAATTCCATAAAATTTTAACAGTTTCCAATTACTTTTGTGTTCTTGTTCCATGTGTTTTGCTACTGCATTACTGCGGTCTTTGTTGACTGTAGCTCGTACATGTTAAAGGATCCTTTTTTTAAATCAGAAATTGTACTGCCGACATATTTGAGGGTGCACGGACACTCGATAACACACCCCACAAATTGGGTTTTGCATGTGATTAATTTCTTAATTTTCCATAACTTTTTATTTGCCATCATTACTTCTTTTGTGTTTTTTGCTATCTGGCACACCTTACAGTTGTAACACTTTACAAATCCAGTGGTTCGAAGCCATTGAGTAGGTTTGGTCTTACCTTTCCAGAAGTGGCTTTGTACCAGTGTATCTTTTAGATTTTTAGCCCTTCTATATGTTACGTTTGGATGTAGCCCCACAATTCTTGCTACTATTGGATCCAATTGTAGAATTTTCCAATTCTTTTTCAAAATCCCCTTGATTTTTTTGTATTCTTTTGAATACGTTGTTATTAGTCGAATTGTCTCCGACTTTTCTGCTGGTGGCTTAACCTTGATGATGTCCTGTCTTTCTTTCTGTTTCGATCTTTCCCGACTTTTATTTATCATTCCCACTGGATATCTTCTTCGTTTGAATCTCTGAGAAGTCCATTTACTATGTTTGATCCATTCCTTTTTTTCAGAGCATATTCTTCTGATTCTCAGAAATTCTCCATAAGGAATATTTTGGATCAGGGTATTTTAATGAAAACTATTTGCATGCAATACTGCATTTGTTGCTGTCTGTTTGCGATGTAGGGTTGTCTGTATCTTCCCTTCCTTTATATATATTTCCGTGTCCAGGAAAATCACTCTTTCTTGACTGATGTTGTATGTGAATTTGAGATTTGCTTCAGTAGAGTTTAAAATTTCAAAGTACTTCTTGAAGTCCTCCTCCGATCCATCCCAAATTATCAACAGGTCGTCAATAAACCTTAGCCAGGTGACTATTTTATTTACATGTTCATCATTATCTGGATGCCAGGCAAGGTGCTGCTCCCACCAACCCATTGCCAGGCATGCATAGCTGGGACTGAAGGAAAAACCCATCGGTGTTCTGTTGGTTTAAATGTATATTTCCTCTCCAAATAAAAAAACATTTTTTGTCAAACATAACCTTATCATGTCCAACAGCATTCCATTGTGTTGATCATAGTGTATGTTTCGTTTTTTTAGAAAGTATTCACATGCTGTTATACCTATTCTGTTCTCAATATTGGTATAGAGTGAAATCACATCCATTGCAATTAAATTATATGATTCTTGCCAAGGTATTCCTTGGAGGTGTCTCAGCAGGTCACTTGTATCTTTGATATATGACGTTAAATTTTGAACAAAAGGCATCAAGAAAAAATCCACATAGTTTGCCAATGGTTCAAATAATGAACCTTTTGCCGCTCTTATGGGCCGGCCAGGTGGTTTTGTTGGGTGCTTGTGGATTTTTGGCAAAAAATATATAGTTGCCATTATTGGATATTCCGTCGTCAAATGTCTCACTTCATCATCGTCTAGAAGATTCATGTTCAGCCATTCAGTTAGTTTGATATCCAATTCTCTTTTGAAGTCTGATGTAGGATTTGTCTTTAGTTTCGCATAATACTGCAGATTTCCTAGTTGGTGGAGAGCTTCTTTTATATATTCTTTCGTGTCCCAGATGATAATATTTCCTCCCTTATCTGCAATTTTGATTACAATTTGATCATCTTTGGTTAGATCTAATAGTGCCTTTCTTTCTTGTTCCTTCAGGTTATCCACATATTTTGATGATTTCATGTTATAGATGTCATGTATCATTGCCTCATGGAAGACGTTGATTATATTACTCGGTGCAAGTTGTGGATAGAAACGCGATTTTGGTTTCATTCCACTCAACCCTGATCCGATCTGGGGACATATTGTGTCCAGGTCAACACCACTTGCTTCATTTACTTCATCCAGATTTATGAGTGTGAGAAGGGATTCTGCATCATTGACAGTTAGTTCAGAAATTGGTTTAGCCACTGTTTTTTTATATTCCCGCATTTTTTGGTTTTCTTGGAAAGTTTTTGCCAATTTGATTTTTTTGATATATTGATATAAATCTATCCATGTCTGGGCTAAGTCAATTTGGCCAATAGGACAGAAATTTAAGCCTCGCTTTAATAATGATATTTCAGCATCAGACATCATTCTCTTTGATAAATTCACAATTGTTAGATCTTGCATCTCATTTTCTGCTTTTTCTACAATCTCTTCTGTCTCATGCTCCTGGTTAGAGTGCCTACTTTTTCTTGACCCTCTGCTTCTTTTTCCTCTCCTCGTTTGAATCTTTACTTACGCAAGAAAGTTTGACATATTAAAACAACACGAAAAGGTGGACAGTGCCACTAATGTTTCCACAAGTCTATCATCTTTGACGTCAACTGGTATTAGTGAAGGAGAAACGCATCAAAGTGGGGAAAGAGCCAAAAGAACTTTTTTAGGAGACATGCGGTTGGTGCTCCAACAGAGACAGTGGGAACAATGCATGAGCAGCCAACCGCAAACATATCGGGGAAGAGGAAGAGGCCGCCCACGAGGACAGCAAGGAAACAAATGAGGAGAGGAAATAGAAGCAGAGGGACAAGAAAAAGTAGGCACTCTAACCAGGAGCGTGAGACAGAAGAGATTGTAGAAAAAGCATAAAATGAGATGCAAGATCTAACAATTGTGAATTTATCTTTTTTATTTTATTCAATCCATGATAGTTACATTACATATATATAATCAATGGCTTAAAAGAGAAAACACAGTCTTAAAAACAAGCAAAAAGGTTAGACAGTGGTTAGCTAATTCATCAAATACAGTACACATATCATCATTACCGATCTAAACTCCATAACAATTCACTAAAGTGCAAATGCTTACTCCTTTGAGGTTTCACCCCAATATAAAACATCATTCTTCCATATATGACACCACCGGCCCCCATATCTCCATGCCCAATTTCCTTTTTCGAGAACCTTTTAGAGCATATAAACTATGCTCTAAATTGAAGATGGTCAGAAATCTAGCTCTCCATAATTCAAAAGTTGGAACATCTTTCTGAAGCCACATTGAGGCAATACATAACCTGGCTATGGCTGTAGCTAAGAAGATCAAATATCGGAATTTATAAACCAGCTGGTCACATCTATCACTCTCCGCCACACCCAACAACATGTGACTAGCGGACAATCTTACTGGACCCCCCATAATTTCCGCTAAAAATTTCTCTAGGTGTTCCAAAAAATTACTTAGGTGCCTACATGAAAAAAAAATGTGCACAATGTCCGCGTCCTCCATTCTACAATGAAAACATCTTCCATCATTTGTCCCACCCCATTTTAACAACCTGGCTGGAGTATAATAGAGGTTAAACACGGTCTTATAGTGTTGCGAACGAATATTGGCAGATATCAATAACCTCCCAGCCAGCTCGATAGAATATTCCACCCGAGTACCTTGGCACCCTAACCTATTGTCCCACTTAGGGGCCGATTCCGATTCGGGCAGGAAATCACTCCGACCGAGCCGAACCCGGAGAGATTCCCGACCGAATCGGACTCTAGCAGCCCGACCGAACGAGTACGATGCGTATGCATGCTATCGGACTCGATTCGGTCGGACTCCCATTGAAGTCAATGGGAGCCGGTCGTACAACGCGTACACGGGCTCCCATTGACTCAATGGGTGCGTCGCGAACAAGGGCGCCCCCTACAGCGGGTACGCGTCGAAGCGATTCGCGCCGTACATGCACAGGTAGGGGGGACCCATGGGTCCCCCCTGTGTGCGACTCGCACGGCTACGCATGCAGGGGGGTCCGACACGGACCCCCAAAGTCCGGCTCTGACTGCTCTTTGGAGCCGGACGGCGCGAGTCGGCCGGACTGCTCGAGGCGCGCATCGTACTTGCTCGGTCGGGGAACGTCTCCATTGCGCGGTGCGAGTCGTGTCCGTGCGAGTCGGTCGGAGCGGTTCGGACCCGCGAACGAGTCGGTCGGCGATTTCGCCTGCGCTCGCATCGTACTCGCTCGCCCGGATGCATGTTCGAATCGGTTGGAAACAGGGCCTCCGAATCGGATCCGGTAAAGCCGAATCCGATTCGGTGCCCTACCGGCCGAGATCGGAATCGGCCCCTTTGTGTTGTGTATATCCAAATCCCCGCTCTTAATGTCTAGTAATAGATTATATAGAACGCCGATGCGCGTGTTTTTTCTCACTGCTTCAACTAAAGTATTCAATTCAAATTTCCTTCGGCTTTTGCATAAATAATCACGAATTTGTAGATATTTAAAAAATTCGGATCTGGGGAGGCAATATTTCTCGGCTAGCATCTCAAAGGACATCAAAACCCCGTTAGCATATAGATCACCAATATATTGAATACCTTTAATCCGCCATCTATCAATGGTCCTATCCCAAAATATAGATGGCAATAGCACTGTAGCTGCGAACGGAGTATACTGGGAGACCCTCTCAAATCTATAGGATTTTCGCACAGCTTTCCACACCTTATAAGCGGCTTTTAAAACCTTAAACCTGGTTTTTTTGTAGTAGCTTGGCTCCAGGCTAACAAATAATCGGTTTTTAGCATCGCTGCCCAATAACATTTGATATATGGAGGGCGACTCAGCAATGCTAAGTGGATCTGCCCCAGTTAATAATATATTCATATGTTGCAGTATACACACATAGTAATATAAAGTAAAATCCGGCACTGCCCAACCGCCTTTCTCGCGAGGAAGGACCATAAAGCGCATAGCTCTGCGAGGCTTCCCCTGCGCCCATAAAAACCTAGCACACATTGACTGAAGTGCTGACAGTTGGACACGGGATATTTCTAGCAGAACAGATCTAAAATAATATAAATCCTTGGGTAATATTAACATTTTAAGAACATTGCATCGCCCCACGAGTGAGAGATGTAGACATTCACAACGGTCTAATTGTTTCCGTACAGAGTTTAAAATATTGCCCCAATTGATCTCCACAAGTGACTTTAAACATGTCCTTATTGTGACACCCAGGTATTATACCTCACTCGAAATCCGATGATCATCATAGCCTACTTGATTTAAACACAAAATTTGTGTCTTCGACACATTAAGTTTATATCCTGAAGCTGCTCCAAACTCAAGCACCAGCTGTTCTATCTTTGGCATAGCCATCATAGGATTTGGAGTGACCACTGCCACATCGTCCGCATATGCGAAAACCCTGTAGTGCTCTTGTCTCCAGATTACCGCTTCTATCCCAGCATTTTACTCTAACATCATTAAAAAAGGGTCAATATATAATGAGAACAACAAGGGGGAGCACAGGCATCCCTGCCTTGTACCCCGTGAAATGTATACAAGATCTGATTCAAGGCCCATTATGCAGATTTTAGCTGTCGGGCGCCGATATAAAACCTGAATAGCTGAGATGAAACCTTGTTTAAAACCTACTCGTCGTAATACAGCCCATAAAAATTCCCACGCGACCCGATCGAACGCTTTTTCAGCGTCTAATAAAATCAAGCTAAATTTGCTCCCCGTGGTATTAGCTATATCTAAAAGGGTTACCACCCTATTGACGTGATTAGTTGTACTCCTCTTAGGTATGAACCCATGTTGTCGACTCGACACCAACGGGGTTAGCACATCCGCCAACCGGGTCGCTAGGATTTTGACATAGATTTTGCCATCAGAATTTAATTACGAATTTAATAACGATATAGGACGATAGGATCCCGGCTGTTCAGCCGGCTTATCTTTCTTTTTAAAAACAATTATGCTTGCCTCATCCCAAGTCGAAGGTGCAGCCCCTACTTGTGCCTGCTGAAAAGTGACAAGCATATCAGCCTTAAGCTCTCCAAAATAGGTTTTATATACTTCCAGCGGAAGTTTGTCGGGCCCTGCTGCTTTGCCAGTGGCTAGGCTATTAATTGCCACTTCCAGCTCTTCAATAGTGATAGGTGCCTCTAGCATTTCTGCATCTTGTAGATCCACTTTTTTGCCATTAAGACTCTGCAACAGTGTTTCCCCAGCCTGTATATCAAAACTCTCCCCAGTATAAAGTGCCTCATAAAAGTCATGAAACACATTTAAAATCCCAACATCAGTTTCTACCGTTTTGCCCATGGAGTCCACCACTGATCTAATTCTTTGGGCCGCCTCTCTTGATCGAAGCCTTTGCACCAAACAGCGCCCGGTTGCCTCCCCATACTCATAACTTTGTTTCTTGCTAATAGAGTATTTCCTGGCTATTTCTGTGCTCCAGTGTCAATTTATTTTGGCCTTACACCGGGCTACCTCTGTCTGCAGAGCAGCAATATCCCCCCCTGCTTGAATCCCATGCATGAGATTTTCTTCAGCTATTGTAAGATTGCCATATAATTCCTGTAGTGCCAATTGCATCTGTTTTTGCTTATGTAGCCCAAAGCTAAGAGTCTCCCCTCTAAAACCCGCTTTTAATGCATCCCACACAAAGCTGGTCCCTGCGGTATTGCGATTTACGGCCAGAAATTGCCTAATCCACACCTTCATGTGTGCTACATACCCTTCATCTAATAGTAGTTTCCTATCAAATGAAAACGATCGCGGCTTGATTCCTGCCTTGAGCATGCGTAGATTCAATACAAGAGGTCCGTGATCTGATGAGATCCGTGGGTGCACCTGAATATTAGCACCCGAAAGTAAGAGACTTGATAAAAAAAAATAATCCAACCTTACTAATTTCTGATGTGGATGTGAATAAAATGTATAACCAGAATCCGACCCCCTTAAAGCCGCCCACGCATCCATCAGACCATGATCCATTAATAAAGACTGAAGCGCCTTAAATACTTTGGGCTTCCTGCCGTTATAATATTTACTATCATCCTGCAAGCCCTTTGGCTCAGGGTGTATATTTAAGTCGCCACACATGATTAACGGGGTGGGCCATAATGCTAGTTCCACATTCAACCCTTCTATTACGGATGCCTCATGGAGGTTTGAACCATATATAGAACAAACTGTACACTTTATACTACCAATCATACATTCCGCCATAGCCCACCTCCCTTGGTTGTCCACCAGTACTCTTCCTGTCCCTTGTATATGGCTCTTAGCCAATATCGCTACCCCACGTGTAGTAGTGGATTGCTGTGTACATGCTAATACTGTTAAACCAAGTTCCGCCAGTAATTTTCTTTTGCCCCATGGAATGTGGGTTTCTTGAATACATACCAGGTCTGGTTGAAACACCCGTAGTTCGGTCGCGACCCGTTGCCTCTTATTATAATTATTCAACCCACATACATTCAAAGAGCAAATCCGAATACCACCATGTATATACCTATTCCCCATCTATCGTCCCCATTTCTTTGTGCTCTAGGACGTGAACCTAAAACCATTGAATTTTGTACTTTGTTTCAATGCGCTATCATGGATTATTTTTCCTAGTACAGCCCCCACCCCCCTGTACCCAACAAACCCACCTCCCCCAACCCCACCACCCCCATGTACAAGGCTTCAGCCAAAGCCATGACCCACCCCCACCCTTCCCCAGACAAGAGGCTTGGAAACTCAAGGTCTCTGAGATGGAACGAGCTTCTGCCCCCCCCCGGATCCCCCTGCCCCACCGGATACCGTGCTTAATTAAACATTCCCCACACACCTCTTATTCTAAAGAAAAACAATAAAAATTAATGTACAAAATAGATAAGGGAATAATCAGCGTTACATCTGACAATAAATCCAAACCCAGCTAAACCTGATCTAATTAATCTGTGCATGTAATCTATAGTGAACAATCCTTCTCATTTTTTTAATTTTTTTTTCCTTTTTTGTCTTTTACAAAGACTGCAGGTACTCTTTAGCCGCTAACTCTGCTGTAAAGAATCGCACATGTTCATTGAAAATGATCTTGAGCTTGGCAGGATTCAGTAAATAAGCTTGTGCGCCTTTATCTCGAAACAGAGTGATAAGCTGGCGTAATTGCCATCTCTTCTCCACAGTCAAAGGGCAATAATCGGGACGTACAAAAAACTCTACCCCTTTCCCACTTTTCTTTCGGTCCGGTCACGCCAGATCATAGATTGCTTCTCTTGCCAGAAAGTTATTAATTATTAAAATAGCCCTTGGTCTAGTAGTGTTCTGGCCAGGTCTGTTACGCTGTATGAATGGAAATCTGTGCGCCCTCTGGATCTCCCGATTCCAATCCCACTGAGTTAGCCCAGGAAAAGCCTCAGAAAAAAGCTCAATAATAAACTTCCGTGCATCCTGCCCCTTGGCCCCCTCAGGGATATCTAACACGCGGCGGTTATTACGCCGAAGGCGATTTTCCAGGTCAGTGATCTTTCAGAGGGTATCATCCTTTGCAGTACGCAGGACTTCCGTTGTTGCTTTCTGCACAGCGAGCTCATCCTCCAGGTTTGAGATACGTGTCTCAGCCTCATTAAACCTGTCGACAAACTCGGAGCATGATTTAGCAACTCTCTGTACCGAATTCTGGAGTTTGCGACAAGCCCCCTGTGTACACTGGCTCTCAGTGTGGGTCTCCTCCCTATGGGCCATTATGCTCTGGTAAATAACAGCAAGAGAGATGTCTTCAGGTTTCTCCATGACATCTAGATTTGATTGTGTCCCATTGACCACTCCATTGGTCCCAGATTCACACATAAAAGAATAATCCCACTGAAAGAGGTCTGTGCTCTCGGCCATCTGGAAACCTGCGCCTGCACCGGAATCACCCGTCTTGCGCACCGTTTTCGGGCTGCTCTCTGGAGTACCGGGTGAGTCAGTCCCCCACTCTGTAGCATCATCCATCTGCATATTGCTGGACCCCTTACACCTGATACCGGGGGAGCCACCTTTTTGCTTGCCCAGAGTGCTTGGATCGGATTTGTCCCAAGAAGTATCTGAGGGATCAGACATTGAAAAAAAGGGATAGTCCCCAGGGTCGCTTTCTTTAGTAAGATTCTGGTCGGGCGTACTTTTTTCTTTAATCGCCAAATCGCCGCTCTCGGGGACCAGTTCATCACTTTTTGCTCCGTTCTCCCCTAGATCAATCCCTACATCTTTTGATAAGTCCTGGGGAGTATCACAGGCTGTGCCCCCCTGACCAGCTAGAGAATCTAAAGGTAGAGTCTTCCCCTGCTTACCAGTTCCACTACTCTGCCCATTGCCAGGAGTTATTGGTGCAGAGAGGAGTTGTTTCCTCAATTTCCCCGTTAAAAACAAAGCGAGTACTGATTTCTTACCGGCGCCCTCCACACGAGTGCCGTCTTTTTTTTCCAGATTTAAATCAGACTTTTTCTTCTCTGCATCTCGTCCCCCCGCGGTGTCAGCGGCATCCATGGTGTTCCGTGCTCTGCCGCGTCCAGCCTTCGGGGGCATTGCAGCGCCGCACACCGTTGACCCGGCACCAGACTTTCCTTCCGTCGGCAACCTCCGTAGTCCATAGAGACCAGCGTGCACACACCCGGAAGCCCGCCTCACAGACGTCAGCAACTGCCAGAGAGCCACACGAAAAACCACCGCCGCAGGACAGGCACTCCACAGCATGTCAGCAAGTCTCGTCCCCAACCTATGCCGCACTTTTGCTTTACTCCAAGTCCGGCATAGTGGCGTGTAGCGTTAGCAGACCTCGATTAGCAGCACCTTGAGTGGGACAGGGGGAGAGCTCCGGGAGCTCGAGCTCACACGACGGTGTTCACGGCCGCCATCTTGCCCCAATTGTGAATTTATCAAAGAGAACAATGTCTGATGCTGAAATATCATTATTAAAGCGAGGCTTAAATTTCTGTCCTATTGGCCAAATTGACTTAGCCCAGACACGGATAGATTTATATCAATATATCAGAAAAATCAAATTGGCAAAAACTTTCCAAGAAAACCAAAAAATGCGGGAATATAAAAAAACAGTGGCTAAACCAATTTCTGAACTAACTGTCAATGATGCAGAATCCCTTCTCACCCTCATAAATCTGGATGAAGTAAACAAAGCAAGTGGTGTTGACCTGGACACAATATGTCCCCAGATGGGATCAGGTTTGAGTGGAATGAAACCAAAATCGTGTCTCTATCCACAACTTGCACCGGGTAATAAAATCGACGTCTTCCATGAGGCAGTGATACATGACATCTATAACATGAAATCATCAAAATATGTGGATAACCTGGAGGAACAAGAAAGAAAGGCACTATTAGATCTAACCAAAGATGATCAAATTGTAATCAAAATTGCAGATAAGGGAGGAAATATTATCATCTGGGACACGAAAGAATATATAAAAGAAGCTCACCACCAACTAGAAAATCTGCAGTATTATGCGAAACTAAAGACAAATCCTACATCAGACTTCAAAAGAGAATTGGATATCAAACTAACTGAATGGCTGAACATGAATCTTCTAGACGATGATGAAGTGAGATATTTGACGACAGAATATCCAATAATGGCAACTATATATTTTTTGCCAAAAATCCACAAGCACAAAACAAAACCACCTGGCCGGCCCATAAGTGCGGTGAAAGGTTCATTATTTGAACCATTGGCAAACTATGTGGATTTTTTCTTGATGCCTTTTGTTCAAAATTTAACGTCATATATCAAAGATACAAGTGACCTGCTGAGACACCTCCAAGGAATACCTTGGCAAGAATCATATAATTTAATCGCAATGGATGTGATTTCACTCTATCCCAATATTGAGAACAGAATAGGTATAACAGCATGTGAATACTTTCTAAAAAAACGAAACATACACTATGATCAACACAATGGAATGCTGTTGGACATGATAAAGTTATGTTTGACAAAAAATGTTTTTTTATTTGGAGAGGAAATATACATTCAAACCAACGGAACGGCGATGGGTTTTTCCTTCAGTCCCAGCTATGCATCCCTGGCAATGGGCTGGTGGGAGCAGCACCTTGCCTGGCATCCAGATAATTATGAACATGTAAATAAAATAGTCACCTGGCTAAGGTTTATTGACGACCTGTTGATAATTTGGGATGGATCGGAGGAGGACTTCAAGAAGTACTTTGAAATTTTAAACTCTACTGAAGCAAATCTAAAATTCACATAAAACATCAGTCAAGAAAGAGTGATTTTCCTGGACACGAAATATATATAAAGGAAGGGAAGATACAGACAACCCTACATCGCAAACAGACAGCAACAAATGCAGTATTGCATGCAAATAGTTTTCATCAAAATACCCTGATCCAAAATATTCCTTATGGAGAATTTCTGAGAATCAGAAGAATATGCTCTGAAAAAAAGGAATGGATCAAACATAGTAAATGGACTTCTCAGAGATTCGAACAAAGAGGATATCCAGTGGGAATGATAAATAAAAGTCGGGAAAGATCGGAACAGAAAGAAAGACAGGACATCATCAAGGTTAAGCCGCCAGTAGAAAAGTCGGAGACAATTCGACTAATAACAACGTATTCAAAAGAATCAAAAAAAATCAAGGGGATTTTGAAAAAGAATTGGAAAATTCTACAATTGGATCCAATAGTACCATCAATTGTGGGGCTACACCCAAACGTAACATATAGAAGGGCTAAAAATCTAAAAGATACACTGGTACAAAGCCTTCTGGAAAGGTAAAACCAAACCTACTCAATGGCTTCGAACCACCGTATTTGTAAAGTGTTACAACTGTAAGGTGTGCCAGATAGCAAAAAACACAAAAGAAGTAGTGATGACAAATAAAGAGGTATGGAAAATTCAGAAATTAATCACATGCAAAACCCAATTTGTGGTGTATGTTATCGAGTGTCCGTGCACCCTCAAATATGTCGGCAGTACAATTTGTGAATTAAAAAAAGGATCCTTGAACATGTGCGAGCTACAGTTAACAAAGACCGCAGTAATGCAGTAGCAAAATACAAGGAACAAGAACACGAAAGTAATTGGAAACTGTTAACATTTTATGGAATTGAAACTGTTGATCAGCATATACTAGGGGGATACAGAGAGAGGAGGCTTCGACAGAGAGAATCACGCCAAATTTTGGCTTTACGTACTTTTACACCATACAGGTTGAATCAGGACGAAGGACTTTATGTACATTTAGATTAAATAGGTTCAAGAAAGACGCTTTCATGAAGAAATATAACTGTTTTTATCAAATGAATTTTGGTTTATAATTTGTGCACTGTTTGTTTAGTGGGTATGAGAAGGGGTAAATCCATTGAAGAGTAAACACAACCCAGAATCCAATGAAGAATGTAATTGGTCAAACTCTGAAATGTTTTGAAATATGGGCTAAATACCCCACCGGAGGGGATGAAAGGACTAGGAATACCAATCGGTCAATGATTTAAAAAAATTCTTGAAACAATGGTTAAAAATGAGTAACGATTGGTATACAATCTATCCCACGAAAGGGAAACATTGATATATATATTTTTGAATCTTTGAAAAATACTGTGATGAATTAATTTGGAATGTTTCAGGCATTGATGAAAATACCATGGGTGGTAGGATTTATATATGGATTATATTTTGTTGTCATTGTGTTTTCACTCATTTTGATTAATTTTTATATATATATAAAAAAAGAAACCACATGTTCCATAATGCTTAGCGATGGGAGAAACAGGAAGTCACATGACTTTGTATTTGAAATTTATTGACTCCCTGGAATCGCTAAACTCAACTGTGACCAAGGTCTTGGAAAGACCGAAACGCGTTGGTTGTTTGTGGCATTGTCCGTGTAAAGAACAACGAAGTGCATTAAAGCTAAAAAAAACTCTCCCGTGAGTGCGCTCTGTTCTTTTCCTGTGGAAAGGGTGGTGAAAATATGTAACGGCAAGGCTCTGCAGAGGTCTGATACTTGTTTCCAGGAGAGACACTTGATCAACACAGAATCCAGGAAAGTTAAAAAGAAATGTGTCCACTTATTTGGCATTTACCACAGAGGTGTCCATGTGGGTGGCCTCCTGGGTACCATTCAGACTTACATACCCAGAAGCAAACTGTAGAGCAGGAGTATCCTCATGCATTGGACACTAGATGGGGGAGATCAGTATCCTCAACCTGTTTGCACCCAACACAGATGACAGGGACTCTTTCTTTAAGATGCCGGATCTACCTCGATATTCCAATAATATGGGTGGGAGATTTCAACTGCGTACTAGGTGGGGCACTTCATAGACACCCTCCAAAGCATAACACAAATCCTCACATGGTGGAGACACTGCGCCAAGTAATGGCCAACACAGGCAGTACAGATGTGGGGAGAGAACTCCAACGTATGGTCAAGGAATACTTGTGCCACTCAGAGATGCACCACACCTATAGTTGGTTGGACTGAGTGCTGTTGATGGGAGGCTTACTCACCCAGGTTTGAAGTGCACAGTACCTAGCAAGGTATTTATCTGACCACTCTCTACTGATGGTGGCCGTTGAATGGGGTAGTAGAAGGGGGGACCCCTCTACATGCCGCCAGGGGGCCTGCTGGACCTTAAGGGTCGGGAGAACCTAAGTGAACAATTAACAGCCTGCTTGAGGACTAACTGGGGATCTACCACCACAAGGCAGAATTAATATAAGGTTGATGAAAGCAGTGACCCAAGGGTTGTGCTTGGGGAATGTGTACGTAGTCAAGCAACACCTGCAGAAGGGCTTGAACACACAGGAAGCCCTGCTAGCAGTCCAGCAGTGGAGGCACACAGGAAATAAAGCGATAGGGCCAGAGCTGAAAGTGGTGCTTAAGTACTGAGATTTTGGGCAGAGTAAACAGAATGACTGGGTGGGACTACAGGCAGCACCTACACAGGTAGGGAAACAAGCCCAGCAGACTACTTGCCTGGATCCTAAATAGGGAATCGGTGGCAGTACCTATAATGATACTGCAGCAGGCTGATGGGGCATGAGCCACTTCAAAGTCGGCCATTGACTGCACCTTCATAGAACACTTGAGTGAGGTATACCGAAGCGACTATCCGGCTACTCCGGGGGCCTAAGCCATCTTTCTGGCTGAAGTAGAGATCCCACAATTACCAGAAGATTTTCAGGAAGAGTTGGAAGTGGACATAACCCCGGAGAAGTTGCGGGAGGCCAAGGGGGCAGTGAATGGCTTCCCAATAGACTTTCACCAATCGTTCAAGTCCAGACTAACGGAGAAACTACTAGAGTTCTTTGGGGAGTCCTGAGCATGAGGGGAGCTGCCCCCAGCAATGTGAGAGGTCTTTCTATGCATGATCCCCAAACCAAGGGAGACCCACTAATTGTCACATCCTGTAGACCTCTGACCGTGATTACCTCCGATGTTAAGGTCCTGCTTAAGGTGCTTGTGCTGCAGTGGTTGGTGGAATTATTGGAACATGAGAACCAGTGTGGATTCATACCTGATCTGAGCACCTGACTCATATACTGCATGAAGGGCAGGACTGGGACAAGGAGCTGGTCTTGGCATCAGTGGACATTGACAAGGCTTTTGACACACTGGAGTGGACATACCTAGTGGAGGTTTTAAAGAAGATGGGATTTAGAGCAAATTTTTCTCCTGGGTCAAATTGCTATATATGAACCCCTGGACCAGTGTCAGAAATGTCAGGATGGTGTCCAAGGTTTTTGAGGTGCAGCATGGCACTAGACAGGGATGCCCACTTTTGCCACCATTATTTGCGCTTGCACTGGAGCCACTGGCCATTATGCTCCTGAGGGTCCTGGGAGATTGGGGAATCTGGTTGTAGCATAGTGTGCTCTCTCTTTACGCTGATGATTCCCTGTTTTATTTATCTCAGATGTGGGAGTCTATACCTGACCTACTGGTGCATCTGGAGGAATTTGGCGGGGTGACATGACTCAGGATTAACAAAAATAAGACCACACTGTTCTCCTTGGAAAGTTGGCAAGGATTCCTATTGATTGCCTTCCAATTTATTGCCTCCTGACCTTGGCCTGCACTATGAGATGGGCAAATTTAGATACCTCATCATGATGGTGGAGGGAATACCCGAGAAACAGTATGACTACAATGTTGGGAGGATGTTAGATGGTTTGCAGGCGTCTGTCCCATTCTGGACCAAAATACCTTTTTCCATAATGGGGAGGGTTGCCGTTGCAAAAAATGGTGTGTCTCTCTAATTTATATGTGATGCAAAACTTGATATGCCCAATCGCTCTCGCTACAATCAAGCACTTAAATAGCCTATTGGTGTACCTGGTTTGGGCAGGAAAGAGAAGCTAGGTAGCCCTGGATACTAGATCAAGAGGAGGAATTACTGGGACTTCCAGATTGCAGCACATATCATATATGCAGCGAAATGGGTAACAGAATCAGACAATAACGAGGAGCAGTTGCTGCAAGGGATGTTTGTGGACACACCGTCACTGGAACTATTGATGAGGCGCTCAAGCTTAATGGAGGAATTGACCTTCCTAATGTGCCGTACTCCCCGGATCTGGGAGCAAATAGTAACTAGGGTCCTCAGGCGGCTCCCCTACTCAAGGGACCTAGACCTGTGGGCCCTGAAGCCCTTTAAGGACATCAGTTTAAACCATGTCCATCAGACACTGGCAGGAGGGAGGATGTCAAGTACTGGGGGATCTTTATCCAGGGGAACACTTTGTCTCCTATGAGGAGGAACAGGAGGAATTCTCGTTGGAGCAGGATCCCTATTTACAAAATGCCAGGATAGCTCAGCCTTCCAGGGAAATTTGGAGGGAGTTGCCAGAGAAAATATGCAAATGGAATGGTGCACCCAAGACAATTGTAGTCCACAACTTTCAAATTGTATTCCAAATAATTTTATTCTTCCTGAAATTCATGTCATCATTTTCCAAACAAAGCAACATCCAGCCAAAGTGTTTCGTTCAAAATAATTTTTGAACTTGATCAGGGCTGTAAACACCACATAAACAACATAAAAACAAAGTTGTATATAAAACACATTAAAAGCACAAACAATATCACATTATATGAAAAGACAAACACATAAGAAGAATAGCGCATCTCTCAATTTAGGATAGAAGAGCACTCTAATATAACATATTTTAAAAATGTATGGTCTAACAATAAAAACCATAAAAACATAAAACAACACAACAATCACTTGTTGACTATACCATATAGTACAAACACTTAACAAGACCTGACCAATGAACATTGTACAAAAATTTGGAAAATGATGATATGAATTACAGGAAGAATAAAATAGTTTGGAATACAATTTGAAAGTTGTGGACTACAATTGTCTTGGGTGCACCATTCCATTTGCATATTGATTCGACTTCTGCTGAGCAGTGGTACCAAACAACGGCAGGTACCAGAAAAGAAGTGCACGAACGTTGAACTGATCAGAACTCTATGTGAAGTGCGATTTCCTTTAGCCCACCATTGATGCTTTATAGTTGTTCGGAGTTGCCGGTGGCACCTCCCTGATCAGAAGCCCTGCTGGCACTTCTGACTGTAGGCAAGTGGGGTCACTTGGTGTCCTATATGTACTAGGCCCTCAAAATGGATAGATCCAGAAGACAGTTGGTTGCTTGGACGGCTTGGGGAGGGCGATCTGGGGGTACAACTCACAGATAACAGCTCGAAAATGACCAGCACTTTGTCCAGTGGGTTTCTGGGAACGGCAGATTTAAATTAGTATGCTTCAACTACGTTCATCACGCGTACCTCACACCAATCAAACTACTCAGCATTTGTGTGGACCGCTCTATAAAGTGCCCTTGCTGCATACAGGGAAATGCTACATTTCCACACTTGTCATGGCAATGTGACAAGAACTCGACATATTGGCAGGTGGTGGTGGATTGGATCTGGGGAGCGACAGGGTTACACCTTGATCAGTCCCCTAAGCAATGCTTCTTTGGTATTGTGAGTAATGCAAAAAATGCTATAATGAAATATAAATTCCTTCAACTCGCACTCCATCTGGTGAAACAGTATGTCGCCATGGAGTGGTTAGGGTCTGGCAGACCTGTGGTTGAACGTTGGGCAAGAGATACCATTGAATGGTCACTAGCTGAAGAGACACACAAAGTCTCCCTACTTTGAACTAGCAAAGTCATGATTTGTTTAGGTTTGGAAACAAAGGTGGCAATAAACCCATTCAAGAGATGTTGCATCTTTATAGGAGCAAATGTGCACCTTCAGCCCTCTATGGAGCAATTCTTTGGGAGGGGCTGAGGGAGCGAAATATTATGGAAATATAGGAGAATTTATTTTTGGCCAGGCTCCTTGCTGTACCACGTACATCTCTTACCTTTATTACTCATAGGGAACTAGGTGTTATGTATGTGGGAGATAAAATTGACCTGTGATTACTAGTTGGCATATTATCTGGAGTAAACCAGGCAAGAAGTTTACCAGAGATGTAATCAATGACTACCTTGCCCTCGGGCACTGTAATAAAATCCCTTGGCTGGTGCACGTCAATAGGTTAATTAAGGAAATTGACGTAGAATTTCAAATTAAGAATCCAGCTAACATTCTACAGTATGGCAAGAAAGAACTAAAAGCCATTTTTACCAATAAACGATCAGGCAAGAGGGAACTCAAAGAAAGGCAGAAAACTTCAGTATTTAACTACTTGGAAGGGCCCTTTCAATGTGGGTTGCAGGGCTACCTGGTGATGGTCGCAGATATTCAGAAAAGATTTTATCATACTAGGTTTCGACTAGGTATTCTAGCAATCCCAAAAAGAGACACATGGTCTAATAAACTTCCTAGATGCCCTTGCGATGGAGTGTCAGTACAATCCTCAATGCACTTTATATTATTCTGTGTTTTTTATTGTGAAATCAGGAAACATGTTTTACACCCTGTCCTATTATTTATGAATTTTATAATGAACCAGGAAGCCTATAAGTTTTTATGTAGCCTTGAGACTGACTATATCTGTCATGCTGTTTCTCTTTTTATAAGTGGTGCTATAAAAGTAAGGAATACTCTCACCATGTACGATCAACTGGTGTATGAATATGACTAGTTATGCTGCTATATATTGCATTTATTCTCCTTGTCTGACATTACTGTGTATTTTATTATTCTTAAATCTTCTTGTTCCTGTGTGTTTTTAAACTGTGGATTTTATAAATGATATAATGAAATTGCCAATAGATGTATTTAATTATGTGTGCTTTTATGATTATATAATCGAATAAAGCTGACTTTGACATACAAAGTCACCCAAGATTCAGTGGCATGGGGAGATAGCAGTATTTGAAGAGGGGGGCATGGCTGGAAGGGACCAGAGGCATGCAACTGGGGGTCTTGGCTGCTCGGAGGTTTCTCCAACGGGGTTTCTCGGGGATTGTGCTGTGGAGTATGCTGAGATTTGAGGTGGTCAACATGGTATATCCAGGGATAAAAGAAAGGATAAGTCATTGAATGGGAATAATGGAGGGGTACAAGAGATAAACTGCAAATGGACTATGGGAGGGGCACACTCTGAAATGGGCAAGGTCACCACAGATGTATACGAATAGGAAGAAAAAGCAAAACAATAAAGATATTTTTTTTTTTAAAAAGGATGCCCTCATGTCCATTGTTTATTCAGTATACCCCAAAGTGCTCTAAACATAATTTCTCTGGTGTTTTACATAGTCTTGGACAAAAAAAATGGATTTTCTCTCAATCCTAATTTTTAAACAAACTGCACTGCTGTGCCACTATTGAAATATGTAACTGAACATTCAATCTGGTCAATAAAGTCCTTCCCTGACCACAAGCCCCTCTAGTCCTAATAAGTGATTTAGAAGCCTGGACATACTTTCCACCTTCTTTGGGACTAACCATGAGGCGATATGATGACATTTTCCAGTAGCGGGAAGCAAAATAGTCCAACAAACATCCATCTTTTACTCCTTTCATCAATTTGTCTTGTACTGTAACCATATAGTCTTTGCAATATTGCAAATTGTGTGCCCATCTGCCTTTCCTAGGGCTTACATATGGTATCCAAAACCCTTCTGAACCCTTCCATTAACAATTTGACTGCCTACACGTCTCGGTAGCTCAACAACCACACCTACTCTATTCCACCATAACTGACATATTGGCTTTTTTCCAGTACTCCCCTTCCTTCACTTCTACCTCTGACATCACCATCTGCCTCTCACCCTCCAAAACACTGAATGACTGGTTAGGTGCACTCTACATTTAGAACAATCATGCTGGCACTTGCAGGTGGCATGAATAACATTCCTTTGTATTGAAATTCCCCTTATTTCACTGCACACCACCCAGCTTGGGCTGGTATGCACTGTAAAAAAGCCTAAAGGGCAGTAACAACCCTCTTGCCATATGCAATGAAGAAATGGGCTATGTTGGGGTCAAGAACTATATCCAGAGGTCATTGTCTCATTCCCATCTTATCTTTGGGGTCATGTTGCTCCTCAACCTAAACTCTTTGTCATAGCTGAGCCATGCTTTTACCTCAAAGCTGATACTAGCTGTTCTAATCACTTCGAAATATTGTATAAGAACTACACTGCATTATGAGTAATTCTGAAAACAATTAATGGCATACATCATGAACGCAGGTGACCATCTATCCATGTTAGCCGTTGCCTTGCGGATTCTGGCAAGTTCTCTCTCTTCAGCTTTAGAGGTTTTTTCAGTTATGTACTCTATGTAAGATAGCCCCTAAATTCTCAGTGCCCCATGTGTAAAAGTGTAACCTTATTAATGAAGGCCCCTCCTCCTCCATCAGTTCTCCCCTTTACCCAGCTAATCTGCTGTATCTTTCTGGATCCCTTTAGCCCCCAATATCACCTCTGTCTCAGGTCCTGCCCCAACATACTCTTCCCTGTGCATGTCTGTCCCTGATGAACCCCTCATTCCTACCCTATCTCACTCAGTTGAGACATAGCAGCCTCTGCAACCGTGATCAGGCCCCTAATCTCCAAAGAACCTATCCCAGCAGTCCCGCCAAGTCCAGTAAAACAGCTCAGAACCATGCCCCAGACTCCTATGACTCACCCCACACATCTCTCATCCAATCTTTCATGGTCGATCTTACTCACCATACATCCCACTACACATCCATATGCTCACTTTAAGATTCCTTCCTGTTCTGACTCTGGCTCTCATGCCATCTGCGGTGCTTGTCCATGGCCACATCTCTCACTGCAGCAGACTGCCCCATAGACAGCTGTTGGTTGTCTGCATTAACCTCATTCAAGCCTCTTGTGAGCTGGAGCTTGCAGAGCTCCAGATGTTACTGACTTACTACTCATCTTCAATGCTAGGCACACTCCTTCCTTTCTCCGGTGTCTTAGCACCAACTCTTCTGTGTACAACCATAATTGCCACAATATTGTTATATGCCATCCACTGTTCTTGTCTCTTGGACTGGCCATTACCCCATCTTCCAAACCCTGCCGACAGTGGGCACCTCCTCAACTTCATCCATCCCACCCACATCCCTCACCACTGAACATCCCTGCTTTCCCATGATCCTCTTCTGTACTACAGGCTTGCAGACACCTGCTCTAGCTGTAAGGCCTGTCTTGTGCACTATCACTACCATGGATTTAAAGGCAACATTATGCTTTTCAGTTTCAATAGCTTCCCTTACATTACTTCCTCATACTGGATTCCCAACAATCTTTAGAAAGCAACACTGACATTCTTGAGATGTGGGTACACCACCCTGCTCCCACCACCTTTGTTCCCAGACCTTCAGGTAACCTTCCCTGTCTCACCCAGATCGTGGACCAGCACCCAGGGCGCTCTCTCCTAGAGGTGCCCGCTCGATCTCCATTGCTGACTTCATTCAGCTTGGGCTGCAACTAGATCACAGGTCCTAGCCATCGCCCTGCAGTCTCATTCTTTGACAACACCTTCGCACTTCTTCTCTGCATGGCACCAGTGTCCTGGATTGCCTCCCACCTTCCCTTTGTTGTGGCCAAGAGTACAAAGTTCCAGGTAAAACTTACCTGCTTAGGCGTCTCCCTCAGTCATGCGGCAGCATTTACCCTTTTCCTTCCAGAGCTCCGTGTGACCCTCCATCAGTCTGTTGCTTGTCCTATTCATAGTGGTCCTTCTTGACATTTTTGTGCCCCCCCCACTTCTTCTGCACATGGCCACCCTCGCTTCTCCCCCACCTTGTACGGAGCCACATGGCGAGACTGCAGACGGAACCCACAAAGATTTCACCCATTTGGTTCCATCTTTACCATCTGGCAGGGGTCTACTGACTGACAGAGGTCATTTTCCTGCCAGTCGCAGAACTTTCATCACTGTCCTAACGTGGAGCTGCAATGGATTGCTGCGAGCTGACATCTTATCTTCAGCCACGCAGAGGGAAAATGGTTCTTATCTCCTCAACTAGGGTATGACATACGCATTGTCTTGTGTCTCTCTTTCCACTTTTTAATTCCCCAGGCTCCAGTTCAGAGAGAGCAATCAATTCTCTCCTCTGTCTGAGGCCTTCACTCTAGGCGATGTGTGCTTAGAGGGTAGAGGACTATACTTGAAATGCTGCCTCCTACCGGTCATTCAAATCATTACAATAAGTCCCAAAACCTAAATATTTACTGTCACGAACCTGAAAAAGAAAGGCAGTGCGACTGGAACCTGGGAGGTGGATAGGCCTCTAACCTGCAGCAGTGGGAGTTGTTACCGTTCCTTGAGGGGGCGCTATTCTCCTAAAGTGACCTTTTATCTCATGAATGCTATGGGCGAGTAAGGCTTTTTGATCTGAATCGCCTGCTAATTGTGCTGTGGTCGCTCTGCTTCCTTGAACAGTAATCGAAATTGTGTTGTAATATCATTGTAATCTCTTTCGAACCGTACAAAAGAGTGCATGAACTGCGGCTTATAAATAATATTCATGGTGTAATAACAATTTGCATTATTAAGATGGCACGCAAGCAATATTTTATGAATTGATGCCAAGGCGGGAATGAACACCCTCACTCATTTGTGCTTTGTGCTCTGCAAGGCAATGAAATAGGTTTCTGGGCACATCAGTGCTTGCTTAACTTGCAATACAGTTAAAAAATAAATAATAATAATACCCCATTACTTTGCACCATGGACCTGACTGTTTATAAACATGCAGCAATGTGCACAGAGTAATGTTAGCGCTCTCGCATACATGTCATTTTTATTCCTTATATCACCAAATCTTTCATGGTCTGTTTGCATTTTTTTTCCTTTTTTGCCTGACAAGAAAGCAATTTCCTTCTTTACAAACACTGCTTTGATTTAAATTATAAAACGTAATGAGCATTCAAACACACTGATATTCACAAGGCATGCGCTAAGGCATACAACATTTCAATTTTTTTAAATGCTGCCACATAGTAATACATCTATGTGACAATTAATTAATACATTGTTCATTGATCATTTTCTGCAATACATGTTAAGATAAACGCTTTTTTTAAATATCTATACTCGTGCACATAAGCTTGCATTTGCGCAATGGGAATGATTTAGGACTATGGTTGCAGAAAACGAAATGTGAGCTCTGTTTTTTTGTTTTGCTTTTTTTAATCGCTGGAAGTCATGGCCGCGAACCCCTCCTTTTTTTAAACTAAGATTGTATTGCAATGTTTTCAAGTAAGTCGTTTTGTTGCTTTCATTAGGATATATATATATATATCTATATCTATCTATCTATCTATCTATCTATCTATCTATATAGATAGATAGATATATATATCTATATATCTATATATATAGATATATATATTCACCTTTTGAAAAAATCCCCAGATCTAATTAGCAATACCCTCTTATAAGACTTATTATTCTGCATTAAATTGTTTTGTTTAGTTTTTTTTATTGGCGGTACATCAAAAGATAACCCCAACACCAAGGGCGGGGAGGAAAATACATAGAGGCAGGATATTTAGCCATCAGTGAAGATGGACACATGCTGTAACTTTTACAATGAAAATTTTGGGCAACAAATAGTGATTGTCTGTGCTCTCTTTATAGGTGTTCCGTGGAAATGTGGACAACAACACTCCCTACGTAAATTCGTTCACACCTCCAATAGAAGCGCAGTACGTACGGCTGTTTCCACAGGTGTGCAGAAGACATTGCACTTTAAGGATGGAGCTCCTCGGATGCGAATTGTCAGGTCAGCCTATAACTTTATGACATTCATTTGGAATGGACTGAAAAGACTCCATGTACATATTGCTATAGTATGTATACAGATGTGCAGAGTGTAGTATGGTATTTACTACCATTCAGAGGGTGGGAAAGGGCTATGACTCTTAAGAGCCGAAGCCTCCATGGGTCATGATACTCCCCCGCTCACGCTACAATGGTAAGAAATTGCATTTTTGGCTATGGACATTTGCTTATGTGAATCAGGCCTTCACATTTGTTTCGATGTGTATTTGTTCAAAAATAGTATCAGAATGCAAGGTATTAAATTTGTGCAGTAAGGTAAAATCACATTGAAAAGACCATAATCAATATTTTGGAGTTTTTTTTCCCTCTGTCAAGTCATTGCAATCTGGGATGTAGTAAACAGTGTTATTCATGTCTTCTTAGCTTTACTGTGGGTATAAAATTGAACTTGACCGTAGTAATGTGCTAATACTGTACTAATAAATAAGTGAAAGTGCATTTAATAATACAGTTGCTCGAAATAACACATTATATATAATATATATATATATATATATATATATATATATATATATATATATATATATAGAGAGAGAGAGAGAAAGAGAGAGAGAAAGATGGAGAGAGAGGTATGTATATAGTACCCTTAATTATTCTATTTGATGAATACGTTTGGAAAATTCACAGAACGTGTTCGGTCGCATCCAGGGCCGGACTGGCTGTGGCGGGCACCGGGCATTTCCCCGGTGGGCCCCTAGGGTGGGGGCCGGTTTTGGGCCCCAGGATGCCGTTTTTGTTACCGGGGGTTGGCAATATCGGCCCCCTGTAACAAAATCGGCCGAAACCGGCCCTTGCAAACAGCTTGGCTGCACCCCCCCTACCCCCAGGGGGGGGGCGGCCGAGCAGTTTGCCAGGGCCGGTTTCGGTTCCCAGTCCGGCCCTGGTCGCATCCTAATGGGGCGGTCATGACCGACGACCGGGTGTCAGTCGGTCCCATGACTGAGTCTGTGTCGAAATCGTGATGAGCCCTATAGTGTGTCAGTTAATGTTGGCGCCAAATTACTCAAAGACTTGAAAGGTTCCTTTTTCCAATGAATGGGGGTGCTCCAGATGCAAAATTGCAGTTTCCATGGTCTGCTCCAGACCCTATGCCCAGTGCATCCCCCACAAGTATTCCTTCTTTAGGGCAAAGATGTAGAAATCTCAATCATTGTTTGGAGAGAGGACATCAGTTAATGGCATGCTACACCAAACAGGTAACTAAACTATGGGACATCTACTAAGACAAGCAATGACTGGTCCAGGACTGACATCAGAAAACCAGAGCAGAGGCCAGGGAACACATTTATCTTCTAAATCCCAGAAGCCATAAAATGACACCCTGGGTGCATCTCCACCCAGGGTGTCAAGAGGTCCTTCAGTGAATCTTGTTTCTTATCCTTGTGTGGGGCTTACTAAGCAGTAAAATTATGGAACAAGCAAGGGAATGCATACATTAAAGGGCAAAGCAATGCACAAGAAGATTCATGATCATAAAAACTACCCAACCTGACTAGTCCATGCAGTGCAGTGTGTTGCAGAAAAGATCAAGCAGTGCCAAAGTGATGCCCTAAAATTAAGCCACTTAGCTTTCCAAATGGGCGACCTCGATTCCCAGGAGTCCCTTATTGCACATGTGCGCACTTTTCTTGTATGTTTGACCATGGTTGATGCTTGTTACCATCAGCGCTGTTCCTGCAACGAAAGACTGACTTCATAATTCAGTAAATATGAATCTGAGAGGCCTATTGCAGTTCTCCGTGGATGCAAGCTTTTTAGATTCATTTCTTACACAGACTAAAATATGTCCTGTTCTAAATTGTCTGACATTTCTTGCCCATATTCTGTAGACAATACATTGAAAACCATAGCTAAACGTCCATTCACCGTTGTATAGTAGCTAGGCTTCTGCTTGCAGATTGAATTTGTGTGAGTTCCATGTCGTTAACGACCCTCATAAGAACGTTTTCTTTCGCCCAGTCTAACAACATGAGAAGCTGGGTGCAAAAGTGCCCCCTCTTGCTCCGCAGCGCTTAATGCATTGAAAAGGGATAAAAGACTCTATTGTCTTTGGCGAGGCAAGCACACTGGCCGGTTGTTGGGGAGAGATGACTGTAGATATTATGCGGAAGTTTAATGTCAAACTGTAATCCAGTTGAATCTAATCCAGTTAAGGAATTATACTAATAGGGTTGGACTTTGTGATGCACAACGTTTGGGAAGTATCTGGCTTTCATGCTTATTTCAGTCTTAGGTGCTGTGATGTCCATGATAATGATGATAATTATTGTTCATGTGATTCATAAAAGAATAAGGCATAATGCATTGTTTTACATTATTAAAAACGATTATTTGTGTGTGTAACAATAATGCATTATCACCTGCAGATTTAAGAGATTATGTACAAGATTTGTCTGACTCCTTCCACCCCTACTAGTATGCACAGTCGTCAGTGGGAAGGGTGAGCGACAACTTCCAGACTTCCTTTCACCTGAAAAGGTCATAATTTCCTTTTGGAGCTCAGGAAATCTACTGGGTGTCGCCCCAAAAGTATTGGATACATAACCTTCTACTACAAAACGGAGACCTAGGACTCTCCCACTTGGACTGTAGCATGGACCTGCTCTGGCTGACCATGAAAGGCTTGCCTAAAATATAAGTGCTTGTCAGGCCTTGAGGAAGAGACTTACACAATATAGTTCGCACTGTGAGTAGCTTAAACCAGAGCTATATTTTAAAGTGACAGGTTGAGTTTACCAAAAGCGTAATTACACGAGGCACTGGGCAAATATTAGGGTCACTAAAGTATCCATGAATTTCGGGATAGATCTGGGCTTACAGCCCAAGGCTTAATTTAAGAGTGTGCATGAGGTAAGTCTATGTACAGTGCAACATAGTTCAAACCCCTAATAAATTATGCATGTGTTGCCAACAATTGATTGTGCATGACACTTTCAATAACAAGCTTAAGTAAGAAAGTGATAAATTAGTTGAGAGGGGTGAAAACTCCACTCAGGCAACAACCACAACAATCCTTGTCAGGGTGAACCACAATAAGTCACTAAATTAACCTGTGCTTAACCCTTTAGTAGCTTGACATAAAAGCAGTCAGGCATAACTTAGAGGCAATGTGTAAAGTATTTATGCAGCACACAAACAGCAATAAAGTAAAAACACAACACAAGAACAATCCCAATCCAATCTAGAAAAATAGAGACTGTTTTAGTAAAAAAAATGACACCACAACGAACAAAATCCAATCAGTAGAACGGGAGATAGTGATTTTTAATGTTTTTATTGAAAATAGCACCGAGAAGCAGAAAACCCCACTCACGGTTTTCTGGTCACGCTAGACCAGGGGAAGTCTCAAGTTTAGGCCGACCACAACAGAGAGTGGTTTGGATACAGGGACCAGGTTAGTCCAGCTGAAGCCTTGAAGGAGACTGTGAGGAGAAGGCTTTCAGCACCAAGAGAAGATTGATCATCACAGACAGTCATCGCTGGAACTTTGTAGAGGCAGATCATCATGGACGGTTGCTGCTGGCATGAAGTGCAGATCTCACATTGCCAGTCATCGCAGACGGTCGCTGTCAGTGCGAAGAGCAGGTCTCGCTGGAACTTCACATTGGCGGTCGTTGTGGGAGGCAGAGTCTTGGCACTAATAGGTTCGTTCTCGGTCATGAGGAGCCTTAACTTCGGACTTTTCACCTTTTCTTCAGGAGGAGTATTCTCTGATCCCAACAAAGGGTCCATGACCTGAGCGGCACTTATTGCGGCTCAGCGATCACTTCCAGCAGAGGCCAGAAGCAAAGCCCAGGCAGGTTCAATTGGTGCTGGTCAGCTGGGAAGTTGCACAGAGGCCTCTGGAAGATGGTTGTGTCCCTGTAGATTAAACAGGAGGCTAGCCAGCAAGCCCTGGGAGTCACTCTGGTGGCCCTGGGTTCAAGGGGGCAGGTCCAAACTTCCTCCGTAAGACAGCACGGCAGCAAGACAGTCCTTCTAACAACAGGGCAGCAGGGCAGTGCTTTTGAATTTTCCACAGGTCCAAGAGTGAGCTGGTCAGTTCTTCCATTTGTCCTGTCTCCAAACTGTCTAGGGTGGCAAAAGGCAGGACATGCCTTGTGTCAGGTTCCTTTGTGTGTGCTGTGGGAAAAGCACTTTGAAGTGTATGTTGAGCTAGGTGTAGCCCTTCCCAAGTCATCCTGTCAGGATGGCTCAACCTGCCCACACCTAGGCTTCCTTTGTCTTACTGCCTGGTAGTAATACACAATGCACAACAGCAGAATCATGTAACCCATTCTACTGGTAGAGAGGCATAGTTGATTTGGGCACCGAAATGCTAACTTTCTCAAAGTGGCATTTTTAAAATTGTAACTTAAAATATGACTTTAGCTTTAAAGAGGACTTTATATTACAATTACATTTAGTGTAAACAACACTTTCCTATCTGCTCCCAATCTGAAGTTAGCAGTTATTAAATGTAATAAGGCAACTTATTGCCTTTGGAAGAGACAGGCCTTACAACAGTGAAAAACAACTTTAGAAGTTTTTCACTGACAACGACATGTAAAACTTAAACCCACATGCCCTATGTTTTAAATAGCATGAACCCTGTGCTAGAGGCTTTTAGGGACTACCTTAGGGATGACTTATAAGTATTATAAAGGTCGGTTTAGGCCTGGCAAAAGGTTTGTTTTACAAGGTCGAAATAGCAGTTATAACTGCACTACAGGCTGCAGTGGCAGGCCTGAGACATGTTTTAAAATGCTACTTTAGTGAGTGTTACAATGAGTGCTGCAAGCCCACTAGTAGCATTTAATTTACAGGACTTGGATACATGGAGTACCTTTTACTAGGGACTAACAAGTAATATAAGTGTTCCAATTAGGTTTAAGCCAATTTTACAATGTTACCGTGGTCAGGGAGAGAGCACAAGCACTTTAGCACTGGTTAGCAGCGCTAAAGTGCACAGTCTCAAGCCAATAAAAACAAATTCAGTAAAACAGGAGGGGTGAAGGCAAAAAGCTTGAGGGCCTACCACCAAAGGTGTCAGGTCTAACAGCCTGTACAATATATTTTATATACTTAGAGATACTTTTATCTCTTCGGTTAAATTAAATGTGTTCCCACACCTTAGCCTTATCTTCCGCTTCTGATCCAGAATGGAAATATCCAGAATCTTACTTTGATTTGTCTTTTGTTCCATGACCACAATGACTTTCTTGCTGTCCTCTTTTCTTGCAATTGCATGTCCTTTTCTGCTTCTTTTCTCTCTCTTTAGTAGACATATTATCATTAGTGACCAATGTGGAATATTTTGAGGCTCTCATATGTCACATGCAAGTCTAAGGTTTGCAAATCCTTGAGAGACTATTGCAGAAACGTACTGTCAATTCTTAGTATAAGCCATATCCAGACAGCATCAAATATCACATGACTTATGCCTAGATTGCGAATGGCTCCGGGTGGAATTCTGCTACTCCCAATTAATGAATTATGATGGCCCAGGTGTCTCTGAAATTATTGGGTCAGCAATTATCTGGCCTTGTACTCCCAGGTCCACAATCTCTGCTCCCGATAATGCAAGGCGCAGTTCCGGCTGATGTGCAACTGGTGAAAATGATGCTGTGGATGAGAGCAGGACCACAGACCAGCACCACGTGGCCTCTGCAGCACCACGGGTAGAGCAGACAACGCTGCCTTTGGACTACTCTATCCTGCATGATCTTCCTGATTACCACCAGCTGTCCGTTTGGAGATTTCTGCCTGCTCCAGGCAGGTGAAAATATCCCTAAAATGTATTCACTCCCAATGCCAAGGAACCATACCACTGCAGGGAGAAATCAATTTTGAGAACTTGTAAATCTTTACAAGAGACACTAGATACATACAACTTCAAACGGTATTATGAATCATGACTCTAAATCTACAATCGATAGCTGCCGCATACATGCTCATCCTTATACTACCCGC
The DNA here is from genome assembly GCA_963921515.1 of Calotriton arnoldi. Classification (NCBI taxonomy): domain Eukaryota; kingdom Metazoa; phylum Chordata; class Amphibia; order Caudata; family Salamandridae; genus Calotriton; species Calotriton arnoldi. The sequence continues at coordinate 322,529 of CAWUFW010001730.1, forward strand.
TGAATTGAAAATAGTTACCCCTGCTAAAAACTCTCCACTTGTTTTATTGCTGGCACAAGTACCATGGGCAGGAGAAAGCAAAATGATAATGTAGGCATCAAACCTACTAAGGGTTGTGTCCTGGCCAATATCCATTCAACAGATAGGAGGTGTACATACTATGTCAGTTGTTAATATTGAGAAAGTCGATGTCAATATTAATAGAGATACATTCAGGTATAAAAACAAAATTGTATCTTTATTGATGAATTCACCCTTTGTGAACTCCACATCAACCCCGAATCATAAATACATAGTTAGGCGGACGCTGAGACCCAGGTCCGAGGTCACTGATTGACAGGTCACAGGTAGGGTGGCACATAGCTGGCAGACAAACCTGCGAACAGGAAACCACAGTTCAATCCCACAGATAGGCGCAGCGACACCACAATGGTCCAGGGAGATTGGCCCCAATAAAGCACACATGGCCGGAGGGGTACGCGCATTCTCAAAACATCATAAAGTCAAATGCTACATGAAGTTAGGAACACATAGCTAATCAGGACACAGCACACACAGTACGTGCAGTGATCACATCCTCATCGAATACATTAATTTATGGCTCCAAAGACAACGGTTCACATTCCTTCCCAAAAAAGGAGCACCGTAACTATTTTATGGCATTCAATGAATTGTATAAAACCCCTTTCAGATTGATTGTAAGTTGAGACATTCCTCAGACCCTTTGACTGTAACTGTTCTCCTGGCCGCACTGTTTAATTACTCGTATGGGACATTTGTTCCACTGCTGACAAAAACAGTGCATGCAAGATACCACTTTCATAACTGATTAAAACACACAAGCAATATAGAGAAGCACAGTAACTACACAAAAAGAAGCATCCACTGGACATGGACATAAGCAGCAGCAAAACAAACAGGCAATGACAGTCATAGAAATCTTCTAACCCAACTGGTCCGAAAATTGCTGATAGGCTCATGAGCCTTAGCAGAAGCTGAAATAAAAGCATATAAACATTGCATATTTCCACAAATGATGGAGAGGACAGTACCAGTAATCATATCCAAGAGCGGCTACTGGCAATGATGCTGGTGGGCTCTTCAAATCTGGAAGATTTAATTAAATAAGAGGTAGGTATAATATGATATCAGAAGCTATTATCCGATTTGGTGAAAGTAGGTTGATACCAGCATGAGTCCAGAGAGAAGAGTGTCTACATAAATGTTTTGCCGAAGCACCAAACATTGTCAAATGGTACAGCTCAATAGGAAATGCTGAGAAATGAGACCACCAGTGAAGCAGTACCTAGTTCAGAAATTGCTTTGATGCCATGGAATTTGACTGCACATCAAGTATCCAGTATTTAAACAAAATGGAAATGGAAGTCTTGGCATCCAGACTCCCAGGAGAGCAAATGTGCGGGTAGAAAATGCTGACAGTGATAAATAAGGTGGGCATAAGCACAGGCTAAGAAAATGTAGTGTTATTAATGCCCTTGATTATGTTCAATGCCATGTATGATGGTCTTGGGAGAACATTGGAGGAGTTATGGTTGCACTGGTAACCATAAGCAATAACTTCCATGGGTTTCTGGGCTTCTATTATAACTACTATGTTCCTACAATTGAAGATTTTATGAGAAAATATATTTTTTTAAATGCATGATTTGTGATCTGAGTGCAGAATCATAATTACCCTTTACCAACGTTTTTCTCTTCTGTAAATTATTAGAATTTTGTATAATCATTTTCCACCCTGTGAAATGTATCCAAGGGATCTAAGTGCTTCAGTATCCTTATGCCCAGTGACTTTGGCCCAAGGGCTCCCCTTAAATATCCTTCTGCAGGGCACCATAGGCTCCCAATATAGGAAGTTTCTTCTGCCAAGAGTGCACAAGGCCCACTGACTCGGGACATGTGCAGTGGGCAATACCAGTCGTCATTGCATTTGGGCAGACCCTGCACCCATTGCTCCTGTCACCAGAGCCAATGTTAACAACTGATGGTGATGCACAGGAAGCTCTGAGCGCAAGGAGTGCCATTTTGCTATGTCCTACTTTCAGCCCTCAGCCCCCAAAATAGGCATGTTAGGCACAACAGGATCATTAAGTTAGCTACAGCAATGCTTTGCACTCAGCGGCCAACAGCCATGATTCCCAGAGAACACAGGCAAAGGACATAGGCCTTTGCAAGAATGTCATCGGAGCAGGGTGTGGCCCTTGGCCATGCCACAATCCAAGTCCCCCAGAGCCTATAATTCACGGGCATCGGCTGTGCCCAGTAGTCTATTGGTGAAGGGCTATAACTGTGGCCAGCCCACCTGTCTCCAGAGTCCACAAGGCATTGTCAAGCCCAGCAGGTTGTGTGTGCAGGTTGTAGCATTGGACTCTCTCCTGCATTCAGCCTTCCTGTCCTTGGAGCCACAGGCTATGTCCTATACCTATCCCCATACCCAGTCCACCTGTCACCGGAGCCCTAATCACAAGGATTGCATCTGCTCCAGTGGGCTCACAGCATACTGTATGGCCTTTGGCCACTTTCTACATCCATTCTCATGCCACTGTCAACCAGAACTTACAGGTGATGTCCTTTGGCCACTCCCAATGGGTCCGGAAACAGGGTATGGCTTTTGGCCATACCTTTCAGCCAATAAATCTCTATCTGTACCTGTTGGATGTTGAGTGAGTCCTTTGGTCATGCTCTGAAAGCACTCATCCATACCATCAAATCCTGCTAGGCATGCACTCAGAGGGTGCAGGGTAGGGCTTCCAGCAATGCCCTGAGCCCAATACCCAACCCCTGCTGGGTAGAAGGGGCATTCTGTGAAATCTCTCCGCCCTCATACATCTGTATTTAATATGTTTTCCATCTTGGAATGTTTGTACATTAATAGGAAGTGCTTGTATAGACATAGTAAAGAATTAAAATCTAAAGTCTGAAGGTGGTGTCCGTTAGCCATGCCCTGTACACAGTACTGTCATTCCCATTGGAGGAATATTCAGCTCTGCCCAGCAGCTACTAAGAAGAGAATACCCTCTTATATGCCATGAGCCCTGTTCCCTCAAACTACTTTTTTTCCAATGGTGCATGGTTTAGGTAATACAGAGGAGCAAGTGGCAACATGATATCATCTTCAGTCACAAAATGCTGTCTTTCCCCACCTCTGTTACAAACTAAGCCAAGTTTTTGTGTTGTCACATATCAGTCATTCTATATAATGATTTCTAAAAAAAATATCTTTTGGGACCCTTGACTCAAATTTCCTATATCAAATATGGGTGGAGATATATATATATATATATATATATATATATATATATATATATATATATATATATATATATATATATATATATATATATATATATATATATATATTATCTACTGGCGGTCGCCAGTAGATAGTTATAGTTACAACCTATTATCCATAGGAAATCCGCGACATTCTATTTGAAATAACTCTCTTGCCGGTTGACGTATCTTCGCAAAATTTTCAAACTTTATGGCCCGCTCCGGTCCGCTCCTACCCTGAAAGTCTCGGGGATTCGTCAAGCGGGGGCCGAGAAAAAGGGGGTCCCAAAACGCGTTTTCCCCATGCAATTTTCCATAGGAAACTTTAGACACGGCTACAGCCTGAACTGCTGAACGGAATTACACCAAATTTGGCAAAGAGGTAGTTCTTGGTTCAGAAAGAACCCTTTTGTTAAATGGTGTAAATCCGCTCAGTAGTTGCTGAGAAAATCAAAAGTAAAAAGATAGTGATATCTATGGCCGAGTAGGGTCCGCGTACTCAGCGCACCCTGCGCGCACCGTCCCGATCACGAGCTGCATGTTAATTGGCTGTCAGCTGGCTGTCAACATTCCGATTCAGGAAATGTTGGCAGCCATTTTGTCCCTCGGTAGAACCGAGGGACAGAAACAAGTGCGCAAAGCGCACAAAGGGGGCAGGGTAGAAACACCCTGACCCCCTAGGTTTGCTCAGGGGTCCCACAAGGACCCCTGGGCAAAAAAAATAATATTTTTTTAAATCGGCAGGATGCGCTCAGGGTGCGCGAATCCTGCCGAAAAAAATCGAAGCGCGGTCTCCCGCGCTCGATAGTATTTGCCCCGGGTGGCCCAAGTCCCGGGGCATGGTGGGGGAGGTTAATTTATGTGTGGGGGCCTCAAGGGCCTCCCAAGCCCCGGGACCGCCACCCCCGGGCTTTTTAGAATGGTGCGGGAGGGCTCTGAGCCCTCCCGCAGCCCCGGGGACCACCACCTCCCCGGGCTTTTTTTATAATTCAAAACCTGTGTGGGGGCTCCAGCCTCCCACACGCCCGGGACCGCCACCTCCCCGGGCACTAAACATTTAAATATGGGGGTCCGTTACGGATCCCCAGAGCCCCGGGACCACCACCTCCCCGGGCTGTGACCTGAATGGGAGGGGGCCGCGCGGCCCCTCCTGGAGCCCTTGATGGCCCTGGGGACCACCACCCCCAGGGCCGGCTTCCTGCAGTGTCCCGGGTGCCTACCCCGGGACACTGTAGTTTGCTATGGCAGGACGGAGCCTCGCGGCCCCGTCCTGCCATAGCAAACTGCTTTGGATATTGGAAGAGAGAGCAGGAAACCTGCTCTCTCTTCCAATATCCAAAGCACATTGCTTTTCCACATGGGGAGCTGCATCTTAGCAGCTCCCCATGTTGAAAAGCAATGCCGGCTCCCAAGGGACGCGGGAGCCGGCGGGACTGTGGGGGATTGGGGACCCCCACAGTCCCCAACGGAGAGGGCCAGCCCCGGGGATGGGGTCCCCGGGCAAGTAGTGGCCCGGGAGGGAGCCACGCGCCCCCTCCCCCAAAGTTTAAAAATAAAATTAAAAAAGGGAGATGGCCGGCCCGGGGATGGGGTCCCCGGGCCTTAAATGGCCTAGAGGAGGGGGCCACGCAGCCCCTCCAAAGAATAAAAATAAAATGAGGCCATGCCCCGGGGATGGGGTCCCCGGGCCAATACAGGCCCAGGAAGGGGGCCACGCGGCCTCCTTCCCGTTTTTTTTTTTTAATTTTAAAAAGGGGTAAGGCCCTGGGGGATGGGGTCCCCAGGGCCTAAAAACAGGAAAAAGGAAGGGGCTACACAGCCCCCTTCAGGGACAAAAAATAAAATAAAAACGATCGGGCCCGCAGGCCCCGCCCCTTCCTTCACCACTCTGCAAACGCGCCCTGGCGCGTTTGCAGAGGGGGAACGAATTCCCTTGAATACTGGGGTCCTGGGGCCAACTAGCCCACCAGGAACCTTCCAGTATGCGCTAGGGGCTGCCTTGCAGAGAGGTGTACAGAGGCCACGCCCCTTTACACCTCTCTGCAACGCAGCTCTGTGGCGCTTTGGAGGTATATGGTGGGCTAGTTGGACTCCGGGGACCCTCAGGATTCAAGGGGACTTAATCCCCCAACTTAAAACGCGCCACGGGGCGCGTTTGCACAGTGGTGAAGGGAGGGGCGGGGCTTCAGGTGACATGTGTAAACAGGCCCCGTGGCGCTGCTTTAAGATGGGGAATTAAATCCTTCAATCCTGAGGGTCTCTGGGGCCAACTAGCCCAACAGGTACATCCAGAAAGCGCCACAGAGCTGCGTTGCAGAGAGGTGTAAAAGGGGTGTGGCCTCTCTACACGTCTCTGCAACGCAGCCCCTGGCGCATATTGGAGGTTCCTGGTGGGCTAGTTGGCCCCTAGGGACCCTCAGGATTCAAGGGGACTTAATCCTCAACTTAAAACGCGCCACGGGGCGCGTTTGCACAGATGTCACCTCAGGCCCCGCCCTCCCTTCACCATTGTGCAAATATTCTTCTAAAATCATCCGAAATACGAATTCCGATTTACTCACCTGTTATCAGGAGAGACCTCAGTGCTGCATCTTTCAGCCCAGTACTGGTCCTGAAAAGTAATTTTAACCGTACTTACCAGTAACTTGAATTTCCTTCCATAGGCTAACATTGACTGGTTTCACTTGGAAATTCTTCTAAGTGTGGAGTTTTGGAACTTTAAAATATTCCTCTAAAATCAGCCGAAATACGAATTCCGATTTACTCACCTGTTATCAGGAGAGACCTCAGTGCTGCATCTTTCAGCCCAGTACTGATCCTCAAAAGTAATTTTAACCGTACTTACCAGTAACTTGAATTTCCTTCCATAGGATATCATTGCCTGCTTTTCGCTTGAAAAGTTTCTAAGTGTTGAGTTTTGAAACATACAAATATTCCTCTAAAATCAGCCGAAATCCGAATTCTGATTTACTCACCTGTTATCAGGAGAGACCTCAGTGCTGCATCTTTCAGCCCAGTACTGGTCCTGAAAAGTAATTTTAACCGTACTTACCGGTAACTTGAATTTCCTTCCATAGGCTAACATTGACTGGTTTCACTTGGAAATTCTTCTAAGTGTGGAGTTTTGGAACTTTAAAATATTCCTCTAAAATCAGCCGAAATACGAATTCCGATTTACTCACCTGTTATCAGGAGAGACCTCAGTGCTGCATCTTTCAGCCCAGTACTGATCCTCAAAAGTAATTTTAACCGTACTTACCAGTAACTTGAATTTCCTTCCATAGGATATCATTGCCTGCTTTTTGCTGAAAAAGTTTCTAAGTGTTGATTTTTGAAACATACAAATATTCCTCTAAAATCAGCCGAAATCCGAATTCTGATTTACTCACCTGTTATCAGGAGAGACCTCAGTGCTGCATCTTTCAGCCCAGTACTGGTCCTGAAAAGTAATTTTAACCGTACTTACCAGTAACTTGAATTTCCTTCATAGGCTAACATTGACTGGTTTCACTTGGAAATTCTTCTAAGTGTGGAGTTTTGGAACTTTATAATATTCCTCTAAAATCAACCAAAGTACGAATTCCAATTTACTCACCTGTTATCAGGAGAGAACCCAGTGCTGCATCTTTTAGCCCAGCACTGACCCTGAAAAGTAATTTTAACCGTACTTACCAGTAACTTATATTTTCTTCCATAGGAATCCATTGTCTGGTTTTCAGCAGAAAAGTTTCAAAGTGTCGATTTTCACAAACTACAAATATTCCTAAAAATCGCCTGTATGACTTAAACGCATTCTTTCAACTGTTTACAGGAGATGCACCAGTGCTGGATCCAGGATCCAACACTGAGTAAGAAAAAGTAACGATAACAGTTTTTACCTTCTAAGTGAATTTCCTTCCATAGGATAACATTGGTGATTCTATGAGAAAAAGTTTCTAAGTGTCAACTTTTAAAGTACAATAATATTCCTTAAAAATCACGACTGTAACCAAAACGCTTTTACTCAACTGTTTACAGGAGATGTCCCAGGACTGAATCTAGGATCCAGTCCTGTGGTTAGAAAAGTAATCCATAAAGTAACTAATTGCATTTAACTAGAAATTCACATTGAGCTGAATGTTGCATTGTGTTTGAAAATGTGTTGCCCATTGCAACAACTGTAACTACTGTACTTAAAAGTCTATTGCCTATGTGCAAAGTATTTAAACTAAAGTAATTCATTCTGAGAAAGTATTTTTGTAATGTAATGTATAATGTAATTACAATGTAATTTAAAAAATAAAATATGTAAAAAAATTGTTTCTAAAAATGTAGTAAATCAGTATGAAAAAATGTATATAACAATTAATACATTTAAAAATTGTCATTTACAAAACCTTTGAAATTCACTGAAAAACCGTAGGTTTCAGACATGTTATAGTTACAAATTAGCATTTAAAAACCTTTGAAATTCACTGAAAAACCATAGGTTTCAGGGACGTTATAGTTACAAATTAGCATTTAAAAACCTTTGAAATTCACTGAAAAACCATAGGTTTTAGGGACAGTTATAGTTAGTTGGACATTGCACTCGTACAAAACCCGTGAAATTCCCCGCTATAGTTAGTCCAGCTAACTATAACTCGCGCCCCGCAATGCACTGCTGATGACGCCACATATTACATCACTCATGACATGGTCAGTGACATCACTGATGACATCACTGATGACATCTCAAATGACATCACTGATGACATCATCCACGTGATAATCTCATGCATCTCCTCACACCCTAATATAACCTTTGATACACCCACTCTAAATTACAGACTGCCATTCGCAAAACCATAGACACTCCAACACCAATAACTACATACCCACTCACTGATTCTTAGGTCTACGCACACATCCACTCACTCACCCGTACAGTCACTCATACTTACGGTCACTCAGTACAGGACTATCATATGCACTCATACTCCTATATAGACACTCAAACACCGCCACTCATCCATAGAGGTACTCACACACCTAGTCAGTCATGCAAATAATTAAACACACTACCATTTACTCACCTATACAGTTATACACACACCAGCTCACTTACTCATACAAATACTAGCACATTCTTACGCTCTTATACAATCACTGATACAAGCACACACTCATCCATACAGCCACTATCACAATCACTCACTCTCGCTTATAGCTATTTATATACTCCAACACACATATATACTGCCTTTCACATATGTAGTTACTCACACATGTACCACTGGGACATACATTCACTCACTAACACACTCTACACACACTTACCCACCCATACAGTCTATCACAGATGCACTCTTGAAACCATCCACCCAGTGAATCACCCACTCACACATCTATGCACAGAGTCGCACACACCCTCCCACACAAACACTCAGGCACCCATACAGATACTCAGACAAGCATTCAATAACTCATATAGACACTCATGTAGCTATTCACAAACACATGCAGCCACTTACACAGCAACAGACAGACGGATACAGACATTCACCCAGTTTAGTCACTAACCCATGCATTCAGTAAGATACGCTAAATCACTCACTTATACAGTCAGTCACGCACCTACTAAATCATCCATACAGACACTTACACACCCACTCATTCTTCAATACGTCTTTTCCTATATATATTAAAAATATTTAAACTTTACAGAAACACACAGTCACTGGATGATGTCATCAGTGATGTCATCAGTGATGTCATTTGAGATGTCATCAGTGATGTCATCAGTGATGTCACTGACCATGTCATGAGTGATGTAATATGTGACGTCATCAGCAGTGCATTATGGGGCGCGAGTTATAGTTAGCTGGACTAACTATAACGGGGAATTTCACGGGTTTTGTACGAGTGCAATGTCCAACTAACTATAACTGTCCCTAAAACCTATGGTTTTTTCAGTGAATTTCAAAGGTTTTTTAAATGCTAATTTGTAACTATAACGTCCCTGAAACCTATGGTTTTTTCAGTGAATATATATATATATATATATTCACTGAAAAACCATAGGTTTTAGGGACAGTTATAGTTAGTTGGACATTGCACTCGCGACAAACCCGTGAAATTCCCCGTTATAGTTAGTCCAGCTAACTATAACTCGCGCCCCCGCAATGCACTGCTGATGACGTCACATATTACATCACTCATGACATGGTCAGTGACATCACTGATGACATCACTGAGGACATTCTCAAATGACATCACTGATGACATCATCCAGTGACTGTGTGTTTCTGTAAAGTTTAAATATTTTTAATATATATAGGAAAAGACGTATTGAAGAATGAGTGGGTGTGTAAGTGTCTGTATGGATGATTTAGTAGGTGCGTGACTGACTGTATAAGTGAGTGATTTAACGTATCTTACTGAATGCATGGGTTAGTGACTAAACTGGGTGAATGTCTGTATCCGTCTGTCTGTTGCTGTGTAAGTGGCTGCATGTGTTTGTGAATAGCTACATGAGTGTCTATATGAGTTATTGAATGCTTGTCTGAGTATCTGTATGGGTGCCTGAGTGTTTGTGTGGGAGGGTGTGTGCGACTCTGTGCATAGATGTGTGAGTGGGTGATTCACTGGGTGGATGGTTTCAAGAGTGCATCTGTGATAGACTGTATGGGTGGGTAAGTGTGTGTAAGAGTGTGTTAGTGAGTGAATGTATGTCCCAGTGGTACATGTGTGAGTAACTACATATGTGAAAGGCAGTATATATGTGTGTTGAGTATATAAATAGCTATAAGCTTAGAGTGAGTGATTGTGATAGTGGCTGTATGGATGAGTGTGTGCTTGTATCAGTGATTGTATAAGAGTGTAAGAATGTGCTAGTATTTGTATGAGTAAGTGAGCTGGTGTGTGTATAACTGTATAGGTGAGTAAATGGTAGTGTGTTTAATTATTTGCATGACTGACTAGGTGTGTGAGTACCTCTATGGATGAGTGGCGGTGTTTGAGTGTCTATAAAGGAGTATGAGTGCATATGATAGTCCTGTACTGAGTGACCGTAAGTATGAGTGACTGTACGGGTGAGTGAGTGGATGTGTGCGTAGACCCAAGAATCAGTGAGTGGGTATGTAGTTATTGGTGTTGGAGTGTCTATGGTTTTGCGAATGGCAGTCTGTAATTTAGAGTGGGTGTATCAAAGGTTATATTAGGGTGTGAGGAGGTGCATGAGATTATCACGTGGATGATGTCATCAGTGATGTCATTTGAGATGTCATCAGTGATGTCATCAGTGATGTCACTGACCATGTCATGAGTGATGTAATATGTGACGTCATCAGCAATGCATTGCGGGCGCGAGTTATAGTTAGCTGGACTAACTATAACGGGGAATTTCACGGGTTTTGTACGAGTGCAATGTCCAACTAACTATAACTGTCCCTAAAACCTATGGTTTTTTCAGTGAATTTCAAAGGTTTTTTAAATGCTAATTTGTAACTATAACGTCCCTGAAACCTATGGTTTTTTCAGTGAATTTCAAAGGTTTTTTAAATGCTAATTTGTAACTATAACATGTCTGAAACCTACGGTTTTTTCAGTGAATTTCAAAGGTTTTGTAAATGACAATTTTTAAATGTATTAATTGTTATATAAATTTTTTTCATACTGATTTACTACATTTTTAGAAACAATTTTTTTTACATATTTTATTTTTTAAATTACATTGTAATTACATTATACATTACATTACAAAAATACTTTCTCAGAATGAATTACTTTAGTTTAAATACTTTGCACATAGGCAATAGACTTTAAGTACAGTAGTTACAGTTGTTGCAATGGGCAACACATTTTCAAACACAATGCAACATTCAGCTCAATGTGAATTTCTAGTTAAATGCAATTACTTACTTTATGGATTACTTTTTCTAACCACAGGACTGGATCCTAGATTCAGTCCTGGGACATCTCCTGTAAACAGTTGAGTAAAAGCGTTTTGGTTACAGTCGTGATTTTTAAGGAATATTATTGTACTTTAAAAGTTGACACTTAGAAACTTTTTCTCATAGAATCACCAATGTTATACTATGGAAGGAAATTCACTTAGAAGGTAAAAACTGTTATCGTTACTTTTTCTTACTCAGTGTTGGATCCTGGATCCAGCACTGGTGCATCTCCTGTAAACAGTTGAAAGAATGCGTTTAAGTCATACAGGCGATTTTTAGGAATATTTGTAGTTTGTGAAAATCGACACTTTGAAACTTTTCTGCTGAAAACCAGACAATGGATTCCTATGGAAGAAAATATAAGTTACTGGTAAGTACGGTTAAAATTACTTTTCAGGGTCAGTGCTGGGCTAAAAGATGCAGCACTGGGTTCTCTCCTGATAACAGGTGAGTAAATTGGAATTCGTACTTTGGTTGATTTTAGAGGAATATTATAAAGTTCCAAAACTCCACACTTAGAAGAATTTCCAAGTGAAACCAGTCAATGTTAGCCTATGAAGGAAATTCAAGCTACCGGTAAGTACGGTTAAAATTACTTTTCAGGACCAGTACTGGGCTGAAAGATGCAGCACTGAGGTCTCTCCTGATAACAGGTGAGTAAATCAGAATTCGGATTTCGGCTGATTTTAGAGGAATATTTGTATGTTTCAAAAATCAACACTTAGAAACTTTTTCAGCAAAAAGCAGGCAATGATATCCTATGGAAGGAAATTCAAGTTACTGGTAAGTACGGTTAAAATTACTTTTGAGGATCAGTACTGGGCTGAAAGATGCAGCACTGAGGTCTCTCCTGATAACAGGTGAGTAAATCGGAATTCGTATTTCGGCTGATTTTAGAGGAATATTTTAAAGTTCCAAAACTCCACACTTAGAAGAATTTCCAAGTGAAACCAGTCAATGTTAGCCTATGAAGGAAATTCAAGTTACCGGTAAGTACGGTTAAAATTACTTTTCAGGACCAGTACTGGGCTGAAAGATGCAGCACTGAGGTCTCTCCTGATAACAGGTGAGTAAATCAGAATTCGGATTTCGGCTGATTTTAGAGGAATATTTGTATGTTTCAAAAATCAACACTTAGAAACTTTTTCAGCAAAAAGCAGGCAATGATATCCTATGGAAGGAAATTCAAGTTACTGGTAAGTACGGTTAAAATTACTTTTGAGGATCAGTACTAGGCTGAAAGATGCAGCACTGAGGTCTCTCCTGATAACAGGTGAGTAAATTGGAATTCGTATTTCGGCTGATTTTAGAGGAATATTTTAAAGTTCCAAAACTCCACACTTGGAAGAATTTCCAAGTGAAACCAGTCAATGTTAGCCTATGGAAGGAAATTCAAGTTACTGGTAAGTACGGTTAAAATTACTTTTCAGGACCAGTACTGGGCTGAAAGATACAGCACTGAGGTCTCTCCTGATAACAGGTGAGTAAATCGGAATTCGTATTTCGGATGATTTTAGAAGAATATTTGCACAATGGTGAAGGGAGGGGCGGGGCCTGAGGTGACATCTGTGCAAACGCGCCCGTGGCGCGTTTTAGTTGGGGGATTAAGTCCCCTTGAATCCTGAGGGTCCCTAGGGGCCAACTAGCCCACCAGGAACCTCCAATATGCGCTAGGGGCTGCGTTGCAGAGACGTGTAAAGAGGCCACACCCCTTTACACCTCTCTGCAACGCAGCTCTGTGGCGCTTTCTGGATGTACCTGTTGGGCTAGTTGGCCCTCAGGGACCCTCAGGATTGAAGGGGATTTAATTCCCCATCTTAAAACGCGCCACGGGGCCTGTTTGCACACATGTCACCTGAAGCCCCGCCCCTCCCTTCACCACTGTAAACGCGCCCGTGGCGCGTTTTAAGTTGGGGGATTAAGTCCCCTTGAATCCTGAGGGTCCCCGGTGTCCAACTAGCCCACCATATACCTCCAAAAGCGCCACAGAGCTGCGTTGCAGAGAGGTGTAAAAGGGGCATGGCCTCTGTACACCTCTCTGCAAGGCAGCTCCCTGGCGCATACTGGAGGTTCCTGGTGGGCTAGTTGGCCCCCAGGGACCCCCAGTATTCAAGGGGAATTGCTTCCTCTGCAAACGCGCCAGGGGCGCGTTTGCAGAGTGGTGAAGGAAGGGGCGGGGCCTGCGGGCCCGATCGTTTTTTTTAAATTTTATTTTTTTGTCCCCTGAAGGGGGGCTGTGTGGCCCCGCTTCCTTTTTCCTGTTTATGGGCCCTGGGGACCCCATCCCCCAGGGCCTTACCCCTTTTTTAAATTAAAAATAAATAAAAACGGGAAGGGGCCGCGTGGCCCCCTTCCCTGGGCCTGTATTGGCCCCGGGACCCCATCCCCGGGCCTGGCCTCTATTTTTATTTTTATTCTTTGGAGGGGGCTGCGTGGCCCCCTCCTCTGGCTATTTAAGGCCCCGGGGACCCCATCCCCGGGGCCGGCCATACCCTTTTTTTTAAACTTTGGGGAGGGGGCCGCGTGGCTCCCTCCCGGGCCACTACTTGCCCCGGGACCCCATCCCCCGGGCTGGCTCCTCTCCGTTGGGGACTGTGGGGGTCCCCAATCCCCCACAGTCCCGCCGGCTCCCGCGTCCCTTGGGAGCCGGCATTAGCTCAACATGGGGAGCTGCTAAGATGCAGCTCCCCATGTGGAAAGCAATGTGCTTTGGATATTGAAGAGAGAGCAGGTTTCCTGCCTCTCTTCCAATATCCAAAGCAGCTTGCTATGGCAGGACGGGAGCCACGAGGCTCCCGTCCTGCCATAGCAATCTACAGTGTCCCGGGGTAGGCACCCCGGGACACTGCAGGAGCCGGCCCTGGGGGTGGTGGTCCCCAGGGCCATCAAGGGCTCCAGGAGGGGGCCGCGCGGCCCCTCCCAGTCAGGGTCACAGCCCCGGGAGGTGGTGGTCCTCGGGCTCTGGGTCCGTAACGGACCCCCATATTTAAATGTTTAGTGCCCCGGGAGGTGGCGGTCTCGGGCGTGTGGGGGCTGGAGCCCCCACACAGGTTTTTGAATTATAAAAAAAGCCCCGGGAGGTGGTGGTCTCGGGCTGCGGGAGGGCTCAGAGCCCTCCCGCACCATTTAAAAAAAGCCCTGGGCTGTGGGGGCCCTTTGAGGCCCCCACACATAAAATTAACCTCCCACCATGCCCCCGATACTTGGGCCACCCGGGCAAATACAACCGAAGCGCGGAGACCGCGCTTCGATTTTTGCTGGCAGGATTTGCGCACCCTGAGCGCATCCTGCCGATTTTTTAATATTTTTATTTTTGCCCAGGGGTCCTTGTGGGACCCCTGAGCAAACCTAGGGGTCAGGGTGTTTCTACCCTGCCCCTTTGTGCGCTTTGCGCACTTGTTTCTGTCCCTCGGTTCTACCGAGGATAAAATGGCTGCCAACATTTCCTGAATCGGAATGTTGACAGCCAGCTGACAGCCAATTAACATGCAGCTCGTGATCGGGACGGTGCGCGCAGGGTGCGCTGAGGGTACGCGGACCCTACTCGGCCATAGATATCACTATCTTTTTACTTTTGATTTTCTCAGCAACTACTGAACGGATTTACACCATTTAACAAAAAGGGTTCTTTCTGAACCAAGAACTACCTCTTTGCCAAATTTGGTGTAATTCCGTTCAGCAGTTCGGGCTGTAGCCGTGTCTAAAGTTTCCTATGGAAAATTGCATGGGGAAAACGCGTTTTGGGACTCCCTTTTTCTCGGCCCCCACTTAACAAATCCCCGAGACTTTCAGGGTAGGAGCAGACCGGAGCGGGCCATAAAGTTTGAAAATTTTGCGAAGATACGTCAACCGGCAAGAGAGTTATTTCAAATAGAATGTCGCAGATTTCCTATGGATAATAGGTTGTAACTATAACTATCTACTGGCGACCGCCAGTAGATAATATATATATATATATATATATAATAATGTGCACAGTGTCTATGGAATTCAGTATTTAAAACTCCACAGCTAAAAAGAGCAATTAATTGAGACAAAAAGGAAATTTGGCACCCTCTTGGCACCACACAGACGTACTTGGCAGTGGGGAGTGCCCACCCCATGGGCAGTGAACTCCGCTCCGCTTACGGAGTTTATGGAGTTTTCTGCACTCTGCTTTATGCGGAGCTCGCGAAGTTCCGAAAAACTTGTGGAGTGGAGTTTTTTCCCTTGCTCTCGTTCATCAATGTCAAGTTGGCAAGTGCGAGGGAGGAAAATCCACCTCCCTGCGGGATTTTTCCTCGTTCACCATCGTCAACATCAAGTTGGCGAACACGAGCGTGGAACATCAACCTCCCGGCGAGATTTCTCAAAGCGGGCGGTCAGATTTCTCATTGCGAGTGGTCGCTTATACTCGCGACTGATCGCGTTGAGAAACCGCCAGCCCGCGTTGAGAAAGCTGCCACTCGAGTAAAAATCTACTCGAGTGGCAGAAAGGAAGCAGCGCCCGCTTGCGCTGTGCATGGTGCCATTCACGATGATTGCACAGTGCGGACAAGCACCTGGCACTGAAAATCACAGCGAACTGCATTGATCTAAAGAGACTCCGCCACTTGCGGAGCTCTGCATAGCGCGGCGGAGTTTTTTTGCACTTCACGGAGTTCCGCGAACTCCGCCCAGGCTTAATTTATAACAGATCATTTTAAATTGCAACTAATAAAAGATAGCTTTTTTCCATAAAAGAAATTACAAAACATATATTTAAGTAAAAAAAAAGCAAAATAAAATTATAAAAAAATAAAATCTATAAAAGTAATGTACTTATAAATAATTAAATAAATGTAATAACTGACATAAATTTAGAATTGATTCTCAAAATTAAATTTTATATGTTTAATAAGAAATATTATTGCAACTTTTTTTACAAATATAAAATTTGAAATAAATTATCGAACAAAAAATGTATTATTTCTTATTAAAAAAGTAATGATATTTCATATTTTTTAAATGTTTAAAAAAATATAAACCCAAACCTGTGAATCAAAAATTGTAAAAATATAAATAATAAAAACTCTCCTATAACCCCTATAAAACCACTGAATGGAACGGGATGTTCCAATTAAGAGTGGGTGCCCTGGACTCCACTCAAGGCACCCACTTCACCATTGTTGGGGGCCGCGGGGGACCCTCAATGCCCCTGCTGCCCCAGCCAGCTCCCCGCCTCCAGCGGGAGCCAGCATTGCTCCAGCCTGCAAGTTGCAGCTAAAAATAATGCTCCCGCCCGCTGGGAGCAGACTGAGTGTCTGCTCTCGCTTGGCGTTAGCTTTGAAATTGCTCTCACCAAGCAAGAGCAAACACAGTTTTCCCTGCCTGCTCCAGTGCAGGCAGGGTAACTGCTATGTCCTGGGGGTGGGCACCCCCGGGACATAGCAGGAGCCATCCCTGGAGGATGGGACCCCAGGGCCATCAATGGCTCGGGGAAGGTGGCAGCCCTGCCCCCCTCCATCTTGAATTTGCAGCTGGGCCCTGGGTATGGGCTCCCCGGGCTGAACTCTGCCCAGGGAGGGGGGCTGTGTGCCCCATACCAATTATTTGAAAGGTCAGGCCCTGGGGAGTGGGGTCCCTGGGGCCAAAATAGGCCCAGGGAGGGGGCCGCTTAGGCCCTCTCCCCATCTTCTATTTAGCGGGCCCTGGGGGATGGTGTCAACAGGGCCGAAAACAGCATGAGGAGGGTGGCCATGTGCACCTCCCTCCCCTATCTTTATGGAAATGAATACCCACCTGGGACTTGGCCCACCGGGGGTGCTAGAAAAAACAAGTTCAGGAAACCACAATTGTGTTTGTTTTTCATTTTCCCAAAAATTTGTGGGAACATTTAAAAAAAAAAGTTTTTGAACCCAACCACCAGGCCTTTGAGGGGGGGGGGGCGCAGGGTCGGAGTATTCCTACCCTGCCCCCTTGTCTTTTTATTAATTTTTTTTTCATCAGCCTAGTCCCAAGATGGCTGCCACCACTTTCTGGTTGAAGAGGTGGCAGGCAATTAGATCTCTTTTTAAGGTCTGTGGAATCCAAAGACCCTCCGCGTCCCTAGATATCTATAAATCGTTTTTCTTTAATAACTCCAAAGCTACAGAACAGATTTATGTCAGATTACAAAAAGAGACCTTTCTGGATCAAGATCTAGCTTTCTGCCAAATTTGGTGTAATTCCGTCTAGTGGTTCGGACTGTAGTCGTGTCTAAAATCCGTATGGGAAATTGCATGGGGAAAACATGTTTTGGGAGCCCTCCGTTTTCTCGGCCCCCACTTGACAATTCATCACAACACATTCAAGACAGCAGCTGAAGTGAGTGGCAAACTAGTTTTGAAACTTTTGTGAAGATTCATGAAACGGCACCAAAGTTATCAGCAAAACAAAAAACGCTTTGTCTATGGAAACTGGCTCCCTACCTATAACCTCCTAATGGCGACCACCAGTATGTAATATACACACACATATACATATGTATATTTTAATTAGTAAATAAAAAATAATAAAAATTTACTTCAAAATAAATACAAAAATATTTAGGAACATTCCACACCCAAAATCCCTTTAAAAACCAATTATCATTCAGTCATTCAAATCACTTTATTTCACCAGTTAATAAAACAGCATAAAATATATTCTACAAGACAATAAAATCACGATATAATAAGGAGCAATAAAAGAGTATATAGCAGATAAAACATAATACATCAGGTCTGAATTTTCTGTTCACTATTCCAGATAACGCTTACGTCTCTTTAAAGCATGTTGAAAAAACAGAGCCAAACAGTAACAAGTAAGCGGGTCAGACAACTGTTCTAAAAAATAAAGAGCTACTCGACATTCCCTCAGACCGTATGTGCGCAAGATTGGACAAATAAATCTCTTTCTCTCTGCGCTATAAAATTTACAAAAAAACAGCAAGCGCAGATCACATTGCGTTGATGAAAAATCACATGGACAAAGGGGCAAAGCATTCAAGGTGTATGTATTAGCAGGATGTCCAAAAATCAAGGGAATGTA
The DNA here is from genome assembly GCA_963921515.1 of Calotriton arnoldi. Lineage (NCBI taxonomy): Eukaryota > Metazoa > Chordata > Amphibia > Caudata > Salamandridae > Calotriton > Calotriton arnoldi. The sequence continues at coordinate 340,765 of CAWUFW010001730.1, forward strand.
ATTCATACGAAAGCTTATTAGCAGAAATTTGCGGGGTTGATTCGTCACAAAAGTTAGATAGTTATGGCCCGAAGAGTTTATTGTGGGGTCTAAATAGTATTGTCTCACCCTTGATTTCCTGCAATTGGCTGCCCATCTCAATTCTCTCTGGTTTTCTATTAAGGATTTTTTCAATTCGGACCTAGACATGGTAACACCGGTCAGTGAATCATCAAATAACATGGGGAAGCCAATGGTATACAGGGTATTCTTGACACATTGTAACCATTTTATTCTGCATAGCCCATCCGACTTTAAACAATCTAATATTATATCTTGCGTTAGATTTAGAGAGTCTCTCCTCCATATTGAGTGCCACAAAGGGAGGGGGCAGCATAAATTTGGTCTGCAATAAAAGGGACATCCAATTCAGCATGGCAAATATAGGAGGTGCAGGATTGGGGAACGCCTAACAGACGTTTAACAAATGTATCTTCTGTTGATTGAAGACAATCAACAGATACCACTCCCCACACTGCTGCACCGTAAGTTGCCACTGACATTGTTTTCGCTTCGTATATCTTTTTTTATAGTTTCTATTGGTTAGACCCCAATTTCTAGACGAAGCTAAAGATTGCCCCTATGCTTCTTTCCATCATGAGACCCCTATTTGCCACCATGTTGAGTCATATATTTTTAGAATCGAACAATGCCCCCAAATAGGGAAATGATTCAACTACTTCCAATTTCTTTACTTCAATATTCCATCTAATTTGTTTCCTCAATCTGATTTGGTTTTATTGACATTCAAATCTAAATTGTTCATGAAACTTACATAGGTGTCTGTTAATGTCTGCAGTGCATTGCCGGTCCTAGCCAGCAGAACCGCATCATCTGTATAAAGGAGTATGGGTACAAGGGCATTATTAATTACAGGAACGTCGCAATTCGACCCCACCAAAGCGGCTTCTACACCATTCGTGTATAGGGAGAATAAAAAAGGCGCAAATACACACCCCTGCCTGCCTCCGCGAGCAAGGGGGAAGGGTCGAGAACAGTCGCCTTCTCTCCCCATGCGCACGCAAGCCATGGCTGAGGAATAAGACTCCCGTATATAATTTATTATTGGGTTATCTATGCCCATATCCGCCAAAGTCTGGTATGGGCCACTTGATCAAAGGCGGCTGACAAGTCCATAGAAGCCATATACAAATGGCCTTCTTTGGCTGCTGTATATTTGGCAATCATCAAATTTAAATTGAGGCACTGATCCACTGTCCCTTTAGTCTTTCTAAAACCATACTGGGATTTTATTAGAATCTTATTCTTTTCAGCCCATGCCTCTAACCTGTTTAACAGGAGGCGGCCCATTAATTTTGATGTGCTGTCCAGGAGCGAGATTGGGAGATAGTTTTTTTTCGCTACCGCTCTATCCCCCTTTTTATAGATCGGTACGATCACTGACTTTTTCCAAGAAGGAAGGGCATTTGCTTTGGATACAGCGTTGAACACATTAGTGAGTAGTGGTGCCCACAGCTCCTGGATTGTTAAAAAAAAGTCAATTGGAACCCCATCTGGTCCAGTCGCCCTCAGACTGCTACATTGGTTTAGCGCTGTTTTAATCTCATCCAGAGTGAAGACTAAATTAAGACCTTCTTGTCAAATGTGCCTGGATAGCACCTCCACTGGCCCCCCCTTCTATGCCAAAGACCCCCGTAAAGTAGCTTACCCAATCGTCCTCCATCACATGCTGCTCTAAAGAGGGGCCTGACTCTTCTCTATGCAATGGTGCATTGATTATTTGCCAGAAATCCCTACTATTTTTTTAAGGTAGCTGCTTTAGTTAATTTATCCCATGCCTCTTCTTTCAAAGCCCTTCTAGACAGGTTAAAATTTCCTGGTACATAGTAGAGACAATAGTGTGGGTAAAATTTGGTACATCCACCTTGTCCCACTTTAGAATGATACCATTTTTCCTTGCAATTGATGGTTTGGGGACTCGTTCACTCGAGGTAGAAGTCTTCGTACCCCAAGGCATTTGATAAATAACTGCCGCATGATCACTAAAAGCGTAGATTATTGTCTTAGTCATAGAAACCTGGGATCTTATAAATTCAGAGGCCAAAATAAAGTCAACGTTGTCCTATAAGATCGAGCAAAAAATGTGTGTGCTAATAGACCTGTGTTGGCATCTACTTGATTTATTATCTCCAGATTATAGATCAATAATAATCTATTTAAGGCGGCACCATAATTGTTATGGATGAAGTGACAAATCGGGTCCCCTTGATCATCCATCACACCACAAACAGGGAGATGTATCTTATTACATGTATGAATATTGAAATCTCCCATCCATAGAATATCTAGGGGGGTATATTTGTTATATGTCTTTCTCGATTACATATGGGCATGCTCCTGGGGGTAGTGTTCCATCTGCAATAAGGGCTTTGTCCTTTCTGTAACCATTGGACCATCCATTCTTGTATACACATTATTGGCTCTATTAAATCTACTTCTCTCCTCACGATTGGATCCAAGCATATTCCGTCCCCGGCTCCCCCCTCCTGATATGGAGGACAGATGTGCAATCTGCTGGTAGAGAGCGCCATTATGTGGTGAAAAAATAGGGTTGTCTGGGCAAGGTCTATCTTGCTGTCTAGGTGGCAGCGTCTGAGTGGGAGCTACGGCCTCAGCAGCCCCATGTGTGGTTCTTACATGGTCATGAGGGGAGGATCCCTCATCCAATATGCTTTGAGAGTTTAATTGGGGACGCCTTTGATCATCTTTCAAGAGGATCTGAAGGGCTTCCTCTATCTTCGCTAGCCTGTCTGTTATTGGCTGTAGTACAGAGCACAAGATTTGATCCAATTTTTGAGTCATAATATCCTCTAGGGGGGTTGGGGTATTGGTGGTGTGACTTGGAATGCAGATAGAGTTGTAGTGTCCCTTCGCACCGGGCTCGTCACCCTATTTTTACGCGTCTTGGGGGCCTTTAGGTTAGTGTTACTACCACCATTAGCACCTGTTTTAGCCCTACCCCTCTTCCGTTTGCCAGGGGAGTCCATTACCGGGCTGTCCCAATACAATTAGACTCATTAGGCGGCTCCCTCGAGGCCATCATGGTTGGAGGGCTTGTACTATCTGGAATACTCCTAGATGATGAGGTACCCTTCCCCGAAGCCTCACGAGTAATGGTAGGAAGTCTTACCTCCTCCAACGAGAGGCGCCGTTCAGTGACCTCTATCTCCATCGAGAGGACGCCGGCTGCTCTTATCAAAAAGGAGTCCAAGGTGGATATGATCTCCCCTCTCTAATCACCAGGCCTTATTTTCCCCTTGGCCATGGCCGTGATTTTAAAATATCAACTTCAAAAGTCCAGGCGAAAGGGGGATGGCCCAGCCCAGCCTCCTCCGGGCGAAGACTGGCATGGATGGGCCTGCCCTTGGCCCGGGCTTGGCCCGGGCGCGTCCCTGCATCCGTCCCGCGCCGCGGGAGAGACGAGCCTTTGAGCACGGCCGGGAGCTGGGGTGGTCGGGGTGTGAAGGCCTCCCCCGCTGCCTCACTTTGCAGCTCCTTGCAGGCTTCCCCAGGAACAAACAGGCAAGCAGCTACTAATCATCATTAAAACTAAATCGCATCACATTTAAAAAAATAATTTAAAAATGTAATTAAAAATATAAAAAATATTGTCTTTTTTAACTAAATATATTTAAAATATCAATTTAAAACTTACCCACGCTAAACCTTATAAAATCAACCACCCCCAAAAAAATACAATTATAAATTTTATTAAAACACAAACAATGTATTGAACTTAAAAATCTCTAAAACATCCCAATAGAAAATAAAGAAACAATGGAAGAACATTAAAATAAAGTAAACCATAGCATAAAAACACATACAATTAATATTAAAAGCAACAATATTAAAATAATAGATATTTAAAATCAATAATATTGTTAAAGAAAGATAAACATACACTTGCCATTGATTTTCAAAGCTATGATGCAATGGTGCCTAGGATATTATCACTTTGATATTAAGTACCATCAGTATTCTGCAATCAACATCAAGATTCCATGCCTTCAGGTTTAGCTCTGTAGCCCTTGTCCTACAACTTAGTATTGCATTTGATTGTGGCTCTGCAGTTGTTGGTTGCAATAAGCTCCAGCTATTGATCTTGCTTTAGTATTCATGTTGGCTCCAAACTGCATTAAGTATCATACCACATTGACTGCTAAGTACAATCACTGCTGATGGCTGTAAAGTGAGCTATTGTATCAACCAACACCATTCCTATTATTGTCCATGCATATTTGACATTGCGAAAAGCACAGCCATTTCTCCTACCTGACTGACCAAGACATGTAGTCATGTATATGTCCCTCATCATCTCTCTCTGACATCTCTGACACTCCAGGTGCAAATCATTACTAAAGCATTATCCTTAACACTTATCATTTACACAAGCTGTGAGTAAACATGAGCTCCCTTTCCCTTTGACCATCTGTGGCAGTATCATTGACCTGCACGTCAATCTCTCATTCAGAGTAAATACAGTTATTAGGTGTACCATCTCTGTGTAAGGCAAAGTTATATTGACAACTGCATCCAGGTAATGGAAGTGGATCAAACCTAGGAATATTAGGCCTTACTGCAATAGTCTAATTTCTCCTTTCATTGGGCACAGAATTTAGAGATGGCTACCACAAGGACCGTAGATACTGTGTTTAAAGAGAAAAGGTAGAGTCAAGCAATGCTGAATGACGTGGAAAATTCAATTCCTTTGCGGTCTACTTTTGGAATGACACAAAGAGTACAAATAAGTATAGTCACATAATAGTCCACACATATGCCTCTGTACAGCAATATTGACAGCATAAGTAAAAGTCTGTCTAGTCATGACTCAGTCCTGAAACCCTCCTAATCTCATAGGGTCCAGCTTAGCATATTTTGCATATACTCATTTCCTTGTGCATTTACTTGCCCTCTCCTACTAATCTTCACCCTCTTCTCTGTGCATGTTATTTTGTTATTTTCACCTGCATCCAGCATGTCACACTTTTGCCCATGGGTTCTTCTTGTGGCTGTTCTGGTGGAATGTGTCAGTCATTTGTCAGCTACACCTGCCTGAGTATGCTTAAAATCCTGAAAATATTCCTATGGAGCATATACATGGTTGATACCAAACATCAGGTGGCAGTATCAAGAATACTTCCGGAGAGCCCACTGTTGGCTGCAGTTCTCTTGCCAATCGTAGGTGCATGTGTGCTGCTTATCTATCTATGTATGAGTTATATATTCCCTGGGCTAATGCATCCTCATTAGATTAGTTGTGGAACAGTGAATTATAGCAGTTGTCTGATCACATATTGCCTGAGTTAATGTAGTGATCGCTCTGGCATGAGCAGTTAATGATCATCCAGGGTTGGGAGTAGTCTTTTGATGACCATTAATTAAAGTATTATGCAAACCTGCAGCAGGTACCCTACCTTGTGCTCATGCTTTTTATTCCTTCTGATCGCTGAATACAAACACATAAAGGCAGGGAAGTCAGTAGTGCTATATATTTTGCTTTTGATCGCTGGTGCGGTAGATATCATCTCTATTGTCTTTTTGTTGTGCTGTGAGGGACATCATCAAACCAAGTTCAGTGATATAAACTGCCATATTTAAAGGTGGAAAGGGAGTAATGAGTGATTGCCAGATGTTTGCATGAAAGGCGGTATTCATGCGTGATAATATGACACCTAGTAAAAAAGAGCTCCTGTACTTGTCAGTCAGTCAAAAAATATTTATTTGGCTAAAAACCATAAAAGAATACAATACAGTTTATTTTAAACAAGTTCTGTAATAAAAACAGTATAAAAATCTCCAAACAATAAAATGTCCAGATCATAGTGTCTTCATATAAAAACAATTTGCCAATAATCCATGTGCAAAGTACACAAAAAACACAACAGTCACTAGCAGCATCAGATGGTCATATTTTCGATTTGTGAGGTAGCTTATTTTACAAGCAACGTAAACTCCCCAGAGATTCCCCCACTAAGGTCATCTCCCCCCACACAGGTGTGGACCCTCCCATAGGTCAGCAGCATTGGCAGAAACGTGCAGAGAATGAAGATTTAGATGGTCAGACAAAATGTTAAATACAGCACAATAACACCTACTTCGGACACGAGGGCCAAAGCAATAAAGTTACCTTCTATAAGTAAAAACTCTTTATACCAAACTACAATTACTTGCCGGCTGGTTGCACAGCCTAACTGAGGCCGCAAGGAATCTATAAAGTGTCAGACAAACCACATCTGAATAAATCAATTGTAGATAAAATAAGGCGGCTGGTCTACATGATCTAATGTTGAGGTTTCCTGAGTAGGAGGGTATCAGTGTATTTCCTTGGAGCCCTGTATAAACCACCGAAGAAAAAGAAATGCAGCTGCAACTGGGTAGATTCTTAGTCACAGGGTCAAGGCAGAAGATCTTTGTTGCAGTAGACTCTATGATGTGGAGATATTATTGTATGGATATTTTTATACTGTTATTACAAAACTTGTTTATAAACTGTATAGCATTCTTTTATGGTTTTTATTAGAATAAAGATTTTCTGATCGACTCCTGTATTTATCTGTGCTTCTTTATAAAGAAACTATTGTTGTCCAGAATGGCAATGCTATCATATGAACCTGGGAACAGTTTGAGTATGACATTCTTTACAGAACACTCCTACTACCACAACTAAGACACTAAAATTGCATTCTCATTCAAGATGTGCCTAAAAATCCACCTCTTCAGCCTGGGATACAGGATGTCCAATCCAACAAGCTAATCCCTAACCCGGACACCTGTTTTTTGATGTTGTTATTTTGCTTGTCAAATGCCTATGTTCAGCTACTGTGCTCACTACTTCAGGCTACTCAGAGTGTTGCTTTTTATTCTTCATGACTTTCACACCCTACTTTGTAAGTATTGTCTATCTGGATAATTTATAACACAAAGGCTGTACATTGGCAACAGGGGCATTTACAGGTGGAGTCGATGCAGTATGGGTTTTTAAGGAAACACCAATGACATACAGAAAAGGAGTATACTAGGATATATTCCATATTATACATTTTTAATAGAAATGAAGGAGAAGTCATTAATTGGATAAGCCAGGCAAGGAAAAGGTTTTGATGAGTTTGTTGTTAGGTTTGCTAGTCTTCTGGGAGGAAGAAATGGGCTATAGTTTTAAATTCAAGGAAGGAAGATGTTTCCCTCAGTTTACCAGGGAGCACATTCAAGTGGACTATTGTGGGTAGATATAAGAATGTGAAATGTAATGAGTGGTGTGCTTTGAAAAATACTAAAAGCTGGAGGTTGGAAGAGCATAGAGTTTGTGAAGGGGTGCCTTGGCAGAAATGATGTGAGAGAAGGGAATAGAATTTACCATGGAATGACCATGATAAAGAGTTTGAATAGAGATCTGTTCTTGGCCAGCAGCTAGCGAGCTCAGCGATGGTATAGGTAGTTTGTTATGTGTCTACGGAGGTTAAAGAGAGTTTATGTAGCCATGTTAGCTTATTCAATGGCAGTGCCAGAAAAGACTATGTGACTGTCATCTTGGTGGACAAGAAGAAGTAACCGTTGGATATAGAAAGTTGATGATTGATCTGCTTGCATAGTGAATGCCGGAAAGTGAGAGAACGAGTGAACTAGGAAAAGGCTATTGGCATAAGCAAGCTTATTGAGGTGGGTTTTGGCTTTGTAGAAGAGAATATTATATTCTACTTGACAGATGTTTAGTAGGTTTCTGGTGGAGGTGGCAATTAAGGAGATAAAGTTTGAGCACCTCAGATATGTTTCTAATGACAATGACAGGTTGTGGAATTTAAGGAACGCAAAACTAAAGAGATCATATTTGATTTTGACACTTTGTTGCTGCTGATACAAGCAATTAAACTGGCAATCATGTGATCATTTAAGATGCTTTTGTTAATGGGAATTTACGAGTTGACATACAAAAATTTTATAAAAGGTTTTTTATTTTATTTTAACAGGAAAGAAAGCATTTTCACTGTCTGTCACAGGTCGTGTTGCTGAATATAAAGACTTGTCATTTGTTTGCGCAAATTTAGTTTCAATATAGACCTTTTGTGTTGCACCTAGAGATACAAATTCCCATATCTTGAAATGTGCCACTGTTAGATATTGGATTTATTGGGCCCGATTCACAGAACTGACTTAAGACAAAATCCTAAACTTACTACCATTTTGGTATTCACAGAAGGCACTTACTCATTTTGGGATTCACAGAAGGCACTTACTCATTTTGAGTAACTTACTCATTTTGTGTAACTTACTCATTTTGGTATTCACAGAAGGCACTTACTCATTGATGAGTAAGTGCCTTCTGTGAATACCAAAATGAGTAACTTACTCATTTTGAGTAACTTACTCATTTTGTATAACTTACTCATTTTGGTATTCACAGAAGGCACTTACTCATCAATGAGTAAGTGCCTTCTGTGAATACCAAAATGAGTAACTTACTCATTTTGAGTAACTTACTCATTTTGTGTAACTTACTCATTTTGGTATTTTTACTGACTGACAAAATGAGTAAGTAAGTGCCTTCTGTGAATACCAAAATGGTAGTAAGTTTAGGATTTTGTCTTAAGTTAGTTCTGTGAATCGGGCACCTAGTTGGCAGACGTATGCACCCTGATCAAGCAGAAACCACAATCCTAGTTAGGGTAAGTGTAGAACACATTAAAAGTTTAACTGTGCTCACCCTCTGGTAGATTGGCACAGAACAGTCAGGCTAAACTAAAAAGGCAATGTGTAAAAAATGTCTGCACACATATAGTAACATAGTGAAAACACCACAAAAGTACTCCACCCCAGTTTAGAAAAATAGCCAATATTTTTCTGAGTGAAACAAAACCAAAATGTCAAAAATCCAACATACACAAGTCAAAATATGAATTTTGCAAGATTTAATCAAAATGCAGTGCTCAGTACTTAATAGCTCCAACGTGGGCTATCTGGTTACGCTTGACTCGTGCAAATCCAACAGTTCAGTCTGACCGCAATGAAGTGTGGGCCAGATACACGAGTCATGCAGATGCGCTGACAGTACCTTGGATGTGTCGATGCTCGGGACGATGGGTAGAAATACGGAGGTGATGCGTCCCTGTCACAGGCAATGCATCGGTTCCAAAGTTGGCAAAGTTGTTGATGCATCGATGTCAAGAGCGCTGTGCACCAATTCCAAGGTGTCGATGTCGAACTGCTGGGCTGAAGGTGATACGTTGGTTTGAGCCAAGCAGGGCCAGCAATGCGTCAGAGTCAGGGACGGCGCATTGCAGATGACAGCGATGCATTGTCCGAGACTCATGCAGCAGCGGTGATTCGGAGGCTCTGCGTCGGCAGTCAGGGCTGAGTTTTAAGTCGTGGTTGTTGCGTCATGCTCTCGGCGAGTGGTGTCCACATTTTCGGTGCAGGCAGCGGCAATGCGCCAATTTCACAGGGAATTTGCTGGTTCTGAATAATGCTTTGGTGTCGATGCATTGGTTTCTTAGGTTGCAGAACCAAACACTCACTTCCAAGGGCTCAGGACTGGATTTGGCACCACTTGGCAGAGCAGGACTCAGAACAGAGGAGCCCAGGTGCTGGTAGCATGATGCAGGTGAAGTCTTTGATATCCCCGGGACTTCAGTAACAGGAGGCAAGCCCAACCAAGCCCTTGGAGAACCTTTAGAGATGTAAAGTCCAGTCCTCTCAATCCCAGGCAAGAAGCAGTAGGCCAACACAGCAAAGCATTCAGCAAAGTGGCAGTCCATCCTGGCAGCACAACAGCTATTCTTCCTGGTAGAATGTCCTCAGTCCAGAAGTGTTCTGAGTATACGGCGTCAGAGGTCCAGTACTTATACCTATTTTAGCCTTTGAAGTAGAGAGAATTCAAAGAAAGGTCTTTGTAGTGCACAAGACCCTGCCCTTCCTTGCCATGGCTCCAGACACACTACAGGGGGTTATGCAGCTCTTTGTGTGGGGGCAGGCTCAACCCTATTCAGGTGCAAGTGCCAGCTCCTCCCTCTCACTCTAGCATATCCTGAAGGCTTGGTGATAGGCCTTCAGGGTATGCAGGGTACACCTCAGCTCCCTTTGTGTGTGACCGCCTAGAGAGAATGCACAAAGCCCAGCTGTCACCCAACCCAGACATGTATTCCAGAGACAACAAGCAGATGCACAGAATGGGTAAAGGAAGAAAATACCAACTTTCTAAAAGTGGCATTTTCAGACCTGCAATTTAAAAAACAACTTTACAAAAAGATCTGTTTTTAAATTGTTAGTGCAGAGACTCCAAATTTAGTTTTCCTATCTTTTCCCAACTGGAAGTTATACTGGTGAAGTGTCACAAGGCAGCTCCATCGCTAACCTATGGAAGAGATAGTCCTTGCTGTAGTGAAAAACTAATTTAGCAGTTTTTCACTACCAGGACATGTAAAGCTCCACAGTAGAACGCCTACCTTTTAAATACAATACAGAGCACAATGTCCATGGGGATACCTAGGCGTACCTTATGGGTGACTTATATGTAATAAAAGGGAAGGTTTGGGCCTGGCAAGTAGGTGAACTTTCCAGGTTGAAATGGCAGTTTAAAAATGCACACACGCGCTCAGCAGTGGCAGGCCTGAGAAAGGTTTGCCCATGTGATTGGCACAATCAGTGATGCAGGCCCACAAGTAGCATTTAATTTACAGGCCCTGGGCACATGTAGTGCACTGTACTAGGGACTTATTAGTAAATCAAATATGGCAATCATGGAGAAACCAAATGCCATTACATTTTAGACACAGAGCACATGCACTTTAGCACTCGTCAGCAGTGAAAAAGTTCCTAGAGTCCAAAAACCAGTAAAAACAAAGTTTAGCACATCGTCAAAACAGGAGGTCAGAAGGCAAAAAGCCTGGGGTAACCATACCAAAAGATGCCAGGTCTAACAGCCACTTTGTACCATTTTTTGTTGAAATAGTGGTCAGCTGGCTTACCTATGAAATTGCAAAAGAAGCAGAGTTAAATCATTCTCGCTCATTTTGGCAATTCAGGTGAAGATTTTGAAACGAGAAGTTAATGCATATATCTGGGCCAAACCTTTTTCCGATTCTTGGGTTTCTTAGGGAATGGAAACCTATTTAAAGGTGTTTCAATTCGGTATTAAAGTGTATTTTTGTCTTTCATCTGTGTCACCTCAATTTAAATCCAGTCCATGGCAGAGTGACCAGAAATGGACCTGCTCAGAGTAGCATCAGAATATAAAGTGGATTTCGTGCTGCGGTCTCTCCTGCATTTCAAGGTCACTGATCCCCATGCTTTGGAACTTTCCATTATTCAGTCTTAAGCAAGACAATGAAATTGAATCACAGAAAGTGCAGAAACACAGGTCATGGGAAAAGAACTCACTGTTCTTCTGACGATTAAAAGAAACATTCCTATTCCAAGATCCATTTGTGTTTAGGAAAAGGTTTCACTACGGTGGAGGATGGATGAGATTTCAATGCTTTTATTTATTCGCAAGGACAATGCTACAAAATATGCACGTGTGTTCTTAGGCACTATGTTAAACGTTGCATAAATATTTGTACTTGTGTGTTTAAAATTCACACAATTCAAATAAATGCATCCCTTATTGATAGAGTGATTGCAATTGCGTGACCTTGGTGACAAAAGGCAAACACATATATTGTACATTAAGTAGTGCTCTAAATCATAAACAGTTAATTTTCAGTCATCCTTTTAATGTTCATAAATTTCAACTTGAGGACTGTTCATATTTTGCTTTTTTTCAAGCATAAATTAGTGCAAATTGACATTATCTTCATTTAAAAAAATATGAGGAAAACTCATACTCTATATATGTGAATCAGACATTGTATTTTAAAGCAATAATTAGTCACTTTATGGGTCAAGCCCATGTAGAAAAGTATGATCTTGAAATTTAAGAGCTCAAAGACCTTCAACATATTTCAAATACTGAAATGAGTATGATGCCTTAAATACCTCAGTATTATTAGGACGAACAGTGAGTTGCGCTGGCTGCCCCTTTGATGGACAACACGTTTTATTCTCCTGGACACTTAATTCACTTTTCCCTGGAGTTATCAGGGGTGCACATTGAGAGGCAGGTCGGGTGCCGTCTTGCGCACTGAACCTCCAGTATTTTCCCAACACTGCTGAGAGGATGCAAAAGTGCAAGGTGGAATTATGGGAATCCACAGGCACTTGGAGAGCCAGTGGGCACCGATGTGCTGTTTCCAAGCAGCACATTCTAGGTGGAACAAGGACATTTTCAAGTCGATGCTTACACCACTATGCAGAAGTCTGCGAATACCCCACCATTTTTTTCACTTTCTCTGGTCGCGTCCTGAGATTAAGCATATTGAAGAATTAATGCTGACACTGGTCATGTTGACAAATTGTCCAAATTGAGGTAGCAGGTGGAGTTCAGCAGGTGCCATTGTGGTATACGTGTGCATAGTTAAAAAATACACTGAATCTGGTATTTTGTATTTTCTATGTTGTTTTTTTAATCATAGGGAACACAGGGGTATATGTACAAGGACTGGCGAAAACTATCGCTACTTTAGCGACGTATGTACAAGCTGACGCTACATGGCGATAGTTTCTCATCTTGTCGGAAATTGTTGACGTTAACAACAGCGTCACGGCGATAAAAATCTTGCCGCTAACGTGAAAAAAAGTGGCGGCAGGCCAGTCAGCGGCCAGAAACTGCACGCTAATTAGTGTGACGCCACTTTTTTTCACGTTAGGCGGGAAAACTGACTACAAAACGCCCGCAAAGTATCACAAACAGAAAAAAAAAAAAATACCTGAAGAACCATGGAGGAAGCTGGACCCAGTACTACAGGAGACAACAACCCCCCAAACAGCCAGGAGGACCAGCCAGAGAGCCAGGAGAAGGGCAAGGGGAAGAGGAAAACCAGGTTCAGCCAGCAGGAAAACCAGGTCCTGATTGCGGAGGTGACAGAGAAACAACACCAGCTGTTTGTCAGCTCCACTGTGTCATTGGGGACCAAAAATGCAATATGGCAGTCCATTGCAGCCAAGGTGAATGCTGTCGGAGAGGTGAGGAGGACAGTGATCGACTGCAAACGCGCTGGCATGATGTTAAGCGCAAGACCAAGGAGAAACTGTTGGCCAATCGCAATGCAGCACTGCAGACCGGAGGTGGGAGTCCAGTGCAACAGGAGGAGCTGGATGCCTTGGAGTAACAGGTGTCCGCAGTCATCTGCGAGGAGTCGGTGGTTGGAGTCCAGGGACAGGACACTGCTGAACATGACCAGCCACATCAGCAACACAGTGAGTAACAACCAGGGACTGGGGGGACGGGGGTGGATGGGCCCAATGTCACTCATCCACAATTAAATATCGACCAGTGCACATCCACAATGACTTCAGATCTTGTCACAGGTACTCCTGTCCCTGGGGGTATAGACACATATCACCCTCGTCAACAAATATATTGCAAGACACATATTGGTGGGGTCAAAGTCCTGGAAATCTGCACAGAAAAGTAATTCCAAACATAGCCAAAGATTCATATCAGACCATTAAATAAGGGCAACATGAAAGAGCAAAGTGGCACATTGCCTGGAGATGCGGCAGGCTGGCAAAATGGCCCCCTTGCCTCAAAAACACACATATACATTTTGTCTGCACAGGGCTGCACCTCTTCAGACAACAATATGAGGATGCACTGTGAGCTCAACTGATTATGTGCATACGTGAGCATGCCACCTCCAATGTCAGCACACATGCACCATTGTGTACTTGTGTCTGAGTTTTGTGCAAGAATGTGTATTCAAATCAACTCAGACACCCTTGCACAATGGTTCATGTGTGCTGCCATTGGTGGTGGCATGCTCATTCATGCACATAATCAGTTGCGTTCACAGTGCATCCTCATATTGTTGTCAAAGAGATGCAGCCCTGTGCAGACAAAATGTACATGCGTGTTGTTGAGGCAAGGGGGACATTTTGCCAGCCTGCCGCATCTCCAGGCAATGTGCCACTTTGCTCTTTCATGAGATGCAACTCTGTGTACACCAAGTTAGAAAGCATGTAGTGAGTCTGCATACTATAAACACATGCATCGTCACAACATAGTGATCATGCAGCCTCCTTGCTAAAAGGTGCATATCCGACAATGCACACATTCAGCACAGTTGAGTCAAAAGGGGATGTCATGCCACAAGCAGGGGGGACATGCCTTTAACAGTACAGTGCATGGACTACGCATATCAGGAATGTGTCACCATAATGTTTTACTACATGTCTTGTCTGTGTACCATACTCACAGAAGTAAAAAGTCCCTGTAAAGAAGTATGACAAGTCAAGTATAACACCAAGCAAAAATAGGAATTTAGTACCAAAGAATTTCTAATTGGCAAATGGCACCATCACCCCTCAGCTCAAAATGCACTCCTCTACTCTCAAGTGCACAAATGTGCCATACCTAAAACTGTATTATACATTAGTCCTGGTGTGACTTGCCCATTACACATTGATGTGCAGGTAAACAAGTATTTTGGGAAAGTCAACAGTGTCAGTGAACAAATATGCAGTCATGACTGTAAGCATCTGCACACAAACCCCGGCAGCAAAAAATCAGAAATAGTACAGCATGTATCATCCATGTGAGCATCTGCGTGCAATATTCCCAAACACACATCACCCTGCCAATTGCACATGATGTGATGTGGGGGCGGGGTGATAGGGCCTGAGCAGCACTAATAAGTCTTTGGAAATCCACAGCCCTGAAATCTAGGCCCACTTACACACTACACGTGGTGTCAACATTGAGGGTAATGGGTGTTGTTGCTGTCTGTTCATAAACAAATCAAGGACCCCCTGAAGTTTCTAGAAGTTCCTAGGACAGGGAAACAATTCTTACAAAAATAACATTCCTAAGCAACTTAGGACTATATGAAAATCAAGTCCTATACATAGTCAATAATATCAACACAGGCTCAGTGTACTACCAAAATCAGTTAAAATATTTCATTTTATTCATACAAAATTAAAAATTCTGACATGAACACACATAATCAAACATGAAAAACATCACATATAATACAACAACATAGACATTGAATTAATCAATATAAATACCACCAAACAACACATAACTAGACATTATTCCAAACAAATTCAATATTCATGTGGTAAAAACCACACGCGGCTAAACTGTGAAATATATATTATTTGTTCAAATCAATATTAATGTGGTATAAACCACAAGTGGCTGAACTTTGTAGATGTATATTATTTGTTCTACGCGCGTTTCGTCGTATACAACGCCTTCTTCAGGAAAAGCCACATAAAGATCTATAAAAAAAGAAAAAACACACTTAACATATAAAAAAGACAGTACACTGAGTCTCTGCAGGGATATGGGCTGTACAATGAACATACACAAAGGTGAACTCCATACATTTATAAAGACTAATATAATAGTACCAAGAAAAAGATTACAGGATATAAAAACCGAACCGTGCAAGAAAATGAAAGTGAGAGAGAGAAATATATCGATATTTATGCACCCAGATATGTGATAAAGCATGCAGAAAATAGGCACAATGATAAATCATAAAGTGCTATTGATAACATCTAGTACCTTGTATAGCATGCCAAGATAAAGAATAAGGACTTAGCGTTGAATATAAGTCTTAGATAATAAGTGATTCTGCACTAAAGACCAACCAAAGAAGGCTAAATGCAGAGCAAACTAAATGATAACAGATATGCAGACAGGTATATATAGATAATTACCTGTAACGACACTAAGTCCTCAAAATATGTAGATAACTGTGAAGGTTGAATAAGTCAAAACTGATGGATAGCTCTGAAGAAAAAATAACCAAGTGTTTTTTTTCTTTTTTTATAGATCTTTATGTGGCTTTTCCTGAAGAAGGCGTTGTATACGCCGAAACGCGCGTAGAACAAATAATATACATCTACAAAGTTCAGCCACTTGTGGTTTATACCACATTAATATTGATTTGAACAAATAATATATATTTCACAGTTTAGCCGCGTGTGGTTTTTACCACATGAATATTGAATTTGTTTGGAATAATGTCTAGTTATGTGTTGTTTGGTGGTATTTATATTGATTAATTCAATGTCTATGTTGTTGTATTATATGTGATGTTTTTCATGTTTGATTATGTGTGTTCATGTCAGAATTTTTAATTTTGTATGAATAAAAGGAAATATTTTAACTGATTTTGGTAGTACACTGAGCCTGTGTTGATATTATTGACTATGTATAGGACTTGATTTTCATATAGTCCTAAGTTGCTGTCTGTTCAGCCAGCAACAACAATAGAAAGACACGCTGCACGCTGCACGCTGCACCAGTCTCACAACTGTTAAGCCAACAGGAGGGCAGTAAGCAATGCATGCATGGAAAAACATGCCCAACGCCATGCACACAAGAAAAATCACAACAGCCAAAGCTATTTGGATGTACATGTGCACTGCAAGTGAAAGGGTCACTGGGTGAAATGGATAAGGGGCAGTAAAGCCAAGCTGTAACATACCTGCAGCTCAACATGCATCCATTGAGATGTCATCACTCCCTTTGACTTAACAAAAAGCCAAACTATCTACACTGTGTGTATCATGGCAAATCAAGCATACCTCCCTGCCTATATTATTTGGCACATCACATCAACCCAGATCACACCAGTGGGATAGCCCTAATCATGGCACAACAACAATCATGTTGCATTGCCAACAGCAAGGTGTGGCACCATGCAATCAACTCCTCCAAAAAAGAGCAATCATTAAAAATTATCAGGGTGTACTGAGTAGGGGTGACTCTCCCACAATGCAGTGCACAGGTACATACATTTGAGCTAATCAACATTGACAACAATGTGGTGCAAACTGCATCACAGTCACTACTGGGCAGAGGACACAACTGGTGCTGCATGTGTGTAGAAATTGGTCACTCACATTTGGCATACTTGTAAACTGTGAGATGATAATGTACAACTCTACAGTCACATCCGTGATGTTGTACAATGAATCACTATCCGGCATGTAATAGGCATCTCCTCCTAAACCTTCTGAATGGACATTGTCATGCAGTCTGCTTGTAAACTTATCCAATGATCATACTTGAAACACACATACAACTGCATCTCCCCTTTACATTGAAGAGGGAGAAACATCACCTCCTGTACAGCAGCCTGTCCCACTCTTCAATGATGAAGAGGAAGAGCTCGCAACAATCGACCAGGACACACATCTGCTCGACTCAATTAGCACCCCATCTCCGGAAGCAGGGCCATCCAGCAGTGTCGTGGAAACTACAGCCCCAGCACAAACCACCCAGCAGCAAGCACCAACCACCACAGCTGTCTCCCAGGACCTCGAGGACCCACTTCTGGCATTTTAACGTTGTGCGGTAGAGGTCCAGCAGGAGATGGCTGGTCAGGTGCGGGTGGGGTTTGACAGCCTGGTGGCAAAATTAGATGGGCTACATGGGTGTCTGTCCCATTCGGGACCACCTACAGACCATCACAGACACCCACAGTCCGCTCCATGCACTCCAGCATTCCATGGCTGACATCGCTGGAGTACTGACTCAGAGACAAGAACAACTGTCCAGTCAGAGTGGCTCCAGTGATGTCAGCAAGGAGTTGCATCACATGCGAATGATCATGGAGAACATGGAGCGTATGCAAGCCTCGCAAATGGCAGCCACGGCTGAACACCACAAACACGTTGCTGTAATCTTTCATGCCCTGCAGCTGCTCATCACAGCAGTGCTGCATCAAGGTTTGGCACAGATGAATTCTGCTGCTGCTTCAACATCCACATCTCCGCCCCCTGATGTGTCAGTGCCTCACAGTGCCGCAGACAATCTACCACCATGCACAAGGGAGGCACATGACACATCAGAGGACGAAGATGCTGATGATTCTGCATTATTGCTAAGAAGAAAGCGGTAGCATTCATCTATGCCAAATGGACTGTTTTGCCTTGGATCTGTGCTTAGCATCATGCCCCGGAACATCAGCTTCCAATGTCCTCGGCTTCACACTGCGACATTCACCTTGGACCTCGATATGGACTGCCATGATTTGTGTTGTTCCCAAAGACACTGCAATTAGCCTGCTGACTGAACTCTGCCTCTTCCTCTGGACATGTTCCCCCCCAAAGGACTCTGTCAGGCCCTCCACTGGGCATCTATGGAATGTGGGGGTTGTTTGACCAAGTACTGTGTCAGTCTTCACCAAAGCCAATGCACATGCAAATTAAAACCCTCAATTTACACAGATGTGTGTTTCCCATGACCATTCAGGTTTAGAAGTCTTCAATCATGTTTGAACAGTGAATCCATCCAACCGTACACCGAGGGACATATGATAACTGTTCATGTTCAACTGTGTCACAGATAGGAAGTGAGATGACTGGGCATGTGAGAACTAGCCGTGCCCTCATTGCTCAAATACAACCTACTAGCAATATCCCAACATTGCCCTGCGTACATGATGGTATAAGGCATGTGTGGAAATAGGTCCAAGTCAGTCACATGCCACAAGTAGTGTCTCCATTTAGCATTGAGAACAAGTCTCACTTGGCAAATCTACTCACACTCTACGGGGTGGACAAAGCTTGTTGTGGTGGGGGTCATTGCATGTCACATTCCAAGATAGAGCACACCATATTCACATAGATGAAGATTTGCAATGGCACATATCTACCACCCGCTATTGGAATCACAATGTCTGTTTCAGTGAAGTTGTGGTTGCAATAGGGACTTATCATAAAGTGCAAGTCCTCAGTCAGCACCTTCCCATGGCTAAACAATGCTTTGGAAATAAGGAACCCTCTCATGCTGGGCTTACTGTGAAAGGAGAGTGCAATGTGGCTAGGGATGTGTAGTGCACTGCAATTAGCACATAGTCA
Organism: Calotriton arnoldi; assembly: GCA_963921515.1. Lineage (NCBI taxonomy): Eukaryota > Metazoa > Chordata > Amphibia > Caudata > Salamandridae > Calotriton > Calotriton arnoldi. Next base: position 359,737 of record CAWUFW010001730.1, read on the forward strand.
GATGCTGTACCACCATTTCAAGGGTGGCATCACTATGAGGCAATGTCGAAAGTCACAGCTGGGAAAAGTGGGTATGACACTGGCTCTACAGGGAGCAATGCTACATTTCCACTCCTGTTCGCATCACAATTGTGTTCTGCCATATGCTGTGCACATTTGATCCGCAAATTGAAAACATTGTGCATGGGCAGGAGGGTGACCCTCCATGCACAGGAACATCCAATTTCAAGAATGCTGACACAATTGCACTACGCAGCAAGTGTGCCTATGTGTGTGCATGGTAGATGGACTCTGCGCCAGGCTCATGTGATATGCAGGGTGTGGACGTAATCTGTGGAACACGGTGCATACATCCATCATCATCATGGACAAGAGTTGCAATGTCAATGTCTGCTCAAGGCCATGTTCCTACATTGTGTTGTAAATGGGCAACAATGTGCTGTCCGACTGTGAGTCACACATAAGATGTTCAACTTCACAAAAGAGTGTGCCTAGCCTAGGCCATAACTCCTACTTACCACACTGTAATCCATGCAAGTTTACTGTGCTCAAATCAAATGGATCCTGACACTATCCGTCCAACTAAGTAACATGTCATGACCACACATACACATTCAAATGATTGTCCTGAGATTGAATAAGTTGTATACAAGGTAAATAGCAACACTCCACCAAATCACCTCAGACATAAGTGCAAACAGAATTCCAAAACAGTAAAAATGTATTAACAAGTAACAAAATTAACTACCCTAAACTAACACTAAGCACCACTACAACTAACCTAATCTTAACTAACTCTAACAAAGTGAGTGATAATCTAAACTATCTAACGTAACTAATACTAAACATGCAACAACATATCCAAGACATCAACCCCCTCCCACCCTTAAAGCACATCAGAAGACAGGACAAATACATCTTAGCTAAACATAAACTAACTACACAGATATCATACACAAACCTATATTTATTTGTATTTTTGTTATTTTTTATAACAACAAATACATCAACACCCCACCCAAAGGAAAAGGAAACTTATCCCCAAATACTACAAGAGAATAAATAACTAAAACTATGCTAAAATCTAACAGTACCTATTCCTACACTACAACTACACTACCTAACACTTCAAAAACTTACCTACCACTAACTAATAAGAATAAATAACATTGGGGGAATGTAGAAAAGGGGGATGGGTCTCTGTTGGACAGATCAAAATGGGAGACCCAGAGCACCCTTAATGTCCTGCAGGTGGGTGGTCTGCTCTGCCATTTCCCGTTCTTCATGTGCTAATCTGATGTTCATGTCCATGATCGTACGATGGTCCTGCATGGTAAATGGCACCACCTGATCTGATCCTGCAGCTGGCATTGTAGCTTGTCTGTGGGGCTGTGAGGGGGCATCATATTGTGTGCCGGGTCCAGAGGCTGCAGCTTGTCTGTATGGTCTTCCTGGGGGATGTGCAGATACCTGTCCATGTCGGGACCCATGCCTGCCGCCAGAAGGGCCTGGTGTGGCCTGTGTGTCACTCTGGCTGCGTCCGAGGACTACAGTGGGCAACGACTTCCACCTCCCAGTTGCATGGTGAGCTTGATACCTCCTTGCCATGTTGCGGTATCCCTTGGCCACCTTGCGTATATGGAGATACCGGTCCTTCCTGACCTGGAACGCGTGGACCGCCTCTGGCGACATGTTGTCTGTCAAATAAGAGCAATGACAAAATGTGAGTCCTGATGACTATGTCAATGTTCTCCATTTAACTCTGAAACACAATGTCAGTGAAACCTGGAAGCCTACACTCTAACGAAAGATTGTGAAGTTTGAAAATAACACGTACAATGCAATGTAGAATCAAGGATCAGTTAGAACATGCTGGCGACACTGACATGACAGTGCATGGCATGTGACATGTAGTGTCACAACCCAATGAGACTGTCAGGGGCATATGTACAAGCCCCTATCACCACCATAACGTCACTTTCAGCGATGTTATGGTGGAGATAGGGGCTGCACCTTATGTACAAGGTAGGGTTAAGCCACTTATCGTGGCTTAACGCTGCCTTGTACATATGGCACCCTTTCATGCTATGGTTAGTGTGAAAGGGGCGTGCAGTGGGTGTTGTGTGGGGCATTCCACCGTAACACCCATTGTATTTGACGCTGCCCCCTATGTACAAGGGTGGCGTACATAGGAGGCAGCGCCAGAAATAAGACCTTGAAATTCCTGGTCTTAAGTAGGCGAAACGAGGAGAAACAATGCATTTCTCCTCCTTGTTGATTTTTCCATGTGTGCTGCCTTGTCCAGCACACATTGAAAATTCAAAATTCCATGGTTTGTATATGTACAGGAAGGTGTCCCTTCCTGTATATAAACAAAGGGGGATATGTACTAGGAAGTGGCGGAGCGTGTCGTTAGCCTCCTTGGCTTAACGACACGCTCCGCCACTTCTGAAATGCAAGGCTGCACCATATTTACAAGAATATGGTGCAGCCTTGCGTTTAACCCTGCGATGGTGCTAGGTTTAACAACTTAGCGCCAACGCAGGCACCCTTGCACCAGAGTGCAAGTGTGTCTGTGTGCAGGGGAGGCTTGTTGATGGGTAGGAAGGTGTCCTTTCATGCACATGAACAATCCTGGAAAAGCCCTACTGTCACTTTCACTTGTGCTGCATCAAGCATCACACATGGCAAAACAACATTAGGTGGATGAACACTGACTTGTACATGAGGCGCAGCCCCTCTTGCCACCACAACTTCACAATAGGTGACGTAGTGGTGGCGATCGGGATAAACGTGGTATAAACCACAGTTTTTACTCTGCTAAAAAAATTAAAAGCAGGGCTGTACACCGCAAACTGTTACAACGCATTCCCCAAAGTAACGCCCCCCTGGAGTTACAATAGTAATTGCGTTTTAATGGGGAATTTGTTGTAACAAATAGCGTCGTAAAGCCCTGCATTGTAAAAGGTATTGCGGAATTAAAAAATGTGGAGTAAAAGCATGCGTGGCAAATGCATGTGAGTTAAGGTCACCTAATTGGCGAGAGTGGCTTGTACATTTGGCCATGAGTCGAATAAGGGGAATGAGCCCAAGGAGACAGCTTGACAACACCATTGCAGTTCCAAAACATGCCACTTAAATACATAGGCCCATCTTTGCTAGGTGGTGGGGGAATGGGCCATTGGTAGCCTTGGCTTTAAGCTACGCCCTGCACATTTTGGAAAGCTGGTATGCAGCATACATACAATAGTACTGTGCAGACCTGTCTCTGATCTTGCAAAGACTGAAAAACACTACCTCCTTGTGCATGATCTGGCCCACTTGCACAGTCATTTCAGTCAAGGATGTACACGCATTCCATGTCTGGTCATACTCATCACCAACACCACTCACATGTCTCCTCTCCTGGCTGTACGCTCTGGAATCCCCATGCATGTGCTGTAGTGACAGAACACATTGATATTTATTGCATGGGTATCACTGACTTAGGATGTGTAAAGTTACATCCGGAAGACATTTGCATTGCTTCATCTTCACTTACAAATTTATACACCCTTCACACTTCCTCAGAACTCCATCACACTTGAGTCAAGGTATATGTGATACACACCCATACTGCATAGTACTAAGGACATGATTTGAGCCAGACATTCATCACATCTCACATTGACTATATTTAATGGGTGAACTCACCAGTGGCGTGTGGGTCCCTAAAGGCATCTATATCCTCCTGTGTGCTGAGTGGTCTTCCAGCTGTGAGACATAAAACGAAACATGTGTTGGTAACAATAAAACAATTCACACATGTTTCCTATTCATCATAAAATTAATCACCATCAATGTCAATGCTCTGTAACTGTACTGTTGCAGTTCATGTTGCATACATGATTGTGTCTAGTTTGCCTGTTATTCCCACAAGACATGATAATGCAGAGTTAGGCCAACCAAGACAATCATGCTTGCACATACACACATTTTGCACAGACGACTTGTGTGACACATTCTCAAGGCCCCGTTTCCCCCAACAACATTATGTTCTCCATTCTCTTTTGACAATAGCATTGCTGGAGCTCGCACAAGGGTGTGTCACAACTATTGATGGTGTATGACACTCTGGAGATGTCCTATGATAAATGCTGAAATTTTCATATCTCATACAACGTTACTCTAAACCTAGGTATAGGGCAGCGTACATAGGAGGCAGTGCCAATATTAAAGATTAGTGAAAAGCTGATCCTAACTTAGCAAAACTAGGAGAAAAGCATTATTCCTCATCCTTTTTGCTTTTTCCATGTGTGCTGCCTTGTGCAGCACACCTGGAATGAGCAAAATGGCTTGGATTGTTTATGTACAGTAAGGTCACCCTTCCTGTCCATGAACAATCTTTGCCCTGCACGCACACACCCTTGCACTATGGTGCAAGTGTGCCAGCGTTGGCACTACACTGCAAAATTTTGCACAAGAGCTGGTGGAAACGCAAGCCTGCACCATATGCTTGTAAACATGGTGCAGCGTTGCGGTTCTGCAGTGGAAAAGTTAGGCGTGAAGGCATGACGTCAAACGCCTCACTCCACCACTTTCTTGTACATATACCCCGTTGTGTTACAGACAGCTTTTTTTATTTGTAACATAAGTGTTCATTTAACTATTTTGATGTTGTACTTACCACCTTGTTGGCCAATGAGGACTCCCAGGTGGTCCAACATGTCACCATCACGGCCAACGCAATCCTGCCATCTATGCTTCCATTGTCGGACAGTCCTGTCCACACCGAAGACCCGCAGCATCTGGCTCCTCACATGATCCCACCTCACCTTCCTCACACGTACCGCATAGCCCTGCAGGATCCGACCCCCACCTTCAATCATCAAGGGCAGGTAGTGCTTCACTAGCCAGAGGAAGCCCCCCAATTCCCCCTCCGACATCCTGCCCTCCCTACCCACACACACCATCTCCCAGCACACACCTAAACCCACTCCTAGAAAATAAAACCCTAATCTATACCCCAACAACTATTAAGAATGTAAAATACCCCTTGGACAAACACCTGACAACAATTAGTACAAGACGCAAAAAATAAGTAAGGACAAGTACTTAAGACTTCACAGAGACACTAGGGACAGTTCACAGCCACACTATCAAATCCAAATTCAGCAGCACACAACACCAAACACCTCCAACACTCTCCACAGTCACAAGAAGTGTGCGCAAAAGAGAAAGTGAAAGTGCACAGTACTCCTCCAGGCAACAGGATGCATGCTGACATCACTTCCTGTGTGTTTGCGGCCCATTTTTTGACTTTGCAGTCATATTCTACACGCAAATCGGCTTTTGCGGTAATATTCCGTGTTGTCACATGTATTTAGCTATATTTTTCATTTGCGGTTATGAAAAAATGGTCGCATTAGCGTTAAGGCGGCTAAAATCTGGACGCTAAGTGCAAGTTGTTCCTCAGATGAACTGTATTTGCTGAAATTTCCTCTTTGCCCCCAAAACACACCCTAAAATTAATCTCTGACCCCAAAACACACCCTAAAATTCATCTCTGACCCCAAAACACACCCTAAAATCATCTCTGACCCCAAAACACATACCCACGCACAAACATTCAGTTCATCATTTCTAACCGCAATGTTTAACTTTCACTTGTCAGATAGATGTACTCATGCAGAGTATGAACACGCACACAAGGTTTTGGTATTGTGATGTTTTATTGCACAAACTATGCTTATGTGCATTTTGCACAGAAAAGAAAAAAAAGGGATGTCATATTTTGACGTGCTTATGTGAAGAAATTATTGATAATTCTGTCCCTGCAGCAGAAGCTGGGGTGTGTGCAGCATCAGCCTCGTCTTCTTGGTCATCCTCAGGATTGTCCGGTTCATCCGGCACTTCAATCCATTGCGCATTGGTGCGGACACATATGTTGTGCAGCACACAACATGCCACGATGATCTTGCACACTAGTTCAGGGCTGTACAGCAGTCTTCCACCTGAGATGTCGAGGCTCCAGAACCGTGACTTAAGCACGCCAAATGTTCTCTCCACAATGGACCTGGTGCGTCCAAGGGCGACATTGTACTGTCTCTGTGCCTGGGTGTTTGTGGTTCTGAAGGGTGTCATTAGCCATGGAGAGAGTGCATATCCTTGATCACCTGTGACATATAATGGAGAGATGTGTCCATTAGTATTTGTGCCTGCTGTGTTTGCAGAGTTTCTATTTTGGGGTATGTGATTTGTTCTACTTAGGTAATTCGGATTTGTCATGTGTAGCTTCAGACAATTGACTGCCATCAATGCAAATTACATTGCCTCCCAGCTGCTCGTCCCTCCCCCCTACCATATGTTATGGCGGCGGCTGCGCGTTTGCACCGCTGGCGCAACGAAGGCATGCAAAAGGCAAGCCCGTCTGCGCCCGTCCATGACCCGACCACAACCGGCGCCAGGGACCCTGGATCTCCTAACATCTACCACTACGACTCATCCCCTGTCCTCGCACTCAACCCCGGAAGGAAGTACAATTGCCAACAGGCCACAATGAACACGACCCACGGCCAGTTCTCCTGCCGCCACTGCCGCCAGACCTTCACCACCACCACGGCCGCCAACAACGCCAACGCACTAAGATGCATCCTCCTCACCGTGCGCTCCTTGCACAGACAGAGTGTGGAAATCTGGAACCTCCGGGACACACTCTCACCCAACATCGCCTTCTTTACGGACACTTGGACCCCCACCTCCTCTGCCCATGACTTCGCCCTCGCAATCCCGGACGGATACAAGATCCAGAGGGAGGACCGCCCCAACCACCTGGGAGGAGTCCTTGCCATCGCGCACAAAACACTCCCTCTGCCTCTCCACCTCCAGTGACACATTACCCGCCGCCGAAGACCTGCACTTTGAGGTCCAGACCAGCCCTAACTCCACACTCTGCGGCACACTCGCCTACAGACCCCCCGGACACCTGGACCGCTTCGCCAACACCATCAACGACCTCATCGCACCCCACACCATCGCCTCCATGGACTACATACTCACCGGAGACCTGAACTTCAACATCAGCAACACCAACAACCCCAACTCCACTGTCCTCCGGATGAAGAGCTCGCCAACATCATACTGATACAACTCTTAACCACACCGACCCACAAGGCAGGACACACCCTCGACCCCATCTTCGCAGGAGGAAACAGCATACACTTCAGCCACACCACGCAACACCCATGGACCGACCACCACTGCGTACACTTCCTCGGTGACAAACCCAAGCCAGACAAACCCGCACCTTGCGTCACGCAAAGGAACTGGAGCTGAGTCACCGAGGAGCAGCTGAAATCCACCCTCAACTGCAACACCTCCACCGCTGCAGCCGACGCCAACCGCGCTGCCAGGGAATTCCACATGGATCTCCAACTGCGCAGACAAACTCACCCCGCTACGCAACTCCAACAGACAGCGCACCAGCAAAGCTGCCTAGTTCCCCACCGACCTCAAAGAATCCAGACGCACCTGCAGACCCCTGGAGAAGAACAGGAGAAACAGCAAGACAAATGTAAAGTTCACCACCTACAAGAACACCATGACAAAATACCACCAATGCATCGGTAGCACTGAAAGGACCTTCATCCAAAACAAAATCGTCGCCTTCTTCACCAACTCCAAAGACCTCTTCAAAGTCATCCAGGAATTCACCAAGCCCCCCAGCTAAGCCACGGACGATGCCATCCTGTACCTGTCTCAATCCGGATTCCGCAGCAACCACGGCACAGAGACCGCCCTACTTGCCACCACTGACAACATCTGCATCTTCCTCGACCAAGGCCACACCGCAGCCCTGATTCTACTCAACCTGTCAGCAGCATTCCACAATGTCTCTCACCGCACACTAGCGGGCAGACTACATGACGCCGGCATACAAGGAACCACCCTTGACTGGATCCGATCGTTCATCACCGGTAGAAGCCAAGGGATCAGACTGCCACCCTTCCTCTCAGAACCCACAGAAATCAACTGCGGAGTGCCCCAGGGATCATCGCTCAGCCCAACACTCTTCAACATCCACATGGCCCCACTCGCTGCCATCGTCCAACAGCACGGCCTCAGCATAGTATCCTACGCCGAGGACACCCAGCTCATCCTCTCCCTCACCAAGGAGCCCACCACCACCAGACTCAACTTCCAGGAAGGAATGCAGGAAGTCGCGACCTGGATGAGCAACAGCTACATGAAACTCTATGCGGAGAGGACATAAGTCCTCATCCTTGTAACCACCACAGCGGCATGGAACAACACCTGGTGGCCCACCGCCCTCGGCAGCCCCCCGACCCCCATGGACCATGCCATAGACCTGGGCATCCTACTCAACTCCTCCCTCGCCATGAACCAACAGGTCACCGCCTTTACCTCCAGCTACTTGAACACCCTCCACATCCTCAGTAAGAGCTTCAAATGTATCCCCCCCAAGTCAAAATAAGACAGTCACCAACGCACTCATTTACAGCAGACTGGGCTACAGACACACCCTCTGCGCCGGCATGGAAAAGTCTCTGCTCCGCAAGCACCAGACTATGCAGAACACCACCGCCAGACTCGGGCTTGTGTTCACACTTTCCGCATAGGTCCTGACCCTCCATCACACCTACTGGTTTCCCACCTCTCCCAGCATTTGCAGATGTGTGACGGAGGGGCAGGACCTTTGATGAAAGTTTGTCTACAAGGCTAACCAAAGTGACCGCAGTCCCTTGGGTTCTTGTGTATGGTAGGTGGACATGTTACAAGGCATGTTGTATGACATTTGCTACATGTGCATTCTCACATTTGTGAGCTACATGATTGTGGACTTTAGGTGTGTGGTGTGTTCAGTTGGTACTTTCCAACGAGCAGTCCATTTCCATATGTGCCATTCTCAAACCGCTGGTTGATGATGGACTGCCGGAAGATGTAGGAGTCATGCACACTCCCTGGAAACTTGGCAACGACATTGGTGAACAAGCTCGGGTGGTCCACGATCACGTTCATGGAGTATGTGTGCTTCCTGTTCCGGTAGATGTGTGCAGTGTCCGCAGGAGGCACAAGTAGGACATGGGTGCAGTCAATTGCCCCCAACACATGTGGAAAGCCAGCAATGGCATAGAAGCCTTGTTTGATGTCAAGCTGTTTTTGCGCAGTGTTGGGGAAGCATAGGGGCTGTGGCGTCAGGCTGATGATGGCATCCAAGACAGTTGGGAGGAACCTTGAAAAGGATGACTGGGAGACTCCCCCAATTCTGGTAGTGGTTGTTTGGAAGGTACCTGAGGCCAACATGTGCAGCACTGCTAGTAGCTTTGTCTGTGGAGGGATGTTGGTGCTATGCTGTGTTGGTGCCTGCAGCTTGGGGGCTATCTAGGTCAGTATGCGGAGGATGGAGGACCTTTTCAGCCTGTAGTGGGCTATCACAGCCTCTGGCGTTAGGTCTATCAGGGTGATGCGTTGACGATAGACCCGCTGTCTTCTTTGGCGCTGCCTCCATGGTGGTCCTGGGGGCGGTGGCGGTGGTTGTTGTGGTCTTCTTGGTGCTCCAAGCTGCATGAGTAGTACCTCCATTGCATCAGTAGGTTGGCAAATGTGGCTCTGGGCTAGTCTCCCTTATGTCCTGTTTTTTATCTCCATTTTTAAGACCACCTTTTTTCTGGTCTTAGAAACCAGCCGCTAACGGGCCTTAGCGGCTGGTTTTGGAACGTATCGCCGGACCGGGCGATCATTGTGAATATCGCGAAGTGTGGTTAGCGGCAGTTTTTGCATGGGAACACCTACCTTGCATCTCATTTGCATTAGCTATTGCTAGCAGTAGTGGCGATCGGAAAAAACGACGATATTGCCAGTAAACTGTTGCTAACCGCGGTTAGCGGCAACTTGTACATATGGCGATTAAAAAAAAAAAGCTGCTGTAACATCAAAAAATGGATGCTACGGCGGCGTTATCTCCTTGTACATATGCCCCCACAGTTTCTTGGTTAGCAGATTGTGTATGTTTAGATTTATTTTCATTTGAGTACCAAAATTTCCTATTTGTCTTTCCAATTAAATGCCTTAACCATTTGTGATTTTGCCACAGATAGCTTTGATAACCATGTCTGGGCTTACCAATTAGAACATTAAAAGGGTTTAGGTGGTATGATTATAAACATTCAGCCACTGGTAACTACTCTGGACGTTTTTTAAGTTGATCATTTTTTGCTACCAGTGGCACCGATTTCAAAGTGCTGAAAAATCGCCTGGAAACCCATAAAAAGTGGACCACCCCGTTTCCTTCTGTTATTCGCAAGAAATTTAACAATGGGCTTTGGGAAGCTCAATGCCACTTTTTTTACAAAGCACAAAGTTACTTTACCAGGGCAAAGCCTGCTATTTTGGGCAGCAGTGTTTTTCACCTACTAAACTTTCATGTTCATTCTCGCAAGTAAAATTTATTTCCTAGAGAAGAGTAAATTAAGCGAGTATTTGCAGCGCTTTAAAAAAAAAAGTCTCTGTTTATCATAGATTATAAAGTCCTGAAAATTCACTAGAAGTTGTCTTTTATCCAGTTGTGGCATTTAAAATTATAATATTATCCTTTAGGGCATAAATCAGATTTTCCGAGGTTGCAGGTTTTGCGTTGCAGTTCTCTGGTGTCTCCTGCAGTGGTGCGCATGCTGTGCGCTGTACTTGTTTGAGTTTGGATTTTCAGTTCTCAGATCCTCAGGTCGATAATGTATTCTTATGAACGTAGGTTACAAAAAGGCACCTAGTCGAAGAAATATTACAGAAACACTGGTTCAAATGTTTCTCACTTATCAGCGAATGTAGCTGAACTTTACTAACACATCTGTGCTGTATGGTAGTGTTTACCATGGTATTAAGGTTAAATATGTTTTTATTTCAGTCCCAACATATGTGCAGCTCATGGGGAGTCTTGGTTTTCAAATTATCATTAAAATGCTTTGTAAAGTGTATAAGCCTGCAAACAGAATTTCTAAATAAAATATTAGCATAATAGTATACTTTCTAACTGAAACTGTTTAAAATATTAATCACATGTGATTGTTTTCAGCTACACACTACCCCAAATGCACTGTGCCTCCCGATCATTCATAAAGTGAACAGGCATCAGGGAAAGACAAACAGCTGTTGTTTAATCATCTTTAGAGGAACACTTCACACTGACTGTGACTTCTATCTGTCCATCATCTCATACATATGCACATGGTGGTCAAAGTGACTATATATATAAATACACTGTTGAAGTGCTGCGTCCAAAGGCACATTCCATCTCACACTTAAGGGTGACCATCTCACTCCAGGTCATTAGGGAGAGTGTCTCCAGACCTGAACTTTTCTACTACAAATAATGGTTGTCAGGCGTGTTATTATAATGAGTGCAATAGACAAAAAACAAGACTACAAAACCCAAAATGCATTAGTTTATCACATGAAAGCCCCGGACTGGAAACAGTGCCCATAATGATCTGGAGGTGGGTGGTCACGCTACACCACTTAAAAAGTCTAATGAACCAATCTGAACGGTAAGGTCAGCAGGCATTACCACTGACTGCTCATTCTGCACACCTGGTTAAAGACATTGCAGGCGATGTCATTAGCTGTTGGTTCTATCCAGGGAGGTACAAATACCACAAATGATACCGCTAGCCTGTCTTTTTCTCCAGGGAGGTGCAACCACTGTAAAAGTTATCACTAGCTTCAGTTTCTCTCAAAGGAGCACAATTTGTACAAATGGTACCAGCAGCTAACGTTTCTCTCCAGGAATGTCTGACCCTACAAGTGTTACCTCTGGATGCTGTTTTGCTACAGGAAGGTACGACCACTACAAGTGCACCGCTACCTGCTGTTTCTTTCCAGGAATGTACAACCACGGAAAATGGTACCATTAGCTGCTTTTCCTCTTCAGAGAGGTACGACCACTACAAATGGTATCTATAGCTGATGTTTCTCTCTCTGGTGGTGCAACCACTACAAATTATACCACAAGATTCTGTGTCTCTCCAGGGAAATACAACCGCTACAAATGTTACCACTATCCGTTGTTTCTCCCCTTAAAGTTAGGGCCACTTCAGCTGACACCACTGTTTTGTGTTGCTCTTCAAGGAGGCACAACCATTACAAAACGTACCACTGCTGTTTCTCTCAAGCTAGCTGTTGTAATCATCATCATTGTATTGGCAGATATTGATTTAGTACGATTGATGTCTGATTCTCAAAATAGGCTGGACGCAGCACAGTGTTGCATTGTGCCGAAACCTGCTTCTTCCTTTGTGGTGTGAGGAATGTTTGATGGTCTTGTAGTTCAATGGAACAGGTTGCAAATATTTGCAAACTCCTGCCTCACTAATATTGATGGTGCGGAAAACAGTTTGCTACTCCTGCAACCTTGCTTGCATGGAGACCTGCATGGTACAGCCGGCTTCAATCCTGCATGCAATACAACAGTGTGTCAGCATTGTGAATAGGCCTGCATGGTACATCCGGCAGCTTCAATCCTGCATGCAATACAACAGTGTGTCAGCATTGTGACCAGGCCTGCTGGTACAGCCGGCTTCAATCCTGCATGTAATACCACAGTGTGTCATCATTGTGACCAGGCCTGCATGGTACAGCCGGATTCAATCCTGCATGCAATACCACAGTGTGTCGGCATTGTGAATAGGCCTGCATGGTACAATACAACAGTGTGTCGGCATTGTGACCAGGCCTGCATGGTACAGCCGGCTTCAATCCTGCATTATATACCACAGTGTGTCAGCATTGTGACCAGGCCTGCATGGTACAGCCGGCTTCAATCCTGCATGTAATACCACAGTGTGTCGGCTTTGTGAATAGGCCTGCATGGTACAATACAACAGTGTGTCGGCATTGTGACCAGGCCTGCATGGTACAGCCGGCTTCAATCCTGCATGCAATACAACAGTGTGTCAGCATTGTGACCAGGCCTGCTGGTACAGCCGGCTTCAATCCTGCATGTAATACCACAGTGTGTCAGCATTGTGACCAGGCATGCATGGTACAGCCGGCTTCAATCCTGCATGCAATACCACAGTGTGTCGGCATTGTGAATAGGCCTGATTGGTACAATACAACAGTGTGTCGGCATTGTGACCAGGCCTGCATGGTACAGCCGGCTTCAATCCTGCATGTAATACCACAGTGTGTCAGCATTGTGACCAGGCCTGCATGGTACAGCCGGCTTCTATCCTGCAGGCCTGCATGGTACAGCCGGCTTCAATCCTGCATGTAATACCACAGTGTGCCGGCATTGTGAATAGGCCTGCATGGTACAAAACAACAGCGTGTCGGCATTGTGACCAGGCCTGCATGGTACAGCCGACTTCAATCCTGCATGCAATACAACAGTGTGTCAGCATTGTGACCAGGCCTGCTGGTTCAGCCGGCTTCAATCCTGCATGCAATACCACAGTGTGTCGGCAATGTGACCTCTGCCCACACAGTGGTTGTGATATCGGGGAGTGCATCCTGCTGTCTGCAGTATGCGCAAGATGAGTGCTAGCTGTCAATAACGGGCAGCTTACATTTCACACTAACCAGTACATGCTTTGCAAGCACAAAACAGTCATAAGGCACCTGTGCGTTCCTTTGCATAGAACAAAGACAAGCGATGCCCCTTTCATTTACGATACACACGGAATCAAGGCAGCATTGTAATTCATCATTGTAATACTTCGAGATTTATAATACAGCAATTCGTGCATGTGTGTTAAATGTATGGACTGTACCAAAATGAAGCGCACTGGCTTTGTCAGGGCTTAGTTTAATATGTTTAAATTGCTGTTCAAATTGCTTGAGCTATTAATTATTTTAATATTTTTGGACCCACTTACCCAATTTCTAAAACATAAACATTTTAGAAAGCTTTTCTCTCGGACCAAGGCAAAGGAAAGAACAAATCGATATAAATGGCAAATATGTACATTAGTGATGGTTTCAAGAGTTGAAAAGGTGCACTCGATTTTGTTCAACGGTAATTGCAGGTCTCTTATGAACACAGAGCTTTCTCGAGTGTAGTCATTGCTCTGTGACTTTTATTTAGCTTGGTGTTTTTCTTCTGCATTATCAGTTCTTATGGAATATAATGAAACTGGCTAACCCTGCACCACAAGTGGTTCTCTCAGCTCTTCTCAGACAGGTTCTTTCACACAATTATTGAAATCACTGTCTGTTTCAAATGAAGGCCTGAAATTGGACATTCATCTCTACCATTGAAATATCCGAGATCAGAAACACCATATAACAAATATCAGTGACAAAATATGGAATAAAACATAGCAGGCACTATTACACTAACTGCAATTTTGAATTAACGTGATTAATATGTGCCTCCTTTTAGTGAAAGGAAAATTAGAAGAATAGGGCCTTATTTAGAGCTTGGTGAGCAGGATATACCATCACAAATGTGGCGAATGTCCCGTCAACCATAGTAGTGCTTGAACTTGAAACCCAAAATATTACTATTGTCCAGGTGAGCCCTGAATCACCTATGTTCCAAAAACAATTGCTCCACTCTCACATTCTACTGAACCTAAACTGGCATCAGTCCCTGTTCCTAGGTAGAACTATTGTTCACATGGCTTCTCTGACTTGTAAAGATATGGGTAGTATAACTGAGAATCATTAAATTGAGAAATAGTAACATCTGCTATTAAAATAGCAGTGAAATTGTAGGAGTTTGGCAAGAACCACTATATGAAAAGTAAGATATCATTATTATTTTTAGTGTCATTAGTAGTAGTAGTAGTAGCAGTAGTAGTATGTTGTTCCAAAATGACTTCCATGCCTGAATGGTAAAATAATAAAGTGTCCTGGAGTCCAAAAAAATGAAAGTGAGTAGCCTGGTAGCAAATCAATAACCTTTAAATTGAAGACTAATAAAAAATAAATGGTGGGGTAGAAAGAATGACACATTTTCTGGATCTTGCAGATCATGTCAGGCTTTCTAGACTGCCTGACATGAAGGACTTTGTCAATGTGCCAACACAAGAGAAAAAGCCAGTTGGATTCCAACCACCCAGCAACCAACTCAGCACTATTTGAGTGAGAATGCTTTTCAAGATCAATTCTATGAGATACATCGGGTATGATCAGTAGAACCCAAACCCTTTTTTAATATTGATATGCATCCCGAAGAACACTCTGTAAGAATGGATATATTTTAAATATTTGTTTTAAAATCAAAATACTATCCTAGCTCTCACAATGTGAATATTAACTCTGATAAAAACAAATGGAATAACCTTTGCAACATTTATGAGAAATGTGAAAAACAAAACAAATTGCAACAAATTGGCTATATAATGTTATATCAATCCCACCCTCATATCATTGGCTTATTAAAAAGAACTCATTACCAAAAGATTAGCCACATTCAAGTTTCAAAGATGGTTCACACCGACATGTAGTGTAATATCTATAATGATCAGCCTAGCAAGTAAAGACTCAGGGGCCGATTCCGATCTCGGCCGGTAGGGCTCCGAATCGGATTTGGCTTTACCGGATCCGATTCGGAGCCATGTTTCCCGACCGATTCGTACGTGCGTCCGGGCGAGCGAGTACGATGCGAAATCTTTGACCGACTCGTTCGCGAGACCCAACCGCACCGACCGACTCGTTCGCGAAAGCCGACCGACTCGCACAGACACGACTCGCACCGCACAATGGAGACGTTCCCCGGCCGGGTAAGTACGATGCGCGCCTCGAGCAGTCCGACCGACTCGCGCCGTCCGGCTCCAAAGGGCAGTCGGAGCCGGACTTTGGGGGTCTGTGTCGGACCCCCCTGTACGCATAGCCGCGCGAGTCGTACACAGGGGGGGACCCATGGGTCCCCCCTACCTGTGCATGTACGGCGCGACCCGTTTCGACACGTACCCGCTGTAGGGGGCGCCCTTGTTCGCCTCGCATCCATTGAGTCAATGGTAGTCCGCGTACGCGTTGTACGACCGGCTCCCATTGACTTCAATGGGAGTCGAGTCCGACCGAATCGAGTCCGATAGCATGCGTGCGCATCGTACTCGTTCGGTCGGACTGCTAGGGTCCAATTCGGTCGGAAATCTCTCTGGGTCCGGCTCGGTCAGAGAGATTTCCGGCCCGAATCGGAATCGGCCCCTAAATGTGTTAGTCTTCAGCAAAAGTGAGTGAATGATTCTACATGGCCTGTATCAGTCTTCAAGCTCAAAGTTCCTCACAACTCTGTATTCACTTATATAACATTATCTGAGTATTGTTGAATCTTTCCTATTAAACAATTAGTACAAAAAGGCCTTGGAGCCCTTTCACTTGTTTTAAATCTATGAAACTGTACCCTTAGTTGAACAATAGTAAATGAGAAATTAAATTATCTACTTCCATGAAACATTGTTCATAATCCAAATACAATTATTGAGAGAAGGAGTTCAATTCAGATTAAATATTGGGAATATATTTGAACAGACTTGATTATCATGCTGCAATGAGTAATTTGCCTTCAGCAAAAGTGGGTGAATGATTCTGCATGGCCTGTCTCAGTCTTCAGGCTCAAAGTTCCTCTCTAGTTCATCACAACTCTGTATTTACTTATATTACATTGTCTGGTTATTGTTGAATCTTTCGGAATAAACAATTTGTAGAAAAATGCCTTTGTGCCCTTTCACTTGTTTTAAATCTGTGAAACTGCACTTTTGTTGAATAATGGTAAATGAAAAATTAAATTATCAACTTCTATGAAACCATGTTCATAACTCAAAACTCATAACTCAAAAACAATTATTTAGAACAAGGAGGTCAATTCAGATTAAATACTGGGAATATATATTGAGCAGACTTAATTATCACACTGCAATAAATAATGGCATTAAAAAACTTGTATTCTATAGTTATCACTTATACTTAAATAATTTACATTTGTAAATTAAAATGAGGATGCCTAAAAGGGAAAAGACATGATAAATATAGCGGGGGATGGACAGAGGACCACTGTGGGCGACAAAGGAATTATTTCAACTGTGTTTGTGGACTCCTTTACAGAGTGTTCAAATCAGCCAAAGGCCATTACCTATATCAGCACTATTAAGCAACCATGTTTGTCAATGTCAAAAATCATCAGATCCACATTAGCTAGTGCTCAAAAGGGGCTGTGGTGCTGTACAAAAGCCCCTTTATGTTTCTTTATATATATATATGTGTTTTGTGTGTTGTGAACTATCGCCTGACAGCTGAAGCGGTCTGTAGGAGATGCCTGGAAACGTTTTTTTTCATATATACGGTTGCTTTCATAAACATAGTGGCATTAAAACCTAGTCCATTATTAATCTTTAGCAAATTGACCAGCGATTATATTTGATGCTCATATATCTGTGGGTGGCATTTCAGTAGTTCACAATATCTGAGAATAGCTGATTAAAGAGACAGTTCCCTACCTTGTGTACTATAGAAAAACCTTGTCATGCTATTCTCTCTTGCTTCTGACTGAATCACTTGAACTTTCTCTTCTGACAATTAAGTATGCCATTATTTTTAGCCACCATCTTTTCTGCAGGACAGCTCTAATGCCGAAATCTACCACATACTTCCTTGGGTTTAAGGATATGCTTTGTTTACAAAAAGAGGTATTTTATTAACTCTAGACAATAATTTGTATTTGTCGTCCTTTGTTTTTTTTTCATCTCATTTTGTCACCCACAATATATGGAATTCTTTAGTCTATACTGTGCCTCAGTGTCCAGGGCATGGCAAAGGTTGCTTCTTAATGAAATGCATGTCAAATCATGCATACCATGGAGCAGCAATGTATCTGCTCTACAAGGAATGTGTTTCGGCGGTGTAACAATAGCCGACACAGCCCCTACAATGTGGGGGGCCCCTGAGCTACAGGGGGTCCCCTTCGGCACCGTGCACAGGGTCCCTGGCCTGAGAGCTCCTGACAGAGTCCGGAGTGTGGACGACCTCCTCCATGTACTTTGCAGGGTAACCTCCTCAAGTTTCGTTACGCCACTGATGTCCTTAATAGCAACCACATTAATAAATATTTCATGGAGAAGTGAGTGAACATTAGCGGAAGAATAATATCAGATTGCATTTTTCATTGAATTATTTTGATTTCATAAAGTGTTTCATTTGGTGGAACAACAAGTTGTTGGTGAATTTGGTGAATTCCAAGCACCATTTTGTGCGAGGCGAGCCAACTCTGATATTGTGACATCCAAGCATGGCATTCCTGGGCTAGCACAATCTCTGAACTCCATTACGCAATGCAAGTTCTGCACCCTGGACCGGTGCACATACTGTGAGTGTGTGCCTATCTTCAAAAGCTTGAAGACACTGGCAATGGTGATTTCATCCATCCCTCTTTTCTAAAGGACTGTCAGAAAAACCTAGCTTTCGAAAGAAACCCTGATGGAGTGTGAGTGACTTCTTGAGTACTTCACCCCATCTAGTGCTCTCACATTGCACAGCCTGTGTTCACGAAGGAACAAGTGCTTCCTCAGGCACATGTTCCTTAATAGACGTATAATGCCGCACTTTTTTAAAATTTACAATGCAGGATGTTTCTGTAAGTGGCTGGTAGCAGTGCTTAATTTAAGGCGGTTGTTGCTGGTGGGGGCTACCAGCACTTATTTCTGGGGAATGGCACTTACTTTTCCTTATTAGATATTTCTAGAGTACAAGAGAGTGAAATAGACACACATAGGAAAAGACACAGAAAGACAAAGACGGAAAAAAATGTCACAAAGAAAGCAGGAACGAGCAAGAGTTAGATAAAGGCCCAGGGGGTGTCTGGTAGCGGATTAAAGAGGCCTGAGGTGCATTCTAGACTAGGCAGCGAGCCGATGTTTAATTGCACCAGTCGCAGGATTCTGAGCAGGAACTTCGGGCACCAGCACTCTTTCGTTTACAAATTCAGCACTGGATGGTAGTAAAAGTAAGATTCCCAGGAAGGAGCAACTTCAAAGCTTACTCGTGAGGGCACCATGCACTCAGTTGTATTCCCTTTTGAATTATTTTGTTTTAAGTACATTTAGATACTTTGCCCAAGGGCTCTCAAGCTGATGAAGACATCCCTGTGCCAGATTCTTTACTGCTGAAGAGGCCACAGGGCCCCTCATGTATTCCACTGTATGCTTGATGTGTAAAAGAATGCACAAGTGAAGTCCTTGTGCTCAAAGCACCACTATAGTGAAATGTAGGCTTGCTTGGAACCACTGCTGCATATGCCTTCTTTTTTACTATAAAGATGAAAGGGAAAATTGATCAGTGCAATCCTTAAATTAATCTCAGCCACTGGTAATTACGTGGATCCATTTTTCGCTACTATTCCACTCAGACAGAGACGCACCACATGCAAATCTGCCCTCTCCTACTCCAACATGAATAGTCCATCACAAACTGCCATGCCAGGTTCTATTCAGATGGGAATACAAGCAACCCAATGCAATTTGTGGGCTATTTAGACCTCATCAGTAAGGTACTGCTTGATTCCCATGGCACTGTGAGCTCGGAACCAACATGTGGGCATGCCCGTTTCAGTTTGTCATTGTATTCAGGAAAACTATTTGCAGCAAATATATTGTCAAATAAAATTAGTGTGGTATTCCATTCTTTCAAAGTCCATATTTACGTAAGCAATGAAAAGTGAAATAGTGTCTTCAAAGATTGTATATAAAATTATTTACATCAGAACAATCATTTTGGAAAATGTGCTTTGATCAAAAGATGAGCAAACAAAACATGGATATAAAAATTGTGGTACCACATTTAAATCACAAGAGAAACATAAAAGCTAAATAACATAAACTAATTTGTTCTACTTTACTGTTGCAAATTAGTTTGAAAAGCAGTATTGTTCATGTATTTTCTTTCTATTTGTGTTGGACACTTTTTTTAAAAATATCGGTAAAAATTATAAATGGTGTTACAACATTTTATGTTGAAGCTATCCAGTAGTCTGGAAAGAATTAATTATAATTAAAGATGCCAGATGCAGGATAATGCTTCTGCAATGCCTATCCTTCTGAAATGCCTATCCAAATATGTATTGGAGAGGAAGATGTTAGAAGAGATGCTGTGCAACTGCTTTCACAGTGGTCTCCATTGTCAACCAGCCTTTGTTTTAGAAGAAGAGTTAGAAGACTAAGGGCCTGATTTAGATCTTGGGGGATGGGTTACTCCGTCACGATCGAAACGCGTCATGCTGGGCACTAGCCGAGAATCAAATGGGTGCTTTTGATTTCTTTTTTCTGCAATAAAGCACTGCAACTTTGAAATTTTACACGTTGTGGTCCGTACCTGTTTTCTCCATGTCAGTGGATGTGGTGAGCCAGGACTGTATCTGTTCATATAAATATATATATATATATATCCGGCACTGCAGGACTTGGGCAACATGCGGTTTAGGTGTCTGGGGACCAAGGAGAAGTATTTGTGCGGCAGTGAACATCAGGACATTATTTTAATCTGCACCCATTCACACTTTGTCAGAGAATCCCCAGCACTCACTTTGGGTTTTAAGATGTCGATGGAAGCTTACCTTGCAGGCCGAGATGGTGACTTCTGGGAACCGTAGTCTGGAGAGTGAGGCTACGATGAGGCTCCTACGTAATTTTCGACATAGCTGGGCTCCCACCAAAGGGAGTGAGATGGAATACTTGAAAAGTGACTGGTGCCGACTACCGAGATGATTAAGCATATGATTAAGGCACTATTGCCGAAACGCGTCATGCCGTCTCTGCTGCTACAAATAAAGCTTCCTGACCTCCCCACTGTGTCCCTCTGGTTTCTTCTGGCTGAAGTAATCTTTGTTTATAGATATATAGATATATATAAAATTCAATGTTACAGGACCGTTATAGTTAGGAAATAGATTTTTTTTAAACTTAGAAATTCACTGAAAAAACCACAACTTACGGGGACGTTATAGTTAGGCTGACATTTCACTCGTACAAGACCAGAGAAATTCAGCAGATATAGTTAGCTGAGCTAACTATAATTCGTGCCCCTGAAATGCACTGCCTATGACCTCACATATTACATCAAAGCCCGACATGGAAAGCATGTTAGAAACCGACATCATAATCCCGACAGCGGAAATGCGGTCCATTGGGATTACGGTCCTGGCCTCTGACTGATGAGCCCATCAGAATCCAGCTTGAATGACCGGCCGGTTTCACTTTTGACCGCCTGCATTGTATTGCGGTGGTCGAAAGTGAAACCCGTGGTGGGACTCGGAAAGCCTCTGACCTGCGGTAGGAGGCTTTCCGAGTCTCATTGTATTGAGGCCCTGAGTGTGTGTATGGCTGTGTCAGTGAGTGAATGGATGTGTCAATGGTATATGGGTGAGTAAGTCGATATGTGAAAGGCTGTATAGGTGAGTGTTGGAGTATATGAGTGACTGTATGTGTGAGTGAGGGATTGCAATAGTGGCTGTATGAGTTAGTGCATGCATGTGTGAGGGACTGTATGGGTGAGTGAGTATGTGTTAGTATCTGTATGAATAAGTGAGTGGGTGTGTGTATAACTGTATAGGTGAGTAAATGGCTGTCTGATTGACTCTATAGGTGAGTGAATAGGTGAGTGAGTAGCTTTATGAGTGACTGACAGTGTTTGAGTGGCTGCATGAGTGGATATACCTGTGGCAGTATTAGTGAATCAATCAATCAGGAAATGGTATGTGCGCTACTCACCCGTGAGGGTCTCAAGGCGCTGGGGGGGAGGGAGGGTCTGCAGCTCCATTCAGACGAAGAGCCAGGTTTTGAGTGCCTTCCTGAAGGTGTTCAGGGAGGGGGCACGTCTGATGTCGATCAGGAGCTCGTTCCAGGTCTTGGCCGCGATGTAGGAGAAGGCTCTTCCCTCTGTTCTGGTACTGCATATGCATGGGGTTTCGGCGAGGGCGTGGTTGGCGGATCGGAGGTTTTTCTCGGGTGTGTGGAAGGTGATTCTGTCGTTGAGGTATTGGGGTCCGGTGTTGTGGAGGGATTTTTAGGTGTGGGTGAGTAGTTTAAAGGTGATTCTCTTCTCGACGGGGAGCCAGTGGACGTTCCGTAGCTGTTGGCTGATGTGTTCGTGTCGGGAGAGGCCGAGAACAAGTCTGGTGGCGGTGTTCTGTATCGTCTGGAGCTTGCGGAGTAGAGACTTGTTGAGCGTTCCCATAGTCAAGCCTGCTGGTTATGAGGGCGTGGGTGACTGTCTTCCTTGACTCAGGGGGGATCCATTTGAAAATCTTGCAGAGGTTGCGGAGGGTGTTGAAACAGCTGGAGGTGACGGCGTTGACCTGACGGTTCATGGAGAGGGAGGAGTCAAGCACGAGGCCTAGGTTTCTGGCGTGGTCCGTGGGGGTGGGAGGTGTGCCGAGGGTATTGGGCCACCAGGAGTCGTTCCATGCTGCTGGGGTGGTTCCGAGGACGAGGACTTCTGTCTTCTCTGAGTTGAGCTTCAGGCAGCTGTTTCTCATCCAGGATGCGACGTCTTGCATTCCTTCCTGGAATCTGAGTCCGGTAGTGGTGTGGTCCTTGGTGAGGGAGAGGATGAGTTGGGTGTCGTCAGCATAAGACACTATGTTGAGGCCGTGTTGTCTGACGATGGCTGCGAGGGGGGCCATGTAGATGTTGAAGAGGGTAGGGCTGCGCGAAGATCCCTTGGGTACTCCGCAGTTGATTTCTGTGGGTTCGGAGAGGAAGGGTGGCAGTCTGATCCTCTGGCTCCTGCCAGTGAGGAACGAGCGGATCCAGTCAAGGGCTGTTCCTTGTATGCCAGCGGCATGTAGTCTGGTGGCGAGTGTGCGGTGGGAGACGGTGTTGAATGCTGCTGATAGGTCGAGTAGGCTGAGGGTTGCGGTGTGGCCTTGGTCGAGGAGGGTGCGGATGTCGTTGCTGCGGAATCCGGATTGTGAGGGGTCGAGGATGGCGTTGTCTTCAAGGAACCTGGTTAGTTGTGCGTTGACTGTCTTTTCGGCGACTTTTGCCGCGAAGGGGAGGAGCGAGATGGGCCGGTAGTTCTTGAGGTCCATGGGATCTGTTAATGGTTTCTTGAGCAGGAGGCTGACTTCTGCATGTTTCCAGTCATCGGGGAAGGAGCCGTTGATGGTGCGACTTAATTCTGGTGCGATGGCGGCGGCAGCCTTGAGATAGATGTGAGGAGGGCAGGGGTCGATGGGGGCCCCTGAGTGAATGCCGTTCATGAATGAGTTGGTATATGAGTGGCTGTATGGGTAACTGAGTGGATGTGTGTGTAGACCTATAAATCAGTGAGTGGGTGTGTAAGTAGTGGACTGGGTGTGTCAATTGTTTTGAGAATAATAGTGTGGAAGTTGGAGTTGGATGTATGAAAGGTTATATTGGGGTTTGAGTGGGTGCGTCGGAGATTCGGTGGATGATGTAATCAGTGATGTCATGAGTGATGTCATTTGAGATGTCATGAGTGATGTAATATGGGAGGTCATAAGCAGTGCATTGCGGGGCGCGAGTTATAGTTAACTCCGCTAACTATAACTGCTGAATTTCTCTGGTTTTGTATGAGTGAAATGGCAACCTAGCTATAATGTCCCTGTAACATTTGGTTTTTCAATGAATTTTTAAGTTTTTAAAAATTTTATTTCTTTACTATAACGGCCATGTAACCTTTGGTTTTTTCAGTGAATTTCAAAGGTTTTTTAAAAGCTAATTCCTAACTATAACGTCTGTGTAACCTTTGTTTTTTTCAGTGAATTTCTAAGGTTTTTAATTTCTATTTCTTAATTGTATCGTCCATTTTTTTTAATTGAGCCTCTAAAATGTTCGTATTTTCTTTCTACAATTGGATATTGTATATTATATTTATATTATATACCACTCATATTTGGATTTGATATGTGTTTCTAAGTGTGTGAGAAACTGCCTTCATTACCCCAAGATGCATATCAGTTCTGCCTGTCTGTGTGAGTGAATCTTTGCATGCTTCTCTAACTACCTCACTAGGTGTTTCAGTATCTGCCTGCTTTTCTGCAAAGCTATCTCGTATTTAAGTCTGGGTTTAGGCTGGATGCATAATTGGGCACATAGGTTTCTATGAGTGCACATAGCTCACTGAAACATCAAAGTGCATCTTTTAGTTTTTAAGCGAGTAGCTCCCTGCACTATTTTATTTTATTTATTTTATTTTATTTTATTTTATTCTATTTAATGCAATTTTATATAGCGCGAACATTACCCAAAGGTGTCAGAGCGCTTTACAAAAGAACCAGTTGCGTTACATAAGGACTTTGGATTACATGAGTTACATAAGAGATATAAACAGGAAAAAAAAAATTTGCAAATGAACAAGTGGAGCGAAAGGAGGGAAAATTTGCAAATGTACAAGTTGTAGAGTCACTCAAGGAAGAGATACAAGCAGATAAACTCTAAAATCACATAGGAATGGTAGTAAGTACAAAGGTCTACTACATATACTAGTGGTTAAAGATAAATATATATACAAATTGCAAATTCACTCAGAATTACATTTTAACAGCGATTAGGCTTGGACAATTATATATTACATATTAACAGAGCATGAAATTCTTGCCATTGTTCAGCCAGGTGTTCAGGTGGTGTTGCACTCAAGGGTGGTGGTCTTGGGTGACTGAAAGTCTTTAGTCCAGAAACGCCTACGATTCAATTAAAACATGAATTTGCCCCACAGGCTAACCTCTGGTGGTCTCACGACTTCCCTAATCATGTAGAGAGGGTGCCATGGCAGAGGCAGCTTGCCGAAAACAGGACCGCGGGTAGGGTCTCCCCTGAAAGGCTGTGAGATGGCGCTTGACCGCCGCCATCTTAAGGTCAGGCGCCAGTCTAATGGGTGCTTCCAATGACCGTGGCAAGCTTAGCTTAGGAAGCCCCCCCGCCCCTCTTCGCAACCGGAGCTCCACTCACCGCTGGGGGCCATCATGTTTTAACTACAGACTAGCTCAGTGTTCACTTAAATGTGGTACAAGAATAGTAATTTCCTTGTGTAGCACTTTTAAGTGAGAAGTCAGCTTTACCAGTAAAACTACAAGCCTAAGCTCAAGTATACCAGACATGAGACATAATGCAAGGGCTATTTCTCTGCATACTAAACTTGAAAGTGTCAATTGTTTAGCCAATATCTGAATGAGTGTTTCTATTCCTATCTAGGGCAGTGATTCCATGTGTATGTAAATATTTGACTAAATCACTGCCTCTCTTTATGTGATATGTGATTCTCTGAATGTGTTTGTAGAGGTCTGCATAGATTGCCTTGTGGGTCTACTAGTGAATATTGGGTTATTTAAGTGTGTGAGCAACTGCCTTCATTACCACAAGATACATATCAGTTGTGCCTGTCTGTGTGAGTGAAACTTTGTGTGCTTCTCTAAGTACCTCACTAGGTGTCTTAGTGTCTGTCTGCTTTTGTACCCTTGTATCTCGAATTTAAGTCTGGGTGTAGGCTGGATGTGTAATTGGGCACATAGGTTTGTATGAGTGTATATACCTCAGTGAAACATTCAAGTGCATCTTTTACTTTTTAAGCGAATAGCTCCCTGCGCTATGCCCTAGCTACAGCCTACCTTAGTGTTCACTTACATCTGACACAAGAACAGTTCATGTCTTGTGTAGCACTTTTAAGTGATAACACAGCTCTACCAGTAAAACTACCTGCCCAAGCTCAAGTATACCAGGCCTGAAACATAATGTAAGGGCTACTTGTCTGCATGGCAAACTTGAAAGTGTCAGTTTTTTAGCAGATATCTGATTGAGCTTTTCAGTTCCTATCTGAGGCTGCGATTCCATATGTATGTAAATATTTTACAAAATCACTGCCTTTTTTATGTGATATGTGATTGTCTGAATGTGTCTGTAAGGGCCTGCATAGATTGCCTCCTGGGTGTACTATTCAATATATTGGGTTATTTAAGTGTGTGAGAAACTGCCTTCATTACCACAAAATACATATCAGTTGTGCCTGCCTGTGTGAGTGAATCTTTGCATGCTTCTCTAACTATCTCACTAGTTGTTTTTAATATCTGGCTGCTTTTCTACTTAGGTATCTCTGATTTAAGTCTGGGTATAGTCTGGATGTATAATTGGGCACATAGGTTTCTATCAGTGCATATAGCTCACTGAAGCATCAAAGTGCATCTTTTACTTTTTAAGCGAATAGCTCCCTGCACCATGGTCTAGCTACAGCCTACCTCACTGTTCAGTTATATATGGTTTAAGAAAAATGTATACCTTGTGTAGCAGTTTTAAGTGATAATACAGCCCTACCAATAAACGTCCATGTACAGATCAATTCAGATTCATAATTCATATACAGCTATACTGCATAAATTACATTTTCAAAACTGAGTGTTTTATTCATCCTTCATAATGGAACAAATAATACTACAACTCCCAGAATTCAAATAAAAGATTAGTTATAAGCAGCACATCCTTTATACACATATAAAACTTGACATAATATACTACAAGATAACATATCATTTTACCCATTAGTGTGCAGTTTTTTCTCCTACTACTTCCAAAATGCAGTAAAGCAATACAAGTTTAGGATTGACCTCAGTGGAAACACATTCTAAACTAACTTGACAGACATCTGATCTAGACCTTAGACAAACTATGCCATACTTACCTGTTAATAGATACATTAAAGATCAATTCCGATTCATAATTCATATACAGCTATAGTGCATAAATTCCATTTTCAAAACTGAGTGTTTTATTCATAATGGAACAAATAAGACTACAACTCCCAGAATTCAAATAAAATATTAGTTATAAGCAGCACATCCTTTATACACATATAAAACTTGACATAATATACTACAAGATAACATATCGTTTTACCCATTAGTGTGCAGTTTTTTCTCCTACCACTTCCAAAATGCTCTAAAGCAATACAAGTTTAGGATTGACCTCAGTGGAAACACATTCTAAACTAACTTGACAGACATCTGATCTAGACCTTAGACAAACTATGCCATACTTGCCTGTTAATAGATACATTAAAAAAACTTACAATTTGATTTTTATATCATCCTTTCTTTTTTAGATAACTATATATATTTCAATTTTTTTATTAGAATATGACATCCTTATATACCTTAATAATCTTTTTTTTACTTACATTTTTTTTAATTAACATACCAGAAGATTGAGTTTGTTGATAAAATCGCTTTTTTTCTCTTTTTAGGTAAATGCAATATTCTCAGGGTTTGTAAAAACTTAGCACAAGAATGGCATAGCACTCTCATACAAAGCAACCATAAATGGCAACCTTCTGAACTTTACGTTGCCTGATACTGCAAAAGCCAACAAATAAAAATATTGCTTTCATATTTCAGTCTTGTCTGGCTATTAACCCTTTCACTCGTGTTTGGAGGTAGCCCAAAATGCATGCTTTTGTGTCAAACCTACTGACGTAATCGCAATGATCGTGATGACCATGCGAAAAAAAACAGGAGTTGGAAAATCCTACATCCCTTAATACTTTTATATTTCTCTCTCTATACTACACTTTCTTGTAACATCCTCACTAGGGAATCTTGCCTACCTTATAAAACAATGAACCTAAACCTCTCCAATTTTTAAAAATTAATATCTGTTTCTTTAACACCCTTTTGTCAATACACCCTCTGCAGATTCTCCAAAGAAACCCACTAGAACCTGTAGGTCACAAGTTCACAGCACATTACAGAAGGACCATACTAGTTACAAAATGAACTACAGCAGGTGTGGTTTACTGCACAAACTGTAAATCATATCCAACTCTGTATTACATTTGTTTCTATTTAAGAGAGCAATTGAAACATCTATTTACTAACCATTTCCAAATGCAACCTACTTTTATTCACCTGCATGTTCCTTTCATTCAATCAAATTTCAAGTTTTTTTCAAACCATAAGCACACATGCATTTTCACTGTCTTTCATAGTACCAACTGTGATATTGAGCTACAGACCTGTCCTGTGTGCTACTACTCCTTCCTACAAAATGCTTAGAGTGTGGATTGTGGCCCACAGCTATGTCTATTGGGCTAAAGAGGCTGCAAAAAACAAAGGTATTGACAAGGACTTGGGTGTGCCAAATGTAGTGATTAGTTGGTTTATCCAGAGAGGGTTAAAGTTTCATCAGCTGCTGCCTTTGGTTAAAACCATTGTGGATTTCCAAGCTCCTCACCTCATGATTGTGCACTGTGGTGGCAATGACCTAGGCATATTGACTGGGGTAGGGGTGGAAATCCTAATGAAGGATACCTTTGCAGAACTGATGTCGCTGCTCCCTCACACTGTCTTGGTGTACTCTAATATATGCCAAAGACAGAAATGGAAGTGGTCAACTCAATTCTGTCCACAGATTGACAAAGGCAGGAAGCATGTTAATAAAAGTGTCTCTGCTTTCCTCAGAGACCATAACATGGGCTCTATCTAAAACAACAATCTGCGTTTTGAAATGCATGAAATATATAGAGGTGATGGAGTTCACTTTACAGATGAAGGGTACAGGGTGTTTCTAGGCAACCTAGAACTTTGCGTACAGTCTTGTATGTAGCTGTCTTACACACACTCACAACACAAAGGGTCTTCTCAGAGCCACCCAAGAGCCCAAAATGTTAATTTTCCGGTTAAATCATTGCTTTTTAAAAAAATTTGATCTGTGCGATGACGTCTGGATGATCGCGGTCACGTCACAAAATCGCAAAACAAAAGCAGACATTCAACGAGCACCACCACATTCAAAAATTTGTACTTAAAATATTAATTCTAACTATTACAATACACACTTACTAACCACATCAATGCTTTAAAAATATATTTGTACACATGTTTTTCTAGTAAGTTTTTTAAGAAACTGTTTAAACCCTACTTCCCGTTTTCCCGATTACACCGAGATTCGCGATTACTGCGTAAACCGACACGATCGCGCCTTTTTTAGAGGGTGCAAAACACATATATAACATTTAAAAGGGCAGAAATTGTTCCAATCCTGAAGAAACCCGGTGCGGACCCGTCGGTCCTCAGTAACTATCGCCCCATTTCCTTGCTGCCCTACCTGGGTAAAGTTCTAGAGGCTCATGTAGCAAACTGCCTCAGTTCCTTCATTGAACATTCCCAGGTTCTGGACTCCCACCAGGCTGGTTTTAGACCCGCACATTCCACGGAGTCTGTTATACTTACTGTCATGGACGAACTTAGAGGGGGGCTGATAAGGGCATCAACCAGGCCCTGGTTCTCCTTCTTCTGTCAGCAGCATTTGACACAGTCGATCATGACATCTTAATTGACCGTGTCAGCAATGCCGGAATCCAAGGTCTGGCATTGAAGTGGCTCTCCTCCTTTCTTAGCAACCGGCTTCAAGCGGTTCGTCTCACCAACTTCTCATCTAATAAGAGGGAAATGACCTGTGGGGTTCCCCAGGGCTCCTCTCTCTCTCAGCTTCTTTTTAACCTGTACCTACTTCCTTTAATTTGCTCCCTGAGAGAAAGAAAGGTTGGAACCTTTAACTATGCCGATGATCTTCAACTGGTGTTCGACATTAATTCATCAGTATCATCAGTGTCCAACTTCCAAGCCACTATGATTTTTATAAGTGATTGGATGAATAAAAACCAATTGAAGCTGAACCCGGATAAAACTGAGCTGATCCTCACGGGTGGGTCCGCCAATCCGTGGCACTCCAACTTCTGGCCCTCCATACTGAGCAACTCCCCCGTGCCGGCAGGTTCTACCAAAAGTTTGGGTATAGTAATCAGTAATGACCTGTCCATGAAATCCCAGATCAGTTCAGTTGTCTCTGCCGGCTTCTTCCAACTGCGGAGAATAAAGAAGATTAGCAGATTCTTGAGTAGGGAAGCTCTGACCCTAGTCATTCTAGCCTTGGTAATCTCCCGACTGGACTAAGCCAACTCATTGTATGTAGGCATCCCTGCGTACCAACTGAGACGCCTTCAATTGGTTCAGAACCAAGCTGCCAGGCTGATTTTTCACCAACCCAAGTGGCATCACGTTAGGCCACTTATGAAAAGCCTCCATTGGCTCCCAGTGGACAAGCGCTGTGCCTTCAAGTTGGGATGCACTATTTTTAAAGCTCTTCATGGCAATAGTCCAGCTTTTATCTTGTCTAGGCTTCAATGCTACATTCCATCTCGAGACCTGAGGTCTTCCCATCTGAACCTGTTGGCAACCCCCTCCTTCAAACGTAAGAAGCATGGTGGTCTAAGGTTTGCAGTTTTGGCCCCACAATTCTGGAACTCCCTCCCTGTGGAGATGAGGTCCTTGACTTCTTTTGCACAGTTTAGAAAACAGCTTAAGACCTGGCTGTTTTCCCAGGCATACGATGACTAAGCCATCCTCCCTGCCGCTGCCTCGCCGTGACTCTAGCGCCATGAAACCGTTTGGTGTACGTGCGCTTAATAAGTGATTTTAACATAACATAACATAACATATATGCACACATTTTACAGTATTTCAGACATTAGGGGTTTATTACTGCACTGTTTAAAGTATATTTTCATAGGTAGTTTGTATAAAAACGACCACTTAAACTGATTTCCGTTTTTGTGGTGACGCTGGGCGTCACAATGATTTCAGTAACCGTGGTCACTGCGAATACGTCACGAAATGATAAAACAAATGCAGGCATTCAATAGCCACCACAACATTCAAAACTTATAGCAGCAAAATGGATTATAACCAACAGACTAAACACATTACGATCTAAATGACTGTATAATAGCATGTACAACTCCCTTAAAAGCTCTACAACACAGTGCATAACTTGTTCAGTGTAATCTATGACTGCATGCATCACTGTATCAGTGAGCCTCTCATTCACTGTATAAGTATTTGAGGGGATCTGTGAGACAGTGCATCAGTCTATCAATACTTCTGTAACAAAATGATTTACTGCCTCAGTGCATCTATGAGTGGGTGCATCAGTGTCACAATGGGTCTGTGATTGGTTGTGTAAGTCTCTCACTCAATCTGTAAGTAGGTGCATGACTGCCTTTGTGCATTTGTAAGTAAATATATGACTGTTTGGCTGGATCTGTGAGTGGATACCTGAGTGTCTAAGTGGGTGTCTGAGTGGGTGAGCGAGTGGGTGCACAAGTGTCTGAGTGGATCTGTGAGTGAGTACATGAGTCTCTCAGCGGGTCTATGACTGCAGTGTGAGTGTCTGAGTTGTTATGTTAGTGGGTACATGAGTCTCCGAGTGTAGAGCTGACTGGGTACATAAGTCTCTTAGTGGGTCAATGAGTTGCTGTGTGAGTGACTGTATGGGTGTGTGAGTGTCTGAGTGGGTCCGTGAGTGGATGTATGAGTGTCTGAGTGGATCTGTGAGTGGGTGTATAAGTGTCTCAGTGGGTCTGTGAGTGACAGCATAAGTCTCAAGTGGGTGAGGGAATGGGTGCATGCATGAGTGTCTGAGTAGGTCTGTTACTGGGGGCGAGTGTCTGGGTGGGTCTGTGAGTGGATGCATGAGCCTTTACTGGGTGAGTGCATGTATATCTGAATGACTTTCTGAGTGGGTGTGTGAGTTGTAGAATGTATGAGTGATTGACTGACGCCATAAGTCTCTGAGAGGATCTGTGACTTAGTGTGGGAGTGACTGTATAGGTATGTGAGTGGGTGTACAGGTGTCTGAGATGATCTGTAAGTGGGTGTATGAGTGTCTCAGTGGGTCTGTGAGTACATATGTGAGTGGGTCTGTAAGTGGGCGTGAGTCTCTGAGTAGGTCTGTACATGGATGCGTGACTCTCCGAGTGAGTCTGTAAGTAGGTGCATGAGTACCTGAGTGGGTGTATGAGTGCCCAATTGGGTCTGTGAGTGGGTATAAGAGTCTCTAAGTGGGTTTGATACTGTACGCATGAGTCTATGAGCATGTCTCTAGGTAGGAGCATGAATCTCTGAGTGGGTCTGTACATGGGTGCGTGACTCTCCGAGGGAGTCTGTAAGTGGGTGCATGAGTATGTGAGTGGGTCTGTGATGAGATGCATGAGTGCCCAGGTGGGTCTGTGAGTGGGTGAAGAGTCTCTAAGTGGGTATGAGACTGTCCGCATGAGTATAAGGCTGAATTTCCAAGTAGGTGCATGAGTCACTGAGTAAGTCTGTACATGGGTGCGTCATTCTCTGAGTGAGTCTGAAAGTGCATGCATAAGTACCGGAATGGGTTTGTGAGTGAGTGCATGAGTATCTGAGTGGGTATGTGACTGGATGTATAAGTGTGTCAGTGGGTATGTGAATGGGCATATAAGAGTGTGAGTGAGTGCGTACATGAGTCTGTGACTGACCGGTGAGTGTGTGCATATATCAACCAAAGTTTGCCCACACATGAAGACGCACTCAGGAACAGGCAAATTCACTAGGAATCCTTTATTCAGGTAACTGGAATTTATATCCAAATCATTTTTGTGCCCTACGCGTTTCGAAGCTCCTGCTCCTTAGTCACGGACTGTAAATGCAGCTTTGCAGACAAGGTGAGAGAAACACAATTCAACATGTTAATTACTTATATTGCCTTCTGGTGGGCCTCTCCAGTGAGTTTGAAAGGTGAAAGCATGTTGGGACTTATAGTCTTCTCACTTTAAATGTTGCCCTCCGGTTGGTGCTGCATCAGAAGCATTTCATTAATACAGTTTGATTAGCCTTTCAGTGAGCCTCCAGATATAAAACATCCGATTTGCACTTTCACCGTTATCCTGTTCTTCCGCTTTGATGATTCTGACAATTCCGAGTCACAGCAGCCCACACTACATTTTTGTGGTGGTGCAGTCTATATAATATTCACTGAAAAGACCATAGGTTTCAGGGACGTTATAGTTAGAAATTATCATTTAAAAAAACATAGAAATTCACTGAAAAAATCATAGTTTTCAGGGACGTTATAGTTAGAAATTAGCATTTAAAAAACCATAGAAATTCACTGAAAAAACCACAGGTTTCAGGGATGTTATAGTTAGTTGGACATTTCACTCGTACAAAACCAGAGAAATTCAGCCGTTATAGTTAGTTGAGCTAAGTATAACTCGCGCCCCCGCAATGCACTGCTGATGACATTACATATTACATCACTCATGACATGGTCAGTGACATCACTGATGACATCTCAAATGACATCACTGATGACTTCATCCAGTGACTGTGTGTTTCTGTAAAGTTTAAATATGTTTTATATATATATATATATATATATATATATATATATATATATATATATATATATAGGCCAAGGTGTATTGAAGAATGAATGGGTGTATGACTGTCTGAATGGATGATTTAGTAGGTGCGTGACTGACTGTATAAGTGAGTGATTAAACGTGTCTTACTGAATGCATGGGTTAGTGACTAAACTGTGTGAATGTCTGTATCAGTCTGTCAGTTGGTATGTAAGCGGCTGCATGGATTGGTGAGTAGCTACATGAGTGTCTATATGGGTTATTGATTGGTTGTCTGAGTATCTGTATGGGTGCCTAAGTGTCTATGTGGGTGGGTGGGGTATGTGTGACTCCCTGCATGGATGTGTGAGTTGGTGATTCACTGGGTGTATGGGTTCAAGAGTGCGCCTGTGAGGGTCTGTATGGGTGGGTGAGTGTGTGTATGGCTGTGTTGGTTAGTGAATGGATGTCTCAGTGGTACATGTGTGAGTAACTACATATGTGAAAGGCAGTATATGTGAGTGTTGGAGTATATAAATGATTATATGTGAGAGTGAGCGATTGTGAGAGTGGCTGTGTGGATGAGTGTGTGCTTGTGTCAGTGATTGTATAAGAGAGTAAGTATGTGTTTGTATATGTATGAATAAGTGAGGTGGTGTGTGTATAACTGTATAGGTGAGTAAATGGGAGTATGATTGATTCTTTGCATGACTGACTAGCTGTGTGAGTAACTCTATGGGTGAGTGGCGGTCTGTGAGTGTCTGTATGGGTGTATGACTGCATATGATAGTGGCTGTATTCAGTGGCGGCTCAGAGGGAGTGCTGTGGGGCGGTGGGGTGGGGCAGGAGAGGGGCTGGGTGGGGGGTAGTGGAGTGAGACATACGACAGGCAGGAGTAAGGTAAGTAAATAAAAAATAAAACTATTTACCTTGCACTCGCTGCATTGCCGAGTTGGCGATGCAGCGAGCGCAAGGTAAATCATTTTATTTATTTATTTACTTACCTTACTCCTGCCCGTCGTATGTCTGACTCGACTACCCCTCCACCCAGCCCCACCCCACCACCCCGCAGCACTCCGTCTGCGAGCCGCCACTGGCTGTATTGATGAGTGACTGCATGTATGAGTGACTGTATGGGTGAGTGAGTAGATGTGTGTGTGGACCTAGGAATCAGTGAGTGGGTATGTAGTAATTGGTATTGGTGTGTCTATGGTTTCGAGAATGGTAGTCTGTATTTAAGAGCGGGTGTATCAAAGGTTATATTAGGGTGTGAGGAGGTGCATCAGATTATCACGTGGATGATGTCATCCGTGATGTCATCAGTGGTGTCATTTGAGATGTCATCAGTGATGTCATCAGTGATGTCACTGACCATGTCATGAGTGATGTAATATGTGATGTCATCAGCAGTGCATTGTGGGGGCACGAGTTATACTTAGCTCAACTAACGATAACGGATGAATTTCTCTGGTTTTGTACGAGTGAAATGTCCAACTAACTATAACGTCCCTGAAACCTGTGGTTTTTTCAGTGAATTTCTGTTTTTTTAAAATGCTAATTTCTAACTATAACGTCCCTGAAATCTATGGTTTTTTCAGTGAATTTCTATGGTTTTTTCAAAGATAATTTCTAACTATAACATCCCTGAAACCTATGTTTTTTTCAGTGAATTTCGAAGGTTTTTTAAATGCTAATTTCTAACTATGCCTACATAGGTAGGACATGTGCAGAAAGAGGAAGAAAGGCGCAGAAAGAAGCAAGAGAAGTGCAGAAAGAGGAAGAAAGGTACAGAAAGAAGCAAAATAAATGCATAAAGAGGCAACAGAAGTCCAGAAAGAGGAAGAAAGGAGAAGAAAAAAGCAAGAGATGTGCAGAAAGGACCAACAGAGGTGCAGAAAGAGGCCTACTTTGACTGTACCTTACAACAAACTCATACAAAGTACCCTAATCACTAATCCTTCTCCGAAGATGTCTTAAACCTCACTTTTCTCTTGAAGGTTCACTATTAATCGACTGCTCAGAGTGTTAGGCCTACCAAATATAAAACAGCAATCCTAAGCATATCACTGTTGTAAGTCTGACCAAGTTTGTGAAGGTATGCATGCGTGCCTATGCTTTTACCTAGTGACATGTTAAATGAAAATAAACATACAAACACTTGAATACCTGTGTTTCAAACCGCATACTCTGTAAATTTGTATAAAAAAAGGTGTATGCATTTCTTTCTGCTCACAATACAGGGCACATGGGTATTCAATAGTATATTTGAGGGGCTCTATAACATATATATACATAAGACATGTCAGCCTGTGCAACCAAATGACAGAGCAGAACTAACAAGATTTGACCACCTATAAGAGAAGCTACCTGCTTTTTAAGCTACCATCTTCAGATGCATAACACATGTGAGAATACATGTGCAAGTAGACATATACCTCAGTCACGAGAGCACGCAGACCTTTAAACTTGACAGCTGGCACTTCCCATTTGAATATAGAAACAGGCGAGAGAGGTACAGAAAGGAGCAAGAGAATTGCAGAAAAAAAACAAGAGAGGTGCAGAAAGAGGGAACAGGGGTGCAGAAAGAGGCAAGAGAGGTTCAGAAAGAGGGAAGAAGGATGCAGAAAGAAGGAACAGGGGTGCAAAAAGAAGCAATAGAGGTACAGAAAGAAGCAAGAGAAGTGCAGAAACAAGCAACAGAGGTGCAGAAAGAGGCAAGAGGGGTGCAGAAAGAGGCAAGAGAAGTGCAGAAAGATGCAACATAGGTGCAGAAAGTAACAAAAGAAATGCAGAAAGAAGGAACAGAGGTGCAGAAAGAGGCAAGAGAGTTGCAGAAACAGGCAAGAGAGGTACAGGAAAAGGGAACATGGGTGCAGACAGAGGCAAGAGAATTGCAGAAAGAGGGAGGAGGGGTGCAGAAAGAGGCAAGAGATGTGCAGAAAGAAGCAAGAGCAGTGCAGAAAGAAGCAACAGAGGTGCAGAAAGAGGCTAGAGGGGGGCAGAAAGAAGAGAGAGATGTGCAGAAAGAAGCAAAAGAGGTGCAGAAAGAGGCAAGAGGGGTACAGAAAGAGGCAAGAGCACTGCAGAAAGAACCAAGAGATGTGCAGAAAGAGGCAAGAGAGGTGCAGAAAGAGGCAAGAGATATGCAGAAAAAGGGAAGAAGGGTACAGAAATAAGCAAGAGAAGTGCAGAAAGAGGCTAGTGAGGTGCAGAAGGAGGCAAGAGAACTGTGGAAAGAGGCAAGGGAGTTGCAGAAACAGGCAAAAGGGGTGCAGAAAGAGGGAACAGGTGTGCAGACAGAGGAATGGGAGGTGCAGAAAGAGGGAAGAGGGGTACAGAAAGAGGCAAGAGGGATGCAGAAAGAGGGAAGATGGGTACACAAAGAGGCAAGAGGGGTGCAGAAAGAGGTAGGAGAGGTATACAAAGAGGCAAGAGGGGTACAGAAAGAGGCAGGAGGGGTGCAGAAAGAAGCAAGTGGGATGCAGAAAGAAGCAAGTGAGGTGCAGAAAGAGGCAACAGAGGTGCAGAAAGACACAAGAGAGGTGCATAAAGAGGCAAGAGAAGTGCAGAAAGAAGCAACAGAGGTACAGAAAGAGGCAAGAGAGGTGCAGAAACAGGCAGGAAAGGTGCAGAAAGAGGGAACAGGGGTGCAGAAAGATGCAAGAGAACTGCGGAAAGAGGCAAGAAAGTTGCAGAAACAGGCAAAAGGGGTGCAGAAAGAGGGAACAGGTGTGCAGACAGAGGCATGGGAGGTGCAGAAAGAGGGAAGAGGGGTACAGAAAGAGGCAAGAGGGATGCAGAAATGTGCAGCAGAAGTGCAGAAAGAAGCAAGAGCAGTGCAGAAAGAAAGAACCAACAGAGGTGAAAAAAGGGGCAAGAAGGGTATAAAAAGAGGCAAGAAAAGTGCAGATAGAAGCAAAAGAGGTACAGAAAGAGGCAAGAGAGGTACAGAAAGAGGGAAGATGGGTACAGAAAGAGGCAAGAGGGGTGCAGAAAGAGGTAGGAGAGGTGTACAAAGAGGCAAGAGGGGTACAGAAAGAGGCAGGAGGGGTGCAGAAAGAAGCAAGTGGGGTGCAGAAAGAAGCAAGTGAGGTACAGAAAGAGGCAACAGAGGTGCAGAAAGACACAAGAGAGGTGCAGAAAGAGGCAAGAGAAGTGCAGAAAGAAGCAACAGAGGTACAGAAAGAGGCAAGAGGGGTGCAGAAACAGGCAGGAAAGGTGCAGAAAGAGGGAACAGGGGTGCAGAAAGAGGCAAGAGGGGTGCAGAAAGAAGCAAGTGGGGTGCAGAAAGAAGCAAGTGAGGTGCATAAAGAGGCAACAGAGGTGCAGAAATACACAAGAGAGGTGCAGAAACAAGCAAGAGAAGTGCAGAAAGAGGTAAGAGAATTGCTGAAAGAAGCAACAGAGGTGTAGAAAGAAGCAAGAGAAGTGCAGAAAGAGGCAAGTGAGGTGCAGAAAGAGGCAAGAGAGGTGCAGAAAATGACAAGAGAACTGCCGAAAGGCAAGAGGGATGCAAAAAAAGGGAAGAAGGGTGCAGAAAGTAGCAATAGAGGTGCAGAAAGAGGAAAGAGGGGTGCAGAAAGAGGCAAGAGGGGTGAAGAAAGACGCAAGAGAGGTGTAGAAACAAGCAAGAAAAGCGCAGAAAGAGGCAAGAGAATTGCTGAAAGAAGCAACAGAGGTGTAGAAAGAAGCAAGAGAAGTGCAGAAAGAGGCAAGTGAGGTGCAGAAAGAGGCAAGAGAGGTGCAGAAAATGACAAGAGAACTGCAGAAAGAGGCAAGAGGGATGCAAAAAAGGAAAGAAGGGTGCAGAAAAAAACAAAAGAAGTGCAGAAAGGCGGAACAGAGGTGCAAAAAGAGGGAAGAGGGGTGCAGAAAGAGGCATGAGGGGTGCAGAAAGAAGCAAGAGATGTGCAGAAAGAAACAGAAGTGCAGAAAGAAGGAACAGAGGTGCAAAGAGAGGCAACAGGGGTGCAGAAAGAGGGAAGAGGGGTGGAGAAAGAGGCAAGGGGGTGTT
Source organism: Calotriton arnoldi (assembly GCA_963921515.1). Lineage (NCBI taxonomy): Eukaryota > Metazoa > Chordata > Amphibia > Caudata > Salamandridae > Calotriton > Calotriton arnoldi. The sequence goes on from CAWUFW010001730.1 coordinate 397,892, forward strand.
GAAAGAAGCAACAGAGGTGTAGAAAGAAGCAAGAGAAGTGCAGAAAGAGGCAAGTGAGGTGCAGAAAGAGGCAAGAGAGGTGCAGAAAATGACAAGAGAACTGCAGAAAGAGGCAAGAGGGATGCAAAAAGGGGGAACAGGGGTGGATAAAGTGGCAAGAGGGGTGCAGAAAGAAGCAAGAGAGGTGCAGAAAGAAACAAAAGAAGTGCAGAAAGAAGAAACAAAGGTGCAGAAAGAGGCAAGAGGGGTGCAGAAAGAGGGACGAGGGGTGCAGAAAAAACCAAGAGTGGTACAGACAGAAGCAAGAGAGGTGTAGAAAGAAGCAAGAAGAGTGCAGAAAGAAGCAACAGAGGTGCAGAAAAAGGCAAGAGGGGTGCAAAAAGAGGGAAGAAGGGTGCAGAAAGAGGCACAAGGGGTGCAAAAAGAAGCAAGACACGTGCATAAAGAACAAAGGTGCAGAAAGAGGCAATGGGGTGCACAAAGAGGGAAGAGGGGTGTGACAGAGGCACGGTGAGTGCAGAAAGAAGCAAGAGGAGTGCGGAAAGAAGCAACAAAGGTGCAGAAAGAGGCAAGAGGGGTACAAAAAGAGGGAAGAGGGGTGCAGAAAGAGGCACATAGGGTACAGAAAGAAGCAACAGAGGTGCAGAAAGAAACAAAAGTGCAGAAAGAAGGAACAGAGGTGCAGAAAGAGGCAAGAGGGGTGCAGAAAGAAACAAAAGTGCAGAAAGAAGCAACAGAGGGGCAGAAAGAGGCAAGAGGAGTGCAGAAAGAGGGATGAGGGGTGCAGAAAGAGGCACAAGGGGTGCAGAACGAAGCAAGAGAGATGCAGAAAGAAGCAAGAGAAATGCATAAAAAAGCAACAGATGCAGAAAGGGGGAAGTGGGGTGGAGAAAGAGGCAAGAGGGATACAGAAAGAAACGAGAGGTGCAGAAAGAAACAAAAGAAGTGCAGAAGGAAGGAACAAAGGTGCAGAAGGAGGCAAGAGAGGTGCAGAAAGAGGGAAGAGTGGTGTGAAAGAGGCACGAGGGGTGTAGAAAGAAGCAAGAGGCTTGCAGTAGGAAGCAAGAGAGTTGCAGAAAGAAACAAAAGAAGTGCAGAAAGAAGGAACAGAGGTGCAGAAAGAGGCAAGAGGGGTGCAGAAAGAGGGAAGAGGAATGCAGAAAGAGGCACAAGGGTTGCAGAAAGAAGGGACAGAGGTGCAGAAAGACAGAAAGAAGCAAGAGACGTGCAGAAAGAAGCAACAGAGGTGCAGAAATAGGGATGGGGAAAGAGGCAAGAGAAGTGCAGAAAGAAGCAACAGAGATGCAAAAAGGGGCAACAGGGGTGGATAAAGTGGCAAGAGGGGTGCAGAAAGAAGCAAGAGAGGTGCAGAAAGAAACAAAAGAAGTGCAGAAAGAAGAAACAAAGGTGCAGAAAGAGGCAAGAGGGGTACAGAAAGAGGGATGAGGGGTGCAGAAAAAAACCAAGAGTGGTACAGACAGAAGCAAGAGAGGTGTAGAAAGAAGCAACAGAGGTGCAGAAAGAAGCAACAGAGGTGCAGAAAGAGGCAAGAGGGGTATAAAAAGAGGGAAGAAGGGTGCAGAAAGAGGCACAAGGGGTGCAAAATGAAGCAAGACACGTGCAGAAAGAACAAAGGTGCAGAAAGAGGCAATGGGGTGCACAAAGAGGGAAGAGGGGTGTGACAGAGGCACGGTAAGTGCAGAAAGAAGCAAGAGGAGTGCGGAAAGAAGCCACAAAGGTGCAGAAAGAGGCAAGAGGGGTACAAAAAGAGGGAAGAGGTGTGCAGAAAGAGGCACATAGGGTACAGAAAGAAGCAAGAGATGTGCAGAAAGAAACTAAAGTAGTGCAGAAAGAAAGAACAGAGGCGCAGAAAGGCAACGGGTGCAGAAAGAGGGTAGATGGGTGGAGAATGAGGCAAGGGGGTGCAGAAAGAAGCAAGAGAGCTGCAGAAAGAAACAAAAGAAGTGCAGAAGGAAGGAACAAAGGTGCAGAAGGAGGCAAGAGAGGTGCAGAAGGAGGCAAGAGAGGTGCAGAAAGAAGGAACCGAGGTGCAGAAAAAGGCAAGAGAGATGCAGAAAGAAGCAAGAGAAATGCATAAAAAAGCAACATATGCAGAAAGGGGGAAGTGGGGTGGAGAAAGAGGCAAGAGGGATACAGAAAGAAACGAGAGGTGCAGAAAGAAACAAAAGAAGTGCAGAAGGAAGGAACAAAGGTGCAGAAGGAGGCAAGAGAGGTGCAGAAGGAGGCAAGAGAGGTGCAGAAAGAAGGAACCGAGGTGCAGAAAAAGGCAAGAGGGGTGCAGAAAGAGGGAAGAGGGGTGCAGAATGAGGCAAAGGGGGTGCAGAAAGAAGTGAGAGGTGCAGAAAGAAGCAAGAGAGGTGCAGAAAGAAGCAACAGGGGTGCAGAAAGACAGAAGAGGGGTTGGAGAAAGAGACAAGAGAAGTACAGAAAGAAGCAACAGAGATGCAGAAAGGGGGAAGAGGGGTGGAGAAAGAGGCAAGAGGGGTGCAGAAAGAAGCAAGAGAGGTGCAGAAAGAAAAAAAAGTGCAGAAACAAGCAACAGAGGTGCAGAAAGAGGCAGGAGGGGTCTAGAAAGAGGGAAGAGGGGTGCAGAAAGAGGCAAGAGAGGTGCAGAAAGAGGCAAGAGGGGTGCACAAAGAAGCAAGGGAGATGCAGAAAGAGGCAAAAGAGGTGTAGAAAGTAGAAGAAATTTGCAGAAAGAGGCAAGAGAAGTGCAGAAAAAGATAGAAAGGTGCAGAAAGAAGCAACAGAAATGCAGAAAGAGGCAAGAGAGGCGCAGAAAGAAGCAAGAGTTGCTTGCACACCATTAGTACCAATTTAACACCCACATTTAGCAATAATTAACAGGTGACCATTCTAGGTTTGCAAAGGACCTTCCACCACGCTGTAACACTTGTCGCTACATTTTTGGTAACGTTTGAGCTGTCTGAGCTAGAAATAAGGCTTTTTTTGTTCAAACCTGCCGATTATGCAGCAGATGATGGCTTATGTGGCTAATGCGGAAAATGTATAATTGTGCGAAAGTCGGTGCAGCCAAACAGTCGCATAATTCCAGTGGCCCTGCTCATACCTCCGACTAGGTCCAGAAGTGCTCCTCAGTGATTTCTTCTTTTTTTGTCTGATTGAGTTCATAGTTTAGCTTCTATGGAAATGAGGAAGACTAAACCTGAGGTTACCACTCCACAACACAGACTACCATACCACATCATCCCACTCTACATAATTCCTATACACTAAATACCACATACTTTCTATCCACATAATTTCACTGCACAACATACCACATAATTCCACTACACACAACGTACATCCACTCCAAAAAACATTAGTAAAAAACTTTTACATTTACAACGCCAATAGCCGTAACCTTCGCAAATGCGAGACCTATTACATTCCATATGCTTCTTTAACTAGTAGTCGCATTTGCAGAGTGGTGGAGAAAGGGGGCTGGGCCTCCAACCAGCGATCAGGAATTCCACTGCGTATGACTTACAGGAGGTACCAGGAGGGCTTCTTGGCCCCCAAAGTCCCTCAGGAGTAAAGTGGACTTCATCCCCCAACCTGTAGTGTGCCAGGAGGTGCGTTTGCAGAGTGGTGGAAAAAGGGGGGCGTGGCCTCCGAAGACCTCTTAACAATACCCCTGTGTGTGACTTACTGGAGGTAACAGGAGGGGTAGTTGGCCTCCAAGGACGTCCTTGGGGGCCAACTACCCCTCCTGTAAGTCACACACAGCGGTATTGGTAAGTACTCATAGCAGGCCATGCCCCCTTTGCCCACCATTCTCCAAATGCGCTCCCTGGCGCGTACTGGGAAGGGGATTAAAGTCTCCTTCACTGCTGGGGCTCCTTAGGGGCCAACTAGCCTACCTGATACCTCCAGTAAGCCCCAGATAGTGGGATTGCTGTGAGGTGGACACAGGCCATGCTCCCTTTCTCCACCACTCTGCAAACGCGCCTCCTGGTGCGTTCTTGGTTGGGGGATGAAATCCTCTTGCCTCCTGAGAGTCCCTGGGGCCTGGGGGCCAACTAGCCCTCCTGTTATCTCTAGCAAGCCCCACATAGCTAGATTGCTGAGAGTGGTCTGAGGCCACGCCCCCTTTTTACACCACTCTGCAAACACACTTCCTAGTGCACTGCTGCTCGGGGGATGAATTCCACTTTAGTCCTGAGGTCCTCAGGACACAAGAAGACCTCATTGCCCCACCTGCAGTGCGCCAAGAGGCGCGTTTGCCGAGTGGTGTAAAAAAGGGGCGTGATCACCTCTCAGCAATCCCACTGTGTGGGGCTTACTGGAGGTACCTGGTGGGCTAGTTAGCCCCCAGGGACCCTCAGGATTCAAGGGGACTTAATCCCCAAACCCAGAACGCGCCAGGAGGCAGGTTTGCATAGGTGTGCAGGGAGGGGGCAGGGCCTCCGGCGAGTTCCCGGGTTTCTTTTGTTCTTTTTTTTATTTTAGGAAGAGGGGCTGTGTGGCCCCCCTTCCATTAACCCTTTTGGGCCGCATGGACCCCACCACCCAAAGCCTTAGCCTTTTAAAAAAAAATAATAATTGAAAAGGGAGAGGGGCGTGCGCCGCCCCCTCCCCAGGCCAATTACGGCCCGGGGACCCCATCCCCCAGGGCTGGGCCTTGTTTTGTTTTTTGATTTATAGGGGAGGGGTGCCGTGCGGCCCCCTTCCCAGGCTGGTTTTGCCCCCGGGGACCCCAGCCCGCGGGGCCCGGCAAAACCTTTTTTAAAGAAGGGGGGCCAATGTGGCCCCCTACCCTGGGCCACTTTTAGCCCCGGGGACCCCATCCCCCGGGGCCTGCCCAGCCTTTATTATTATGATTTTGGAGGGGGGCCACGTGGCCCCCCTCCTGAGGCCAATTTGGGCCCCGGGGATCCCATACCCCGGGCCCCGCCTTATCTGTTTTAAAAAAAAAATCAAAACGGAAGGGGGGCCATGTGATCCCCCTTCCCTGGGCCACCTTTGGCCCCCGGGACCTAATCCCCAGGGCCAGCCCTCACGCTGGGAACCGCGGGAGGAGCCCCAATGCCCCCGCAGTCCCAGCCGGTTCCCTGCCTCCTACAGGAGCCGGCATTGCTTTTGGACCCCCTTGCCCTGGGGAGGTGGTGGTCCCTGGGGGTGTGTTGGGGGCCCGAGCCCCCCCACACATTTTTGTAAAATCATAGCCCCGGGGAGGTGGCAGTCCCCGGGGCTACGGGGGGCCACATGCCCCCCGCATGTAATTATTGAAGCCCCGGGGAGGTGGCAACCCCTGGGGCTGCGTGGGGGAGGCATGAGCCCCCACACACATTTTAATTAGTAAGTGGCAGTCCCCGGGGCTGCCGGGGAGCTGCGTGCCCCCCGCATGTAATCAGCATTGCCCAGGGGCTGTGGGGTCCCCCGCATGGCCCAGGGGCTGTGGAGGCCCCCGCACTATATTTTGTGATTGCCCCCGGGACCTGACCCACCCAGGGGCTTAATTAAACGAAGCGCGGGAGACCACTTTTATTTTTTATTTTATTTTTCTGCGGGGTTCGCGCACCCAGCGCGAATTCTGCCGTTTTTTTTATTTTTTATAAATGCTTTTTTGGGGTCTGGGGGTCCATGTGGGACCCCCTGAGCAGCCTTAGGGGTCAGGGTGTTACTACCCTCCCCCCTTTTCTTGTTTTTTATCTTTTTTTTAACTGTTTTCTTGTGACTCGGTTCTACCGAGTCACAAGATGGCTGCCAACACTTCTTGGTTTGGAGTGTTGGCAGCCAATCAGAATGAAGCTCGTGCTCGGGAGGGTTTGCGAACCCTCCTCATCCCTCAGATATCAATTTTTTTATTTTTTGAATTTCTCAGCAACTGCTGAACGGATTTACACCATTTAAAAAAAGCACACTTTCTATATCAAGACCAACCTTTTTGCCAAATTTGGTGTATTTCCATTCTGCAGTTCGGGCTGTAGCCGTGTCTAAAGTTCCTATGAAAATTAACATGGGGAAAATGCGTTTAGGGACCCCCCTTTTTTCTCGGCCCCCACTTGACGAATCACCCCGAAACTCTCAAGACAGGAACTGACCTGAGTGAACCATTAGTTTTGAAAATTTCGCAAAGATTCGTCAAATGGCGCCAAAGATATTGGCAAAAGAAAAAATGCTTTTTGAATAGAAACAAGGTCCTAACTATAACTACCTACTGGCAACCACCAGTAAGTAATGTTATGTTATGTTATTGGCATTTATATAGCGCGCGGCTACTCAAGAGTGTCCCGGCGCGCTAATCAAAAGGAGGGAAGCTAGGAGTCGGCAAAGAAAGTTAGATAAAAAGCAGAGTTTTTAAACATTTCCTAAAGAGTTTGGGATCTTGAGTGGCGCGAAGGTCCGGAGGAAGGGAATTCCATGCCTTCGCTGCCTTGTAGGCCAAAGAACTGCCACCCATTCTGGTAAGGCGGAAACGTGGGATAATAGCCAGAAACTGCACAGCTGAGCGCAGCTGTCTCTGGGGTATATAAAACCCAAAACGTTTCCTGAGATAAAGCGGACCCGAGCCATACAGGGCTGCATGTGCCAGGGTAAGGGCTTTGAATTGAATTCTTTCCACCACAGGGAGCCAGTGAAGGTCGTGCAGATGTTGCTTTATGCTGGATCTCCTGGAGATGCTAAGTAGAGATCTTGCTGTAGCGTTTTGAACTACCTGCAGTCTCTTCAACTGGTACCCTGGCAGGCCAATGTACAAAGCATTCGCGTAATCAATACGTGACAGGATCAAGGCGCGGGTAACCATTTCCTTAGCTGCTCTAGGTAAGAGGGGAAGAAACTTCCTCAATGATTTGAGGGTGCCGAAGCATTGTCCCGCTAACTTCTTGATCTGGGTAGAGAACCGGAGCTCTTCGTTGAACCAGATCCCAAGGTTTTTGACTGGCTGACCCGTGGAAATGGGCAGAGGATAGTCATCCGGCAATAGCGACTCCCTAAACTGAGGAGGAAAAGTCCCATACAAAATAATTTCAGATGTTTCCTCATTGCACTTGAGCTGGGCAGAAAGGAGTCATTGGAAAACGGCTGTAAGGCAGGCTCTAGCCCGAGCAGGGGATGAGTCATTTTTATCCCATGTGAAGAGGAGCTGGGTATCATCCGCATAAGCGATGATCTTAGCCCCCAGCTCCTCCGCCAAGTAAATCAGTGGGGTGACATATATGTTGAAGAGGAGAGGGCTCAAAGTAGAACCCTGGGGCACTCCTGTGGTCACACGTTGGGGAACCGATGGGGACAGAGGCAGCCAAACTTGCTGAGATAGATCTTCCAGGAATGATTTAAGCCAGTTCCAGGCTGCTCCAGAGATACCGATATCCGAAAGACGGGCCAATAGCCGAGAGTGAGGCACGGTATCAAAGGCGGCAGAGAGATCTAATAAAACCAGAGTCGCTCTGCCACCAGCGTCCAAACACTCTCTGATTGCTTCTGAGATTTCAACAAGGGCTATCTCTGTGCTATAGGTAGCTATGAAACCCGATTGAGCTGGGTGGAGCAAGCCGGACACTTCGACAAAGTTGGTAAGCTGTTTGTTACTAGCTTTCTCACAAACGTTTGCCACAGCCGGGAGAAGGGAGATAGGGCGGTAGCCAGCTGGAAGGGAAGGGTCCAAAGAAGGCCTTTTCAACAGAGACAGGAGCTTGGCCTGCTTCCAATCTAGGGGAACTATGGCGGTCAGAAGAGACATATTAATCAAAGTGTTGACCTCTGGATTAACAACCTCAGCAACTGAGGCTAACAACCTGGTCAAACAGGGATCCTACGGGGAGCCGGACTTCAATGATTTGAGAATAGTCAAGGAATCCTGCGGGGCAATACGTGAAACTGCCGTCAGGGAGGGTAAAAGGGATGGGCCAGATGAAGGAATTTCAAGGGAAGAATTCCCTACCGGAGCAATAGTGCTGGTCTCAAAATTCGCCTGGATCTTATCAATGAAGAAACTGGAGAGTTTCTCACACCAGGCACCGAGGCAGGTAGAGTAATGACCTCAGCGCTGAGGGGTAGGAAGCTCTGCACAGTAGAAAAAATGTCTTTGGCATTATTTTTAGAGAGAGCTATACGCTCAGCATATATATATATATTTCCAATATTCGCGAAAACGTCACAATATATGCAACGTCCCCAGGATGGTACATGGGGGGCCGCGCTGGCACTCGTGTCGGCGTAGCTAATATCGTGCTCGATTAAAAGAATCAATTTTGGACACATAACTTGTGTCACTAACACACCCATTTCTCAAACATGGGTTCAGAGTATCTCCACCCTGACCCATTATGTTAGCTTTCACACAAATTTTCAACCCCGGGAACTGTTCCCAAATGATAAAATGGTGGCTGCAACTTTCTGTTCAGGTTACAAACAGCCAATCACAGCATTCCCTATATCCCGTGCATCCACGATTAATCGCAGAACCATTACGAAATGTCCGCTGCCAGAGATATCATTATAACTTTCAGCTTCAATTTCTCAAAAACTACTGGATGGATTTGCATCAAATAACAAAAAGCACAATCTATGTAACAACATCTACCTTTCGTCCCAATTTGGTGTAATTCTGTCCAGTGGTTCGGGCTGTAGGTTCGACAACAGGTTCCTATGAAAATTAACATTATAAACGCACCCTTTTTTTGCACCCTTATTTCTCGGTCCCTATTGCACGGATCACCCCCAAACTTTCTATGACACAAAGAACCTACTTTGGCACTTTTTGGGGACAATTTCATGAAGATTGGTCAAACGACACCAAAGTTGTAGGCAAGTCAAAAAATGCTTTTCCTATGGAAACTAGGTCCTAACTATAACTACCTACTGATGACTGTATATATATATATTTATATATAAGTAATTAAGAAACCAAAGGTTAAAACATAGTTAGGCAAAGTTTATTTCTCCCTTCTATACAAACCAAACTGAAACTATACTAGCTTTAGAAATTCTAAAGTTATAGTTATATCTTTTAAATGTATGCCCCACCTCCAAATTACTATAACTTGTGCACTCTGTACACAGTGTTATTGACTCACTTGCCACAGTACATTAACTAGACCTCACCACTCTTGAGTGCACAGTGTTCTCACAAAATATGTCATCCGAGATTTCTTAAGTGTTGTTATGAATGCTATGATTTCAAATGGTATAAGTGATGTAAATTTGAAAGGGTATAAGCAGTGCATCTTAAGGTGTGAGTTATAGTTAATCTAGTGTGGCTAGCGAGTTGACAACACTGTGTATGGAGGTACACAAGTTATAGTAATTTGGAGGTGGTGCATAAAATATAAATGTAAAGTATAACAATAAATTTAGAATTTCTAATGTTTGTGTAGTTTAAGTTTGGATTGTGTAGAAATAATAAATACAAGTTTTTTTTCACTGATTTTCAGTGATTTTAATTTTTTAATAAAAAAGTGTTTCCAATCATACAGTGTCTTTGAGTGGAGTGTTCTAGAGTACAGTTTAGGACAGTGTCGTAGAGTGTAGTAGAGTGGAGTGCCATGGTGTACATTGGAGTGGTGTAGAGTGGCATAGGGTCATGTGGCATAAAGTGGAAGAATGTAGAGTGCAGTGGTGTAGAGTGGAATAGCATAGAGTGGTGTAGAGTGAAGTGGTGTACATTAGAGTTGCATAGAGTGAAATATTTTACCGTAGAGTGGCTTAGAGTGGAATAGTGTAGAGTTGCATAGAGTCAAGTGGTGTACAGTAGAGTAGCGTAAAATGAAGTGGCATAATGTAGAATAGTGTGCAGTGGCATTAAGTAGATTAGCTTAGAATGGAGTAGCATACAGTGTAGTAGCGTAAAGGTGGAATAAAATAGGGTGAGGTGGTGTAGAGTGGAGTGGGGAAGAGTGGAGTGGTGTAGAGTTGAGTGGCATAGACTGGAATAGCATTGAGTGTTGTGACGTAAAATGGAGTTGGGTTGAGTGTAGTGGCCTAGAGTAGAATGACATAAGGTAGAGTGGCATAGAGTACAATAGCGTACAGTGGAATGGAGTACAGTGGAATGACATAGAGTGGAATAGCATAGAGTGGAGTGGCACAGACTAGAGTGGTGTAGAGTGGAGTGGCATAGACTGGAATAGCGTGGAGCAGAGTGCCATAGAGTGGAGTGGCAGAGAGTGGAGTGGCATGCTGTAGAATAGCGTAGAGAAGAGTGGAGTGGCATAGAGTGGACAAGCATAAAGTGCAATAGTGCATATAGAGGAGTGACATACAGTATAGTGGAATGGCATAGAGTGAGTGGAGTGATGTAGAGTGGTGTAGGGTTGAGTGGCATACAGTGGAAAAGCATAGAGTGGTGTGGACAAGAGTGGAATAGCATAGTATGGAGTGACGTACAGTACTGTTGACTGGAGCGGGTGATGCATGCGGAGTGGTTTGTCCAGGTCGAGCCCCCCCTTTCCTCACCCCCGCATGAGACAGCGCAAGAAGAGCTGTTGCAGGCCTCAGGGCTAGCCTTGACCTCCCTCCTCCTGCTGCCCAGCATCTACCGGGGTTAGCGCTGGGGTCCGGGTACCACCAGCTGAGGTAAGAGAAGACCAGCTTGGGGGGTGGAGGACATGAGTGTAGAGGGGAGGGTCAAGTGCATTGGGTACAGCAGGTTATGGGATACCTGTATTGTGAGGTTGTCCCCTCTCATACCGCTTCATAAAGAGAATGGCCTACTCATAAGTTTCCATTGCCAGGCTTAGGCTGGATGCCCAATGTGTTTGCTATGGAAGTCGGTAACAGAGAAAGGATCTACTGAATGGGCGTCTGTGACTGCGACCCATCTATTTGAGCGGTGTCTTCTGGAGCAAGGCTTAGGGTGCATTTGTTTGCTGGCTTCAGGCTATCATGTCCTCCTGCCCTCCGATGGCCCCACTGCACAGTCAGGGAGGTGCATGTCACACACTGTACTGATGCTGCTGCCTCATGTGCAGACACCGTGTCAGCATTATGCCCACAGCGTTGCTGTACTGAACAGCACTTGTGTAAAAACACGCAAGCTCAAATGGATAAAATTTGTTGTCGTCGGTGGGCGGAACTCCGCGGAATCACGCTGAGTTTTTATTTAACTCAACGGAATTCCACGGAGTACAACTCCGTGAGTTCGCCCACCACTAATCTAGAGGCAATTGTATTTTTCTCTGAGTGGCGTACCACAAATATGTGATTGTATTAATTGAATTTGGGAGTGCCTTGATTGTATTACTGAGAAAGAAATCTCAGCTAATTGAAGATATTATCTAAAGACAGAAAAGTTACTTTTGTGCCCTCTGGAACTCCAACCATATTTTGCCCATTGATCATTTGGCACACCAGCCCTATTTAGCTCACTCCCACTCTGGATGTTTGGCTGGTCTGGCACAATGTGCTCCCTTCACCTTGGAGCTGCTTCAGCTTCTGCTGGCAGAAGAACTGCTCACTCCCTCTAGGAAAATAGTTAATTCTGGCCCAGGCACATCTGGCACCCTGCTTGAACTCACAGGCTCTTTGGGTCCTTAACAAGCCATGTTTGGCCCTGTTTCCTTTTGCCACATGCTTAGCATGGAACACACATTTACCATTCTGTGCTCAGGCACAAAAGAGACACTAAAGTATACAAACATATGGCATTTCGAGCTAGATTGTTTCCATTGGCGCAGGGCCCTGACTGATTTGCATATGGCTGGTTCCAAACTGAGGTGGCATGGGTTACTAAAAAACGATGGACTGGGATGCGGCCTGAGTAATTACCAGTGGCTGAGATTAATTCAAGCATTCTATCCATCACTTTTTAATATATTTTAGTTTGTCACCCTATGGACAGGATGCCCAGACATGGGTCCCATGCGCACTGTGTCACTAGAACCAGGTTATACCAGGCTGGTGAGCCCTAACTAGGGCTATGGAATGAGTTTGGGTAGGACCTGACCTGGCAGTTCGGGACGGATTGTTCCCATTGGCCCATGGTAATGACTGGGTCTGGTTCCAAACTCAGGTGGCATGGTGTGCCAAAGAACAACAGACTGAGATGCAGCCTGAGTAATTTACCAGTGGCTGAGATTCATTGAAGTATTCTATCCATCACGTTTTCGTAGACTTCAGGCACAGAAGAAATTCATGAAAAGGTCACACAGAATCTTTAAATGTTTTTGGTAACTCTTTTTAATTTATCTTTCTTCTTGGGAAAAGATAGCTAATATTTTTGTAAGTATTGCTCAGGGACAGTGTATTGTTTTAGTTTTCCCTTCCAGTCAATAGTTTTTTTATTGGTTGCAGTATTTGTCCCATTTCAAGAACGTGGATCAGCATACATTTATTAGCTTGTCCACTGACACAGTCTCTGCCCTGGTGGGGATAGTGTTGAATTTCTCCTGCTAGAGGGTAGTCCCATAGACAATTGATAACATTTTGTTAAACTAAATTACCTATAAGTGAACCGAAGGTAATTTATTTTATTAATAATTCTGTCAGAGTAAGTGGGACCTGGTGTGGTTTGTAGTATTTTAGAGTTGTATGAGCTTTTTAGAGAATCTATAACTGTATTTCCTGCCTGAGCGAAATGGAAGTAATATGTGGAAAGCTCAGGGATCACCAGTTGGAAACAAGAAAGCATTTCTGAGGCATTAACAAAGACACAAAATACACATTGTGGATACAAAATAAAGGGACACTACAAAACACCAAACCATGTATGCACTCTTGCTGTTCTTACTGACAGCCAGAGGAAAATGTTCACCAGAATCTGTATTCTCTTTACACTGAGCAAATACATCGACCTAAGCATGTTTCTATTGTTTTTTTGTTGTTATTTGCAACTCTGGAGTTTTGACCTCTGCTGTGGACTGAACACCGCAACCAAGGTCTCAGTCCCATGTGCACTGTTAAAACATAATGCTTTTGTCATAATATCATTAGCCTGGTTTAAACGTATGTCAGTGTAGTAAGCTATTAGCTTTTGGAGATGTGTCAACTGACTTTTGAAATGTATGTCTCAGCATTGCTGTAGACATTAACACCTTTGAGATGGGAATTGGGCATTTTCAAGCCAGAGGCTCCAACTGAGTGTTGGATCAGTCCACATGTCAGCTCAACCTGGCCTCAATGTTTATTATGATTTAGCTCAATAGAACTGCAGCTTCAAGACCTCTTAAAGCTTAAGGGTTGTGGAGCTTGATGTTTGCCAAAGGAGTGAGCAGGAGACATATATTTCTGACTACCAGATAAGCATTGATGGTAAATCCCAGCATTTATTTTCCTGGTGCAGATAAAGTCATTGGTCTTAACATGGGGATCCAAAAAAGGAAAAGTTGTTCCATTCCTTTAGAAGATACTAAAATAAAACATCTCCATAGAATTGTAAGCACATATATCCCATCTGGTGCAATAATGTGTATGTTAGACTAACACTGCAAAAATGATTGCAATGAGGTCTTTCAGAGTCAAGAGAAGAACCACTTGAGAGCAGCAACCTTGCATCTGCTGACTCTTGAACCCACTTATATTATTGTTTATTTTCAAGATTCTTCATGATCGGCTCACACTGAGCAAAGGGCAGATATTGAATATTAATCTGTGACTTCAGCAGAGACAAGATGTAATTAGTTCCTGCTAGATGGAACAAGGTGTATCCAAACATCTACGTGAAATGATAGTTTTATGGAATCGATTCACCTGCATTTATAAATTGGCGTGTATTCATTTACACATGTCCATATTAGACCCTCATTCATTTGGGGGTCTCAACAGAAGTTTGAGGCTTACAATAATCTATGCAGTAAAAACAATCAAGACATTTTAAGCTGAAATTTGTTTTCACTAGAACCATAAGGACTGTTTGTACATCAGAACATGACATAATAAATAACTTGATCATATGTAGCCTGCAAAAGCAATTGCGCTATGGACTTTCAATTCCCTCAAGTGGACAAATGTGTACAAACATTCTGTCATTATGAGATCTATACTCTCTGACTCAGTACTCCTAACAGCATATTCCTCATCTTCTCATTCTTTTATCAGTGGATCCAATCCTTAAAGGTGAAGACTTCGGGCCTGATTATGACTTTGTCGGTCCTACAGCAGACGGTGCAAAGCGCCGTCCGCTGTAGGACCGACATAACCGTTCTGTGACCACCGCCAGAATAGAAGTTTAATACTGGTCTTATGGGCGGTCCTGCGGTGGTCTGACTGTGGAGGTCTGCTAAGCTCATAGTAGAGCCTATCATGCAGACCGCCGCAGTCAGAGCGCCGATTGCACCTTCCTGCACGGTGTGGCATATATATCCTTTCTGCATGGTATATGCCACACTGTGCAGGAAGGAGGGTGCAAATCCAGGGGGGCACTACTTGTGACTCTCGTTTGCACCCCCAGGACCAAAACCAGCAGGGGGCCCTGTAAGCCCCATTTGTTGCTATTCGGCCACCCTTTTCATGGCGGGTGCACTGCCGTGAAAGGGGCAGTGAAATGGCAACTCAGGATATGCTCGGCGTGGCAACTGCAGCATCGCCAATATATTTCTGCCGGTGAAAGATCACCGGCCCAGCGGGATCCTTGATCCCGGTGGTGCCAGCGGTCTAGTGATGGTCCGACCGCCGTAGTCGTATTAATGCAGGCGGTCCCACAGTGTGGCGGTGGTTGGACTGCCACCACTGGTTAGGATAGTTAAACTCATAATTAGGCCCTTCATCAGAGATGTCAACAAAGATTGTGTGCAACCAGCTACCAATAGACAAAATTTTACTTTAGCCCAACATCTATGTTCAATGGCCACATCTTCTGCTTCAGATCTGCTACATCCCCTTCAAGCCGATACTAATCTTAAAGCTTCATCAGACTTGTGACCTCTTTAAATGTAACAATATTTTCTTGAACAATTTGCAACTTTAATGGGTCCTTAGTATTTACTAATTTTATTTTCATTATTTTATTATAGTATCCTTCTTGGAATCCTTCTTGTACTATTAACTGTATTTTGTCCTGATTGAGCTAGTCTTGTTGTTTTTGATCTTCATAGATTCCCAGTGAAAACATTCTTGCATTTTAGATTTTTTTGTCTAGACATAACACTGTCTCCTACTGAACTGCACTGAACTGTATTGAATTATTGATATTGCCACCTGCTTCTCAGTCACATCTTGATTCCAAACAGTGAGCAAATGGTTCTGAGCACAGTCTGTGCACTGTGAAAACTGAAATGGCTGACTGAACATTAAGTATCTTATCTTCTTTGACGGTCAGTTACTAGCTCACAGAACACACAAAATATATTTTACAGCATGCAATGCTGGAAATTAAATTGGATACGTTTGCATTTCTATACAAGATTTTTTTAGAAATGAAATTCCTAAAACTGTCGAAGAAGATAATTACACCTAAATCATTGTAATAATGGATGTGTTATTCTGTTTGAGATACGTCAATATCTGCTTAAAGTAAATTGGTAATAGACCAGTTGATAATAAACTTTCCAATTACATTTTCAAAGCTGTAGTAAAGGCAAAAAAATGTAGTAATATTATTACAGAGTTTGATATTGGAACCCTCAACTGCAGCACAAATAGCTCTGATGAAGTTTTAATAGCAATAGGTTATGTTGTTGAATAATAAGATGACATTTCATGAGCACTCTCTACCTTGGTTTTCTTAAACTTTAGGACTTGGGGGTGGGGTGTTACCTCTGCAGATTAATGCTGGGAAATGGGAAAGTCCTAATCATAAGCAATATACTTATCCTGTTTGTGAAAAAGGATATAATTATGTGCCTTGCTATTAAACATTACATTTTAGAATTTACGTCGAATTTTTATACATATACCTTTCAAGCTTTTCCTTCATTTATAATCCGCCAACAGTATATGGCGGCCATGAGATTATTAAATGTTTTCTTTAAATGTAGATTGGTTGATTTTGAATGACAAATGTCAGTGTTTTAATATATACCTATGTTGATCTCTTGACAAGATCAATATCAAATTTGAAATAAACTTGAACTTAAAACTTGAAATGGACGGGTAATACAAATCTGAAGGTTCCACTACAGATTTTCCCTTCAGCTCAAGCACACCTTAAAAAAATCACTTTCCCTGCACTGCCGATCTCGCTTATCAGATTTGATCAAAAAGTCTTCAATAAAAAGCCATGAATTGGATCATGCACTAGTCATCTCTCCCCAGGCATAGAAGTGTTGAAGACCTTTCCGCTGTGTGGGATTGTTTCTCTTATTCTATTCTGCACAGAGCAAGTTTTCATGACATCTAATCTGTTTCACCAAGACAGGAAATTTAATCTAGACTTTACTCAGTGGAAGCTAGAGCATTATATTAAACATTAGCCTTGAAAAAATAAAATACAACTCTTCTGTCAATGTAATAATTCCTATAATGGATCCTTTTTTAATTTTGTTTCAGGCTGTTCAGAGCCTCTGGGAATGAAATCAGGACATATTCAGGATTATCAGATTTCTGCGTCCAGCACTTTCAAAACACTGAACATGGATATGTTCACCTGGGAACCTCGCAGATCACGGCTGGACAAGCAAGGGAAGGTGAACGCCTGGACGTCTGGACGCAGTGACCAGTCACAGTGGCTGCAGGTAAATTTCTGACAGCTCATTGCATCACAATGTTGCTTCTGTTTTTCATAGCTAAGGCTTGCTATGGTGTGTGTCTTGTTCTGTGTGGGTGCTTGTGTTAGTAAAGTTAAGGCTGTGCTGTTTGACTGTATAATCCCTAGTACACAGGTTTAACTCTTTGTTTTGTGACGTTTTGCACAAAAGGTGTTTTAGTGTGGTTGGTGCATTGACCTACCAAATGGTAAAATCCGCTCAAGTTTTCAGAATCAGCAACATAAGAATATAATCTGTATTGCAACACATCATATGAAAATGTAACTCATTTACATATAATGCATTACAATTTTAATTGATGATAGCTTGGAACCCTGATCGGAAGTTATTATTTATAATAAGCATTCAATGGTGTCACTGTTTGGCATTTATGTTGAGTGGGCTGTCAGTTGTTGACTAGAAAATAGGTTCGCTCACAGCATGTAAAAGGCAATTGGGAATGTATATTTAAATCCTATCATATTTATGCTTTATGTTGCAAAGGTTTGGTTCCACCAGCAATTTAATTGGCAGAAGAATGTGCTGTAGCAGCAGGAATTGTTTATAATTTTTTTTAATTCTTTTTATTAAACAAAAGAAAAAGCTTCAGATACAAAGCAAATCCCAACATACATATACAGTTTATGGCGATGACAGGGCAGTTACAGAATACCTCATCACGCAGCACGCAAATACATGTTACGCAGTTGTGCACAGTACTAGATTGAATTTTTCTCTTAACTCTCCTAGGATAGCCTATATAACACACCTCACAGACCCCCTCACATACCTCTATACAGTGTCCATGCCCCCCCATATTTTCTCCCACTTGCGAGGGCATCCATGACTTTGATAGACCACCTGCTCCGCATTATGGCACCAGTCCCTATCGCACAGCCATGCTGCCACTGTCGGGGGCTCTACCACCCCCCAAGCACGGGCGATGTTCCTCTTAGCAACCCCCCCTGCTAAAGCTAGCCACAGCTTGGCCCACTGTGGCCATGTGATCTCTCCTGTGACGCCTAGGATGTGCCATCTGGACTCCATTGGAACCTGCTCGCCCACTACAGCCTCCATTATGCGGGTTAGGCCCCTCCAGTACTTCTGAATCCTGGGACAGGACCACAAAATGTGGAAGAAAGAACCCTTCTCACCACACCCCCTGGCACATAGCTCAGATCCACAACCATTAATACGGACCTGTACCATTCTCGAGACATAAGACCTGTGAAGGATGTGGAGTTGAACAAGCCTAAAGCGCGCTCTGATGGCTATGCCTCTGGGGCTCTGAAGGGCCTCCGCCCAGTCGTCATCCTCCAAAAGTCCCACATCAGATTCCCAGGCCTCCCGCAGGGAACCCATGCAGTCCGGGGAGTTGTTTACCTGTTTTTTGTAAGTAAGAGACACCGATTTCTCAATCATGGGATCTAAGAGGAGTCTATCCTCCAGAGGGGAGTATTCTGGTATCACAGTCCCTTCTTTCAAATGACAATAAAGTGCCGAACGCAGCTGTCGGTATCCAAGGAATTCACCTCCTCCCATTTGAAAGCCCTCCCGTAGGGTATTGAATGTCACCATTTTGCCACCCTTCCAGACGTCCCAGAGTACGTCAATGCCAATAAGGCTCCACTTCTGGAAACCCTGAAGCCGTTATACTTCTTTCAAAAAATCTCCCTCCCATAGTAGAGTCTGCTCTGTGAGTTTCAACTCCCACCCCGTCATTTTAGTTGCCTTATGCCAAATGTCAATGACCGTCTTTGTGTGTGTTGGCAGATGTACAGAACCCCTACCCCTGCGGTACAGTTCAGACAGATGACTGTGATTGCCCAAGGCCTATAAGCTGGTTCCTCAAGTGGGGAGAAGACCCAGCCATTGACATTGATGAGGTGAGCGGCCCAGTAGTATTTCCTAATATCCGGAACTGCCAGCCCCCATTCATACACCCCCTTCTGTAGCTTCTTGAGCGCGATTCTGGGACTGCCCCACCCCCCATAACAACTTGCGTAGCTCGGACTCGATCGCTTGAAAGAACGTTTCCTGGATCCGGTGGGGGGTGTTCTGGATGGCGTAGAGTAAGCGTGGGAGGGCCATCATCTTAAAGAGGACTGCCCTGCCCATAAGGGAGATCGGGAGCCCCCTCCAGTGCACCTCATCGTCCCGTAATCTGTTAAGTTGCACCTGCAGATTCAATTGTGTGAACTCCTCCACAGACTTGGTTATCCAGATGCCCAAGTACTTAAACTTATCTTTTAGTATCAGCTCCGAGCATGTGGAAGTCAAGACTGGAGGGTCACCCGCCAGTGAGAAAACCAAGGATTTGTCCCAGTTGATGCGGTACCCAGAGTAGGAACCAAAAGAACGTATTATGTGAATAAGCCTATGGAATGTTTGTCGGGGCCTGTGCTCATAGAGCAGGATATCGTCCGCATACAAGGATTTGCGCTCTTCCCAGCCCCCCCCCCTATATCTATGCCCCTCACTACTGGGTCTTTTCTGATCCACGCCGCTAGTGGTTCCAGCACCAGCGCGAAGAGCATCGGTGACAGTGGGCACCCCTGACGCGTCCCCCTGTGTAACGCAAAAGCTCTGGAAACGACCCAGTTGACCCTAACGCGTGCCATCGGAGCAGTGTATAGCAACCGGATCCACTTTTGCAGATTCGGGCCAATGCCCACCTTCTCCAGCACAGCAAAGAGTTAGGACCATTCGATGTTGTCGAACGCCACCTTGCGTACAGTGAGAGAAGGGCAGCCGGGACGTCTGGCTGCATTTGGGTCATATGCATGACTCCATATAGGTGTCTCAAATTGAGCCTGGTGCTCCTATGCGGCAAAAAGCCAGATTGATCTGGGTGGATCAGGGATTGTATGACAGGGCTCAAACGGTTTGTGATAATCTTGGCTAGAACCTTGGCCTCACAATTCAGAAGGGAAATAGGTCTGTAGGAGCTACAGAGGTCATGCGGTTTGCCTTTCTTGAGGAGTACCACTATAGTCGCCAGTCTCGTGTCCTTGGGGAGTTGCCCCTCATCAAATGCCTCCAGAAACATGTCGAACATGTAAGGAGCTAGCTTGCCCGCCACACATTTAAACAACTCTGAGGGGAGCCCATTCGGGCCCGCTACTTTCCCTGATTGCAGGTCTCACATGGCATTTTCTACTTCTTCCAGATGAAAGTCAGAATCCAGCGCTTCCCTGTCCTATGACCCAAGAGTCGGTAGGGAGATGTCTCGTAGGAATTCAATACAATCCAACTCCCCCCACGTGGATTGGGACTGATAAATGTTTTCATAGTACTTGGCAAAGATTTCTGTCAGGGCCGCCCCTGTACCACCCTGTGTTCCCTCTACGGACCGAATCTCGGAAACCCAGTTGTGACTCCTGTCCCTCCTTTCCAGCCATGCGATCAGTTTGTTGGCCTTATCGCCCAGATCATAAACTTTTCTTTGTGTGGCGATCGCGTGAGCCAAAGCCGTGTTTTCTGCTAAGTCTCGAAGGGATTTTTCCTTGAGTTGGAGCGTGTGCTTGAGCCCGCCAACGCCCCCAGTGTCAGCGCTTAATGTTCGTTCCAAAGCTAATATCTCCTGCTCAAGCTCCTCACACTGGGCTCGTTTTTCTTTACGCTGAGCACCGCTCGCCGCCTGTAAAAAGCCCCTCGCCACCACCTTGTATGCTTCCCAGAGAATACTGGCGGAGCTCACTGAGCTGGCATTTTCGGCAAAGTATTGTTCCGTGCGCTCCTCAAAGCGCTCTCAAAATTCCTGATCCCAAAACATAAAAGGATCCAGTCTCGGAGGAAGAGACCAGTCGTGACCCGGCCCGTGTAGCTGTATCACAACCGGTGAGTGATCTGATATCCCTCAAGCCTTGTGGCACCCTCCCTGGAAGAGACCCGCCAAGGTAGTGTGTGTAAAAATATAATCCAATCGTGCTCCACTGCCATGTGCTGCAGAGATATGAGTGTAATGTCTTGACCTGGGGTTGTGGCACCTCCAAAGGTCCAGCAGTCCCAGTGCTCGCTCAAATGTGTACAGTGGTCGGGGCCCTTGTACTGTGAGGGGGAGAACTTCCCGATCTGCTTCCGGTATGGAATTGTTTATAATTTAAACAGCATCAGGGCTAACCCCCTCCGCTCACTGTTGCAATGGATCTTTGACATTGATTTAGAGAATCACTAATCAATTTTCAGTCAATAATGAGAGTTTGGTATGAGTTAGATTGCTTTATTAATTAAATATTTTAGTAAATCCTCTTTATTAGATCACAAGTTACTTCATATTAATCTTGATCATCAATATATGAACATAAATCGATAATCAGTATTAGTTAATCAGATAATTAAAGCATGTTATATAAAGGAACGAAACCCTATTCTAGCAATTGGGAGAAAATGGTGTCAGTCAGAACCCATAAAGAGTTCTAGTTCGAGAGACTGAGAGAAAAGCATAAAGCCTCAGCATTAAAGTCAGCTCAATAGACCAAAAAATATAAATAAAAACAGAACTTCTCATAAACAGTGTTCAAGAAACTCAGTAAAGCCTCGGAGCAATGAGACGCAAAGTCTTGGTCTGGGTAAGTGGATCTGCATAAGTGTCTGGAAAAGAGTGCTGACCTACTGTAGGAACACACACTATTATAGACAACACATTTTATCAATGTTGCAGCTTGCGATCACCATCCTTCTACAGCCAGCCATTCATCTTGCAATGCTCTCATGGGAACAGGATCACTCCTTCTCTTTTCAAAGAAATACAATAGACCACAGAGAGCAAGGTTGAGTTTGCAACTAAGATGTATCAATTCTAAGTTTCATAATAGGTCATTCTCCCATTCAGGTCTACTTTCCCTGTTATAAACTACATTTCTATCCTTCCAATATATTAAATATATTGAAATGTTTAACAATGGTCTATGTAGAAATTTAAATATCAATATAACAAAAAGAAAAACATTTAGCACAGCAACCATTTATTTTATTTAAGAATGCTGCATCTCATATATGAACTCTTCATTACCCCATTAAAGGCTAATTTCTAATCATTTGTTAACAGTGATCTTTGTGTAAATAGAAGTATTCTTTGAAAATATGTGAAAACATTTATGCAACTAGTATTTAGTATGAAAAACATGTTCATGGAAAGATCAAGAAATAAACATTTTATGCACATTTAGCGTTTCCAGTCAAGACAGCTTGTTAGGCAAATTTGCCGTAGCCATTTGAGGCCTAATACGAATAAATATGACTGACTATTAGAATTGTACGAGTTTAAACGCATTTTATTTTCATTACTACCTACACTATGTTAGTTCTGCACATTTATTGTAAGCTATATAATGTTCAATATTTTTAAAACATGCCTACACACTGATGGTACTTAGTGATATGTGCTTCATTCAGTGAGGTGAAGCTTCATATGTTTACATAAAATGGTTTTCTAGAAGGCTACAGGGGTCTCCACCGACTATCGCAGCAGGCAAGGTAATGCAAAAATGAAGGTAGCTAGAAGAGCCAGACATGCAGTGACATGCCTCTATAGCGATCTACAACACAAGACACACCCACCAGTTCCTGCGCTGAGGGAACAGTGGGTAGTGGATGCTGGTCAGGTGTTCACTGATACAGTGTACACAATACTTACTTAAAGTTAAAAAGATCTCCCTCAACACACATCTCAAATACATAAAATGTAACTAACTGCACTGCCCCAACCTGATGGCCCAAGGGATAGAGCGTATGTTCCTGGGGTCAATATGCACCTGCTCAGGGTGTTACGAGATCAACGCACACTTCATTCACATGGTATGGCATTGCCCAATTATCTTGGATTACTGGGAGGTGATGATGACCCATATATCTGACATGTTGGGGAAGCAGCTCCCTTGAGCGGCACCACATTTCCTATTGAGCTGACCAAGAGCAAAAAGTGAACCCACAATATGCACTGATTTATCGACCTTGCTCTGGCACTTGCCAAACAGCAAATCACTATGTCCTGGAAGTCCTCAACCTCTCCCCCGTTAGGGCACAGGCTACAGGACTTAAAGAAAGGTGCATATGTGGAACTCGAGATCCCACGCACAATACAACTACACCACTGTGCGACCTCATGCCCACTGCAATGGGAAGGGTACCTGGACATCTTCGAAAATAAAACAGATGAGACTGCCCTGAGTCCCCTCCCCCATGGTGTTTCTACATTCCATGTGCTCTCTCAGGATCCTGAGAGCTGGACTGTCAGTGGTGCCAAAGGCTGCTGAAGAATCCAGTAAAATGGGAAAGAATGGGATAGGCCTTGTCTGTGATGAAGTGGATGTCTCATATTGGGTTTCAGTTTCTTAATCTAATGATAAATGTAATCCTCATTCCTTTTTGTGAATGCAAACTTCATCTTGCCACGTTTTTTGTCACCAAAACTGCGAGGATTTACCCAATGTTAATTGTTGTTTCGTAAGTTGAAGAACTCTGCTCACACTACAGAAAACATGCCCTGACTCAAAATACAAACATATTTTTGTTCAGTTGATGCACATTCTGGGCCCGATTCACAGAACTAACTTACGACAAAATCCTAAACTTACTACCATTTTGGTAATCACAGAATGAACTTACTCATTTTGGTATTCACAGAATAAACTTACTCATTTTGGTATTCACAGAAGACACTTACACATTTTGTGTAACTTACACATTTTGTGTAACTTACACATTTTGTGTAACTTACTCATTTTGTGTAACTTACACATTTTGTGTAACTTACACATTTTGGGCCTGATTCACAGAACTAACTTACGTCAAAAACGTAAACGTAAACGTAAAGTTAGTACTTTTTAGGTATTCACAGAATGAACTTACTCATTTCGGTATTCACAGAAGTTAATAGTCCTAAAGTTAGGACTACTAACTTCTGTGAATACCGAAATGAGTAAGTTCATTCTGTGAATACCAAAATGAGTAAGTGTATTCTGTGAATACCTAAAAAGTACTAACTTTACGTTTACGTTTACGTTTTTGACGTAAGTTAGTTCTGTGAATCAGGCCCTTTGGTATTCACAGAAGGCACTTACTCATTGATGAGTAAGTGCCTTCTGTGAATACCAAAATGAGTAAGTTAATTCTGTGAATACCAAAATTGTTGTAAGTTCATTCTGTGAATACCCAAATGTGTAAGTTCATTCTGTGAATACCAAAATTGTTGTAAGTTCATTCTGTGAATACCCAAATGTGTAAATTCATTCTGTGAATACCAAAATTGTTGTAAGTTCATTCTGTGAATACCCAAATGTGTAAGTTGATTCTGTGAATACCCAAATGTGTAAGTTCATTCTGTGAATACCAAAATTGTTGTAAGTTTAGGATTTTGACGTAAGTTAGTTCTGTGAATCAGGCCCTTTGGTATTCACAGAAGGCACTTACTCATTGATGAGTAACTGCCTTCTGTGAATACCAAAATGAGTAAGTTAATTCTGTGAATACCAAAATTGTTGTAAGTTCATTCTGTGAATACCCAAATGTGTAAGTTCATTCTGTGAATACCAAAATTGTTGTAAGTTCATTCTGTGAATACCCAAATGTGTAAGTTCATTCTGTGAATACCAAAATTGTTGTAAGTTCATTCTGTGAATACCCAAATGTGTAAGTTCATTCTGTGAATACCCAAATGTGTAAGTTCATTCTGTGAATACCAAAATTGTTGTAAGTTTAGGATTTTGACGTAAGTTAGTTCTGTGAATCAGGCCCAATATATTTAATAGGCGCAGTGAATGCCTATAGTTATGTCGTTATTGTAAGAACACATACAAACACACGAATACTTGCGTACTATTTTTTTCAGTGTCTGTGTGAAATCTGCTTCTTTTCATGTATCCTATGTCTGTGCACTATTTCTTATTCACTAAACTACTGGTGCTGCCTTGCACCAACACTGCAAGCTTAGTGAATAAAAGACCAGCACCACAAGCTTGGAGGATGGTGCAATTTTGTATTAGGTTGTTGTTTGGCAAGAAGGATTTGAGAAAGGACATGAGGCTGTCCTTGTCTCTTTCCCTTTAAAGGAAACTTCAATCACGAGGTGAGTTATCAGTATTATAATTTAAAACAACTCTATTTTCTGACAGGTAGTCAGTAGAAGGTGTTCACCCTCCGTGGTTTAAGTGCCACGTTTCTGATCTCAACAGTGAGGTATTGGAATCAGGAGGAGATTATTGAGTTAATGAGTTTGCAATTAAAAGACTGCTTTTGGTTAAACGTAATCCCTCCTCTCCCATGCTTTCTAATTCAACTAGTTGGAGATTGTCATTAAGTTAATAGTAACGGAAATGGTATGGAGATGAGCAGAATTCTTGAATGAGGGATGAAGGATGATGTGAAAGTTGATTTGGAAACTGCGGACCCACAGTTCCGGAGGGTAGCTTTATGCTAATGTTATTGTGTTTAGGACAACTCGTTCAGGAGACTGATAAAGGAATGTATTGTAGGGTCTGTGATCACAGAACAGTTGGGTATACACAGTGCATATGAGGTAATGAGCATAGATGAATACCTTGAAGTATTGGGGTTGGTGAGCATGTTGGGTACCTTAGGAAACAGTGTGTGAGGTGCATCATAGGCTTGAGGTGAGTTGACCGTAAGAAGAGCGTGCTTGCAAGAAACTACTGGAGAGCCTCGTTTGCAGACTTTGCATTATCTCACACAAGTGATCGTGCTTCAGGTTTATGGAAACAGTTCACTTAGGAGCTTGGATAAGAGATTTGTGCTCTGGTCATTATTACATGACTGTAATGACGTATGAGGTGAGTAAACAAACCTTTTGTTTGAACCAAGTCTATGGATATGTACAAGTGGGAACCTGGAGTGAGTTTGAGTGTGCAGTATGTTTTAATATTAACCACAATTTGTTATTTAAAAGTGTAGGATTATAGTAGACATTCTTTAGGCTTCATTAAAAATGTTTCAAGGAGACCTTGTTGCTGTGCCTGGGATTTTTATTTCTCGTAAGCAGTCTTTTATCACATTAATGAAACATAAGCCAACATGTGATTCACCGCTTAGTATCCAGTCATCTTGAAGCTTTCTCAAGGCTGAAACATTATGTAGACTTAGGGGCCTATTACGATGGCGGGCGGACTTTGTCCGCCCACCACCGCAACGGAGCACGGGACCGACCGCCGATGTTGCAGCGGTCCCGCCATGCAAATTAGGATGTGCCCGCCACAGTGGCGGGCGCATCCTGGCCCTTTTACATTGCGGGTGTATCTGCTGGCTGCAGCCCCGCTCGCAATGTAAAAGGATTGTGCACAGCATTGCCATGCACAACATGGCAGGCACCACGTAGTGCCTGCCACGTAGTGCATTGCAATGAGGGGGGTACCATAGGTACCCCCCATGTGCACCACCCATCCCCCGACACCCTGGGGGCCCGCAACGGGCCCCCAATATCAAACACTGCATGCCTTTCCATGGCGGCAATGCCGCCATAGAAAGGCCAATAACCGCATGCATCATAATATGAATGGCGGTGTCTTGCAGACACCGCCACCATATTGTGTCCCTTTTCCGCCCGGTCGACAAGTCGACCGGCGGAAAAGCGGCGGACGGTCTTTCCGTCCACCGCGGTGCCCCCGCCATACTAATATGGCGGGGGGAGTACCAGGGACATTTGGCAGGCGGATTGCCACCGCCGAGCGGTGGCGATCCGCCCGCAATCGTAATGGGCCCCTTAGTTCATCAAATAGAATTAAAGTAATATAAATGGTTTATCAGAGACAATATGCAAAAAAGAGAATAGGAATCCAAAGTTTTTAGATACATGATCATGTAAAACAGCAGTCTGGTGGCACAGCACACACGTGTATACTCTTGTGGGGGAAACTGTGATACACAATGGTGAAATGTGTTCTGGAGGCAGCGTTTGATGCAGAGTAGTGAGACATTAGAGATTGTACGATGTCAATAGGCTGTCATCCGTTAATGTGCTCATCCATGGTACAAGATGTTAAGGCCTTCTACATATCAAACAAAGTGGTGAAGATATGGACCTTGATGTCTGATAATGAAATCATGGCCTGTCAATTTAAATGGCGGATGATGTGTAGCTCACACTTACGGTTATATTTACTTAAGATAGTAAGTTTTTTTCCTTAAATGATTTTTGTGTTCATTGAGACTGAAAATAACAAGCAAGATGTACTGGTGCAGGAGGGTATGGCCTTACTAAAAAAAAAAAAGTTCACTAGCTCTAAGGAGCTTAGTATGAGAGTATGATATCAGGCCGTTTATCACGGATTAATGACTCCGGGCTGGCCCGAAGGGGCTCAGTGTTTGTGTGCTATATTGAAAGGTTTGAGTGGCTAGGTGAAAATAGTATCTCTGAGGTGCAGTTACATACATGCTAAGGTATAATATGAATCTCAGTTTGTTTTAAGTTTGGTGGTCATAACACCATCACACAAGAAACATGTAGGCAATTGATCTTGAGGAGCAGGTCCCATAAGGGACTGCTGTAATTTAACCCCTTGGGGTACCACTCGGAATAGAGGAAAAAAGTGATAGTAAGATGTCACATTAGGTGTAAACAAGTGTGCATCAAGTTGACCTCCCATTTAGTTGACAGCACATGCAATGCAAAATCACTCATGCATGCTGAAGGACACAAGCTCAATATATTTTCCTTATAGTTTCTAAAGTTACACAGGACATGCTGCCGTGGCATATGTTTAGTTTCACATTCCCTTCAAGACTCTTTCTGTTTAAGCTACTATCTCGTGGGGCAAAATTATGCAAAAGAGAGTAAACAGGAGAAAGCAAAAGCTATGGGACATACATCAGAACCAAAAATACAGATTTAAATGATATGATGCTTGTGTAATAAAAAAATACACGGGTAGCACAAGCTTAGGATTAGCCAATGAAACAACACACTTTGAGTACTAAGTAGCAATCTTCTATTTATTAGCAGTGGCAGCTGCCTCAGAACGGAGGTAGTGAAGCGGGGGCATGAAAAAAATAAAAATAAACTTACCTTCTTCTTCACTGTCGCCGCACGTCTCTCCTCTGTCCTTGCCAACACCGGAAGCACCCAGGCTCCCGACACTCCCAGCCAATCACGATGCTGCAGGAGCAGCATCGTGATTGGTATGAGCTGCCTGTTTGGCTGCTCATGCAGTATCTGTGAGGCTAGGCATGTTCTCCACTGGGCTGTGCAACACAGCCCAGTGAAGAACAAGTCAAGTGCACATGATTGTTTGGCTGACCCCAGAAGGCCGACCAAGCCATCATGTGCACTTAGGGAGCGAGTGCAAACCACCCCCTGCTCCCTCTGACGCCGGGGAGCCCAGCCCCGCCCGACCTGGCTGGAGTCCCGGAAAGTAAAATAAAATGATAATAAAATTTTGTTATTATCATTTTATATCAATTTTCCACTGCTCAACGAGCAGTAGGGCGGCGCTCCTCCGCATTAGCGGAGGAGCCGCCACTGTAATATTAGCTGAGACAAAATGGATCATCGGAATCGCACCATAAGCCAGAGATGCTGTTTTGCAAAGATTTACTTTTGGACGGTTATTCTTTTTCCAATATTTTAGTCATTTGATTGTTTTGCTTTCCTCTTTATTTACTTGTGTTGCCTTTTGCATTGCATGGTTTATGTCAATAAAAAAATAAACTCAAGGGGCCTAACTACAAGTAGGCCCGGTCAGATGTGATAGTTATCAAATCTGATAAAAATCCACCACGCTGGTGTCTGGAATTTATAGGATGCACTAATTGTGTTTTATATAAAATTTGGGGGAATGATATCTGGATTTTGGTGCTTTCGGCACTGAAGACTGCATATCTGATGAGTACCGAACCTTCTTTTCTTGTTAAATTCCAGCAGGTTTCACTGGCCAAAATTTAAAGAAGGGTGCCAGATTTATGGTGCTCCGCATTAACTGGGTGTGAAAAATGTCATTCCACTTGTAATTGCGATCCATGCACTAGCAGGTGTTTGTGAACGGATTGCTGTTTAACGGGCAACTTTTGGTGAGGCTCAAGGTGGGGTAAAGCTGGCCGATTTTAACATTTGAGCTGTTGCACGTGCTGCGGTATTCTTGAAAGAATTAATCCAGTTGCCTTTAACACATAACACCCAGTATGATTACGTTACACAAACACCAAATGTAGCGAATCATAAAATTATGCATGTGCCTAACCTCAGAAAATATTTTAACTAGTACCCTGATTACAAACTTGTGCAACGTGAACAAAAAACCACTCTGTTTCAAAATACAATGAAGTACAATCTGGGAAAAAATCAATAAAGGAAAGCAGAAAACACTTGAGGGGGAGCAGTCGGCGTTTTTCTCATAATGTCCAATATATTGGATTCAGTTGGAACCAATTGGTTTAGCAAGAGACAAACAGATCAAAATAGAAAGTTCAATTGCACTTGGCTTTCTTCTATGTCAAGAGGAAACATCTTCTGAAGTCGTACTTGCTGTCATGGAAACAAAGATCTTTGTTTTCTTAAACCGCGTCTTTTTATCCTTATAACATAGAAACATAACCATATATCCATATAATGCCGCTTCAGATCCAGGCCCTCTATCTAGTACCTTTATCATAACTTCAGAAAGAGAAAAATAAACATGCAATTAGCCCAGTCGCTGCGTGCATAAATTAAACTCGCTTCTTATTTTTGAAATGTGTTTGGAATCATCTACGCATCTTCCAGTACTGTTCTTTGTAGGACGAGGTTTAAGTAAACACATGGAAAAATAATTTGTATTTAGTTGAATAAGGGGTGCCGGATTTTCAGATTTATTCATGTGCAAATTGCATCTAAGTTGGGCTGATTTGTCCCTCGTTTGAACTCTTTCTCGGCCTTAGGGAACATTTGTAATCAAATAATCTTTTCACTGGAATGTACCAATCTATTTTAAAATTAAAAAAACAACTTACATTAGCCTGATCTGAACACATTAAAGGAATTAAATAAAAACGTCCAGTTCTCTTTACAAAATACTGCATCAACAACAATCACAACAACAAAATCGAAGCCAGCATGTCCATTTTTGCGTTCTTTTTCAATTCATGATCTATTGTGATACCATCGCAGGGATGATTATTGTACTTACCGAATATCTAAGGGGTGTCTAGTGTTGGTCCATGAGGGCCAGAGCCAGGCCAGCTACAAATAAATGTGCTGGTGTTTGTTCTACTTGTGATTGATTTACATAGTCACCGTTTATCCTGGACGTCCGGCATTGTTTCGACCATTGCGCAGCCGCGGCCCGTGCAGGTAAGAGCGGTGGGGCCGGGTGAGGGGGGATTTCGACGGTCGATGACGAGGGAAAATTAAATAAATAATTAATATTCCCTCATCATCCGTCAGAAACCCCCCGCACCCAGCACCACCGCTCTTACCTGCACGGGCCGCGGCTGCCATTGCGGATCAATGTCTTGCACCCTTGCACTTCCCACAAGTCTGTCCGGTTATGTAAGCTTTCCAAGCTACCTTCAGCATTTCATCCACTATGCATATCTGTGCATATGTATTTTCATGCATATCTATGCATAACATGCATATGAATAGAAAACTTCTAATATTTCTAATATAAAATAGTTATCTATGCATATCTATGTTTTGCATATCTATGCCTACCTGTTTTACAGTGTATATATACAATAAAATTAATGAATATCGTGCAAGTCTTTAAAAAAAAACTAAAATAACATAAGTTAAACATTTCAAATAAACGGCTAAATAAAACTATTTTTAGAGCCAAAGAAAATAGATTGTTCCATAAATGATCACCTATGACAATGGAACTTACACTCTGCTTTCAGGCTTGTGATTTGGATTTTTTCTTGACAGAAGACGTAGGGAAGGCAAGCTGTGTCCGACATCGCGGAATGATTGCCTACTACTTAACAATAATTAGAACATTCGAATGTTGGAAGCTCGATTGAAAACAATGGAGTGCTCCGGGCTTATAATGGCTGGTATAAGCCCGGAGCTCCAACATTCCAATGCTTCTTTGCGGCTGTGAACAAAGGCTTCAGGGAGCTTGAGGGGATTTCAATCCCCTCGCGCTCCCTGAAGCCTTTGTTTAATTTGTTAGAACATTCTGCCCTCTAGTGGCAGAATGTTCTAATATCCTTATAGCCCTTCGTAGCAGGGCTATACCGGCTATTAAAGTCCCGCTGCCTTGTTAAAGTCCTTCGCCTTCGGCTCGGGCCTTTAACGCTGCAGCCGGCCTTTAATAGCCGGTATAGCCCGCTATAGTATACACATTATCTGGTAGATTCCTATTGGTGGCCCCATATAAGCCATGTTGCTAAAGACAAGGGATGAATGCTTACTAAAGCAAATGTAGATGGGCTAAAAATTTGAGCTGACTAGTTATGAGAACAAGTTAGGCCATTGTTATGTTACTAGCACTTATAGAGCGTGCTTACACAGGTCGGTTTCTTGGCGCTAGGGAACGGAAACATTACACACGGCTCACAGTTTAGTAATATGCTTGTTAAAGAGCCATGTTTTTAGAAGTTGCCTGAATCTCGTGTAAGAGGGGGTTGTCCTAATCGCCAGTGGAAAGGAGCTCCAGATACAGGCGCGAGTACAGAAAATCTGGATCCGCTGAGTTTCTTCTTATTGAATGAGGGGATAGTAAGAAGTTCAAGTGAGTGGATCTCAAATTACAGGTAGATGTGTATTTTATGGATAAGGGCTGAAATTAAAGCTGGGCTGCTGCCATACAGAGATTTATAGATGAGGCGGACAGTCTTACATACAGATCGCTGTTCTACCAGCAGCCAGTGTAGTTTCCTCATCAGGGTGGTGATGTGGGACTTTCTAGGCTATTGGTAGATTAACCTAGCTGTCCGATTTTGTGCCAGTTGTAGTCTACAGCTGAGGCCATTGGGAAGGCCCATGTAAAAAGAGTTTGCATAGTCTATCCTCAAGATGAGTAATGTGATAATGACCTGGATGAGAGCTTTGAAGGTAAGAAATTTACCTATCTTTCTGATTTTGCGTAGCTGCAAAAAACAGGAAGAAATTACAGCCCCTAATTGGGGTTTCATAGACCGTTTCTTGTCAATAAGAACTCAGAGACTCTTAACTGAACCCTTAGGCTGGGAAAGGGGGTGCCCATTGAGGCTGGCCAGAAAGTAGGGTTCCTCAAGTTGTGCTTGTTACTGGTTATAACAATCTCCATCTTGTCAGAGTTCAATTTGAGTTGATTACCATTCATCCAAGTGCAGATGAATAAATTTGTATTTTGGAAGGCTGCTTTGTATTCTGATGAGTTATCGATAGCAAAAAGCAATTGCATATCATCCGCATAGTTGTAAATTCTGACCTTCATTTTTTTTTGTTGAGGAATACACTAGGGGGCGTATGCACATATTGAAAAGGTAGGGGGACAAAGAGGACCCTTTGGGTGCTCCACAGGTAAGCCGGACCTTAGGAGAGCCTAAGGGGGATAGACAGACCGACTGGGAGCGGTCTTTCAAGAAGGAGACAATCCAATCAAGTGCTGTGCCATGTATGCCTGTGGCTCCGACACGGTCAACCAGAAGTTCATGGTTGACCGTGTCACGGGCAGCCAAGAGATAAAGGAGTACCAATGCCTTAGTGGTACCACTATCAGCTTCTTCCCGCATGTCGTCTACGACTGAGAGGATGACCGCCTCAGTAGAATGGGCTGGCCAAAAACCTGCTTGATGGGGGTCAAGGAAATTTGTTTCCTCTAGAAAGGAGCATAAGCATCTGGCAACATGTGCCTCTAAAACTTTTGCTACATAAGGTAGCAGAAATATAGGGAGATAATTCTTCAAGGTATGTGGGTCATCACCTGCTTTCTTTTGTAATGGAACCACTATCGCCTCCTTAAAGTGCTGGGGACAATACCTTGGCTCAAAGATTTGTTACGGAGGGATGTGGCTTAGTTAGGAAAGAGGGAGAAGACTTTGTTTAGAACCTTCAGAGGACAGATGTCATTAAGGGAGCCCAATTTCACTTAAGTCAGCAGATCCATGAGGCGCACCTTGCTGATAGTAGGCAGCTCGGACATTATTATTGGGTTCCTGTCATTAAACAGAGTTGCCGCGGGGAAAGTGGCTGAGGGAATACTGCTTTTGATTATTTTAATCTTATCAATAAAGAAGGAATTGAGGGCATAACATAAAGTCTGGGTAGGCAGGATCGTTGCGGTCACTCTTTCGGGATTTGATAATTTGAACACAATTCTGAAAATTTCCTTTGACTTATTTGTCGAGTTTATAATTTTATCTGAAAGAAAGCAGATTTGGCTTGTATGATTAATTTTTTGTATTTTTTGGGATGTAGTAGATACACTTGTTTTTTGTCGGATGAGGAATCAATCCGTCATTTTCATTTGACTCAACGGAGTTCAAGGTTTACTAGTTTTAAATCTTCTGTAAACCAGTTTGATACATCGTGGTGCCTAGCCAGTGTAGCTTTCTGGAGGGAGCTTGCGTATTGCTGGCTTCTATTATTCAAGCTGCAATTCCTGCCTTGTGTTGGTTTATATTGGCATTTATTTTAGGTAGAGTGGTTGCCAATGAACTGCAGAAGGAGTCTATATTGACTTGGGCCCAATTCCTAAATAGAATTCCTGTGGTAGGAGAGTGGTTTTGAAAGGAACAGGTCCACAAGTGAGAATGTAATTAGGTAATGGTCTTACCAAGCACAGGGCATGACCATTGTGAGAAGTTGGCCTGGCATATGCTGTCCACTAATTATAGTGGGCACCGTGCACCAATCCAAATCGACTCTTATGGTAGGTAGGTTAAAGACAACCTTATTGAAAGCTATCCTAGTGGTAGCTATGGAGAGCAGCCTTCAGGCTAAGTCTTGAAGGAATGTAAAGCAGCTTGTTTTACCAGTCTATAATCTCTTGAGTGACCAAATGAAAGAGCACCACACCAGGTATATATTCAAAATATATGTATTTATTACTAAACACACCCCTCTAGTCTCTTTATGAGGCTAGAGTTCGAAGTACATAGGTTATAAGATCTTAAATCACAGTAATAGCACAAATACACGTTTGGGCCCTAGGGGTGTACCAAACCATATACCAATAAAGTGGTATGCGAACCACGACTGAACTAGACACTAGGCCTAGAGCCTCTAGAAGTGCTTGGACCACAAGGAACCACCCAAGGTAGTGACACAGGGGACCCACGGGAGACGCGTGCAGTGTAAATACACAACCGCGATACGCCGTTAACTTCTATGGAGAAAGTCGGGATCGGGAAAATAGAGGAAAGGGACACTTTAAAGAGGACTAGGACAAAACCCTTTGAGATCTAGGACTTTGAAGAGTCTCTACCCACGGGAGCACCGGAGTACTCGTGTTACCTCACCCAGGGAAGCCGGGTGCATAGGTGCCTTTCGGGGTCGGGTTTCGTCGTCGTTTCTTATGGCGATCTGCTGCAAAGTGCTGCTGGCGACCAGGAGAAAAGTGTCCGGGTGGATCCAAGAGTGGATCGGAGTTCTGAAGAACCTGAAAGCAGAGGGGACAGAGTCTGGGTCACTAGCCAGTGACCAGGAGGGCGATGGACAGATGCCCACCGATGTCGAGTGCTTCAAGTTCGTTGACGGTCGTCTTGACTCTTCAGCCACGAGGTCCGGGAGGCGTTGTCGGTGACCAGGAGCAGGATTCGGGCTGTTGCTTGATGTCTGTCGAGTGCAGAGGTGTCGGCGACCAGATTGGACCCAACAGGCCTTGGCAACGGCAAGTCTCGAGTAAGATGTAGATCGTCGATGATGCAGACCAGCAAGGTCTGGGGAACTCACCCAGCCAGGGTAAGTGAGGGCAGGCCTGGAGCAACCAGACTGCCAAGTAAAGAAAAGATTGGCCTTCGGTAAGGGCTACTAGCCAACGGGCTAGCGACCGCGAAGGAGCCTCGTGACGCCGCACGTGGAGCTGGCTTACAGGACACTCGTGGAGTGGGGGCCAGTGATCTTCGGTGCAGGTGGTGCTGGAGGCTAGGGCTACTCGGAGCCCAAAGCACGACTTCTTGGGAGACCCAGAAGATGGTGCACTTGCAAGTGTGCTCGGTGTCCAGGGGTCACGGTCTCAAGTCACCCACGATAGCCACGGGCCTCAGCTTTGCTGGGGACTCAGGGTAGCCTCGGGAAGTCTGAGAATCTACCTCTGGTGATGCGATGACTTCGGCGTCCGACGGGAGCTTCAGTAATGCGAACCGGACAGATGCTTCTTTGGTGCCTGCCAAGCAGGGGAGTCACTCCTTGACCCCAAGGAGATTCTTCAGTCCTCTAATCGTGAGTAGAGCGTCGAAGGTCCAGGATTCTGTTTCAGAGTTTCGTCCAGGTATAATCTAATCTTGCTGTGGCAAGGGTTCCCCATTTTAACTAGTAAAACAGGGAGGGACTAACTCTATGACCCCACCTATGGGAGGGTCAAGGGAGGGGGTGGCTACACCCACTTCCCTTTGTCCAGTTTCGCGCCAGAGCAGGGGCAGGTAGCCCCTGAGCTGGTTTGAACTGGCATATGCACAGAGGAGCCTTTTGCTCCCCCAGTGCAGGACTTCAAAGCACTCTAAGAGTGCACCCACCCAGCCCCAATACACATTATCCTGTCTGGGGAAGTGGTCACACCTCCCTGCAACAGGAAACCTATTGTCCAGGCCTCCCCTGCCGGAGTTTCGTCCAGCAGCAGGAGGCCAGACTTGTGTCTGTGGCAGCAGCATCCATTTTGTGATGCCAGGGCTTCAGAAAGAAGTTACCGGGTAAGTCAGAGTTAACATGTCTTTCCCTCTAGAAGGGTGGAATGCAACCCCGCCGCCAGGATTGGCGGGGGGGTAGTATTCCAAGATGTTTGACACCAAACACGACATGTTTAGGTGCAGCCATTCCAAAGTTAGCATTTTACCGCAAGGATATAATGCGCTTAAGAGTATATGGTCAGGCTGCACTACAAACAGCATCAGAGATGGTCTCCAAACGCTGCAGAGGGGCCCTGCTCATGCAGGGGCACCCTCTCACATAGGAACCATGCACTCTGCCTTTAGGATTGATAAGGCCTGCCTTAGGAGTGACTTATAGGTTTATATGTGTGTATGTATTTAGTGATATAGGTAACCTATATCACAGTAAGGGTGCATGCACCACCTTACCCAGGCTGCAGTAGCAGACCTGTGGTGTCAGTTTGGATGGCCTTCCAGGGGTGGCATAATACATGCTGCAGCCCCTGGCAGGCCTCTGAGGTACCTATGCCCTTGGTACATAGTATACCATATACTAGGGACTTATAAGGGCACTCCAGATTCCAATCAGAGATGTGCCTAAGGCACATGGAAACCTTTTACAGAGAAAGCAGATAGACTGGGGCCCTGAATAGCAGGATCCCAGTCCAACTAAGTCATAAACCAGCAAAACACCATAAAAAAAGTGGGGGCAACCATATAGTCAGATTCCACCTTCCTACAACCATGAGGTTAGATACAGATAGATTGGCAGACCAAAACTGATTAGCATGCAAGTAGCACTGCTGACATAAATCCATGTCAGCAAGTCCTTCAAAATGGTGGGCCTGTGAGTGTGCCATTTTGTGCTAATCTCCAAGCACCTCTGTGAACAATTGCATGTTCACACACACCAACACATTGCCTTGGGTTGAAAAACATCAATTCAACTTTGTTTTTATTTATGCAGCATTATTTATTTATTTTATTTACGTTTTTAATTTCAGTGTGATCATAAGCCTGCACATGGGATGTTAGGGTCCTTTACACCTGCCTTAATTGTATAACTCTCCGAGGGGTGAAGCCTGGATGGAAGAAAGAACATTTTAACCCATAGAAAAAAAGCTTTAAACACACCTCTTTCAGGAGAACTACCCTAACATGAGAATCTACCCTTGACCATTCCCCTAATATGTGTATCTTCCTGGAGTTATGCCTTCCCCTGTTAAGTGCTCAAGTGCTCTCCAGCTAGGCTTGCGCTCTACAAATACCAACAAACAAATACATTGGAGAGATAAGTATCTGAGATGACAACAACGTCAAGTTAGCACAGATTTTAAAGCATAAGTAATAAGGTACACAAGATAAACTTCAAATACAATTTTTTTTTAAAAAGTCAGCTGTTAAGTGAGGAGAGTGACAGCGGGGTGAACAAGGTGATGTTCATCTTCTGTGGTTGATCTCTCATGGGATTTATAAGCTTATGTAGGAACTGTTGTGGAACCCCTCTCTCGATAAAATAGATAGGGGAAACTTGCCTGTTATGTGCTGCAACAGCATTCCAATTCTTGGGGGCAATAGACATGAAGACATTTTTCAATGGGATTTGTTTTTAGTCTGGTAGCAGTCTTCAGCATGGCATGACTTCTAAGGATCCTGTTTCTAACAGTGATCTGAAGCTATGAGGTGGATAATTAAGTGTCCTGAGATGGATTGTCACATACGTGACAGAAGCTGCTTTATACGACGCACAGAATTATATTGACCTTGCAGTATTAATACAATTGCTCTCCATTCCCCAACATTTTACTCAGTGGGTGTGAATCCGTTCCCCAAGACCATATGTCTACTAGTAGCTCTAATATAGAAAGTAAAAAGCATAAACCCTAATGTCTAAGGATATTGCATGTGACATTGAACTAAAATACATTCTGAGATAACACCTACTTCAAATTCGATCAGTATGAAGCTTCGACCCATCCAACAAATGGCGTTGGTTCATTAGTTTGTCCTCCACCACATCACTCTTAGTTTTTTTTTTAATTCACTACAAATCGTTTGTTTGTGTTTACCAAGAAAATTATGAAATATCAAACTGCTTGCAGAAATGAGTACTTTATCCTTAGTTAAAATCTCCTAATAAACCTAATTCATTTATGCTGATTTTCAGAGAATCATTAACATGGATGTCATTTAGGTTTTGACAGGGCTGTACCTCATACCTTGTCAGTTAGGGGTTTACATAGCTGTGTCTGGTGCCCCAGGTTGGCTTTAGGACACTCCTGGCACTGCCATGTTTACCACTGGTCTCAGGAGTGTGATGGCAGCAGCAGAAACAGGACTTGAGAGCTTTAACAACGCTATTTACTTGTGTTTCCACTCCTTCGCCATAACATGTACTCTGAAGCAATTAGGAAACTGGTGAAGTGCTAGGGGTAGGGGTTGCATTTGGGGGGTCAGTCTTCTGATGTACTCATTAACCAGCGGGTGCATGATCTCAATTCTATAACCCGTGGTATGTTCATGAATCTGTGTCCCTGGTAATATCCCACACATTTGCATCCGCAGTCCACCCTGATCATAGATGGGGTCAGTTATGTGTAATTAACAGTATACTGCCTTTGTTCCACATATCCTAGAATTCTTACATAAACTTCACTATTATATGTATTGTGTTTAGTTATTGACTGTTTTTGCACCACTTTCATCCATTTATTTCCGAGGGAAATGGTTATTTAGAAGATGTGACTGTTATTTCAAAGATGAAAACAGTTTCTACAGTGGTAAGATGCTGATTCATAGTTTGAAATATCTCTGTTAGAAAGACATACCGGAAAAGCCAATAGGTCTTGTATTTTGTTAGGGAAGTGTTGATAATAGTTGGTCGAATTTGTGTGTTTCCCCAATTGTACTAGAAAGAAAGTCCCAGAACCAAGCATCATCATGGGTTACAACATTATGGAGGCTGGGAATGGTGCTGTTTTGCTGAACTAGCTGCATTAGAAGAGATACGTTGCCCCCTCAAATAAAATGGCATTAAAAGGAGTTGGAAGAAAGTGCATTGTATGAAATGAACCTTAAAGGCATACATAGTAAAATATTCCACATTAGACACTTTCACAAAGGACCACTATTTTTGTTGCCTCTTTAAGAAAACTTATATGTGAACTCTTTACGATGTGAAAAGAAATGCAATAGATCTAACATGTTCTCATGACAGTAAAGTAAAATAAGTGTAAACACAATGGTAAATAATGAATAGCACTGTGTCTTTATGACAATCTAAATCATCTAAAACAAAAAAGCAATAAAGCAGTCATTAAAATGTCATTGTATCAACAAAGTAAATACACCAAAGAACACCCAATGGCTGTAAGTTACAAGACACATGACATGTTTCATCTTCAGTCTAACAAAAGGACTACTTGATGCCTCATCACAGAATGTAATGAGAAAACAAACAGGACCATGTAACCATTCATGAAATGCCATGGTATTGATGTACAACTCCATCAAGCAATGGCAAACCATTAAAACCTGTGGGTGAAGGGGGTTGACCCAAAGCCCACACTCTCTCTGTATTTCTTCTTCCTCTACTTTACAGTAGTGCTTAGATAAGTCATGCAATAACCAGTGAATGCCTCATCTTTAAACTATGTCATGCAAAATCAGGGATCGTATCTCTCATACTAGCTCTAGAGTTCATTGAATTCACATTTCAAATTGCTCTTGCCTAAGCAGCAAAGGTGTTTAAATAGAGATGACAGCATCAAATGAAACTCAACTGTGTGAGCATAAATTCTGATATTGCAGACATTATGCCAGTGCATCTACCTATTTTCTAGATTTTCTACATGAATCATTTATCTCAAAAGTGCTATCAAACCAAATAATTATAATGCATAATTTAAGAGAACCTTGTTTACAATATAATTCCAATTTTTGCATGACTTGGGTCAAGTATTCAGTATGTTTGAAATGTTCTCCTCCTTGGAAGCAGGTTTTGATCCTTCTATCAGTATCAAGGAAGTTTCCACATATTCTTTCTCTTTTTCTAATTTCACTTTCTGACCTATTCCCTTCATTCTGTTGACATATTTTGCTTGTTTCTTTCAAATATGGTCTAACCATTTTCCTGCTGTAGATGTTCTGATTTCTACTCTATTATTGTTTAATAATTTCTTAAGTTAATTTTCCAGCCAAATGATTTAAAACATTGTGATGCCTTTCTGCTGTAATACATTTAGGGTTGATGCAAGTCCACTGTTGTGCCCAGTGAGGAGCAAAAGACACCACTGGGAAGGCAGTAAAAACACTTAGGGGCTTTTATGCAAGCCCTTGCACCGCCGGTGCATCACTTTTAATATGGGGAAAAGTGACCTACTGGGCGGAGCAAGGGGCTTGTAAATAAGCACCTTATGTTGTAAATTTGTGTGTACCCAAATCTTCCCAACTTTTCCAGATGCAAGAGGGAAGAGGTGTGGCGCAGCGGCCAGGGTGACTGACTCCGGATTCTGGGGCTCACGGTTCGATCCCCGGCGCTGGCGGCAGTTCAGCCCAGCACCATGTGACTCTGGGCAATAGCTCGCTTAATCTTCCCGACGGCCCCCAGCGCCGGGATACCTCTCCGGAGGTAGCTGTGCGCTTTACAAATACTGGACATTTACATTTACATCGTTATGCTCCTGCAGCTGTTACAACATTGACCTGAAGAGTAGTCCTGTTTTAGCCAGTAGTGGGAGTTGCCAGCCACACTGGGATTTCAAGACATACAGGAATACCACACGTCTAATGTTTCCCACCTGTACATTTCACCAATTACAGCCTGGTGTACGGTATGGGTAGAAAATGGCCCAACATGCAGCATTACCACAGAAATTGGGCACCTCACCTCCAATTCCATTTATTTCTGATGTCACCTTTTGGGTCCAGCTCAGAATACTTTCATATTCTTCCATCCTGGAATTACCAACGCTTCACTTCCAGGAATTTGGGGTGTGAGAATATTAACGCTGTGTTCCGACAGTCTTGTAAAGAGGGCATTGATACGAAAGCCATAAAGTCTTCTGGAAATCTGTAAATTGCGTGTGAAGGACGTCCAAACACATCGATATTTTATGGGTGCATGGGAAGGGATTTTTACGCAGGAATAACTATTTACATTCTGTGTGGAAAAATGTAAGAATTTCTACTGGTGGAAAATCATCCAGTTTGGAGATAAAGATGAGCATAAGGAGTCTTCGTTTAGATATGCAAATTTATGGGAATCATAGTTGGAAATATACGGTCCATAATCTCTGCAATTCAGTTTGATTCTTCCTGATTGCTTTGTAATTGTTGCCTGATGGAGAGAGACCTCCTCCACCTCAGGACTCTGTGTCGCTGGCTGACCGCGTCAGAGTCCATTGATATGTTGTAAATAAATTGACGCTCATATGAAGATTTTAGATCCAATGATCATGCTCCGTTTGGGTGGCCGATCCAGTCATCAGACCTCATGTTTAGCGTAGACTTTCGTGCCACACTTTCATCGTAGAGGAATTAGATGGAAGTGCAGGGCGCAGCTGGTAGCCCTGGCATCGGATTAGAATGTCACTGCGAGAAAATCGTATTGATCTCCTGCGCTGGCACCCAGTCCTTTCATATTACTCTGCATGAAAATGCTGACTCTCCCTGGGGTGCTGAAGGTAAACAAGCATCTCTTTTAGAAAAGTCTGTTGTGAGCCTGGATTCTGTGTCTTTGAATTTGGCTTGGCTGATTGTTTTTCTTCTCAGCAGCAGCCTGGTGTCGGCTACTCTTGTTACAGTTGTGCATTATAAATCATTGTCCATAAAATTGGCTGCAGCCTGTCTGTTTCTTGTCCTCTATTACCACCAGCGTGGGGTGTGGGTGTTTCTTAGCATTGGTATCCTGCTGACTCAGCTCTCTCCTGCACAATTGCTGTTGCTGATTATGGCTCTTTTTAGAGTATCTATTTACAGGTTTCTTTACTTTAAAAACAGAATACTGATGCTTTTGTTGTGATTCTAATCTATGTTAACTTCACACATGCAATGGCAATAATGGATTTTAATTACTCTCCCTGCAATGAGGGGAGGGCTGTTAAGCGTCATTATTGCCCTACAGGTAAGGGCTATGAGGTTATTTGCACCCTGACACCTCAATAAAATACTGGGAGCACTGCTTGAGCAGGAGAGGTGTTATACCTGAAGAGATTGGTGCTAGAGATGTCTCTTACCTGAAGAGATTGGAAACAACAGCTCCATTGCCCCACGGCTCTCCCCCAGTCTCTTTAGAAGCAGCCTGTTTACGTATGGCTGTCTGGGCTCCTCCCTTTGGTTTTACTGAGAAAGAAGCCCAGTCCCCCTGAAAAAGTAGATTAACATTTGTCTACCATTTTATAAACTTTGCTTTTGGTTAAGTGGGGTTCCCTCTCAGCAATATCAATGGGAGGAGCTCTGACAGCTGTTTGTTAAGGGACTGAAGAATGGAGACATCTTTCCTTATCGCTACAGGTAAGAGACATCTCCTGATCTTCCTGCGCTCCTGTGGCCACATTGCGCTGGAAGGATGTTGGGAGCTGGCAGAAGGCTCCGTTTGTGGGCCTCTGGCAATATCTATATCCCACACAGGGATCATTCTGATTGACTGGCCTGCTTTCTGCGTTCTAACCACGTTGCTAAATCTGTTTACACCTCATCTTTAATCGCATCCTGTTGTTCAGTTGTTCTGTTCTATGGTTGTTTGATTCCTACGATAATTTTACTGTTCATTGTGTTTTGTTCTATGTAAAGTACACCATTGACCTTGTGGGTAGGCCTGTGCTCTCTAAATACCAGCAATAGATAATAACTGCAACTCATTTTTGTATGCCTAGCCCTAAAGTAAATTTGCTCAGAAAATTCATAACTCCATAAGAATTCAAATGATTAGCAGTTAATTAATTTCAAGCACACCTGTAGCAGATTTTGATTTTGACTGAGGTCGCTTGATAAGCATTATCATGTATAATTAAAATATTTAATGATTATACGACGTTACTCTGAGCCTCTAGTTCCATGCCTTCTCATGTCTGCATGGGTGATACTTTAATGCCTGGGCAAAACATTTTTATAAACTCCTAGCATTTCCTTTGTATTGACTTTATCCGTGCTTTGGCTGGCACTATTGTTAATGCCTACGTTGTGCATCTTGTAGAATTCAAGGCTGATAGACTCGGGTGTCCTCTGAGAAGATCTATTGATGGACTGATTGAGTCTTTTGGTAGAGATTAAAAGGAGTTTGTTAATATGTCCCAAGGATGGGGTTTGTGTTTTCTATAATGTGCCAGGTTGATTTGTATTATTTTGTAGATCATATAGTGCTTACTACTCCTGACTAGGCATTGAAGCACTCAGTGGGTGGGTAGCATGCTGCTCAATTGGGCAGAGAGTGAGCTTCTAGTGCTAGTTGTAAGTGTGACAGCTGGTAGTAAATTATGCAACATTATTAGATTTGGTATACCAATTATCTGCTTGCAGTTTCTGGTCTAGAGGAAAATTAGTTGATAATTGTTGTTAGTGGTGCGGCTGTTGTAGTTAAATATCGATTCCCAATGCTAATTCTGTCTCTGATTATAATGCATTGGGGGTATGCAGTATAGCATATATATCATATGATGGTGCGGTTGTCTTACTGCACTGAATTATCAGATGGCCTTATTGTTGTGGGAGAACACAGTTACACTTATTTTGGGTCATGCTTATACCTGGTGGGCCAGTGAGTCTGGGGAAAAGAGCTCAGTAGGATTTAATTTGGAAGGTCAAATATATAACACCGAAGAAGACATGGCATTAAATAAAATCTTTTAATAGGGATATAAAAAATAAGACTTTTTTACAGGTCATGCACATTATGTGATGGCTGACATGCAGTGTCACATGTCGTACAATATTATAAGGCATTCACTACAATGACAGACCTCTATACCGCATCTGCAGCAACACATTTAGCACTACAATGAGGAAAGTTACAACGCTATACATTTACAATACATAAATGGTTTATCGGTGTGAGGTAGTTGAAGGTGTTGTGGGCTGGTAAGGGGTTACGGATAGGTTTAGATTTAGGGTAGAAATGGGATTTTAGGATTTAGTAATGTGTACCTTATAGGAGCGGCAAGTAGTTTTTAGGGTTCAGGGATCAGTAGTGTATAGGGCTATCAAGTGGTTTTTAGGGTTCAAGGATGGGCTATGTACAGGGGTAAAAAAATAATCTTTAGGGTTCAGGGAAGTGGAGTGTTTAGGGACAACAAGGGGTTTGAGGGTTCATGGATGGGCAGAGTTAAGGGGTTGCATAGGGATTTTAGG
The DNA here is from genome assembly GCA_963921515.1 of Calotriton arnoldi. Classification (NCBI taxonomy): domain Eukaryota; kingdom Metazoa; phylum Chordata; class Amphibia; order Caudata; family Salamandridae; genus Calotriton; species Calotriton arnoldi. The sequence goes on from CAWUFW010001730.1 coordinate 441,547, forward strand.
TTTCGGGACTGGATAGTGTATAAAGGTAGTAGTTTTAGGGTTCATAAATGGGTAGTGTATACTGTAGCAGGGTTTTTTTAGGGTTCCGGTATGGTAGTGTATAAAGGCTGCAGTGTTTTTTAGGGTTCAGGCATGGTATGAGGTAAGGAGTAGCAATTGGATTTTAGGTTTCAGGAATGAGTGCGGTATGTTGGTAGTAAGGGTCTCAGGTTAAGGAAATGGGTGGGGTGTAGGGGTAGTAAGTGTTTTTTAGGTTTCTGAGATGGATGCACTATAGTGGTAATAAGGGGATTTGTGGTTTCAGGAAAGGGTTAGGTATAGGTTAGAAAATGTGCATGCATAAGTAAAGATATGCATATACCAGACCTTGGGGGATGAGGTCCCCAGGCCCGTTATTGGCCTGGGGGGCTGCATGCCCTCCTCCTCATTTACAATATGGCTGGGCCCCGGGAGATGGGGTCCCCGGGGTTGAAGCAAGATCTCTGTGGCATGCTTGCAGAGTGATCGTGTGTTGAGCAAGAGGCAGTGGAGTTGTTCTGAAGCAGTCGTGGTCAGGGTGGTGGTGTTCATCGTGCGTGTGGGTGCTCTGATGTTGCTGCCCAGAAAAGGGTCCTACCGCTGATCGTGGAGAGGTGCTGCAGCAGTTGTTGTTGCAGAGTCTGGGGTCCAGGGCTTGGAGCTCGGCGGCTGTGTATCTGTGAGTGGCAGGAGAGCCAGGGTTCCTGCCACTGGTGGTGATCCAGGCATGGATGGACGCAGAAGGGATTACCTTTGGCACACCTTTGGCATTACGTAGGTCCTTGGAGGAGGGAGGGGCACTGGGAGGCAGTTGGCGGGGCTGGCTTGGATGAGAATCAGGAGGGAGAAATAACAGGAAGGGTTGGTGGAAAAACAACAGAAAATACAACAGGAGAAACAAAGGCAGCACAAAACTAAACAAGATTGAGAAAATAAACAAGATGAGTCAAACAAAGAAGAGTTGAGGCTAACAACTCAGCAACCAGAGAGGCAGTGAAGCAGCAATAGGGGAGCTGTCATGAAGGACCTGCTCAATCGGACCGTGCTGCAGCCTCCATTAAGTAGGTCCTGGGAGCAGAGAGGGGTACTGGGAGGCAGTGGGCGGGGCCAGCGAGGGCGGGCAGCAGGAAGAAGTAACGCTGGGAACAGCAGGATGGCAAGCGGGAAGCAAAACAACAGAAATTATGAAACGAGAAACAAAGGCAACCCAAAACTAAACAGGTTGGACAAACTAAAATATAGATGAGACAAACAAAGATGCGCTCAAGCAAACAACTTAACAACCAGAGAAACGGCAGGAAAAACAGCGGGAAGGCGAGTGAGTGGAAAAACAACAGAAAATACAACAGGAGAAACAAAGGCAGTGCAAAACTAAGCAAGATGGACAAAATAAACAAGATGAGCCAAACAAAGAGGAGTGTAGGCTAACAACACAGCAACCATAGAGGCTGCAAAACAGCAATGGGGAAGCTGCCACAAAGGACCTGCTGATGAGAAAACTATACATGGCAGGGGCACGAGTTATAGTGAGATAACTATAACTGCTTAATTTCTATGGCTTTGTGTGTGTAAAATCTGAACCTAACGATAACATCCTAACTAACCTAACTATAAGTGCATTGTAAGTGTGTTTTAATGTGTTGTAGTGGTAAATGTCATTGAAGTGAATGTGTATGCATTGTAGTGGATGTGTTGTAAGTGCAGGGCATTGTGGTGCCTTCATGGTAATAACCTACATTTGTGTCATGCCAAAGCGTATACGTTTTTATTGATATTTATTTTGTTTGTAAATTTCAGAGTTCTATCCCTCAGATTTTGTGAGTACTGAACGTTGTGGGAAATTCATCGGTACTGTATGGTTCTACTTAGATATCCATGATAGTAGCAAAACTTAATTTTTGTATGCTACCGATTTTCCATCTTTGTTGAAGATGTGTTAGATAGATAAGCAGTTCTATAAACACAGTGATTTTTAGTGTGTGATCTTTCAAGATTCTCAGTGCTAAATGAAGACCTCCCTTCCTGTTAATAGCGAAGGCCATTCCCTATTTTGTACGTTGATGTTCAAATGTGGACCAGGGTGAAGAAGATACCCGAATGGTGAGTTTGATGGAAGAAAGACATAGGTCTGCAGGGTCCTTGGTTCTTTCCTAAATCATCTAAAGGAACATGTTAATTCAAACTATTTGACTTCATTACAATGTCTGAAGGCAGCACCATTTGTGGAAGCTGCGTCAGACAATACACTTGCTGTGTCTGTGATTTTAAAATAGAACTAACAAGTATTCTTCTTGCCATCTTAGTTTTCCATGTTGTGCATTATGTTAATACTACCTCGGTCAGGTGTTACATCCTTTGGTTCTTTGGCACAGACAACCCCTGCAGCTCATGCATGATATTTAATTGAATTTTGTGAGCTATTCGAATAAAGCTGAGCCTTTTTACGGATGGTACCTTTGGTTCCATCACTAATATGCAAAGCATGCAGGCTTGCAAGATGTAGTATTTGCTCCAGTTTGGTAGGCTTTTCACAGCAAGCCTGTATACACAATTTTTAAAGATCAACCCTTGGTTCAGAATAATTCCAAATCTGACAAAATATGTCAATTAAAATTTTATGGACTTGTTTAGGCTTCTTAAGGACTTACTAGCATCCTGTAATTTGCAGATACTGTCAGTGTTTGTGCATATTGCAACTCTTGAAATTATGATTCTCTTGAAAATATACATATTCTAAATGTTCCCATTGCAATAGAAAATAGTGACACTAGGTGCTTACCGGCCCTGTCTAATAGTTTTATGCGGGGAAGGAAAAGACCAAGAATTAGCTGGAAATTAACTTGTGTAGTGGAGAAACAGACAAACTGTGGTGCTTTATAGATCAGAATGTGGCATCACAGACACTTAGTGAGGTACTGTGTGTCCTCACTGAGGGCACAAAGGGCAATTATACGCATAGTTCCTCAGTTATGGGCTCTACACTGACAGCCTAGGATCAGGTGGGGTGGCACAAAGGGCTCAACTAAAAATCCATCTCCATTCAATGCAAACTTTACTCCAGCATTAAAAAGGGGGACGGGGGTTGAAAGAAGTGTGTTTCAAACTACTTGGCGTGTGACAAAGGCACTCCTAAGATATCTGAGACCCTTAGGTGAGAGTCGAGCTCCCAGAGGAAGGAAAATTATGATATGAGCAGCTTAGATACTGGGTGTCACAACATGAGGTCAATTAGAGGGTAGTGAGGGGTGCTCACTCACTTCAAAAAGTTCCTTAAAACACTAACGTTCATGAGAGGGCTTATGTCATGCTTATATTGAATACTCAATTGGAGACTGCCAGACATTAAGCTCCCATTTCAATATCAATGGGAAAAGTTGCTGGAGATTAACTTGGATTCAACGCAGTGGGAGGAGATGATGATTAGAACACACAATGTCAGTAGGCACAGCCAAGAGTGAGACTTGATTTACAACATTTTGGATAAGCAGTACTATACAATAGCTAGACTGCATATCATAGTCCAGGCTAGACCTGGAAATTTCTGGAGAATCAGTAGGGTTACATTGAGTGAACTTGGAAAATGTCTCTACATGGTACTGCTGAGCCACCCCTCTTAGGGAATGTATGCCTTGCATTCACCTAGGGAAAATCATTCCCCTACTTCTTCTCTGTTGCAAAGAAGACAATATTGACTCTGCCGAAAAAAGATATGCTTCCAATGACAGATTTATGGGTGCAGATGCTGTGTCAGCTCTTGAGGTATGAGAAATTGGCATATTGAGAGTATGCATTCTGGAAAATCTGGGGAACTGTGTTCGCCCAACTTAAGAAAGATCTTAGAGGGCTAACATGTCCAAAATGATTGAAGGTGTTAAACTCTCTTAGATGAGGCCACTTATAGGGCTATTTAGTCAACATAGATGAGTTGAAAGAGGGGTACAGAAGTGGAGGGCTGACCTTGGAGAATTGTCAAGTGAAGTGTTGAGGTCCTATGACAAGAGATAATGGGCATTAGAGGTGAGGCACTTGGGAGTTTCAGGGACTAAGGGTGGCTGGAGGAGGTGGAGCGAAGAGACTTTTTAAGGTGAGTATGCCCACCCAAATATGGTATTTGTATTGCATTTTCGAAAACTTCTATGAACATGATTGAACCATAAAGAACAAGCTTTTTAAAGACACATAATAACAAGCATTTGCAATGCAATAAGTCTCGCATTTGCGAGAGCTTAGTTTGAGCCATTGACAATGCCTTTTATTTATGTGTTTTGAAAACCTGCAAGCGGTGATCTATTGCATTGCAAATGCTAGCTCTTTCTTACGTTTCTTTTTCATGCTCACGTTTTCTATGTGTCCCACGCTCTGTGTTTTAATTATTTCTGTTTCCTTTTGTGTGCGTTCCTGTCTGTAGCCACGACCCTTTTCCCTAGTATTCACTAGCAGTGTTATTTACGGGTATTTTACCTGCAGATAGAAAAGACACATAAAGAACTAATTAATATTGTAGTGGGAACTAGTTCACCAGCTCATCGGGTCAGTGGCAGCCCCCGCTTAAGCTGCACTTCAGTCTAAGTGAGTATAGGGACAGGGGAGTTACTTGCCTTTGAAGAGTGAAGGTGAGCACGCTGTGAGTTGCAGATGAAAGTTAAGCACACTCAATGAGCGTTGTTACAGGGGTTGCAGCTAATGGGGCTATTCACTAAACACTAAAATTGGACAGAACCGCAATGATGACTCCCGCAGCCCCACCTGCTTTTCCTTCTTAAAGCAGCAGACACTGCTCTGTTCAGCGGCATAGCTGCCTGACTGACGCCCATCCCCACCCTCCAACTGGTTGCTGTAGCAGTGCATTTATTTTAGGTATCTCGGTTTCCAAGGAGACACATATTTGAGCCTCCGTAAAAGCCGGGTGAGCCACTAGTGATGTTCAGCCGGGTACTGATCCAAGAGCTTTATTGGGCAACGCATCTTAAACTGCCGTAGGTGAGTTTTTGTAGAGGTGATTAAAGTTCTTTGGCGCCCCGCGTGTGAAACACTTAAACACGGGTGCATTCTATAATTTATTTATAAAACGAACGGAAAGCACCTGTTAGAGGAGGCTGTTTGCAGGATTGGTGTTTTTTGTGGTAATAATGATCAGTTTTGGCTGATTTCGAATTATTTTCAGAGCTTGTGCTCCATTGTTTGCTTTGCTCCCCTTTCAGCGGCCACGCCTCTTGCATTCTCTGGCGGAGCGCTGATTTGGCCAGGAACCTGGCTAAGGGTGTCGTCAACACTGGGGAAGCCCATTCATCTGTGTACTTGGGTGTTGTACTTTGCATGTTATTAGGGGCTCCATTTTCCCCCTTGTTTGCTTGTTTGTATTGTTAACGCACCATGCGTGCTTTCACTTTAAGACTAGCTGCTGTCCCACACAGCACTGACTGGATGCAAGTGCTGTGTGGGGAGGCAGCTATTCTTAAAGTGAAAGTGCACATGGTGTGCTGAAAATACAAACAAGCAGCCGCCATTGCTGAAGCCGGTGTCCCGCGAGTGCTGTGTGGGGTGACATAACACATAGCAATGGCGCCCTTCTTGTTTGTAATTGCAGCGTGCGATGCGCGCTTTCACTTTAGTAATGGCTGCCACTTATTTTAGATGCAACTCCACACAGCGTGTGATTAAGTGAAAGCGTCCATGGCGCGCTGCAAATACAGATCGCTGTTTAGGGGATGAAAACAAAGTACCGACGGGGTGAGCAGCCAGGGAGGGATAATGTGAAGGTGTAGCGTGGGTTATGTAATGGGTGAGGGGGCGGCGCCGGTCTGTTCGGGAACTCTGTGCTCAAACATGCAGGCAGAAACTCAAAACATGAGTGCTAGTGTTCCATTCAAAGACACATATTAAAAAAGAGTGCGCTGCAAGTATCAAATGGCCTGAAGCAAAATCACCCATGTAAGAGGGCCAGTCGCAGTGGGTGTACGAAACACACCCAAAGGAGGGACAAATGCCAACATTGACCACACAAAAGTAAAGCAGTTGGAAAGGCACAGGAAGGAACCAATCAAAAGTGGTGGGCGTGGTCCAACTGCTCATACTAAATACAGCATGTCTCGCAGAGCAGGCCATGTGCGCTGACTCTAGGCTCGACCTAAAAAGGGTATGATTTAGTTCAGTTCTTCTTAATGTATAAGCTATTTTGATAATCTGATTGATCTATTTCAGGAATGGGCATAGGCAGTCTAAAAAGATGCATGTAGGTGCTTTGAGTCATGAGAAAGACACACCTGTTCCAATCATCCTATTCCTTGAGTTGCAGGAAATCTAAGATCACTCCACAGGGGGTACTCCAACTAAATTCAATTCTACATATCCTAACTCAGAGCCTTGATCACTTTCTAGATGTTAGTATCTGTATAATATGCAGAGTCTTTAGTTGAATATTCCCCAATCTTGTGGAGCTGGTATTTGTGGTTTGTTAAACGGACAGCGTGGAGCGATATTACACCCCAATTCCCAGTCGCACAGCCGAAAAAGTAGTTTCACATTAATGCTCCAATATAATCCTTCATTTAACTCCATTTGTTTCGACGTTTTATTCCAGTTTTTTTTACCATGTACTCTGTTTTCTTCACACCACAAGCAGGGTATCATGCTATTTTCAAAAGCTTCTCATGCTCAAGCTGTGCCCTCCGGACCTCTTTCAAGAACACGATAAAAACACATGATTCGTCCGAAACAGTTTTCTTTATTTCCACCCAATGCATTTTGGGCTTCGTGAGCCCTTCTTCAGGGGTAACTACAAATGTTAATTGAAAAAAACCAATAAACAATGTGGACGTACCCAGTACCTGGATAGATACCACTGGGAACTCACAGTGCAGAGGGACCTTCAGGTTCTTTAAAAGACCCCTCACACACCAACCTAGTTGGTGTCATGCTTCATCATCGGGGTCCCAACCAGGCGGCCGAGTGCCGCCCGGTTGTGCTACAACGCCTGATTACAGCGGAGCTGGTGTGGTGTAAAAGTGTGATGAAGTGTGGTGCTAGATTAAGAATACCTCCGGGGATCCTTGCCTGGATGTTCAAAAAAGTTTATTTAATGATGGCGGCCCGGGGTATGAATAAAAATGGAGAATAGACAACCATATGAGGGTAATTAGTCTCTGTTGTCAATAAAGATGGTCTACATGTTTCAGCCCCAGAAGTAAGTATGGAGGGGCTTTCTTCAGGACCAGAGGTGAAGACTGTGAAATACAAAGTGAGTGGCAAAAATCAGGCCACGTGTCAATAAATAATCACAACCCACGCGCTAAGGTGGGGAGGAAAAACGATGGTCGCAGGTTGCGACTTAGACATAGAAACCTGTAAATAAGGAGAAAGACAGACAAGACATATATAACAAAGACACAAGCAAGCATAAAATGCAATCTTTCTGTGTAAAAGTGCCTGTCAAAATTAGCTTAGAAGGCACTGTAGTGAGTCCATATGGTAACCGCGTGTCTAAAGGTGTCTATGAAACAAGCGCATATGACAAACTACACGGTACTGTGAAAAAAATGCAGGTACTTTAGAAATTAAAATTTAAAATGAAGCGTGCTCATACTGCATGCTGAGAAAAAAATCAAGGAGGAGCCCAAAGGGGCCTCTCGTGTGTGCGAATAAGAAGAATTCACTGTTATGTTGAGAGCATAGCTGGACTGGCTATTGGGCTAGACCTGTAAATGCGCCCTGTGATATGGGAAACATCGAGTGCAACTAAACATGCATTAACATGACAGCATATTTACACTCGGTTTCAGTGGAGACAGCTGATCGGGCCCGGGAGGGGGGGACCGGCGTTCCCAACACCTGGGAGTGTGGCGAGAAATAGAGAGAAAAAAGGGGTAAAAAGAGGGGAAGGGGAGAGGGTAGGTTAAGGAAATTAGAGACTAACAGACGGTGTCGAAATGGCAGCGGGCTCGAATGACGAGCCGGAGGAGCCAAGGAGTAAGTGGCAACACAGCATGGTCTGACTTACTAATGGGAGGCGGTGTGCCCTCGGTGCACCTAGGATAGGCTCCGTGGGTCCCGGCTGCTCTAATGTGGAGCCGCTGCTGGTGCGGATATAACGGACCGGGGCTCACTGGATGCCGGGAAACTGAAAGACTGGAGGACTAGTGCGTGAGATGCGGTAGCCCGCACGCATGCGCGGGCGCCATGTTAGGTATGAGAAAAGCACTCCGGATCAGAGACTCAGGGAATATCATGACATGGGATGGATGAATGTTAATTATAAAGGACTAAGCTAGCTAGGGGGACTGGGAAGGGTCACAGCGGGAATAGGAAGGACTAATTAAAAACGGGATCTGTGGGGTCCTCGTTATGAGGCAAAGGTAGGGTACAGAGAGTACCCTATGACAGAGAAAAAGAAAAAGAGAGAAAAGGAGGGGGTAAAGAATGAAAGAAAGAAAAGAGAAAGAAATGAAAAAAGGAGAAAAGAGAGCTAAGAGGAAAAAAAGGGGGGAGAGGGGGGCAGGGGGGAGGGGGAGAAGAGGGGTGTTTTTTAACAAAGGGGAAGCAGAGGAATGGGGAGGTCTGAAGAGTATCTGATTAGGACACTGCATGAGCTCGCAGAGCTCAGGATGATCTAAGGGAGTTCCACGGAATATTGTCGTTCAGGCCCCGGAGATGACTTGACAGACGGTAAATCCATCGTTGTTCTTTTTCGAGGAGGCGGCTTTCAATGTTAGGAGTGGTGAGATCCAAGGTTTCAATGATCACCCACCTCATGTCATTGGGCGTATGGCCGACTTCCAAAAAGTGGTTGGTCATTCTGGTAGTACTCTTTTTGCAGCGGATTGTGCTGCGATGTTCACAGATCCGAGTTTTTACCTTTCGGTTTGTCATGCCGAAGTATGTAAGACCGCAAGGGCACATGATGCGGTATATAGCATGGGCAGTGTTACAATTGGTATGCTTCCTGATAGTCCATATTTTCTCAGGTTCTAATGACAACGTTTTGGTCGTCTCGGTAAGGTGGCACACGCTGCAGTTGCCACAGGGGAAGTGGCCAACCACGGCGGGCATGCCCCATAGGTTCTGGATGGTATTAGTAGAGCGTGTGGTTTTTTTAGGTCTGGTAGAGACTAGGCTGTCTTTCAATGACCATGATTTCTTGTATGACAACATAGGTTTGTCCCACTGTAGCTTGCCCGTTTGTAATATGCTCTAATTCTTCTTGATTATTTTGGACACTGTATCAGCAGCTGAATTATGCGTGATCACACATGTGAGGGGGACAATTTTGTCCACGTGCTCAATGGTCTCCAGAAGAGTTTCTCGGTTCTGATTGCGTGCACGTTTTTTGGCTCTTTCCGTGATCTTTTTGGGATACCCACGAAGCAGAAGTTTAGTACTCAGATCGTTAGCTTGTTCCTTGTAATCGTGAACCTCACTACAATTCCTACGCAAGCGCAAACATTGTCCATAAGGGAGATTCTCCCTTAGTGTTCTAGAATGAAAGCTAGAGAAATGGAGTAGTGAATTGCGTGCAGTAGGTTTGAAGTGAGTCTTACTTTTAAGGAAACCATTGTGTGTTTCAATGTCTAGATCGAGGAATGTGGTTTTGTGTCTGCTGATGTTGTGTGTGAATTTGAGATTAACATCACAGGTATTAATCCATTCACAGAACCTGAATAGGGACTCTGCCTCTCCTTGCCATATAAGAAGAATATCGTCGATGTACCGTTTGTAAAAGGCCATCTGTGGAATGAGTGGTTTATTCTGAGAAAAGAGATAAGTCATCTCAAAATTGTGGACATACAGTCCCGCAACACTTGGGGCAAAGACGCTGCCCATCGAAGTTCCGTATTTCTGTAGGTACAAGGTCCCTTCGAATTCGAAGTAATTGTCCTTCAGTGCGAGGGATGCACAATCCAGAATAAATTGTTTGGGTGTTTGATGTTGCCAAGTCGTACGGTTCAACGCTTGCTTGAGTACAGCCAGAGTATCATCTTGCGGAAGGCTAGTGTAGAGGCTTTCTACATCTAGGGTCACCAGAAAGGAGGTTTTGGGATCAAAAGGTTGGTTCTCCAAAAGTCTCAGGAGGTCCTTGGTGTCTTTGAGATATGTATTGGTAGTCTGGACCAGAGGTTGGAGGAAGAAATCACAGAACCTGGATAGAGGTTCCAATAAGGAACCAATACCCGAAACAATTGGACGGCCTGGTGGCGGTCTGGTGCTCTTATGTATCTTGGGAACTGTGTAAAAGTAAGGGATCTTCCCTTCAGTGGTGGTAAGAAACTGTGACTCCTGTTTAGAAATTTGACCAGAGTTTTCTGCTTCACTAACAAGATCATGGATTCTGGTTCTGAGGGTCATGGTGGGATCCTCGGTTAATTTTTGGTAATTCTTAGTGTGATCCAGAAGGCGTGCACATTCTTTGCGATAATCTTCAGTATTCATAATGACTATCCCTCCGCCCTTGTCTGCGGGTTTTATGATGATGTTCGGATTATTTTTAAGAGATGTCAATGCTTGGCGTTCTTTCTTGCTGATGTTTTGGAAGACATGATCATTAGGAAGAGCCTCTATCTCCTTGAAAACCGCCTGTTCGTACACCAACAGTTCTGGCGGGATAGTACTGGGGGGGGGCATAAAGGTGGATTTGATTTTAAAATTAGTATCCCCCTTGGACCTCGGACCTCGATTCTTCAGTTTCCGTAAGGTTTTCAAAAAAGGCCTTCAGTTTGAGTTTGCGGAAGAATCCTGCAAGTTCACAATGAAGGAGGAACTTGTCTAGTTTTGCAGTAGGGGCGAATCCAAGACCTTTGTTGAGAATGTTGTGTTCGGCGGGGCTCAGGGTGTGTGCAGAGAGATTGGTGACCAAATCAGTCTGGGAGGTCTGAATAGTCCGAGTGGTATGGGGCTCGGTCCTTGTGGTCCTTGTGGTCATGTCTTCTTCTTGCACTTGGTCTGTGTGTAAAACATCAGCAAGAAAGAACGCCAAGCATTGACATCTCTTAAAAATAATCCGAACATCATCATAAAACCCGCAGACAAGGGCGGAGGGATAGTCATTATGAATACTGAAGATTATCGCAAAGAATGTGCACGCCTTCTGGATGACACTAAGAATTCCCAAAAATTAACCGAGGATCCCACCATGACCCTCAGAACCAGAATCCATGATCTTGTTAGTGAAGCAGAAAACTCTGGTCAAATTTCTAAACAGGAGTCACAGTTTCTTACCACCACTGAAGGGAAGATCCCTTACTTTTACACAGTTCCCAAGATACATAAGAGCACCAGACCGCCACCAGGCCGTCCAATTGTTTCGGGTATTGGTTCCTTATTGGAACCTCTATCCAGGTTCTGTGATTTCTTCCTCCAACCTCTGGTCCAGACTACCAATACATATCTCAAAGACACCAAGGACCTCCTGAGACTTTTGGAGAACCAACCTTTGATCCCGAAACCTCCTTTCTGGTGACCCTAGATGTAGAAAGCCTCTACACTAGCCTTCCGCAAGATGATACTCTGGCTGTACTCAAGCAAGCGTTGAACCGTACGACTTGGCAACATCAAACACCCAAACAATTTATTCTGGATTGTGCATCCCTCGCACTGAAGGACAATTACTTCGAATTCGAAGGGACCTTGTACCTACAGAAATACGGAACTTCGATGGGCAGCGTCTTTGCCCCAAGTGTTGCGGGACTGTATGTCCACAATTTTGAGATGACTTATCTCTTTTCTCAGAATAAACCACTCATTCCACATTTACAAACGGTACATCGACGATATTCTTCTTATATGGCAAGGAGAGGCAGAGTCCCTATTCAGGTTCTGTGAATGGATTAATACCTGTAATGTTAATCTCAAATTCACACACAACATCAGCAGACACAAAACCACATTCCTCGATCTAGACATTGAAACACACAATGGTTTCCTTAAAAGTAAGACTCACTTCAAACCTACTGCACGCAATTCACTACTCCATTTCTCTAGCTTTCATTCTAGAACACTAAGGGAGAATCTCCCTTATGGACAATTTTTGCGCTTGCGTAGGAATTGTAGTGAGGTTCACGATTACAAGGAACAAGCTAACGATCTGAGTACTAAACTTCTGCTTCGTGGGTATCCCAAAAAGATCACGGAAAGAGCCAAAAAACGTGCACGCAATCAGAACCGAGAAACTCTTCTGGAGACCATTGAGCACGTGGACAAAATTGTCCCCCTCACATGTGTGATCACGCATAATTCAGCTGCTGATACAGTGTCCAAAATAATCAAGAAGAATTGGAGCATATTACAAACGGGCAAGCTACAGTGGGACAAACCTATGTTGTCATACAAGAAATCATGGTCATTGAAAGACAGCCTAGTCTCTACCAGACCTAAAAAAAACACACGCTCTACTAATACCATCCAGAACCTATGGGGCATGCCCGCTGTGGTTGGCCACTTCCCCTGTGGCAACTGCAGCGTGTGCCACCTTACCGAGACGACCAAAACGTTGTCATTAGAACCTGAGAAAATATGGACTATCAGGAAGCATACCAATTGTAACACTGCCCATGCTATATACCGCATCATGTGCCCTTGCGGTCTTACATACATCGGCATGACAAACCGAAAGGTAAAAACTCGGATCTGTGAACATCGCAGCACAATCCGCTGCAAAAAGAGTACTACCAGAATGACCAACCACTTTTTGGAAGTCGGCCATACGCCCAATGACATGAGGTGGGTGATCATTGAAACCTTGGATCCCACCACTCCTAACATTGAAAGCCGCCTCCTCGAAAAAGAACAACAATGGATTTACCGTCTGTCAAGTCATCTCCGGGGCCTGAACGACAATATTCTGTGGAACTCCCTTAGATCATCCTGAGCTCTGCGAGCTCATGCAGTGTCCTAATCAGATACTCTTCAGACCTCCCCATTCCTCTGCTTCCCCTTTGTTAAAAAACACCCCTCTTCCCCCCTCCCCCTCTCCCCCTTTTTTTCCTCTTAGCTCTCTTTTCTCCTTTTTCATTTCTTTCTCTTTTCTTTCTTTCATTCTTTACCCCTCCTTTTCTCTCTTTTTCTTTTTCTCTGTCATAGGGTACTCTCTGTACCCTACCTTTGCCTCATCACGAGGACCCCACAGATCCCGTTTTTAATTAGTCCTTCCTATTCCCGCTGTGACCCTTCCCAGTCCCCCTAGCTAGCTTAGTCCTTTATAATTAACATTCATCCATCCCATGTCATGATATTCCCTGAGTCTCTGATCCGGAGTGCTTTTCTCATACCTAACATGGCGCCCGCGCATGCGTGCGGGCTACCGCATCTCACGCACTAGTCCTCCAGTCTTTCAGTTTCCCGGCATCCAGCGAGCCCCGGTCCGTTATATCCGCACCAGCAGCGGCTCCACATTAGAGCAGCCGGGACCCACGGAGCCTATCCTAGGTGCACCGAGGGCACACCGCCTCCCATTAGTAAGTCAGACCATGCTGTGTTGCCACTTACTCCTTGGCTCCTCCGGCTCGTCATTCGAGCCCGCTGCCATTTCGACACCGTCTGTTAGTCTCTAATTTCCTTAACCTACCCTCTCCCCTTCCCTCTTTTTACCCCTTTTTCTCTCTATTTCTCGCCACACTCCCAGGTGTTGGGAACGCCGGTCCCCCCTCCCGGGCCCGATCAGCTGTCTCCACTGAAACCGAGTGTAAATATGCTGTCATGTTAATGCATGTTTAGTTGCACTCGATGTTTCCCATATCACAGGGCGCATTTACAGGTCTAGCCCAATAGCCAGTCCAGCTATGCTCTCAACATAACAGTGAATTCTTCTTATTCGCACACACGAGGGGCCCCTTTGGGCTCCTCCTTGATTTTTTTCTCAGCATGCAGTATGAGCACGCTTCATTTTAAATTTTAATTTCTAAAGTACCTGCATTTTTTTCACAGTACCGTGTAGTTTGTCATATGCGCTTGTTTCATAGACACCTTTAGACACGCGGTTACCATATGGACTCACTACAGTGCCTTCTAAGCTAATTTTGACAGGCACTTTTACACAGAAAGATTGCATTTTATGCTTGCTTGTGTCTTTGTTATATATGTCTTGTCTGTCTTTCTCCTTATTTACAGGTTTCTATGTCTAAGTCGCAACCTGCGACCATCGTTTTTTCCTCCCCACCTTAGCGCGTGGGTTGTGATTATTTATTGACACGTGGCCTGATTTTTGCCACTCACTTTGTATTTCACAGTCTTCACCTCTGGTCCTGAAGAAAGCCCCCTCCATACTTACTTCTGGGGCTGAAACATGTAGACCATCTTTATTGACAACAGAGACTAATTACCCTCATATGGTTGTCTATTCTCCGTTTTTATTCATACCCCGGGCCGCCATCATTAAATAAACTTTTTTGAACATCCAGGCAAGGATCCCCGGAGGTATTCTTAATCTAGCACCACACTTCATCACACTTTTACACCACACCAGCTCCGCTGTAATCAGGCGTTGTAGCACAACCGGGCGGCACTCGGCCGCCTGGTTGGGACCCCGATGATGAAGCATGACACCAACTAGGTTGGTGTGTGAGGGGTCTTTTAAAGAACCTGAAGGTCCCTCTGCACTGTGAGTTCCCAGTGGTATCTATCCAGGTACTGGGTACGTCCACATTGTTTATTGATTATATTCTGGGGAGACGGACGTAACCCTCTCTAACTCCTTGCTCTCACCATTGTTGTCAAAATTGAAAAAAACCACCATTACTTCATATATCCTGGCATATTACATGAGTACAACCTCAATGACATGCTAAAAAAACAACATTTATTCAGTGCCATGTTTTTAGTGTTGTAAATACCCTTGTTCTAAACTAAAAAATACATCCCCCATTTGACAAATTAATTGAATTCCACTGCTTCCCTACCACGTGATTTTTAAACCAACATCTCTCCTCCAGCTTCTATATTTCACACTCGCCAAAATTCCTCACATTCACACTTTACAGTCTCCCCCTACTCTCGCACTCAAACCACATACAAACTTTCAAACTCCTCAACTGCAACTCCTCACGTACCGCCACTTCTATCCAACACCCAGACTCAAACTGCTTACAATAACACTCTCGCCAGTTCTCGCACACAAGCCACTAGCAAACATCCAATCGCCTCGACCACCACTCCTCACATACCTGTGAAAACTGCAACACACTATTATCCCGGCCTCCATTCTAGTGAAAGTGTTACCTCCCCCATGTAACCGCTCATTTTAAACCACCAACCGAAATATAGTAGCTGGAGGAGAGATGTTGGTTTAAAAATCACGGGGTAGGGAAGCAGTGGAATTCGATTAATTTGTCAAATGGGGGATGTATTTTTTAGTTTAGAACAAGGGTATTTACAACACTAAAAACATGGCACTGAATGAATGTTGTTTTTTGAGCATGTCATTGAGGTCGTACTCATGTAATATGGCCAGGATATATGAAGTAATGGTGGTTTTTTTCAATTAACATTTGTAGTTACCCCTGAAGAAGGGCTCACGAAGCCCGAAATGCATTGGGTGGAAATAAAGAAAACTGTTTCGGACGAATCATGTGTTTTTATCGTGTTCTTGAAAGAGGTCCGGAGGGCACAGCTTGAGCATGAGAAGCTTTTGAAAATAGCATGATACCCTGCATATGGTGTGAAGAAACCAGAGTACATGGAAAAAAAACTGGAATAAAACGTCGAAACAAATGGAGTTAAATGAAGGATTATATTGGAGCATTAATGTGAAACTACTTTTTCGGTTGTGCGACTGGAAATTGGGGTTTAATATCGCTCCACACTGTCCGTTTGATTAGTAGTGCGCCAACAGGGCAAGGCGCTCACCCAGTGAGCACGCGCTCTCGGACTATCATTTTGGTTAAACTTGGTTGAATCGATAAGCATGGTGTGCATCCCATCATCCCTGATGTATCATTTGTGATTTGTTGCCATCCAAGCCTTTGTGTCAGTGATAAAAGTGTTGACTTACATTTAAGTTTGTCGAGTAATGAGCAGCTCTGCAGCTTTGGGCCACTCTAATTTAACAGTCACAAAAGAGGAAAAGGGTGGCGCACTGTTTTAAAATTTTTAAATGAGGCTGCCGGAATGCCATGGATGTTAACACTTTTATGGTCCATGGGGTGACGTCGGAAGCTCCAGTATTCCCAACTTGATGGGTCTCTAAGTAGCTAATTATAACTGCTTAAAGAGAAAGAATGTATTGGCATGGACAGTCTTTAGGCGAGTTGCTTTGCAAGAAAATCTGATCGTGAGTTGCCTAATACTGAGCATGAAGTAGTGGTTAGCATGTCGGCACATTCATGACAGGAGTCGATATACCATAGTAATCAGGTAAACAACTCCATTATATCCTTTCTTTTTGTAATTGTTAAAGACTTTACATCCACCATAGATTATTGACTTTGGGGTATAGAATTGTATTTCTCTGACTGTGTTCAATCATAATTAGTTAATATGTCAAGTGTGACAAGGCTGCACAATACATTATTGACAATAAGGGGTCAATTGCCAATTTTATAAATAAATATGACAGAATTGTCGCTGCTATACCTGAAACGGTGAGCATGGTACAAAGTAGGCACATTATTAGTGAAAATGGTAAGGGCCAAACAGGAAAGGGACTATATGAGGGAGATTTATGTTAATTCTGGCCGATTGTTGTAAATGGAAAAGGAAAAATTAGAGGAGTTCCAAAAAGTTTACCCTGCACTATATGGGACAGGCACCTATTCTCCTTCAGAGCAAAAACATTATTAGACAATCTGCCTCCCCCGTCTAATGCAGGAACAGGTTGATTTGCTGGAGGCCCCGTATACAGAGGGAAGAATGACAGCAACAATGAAAGCACTAAAATATAATAAAGCCCCAGGCCCAGATGGGTTTACAGGTCTATTTTGCAAGACTTTTGCTTCTAAACAGACCCCCAAAGTTATAAGGCTTGTTTAACTATTGTGTTAAAAATAAGACTACTTCCAGAACAAATAGTGAGGCTATCATTACATATATACGGAAGCTGGGGAAGAATGTGAGATATTTACATCATAGAGGCTTGTTGCTCTTCTCAGTGTGGATGACAAGGTTTTTACTAAAACATTGGCACCTGCCTGAAGGAAATTCAACCCTCTCTGGTTCAACCCAGACCGGTTTGGATTTGCTCAACAGAAACAGGCACAAGACAACATGAGTGGAGCAGTCCGTTTGGTTAAAAAGATCAACAAAAAGCTTTTACCTGCCATATTGCTGTTAAACATAGAAACTGATCCTTTCTATGCATTGTTCTGATGAGTGTGGATTTTGCCCTGAATTTCATTGGCATGTTGCTCCCTAGCCATGCCAAACCCACAGCAAGGATAGCCCTTAACAGTCACCTCTCCAGTCCTTTGAGTTTGCATAGACGTAGTCAGCGGGGTTACAATTATTGCCCCCTGATCTTTGCCGTTGGCAATCACTGAATGTTGAAGAGACTAAATTTGGGGCAACTGAACATAAAATGCTCTTATATGCTGCTGGTGTTGAGCTCACCTTGGGGTCTCCTGAAAGGGTGTCAGGCTCCAAAATGTATTTTAATAAATCAGATATTTGAACACATCGCTCTCTAGAGAGAAGAAATGGGATAACCCTTTAGATGAGCAGAAAGGCACATAAAATGCTTGAGGAGTAGGATGGCTTTCAATATTTCTGATTTGTTTGGCACAAACTACCTCTTGCTATTGAATAAGATATGTAAAAAATGGAAGCCTGGAAAAAAATATCTATAATTTAAATGGGCAGAATAAATGCCATCAAGATGGATTCATTCCTAGACCTGTGTATGTGCTTCAGGTTTTACCAATTTCAGTTGATAAAACGTTCATGTTACATGTGAAGACGTTAATTAAAATGTTTTTATGGAATGACAGGGATCCCAGGATCCTGTTAACCCTCCTATATTGCCCTAAAGTGAAAGGTTCATGTCGATGCCTAATTGCTTCAAATGGGTTCCGCATTTAGTACACTTGAATTTTTTGTTTTTTGATCACCCGGTTTTTGGAACTTTGTTGCGAGTGAGTCTAGCTACTCGAGTCCCACTCACTGTAATTACATGGTTAATTGGAGTGCACTTGTTTACTGCCAGTGTCCACCTTTTAAGATGAGGCTGCTGCGACACAGTTAGGGTGAGGGGCACTGGGCATGTTGCATGTGGTCCCATGTGCCCACGCATGTGCGTATGACTGATTGTTCCACATCAGAAACTGAAGTTGTGAGCAGTGTGATAGCTGCAGACAGGTAACTTGGCCTAGTGGCAGTTTTCAAACTGCAAATTCGACCTGTCAAATTAACCCCTTTTGAGAGGCCTAAACCTTCCTTTTGCTATTAATAAGTCACTGCAAATTAGGCCTTATTGTCCATAGAAGCAGGGTGCGTAGTATTTAAAATTAGGACATGTAGAAATGAATGCTGAACATGTCCTTAGAGTGGACTATCCCCCAAAATGATTTTCCCTGTAGCAAGGATGGCAGAATCCGTAGGAAATCATTGGGCTACATTATTACATTTATTAGTTGCCAAAGCTGCAGCTAGAGAACTATTTCTTTCACTCACTTTAATTGTGATTTAAAATCCTCTTTAATGACCAAGTCAGATTTTAAATTACTATTTTGGAAATACCACTTTCTAGAAAGTTGACATTTCCCTCCCTAATGTTTCTGGGTCCTTTCTGTGAGTGGCCAGCTGCCTAGGCTGGTAATGGCTCTCTCAATGGGAAATGTGTATTGGGGTCAGATAGGAGGCAAAATAGCCTGGGTGTAGAGGTGAATGGGTCTTCTCAGCAGGATGACTGGGGAGGAGCAGTGCTTTCAAAGGAGCCTGCCTCCAGCACACACAAAGGTACATGACACAAGGCCTGTCCCTGTTTTGGTTTCCCTAGCCAGGCGGAGCCAAACCCAGGAGAAAAGGAGGTGCTGACCGGAACCATTTTTAGGGCTAGACAGAGTGGGTGTTCCACACCTAGTGTCTGGCACTGGCTATAAATGCTGCATTCCCAGAACCTGAAGGAGAGCAAGAACCTGGACCTAGACGGTGACAGCGGGAAAACTGAGGGAAGCTGGAAGGATAAGTCCTTTGATGCCTTAATAAATTAAGTACCACTGACCCCCCAGTGCTAGATAGGTCTCTCCAGGGCCATGGAAGCTGGCCTTCTTATGCCCTCTGAGGACCAATTGGGGAAAGAGCTGGACTTCACTGGTACCTGGGTGCCCCGTAAGATGGTCAGGAGGCAGTGGGACCTAGGGCGGGCACCTAGAAGAGGCAGCTGATGCAGTGAGCCAGTAAACCAGCGCCCCAGAAGATACACCCCTGTAGAGGCCAGGAGGCATTCTTAAAATGCTCCTGATGTCCAGTGCTTGGCACCAGGGGTACAATGAGCATAAGATCAATTCAATTGGCCCAATGGGGCCAGAGACATTCATCTTGAAAGAATTTGACAGTTGACGTCTTATCTTAAAGTCCATAAGGCTTGACTATATCTTTTTAAAAAAAATGTTTTTATTGGAATTTTTGGCAAACAATTTACAATGTTCAAAAATGCAACAAGAACCCTAAATACATAGGAGTGTAAGCACATTCAGTCAAACAGGCCACAGCACAATAAAACATTATTATGATCAGGGCAGTCGCATATGAATAAGGGCCACACATTACACCAGTCGCTCTTAAACGTCATGGGGTTTGTGGCGATGAGGTCCATTCAAGTGTTTCTTCCATATCTATACCATAGTGTTTCAGCCAGGGACCCAACACCTCATAAAACGTCTTCGGGCATCTTCTAGCCTTATACGTGACTTTTTCAGCACCCATGTAGAGGTCCATCCCTGTTTTCCATTCCCTTATGGTATGGGGTTCCAGAGCTACATCTCTCTTAGCTATTATGAGGCCCAAGTTGTAAAAGAGGAGTGTGACTCGGGGGATATCCACTTCTTTGGTTATTCCAAGAGGATGAAATTGGGATCCATAGGTATTTTTCCCCCAGTATTTTGTTGAGTTCCTCTAATGTGGTGGTCCATTAGGAGTGTATATATTAGGGCATTCCCAGAGTGTGTGTATGTATGATACCCTGACTGTTCTACACCACAAACAGTTGGGGTACTCTGCCCTACTGAATTTATGGAAGTGGACCCTGTCATAGTATATTCTATGAAGGATCATGAATTGGATCAGTCTTAATCTTGAATTAATGGCTACCTCTCTCTGGTGCCTCCCAACTGGCATCATCCATGTCTCCCACTGTGGTTTCCAACCAGACCCTCAAGCTTGTCAGTGAATTGGGCATGTTGTTAATTAGTGTCTCATAAGTCCATGTGACAGCTTTTTCCACTATTTCTCCTTATAGAAGTCTCCCCTCTTGAGGTACTATTCAGGAATATCTACCATGTCCAGTTTCTCCGCCATCTATGCAAGTTTAATTTGTATGTATTTGAACTGTTGAGTGGTACTCAATTGGTTGTCTAGTTGGAGGGAGCTGAAGGGGATCAGGGCTCCATCCTCTAAGAGGTTCCCCAGTTTGGAAATCCCTATCATGTCCCATGCCCGAAAGCCCCTCAACTTCCCAATCTCAGTCAGACGTGTTCCTTCCCACAGTGGAGTTTCTCGGGTGATCCAGTTGTTCCACCCCACTCAGCGTTCTGCCCCTTTCCAGGCTTCTATAGTCCTCTGAGTCACCAGCAATAATTGCTTCACTTGTTTGGCACCATAAAGGTAATCCAGGTATGTGCGGGTTTGACATTTGCACTTCTCTAAAGCATAAGTATGGTGGTCTCCTGCTAGGTACACCCAGTCGTTGATCACTATCAAATGTGCCACCCTGTAGAATGCCCGTATGTCTGGAAGTGCTATACCTCCATTATACTGATTTTTGTTTGTAAATATTTTTATTACATTTTGTACTGTGTTGTTACAGTTGATAAAGAAAACACATATGGCGTATAATACTCTCACACTGATGTAGAGGCAGGAAGTGATAGACCACAAAATAACATTTGACCTATCAGTCACCAGATACATTTACATTGGGAATTTACCCCCCATCGTCATAACCCTATGGTCGGATGGGCCAACATGCCCGATCTAGTAATGACAAAATCCTCGTTAACAGTGGCCTTGTTTTATGAGTAATGTCTATATACAGTGTAATAGAGGCCACAAGTGTATTCACATACAAACTTGAGTTTTATCAAGCAACCATAACAATGAAACAATACCCCCCCACCCCAACCCATGTGTGTGTGTGTGTGCATACAATAAGGTTGTCACCCAAACATTCACTGGCTCAAGCGGATTTATGAATACTAAGTACAATGTTTCACAACAGATGTAAAAGTCACCCCCGTCATACCCTCAAAGACATCGTGGAGGTTGCTTCAACACCAGATCACCCTATATATCAACCAAGGTGAGGGGTCTAGAGGGGGAAAAACTGGCCACCCAATTGTTTTCCAGACTAAAAGATCAGGCCCTCAAGGGGGGAGATCATCCATACCGGACTCAGGTTGTTTCAGGTAGGTGTCCCTGCATTCCAATGGGTCTTAACTCCCGCCCCTTGTGCGCAGTCGCTTGTGAAACACTAGCTCAGCAAGCACCCAGCGGAGCATGTCTGCCCACCAATGTTTCAATGGGGTCACCGTGTGGACTTCCAGGCCATATTGATACACCGTTTGGCTAGGATAAGCTCTACATTTTGGAATCTCAGCAGACCTTTATTTTTCTTGGTGAAGTACCCCATATCAAGCAAGTATCTAAGTTGGTCCAGCAGAAACAAACTATTCATCACCGCTGATACCATCTGTGACACTTGCTCCCAAAAGGAACGAATTAGGGTACAGAACCACACCATGTGAAGGAAGTCCGCCTCAGCGACCCCACACCTTGGACATATGTTAGATGCACCGGGGAACATCTTGATGATCCAGTGTGGGGTGAGATATACACGATGCAGAAAGTGAAACTGTATAAATCGAAACCTCACATTTTCTGTCCCGTTTGACCAATTGTAAGCATCTGTTCCTCTGCTTGTTTGTAATATAATTCCTGAGTGCCAATTTCCTCCAAACCCGTAACCTCACTTGGTCCGCAGTCCGCCTGCTCTGCAACATGGAGTATAGATGCATGACGACCTTCTTGGTGTTCACCCCTGTTAAAGCTGCTTCAAGCAGCACCCTCATGGGAGGCTCCTCCTAATCAGATCCTTCTCATTATATTGATTACACTAGAGTGTCTGAAATGCCACTCTTTGATGTTCCCCATTCCATAGGAGCATTCAGACTTCTCCCTCTATTGTGGCAAAGATGTCCTTTGGGATTTTATGGTATGTGTTTTGCAGGATATAAAGGAGTTTTGGCAATATGACCATCTTTTACATGGCAGCTCTTCCTAGGAGTGTTAGGGGCAGTGATGTCCACCTTTCTACGTCACCATAAAATTCCGAAAGTATTGCGCTCAAGACTAACCTCTATATTCGTGGTCACGTATAGGCCCAGGTATTTGAACCCCTCACTGTTTGTACGTAGATGTCCTGGGAGGTCTCACGTGTCTAAGTGTCCACCCACTGAGTATAGGCTCAACTTATCCCAATTAATCTTATAACTTGCATGGGCCCCATATTGTTCAAATATTCGAAGCACACCTGGGAGAGTCGTACTCAGGCGAGTGACTTACAAGAGGATGCCATCGTTGCAGAGCGAGATCCGTTCATCCTCCAACGCTCCGAGTCTGTCGCTAAAACGGGAAACAGCCTTTACTCCGAAGTTTTTACTTCGGAGTACATTCACCACGCATTTTATACATCGATTACATGGTTTGCTCGCTAGTCTTTACATCGCAAGACTTTACCACGCATTTTGACTAGGTGGCAGTGTTCAACTATAAAACAGGACGGAATGCAGAAGGTATAATAAACAGAATAAACAGTATATTTACAATAAATGTATGCAAAAACTGGTATGCATCAAGGTAGAGTTTTTAGGGCTATGGGGTGGGTGAGGGTATATGGGTGGCAAGGGAGTTTTTATGGCTTAGGGATGGATAAGGGTATATAGGTGGCAAGGGAGTTTTTGTGGTTTAGGAGTGGATAAGGGTATTTAGGTGGCAAGGGAGTTTTTAGGGCTTAGGGGTGGGTAAGGGTATTTGGGTGGCAAGGGAGTTTTTAGGTATGGGTAAGGGTATTAGGGTGGCAAGGCAGTTTTTAGGGCTATGGGGTGGGTAAGGGTATAAGGGTGGCAAGGGAGTTTTTATGGCTTAGGGGTGGGTAAGGGTATTAGGGTGGCAAGGGAGTTATTATGGCTTAGGGATGGGTAAGGATATTTGGGTGGCAAAGGACGTTTTAGGGCTTCGGGGTGTGTAAGGGTATTTGGGTGGCAAGGGAGAGATTAATGTGTGACACGCTAACTTCAAGAGCACTGTTCCAGGGAGTTAAGCTCTATCTCTCTTCTGTGCTTCAACGGCTTACTGCCCCCCTTCACTTAGAAAGCATTAGTGACATGTGGGGAAAAGTAATACAGATAACATCAAAATTAAAAAAAACTGTGCACATCTCGGGGAGAGAGTAGCACTTCCGATTTGTTGAGCAAATAAAGTTATTAACCTGCTGTTGACATTAACACAAAACAAGGTGCCCCTTCTTCAGATGAAAAGAATGTTCACAAAAAAGATATCCTCAGACATTTAATTAATTTTAGTTATTGCTGATATTTGTGCAACTCTACTGTTTTGAAAATTCGCAGTCCAGTAGGTGGCAGTGTTACTCTGTCAGTGAAACTCCGGTACTGGTTAGCACGTCCGATCATAAAATATTATTAAATAACTGTAGTTATGAAATGCGTGGTGACAGTGTGCATGCTAGTCGTTTGCGTGGCAAGTGTTTTTTAAATGTATGTTAATGTAAAAGCGTGCTATTGATATGCGTGGTAAAAACTTCGATGTAAAGAAGTGCGTGGTAAAACCACACGATGTAATGACATACATCCCGCTAAAACCAGCAATGTCAGGGTGTGTTTGAACCATACAAGCCAGTGGTTGTAGAGTGTAGAGTGATGGCAAATAATAAGGGAGACAGGGGGCATTCTTGTCTCGTGCCCCTTTCAATGGAGAATTCTGCAGACATCGCTTCATTCACCCATATCCTAGCCACTGGGTCTGCATATAGCAGCTCTGTCCACACCAGGAACATAGGTCCTAACCCTAATTTCAATAAGGCTTACTGCAGCAAGGGCCAATGGACAGCATCGAATGCCTTCTCTGCATCTAACGACAGAAGTATATGGGGGTCCTCTCTACCTCATACTGTATCTAGCCAATTGTAGAGCCTACGGGGAATGGATACCGCAGTCCATAGCGGGTTTCGCTGATTTATCAATCACCACTATGGTAGCACTTCAGAGGTACGGGGGAGAGCGCCCTCCACTTAAGCCTTGCCTTCGCAAACATTTTGAGTAAATGAGGGCCCAGGAGTTCGGCGTTCCTCTTGAAGAGCTCTGGGGGTATTCCATTTGGACCCGAGGTTATCCCTGGTTTTTGCTTGCCTATGGCAGCTGCTACTTCCATTAAGGCACTAGTCGGTCATCCAATGTCAGAGTGGGGTTTGTCATTTGTTTAGAAAGTCTCCAAACTGGGACTCGGCAGCCAGAGGCCCCTCCCGTACTGTCACAGCACCTGGTGCATGCGGCTGGGCATCTCACCTTGTATCTTGCTGCAGAGACTTCCCTCCGCCCATCGCTGCTCATGCCCCACCCGGCCCAGCTGACACACCCATACCTCTTGCAGGCGACTTAGCAGCCAGGGCCTTCAGCACCAGCATGTGTCATGGCACACAGTGCCTGAATGAAGGCGGTCAGTCTCCCAACTGGCTCGTCCCACATCTTCAGGGCCCCAGCTGCACCTCTGCAACCAGGGCCATCCAGGTTTAGACGGGTCACTGGAGCCCACTGCTCACTTACCTCTGTCCCGTATCTGTGCCAGGGGCACCTCTGCTCCAGCGTGGCTCCCGGATTGAGTCGTGGATGGGTTCCCACAGCAGGAAGTGTTATTTTCGAGGGAGGGGTTTACAGGTCTCGACTTCCTGTCTCTGCCACTGATCGGAGATCAGCTGCATTTGTAGTCCTAACTGTAGGAGGGGTGGGGGCCCTCATGGAACCACCACCCAGTCCCGAGGCACCGGGACGGGGGGTTGATATGCACGGCTCACCCCTTGTGATCACCACCATTTCAAATGCCTCCCCGATGTGCCACAACCTCGGCCGTGGACCTTATGGCCGGCATGTTTGGGGATTGGGCGGTTTCACTTCTGGAGATGGTGGTTGGGTGATGGCGGCTTTGGAACAGCTCAGCTTTCTGTGCAGGCAGCACCATTCATTTCCCTGACAATCTGACTGCCTTTTCAGAGTCAGATGACTCAGCAACATCAGGATAATAGGCGAATTAGAGAATGGGATGGCAGAGCCGGCAGAGAGAGCTGCTAGTCGGCCATCTTGTCGGCCACGACTCCCCGGCCTGACTATATCTTGACCAGGCCAAGACCACATTTTCTCTATTTTTGCAGATTCATTGACATGTCTGCCTTTGATGCAGATGTCATCTGTTCTTATCTTTCTAAGAACCTGTGAAAAAATCAAGTCACTCAGACAATGACATTGATGAGAACATTTGATGCAAAATCAGTCTGGGACAAGTGTCTTGTTATCTCTATCTCAAGGTCAAATAAGAAGAATAACCAAAACAGTGTAGTCTGAAATTACGTGTTTTAACTGTATTTGTTTATAAGAATGCATGTAAGACTAAAATCTTGATGCATATAGATTATGTCAGACATTCCTAAGGTTGTGTCAGAAATTCCTATCTTAGATAGGATACATTATAAAAGGGCTGCTACTTGACCGCTTGTTAGGAGAATTCTTTCACCCCAGGTTATCGTGCAAGAGAAGATCTTGACTGGCTGAGATGCTACCTCATCGCACTTTCTACTGAAACCTGATATCGAACCAAATCTGGGAGGAGAGGAGCTGATGCGGATCAAGTTTTTCTT
Organism: Calotriton arnoldi; assembly: GCA_963921515.1. NCBI lineage: Eukaryota > Metazoa > Chordata > Amphibia > Caudata > Salamandridae > Calotriton > Calotriton arnoldi. The sequence continues at coordinate 467,618 of CAWUFW010001730.1, forward strand.
TTGCAGGGAACACTGCCTCCCCGACATCTGATAACTTCATTGTTTTGGTGCAAATAGTTATGCAGTGCACTGATTTTCCCAAAGAAACTCTAGATGCAAGTAGGTGTTAGGTTGCTTGCTGATATTTTAACTAAGGTAGAAAAGTTCATTTTATTCTTGTTGTTCACAACATGCATTTGTGCTGTTTTAATAATATTTTGTGTGGTATTTGAGATGTGATGAGCAACAGGATCAGACTGTTGAAATAAAACCTTTTTAGTCAAAGTGTTTTTTCTCAGTGCAGTTTGTGTGTGTGGTATTATATAGAACACAATTTGTCTTTCGGATTAACACAGCGTTCCAGGATCACTGTTTAGGCCTGTTAGTAACCCAAACGCATTGATGCCACTTCAGTTATGTTTTGGTGGGTTTCTGCAGGGTTAAAATTACATATCTTTTGCATTCAGTCATTGGTGCATTGAACTAAGTATACTTGTGTCACCCGTGGGTGTGAAAACAAACCATGTAGAGCTAAGCCAGAGTCTTAATTTAAGCAACACTCTTGTGAGAAACAGAGCATGTGGGGCTCAGACAAAATTTCCAAATATAACATGCAGAAGTGCAAAATTAATTTAATTATTTTTTTAACCGGGGAGGGGACATGTGTGGGGCCCCCTCTCCAGACTCATTCACTGCTTGGGGATCCCATCCCCCGGCCTGGAGCTGGAGTGATGAGTCCTGGGACCCTATCCCCGGGGCGCAGGAAGCAGATATTAAAGAGTGGAGCGGCCAGATGCCTCTAGCAACATGGGTCTCCAGCCATGCGTCGCTTGCTGGCTGGCACAGAAGGATCCTTGTGCTCTCCCCTCATGCAAGAGACACAATCAAGTCAAGGTAACCCACCTTTGCTTTTATTGCTTGGGTGCACTTAGATGAAGAATGTTAAATTGAAGGTAGTAGATATATTAAAACTTCAAGGGGAGGAGTGGTACAGATGCTGCTTTTCAAAGGACAAACAACATGCTTTCGCGCGGACATAGATTCACCCTTTTTTACTAAGGTATAGGCCAAGAAAAGCCAGTCTCAGTGCAATGATGATTACCAGTAAGAAAAAAATGCATTTCTTGCATATTTCAGTGAACATGTATCCTTTTGATACACAGTACATTTGTAGCAAACAAATTCACACCTAGATAATTGTTATGCCTAAAATGTTCTTGACTTTCATTGAGGTTCAGAAGCTTTACTGAAGATTAGTAATGAAAAATAATTAAACTATTTTTCATCCACTATTCATTTGGTCTCACCCACATTTTCATGCTGAAATATTTCTTTAAGTTTGGAATTTTATGTTAAACATGCTCAATAGTTGGTCAAATAATGCAATGAAACTCCCCACACACATTTATTTAATCAGCCATTTTCCTTTGCTGGCCTGCTATGTCTGTATTTTACTAAATGCAACTGGACACATCTATGAAGTTAAAAATAAACATTGCTTTTCTCTATACACTTACCTGTAAAACCAAAACCATTTCAAATGGACCAAAGACTCGTTGGAAACAACGACCCCTTCACCCGAGGGGCCACACACTGTATAACATCAAGAGCATTGTTCTTTATGCCTTAGATAATGTGACAGTATTCTACTTTCCTATTTTTCTTAATAACAATTGAGGTGCATTACTTACATGATCAGTGAAAAACAATGTTTTTAGTTTCTCGTCTGCAAAGGACATCACCGTTTTATTTACATCATTCCTTTTGCTCCTTCCTGGAAAATTGGAGCATGCTATACTTAGTTTCACTCTGTCAGCAATTTATTATGCATTGTAAATTCATCATAGGCTATAAATATCTGCAATGCTTCCCACAGTGACTGCCGTTCTGCTACTTGTTTCTTACTAGGACAATTACATTAGAGAAATTGCAACTTTCCGTCACTGTACCAGCTGAAGTGCCAATAATATTAGAGAGAGCAGAGAGAGGTACATATGCATTTATGAAAAGTATCAGGTTATTTGCCATTACAGTTACTGTTTTGTGTGGTCATATGCATGCAAGTTGTCTGAAGTTCCAAGATTTGTTTAGGTGAATAATAATATTAATGATTTATTCCCCCAGTAAGTTTACAGCAATAATGTCAATAGTTCACGACATTCCCAATAGATGCTGTAAAGTAAACTTTAATGCCTAGAACTGGTGAAGTAGAAATATGTTCTGTTTTTGCCCCCGCTTCATGTCTTAAACACATGGAGGGGTTGGAAGAGTATATTTTTCACTGCTCCAAAGGCATAGCTCTATGAATGGACCCACTCTCAGGCTTCAGAATTTGCAGCTTCTAAGGCCCATCCAAAACCAGGTCTCACTCAGGACCATTTTGAGTTAGTAATGGCAGCACAGATTATTTTATTGTAAGAATTTGGGTTACTGGTTGAGCGGGGGTGAAACCCCACTCGAGCAGCAACCACACCCCTTGTCTGGGTGAAGTCACAACCAAACCTCAAACTCACCTATGCTCTATCCTCTGGTAACTTGGCACAGAGCAGTCAGGCCTAACTTAGAGACAATTCATAAAGTATTTATGCAGCACTTCAAGCAGTAATAAAGTTAAAACACAGCCCATGAAAAATCTTACACCAATTTAGAAAAATAGAGTAAAATGTAATAAATAATTTGATAACAAAATGCTAAAAATCGAATTATTAGAACCAGAGATATGCAATTTTAAAGATTTAAGAAAAATTGCACTGAAAAGCACAAAGCCCCACTCACAGTTATCTGGTCGTGCAAGACTGGGTGAAAGTCACAAGTGCAGGCCGACCACATTGGAGTATGGGTCAGATAGAGGGTCCAGGTTAGTCCTGCTGAAAGAGTTACCTTCAAAGTCTAGCACAATGAGTTCGATTCACTGTGAAAGGAGGCTCAAGGAGCAGGGAGAGCGCTGTGAATGGTTGTCGACGTAACGCGAAAAGCAGGCTGGGTGGCAAAAGACGCTTGTCACAGTAGCACAAAGTTCCTGTCAGCATCACAGATGGTTCTCACTCGAGCTTTGAGCTAGCAGTAACTGCGAGCTGTTGATGCTGCAGTGCAAAGGGCAGATATTGCGCTGCCTGGTGTTGGTGGCGTTCGCTGTAGTGCAAAGAGTCCGGTTCACTGGAACTTTGTGTTGGTGGGATGCACAGTGGCAAGATGTTGGCACAAATGGGCCCATTCGAAAAGAGCCCATAAACTTCATGGGAGTTCAACTGAGGCCATATCAAGTGTTCAGTACCTGAGGGGCACCCCTTGGGGGTCAGAAACTCACTCCAGCATAGGCCAGGAGGGCTCAGGCAGGTCCAATTACAGGTCTAGGCAACAGATCCAGGCAGCAGGTGCAGGTGCAGAGAGTCTCTAGAGCTTGTTATGTCCCTGTAGCTCAAAACAGGAGTTCAGCTGGTTGACCCTTAGAGTCACATCAGCCTGGGATGAAGGGTGCAGGTTCAATCTTCCTTCTCAGCAAGTAGTGCAGCAGAGCAGCAGGGCAGTAGAGTGGCTGTCCTTCTGGCAACAAAGCCTCACAGCAATCCTTCTTCTGGGTGTACTGAATAGTTGGTGTTGGAGGTCCAATATTTATGCCTGGTGCCGTCTTTGAAGTGGGAGAAACTTCTAGAGGACTCACTTTGAAGTGCTCAGATTTCCTGCTTCCTCTGTCCTAGCTCCAGTCTGACTATAGGAGGTATACAATTCTTTGTATAAGGCAGGACACAGCCTAGTCAGGCGTATGTGGGGGTGTGCTCAACTCTGCCCTCCCATCCCGCCAGTGATGACCCATCTAAGCACACCTAAGCACTTTATTGTGTGAGGATGTCTAGGGGGAAAGCAAAAAGACCAACTGCCAGCTACACTCATTCATTTGACCCAAAGACAGACTGCAGGAACTAAATGGCTAAGGCAGGAAAATGACAACTTTCTACCAGTGGCATTTTCAAAATTGTAACCAAATATCCGACTTCATTGTAAAAGAGGATTTTTCATTACAATTCCAAAGACCCCAAACATGAATTGTTTACCTGTTCCCTTTTGGAAGTCACAGTTTATTAACCCCTTCGGTGCTTATGACGAGACCAGCTCATCATGAGTCACAGTAGAGCTGTGCTCATGACGAGCTGGTCTCGTCATAACAGGTGCGCACCGCCCACGCGTGATTAATTTCCCGCCTGTGCTGGAGAATTAATGAGTGGGCGGGTTTGTGACGAGACCAGCTCGTCATGAGCACAGCTCCACTGTGACTCATGACGAGCTGGTCTCGTCACAAGCACCGCGGCGCCGCATTCACCCCCCCGCACCCCCGCACCCGCGGGGGAATTACCCCCGCAGCGAAGGGGTTAACTGTAATAAGGTAACTCCAATGTTATCCTATGGGAGAAGCAGGAATTACAGTAGTGAAAAACAAATTTAAGAGCTTTTCTCTATCAGGGTTGTATTGCACCCTGCCCTGTGGCTGTTTAGGGCTTACCCTAGCAGTGACTAATATGTATTAAAAAGGCAGAATTGAGCCTAGCAAAAGGTTTATTTTGTAAAGTCGAAATAAATTTAAAACTGCACACATAGGCTGCAATGGCAGGCCAGAGACCGGTTTGCAAGGCTACTTAAGTGGGTGGCACAACAAGTGCTGCAGGCCCACTAGTAGCATTTAATTTAGAGGCCCTGGGTGTATGTAGTACCACTTTACTAGAGACATATAGGTAAATTGATGATGCCAGTTGGGGACAAGCCAATGTTACAATGTTTTAATGAGTGAGGGCACACATTTTAGCGCTGGTTAGCAGAGGTAAAGGGCACAGAGTCCTAAGGCCAACAAAAATGAGATCAGAAAAATATGGAGGAGTAAGGCAAAATGCCACCCCATGGCTGACAGGTCTGACATTTATTGAATAGTCACTGGAGATGCACTTAGTTGTGAAAGTTGGAACTTTAGGCCTATTATGAAAGTCAATCATTTGGGCCATGGAAGACAATCTTCTGCAAGGTACAAGAGCTTCTCACACAGGCAAATGCGAGCTCCTCTTACAGTATGTCACTCATAGAACCTGTTTCTTTCAGCACAGGGGAAGAGAGAATATGTTTCTTCATATAGCCGTTCGTAGCAAAGTGGATGGGTGCACCAACAAGAAGTCCAAAGCGTTTCCAATATGTTAATTTCTAATATGCTTATTTATTTTCATCCAACAATCCCAACAAAATCCAGCCCAACTTGTTTCATTCCAACTACTAATAGAACTTCGTCAGGGCTTATATACCAGTGATTCTTAACCTGTGGTCTGGGGACCGGGGGAGGGGCGGCGCATAGTGTACTCAGGGGGTCCGTGACTAGACAAAGTATGTGATCCAGTCCGTACCATAATTTTTGCTCAATCCTCAGTTCTTCAAAGAAAGCAGAATGCATCCTGTAGATTTCAGTGGGATCACCAGCTCTGGTAACCTTCCTCACTTTAAAAATAAAATATTCTTAATATTGATTTCAGTGGGATCCCCCTTCAAAGCATATAGACATCCCTTACATTGGCTCAGAGTAAAAAATGCATGTTTTTAAAATTCCGTTTTTTAGCATTTAAATATATTCATAACGCTTAATTTACAACTGTTCTTCTTCCACATAAACCTGTGCAGGCTCTGAAAAGTGCATTTTAGCTGCTGCTAGTAGTTCCCAATTTCAAATTTTCATCGGAAAAAAGGATTACATTTTTCTGTTCTGGTAAATAAAACATTAAATAGTCTTCTATTAAACTTTATGATGGTGAAAACCTTTGAATATTTTAAATTATAACTAAAATCAATACTAATCTAGAGGGGATGTTGTGTCATACCAGTTAGGCTAGAGTTTGAATCAATCATTCTCACCTTTTGACTCTGGAGTATTAGGCGCTTTACAAAATCACAACCATTTGGTCATCGCATATGGATGATATATACCCTAACATGTGGATGTACAAAAATTATGAATATTACATTGTATGGGCTTAGATTAATTTTTTAGTCTTTTAAATTATCAGAACAGTAGCGGGAAAAGAACTCATGAGGGGATTTGCAAGGTTTTTACTGATGTACTCTGCCAATGTGCCATACCCCCTTCTTTTGACTCACTCTGTCCTATTGCCGGAAATCACTATACCTACTCATAAGAAATGACACAAGTATTGATAAATATCAATTTCAAATGTAATATTAATTATAAATGTTCAATATAAATGATTCCGAAAAGAAAGAAGCAAAATCTATTAACAATTAAACTGCCGGCAAAACAGGGAAAATAATTTAAAAAGAACACCAGGAAATTCTTGAAAACCAACTAACTTCAAAACAGAATAGTATTACTACAGATATGTAGACACACCAGGTTAAATGCTATAAAAAAGAACGCACTGTTATTAGCACAAGCCCTCCACAAATGTTTGCCATAGCAAATTGGTGTGGTTTAATGTTTGCAAACTACAATTTAAAGATTAAAAAAAGAATTCTGAAGATCCCAAGATCGGTGTCCTAAAATTATCCGACTTAGCCTCGTCCCTTTCAGGGAGCTCAGAGAAAAACAGGAACAAATGAAAAATCATTGGATTATTGTTATGTGCACAGTAACTGAAAAATCATAAATTAACCACCAGGTCAGAACAAGTGGAAAATGGAACCAGTAATTTGCTCGAAATAAAGAATTCCGTGTATAATTTGACTCGGCAAAATCAGGTACATGAGGTTATTGCCCAGTCAATGGAGTAAACTCATAGTGGCCAGATCACGTGCGGCGATACAAGCAGAAAAATTATTTGTGGTTAGTATCCTGCACATAAAGCTGCATCACATTGAGTAGCCTTTAAGTGTTATCAGTTGGGCAGACTTTAGAGTAGGAGATTTTTCCTGCGATTTTACTTGAGACTATTACATTTAAATTTGTGTACCTACAAATGCAGCCTGTAGATTGATTCCAGGGGAAAATCCTTCAAGAGGAGGCTTATTTGTGTTTGTGTGTGTGTGTGTGTGCGCACGCGGGTGCACTCGGTCGTGTGTGTGTCACGCGCACTCGTGCGTGTGTGTGTGTTACAGATGAGTATTTTTGTACAATAGACCTTGCCATTATTAATTATGACAATATTTGTATATAATGTTCAGGGCCACTGGAATTATGTGTTTGTGCAGCCACAGTATTTTCCACATAATTTTAGATGTGCCACATTTGCCACATAATCTATCATCTGATGCATAATCTGTACATTTTAACCCAAAATTTTATTTTAGATCAAATGGTTCAAAAGTTACTAAAAACGCAGCAAAACGTGTTGTTTTGCAGTGGAAGGCCCTTAGCAAAGGATTACTGGTCACCTTTCTGTTGCTTATTGCTACACTTGGGTGTTATACTGGTACTAATGAGATTCAACCAATGCCCATACCATGTGAACAAGTGTAAAAATGTCAAAATAATGTAGTGATACTCTTACAAAATGTGCCACATTTTGCCGCATAATTTGCCTTTTCTTGCTGCATAATTTACTGAACCCTGCCATATAATGTGACCCTCCTCTGCCGCATAATTCCAGTAGCCCTGATTAGGTTTGCTTACATATATTAGTGCAGCAATGTTAATGAGTCTTCACTTTTACCGCTCTCATTAAAGTTACATGATTTTTCCTCTGCACATGTGTTATGTAATATTCTTCACAAAAGCAAATTCTTTGGAAACTTTTTCAAAAGCTCCATGTCTGTTGGGATTTGCATATGCGTATACTCTCCAAGCATGAACCTAAACAATATTCTCGTAATTTCAGAATCACCAGAGCTTTTAATGTCTTTAAAATTTTGAATTTAAATTTATCATTTCCCCTTCAGAGTGACAAGAGTTACTACAAGTATGGGAGTAACAGTGCTTTAAACATGAACAACATTGCTGTTATGCATGCATGCTGGAACTCCGTTATTGTTTGTAGTCATTTAATACTCCAGCAGCAGTAGCTGTTTCCCAGAAATTCAGTGTGCTATCCTTTGGTACGTTATGTGGTTTCAGGGATATGCAAAGTTGCTGAATATCGCAAGACTCAACTTTGCGAACTCTATGTTAAAAAATCTCTACGAGGTTGGCGAAGTGAAAAGCTTGCAAATGTTTTAAAAGAAACAAGCATTGGCAAAGCCCTTTGGAAACCATTGGCTTTGCCAATGGTTTTAGCCATGCTGCATTTCCCCTATGCTGTGCAGCATGGCTAAATCATAGCTAAAAAAAGGAAAAGAGCCTATGATGCAACCAGCTGCGCTATTTTGTAGGCACTCGCAGCTAGCATGTGCTTACCTACAAAATAAATCAAGCAATTCTCTTTTATTACTTTTTGATTACTGATCTGAGTTGGATCATGGAGGGGATGAGGAGAAGCATTCGGGCAGAGAAACAGCAATACGAGCGCACTAGACAGGAAGAAGTACACAAAGGAGACAGCTGAAAAACACATACACTCATTTGGAGAGCTTAAGCAAAACAAAAAATGTAGCGACTTAAAAAGGAGCAGTGAAAGGACACAAATAATGTGTTCATGCTTGAGGGGAGGGACAAACACATAAAGAGGAAGTAAAACCCACACTAGCTAATGAATAAGAAGAAAGCAAATGAGAGTGCCAATCAAGCCAACCAATGGTAAGTATCGACATCTAAGTCCACTTTTAGAAGACAATATTTCACGCAAAAGACAACAAATGCTATGACTAGTAGGCAAGACTTAAAAAAGGCAAATTTAGTGTCCCTTCACTTGCTATGGGAAACTGTTCACACTGTTGAGAAGGGCCACTTAGTGAAGTGGGTGGGTTGCAGTTGTTTGACAGAAGTTCAATGTCCCTTGCAACAAGAACCTAGCCCCCCACCAAGGTTGAAATATCCACTCCCATGCTGTGCCCTCTCTACCTTTTAATTCCCTGAGCTGTCCCCTGCTGAGGCACACATTGTACATTGACCTCCACTCTTTTTTTCCCTATTGCCCAATCCTCTCACTAAACCGCATAGCTCATCAGAGAAAGTTGCAGCCAGCCAATCATTGTAGTTCCTGCAGCAGAAAATCTTGATCTTCAGTGGGCCAGTTGTGTCTGACTCTCTCCTTGGGCACCTTCACCAACACAAAGTTTCCTGGCTGCATGTGAAGAAAGCACCTTCACTCACCACTAATTTGGAACACTGACTGCCAAACATTTGAGAGGTTTCCGGAGTTTTTCTCCATGTCGTGTGTGTGTGTGTGATCCAGCGCCAATCCAATATTTATCAGAGATCAATACTCAATACATCATGATACAATGGCCCATACACATTCACCCAGAATCCCTGATGCGCTGGGGTCAATTTTTATGCTCGATCAATTCTTTTCCTTTCATGGGTCAAATTTTGACATCATAACTAATGTTATCGGCACGTTCCCCCTCTTTCTCTCCTGCCAGCCTAAGATCTAACCACACCCCTAAAGGCACCCCAATTATACCCTTAAACTAACATGTCCATCCCACAATTGTTGCGAACATCACGAAATCTCGTAAAGGGATACTGGTGGGTTTGGGAGGTGGCGTTGTCACACCATAGTGACTTCACTTTTCTTTCAACTGCCCTATTGCTCATATCCATTCCCAGGGTATGATTCTCAGTTCGTTCTCACTTTATTACATATAATACAAAGTTGATCTATTTCATTCATTTCTTTAACATCATCAGCAGTCTGTTTCTCCGGTCCCACGCTTGATCACTGGTTTTGGCAGTCGTTCGACATTCTGGCCTTCACCCTCCTCATGTCATCTGCGGTGTACTGCACGTTTGTCTTGCTTCTGACAGAGCAACTCGCTTCTTGTGCTTTCCCCCTCCCTTTTTTAGCCATCTTTAATAAGATGGCTGCTTCATCTAGCACAGTAAAGTAAATAAAAATGAACATATATTAATTATATGATAATGAAACCTTCACTGTTTACCATCCACTTTGCACTATTCCCCATTAATGTTACTTAGCATAAGCTTTGTGCAAAAGCGGCATTATTCGTTAGTGTAAACAGAATGCAACATGCAATTTACTGAAGCATAATGCGGCCTATTTATCCAAAGTTTCTCGTTTTCCCAAATCACAAATGTTATTACAATTTTATTTTGTTTACGTGTTAGTTCAGACCTGTGCAAAGCAATTTCCCTCATGTTTGTGTGGGGTGTACATTAGTTTTCAACAACTATATACTGTTAGTACGTATTATGGGGGTATCAGATCCGAGCAGGTTTCATTTTTGCGAAATCCTGCTCCATCAATTCCCCCTCTGATGGCTTAAAGAGGCCATCATAAAATACCTACCATACCGAGTGCCATCTTTAATCATTTATATTTCTGTATTCTTCACTCTTTTTATGGCACCCTCATCCAAATCTTTGATCAAGTCATAGTATTCTCCTTTCCTTTCCTCTAATTCTATTTCTTCTCTTTTTCTCTTTCTTGCTTTTCGTTTATTCTTTGATTCTATCATTTCTTTTCTTTTGTTCTTACTCTTACAACACTTATATGTTGTTATTATTACTAAGATTATTAATGCTACTGAAACCATTGGTATTATTATTATTCCTAATATACTACTTCCAAAGGTAGAAAACCATCTACCTATGGTGGAAAAACTTTTACTCAGTCTCTCCCAAACACCATCAACCTCCAGTTGAGTCAAATCTTCATGTAATTTTGTAATATTCTTTATATATCCCTCAATTCCTTTGCTTTTATCAGGGATATATGTGCAGCAATGTTGGACTTTCAACATTCCACAGACTCCACCCTCTTTTGCCAATAATATATCAAGGGCAAGTCGATTTTGCAAAACCATTGACCTAATTGCAACCATTTCCGTGTCAATCATCAAGAATCCACCTGCGGTATCTGTAGATAACCGATCAACCACTGTAGACAATTTTAGAATTTTATGTGAATTCAGAACGACTCCAACTGAGGGTATCAGTGCACCAAAAATATCTCCTACTATTTCTGAAAAACTTGCTATTTTGTTACGTGTTAGTCCTTGCTTTACTTCATTCAGTTTATGACTGTTTTGATCCATGTGATAGACCTTGGGGAAGACAATGGCAAAATAACAACTACCATACCAATGTGCAGGCAGCTTATAATAGGCTTTCTTACCACACACATAATAAATCCCTGGAAAAACAGGATCAGTTCCACCTTTCAATCCCCAACCTCCATTGATCTGAAAAGTATGCTCACATTCACTAGAACCAATAAAATAATAATTATAGTTAGTTTTCGTTCTAAGCAAACACATTTTTCCCTTCTGTGACCAGTCCAGGGACATTGCAGTGTACCTTTCGCCTTTTTCATAACTTCCTTCCCTAAAGTCCCATGGTGGTACCCGTGACTTTTGTTCAGCAGCTTTCCTTTTAAAACTCCCCTTTCTATCTTCTACCATTTCTATGAAAATTCTCTCTTCTACCCGCAAGCTACAGGTTAAATTATTCTTATAAGCATATTCTATGTCTAAGGTTTTAGTGATATGGAAAAATTCCCCCATATATCGCGCATTTTTAGCACTCAAAACCTTATTTAGTCCTTTAATAATAGGAATTTCAGAAAATACTAAATCTATATTAGAAAAATAGTATTCGAGGTTTCCCGTCATGTAAAACAGGCTTGTGAGTATACTGCAAGACACACCGTAGGTTAACGGAAGGTGATGATAAGTCACCCCCTCTGAGACAGACGAAGGTAATTGCATGCACACGTAACAATCACTTACATTCATTGTGTTAATATACTCGGTGAGTAATTTTGTAAAGACATTTAACGAGAAATCACTAATTGATTTATCATGATGTAGAATACTTCCATCCAACGGTTCTAAGTTCGTATTAGGAATCTCATTAGTAACATCACTCATTCTTTCGATATATTATTAGTATTGTTTCCATTATTAGTTATCATTAGAATAGGTACAAGGACAGTTAATATTAACCATATAAATGTTAACATCAAGACACTACAGAAGCAAGCTTTAATACATCTACGTTTAAGACTAGATTTTGGAAGTTCACTCACTTCTGCTTCAGCCATTTTTCTAATAAAAAATTAAAAAATCTATCTAATCCTATAAATTCCAAGCTGTTTCCAAAAATCCCCCCCAAAAAAGTAGTGTAATCCTACATTTCAAGGCTTTCGTCTTTACCCCCTTCTTTAGTTTTTTTGCTTCAGTTTTCTCAGAGTCTTTGTTTTAGTTTTCTTTTAATCAGCAAGGTTGCACCTTAATTTTTTTTTTCAGTTCCTTAAGGAGGTCTTAGTTTGCTTTCATCAACTTGCTCAGTGTCAGATTTATCTTTCTCTTCACTTGGACCTGAACTTTCGATTTTTTCTAGAATAACGTAGGTCCATTCAGGTGCTCTGAACTTCCTGTTGGGTATTCTCACTCTTCTTGTTTTTCGTACTAATTCTCTTCCTGACTCTTCTTGTTCTGTCTGACTTGAGATCTCATTGCTTTGTTCTGGTCTTTTTCTTAACCTTCTTTTCACAAGAGTGTATTTTAGTCTTTTCACTCCACTTGGCCACTTCTCATACTTTCTGGGTTTCTTTGCTTTGATCAATTGGTCATTTTCTGCATTTGTTTCACAAGTTCTTTTATTTGTTCTTATTTCTGATTGTTCTTCTTCCTGAGTTTCAGTCTCTTGTGGTTCTTCGGATTCGGCAATAACTTCTCTTTCGACTGTAAACTCACTTCCTTCTGGATCAAGAACAATCTAATCTGTTTCAAGCTCTGCTGGGAGTTCACTTTCTTCTGGATCAACAGTAAACTCGCTTCTTTCTGGCTCAAAGGCAGTCTCTCGAACCCTGGAATCTTGTGCCCACTTTACTTGACTTGTGCTTGGTTGTTCACCATCTGGTTGTTCGTCAGAATCTCTCACTCTAGATTCATCAGCTTCACACACTTCAAGCACTGGTCTTTGTTTTTCTTTCACCAGTTGTTGCTCCTTTGGTCTTTCAAGTGGATCAAGGGTTCGTTTGGTATGGCTTGCATGAATCCAATTTGGCAAGCCAGCACACTTCACTGCCGTTGTCGTCACCTGTATGATTTGATAAGGTCCGTGCCACCTGGGTTCCAAACACGATTTTCTTAAGTGCTTCTTGATAAATACCCATTCACCAGGATTCAGATCATGGGCTTGATTTCGATGTATCGTTGTGGCTTCTTCTCCAACCTGGTGAGACACAGAACGTACCAGTTCAGCCAATCCTCTGCAATAGTCAAGCACTAGATCATCAGATATACTCATCAGTTTGTTTGCTGGTATATATGCTTGTCTCATTGCTCTTCCCATGAGGATTTCATGAGGACTTAATCCAGTCTTTTTGTCAGGAATACTTCTTAGACTCATCAGTACCAGGGGTAAAGCGTCAGGCCATTTCAGTGATGTGAATGCACACACTTTCCCTAATCTTGATTTTATAGTGTTGTTCAATTGCTCAACTACTCCAGAGGCTTCAGGTCGATAGGCACAATGCAGCTTCTGCTCAATGTTAAATGCTGCACAAATTAGCCGAATTATCTCATTATTGAAGTGTGTTCCTCTATCTGTCTCCAAAGTGACTGGAATTCCGAATCTAGGGATCAGCTCTCTCAAAAGTAATTTAGCCACTGTTAGACTATTGTTTCTTCTCGTGGGATAGGCTTCCACCCAGCGAGAGAATAGACAAACAATGACCAATACGTATCTCAGCCCATTACAGGGGGGAAGCTCAATGAAATCAAGCTGAAGCCGGGTAAATGGACCTCCTGCTCTCCCAATGCGTCCCCAACTTACAACTGCCTTTCTGCCTGGGTTTTGCTGCTGACAGATCACGCACCTTTGACAAAGGCTTTCTGCAATGACCCTGAACTTCGGATTATACCATGACTGCTTGAAGAGTCTGATCATTGCATCTCTTTCAACATGTGCAATTCCATGGTAAACTGTGGCCATATGGGAAAGTAAGGAATCTGGTAACACTGGTCTCCCATCAAGATAAACCCTCTGTTCTTTTGCTACATCCTGTCTTGTTCCATCTTTCCTTTTCCTCATCACTTGCTTCTTCCTGCATCTGTCTAACTTCTTCCCATGTTTCAAATGTGGTTGTAAACAAAAGATGGCATTCCGTTTTTCCCCTATCATTTGACCTGTTCAAAGCCATTGTATTTTGTGCACAGCAACGTGCTATTTGGTCGGCATATCTATTGCCCTTTGTCACATAATCATCTCCTGATTTATGTGTGGCACATTTGACTACTGCAATTCTTTTGGGCAATTGCAAAGCATCCAACAGTTCTTTTACAGTTTTACCATTTCTAATGGGGTGTTGGACTTGGCCCTTTTTGCAGGGTCATCCCTGAACTTTTTGCCTTCCTCCTGTATTTTCTCTGACCTGTTTCTGTTGGTTTTATGACTCTGGGCACTTTACCACTGCTGATCAGTGCTAAAGTGCAAATGCTCTCCCTATTGTAAAGTGATGTAATGGATTAGTGACTCCATGATTGGATTATTTGATTTACTTGTCAGACCCTAGTATAGTGCACCATGGGTGCCCGGGCCTGTAAATCAAATGCTGCTGGTGGGCTTGCAGCACTGGTTGTGCCACCCACAGAAGCAGCTTGTAAAGTGTAGCTCAGGCCTGCCATTGCAGAGCCTGTGTGCAGTCTGTGATTGCCATGTCGACTTGGCAAGTGCACCCACTTGCCAGTCCCTAAACCTTCCCTTTTCTGCATATCAGACACCCCTAAGGTAGGCCCAAGGGCAGGGTGCCTTGTATGTAAAAGGTAGGACATGCCCTGGTGTGTGTTGCATGTCCTGATAGTGAATTACAGCCAATTTCGTTTTTCACTATTGCAAGGCTACCTGTTCCCATAGGCCAGAATTGGCAGCTTGATTATAACATCTTATAATCCTAACTGACCCAGAGAACATGGTAGACATTCGAATTTAGTATGCCTGAACTCAGAATGATAAAATATATCTTTTAGTGAAGTTGGTTTTAACATTCTGTGTTTGAAAATGCCACTTTTAGAAAGTAGCTATTTTCTTACCTCACCATCCAGCCTGCCTCTGCTAGCTTGTGTATTGTATGTCTGGTTTTGTGAGTGACAAGGGCTGGGGGGCTCCAGGAGACAGGGTGAGTCAGCACAGGGCTGAATAGGCCTATCTGCATGTAGAGTGGTGGGATGAGTAGCACCTGGGCCTGAATAGGGCTGTGCCTGCCTTCCACAATGCTGGCTCCACCTCCTGTGGTGTGTCTGATGACCCTGGCCCACACTGACAAAGGACGAAGTTGTGCACTGGCAGAATGTACCCAGAACTGGTTTGGACTAGGTACAGGACCCTCTGCCTTCAGAGGACAAAGGATTTATGGGTATAAAAAGGGGGACCCAGACCCCAGAACTTTAGATCACTTCTGGAACAACAAGACAAACCTTTGCCAAGGAGAAGAACCAAGGAAGCTGCAGCAGTTTTGGACTGCCCCTCTGCCAGTGTGCTGTTTGCTGGGTTGGCCTGTAGTGGTCTTCATTGCCAAGGAAAGGAGAAGGAACTTTCAAAGAACTTTCATCATCTTGCAGAATATTTCTCCAAGGGCTTGAACTAGAGCTTGCCTCCTGCTGAAGTCTCAGGGCTACAAGACTTCACCACCAGCTCCCTCCTGAATTCCCTTGCTGGGGATTCTGTCTGCAGAAGCCTGCATGTCGCTGGGAGCTGGAAGCGTGACTCAACGAGAAGTAGCGTGTCGCAGCCGTTGCCGTCGCATCGCCGGAGAAGCGAGTTGCCACCGCAGAGGTCGCCGCCGCATCACCAGAGAAGCGTGTCTTCGTCGCAGCTGCCTGCCGTCGCATCACCGGAGAAGCGTGTCGCCGTCGCAGCTGCCTGCCGTCGTATCACCGGAGAAGCGTGTCGCAGGGCCTGTCGCGGCTCCAAAGGTACAGAATTCGCCACATGGCCGTCGAGCGTGCACGCATCATCTTCACGTCGTCGCGTAGCATCAAGAGCGCACTCTCATCGCATCGCAATGGATCGTCGCACCGCATCGAGGCGCCTGCTCGCCGCATCGTCCTCCCTGCGGACCCATTGTTTGTTTTGCGTTACGCATCCAAGGTACTTTTGTGAGAAACGTGTCGCAATTATCATCATCTTGAACTAAGTTACTTCTACCATCTTTAAGTCTATTTTGAGTACAGTAATGTGGATTTTTGTCGTTTATGGTCTTGTGTTAAGTCTATATAAAGAATACTTATTTTTATAAAACCTGTGTGGTGTCCATCTGTAGTGTTTTCACTGTATTACTGTATGTGTTCACAAATGCTTAACACACTGCCTCTGAGATAAGCCTGTCTGCTCGTGCCAAGCTACCAAGGGGGTGAGCAGGGGTTATCCAGTAGGGTAATCCCCTTTCCCTGACTTAGAAGCAAGGGTCCCTATTTGGACAAAGGTGTATACCATTGCCAGCTAGAGACCCCCAGTTCTAACATGGGGGAACCTGAGGAGGTCAGGAACCCCCTTTGCATCCATAGCTGGCCAAAATCAGGAACAATTCCGAATCCGTATTGACTGTCTGTAAATATTGTTACTTTTAGACTTTTGGCAATTTTACATGCTCTATTCAGAGCTATCAGCTCAGCTATCTGGGCGGAGTTTACTCTCCTCAAATAGGATGCTTCAAGGACCCCTTCTATGGTGCAAACAGCATAGGCAGAACATAATTCACCCTTTTCATTTCTCAAACAAGATCCATCAACAAACATTTCACAATCTGATTCCTCCAAGGGACAATCTTCTATGTCTGGCCTATGATTGGTGCAAAATTCAGTCACATCCAAACAATCATGATCAGCTTCCTCTCTCACTTCCTCACACCGAGAATCTGGCAACAAAGTTGCTGGATTCACAGTCGTGCACCTTACCACAGTCACGTTTTCAGCACCCAGAATCACTCTCTCGTATTTAGTCAGTCGACTAGATGTCAAATATTGAGTCCTGGTTCGGGTTAAAAGAATCTCAACAGTGTGTGGCACATACACTTTGATATCCCATCACAATTAGTTCACTCTGCTCCAGACTCATTCAAGTCGCTGCTACTGCTTTTAAGCATCCTGGCAATGCTGCAGCCACCGAATCCAATGTAGCCGACAAATATGCTACTGGTCGTCGTGCCATTCCATGATTCTGTGTTAAGATTGAGAGTGCACACTCATCTCTCTCACAACAATACAATGCAAATTCTTTTGAATAATCTGGCATCCCCAATGCAGGTGCATGACACAAACTACTTATTAATTTTACAAACGCTTCCATACTTTCATCATCCAAGACAATCGGATCCTTCACATCTTTTCGTGTTAACCTCTGTAGAGGTTTTGCAATCACTGAGAAACCACAAATCCACTGACGACAATATCCAACCATTCCCAAGAACATACGCACTTCTTTCTGTGTCTTAGGTGGACTCATTTGTTTGATTACGCTGATTCTTTCTGGAGTTACCTTTCTGACTCCCTTTTCTATTTTGTGTCCAAGGTACTGTACTTCCTGTTTACAAAATTGCAAATTTGCTGGGGATACTTTGTGTCCTTTTTCTGCCAAATGGTTCAATAAAGCAATTGTGTCTGTCACACATGCCTCTTTTGTCTTTGATGCCACTGATAGGTCATCAATATATTGAACCAAAACCAAATTACCTGCCATGACTAGAGTCTCTAGACATTTTTTCAAAATCTGATTAAAAATTGAGGGGCTTTCTGTGTACCCTTGAGGAACTCGGCACCATGCCAAAACACGGTCTCCGAACCGGAATGCAAACAAATATTTGCTTTCCGGATGCAAAGGAATTGAAAAAAAGGCTTGGCACAAATCAATAACTGTGTACCATTCAGCATCACATGAGATCTGATAAAGAATCACAGCTGGATTTGGTACTACTGGACAACATGGTGCAACAATCTTATTAACTTTGCGTAAATCCTGCACTATTCGGTACTTCCCAACTTGGCTTTTTGATACCTATGATAGTGAATTACAAGGACTGCTCATTACCTCTTTTAAAATTCCTTGTTCAATCATTTGGTCGATCACAGAAGTAACTCCTGCAATTACCTCTGGACTCATTTTATACTGTGGTGTGTTTGGATATTTAGCACCATCCTTTACTGTAATCTGAATGGGGTCTACATTTGTCATTAAGCCAATCTCTTTTCCTGAAAAATCCCACACATCAGATTTCACTGCATTTTTTAATTCTTCAGGCAAATTTTCTTCTGTAAGAAGTGAATACAATTCATCCACTTCTGTTCCTTGCTTCGCTAACATCATTTTAAATTCAACATCCTCATCAGGGGTCTGAAATGCAATTCCATCTGGTGTACAATAGATGGTGCAATTAATTTTGCATAGCAAATCTCTTCCCAAGAGATTTACTGGGCTTTAGTCACATACCACAAACCGATGCATATCTTTGAAGTTACCAATGTGAACTTCGATTGGATTTGTAACAGGTGTTCTAATGTGCTTATTTAGACTCCTACAACTTGGATTGTTTCTCCCGAGAGGGGTAGGTTTGGAATTTCTGCTGCTCTCACAGTAGAACGGGTAGCACCAGTGTCCACTAAAAATGTAATGTCATTACCTTCCACCTTTCCGTCAACAAATGGACCTGACTGATCTACCGCCAAAGATGCGCCAAGCACGCACTCTTCCTCCCCCCTCAGGCACCGTCATTGAGATGAGTCTGAATCACTCCCATTGCACTGCACCCAATACTGTGGAATCACACCTTGCTTCTTACCAACCTGGTCACCTCCGTGATATCCAGTGTTCACACTGTACCTCTGCACTTGAGCATTCACATTATTTGGCATGGGAGCTTGCGGCACCTGTAACTGGTGAGTAACTATCTGTTGCTGTTGATTTACACCCACCTCATTCTGCATCTGCGGAATCAAATTTTGATTTCCCCCATTAATCTTTTTAGCAGATCTACACTCATTCTTCCAATGTCCAAGCTTTCCGCATGCATGACAAGGAAATTTCTTCATAGCTTCTTCTTTACTCATTTTTCCCCTTCCTCTGCCTCCACTGAAATTCTGTCAATTTTGATTCTGACCATTCATCTGATTACTGGTTTGAGGATTATTATTTACTTCTTGCTGTTCTGCCACTTTCACCTGTGCCCACATCTATTTCTCTTTTAACTTTTTATGTCTTGATTCAATATCGTCACTACAATACTTTGCATACCTCAAAATTTCATCTATCGTTTTGCTCTGCCAGCAAATTAAATGCTGTTGAATCATATTACTAATATCTGGCTTTAATCCGAACACAAAACGATACACGAAATGTCCCATATCTTTGTCTCCAATATTTTCAAATCCACTATACTGTTTGAATACCTGCAACAACCTTTCATAATAGGCATGCACTGATTCTTTTGGTTCCTGTGTGGTCCTGTCAATTTTAACCCAATCGGTTTCCTTTTGGGACATTTTTCCCTTCAGAAATGTGATTACCTGATTGTACTTTTTCATCACCTCCTCTGATGGTGCACCTGTTTTAGCATCCCTAGGATATTCATCCTTTGGCCAATCAACTACGATCTTACACTCGGTCCATAAGTCTGCCAGAACAACAATTTCAAACAACCCATCTAAATCTTTTAACAAAACCTTCGAGACCTTCACAAACCTTTCTACCCATTTGTACCATTCTACAGGTTTTTCCCTTAATCTAGGGAAATCATTTGTAAATGATAATATATCCTGTCTTGTCCACGGAACATGAACATATCCGCCACCTGGTACTTCTCTCATCGGACACGCCCTTTCAACCTGTTCTGTTTCCTTTAACGGGAACATAGACACTCCTTTACTTGCTGCTTCTTCCTTCTTTCTTACCCATCTATTTCTCCATCGATCTACATCTCCCCATTACTTCAAAAGGTTCATCAGCTCTTTTATCTGTAACCTTTTTCCGGACGCATTCAAACTTTCCAAATCTTTTTCAGTAAATGCCAATCTGTATGATTTCTGCAATACTTTTGACTCTTCTATGTCTATTCCATACTCACTAGCAGCTTGAGATATTTTCTCATGAAGATTCCTTGCTCTCTAAGTAATGCTTTTACACAAGAACAACAATTCATCATCCCGGTAAGTCCCTAACCTGTCTGGACTGATCGTACCAATAATCATTTCTTCTAAATCTACCTTTAATTGGCTCACATTTAGACTCTTTTGACTCTTTTGATTTTCTTTCTTTTCCCTTTCCTTTATCCAATCATTCAATTCTTCTGATGAAAGACCTGCTGAACTCCCTGTCATTGTAATGACATTTGTCTCTATTCTTCTTGGACTTATTTGCATATCTCTTCTAGGGGTTTCTGTTATCATCTCGCAAACTGGGAGATCCAATAGTGTAACATTCGTGCCAGCCTGTCTTTTCTCATTGATTATCGTCTCCACTCTGCTCCTGACATTAACCATTGGAACTGCTAATGCATGTACTTTAGGTGTATTCGGGTTTTCTCCAAACAAAGGAACTACAGGACCTATTGTGACCGGTACTGTCAACGCCTCTGCATTTAAACTTAACTGGTTTATTTTCTGCATCTGCTCTACATTTGCCTTGTTTAGCATTTCAAACTCCATTTCTCTCATTACCTAGCCATGTCTGCAATCTGTGGGATCAATGGATTTCCCATAAAAGGAGCATTCAGAGTCACCTCAACTGAATTTTCTTGATATGGCGGAGGTCTTTTGATCATAATATCTTCTAATAATTCATCATCAGACTCATTTACACCATCCCTTGCACTTAAGGTTTCTATATTCTTCTTTTTCTCTTTACATTTACTTCCTGTTTACTCATCAACTGTTAAAACTGGGTATAACCCTTCCGTCACCACAGCTCTCCTCCATTGTTTTAGCTTCTCCTCCCTATTCTCGAAAGGATATCTGAACATCATATTCCTGTGACCTCTGTTACCCATTCTATATTCTTCTCTCTCAAATGCCTCAACTTCCCATTCTTCCAACGCTTCATACTGGGTCAACCTTGGGTTCGGTTCTAGTGAATCCATTCGATTTCTCAAATTCTGCAATATCCTTACATTAAATGTACCATACTCAGGAAAAGCTAGAACACCATCATCCTTTGTATACTCCACCCAATTTTCTAACCACATACACGTATGATAACCTCGCTCCAACATCATAAAGGAAGCAGGCGTTTTTGGAGGAGGAATTGAAATTCCCTCTCTAGTCACAATTGGTTTGTCCTTTTTAAAGAAATTCTTTGTTTTCTGTATAAACTTCATTTTACACTAACGTATTTCAGCAAAACAAACAAGGAAACTTTTCCGTAATTCTACTTATTCTACTTGTCAGCTCTTATCCTATACCAGCGCGACACACACCAACCAACCAATCAGAACACCACTGCGTAAGCACAGTCTCAACCAATACTTGCGCGGCTCACACCAACCAACTAATCACAGCTCAGTACATGCCCGCTGCTTGTCCAATACCAGACGTCAGTATTACTCCTTCTACTGACCCTCCCTTTACAAAATAATACGGCAATATTTTTCTAAGCACTCTTAAACAAAAATTCTATTAGTAACAACATAAAACAATGCTACTTTGTCTGTTCCACTAAATAAAGAGATAGTTTTCGCCTTTTTCAAGAGGTTTTCTCACTACGAGTCCTAAGAACGACCAGCGCTATTTTACCCTTCAAACAAGTTCCGGGTGGACCTATTACTCCTCTAGGGATAAGGCCAGGATTTCACCAGAGGACTTTTTGGCATGAAAAGAGGTCTTGTTACTCCCCTGGGGATAAGGCTAGAGTTTCAGGAGTGGACCCTTCGCTATTTCAGACACTCTACTCACATACGAAATTTCCCTAATTATAACACCTACCTACCTAGCTTTTAGGTATTATTACCACAGACAAAGTACTTCTGCATTGTGGCTTCTTTACCACACTCTTCTTCTGCCTACTTCAGGCTAATTCCATTCCCGGGATTCCTCAGGTATTTCCGTACCTGTACTTCTAGACAACATAGAACGTGACACTAACTTTTCATGTTAAGGACATACAATCAATAATAAATAATCATTACCAAACTAATCAATAATTAAACCGTCCTCTGCTACCAAGAAACTGATCCAGCGCCAATCCAATATTTATCCGGGATCATTACTCAATACATCATGATACAATGGCCCATACACATTCACCCAGAATCCCTGATGCGCTGGGGTCAATTTTTATGCTCGATCAATTCTTTTCCTTTTATGGGTCAAATTTTGACATCATAGCTAATGTTATCAACTTTCCCTCTATTTGGATCGATAGACCAATTAGTTGAATAGTTGATGGCAATGAATAACTTCTAACTTACCAACCATTTAATAAATCTAAAATGATCACAGACTCTCGGTGAAATTAATAATGAATTTTATTTCATAAATTAAAGATTATGCTCAACTGCATTTGGTTACACAATACAAACACTGAATCTCACACGAGGAGGAATTTTCACTTATGCAGTACAACTGGAAACGTAAATCCATCTAAACATAGCAGTGACTTTGTGCAATGAAGGAGTGGATAGATTAAGAGACAAATGTTTCAGCAAAAATTATATGCGAAACATCATATACCTAACGGAGGGGATAGATGAAGAGACAAAAGTTTCATCTAATAATCACGCATATCATTGACGGAGGGGATAGGTGGAGAGACAAAAATTTCAGGGACAAAAAATACATCAATAAGGTAAATTCTGAGAACAAGTTAAACTAAATACAAACCTATTGGTCTGTAAGAAAACCAACCCCGCCACCTAGGGGATGATGGGGATTCCCCGACATAGGTTCAGGAAACAAAGGATAAGAAGAAAACAGGATCGGAACAGGTCAGGAACAGCTAGGCCTCTCTGCAAACCGACGAACAGCGGCGCGTTCCCCCTCTTTCTCTCCTGCCAGCCTAAGCTCTAACCACACCCCTAAAGGCACCCCAATTATAGCCTTAAACTAACATGTCCATCCCACAATTGTTGCGAACATCACTAAATCTCGTAAAGGGATTGGTGGGTTTGGGAGGTGGCGTTGTCACACCATAGTGACTTCACTTTTCTTTCAACTGCCCTATTGTTCATATCCATTCCCAGGGTATGATTCTCAGTTCGTTCTCACTTTATTATATATAATACAAAGTTTATCTATTTCATTAATTTCTTTAACATCATCAGCAGTCTGTTTCTCCGGTCCCACGCTTGATCACTGGTTTTGGCAGTCGTTCGACATTCTGGCCTTCACCCTCCTCATGTCATCTGCGGTGTACTGCAAGTTTGTCTTGCTTCTGACAGAGCAACTCGCTCCTTGTGCTTTCCCCCTCCCTTTTTTAGCCATCTTTAATAAGATGGCTGCTTCATCCAGCACACTAAAGTAAATAAAAATGAACATATATTAATTATATGGTAATGAAACCTTCACTGTTTACGACCCACTTTGCACTATTCCCCATTAATGTTACCTAGCATAAGCTTTGTGCAAAAGCGGCATTATTCGTTAGTGTAAACAGAATGCAACATGCAATTTACTGAAGCATAATGCGGCCTATTTATCCAAAGTTTCTTGTTTTCCCAAATCACAAATGTTATTACAATTTTATTTTGTTTACGTGTTAGTTCAGAACTGCGCAAAGCAATTTCCCTCATGTTTGTGTGGGGTGTACATTAGTTTTCAACAACTATTTACTGTTAGTACGTATTATGGGGATATCAGATCCGAACAGGTTTCATTTTTGCGAAACCCTGCTCCATCATGTGTGTGTGTGTGTGTGTGTGTTTTTAGCTAATGAAAGACAGACACTTTAATTGAGAGTAGTTGTCCTTCTGTTATTTGACCCTCTATTTTAATCTTTTTCTTTTTCCACCTTTTCTGCTCCTTTTTCCTTTACTTTTTTCCACTTCCTCCTTCCACTCTTTTTATATTGCTTCAACACCTGCAGTATAACTTTAATAGACAGATGGCTGTGCTGCTTTATTTCAGATAAAATCAATAAACTACTAAATGTTTATGATCCTCACCACATCATCAACACTATCTAACGTGATTCAAAAACACATGGATGAATAATTGCAACATGTTGTGGAACTTGTAGAGCAGGTAGTTAGCCTCGTAATATTTTTATTGATGAAAAGTTACCTTAGGTGCACATCCCATCCACGCAGTGAACTACACAACAGAGTGGCCCAGTATCCTCCAGCTTCAACACAAATCGAGAATTTTGTTGTAGATTAAAATCTCATTAACAGTTGAACCTAACACAGTGTTTCGAGGAGGTTAATGTATAGAAATGAAGCAATCTACAAGGTGAAACACAATCGCATATCCATGATCAAATACTGTGAGGTAACTATATTGTCTCAAAAGAAACTTGAATAAATCCTTGCTCCGCTGAGTCATGAAGTCAACATAATCAGGTTTTAGCAAAACATAGGTGCACAATAGCCCTCAACCCCGCAATCAGTCCCTCAGTCTAGCATGCAATACACACAATGATCTGATACGCTGCAGACTTTAATGAGATGCATGCTTCCTATTGGAACCACAATGCCTTGCTGAATTTAACCTATTGTGGACACGTTTTTGCTAAGGTGACAGGGTAGGCTGGCAAGAAGGCCGCTGAAGATAAAGTTTCAATAATAAAGCTTTCGCAATTTACGAGCCATCAGGTCAGATCTAGAAATTTGGTTCATATCGTATTTCATATTTCTTATTTCCTTGTTATTGTTCCATTTTCCAGTCTTTTCATCAATGCTGCACTATTTTATTGTACGTGACACTTTTGCTGTGTTGTGGATGCATTACAATCCACAGCTTGCTTTTTAGACCTTGATGTCCAGATGGGCCCGTGAGCGGCGTGTAGTTCCTATACAGCAGCTAACAAATAAATATAAATTGATGCGGCAGATACCAGCAGGTGAAAGCTCCACCCAAATGGTTATTTTCGTCATCATTCTCAATGGAGAAAAAC
Source organism: Calotriton arnoldi (assembly GCA_963921515.1). Lineage (NCBI taxonomy): Eukaryota > Metazoa > Chordata > Amphibia > Caudata > Salamandridae > Calotriton > Calotriton arnoldi. The sequence continues at coordinate 492,675 of CAWUFW010001730.1, forward strand.
GTCCCCTTGCAGTCCTAACATGGTTTCTTGAAGTAAAATAAATGAGTGTATTATCCTCAGTCTGAAGCTTCAAGGAAGAACATGTTGGACTTCAATAATCAGTGACACGTGACGTGACCCGGAGTGCTCGAGAAAGGCCTTCCTCCCTGTAGGGATTTTATCTGCGCAGTATAAGCCGCGGACTCAGGCCTCCCAGCATCTGACTGAGGTGAGCAGACATCTGCAGGTGCGGCCGGGGCTGCTCTTGTCAGCCTCTCTCGAGCCCACGAGTTGATGAAGACGCGCAGCGCTTCCTGGTAAACCCTGGAGGATACAAGTCCGCGTTCACGCCTTCTTAATCCCCCTTGTCACAGACCCTGTCACCAAAGTTGACGGGGAGAGAAAAAACACATATTGGTTAACAGCTGCCAGCTGGGAAGCAGGAAAAATAGTGCCGCTGAGGATGAGGGAGGCAGACAGGCATTTGACAGATAAACAAATTGTAGCTTTTAGGCATTCCCAGCATTAGCCGTGCACTTTGTTGGAAATCGCCTGCTTTGTTGGGACAGTGTCATAAAAGTTCTCACATAATCCCGTCAGTCAGAGTTTGTCCATTTGGCCTCTCTCGTCAGGACTGCATTTGAACTGAGCGCGCGCTCTTAGCTCATCTGATTCTGCGTACAGCAGTTACAGTCTGAGGTATTGTTTTTATAAAAAGCTCCTTCGTGAACTGCACGAACATTCACTCTAGATTCTCTCTCATATTTAATTTCCTGATTATTTCACAAATCTCTGCTTTGAAACTGTTATATGGGAGGCTCAACAAAAGCTCAATGCGCTTTAAATCTTACACTACTGGATTGCAAGGGGTTGCCTGTCTAATTATGTTCTATATGTAGCTTAATGCTAATTGGTTTTCTTCAAGGAGTGATCCTCTTAGTGCGTTCTTGTTAATTAAACTCTTGCTGTTGTAATCCCATTTGCACAGGGTGCTCGTTGTTTTTGTAATTAACTCGGAAATATTGTTTTTTAAAGTAAGAATCAGACGCAGGGTTTTCAGATAATTAATTAATTGAATATTGCTTTGTGGAACATAGAGGTGCGATTTGTCTCATATGAGTCCGTTCATGATTTCTTCGCATTTAGTTATTCGGGAGCCGCAATACATTTTAAAACGTGGGTTGATTGTGTTACCACACAACGTATCCTGTTTAGCTGAAAACCAGAATAGAATATGCGTCTTCCCTTGCTCTCTCTCAAGGCACCATCTTGGGACCATCTCGCCCGTTACCACAGCGACTCCTGGAAAGGTTTCCTTGTAAATGTGCGGGGAGTACATATTTGCAATCACCAGCACCTGTGACTTCTCTTTCCACACAAACACACATCTCTGATATTTCTAAATGATGATGCCACATGACAACACACATTCTCTCTACTGAATATCTCAGCGTATTTAATTTTAAACTGTAATATTTTTACATTTGAGTACATGAAAACAACACCATACCACACATGCTTGGAATGAGGCCTCCAGCTAAATGGAAATGGAGAGCGTGTGGGCGTTTTCTAGCAGAGGATTGGGCTTAAACAAAATGAGAAATCACCGCACATTAGGAGCCGCAATCCACACAGTTCACATCTCTTCCTCACAGCTAATGCGTCTTCTTATTTTACCCTAGAATAAATTAAACTGCCCTGTACACAACCTGGCCCATGTCCATGTTACTTTATAAATCATTCTATTCTGCTGTGTTTAGGGGCAGTGCTTAATTTGTAAAAAAAATAATAAGTGCCAGGGCCGCCCTCAGGAGATCACCACAGCTTCTACCACCCATTTGCAATGCCAGTGCTGCTGATGACATTTCTAACACAAGTAAGCATCACACTCCTACAAATGTGACAGTTCAGACTATTTCAGACCACCCAACACTATAATAATAGCTTGGGCGGCAGGTATTAAGCATTTTAATGTATATTTAATTAGTAAACAAGTGTTGTTGTGCTCATTTCCAAACTTTACAAACAGCACCACCATGTTGCAGCTCTCATGCAATGTTATGTTATGTTATTTTAACTCAATATCGCGCTCGAATCGACCCCTAAGGGTTATTGTTACATCCAGTTGGCATGTATTTCATTGTGCTTACATGCACGTGCTGGTACTTTGTGTGTTCTATGTTATTCACGTGCTTGCATGCACGTGCTGGTACTTTGTGTGTTCTTTGTTATTCTTTGAATACTCTGTCTCATGGCGCGATCCTGATGTTCTACGTTGGAGCATGGGATCGGGCCGTTGAGTCAGAGTAGGCAAAGTGGACAGTTGCTCGGAGCTTCCCGGTGCCTGAAGACCTGTAACCGGTGGTGCTTCCTTTTACTGAATAAATCCTACGTTTTTACTACTCCTGCATCAGTCTCTACTTGACAATTTGGCGACGAGGAGCCAGAAGAACTACAGGAAGCACCATCTGCTTAAATTTTATTTTTTTTCTCGTTCTGCAATATATATATTTTTTTTGTTTCCATTTAAAAAAAAAAAAAGTCTAAGGAATATCGCAGCATAATTATCTACAGAGTTACGCCTATTATTGGTTACTTCGCAGAGGATTGTTTATTTCTTCTTGGATGTGGACTTCTAATTCAAGTCTGTTTCTTGCCCTGGATTTGCTCGCTGTGCTTTGACGGTTATAGAAGACTTTCCCAGGAGTTAACTGCCTTTTCGCTTGCAGCTACAGCCCTGTGTGTGCCTTACTTTCCTAGAGCACATCGTTTAAAGATACTTTCCAGCTTGTGATCCTTTACATTTTTAAGCGTTCATGACGAACGCTGTGCCAGTGTGGACGTCAGCGTCATTCCAGGAGCCGATTCTTCATCTACGGAACTTCGTCTCACACGCTCGACGTTACTGCTTAGTAACCAATGACGCTTCACGTTAGATTTTCTTCGCATTACGCATGCGCACTGACAATCTTCAACGTATTTACATCTCAACCTATTTGCTCAGGTTGCGCATGTGCGTGAAGATTCATATGCATGCTGATTCTGGTTCTCCATACTCTATTGTAAATGAGTCTGTTTGGAAATCTCAATTTGTCAGTAGATTAGGAGAGAAGTTAGAAAAGACTGATATTAATCCTGAGGGTTATTCAGGTGAAAGAATAGATATTCTTGGTTTTAGAACCCTTGTGTTTAGATTTAAAAATCGTCAATGCACTGCGAAATTATATATTTCTAAAAAAGGTCCATCTGTACTTAGTTGGTTTGAACAAGGAAAACTTGACATTATTTTAAATCCAAATAGTCCTGATCCTGTGATGGTAGTTGATGAACAAAACGGTATTAGCAATTTAATGCTTTAGAAATTTCCTAATGTGTTTAAAACTGAAATAGGTAAGTTGGTAGGTTTTAAACATGAAATACGCTTAAAGGAGGGTGCATGCCCTAAGGTTCACAAGGCACGCAACATTCCCATAGCGGTACGTGAGGCAGTTAAGAACTAGCTTCATTCACTTGTCAAAGAAGGCATTATTGAAAGGATAGAATCCTCTGAATGGGTTTCTCCCATAGTTGTAGCCAGACGCCCCAACCGTAAGGTTAGACTATGCATTGATTTGCGCCATCTCAATAACAACATAGTCATAGATCAATTTCCTTTACCTCGCATTTCTGAAATGTTAGCGACTATTGGTGCGTCAAAATTTTTTTCTACTGTAGACCTATCTGCGGCTTACCATCAAATTGAATTACATGATAGGAGCAAAGATTTCACTGCGTTCATCACCCCGTTTGGGTGTTTCAGGTACAATAGAATGCCTTTCGGACTAGCGTCCGCTGCTGCCATTTTCCAACGTGTAATGCAGGACATTTTAATCAATTGAAGAAATGCTGTCTGTTTTCAAGATGACATATTGGTATTTGGGAACAATGAACATATTTCAGCGCTAGAGAATGTTCTAAGTGCCCTCAGCAACCATGGTTTGACCATCAGGCATGCTAAATGCAAGTTTGGTGTACATTCTGTAACTTATCTTGGTCATGAGTTGTGTGAGGAAGGCATAAAACCCAAATCTGATTTAATTGAAGCTATTCAAGCAGCACCACATCCTTTGTCCAAGGATGATGTTAGATCCTTTTTAGGATTAACAGAATTTTACGCGAAGTACATTCCCAACTTTTAACATTAGACAATTGATTAAAAACAAAAACAGATTTGTATGGTCAAATGATTGTGAGGTTGAATTTCGGGATGTGAAGAAAGCTATTTGTACTGCCACTGCTCTTTCTTGTTTTGACCCTACTCTTATGTGCATCATTACCACGGATGCAAGTTCCAAAGGTTTGGGTGCTGTGCTAGCACAGAAATCTGAATCAGGGAAAGAATTCATCATTGCACATGCCTCCAGAGCACTCACTCCAGCAGAGGAAAAATATTCTACCATAGAAAGGGAAACTTTAGCCTGTGTGTGGGCTTTGGAACACTTTAGGGCGTTTGTTTGGGGTAAAGAATGTTTAATTAGGAGTAATCATAAACCCTTAGTGCGTTTACTCACTACGGAAGGTATGCTAAAAGCTTCTGCACGTATTGCACACATGTCTATGCGTCTACAGGATTTTATTTACACCATTGTGTATGTTCCCGGTAAGGAAAATGTAACAGCTGATTTTTTATCAAGAATGCCTTTATCCATCAGAGAAGATCTTTACAATGAATGGGATGATTTACAGATTGCTTTGGTACATGATGAGGGTCCTATGCCTATTGACCAAGCTTTGTGGTGCAAGGAATTTGATAATGATTCCCTTTTAAAAAAAGTAGAAAGCTACATTTTAAGTGGATGGCCTAACAAAAAGAACATTAGTTCAGAGCTCAGAAGTTTCTGGGAAATTAGGGATGAATTATCATGCATTAACAATATACTCAAAAGAGGAGACCGTGCTGTTCCCCCTAGCAAATTAAGACGTTCTATAGTTCTGCATGGCCATGAGGGTCATAGTGGGATAGTAAGAACAAAACAGACTGTGAAAAATTTCTATTGGTGGCCGGGTATGGACATGTTCATTGAACGCATTGTGAGAAACTGTGTCACTTGTGCCAACTCTGATAAATCTCTTGTTACTCTCAAACCTAATATGAGTGATCACATAATTTCTGACAATCCATGGAACACTATTGCTATGGATATCATGGGGCCTGTCGGTTACAATTCTAAATTCATTCTAGCGGCCATAGATATTTTCTCCAGATGGCCAGTGATCAAAATTGTTGAGAAAATTGACACTGATTCTGTTTTGACTTTTTTAGATGAGACTTTTACCGAAGAGGGTTTACCCGTACGTCTTATCACTGATAATGGCGTCCAATTTCTATCCAACAAGGCCAAAGATTACTTCAAGAGAGTTGGTGTAATTCATTCTACCACTTCCTTGTATAATCCCAGTGGTAATGGTGTTATTGAGAGATTTAACAAAGTTCTCAAGAATGCCATACAAGCTGCAGGAGTAGACAGTGATAAGTGGGAGTTACAGGTTCTTAAAACTGTATGGATGTATAGAACTACCATGAATGCTATGACTGGATGTTCTCCTTTTGAAATCATGAGAGGTAGACTTCCCAGGACCAAATCTAATCCTTCATGGTTATCTTCCTCCACTTCATCTAACTTAGATTTAGAAACTGTTAAAGAAAAAATTGCACAGACCCATGCCATTAATAAGGAGTATTTTGACAATAAAAAAGGTTCAAAGCAAGATCCTTTTGTCAAGGTTGGCATGCTTGTCAAAGTCAAAAATCCATGGAAAGTTAAAAAAGGTGAGAGCCAATTCATGGGTCCTTTTGAAATTAAGGAGGTTTTAAAAAACTCTGTGAGACTATCTGACAACAAAGTTTGGAATTTGAGTAGAATTGCTATTCTCAAAGCTGATAAAAAAGTGTATTCAGGTACTGATGACTGCACTAATGAGAAATGTAATCATACTGATTCAACTTGTTTTGATAATATTGATGATGAAATTGTTAGCAGTCATGTTTCTGTTCCGGATGGTAGCAGCATTCAAGACAACACTGTTGGTTCTGAGGACTTGGGTAAACGTCCTAGGAAAAAACCCATTTGGATGTCTGATTTCGTTTCTTTTGTTAGAAATAAATTTGTAAATTAGTTCTTCTTTAATATTCTTTAAGGGGGGAAGGTGCGTTACATCCAGTTGGCATGTATTTCATTGTGCTTACATGCACGTGCTGGTACTTTGTGTGTTCTATGTTATTCACGTGCTTGCATGCACGTGCTGGTACTTTGTGTGTTCTTTGTTATTCTTTGAATACTCTGTCTCATGGCACGATCCTGATGTTCTACGTTGGAGCATGGAATCGGGCCGTTGAGTCAGAGTAGGCAAAGTGGACAGTTGCTCGGAGCTTCCCGGTGCCTGAAGACCTGTAACCGGTGGTGCTTCCTTTTACTGAATAAATCCTACGTTTTTACTACTCCTGCATCAGTCTCTACTTGACAGTTATCTCAGCGCGGGACAACGGGCAGAGGACAGGCTGAGGTTGAATAAAATAGGTGGGTTTTTAGCGTCTTCCTAAAAAGAAAATGGTTTTCGCAGAGACGGAGCTGCATGGGCAGATCATTCCAGAGATGAGGAGCAAGGAACGTGAAAGATCTGTAGCCGGCCCTGGCTTTCTTAAACCTGGGGACTTTAAGCAAAGCTTTGTCACTAGATCTAAGGAGTCTCACTGGGGTGTAAGGCAGAACCTTGGCTGCTAAAAAAGAGGGCTCTTTGCCGTGAAAGGCACGATGGGTTAAGCAACATACTTTGAAAATGATTCTTTTTTTCACTGGAAGCCAGTGTAAAGACCGCAAAAGAGAGGCTGAGGATGAACGCGGAGGGGAGTTGCAGCAGTATTTTGAACCACCTGGAGTTTAGACAATAGATTCTCGTTAATGGGCGCCAGAAGGGAGTTGCCGTAGTCGAGGCGGCTGATTACGAAAGCTTGGACCAAGGTTTTTCTTGAGGAGAGAGGTAATAGGGGAAAAACTCTTCGCAACAGGCGCAGCATGTAAAAACAAGACGCTGTGGTAGCAGCGATGTGTTCCTGCATAGACAGGAACACCGAGATTTTTTACTACCAATTTAGGTGAGGGGCTGAGGCCCAGTTCGGATGGTCACCATTCCGGGGCCCAGACAAGCTGGGCTGGTCCGAATGGCATGATTTCATTTTTTGTAGGATTGAGTTGCAGCCGGTTATCCAACATCCAGGTGGCTATGGCCTTCATCCCGGAGGAGAACAGGGCTTTAGATGTGGACAAATCAGAGTCGAGAGAAAAAAGTAGCTGCGTATCATCAGCGTATGACATAATCTCAAATCCAAAGCCTCTGGCTATCTTAGCAAGGGGGAACAAGTAAATATTAAAGAGCGTGGAGCTCAAACAGGAGCCCTGAGGGACTCCATAGGTCAATGGCATCGTTCTAGACCTATAGGGGCCAAGGGTGATTGTTTGGGATCTTTGTGATAAAAAAATCTGCTAACCATTTGAGGGCCCTTCCCTGAATCCCTATATCATGGAGTCTATTGAGAAGTCGCGGGTGATATACCGTATCAAATGCCGCTGACAGATCTAATGAAACCAATATTGTCGGAACATTAGCATCAAGTGAGCATTTAATATGGTCAGTGACCGCAAGCAAGGCTGTCTCGGTGCTGTGAAGAGGTCTGACACCAGACTGAGAGTCATCCAATAGTCTGTTAGTCTCCAGGTAGGTGGTTAATTGATGGTTAATATGTTGTTCCAGTAGCTTGGCCAAGGAAGGGAGGAGGGAAATAGGGCGGTAGTTAGCCAAATCAGTGAGAACAGAGTTGCTTTTTTTTGGAATGTGTCTGATCAAGGCCGTCTTCCAGTCTAAGGGCACTTTCCCGGATGTGATTGATAGATTAATTAGGGAAGAGATTTGCGGTGCTAGTTTGGAGGGAAGAGTCGCCAAGACTGTGGGTGGGCAGATGTCCAGGGCCGGACTGGGAACAGAAACCGGCACTGGCAAACTGCTCAGCCGGCCCCCCCTGTGGTGAGGGGGAGTGCAGCCGAGCAGTTTACGAGGGCCGGTTTCGGCCGATTTTGTTACAGGGGGCCGATATTGCCGACCCCCGGTAACAAAAACGGCCCCCCAGGGGCCCAAAACCGGCCCCCACCCTAGCGGCCTACCGGGGAAATGCCCGGTGCCCCCAATGGCCAGTCCGGCCCTGCAGATGTCTGAAGGAGAGCCAGACTTCACAGAGTTTAAAAGGTTAAAAGTAGTTTCCATGGAGATTGCAGTAAAATTACTAATGGAAGAATCAGTGCAAGAAGAAGGGGACTATGGGTTTCATTGGGACGGTAGGAGGGAGGTTTAAGTAAATCTCCTTAATTTTGCCCTCAAAATGGTCAGCCAAAGCCTCACAGAGAGATTGGGATGGGCATGGATCTGAGATGCAGGCCGCAGGGTTAGTGTAGGAATTTAAGATATTAAAAAGAGTTTTTGATGAGTTCCCAGCTGCATCAATAGTTTTAGCAATATAAGTTTTGCGTGCTGCTTCATATTACGATGATAAACTGTTATGGCCAATTTATAGGTTATTTTGTCCACGGATAGGTTAGTTGAGCGCCATCTTCTTTACAATTTTTGGCAAGAGGTTTTCTCAGTCCTTAGAACGGGAGTATACCAAGGGGCGTGAGGTCTATGGGAACATTTTTTTCCCTGGCTGTAAGGGGCAATTTTGTCAAAAACTGTGTTCAGTGACATGTTAAAATTTGAAAGTGCTAAGTCTACATCCATGGTGTCAGAAAGGAAAGGAGGCATCTGTGCCTCTGCCCAAGTCAGTGGGGTGACTTGTTGCCATTGCTTAGATAATTTATTATGTCATATGGGGGGCTGGCTGTTATTCTTGTGCACAGCTAAAGAAAAACCGATCAAAGAGTGATCGGAGCAGAGTACGGGTTTAGGGGGGGTCGATGCTAACTAAAGGAGTCATTGAAAAAATTAAGTCGAGGGTGTGGCCCGCCGCGTGTGTGGGACCCAAGGCTTGTTAATGTAGTCCCAACGTTCCTAAGTCCGAGAAAAGTTGATTGGTGTCGAAATTTGTTATGTCATCGCCATGAAAGTTAAAATCACACAGCAAAAGAAACTGCTGGGAGGAGAGAGCATGTGGGGCTAAGGCTTCCAAAAGATAATGGAAGAATTTTTTTTTTTTTTGGGCCAGGTGGACGATAAACAAAGGCTCCTTTCCACAAAGGATTGGGGGAGAGGTCCATAAGTCCCGGTGTTGACAATTAAGTGCCAGTGCCAAGCACCGGAAACCACTGGCTCAAATTAAGCACTGGTTTAGGGTTTAGGGGAGAGTTCTGGGGCATCGGAGGAGGATGGGTGGGGTTATTAGGTGCGTCCTGTGCCACAGACTCCTCTTTGTACCCAAAGCCAGGTTCAAACTGTTCAGCTAACTCTGCAGAAGGACTCTGAGGAGGCAGGGCTGGATGGGCACTGCAGATCATGGGGCGTTGTGAGGTTCATATGAGGTGTGAGCACAGCAGCTCATCTGAAAAAAGAGTGCACTGCGAAGCATGAGCAAGTAACAGTGTTTCTTCACTTTCTACTTCTGTCTGTCACATGAGACCATACAGGACATATGACTTGTGGACTAGTGAGCAGAGCAATCTAGAAGGTTTTGTTGAGTGGCGTGATCTTGAGACCTTGGAAGGTGGGAACACAATCCTAATGCTAAATGACCTTAGATTAGGGGGCTCACTCTCCCAATCATGCCCCATCATGCCCCACCACCCAAGACCAGTGGCCGTAACAAGGGTGGTTTGGGCCCTAATGAAAGTAAGAAAATGTTCTTTACCCATAGTTTGGCAGTAAAAGGCAGCCATAATTTGGGTCCAGGTGGCCTCTAACTCCGCGGCCCTGAGGGCACTGCTCTACACCTGATGATGTATTGATTAGCTACGCCGCTGCCCCAAAACATGTGGCCTCATTGTAGCAGTAACATTCTTTTTTTCAATTGATATATTTAATTCTGAAGATCATTGAATACCTCTGTAGTACTGGGTGGTCATGCCTTGCTGTGTCCATGGATTACCTCTTCGGTGTTCCATGGAATGCTGAATGACCCTGGGGAGAATGTTGGTGTGAACAGGTGACAGTTCGAGTCTGAGAGACATTATGTGAGGCTGTGCTGATCGCAGCTCTCTTGTAACTAAATAACTTCACATTGGAGAAACCTTGCTGGATGTGGTGCAAGGCTCCATCATGTTGATGGAGCCCTGCACCAAACTACAAAAACTGTGCAGGCGTAGCAGTTCCTGATAATGCTTTAAGAAATGACGGCCTGGTAGGCATCAAAATATAAATTTTTATATACTATGAAATTATGTGATATGGGGACGGGGCATGCAGCCTATTCCCTCTAAGACTGTAGAAGGCCTAAGGGAACCCATCCCCCAGGGCCATTTCCAACTGAGGGGATGGGGACATGCAGCCTACCTCCTTGTGCCCTGGGGACTCCATCTCCTGGGACCAGATCTAAGAAGTGTCCTGGAGGCCACTTCCTCCAGGACACTGCTGTTTTCTGGCCAGGACACTGCAGGCATACCCTGCCTGCACTCTCCTGGGCAGAAAACAGAACTTTGCTCCCGCCTGGCGAGAGGAGTAAAAACTACTGCTTCTGCCCTAGTGAGAGCAAAGGAATGGAGCCGGCTCCCACCAGCACCCAGTATGGTGCTGGTGGGGTAACTGACATGGGCTACCGAGTTCTTGTGGTTCCCAATGCTGTTCCCAATGTACCCTGAATTGTGCGTGCCCCAGGTGGGGATTATGGCACCCACCTACAATTTAAAAAATGTAGCCCTGATGAAGTCAGTGCTTTATATCCCGAATGACGAAACACATCTTGGCTACGGGATTGATTGAAGTGGCTATGGGATAGATTGAAGCTATCTGAATTTATGTGAAGAAGGAAGAATAAAAGACAAAAAAAGAACACTTTTTCTTGCATTGACGTTTTTGAACATTGGGTTGCTCAGGGGATTTATTATTTTGTTCATGTTGAGGACATTTGTGCTCGTCAAAGTTGGGGGTGTTAGTGGCCATTTCTTCCCCTTGGGTCATCAAAAGACAATTTAAGACTTACATTAGAGTACTAACGGTGTGCGCAACCAATAACCTTGCCACATGGATTATTTTAATTTTAAAAAAATGGCATGCTCCCGCCAGGGGAACCGGCCGTGGCCCTGGGACTCCTACTGCAGCCCTCAACAAAAATAGAGCTGTGGGTGTACTGGGTGGGCACCAGGGATCCCACTTAATAAAAAAGCTTGTCTTGCCAGCACACATGAAGTGTGCCTTGGAGGGCCTGGGACTCCCACCCCTACCCCACAGCCACCAACAGAAAATAAAGATGTGAGTTTCCTGGGTGGACATTGGGACACCCACAAAAATTTATGAAGCCAAAAAAAAAGAATGATAAATGAGCAGCCAGGGCCACTCATTTATTATTATCACTGCTCCAGCAAGGAGTACACCATAATGCACTAGGGTTTTTATAAATAAATATGTTGTTGCTGGTGGTGCCCTTAAAAGAGGCAGGGACACCACTGAACATTTTTTAATGTTGTGGGGGGCTGCAGGATGTGCAGCAGCCCCCCAGCAACAGTCAAAAATAAACAGCAGGTCTCCTGAATCATTAAATCCATGACCCCAGTAGAGTTTATCATATTTTTCAAGAGCACTTTAGCTGGAGCTCAAAAGCCATTTTGTGGTTGTTTTTATGATTGCATTTTTTGTGGCCTGTCTCAGTAGTTTTAAAACTACAATTTTGACCTGCCAAAACAACGCAACCCCTTTTTACAGGCCTAACCCCTCCTTCTAAATATTAATAAGTTACTTCTAACTAGGCCATAGGGCCACATATGGCAGGGTGCATGATATTTAAAAGAAGGACATGTAAAAGTTTAATGTAAAACGTCATTACAGTGACAAAGCCCCCAAAACTATTTTCTTTGTAGCTCGATTAACTGTTCCATAGGAAAGCATTAGGCTAGAATATTACAATTAAATAATGTTATTTATGCTTAGGAAACAGCTACAAAATTAATTCTATGACTTTTTAAAATATTGATACAAGCCCAACATTCATTGGTAAGGTCCGATTTGAACTAAATATTTTACAAAGCAACTTTAAAAAAGTCAGCTTTTAGCTGCCTAAAAGTTCCTAGAAGCCCAGTCACTGAATAGCCCCTTGATGAGGTGTGAACTTGCTCCCAGGGCTGCGACAAAGGCCTTGGGTGTGGGGAGGTGTTGTGTTCCTCTGGCAGGATGACTATCTGGGCAGTGCCAATAACTTAACATCAAAGAGGCCTATAGGCAGATGAAGCTAACACCTGGGCCTGCCGAATCCTTTGTCTTCCTAGTGTGCAGTGCACCAATCCCAGTGGGAGAGGAGCTGCTTCCAGAACCGATTTTAAGTGACCATATAGTAGGGGTTGCTCATTTTCCTGGCCATACCTATAGGCTAGGCACAGGAACTCTGCACAGGCGAAGAAAGGTTCAGCCATGTTGGATTTGGGTAGAGAGGGGCACTGTGGAATTGTTTACAGTAGGGCACACAGGAACTGCTACAAAAGTGGGTAGAGTTACCTCTGGGAACTTTTTCCCTATTAGTTAAAGAGACGCTGGAGTCCCCCCAACCCACATGCTTGTGTCAGGCATAAACATGACATCCCTGGCCACCCTCTTCAGAAGACTACTGGACCTGTGGAAGGCAGAACAAGGACTGCATCTACTGTTGAGACCTGAAAGCTGGACCTGCTCCTACCTGCACCCAGGACAAAGAAGTGGACTCCAATGATCAGCTGCCTGACTTCCTGTTAAGCTGCAGGGACACTAAGGCTGCAAGAATAGCCTACCTGGTCTCTTTCAACTGGACCTGCCCTGGACCTTGGTCGTGGCTTCTGCTGGAGTGAGTCCTGTCATCCGTGCTGTTCCTGAGGTCCTGGAACCCTTGGCTGATGTCAGAGTGTACTCCTCCTGTGTCAATCTAAAAGCCTGGGTCTTTTTGATAAATCTTTGCCTATTTACTGCCACTTTACTGCTATTTATATAACCCTACCTGTTTTAAGCCTCACTTGATTGCGCAGATGTAACCTATGCGATCCTGGTATCATGGACAATGTTTTGCTTATGGCATAATTCGTACCTCTCTGTAACTCTATTGGGCAGAGGTTGATATTGTGCAGTCCTCCCTTGCTCCTGCTTGTATTTTCTCCCGTAGTGTACTCATGTTCGTTTGCTCCTAATCTTTGAATGGATCGCGTTTTCTCTGTAAAGCGCTCTAATACCCTAACGGGTCATGTTCGCGCTCTATAAAACACTAAATAAATAATTAAATTAATAAATAGAGAGCCGTTAAGGGACCATGACCAACCTGCCAACCCATCAGCTGAAGGTGCATTGCTGGTGTGCCTGACTTTGCCACAGCTCCCAATATTTTCTTCTCCACAGAAGCAAATCTATTTCAGTGCTACCGATGGTGACTGAAATCCGAAGACATCAAACCCTTCTCTGCTACAGCCTGCAGCTTTGCCCTGCTGAGGAAAACCAACTTCCAGAAGAGTCTAAATCCGAAGGTAGAAAGCTTCACTGTGCCAGACATCGAGTAGCATCCAATCAACATCAATGGCTTTCTGGGCTCCAACTCCGGACTTTTACTGCTCTGAGCTTTTCCCACCTTCATCGACGGCTTCAACTGAGATCTCATCCTTCATCAACCCGTTGTCAATGAAGCTGTGTTCAGATCCAGCCTGGAGCCTTGCCCTGCTGAAGACTATGCCTTCTCTTTTAAGTGTGAAAGTAACTCTCCGACCAGACCAATCCAACCTGTGCATCTGACCTATGCTCCATTATGGTCGGCCCTAAACCTTACCTTTATTCTGATCTAGCGTGACCAGTTGCCTGCAGTTGGCACTTTGCACTTATTGGCACTATTTATATTTAAAACTTTAAAAGCTCATGTCTCCAGTTCCCCTTATACGATTTTGTTATTTTTGTTAATTTTGTGGCATTCTGTTCACGAACATATTCTCTATTTTTATAAACTTGAGTGTGATTTTTATTGTGTTCTGTTGTGAACTTTTTAGCTGTTTTGGTACTTCTAAATGCTTTATATATTTTGTTAATTTAAGCACGTCTGCTCTGTACTACAGCTACCAGAGTTGAGCTCAGGTTTAAATTACAGAAATTTACTGGACGTAAAAAGAAAAGTGGCATTATTACTTGTGATGGACTAACGCCTACCACAATTAATAACCCACTTTCACCCTGATATCTTGCTCAATTTGTCTAATCTTAGAACTTCCCTTCCCTCATTAACAATAGCAATCAATACTTTCTCCTTTTCAGGATACAAAGTTAATAGGAAAAAGGGGGAGGTGTTTTCTTTAGCTAACGGAACCACATATGTATCCGTGGCTGGCTACAACTTAAATAGCTATTGAGTAACCTTAAATACTTAGCAATACTAGTGAACAAAGGACTAGTATGTATGATATCTGATATCTTAGAAAAATTGATGGTTAAAACATGTAGGTAGTCAACCCTCTCCTTATTTGAATTTAAGATAGCCCTAATGGAAAGTGTTCTGAAGAAATGTGTCAGCCATAATTTTAAACCTTAATTGCACCCTTATTTATATATATTTTCAGCAATACTTAAGAAACTCTTTGCTTTGCATCACATACCGGGTCTCAAATTTCACAGTCCGTGCTGTCGTAACCGCTGGAGGGAGGAAGCTGCAGCATGAAGTTATATATATATATATATATATATATCAGGAGAGGTCAGCCAACATTGGACACGAGGTCAGGATCACTGGGGAGACTTCACTGCACAGATGAGCCACTCAGACTCGGGCCGTGGGTGTCGGGTGCAAAGCGGGCAGAAGACGCGGTTCCGCCTGGATCTGGAGTCCTTAGAGTTGTTTTCTAAGGCCCTCCCAGGGCTTTCAGAAGTCACTGGCTGCTAGACTGGCCGCAGAAGCTGGAGACAGGATGGTAGGGCTGGGACCAAGGCAGTTACAGACTTCAGTCTTCTCTGCAGGGTCGTCTTCTTTCATCTTAGGTCATCACAGATCTATTTTCTAGGTCTGGGGGAGCCACCTAAATACTAAATTTAGGAGGCGTTTTAGGGGAGTAGTAAGTAGGGTCAAGGGGCACATTACCTGGGGTGACTACACCCTCTATTATGCCACCCTCCTGTGGGAGGGGGCACAGACCTAGCCCTGATTGGGTGGTTTCCCCACCTTCAAGATGGCGGGACTGAAAGATGTGCTTCACCTCGCCTCCTCCACCTTAGGGGTGGGGTTGGCAGAGGTGGGTATATCTCCTATTCTTCTTGGTTTTTTCCCACTGGTTTTCCCACTCAAAGTGAGGGGTCTAAACCAGGGGCTGTCATTTGATGCTAGCAGCAGAGGCTGGGGGTCACTTTACAAAGGCAGTAGGCCTCTGAAGCTTCCCTCTTCGAGCACTGGCCCATCCTGGGAGAGGAGGTGTGACACCTCTGTCCAGGATGTGCATTGTTTCTGGTCCCAGAGAGCAGGGGCTCTCAACCCAGGGGTTCAGAAACATGTCTGGTGGTGGCTGGCTGCCTACAGCTGCTCAGGGACCACAACAGGGTTGGTGGGTTTTCAGGGGGCACCTCTGAGGTGCCTCTAGAAACATGGTCCAATAATGCGCACACTGACATCAGTGTGGAGTTATTGAAAGGAGTATTATTGGTACCAAACACTCCTGTGTTCAATGAAGCCATCATCGCGCTGTGGAACTTGAGTTGTCGAGTTTCCAGCCCATGTATTCTCTATGGCTTCCCTGGCACTTACAATATTAGGGAATGTACCCCAATATTGTAGGGGCATACCTGCTCGTGCAGATACAAGTTGCAAGGGCAGTGGCATGGTCCCAGTGAGGGAGGTCGCAGTGGACCCTCTTCAGCTCCCAGGCCCTAGGTACCCAAGGTACCATTTACTAGGGACTTACAGGGGGTAGAAGTACCAATTGGGGATTTGTTTTTAGGGAAGAAGCACTGGCACAGGGGTCCTGGTTGTCAGGGTCACTGTGCACTACATTTAAAACCACATCAAAACCAGGCAAAAAATGAGGGTTAACCATGCAAAAATAGTCCCTTTCTCACACACTCACACACACACACACACACACACACATGCGCACACACAAGCATGCACACACACATATTCATAAAAGCCCAGCTTTAAGAAACGTTTTGTAGGTGATTCCAGGTCAGGAAAACCGAACACATTTGGCTGTAGACTGAACTGTTGATGAAAGCTACTCCAAATAGACTTCCATTTGAACTAAAATTACAAATAATTGTTTTCATACATATCTTGGAAAATACTGTTAAGCATATGCATAAAATAATTCTTCGAAAGTTGTGTGGCAAGAAAGGAGAGACTCTATTGTTCTTTGTCACCCACACTCAATGCCCCTTGTCAAAGCTAAGTTTTGCTTATCAAAGGCTCTGTCCAACAAGGTAGTAATACCTCTACTTAATATACATATGCTGAACAGCAAGAATGGCTTGCATACTACAAGATTAAAGGAATACTCCAAGCTCTCTAGCTGAATGACATGCAGCGGCATCTCTATGTCAATCCAAAAAACAGAAGTTGTCTGGGGCATACCTTCCCCTAATATTCCCTTAGTACCAGCGTCATTGAAAAGTTGCCATACACATGAACAATTTCATTGTTTTTTTTATTTTATAACAGGCGAGTCAAAACCACATAAGGTATCAATCTGTGTCTCCCACCTCCCAGATTAAACCACTGGGTAAAACATATATTTAAATGTTGTGAGTGTCTGTAACAGATGCACTTTGGCTTACAGAACTTGGTTTCACAGATGTCAGTGGTGATTTACCTTTTATAAAGATATTCATTGTGGCAATTAATCACTCTGTGGTTCCGGTTTCTGTCTCCTATCTACCTAATGCGATGTTTAACTTTATAGACCTAAGAAGTAGTTTTTATCCACGCTGTGAAGTACTATGGCACCCTTTATTAGGGATGAGAATGTGCTTTGCAAATGTAAACACATAAACATAATGCCCCAGTTATTTACTGGTAATCTTTATTACTCTGAGTCCAAGTCTTCCCCGATACAGTCCTTACCTGCGAGATTCCATCTCCGTCTTGCAGAACCTGTTAAAAAAGCTCCCAACATGGCATCCACTACCAATCAGGCTGTAGAAAAGGGAAGATCTATTATATCACATTGTGTACATTTTACAAGCCTCCCAAAGAGTAATGACTAAATAATCAATCCCATACTCGGGTGGGAAAACAGGACTGCATCGGGGAAGATTTTGACTCGGAGTAATGAAAATTGCCAGTAAGTAACCGGGGTATTACCTCCTCATCCATCTTCCCTGCTGCAGTCCTTACCAGCGAGACAATACCCAACAAGTGAAAGATGTAAATCAAACTCTTTAATAAAGGTGACAGTTCATAACACTGGTGTAATTCATATATCTGAAACAGCCGAGAAGACACAATCCCCAAAAGAAGTGGAAAAACCTTCTCCCAACTGAACCCTCTAATGGGAAAGAAAAGTGTGAGGAGTTTGGCACATAGCAGCACAGCAAAAGTCCATCTAAGAGCCCCCTTTAAAGGAAGCCCAGGAGGCCAACAATTCTCTAGTCGGTCTACCTTCCATTACAGAAGGAAGATGAGTTTGAGACAATTCATAACACAAAACTATGGTAGACTTGATCCATCTAGACAGAGTTGATGCAGAAGGAGGAGAAAAGGATGTGATGTAATAGATCCTTTCTTTTTTACTGCTTGATGTGTAGTGGCAGCCATGTTGGGAGGATTTTTGACATCAACTAGGGAACAGGATCTGTAGGGCAGAGATGTAATTTTGCAGGTAAGAACGGTTGCGGGGAAGATGGACAAAGAGGTAATGACTGTGACCATGATTTACTGTAAATCCCTAAGGCGTATAGACAGTGTCATTAGAAGGATTTTGGGTGTCCCTGACAAGACATATTTTGGGACAAATTTGAATTTTATTACCCATTTCCTACTAATTTAATCCCCATGATGCCAAACAACACCACAATGTATGTTGAACCTTATCAGGGACACACAAAAAAATCAATTGAAATATGTCTTGCTCTAGACCCCAAATGCTAACATGACAGACGGTAGAGAGACAGATTCAGCAGTAGAGATAGACAGACAGGGAGAAAGATTAAGATAGATAAATAGGATAAACAGATATCAAATAGAGAGAAAGTTCACTTAATCCAGGGGTGGGAGAGGCCTTGGAAGGTGGAAGCTCTTGGCAAATGCCCAATCACCACATTCCTTAAAATGTCTCTACCCATGAAAAGTGCAATCAATGTTGACAACGATCCTGCCTAATTTTCTATGCAAACTTGATTAAAAAATATTCTCCTCCTTATGTATGCAAAAAGTAATGAAGGAGTGATGAATGGATTAGTGGGTAAGAGCGAGGATTATATACCATTACATTTTTGGTTGTCTTTTTACAGATTTGTGAACATATGTTCAAGTTTGCAACCATGTTTGGTTCTAGCAATACATGGCAATGCATGCCTGGCCAGTTTATCATCCTTACCATCATCATATTTGCTTTATTGTCAGTGTATTGTTTAGATATTATTGATTTTTATCCATCGCTTGCTTGCTAGCAATTATGTTTGGTGGAATTCACTCATAAGGATGTTCAGCCCGTGCACTATTTGATTCACTTAGTACTCATATGGACACATTGTACGATTGGTACAGACACTTTATCTTTGATCGAGTTTGAAACATATAATATTGGATAATTATTGGACGCAAATGTGATGAAAGATAAACGTTGAGGGGCATATTTATCAAGGGTTTTGCATCATCCTTGCACCTCGCAATGAGGCGCAAGGGTGACACAAATCCTGTCAGATTTTTCAAGCCACACAAGGCCCCCTTTTGGGGCCCTGCATGGCTTGATAGATCAATGGTAACGCAAACAACAGCAAATCACTGTGTTGTGTTACTCTGCCCCAGGGAGGAGTTCCATGGGTGGAGTGTGAGTGTTCCCACACATCCACCCTTGGATTTTGGTGCGTTCCCAGATTTACCATCGCTAGTAGACCCTGGAATGCGTAAAATGCTACGCCTCCCCAGGTGTGGTGTAACGCGGGTAAATTTCTTTATTTCTCATTTTTTCCTCTTTCGTTGTGTGAAAGTTTGTTAAATATGCCCTTATGCCTTTACGCTCTTCTTTGCGACGTCTGCCTGTAAGAACCCTCACATGTACAAATTCTAACAAGAGTCTTGAATAACAGTCAATGTGCAGTGCTCCCTTACCTGAACAACACCGCTCTCAAGACAATTTTACATTAGTAAATGAATGAGCAGTCACGCACTTGTATTATTTAAACTGGACGATGAAGCGAGTTCACTGAAAGAGATGGATTTCAGTGACGTATCTCCACAATCAGAGCAGCAACATTTTGTGAAAGGCTTTCTGAAGCGATAGTTGCACTAGGGTTGTTTTGCATCGTAGGAGCGAGCACTGGATGGTTCTGGCCGTCAAAACAACAGCTTGACTGAGAAGGTTTTGTACTCCTATGATTGTTTGTCATGGAAGAGCCTTTCTATTGGCACATTGTTCAGTTATTTTGTTTCGGTCTGGAGGCTTTAGCTTCAATTCACTAAAGTTACGAATAGGCCACTAGGTGGCAGGAGAATCCCTGTTAGTATCAGCAGTCAGAAGTTCAGAAACACTAACCTTGTCTAGCAAAATAACTAGCAGTTCGTTTTGAACGCTTTGCCTTCACATCTTGATGAAGAGATGCGGCTGCTTTCGCAAACGTCAATGCATTACTTATCCACTTAATAAGTTGATGTGAAAGTGATGATTAATTAGAAAACAGAGGTTCTAAGTTTTCATAAACAATGGTGAGATTATTCTCGAAAAATACGAAGAAACCATGGTTTCCTAAAGCGTTTTGACCACCGGTGAACAATTTACAGGCACTTAAAGTTCCACGTTTGCAAATGCTGAAGATGTTGGACATTTCAACTCCTAAACTCAAAATCTTATTTGGTTTTTAGAGTAACTCGGATAACCCTACAGATGGCGAATAAGTGTGCCTTGGGCGCCACGCTGACTTACATGCCGACTTACATGCCTCACTTGCATCCTTGGACTTGGATACAAAGGTTTCCTTCACGGTCCTTGGTCTCTACTATGCGGAGTACGTTTCTAACCTATGGTCACTCCCTTCCACTTCGATCTTTCAAAACAGATGCCTGTTTGAGCAGCAGAGTCAGATGTACAAAGAGTCGTCCGTTTCCAAAGAGTAGTCCAAGCTGCTTTGGGTTACTGCCTCTGATTTTGTGAAGCGTGCTGTGTGCTAATAGGTCTTGTGGCAAAATTACAATTTGCCAGGGGTCTCACAACAACTTGGCTAATGAATATTAATTAAGCAGGTTCCAATTTGTAGTGATTGGCTACAAACAAAAAGATGGTGGCCTGCAGTCTGACATGGAAAACTTGATCTTTTTAAAGCAGCCCATGTTCCTTAAAGGAAATGGTGCACTTTGAAAATGTGTTGTGATTTATTCTCCCTTTCTGTTTGTACACATGTTCTAGTCTATGATAGAGGAACACTGCATGTCATCATGTGGGACGTACTCGTTTTCTTGGTGCTTCTGGTACTCCAGCATTTTTGTGGTGGTGCACAGGTGAGAAACATTTTTGGACGTGGATAATTCCAGTCATGCTGCTGCTAATTAAGGGATTAATTAGTGGCATGTTAAATTGTGACTTACTGTTAGAAATGGGGGTTCTGGTTGGCTAGGGTATGCACCAAAGCCATGTAGATCCCAACACTCTAGTCAGGGCAAGTAAGTTATACATCAAAGATAACCCGTGCTCACCCTCTTGGTAGCTTGACAAGAGCAGTCAGGCTTATCCCAGAGGCAATCTGTGAAGGTTTTGCGCAACTCACTCACACCAGCAACAAAATAAATACACCACTAAGGAGACTTCACACAATACTTAAATAAAAATATAAATGTTATACATACATCATAGACCAAAGCGACAAAAATCAGTGATTACTTTACGATATACAACAATGAACACTGAGGGCATAAAATGCAGCAGACAATGAATGAAATTAATAAATCAATATGACACTATGGGGCACGGCACACCTGTGCTCTTATTATGTGTTATATGGTAAAATCTGTCACCACGTAGAGAGCAGGAGCAGATGCAGCTGCTCGCCTACTATGGTGAATATAGTAATTGCAGTGGTCCATGGAAAGCCATCTCCTATTCAGGACCTCTGTGGAGTATCCAATCCGAAATGTCCCCAACCAGCTTCAGTACGTGCGAATGCCCCCACAGGCACGGCAAAACGAGCGTGGGGGTTGCACATGACAATATCAGCGGGGAGACCTCCTGGGTCCCCTGCGTTGGAAGCAAACAAATGCAACTACCCATGAACACGCAGTGCAACTGCCTCCACTGTGAGGCTCGGCCCCCCAAAGTTATGTGTGAACATGAGGGGGGTACAGCCTCCCACTGCAGACTACATGGGGAGAAGGGCACACACTGGGGATCCCACAGGGAGACTTTGCCGGGTCCTCCCCTCTGTGACAAACTAGCCCGGCCACTGCTAGGTGGGCAGGCAAAGTATCTGTCAGGTACACAGAGTGCCCCCAATGTGCCGTCAGGAGCAGGCATCCCGCTTCAGACCTCACACTGATGGACGGCTCCCCAACAGAGCAGGTAGTAATGTGTGTCGGTCTCTCCCAGGTGCTCTGTCCACACTGGACGTCAGCGGGCATGCTTCCTGGGATCTCCCTTGCTGCCGTGATGGTTCTGTCGGATGTATGATGTAACAACGCGATCAATTAGATCGCGGTACATTACATCGCTGTCTTTACAACGCAAGTTGTTACCCTGACTTGCGCTGTAGGGCGCTGGACTTAGGAATAGTATGATTTACTATTCCAACTCCAGCCTATGTACAGTAGGGAAGGTGTTGGAATAGTAAATCACACTATTCCTTAGTCTAGAGCGCCCTCCAGTGCAAGTCGTGGTAACGACTTGCGTTGTAAAAGCAGCGATCTAAATGTACTGCGGTGTTTTGACCGCGTTGTTAAGGTCGTTTCCCGGTTCTGTCTCTCGCTGGAGAGATGGCAGAGAAAATAGACGGTACACATGAGGCCCCTTCTTCCTGAAGGAGTATGGCCTCATGGGGCCACAGCGCTCACCCTGCACTGAAGTAGTATGGGAGCAGAGGTGTAGCGCTCCATACGCGCTGGAGGGACAGGTTTAGGTGGCCGGACCCCTCGTCCCATGGCCAGTTGGGGCTCCCACTGGAATCTTTCCAGACCCCACAAGAGTAGGGAGGGGCAGCCACCAGTCCCTTGAGAACACTGAGGAGCAGGAGGTGCAGGCGCCTACAGACCAACATACTGGGTTCCTTAGCAAAGTGGCAGAGTGTCTAGCAGCCAAGCAGGCAAACAGGTCAGCACAACAGTGCAAAAATAGTCCAAGTGGTGATCTTTCTGGCAGCCAGCAGTCCTTTGGTGCAGCATGTAGAGCCGGCATGCGTCTGGTTACAAAACCCAGGCAGTGTCTAAAAACATGAGGTCAGAGCCCTTATACTTACATTCAAAATGTCTTTGATCTGGGAGAACTTCAAAAGAAACCTTACAAGTGCACAACACCCCCTTACAACTCAGATCTGGCTCTAGATGTACAGTAGAGGGTAAACAAGCCCTTTGTGTGAGGTCAGGACACAGCCAATACAAATGTAAGTGCCTACCGCTCTCCCAGCCAAGGAATACCATTCAGAATGTAGATGAATGTAGATGCAACCCTGTTAAACCCAACCCTCCCTGTGTGATGGCTGACTGGAAGTATGCAAAAAGTGTAGCTGTCAACCAGGCCCAGACATGGATTGGAGTCAGGCTGCAAAGCAGAGGGAGTCATAAGCACAGAGAAATGCCCACTTTCTAAAAGTAAACACAACAAAATGATGGACGGAGTGCGGAAACTTTTCAAACACTCACCCACAGTCATGAGATACTGGTTACATTAATTGTTCTTCTGCTCACCATGCCACCCCAGTTTGGACCCAGCCATATGCAAATCAGTCTTGACCCTGACCAGTCCAGCCCGAATTGCCAGGCCATGTCCTCCCTGTACTGGAAACAAACATCTTGGGACCGGCTTCGGGATATCCCCCCTCATCAGCCAGGCTAGCTTGAATCCAGTTGCAGAGCGAGCAAGGGACCAATGTCTGGGCATACCCTTGCCCACTTTCTAAAAGTGGTATTTCTACAATAGTAATAAAAATCCACCTACACCAATTAGCAGGATTTATCACCACTATTCCAAACATACTAAACATGACAGCGCTACTCCTTTCAGATCAGGAATGACGACTTATGTACTTTAAAGGGATTTCCCAACACCAGCCAATGATAGGAGTAGGCTCACAGCAGTGAGAAACCAAATAGGCTGTTTGTCACTACCAGGATATACCACCTTGGAGCCTGCCCCCTACCCACTAGGAAAGCAAAAAACCTTGGGGTTCTGTTAGACAATAAGCTTACCATGGGTGACCAAATAAGCAAGGTTATCTCGGCCTGCTTTGTGGCCTTAAGAATTATAAGAAAAATCAAATTCTTCCTGTCTGATAACAGCTTCAAGACAGTGATAACGGCCCTTATAATGTTGCGCCTGGACTATTGCAAAGGGCTATATCGCAATGCTCAAAAGCAGCACATCAATCGGCTCCAACTGGCCCAAAACGCAGCAGCCAGATTGTTGTCAGGAACTCCAAACTTTGTCTCTGTTAAAAAGGAACTGAAACAACTTCATTGGCTCCCGGTGAAACAAAGGGTTCGCTTTAAGGCACTTTGCACCATTTTTAAGGCCATTAATGGAACAGGACCTGACTTCCTTAGGCGTAAATTCCAATGGTACGTCCCGGGAAGAATGTTACACTCCACAGGAGCTAAATTTGCTCAAGTCCCCCCATTTAAGAGAGTCAACTGGGGAGGCAGGAGCTTTATCAACTGTGCTTCCAGGGCATGGAATGAGCTTCCCTTCCATCACAGGAACGCCCCGGATCTCCTTTCCTTTAGGAAGGGGCTGAAGACTTGGCTCTCCTCTCAGTAGTATACATTCTTCTGTCCCTAGTTACCAGTGCTTAGCGCCAGGACACCCCAGGGTAACCGTGCGCTCTACAAGTGCGATTAACATAACATAGTAAAGCCACAAGGTACCCTGCTCATAGGGCTACCTAGGGCCTACCCCTAGGGGTGACCTATATGTAGTAAAAGGGGAGTTTCAGGCTTGGCAAGTAACTATAAATGTCAAGTCAATCCGGCAGTAAACTGCGCAGACAGACCCTGCAGTGGTAGGCCTGAGACAGGTTTGAAAGGCTACTTCTGTGCCGGGCGCAAGCAGTGCTGCAGGCCCATTAGAAGCATTTAGTTTACAGACCCTGGGTATATGGGATACCACTGTACTAGGGGCTTACATGTAAATTAAGTATGCCAAACAGGTATAAACCAATCATATCATGTTTTAAGGAGAGCGCACATGCACTTTAGCATTAATTAGCAGTGGTAAAGTGCCCAGAGTCCTAAAGCTAACAAAAAGAGGGTCAGAAAAATACAGGAGGAAGGCAAAAAGTTTGGGGATAACCCTGCAAAAAGGGCCCGGTCCAACACTTACTGTGCACTGGTGGAAGCGCAAGCCAGCGCGATTATCACGCAGGATCAACTTTACCTGCTCGCGGTCAGTGCATGTTTCTATGGTACATAAAGTGTCTCAGCGTGCGTCTCATTATTCTGACTCTGCGTGCCGGAGCGGGATGCCAATAGTTATGGCCGAACATTGTTGGGTGGTTTGAAAAGAGGAGCGGAGGTGATGACCTGCAAGTCTTCCTTTGCCTGTAGTTGTTGGAGTAATAAGTACAACTTATCAATGAAGCTGGAGTAAAATCTATTCATGGATCATAACATTTTCCATTTGGGGAAACATCAGGGTTAACAGGACAGTGCCACCCCGGCCACTGCCAACTCGCCTGAGACTGCCAACACAATATACAAAGGGAAAGGGTCACTTTCCTCTTTGCAAATCAGTTACCAACTCATTTGTGGTGTCTGTAACTGTTCAATAGTTTGTGACCTGAACTGTGGTCATAAATCATTGATATATTGCAAACTGAATTCCAGTTTCGAAGGAATGCCCCTTTTACGCCCCTTCTAAATATGGATTCGGTATGGATCTCAAAACCCATTTTAAGAGCCATGAAATTGGTTTGGTAAATTAGAAAAAGCCCTGTTGCAATAGCAAGCACAATGATTTTGTGAATCGCCGTGCTTTTGATCGCAAAATGCATCAATATATCAGATCCATTGTCTTTTCAGTGCTGTTCCATGGAACAACTCCCTTTTCTGATCATTCAATAAAAAAAAAACCAGCGCTTGTTATACATATCATTGACAAATGAGAGACAGAAACACTTAGAATCAACCCCTTGCTGAGGTAAATCTCTTGCTCCAGGCTAGGATGTACACCGCCAAGGATCAGGCCCGGTCTGGCACAGGGCATTTCCCGGGGAGCTCGGAGACTTTGCAGGACAGTTTTGATGTCTCAAGGCTGCTTCTATTACCTCTGTCATTTTATTACAACAGGCACAGAGCAAAGATCGACTGTGGAGGGAAAGCAATATACGTGAATGAGAGCGCAAGGAAAGAGAGATCAGAGAAAAGAAGAGGAGAGAAGGAGAAAGATTGGAAATGCATGATTGAATAGAGAGGGAGCGAGCAGGGCTGGTTTGAACATTTTTAGCAGGGCTGCTTTTAGTTCCCAGTACATGCTGTTATTGTGAAGCAAGTGCTGCGCCCCGATACACATAGCCTGAATCACAAAGATTTTTCTGTCACTAGTAGTGTCCTAAACTTGTTTTAGGTTGTTATTAAATTTGAATTTCCATGCTGACTCACAGGAAAAATGCCTTGCAAGTTAGGTCTGTGAGTAAACATGCCTTTTTCATTGAAATGAATGAGTAAGTTCTGTTTAAGTCTTGGAGTAAGACCCAGAAACTAACAGAAATTACTATGTGTATTTAGCCATCAATCTTTATAGTCAGCACCGAAAGCTGGCACCAGTGACTACAGCCCACAAAGATTTTTGGTGTTTTGTGCATGCAGCTTTAATGTACTTGTGCCAGCCACAGCAAACTCCTTGGTATTCCCAGCACATCATCATCTTTAAAAACACATACTGCAGAAAACCATTCAGCCTCATGTCACCTCCACCTCACTGTGGGGGGTGGAAGCGAAGGTGAACGTGCTAATTTCCACACTTACACTCACTGGCAAAATAGGAACATTTTATTTAATTTGACAAAAATATTGTTTTTGACATAATTATCTTGGCCTAAATAACATTTCCAAAAAGTGTACCGGCTTTGTGGAAGTAGCCCATGATTAAGAGGTAGTAAACCTTGAAACGCGTTGGGAGATTACAAAATTCCAGGAATGCTGAGACAAGCTGATGTTATAAACCGGATGGTGGGCAGGTTGCCGAGTGCGTTCTCAAAAAGCTCTCGGGCATTGTTGGAACTATATATACGTGAGTCAGCAGCCGCAAACAGGATTGAGGACGAGTCCACTTGCAGGGTCCATACAGGACAAGATTTGTGTGCTATCCGGACCACATTTCCCACAATGCACAGTCTCATTCGAGCTCCCCATTGGTGGGTGTGCAATATGAAAATGGCGAAGTGGGTTCAGCGTTTGCACACACTGTCTCCGTTCAAGCCTCTGAAGAGAAGCATATGGAGCTTCGAAACGCGTCAGGCATTTCAATTACGGAGCAGCTTCTACAAGCGGATCCTCGTCTCTGCCTTTCATAACAAAGCTGCTGATCGAGTGCTACTCACCTGGTGGACAACCTTTGGAGCAGAATATATATATATATATATATATATATATATATAGATAGATAGATAGATAGATAGATAGATAGATAGATATACATATACATATAGGAGCAAGCGTGAGGGGGCAAGAAACAGTAAACAAACAGAATAGCACCATTATTAATCTTAGCAACTGTATCGTACTCTTACGAAAGAAGAAGAGTCTGTACTTAATTTGGGACTCCAGCTCTGCCCTACTTCCAGGTTTGATTTTGCACAACTAAGAATCAATTTTTTTTAAGTAATTACACAAGTTGAAACTCCAAAACGTGCTACTCCAAAAGGTGCATACCATGAGCAAAATGGTGAATGTAGACAACAGTAGGCAGCCAACTGACATTCTTACAGGAGATGATCTGGAATCGTTAATCACACATTGAATCAGGAACTACCGTTTGGCGTTTCCAGTCATTCTAATCTGAGGACTGCTGAAAGCATGCGTGAGAATTTTTGAATATCACAGTGCAGTGGCCACAGGAGTTTCCAACATAAACCAAGGTTCATTTCACTTACTCTGCATGATGCCATAGATACTTTTCAAGAAGTGGTTTGTAAGGAACTGAACCAATTGAGACGCAAATGTCAATTCAGGGGAGAGCGATAAGGAGTCTGGATGAGGACACCTGCATAGTGATCAAATGCTTTGACAAGGGTGGTAATGTTGTCATATTGATAAAAGATTATTATAAGCAAGAGGCCTTGAAACAACTGACAGGAGTAGTCATTAGTTACAGATTGAAAAGTCAGAGTGCACCGACACCATACATGGGTTTCACACTATGTTGATGGAATGGCGAGACAGAGGGATTTTGGACTACGAGGAATTCATGTTTTTGAATTGTCGACACCCTAGAGAACTCAACTTTTATCATATCCCCAAAGTCCACAAACATGCTACGAAGCCCCCAGGACATCCCATAGTTTCCTCACAGGGAAGCTTGTTGAGAAATGCATCTATTTACACAGACTATTATTTGTTTTCCTTTGTGAAAGACTTACGTTCTTATGTGAAGGACATAAATTACTTTTTTGCAAAAAATGTATGGCAATAAATGGGAAGATGATTTCCTTATGATAACTCTCAATGTAAAAAGTTTTTTTACATGAGCATAGCACACAGGGATAGTATTCAAGCCATTGAGAATTTCTTCAAAATTAGATGGCTCAAATACTACTAGCACAATCTAATGATTTCAGAACTGACAGAGTGAAAATATTTTCCTTTTTGGAGGGGCTGTGCTTTAGATAGAAACAGAGGACTGCCATGGGCCCCTGCTTCGCCCTCAGCTGCGCTAATCTTTTCATGTGCTGGTAGGAGAAGCAGGTATCCTGGTTGGACCACCATCCTCAGTGCATGGAACATCTCATTCTACGGGTATGTTATATTGACAACTTGTTCATAGTTTGGAGGGGATGATATGACCAAACAGAGCAGTATATTTCCATTCTGAATTAAAACACTCGGAATCTCCATTTCACAAGTCACTTAAGCGAGCAAGAAGGCAATTTTCAAGACTTAAAATTGAGTGCCAGTAAAAACACCATCCAAATGACATACTTTTTTATTGAAGAAAACTAGTGCGGGGAATAGTTATCTCCAAGACGACATTAGTCATCCGAAAAACCTGAGGTGGAGCATCCCCTATGAGGAGTTATTCTGCACTAAACGCAATTGTAGTACTAATAAGTATTTTGAAAAAATACAGGGTGAGATGACCACAAGAACTTTGATCAGGGGGTACCCCCTCTAGGTACTAGAGAAAGCAAACAAGGATATCAAGGAACACTCCCATCTAGCATTGCTGATGGACAAAATTAAACAGGAACATGAACCTGAGGGCTAGGTTTGTAATTAACAGACACAGCTTAGGTATGTAATATACTTTACAGAAATTGGCATATAGTTAGGTCGAATAATATTGTAGGACGTACTTTCAATACACATCCACAAGTGACTTACAGTAAGAGTACCTCTCTATGGGACAACATTGCACACAGTCATTTCACAGCCCTAAGTAACACCTTACAAAATGTTTTAGAGACAGATATTTACCCTTGCATGAAATGCATAGCATGCAAGTACAGTAGCAAGGTAGCAACATGCAGAGTACCAGGAAGTACTAAGAAGATAAAGTTTAGCACATTTCTTAACTCTATTTCTGAATGCACCATGTATTGTTTAACCTGTCCTGTGGCAAACAATACTTTGAGAGTACAGTACATCCAAGCAAGAAGCAAATTTTAGAAAATATGCGGGCAATAACCAAAGGCATCTTATCATACCTTGTGGCCAGACACTTCCAAACATTCCATGCCAGCAACTGCAATCTTATCAGGCTTTTCTGCCTAGATTGCATAACTCCCAATAAGGGAGTAGGTTATAGGGGTTTGGCCTACACAGACTTGTGACCAGATAAATTATTTCTCTGCAGACCAAGATTACATAAGGCCTTAATTTTGATGTTACACCTGGGCCAATAATTTTAGAAACTTCACTGCATATAAGCTTGAGGCACTGAAGGTCAATGACAGTCTATTATGTATTAGGGATTGTAAGAGTTTGCCCAATGGGGCTTTATTTTACAACTGAGTTCTTGTGCTTGTTAAATGAGTCAAGGAAACACAAGTTATTTTGGATTTCGTATCATGAATTTATAATTTGTAATTTTTTTCTTTGATTTTTTCTTTAATCTATTCTTTCATTTATGAAATTGCTAGTAATTTTCTGACTTGTGACTGGGGCTCGATCTGTAGTCTTTTGGGATTATGAATCGTGACTTTCTGAATTATTTTAATATTTTTATTGAATTTCTGAAATGGCTTTTGATTCATTTGTTCTTGTCCATTGACCCAATGCCTGACTATCATGGTCTAGTGATTATGGTTTGACCACTGTATTTGTAAGTCAGATTGGCCTCAATGAATTTTAGGTCATGTAACATGTTTCATATCGATCGGCAAGTAATATATGTTTGTATCCCGTCTCTCAAGCATTTTGAACACAATGGCAGATGAACATACATGACTCAATAATCATACACTATATATTGCAATATGATGGTACTATACCATCGTAGTATCGTAGCTCAACACTTATGACACTCTTTGCCATAGTCAGCCTTGTGTTTGACTCAGTGTAAGTTTACAAATGTATGCATGGTTATTTGATCATGAACAAATTCCATGTCTGAAAGACTTTTGAACGATAGGTAGTTTAATATTTGTCCTGATCTAAATAACCTTAAAGTCTCCTTGGTTGAATGAGTGTGATATTTATTGCCAGGGCCTCGAGGCTCTTGAGGGCAGTGAAACTGAATCCAAATTCGTTGTGAAATTTGGACATCAGCGAAGGTCAAAGCAGAATGCTGCAGGACCTTTTGAAAGTAATGGTAACACCTCAATGGGTAAGCAAGTAAAGCGGACAATAAACAAAGATTCAGCCTTTCCTAAATGTGTGCATATCACGATACTGTGCTACCATTATATGTCCAATTAATATGCTTATTTTAATTCCAGACATTCATTTTACGTAACAGGAACAAATGCATATATGAAAACATCATTGACTCATTTTATTTTATATTAACTTATTTATGAAGTGACAACACCCAAAGGTGTATGGGAGATGACAGGCGAACCAAAGAACATTCATAAGTCTAAAAGTAATGGTGTTTCTTAGCAGTTGACACATTTTACGTCATTACGTTTATGTCGTGTACATCAAGAATCAATGCAAGTGACGGGTTCCAATTCCAAAGCTGGCTCGGGTTAGACTAAGGGTCAGAAGACCTATGCTCCCAGTGTGATGCATCAGGTAGAAGCAACCTAAACATAAAACTAACTTCACACAGGTTTGATGGGCAAGTAGCAACCCCCCCTCCCCCCCCCTGTGGTCCACACCCACAGGGAAAACCCTGCACCCTCCCCACACTGTGCTTACTGCTACAGGGCATGTCTACGGACATCCCCCTCATGCAGACTTCTGCCCCAGCAACCACAGACTAGTTCTGCTCCAAAACTCTAATCGACCAAGGGGCTTATTTACAAGCCCCTTGCACCACTTTTGCGTCATTTTTAACATAGGGAAAGTGACGTACGGGTGGCGCAAGGGGCTTGTAAATCTGCCCCCAAGTGTTTTGGTGAGCATGCGCTAAAAGAAAATCTGTTTCATTGCAGTTCCATGTTAACTTTCAAAAGGCATAAGTTCCCTCTAGGAGGTTGATATATTTCCATAGCTAAATGGAGTAATGTTATATAAATTATTATATATAATTTTTGCCTCCATTTTCCGGACAATTCATAATGTTTTAGACTTAGAACAACTATATGCCAATGAAGAGTCCACGTATGTGTAAAATTCTTTCAGATGAGTGGAAAAAATTATAATTTGCTTGTGGTTTTGATCTCTATTCCAGAAATAGATTCCTTGTCAGTCAAGATATGAAGATTGCCAAAATAAGCCTCCCTCTCTTATAGCAAGTTCACACATTAGGGTAAATTCACAAGGAGGTTGTAAATCTTGTTACTGAACAGAATTTACCATTTCTGCAAAGACATCATTTGTATGGCAAATTATGCAACTTTTTTGTGGTTCTATCTGAGCAGCTTTATGAATCAGAGCATAAAACGTAGCCTGGGCGAAATTGATCAGGTTCATAGCATAGATAATGTAAACAAGCATTGGAAATGCAATAGGTCTCGCATTAGTTGAGTTAGAGAAATTGGCATTGTAAATGGCCACGTCTTTTACTTATGTGTTAGTTCTTGGTAATAAAACAGCACTGATGACCTGATTGTGTATGACTGAGTGGGAGCAAAATAACTGCTTGACGGTGCCCTAGTATTTATACGACCCTTCTCATCATTTTATCACATGAAGGTTTAAGGGTATACAAAACGAGAGAGGGAGTTAGGGGGGTTGGGTTGCACCAACAACATACAGTGGTGGTCAAGACAAGGGAGAAGAGAGAGCAGCAAGGGACGGACTGCCAAAGTGCTCGCTTGGAGAGTGATTGGACAAAAGAAAACAAAACATGCAGAGACTAAAAACCAGTTCCGATTTTAAAATTAAATTATTATAAGTGGCCAAAACGCACAATGCAGTGTTTGTTCCACGTAGACACTATAATTGAGTGTGATGTTGTTTTGGGAATGGCAGCGTTTATGGTTGTTTTCTTGTGCCTTTTAAGGCCTATGCAGTACCAATAATTATGCTTAGTACTGCTTTGACCCGCCACCAACATGTCTGACTATGCTGCTGGGCATCTCTGCCAACAATATTATCATTTATATTATTTGTAGGAAAGGCTGTGTGACCGTGTGGCTTTAATGGGAAGCAAAGTAGATGAGACATTAACACTTATTAACACGGCGCCAAAAGAAAATAAACAAGGGGAAAGGTCTGCAACGGAGAGCGCGTGCTGCTTATAATATAGTATGTATTTTAAATAATGCTTACAAACTGTCTGAGTAACAACATATGTAACAGGGGCAGTCCTTGAAAATGGGCAGAGCTTAAAGCCCATTTTCAGAATACAAAATGTCTTGAAGAGTCAGCGCAAGCGCTGCCTAGGTGAGACCTAAAAAAAATCCTAAAACAACTACAGCACCTTTCCTGCCTTCCTTCCACGTCCTGCAGCTGTGCTTCCTACTTTGATTCAAAGCAGACAAGTAGGGTAGTGGTGAAAGACTATGAGAGCCCTGTCAGCCTGGCCTTGAAGGCCTTCATGACTTAGCAACAGTGGGTAATTTACTTTGCCAATGCTTGTTCTCTTTTTAATTTTAGGGGGAAATAAGTTAAATTGGGCCAACCAGGTCATGTTATGTTTTTTGTTCAACTGGTGCTGTTTGAAGCTCGTTTTCAAGGAGCTAACAGCAACATTGTTGTAAGATACAATTAGAAACCATGCAGCTGACATTTAAATGTAGGTGTGAGAACATCAAATGGGGCTTAGCAGAGACTTCATTACACACTCTATTGACAACATGGATGAGCCTAGCTCCCTCCTCCATACAATCGAACAAAGGTTTTCAGTGAGTCAGAAGGACACACTTCATATTATTGGTAACTGGCCTCCTGCATTAGAACACTGAAACCAAGAAATAGTATTATAACAAACTGCTATGGCTCATTATAGGCACATGTGGTTCACCTTTTGAAATTCTAAAATGGAAAGTAAAACTATCCCACATTGTATGTGTATTACATTTTAGATAACTCAAATTAAAGAAAATCCACTCCTCCTTCAATTGAAACTCTCCAAAGAACCTTTTTATCATATAATCATCTAACTTTCCAAACACACACTTTTAATCGGTTATTCACATTTCACACTGGCCACTTAAATTCCTCTCTTTAGATATGAACAAATCCTCAATGTCACGGGGCTTTCTAGCACTTCCGCATTCCCCGATCCCAACGAGGGCTAGAAAAACAGATAAAAATATACAAAGAACAGTACTTTAGGCAACCAAACGGTTGCACTTTTCATCTTTGTATAATGTGGGTTAACTGGACCTTAGCTTAAATGCATTTAGGAGATGTCCGGGAGGAGGGTGAGGGGGCAGGGGCGGGAAGCTGGGATAGGATGTGTCTCCTCCTGTGCCAAAGGTCACACTTCACAGGCTTGATGAGCTGAGACTTCAAGCTAATGCAATCTGATCGTGTGCAGTCACACCTGCTGGTTTTGCATTCGTCAGGTGTTTAAACGTGAATCTGGTTAGCACAGATGGGTTAAGGGGCATAAAGTTTCCTTATATGGTAATTGCATTTACCTGAATCCACATTGGAACTTAAAGGTTTGCGGCCTGGTCTTAGGATCAGCTCCGCCTATGCTGCATCCATTGAAGAATTGCTCAGTAGATGCAGAAGAGGGTCTCAGCTCGACATGCTACCAGTGGTCAAGGGAAGGCATTAGCCCAGGCTCAGCGTACCCCCTCTTAGCACAGCTGAGGGCCCTGGACTAGAGGAGGCCCGATAGCCCGCTGGTGGAATATTGTCAGGGTAACAACTATGTAAATCCATTTCATGTAGATTTACTGTATGCAAATATATTTTGTACGGATATTCTAGAAATCTGGCGTGGATATGACACTCTTGGACCTACTTTGAACACCCCTGCCCTGGACTCGGAGTGCTCATATACTGAGAAAAAATGCTTTGTTTTCAGAAGAAAGTTATTGTGTCACATCTAAGTGACCCACAGGTATAAAACTTGGCAGAGTAGCGTGAGAAAATGTTAAAAAAAACACATAAACACAACGCTACAAGAAATACGCTTTCTATAACTGCCAGTTCTAGCTTAGAAACAGACCCCTCTCTACCGCCCTCCCCCTCGCCGCTGCATGCTCGTTGTGGATACCTGCTATCTCGCTCTCCTGTTGGCAGAGGAAAGCGGCATCAGGGTCCTCCTCGGGGTCCCGTTCCCCACGTCACTGAGCTGAAAACTCAACTCATGGTGAGCAGGGCTGCCTCTGGCGCTATGGGTAGGAGTGGAGCCATGCAGAGAAGTCACCCCGGACGGAGAGCAGCGGAAACACAACACTGCTCATCCGGTCTTAACAGCATAGAAAATGGACTTGCCTTGCTTGCTCTCTCTGCCAATGCAATAATGCTTGTTAACTCCGTTTCTTTAGACATGGCTCGCCACATTTTGTGCTATACCTTAAATGGCAGCCGTGCCACTTTCTTTAAACGTAGCTCGTCTCAAGAAAGGGGCGCGACAGCAATTAAAGTGAAAGCGCGACATGGGGTGCTTTTACAAAAAAAAATATTTGTTATGTTGTAATGATGTAGTCCAGTCCAGGTAGTAACTTTAAGTATTTATTTCAAGTAAGATCTTAAGTAGAAGAGAGCCCCACCAGGAGCAGCCTCCCTGCTGCTCAGCCCATACACCAACTGACATTCTCACTCATCCAACATTCCGCAGTCACCACTCACACCAACATTCCACTCCACATTCACACTGGCTGAACAGCAGGTATAACACATCTCCCTTTTTTTCACAAATGAGAATCAACTTCAAATGAATCACAAAATGAATGGTGCAAGTAGGAGATGGCAATACGATAATTACATGCAGCACTGGGGCAAGGAAACAATTTCAAGGTAATACATGTAGATATGATAATGGTGGAAAATATACATGTATGTTAAATAACAGAGAATAGATTTATAAAAGAGTAACAAAACGCAATCCAGCAATCACAGCAAATAAGAGCCACACAATCTCCCTTTCCACAAACCAATCCAAATAAATGCAACACACGCTACCATGCCACAACCACAAGCTAAACCCCAACACCAAAGCAAGCTGACTGGCCAGGCCAACAAGAGGTAGAAAGGGTGCCAACAGGAAAGCATGGTAGGAAACCAAACAGAAAAAGATACGAATCTGTGGAAGGTATTTCCACAGGGAACAATCGGCAGAAACATTGCCCTCCACACTTACCCATAGTAAGGGTGGTATGTGTGACACGTAAGTACACACAGAACCTAGAACGGAAAAGCGTGGTTCCACAACCTTGTAGTAAAGAAAAATTAGTCACCCACAGGGGTGGAACGTGAGGAAAAATTCCACACGGAACACAAACAACTCTGCAAGGAAGAATCTCAGCACTTCCCCCAACGCAAGTTGAGGTGGAATGTGTGGGAAACACACCACACGGCACAGCACAACACCCAGTAAATTCGGCACTACCCCCAATGCAAGTTGAGGTGGAATGTGTGGGAAACACACCACATGGCAAAGCACAACACCCAGTAAATTCGGCACTTCCCCCAATGCAAGTTGGGGTGGAATGTGTGGGAAAAAATACCACACGGAACACAAAGCACGCACACAACGCTACACTAAAAGAAAACTTCAGCACTTCCCCCAACGCAAGTTGGGGTGGAATGTGTGGTAAGCACACCACACGGAACACAAAGCATGCGCAGAACACTACACCAAACAAGAAAACTTCATCACTTCCCCCAACAAAGTTGGGGTGGAGTGTGTGGGAAACACACCACACGGAACATCGGAACTCAGGACACGGAGCATCCAGAAGTTTCACTGAAATGCAAATTAGTTCAATAAAGCATTAAAAGCACAAAAATGAAAGCGGCTCAACACACGCTATAAGAATACAGCAGACTTTGCAGCAACATAGAAAATAGAGCATAACAAATAACACCCATGGCAGCAAGAACTGGCACAGGTTGAACAAGGTACATCACCTCAAGACATAAAGTATGTTGCATGCGTGGCACACAATAGTAAATTGAAAGCCAGCAAGCACTTAATGTGACAGGAGCGAATAAGAAAATACAGTAATAGGCATCTAAGCACTGCACAAGAAAATGTAAGAACTTGCTAAACACCAGCATCACCAAAGATAACAGAAAATAGAAAGAAAGAAAACTTTAAGCAGTTCCAAAGTCCTAGTCCGTAACCATGTCTGAAACAGACTTGAAGAGGATGTCACACTCGAACTTTATGTAGAAGGAGCATCTGCACAACTTCAACATCGTTCCACACAAATGCAGAACATCGAACAACATTTTTCCTGCAAAGCATGCTGTACACAAAGAAATAGTAGACGACAGGGCAGAAGTTTCCAGCGCCCGCTGCAGCTTGATTGTTCTTAGAATTGCGGCTAATAAAGTCACCTCGAACCATTCTCAAGCACTCCTCGCAATTTCAAAA
The DNA here is from genome assembly GCA_963921515.1 of Calotriton arnoldi. Taxonomy (NCBI): domain Eukaryota; kingdom Metazoa; phylum Chordata; class Amphibia; order Caudata; family Salamandridae; genus Calotriton; species Calotriton arnoldi. The sequence continues at coordinate 529,418 of CAWUFW010001730.1, forward strand.
ATGTCAGTCCAAGAAATCCTTGCAGAACCCCTTAGTAAACACTCACCACAGCCACTTGGGCGACAGGAAAGCAGAAGCCTCAAACGAACACCACCACAGCTGAGGAAACCGAGACCCTCCGGCTTTAGCCTCAGCGTAACAAAGATGGTGGCAAGAGCTGGTGAGAAACGGCTAGTTGGGGAGTCCATCAGCATCCCATTCAAATCACAGCTGAAAACGGATAGCTGGCGCCGGGTAAAGACAAGAAGACGAAAGCTGTCGCCAAACCCAAGATGGTGGCACGTAGTCTTCAGGAGCGCCGGATGGCTCTAAGCACGCACTTGCTCTCAGCTTGAGAACTCCTCCCAACTCCACGAGCTCACGATTCCATGGCTCGCGCTGGCCAGAGCGCTCGAGAGGAGGCAGTTGGAGACAGGTAAGATGTTTAAAGTTTAAAAGAAAAACGGGGCACGGCGGCAGAAATTCTGAGAAAGAGCAAAGATTACCTCAGAAGCATTAAGTGCGGCACCTCACCTCACTCAGCAGGTTCAGGGAAAACACGCAAGCAGGAGGAAAAGCTCCTCCTCATTGCTCCTCGCCACACGCACTAAGTAGCTGTGGAAACACGCAAATCACTAGGGTACCAATTGTGACCAAGGGTCTGCCAAGGACACTATGACAGCAAGTAATGATCGCAGCATGGGTGCAGCAGAGGGACAGGAACGGTGGGTCTTCTCCCCTCATGACGGTCACAGGGTAAAGTTGGTCTCTGGGTAAAGTAGGTCTCTGGGTAACTTGGCAGTACGCTAGATAGAAGGCAGTTGCTACGATGAGAGACACATCAGGAACTGGCACACTTGGGTTGGAGCGACAGATGCAAAGGACACTGGTGCAACAGCAGCTCCAAAGGGAAATCCAGGGAAGCATAGCAGACAAATCCCACAATCTGGTTGGCAGGGGAACACATAGAGGAACACAGGAAGTGTCCTGGCTGTTAGGTTGTCAAAGGATGCACTCCAAACAGTCCAAGGAGGGACACAACAGTAACTGGCACACTTAAGTTGTGGGCAACCGATCACAGGGTCACTGGTGGGGCTCGGGGTGCCAGTATGCTTTAAACACGCAGCTTTTATTTTAAAAGTAGTTCATTTACCTTGAAGTTTCAGTAGGCTTCAAATTTATGTAGAAAAGGCTTCCATATCCAGGTGTAATACGCAGGTTCTTTCAAAATCATCGCCAAAATATGTTGTAATGATGTAGTCCAGTCCAGGTAGTAACTTTAAGTATTTATTCCAAGTAAGATCTTAAGTAGAAGAGAGCCCCACCAGGAGCATCCTCCCTGCTGCTCAGCCCATACATCAACTGACATTCTCACTCATCCAACATTCCGCAGTCACCACTCACACCAACATTCCACTCCACATTCACACTGGCTGAGCAGCAGGTATAACAGTTTTCTACTTACAAACAAATGGTTTTTTTTTGTTGGTAAAAGCACCCCATTCTGTGTTTTCACTTTAATAGCAGCCGCACTCCTTTCTTTAGACGAGCTGCGTCTAAAGAAAGTGGCAGGGCTGCCATTAAAGGTAATGCGCCAAATGCGGCGCTTGTAAAAAAAAAAAAAATAGTTCCTAAACAAAAAGATAAAAACCTACAGTGTAAGGAAACTGTAGTTGGCCGGTGCTCCTCGCTTACAAACAGAAGTGATGTATCGGGAGCACTGGCCAATAAGGAGCCAGGAAATAGGAGCAATAGAATTTCTAACCAATGGCAAGCTAGGAGCGCTGATGCTCGACCTAAAAAACGAGGTTTGTGTGATGGTCTTTCCCATGCAGCAACTTCATCTGACACTCTACCATTAGTGTTCTGCTACTGGACTCCCCCAGCAAAATGCCCATAGAGACAACTTTTCATGAGTCTGGTTAAACCAGACCATTACTGTGAAACTGATATGTGTGACACGCAAGCTGCAGATGGTCCAAAATTCTGCAGCCCGACTTCTCCTCCAATTACCTAGGACCGCCTCTGTTTCCAACCATTTGCGAGACTTGCACTGGCTCAGGGTCAAAAATCGAATTCGATTCAAAGCTCTGACATATATGTTCAAGATCAAAACTGGAACTGCACCACACTACTTACGTTCCCTAGCCAAACTGTATGTTCCATCGCGCTGCTTGCGCTCATCTTCTCACGGAAGGTTCTCTGTTCCCAGATTTAAGCTTTCTCGAATGGGAGGGCGTTCTTTTTCCTTCCTTGGTCCTTCACTCTGGAATACCCTTTCCATTGCCATCCGGAACGAAACAGTTTATGTTCAATTTCGTAAGGCATTAAAGACCTGGCTCTTTAACAAATAATTTTGCTACTAAGTCTCAATATCTGGTCTTTGTTTTTGCCTGGTGCCGGGAAACCCTTTTTGGGTAGCTGTTGCGCCTTATAAATTGAATAAATAAATAAAATGTGTGTGTGTGTACGCGCATGTATGTGAAGAGTATCTGCACCTGTCTGTGCACCTTTTACTGATGATATGGTAACCTAGGTGTTATATTTTTCTCCTACCATCTTGTTTCAGTAAATGTACACACGTGTGCAGGCCTTACTTTACATCGTATCAATATCCATGCAGGTTTGTAGCTGATATTCAAATAGTGGTAGTTGTGTAACATTCATATGTCATATTCTGGTTCAGTTTGATGTTCTAAACAAGATTCATGTTATATGATATCTCATTCTACTTGCTGTTGTATGTGATTCCTTTGGATATAGGTGCAGCTCATTTAGGCATATTCCCTTATTAAATGATAATGAGATATATTATAACTCTCTTAGCAATGGATTAGCCCATCTAAGGGGTCTCTATAATGGTTATTCGGATGAGTTACTCAAGCAACGAAACTTTGATTTCAAAGAAACAACTTTGCTTCCTTTGGGGTTGCCTGTGAAGATATGTACATGGTTATTTCATCTGTGGTTGGGTGCTGAGTCTAGAAAGAAGCATTTAAAGGACACCACGGGGGCTGTGGCCAGAATGGGGACCCTGTTGGTGCTCATGTGAATATAAAGATTGCCCACAATTTGGAGTGCTACAGAGGGTTAGGAAGGCCCAGAATAAAGTTCTTACTACAAAGTGGCCTCTTAGGCCGTATAGCCAGGTGACACAGTGCAGAGGCTTTATAGCACAGCGCTTGAAAATATAATGTCTAAAGAAGAAATACAACTTTAGGAAATCATGTAATCAGCTGAGCTAACTGCAATGCAGTAGTACAAGAATTGCAGATAGGGCTATGTAAATATGTTAATCTTTTTGCCTCCAACGTCACTTACAAAGGGAGACTGTCTCAGATTTAAGGCAACTAACATATGATTTTTGTTGATTTATAGATGAACATAACCCATTAGTTGTCTTTAAGTGCAGTATGTTGATTGTCATACTCCAATGAGTGCTGTACTTTTTATTATCAAGCGTTATGCTGCATTTTACTTTACTTCATTGTGTAGATCATTACACTACTTTTGACAGTGTTAATCGAATTTGGTTGCAAGCAAAACACCCTGATTGGGGGTTAGATTAGTGTGCGCCTTTCATTAATCTAACTGCATTATATGGACACTTGGGAAAGAATCACACTAGGAAATGTGGGCCTGCGCACCAAGGGCCATGTTAGATCTATTGCACACTGTCCCTGCCTGTGCCGCAGCAGAACCTTAAATATGAGCACCCAGTGAAGACCAGGGCAGTGTGCTGTATCATTGCAAACATGCTGTTTAAAGGGCATGCGTGAACATGCGCCTCCAATGGGAACAGAGCACTAGTCAAAGCAGAGTTGGCTATATGAAGCCTCCCGTTCTCCTTCCACTGAGGCAGCAGACCTTGCCTCAGCTTTTAAGAAGGAAAGGGATTCCCGTGCAGACGGGTGCTCTAACTGAAAGTGCTCTAACTTGGAAGCCCTATAACCCCCTCAGAAATGGCACCTTTAGGACATGCACTGACTGGGCTAGACCTCTGTCGCACAGCCCGTGCACACCCCCAACAGCTTTTTTGTCTATGGTCCTCGTCTATAATATGACAACAGAACAAAGGCAAAGGATTTCCTCATTTGCATGGGCCACGCCCCCATGCAAAGGAGGGACTGTCCCCTTGCGATCACAACGGCGCACATGTACCACCGGCGTGATCTGTATTACAGAAGGGGCAGGCAGCTGCTTATTACTATAGTTCCCAGGCACAGAAAGTAGGTGCATGCCTGTTGCACTCTAGGCACTTTCCATAATCCAGCCTTAAGTGTTTTCATATGAATAGTGCCTTTAAGCTGGAATGCATTCTTGCACTCCTTCTATTTAATTTGCACTTGCATAACCTTCCCAGAGACTTCCAGGAAATCATCAAGTTTTGTAAATGTAAATATTCATGCCTACTGCTATTAGCCTATGCAGATGTCACTGTACTGTTAGCACAATCACTTGTAGTCCTTCAATGCGCAATTTATACACTTGTAATCTTCTCGATATATCAATTACCTGACTACTCATTTTAATAAGATGAATTATGATCACTCGTGACTTAATCAAGTTTTGAACAAAAACATTTCCAATTCATAGGGCAGAATACGTAGCTGGAGTCTGACAGAAGGACCCAGCTACTTCAGATATTAAATAACAGTTGTCCAGAGTACAAAAGTCAGAATAAAAATGCGGAGAACATGGCAGAAAGATGAAGTTCCTCACATCATTCAAGTGGCATTTCTTATTTGTTATTTTCATCTAGCTATGGTTCTAATTGTAGGTGAGCATCACGCATCAACCAAAAACCATTATAAAACCTTACCTGTTTCTTGCCTTGCTTGTTCTTTGTGAACAGTTCTGATAGAGCTTCTTCCCTTCTTTGACAAGTAAACCACGGAGACCACAGTGTTTAGTGAACCCGAGGAGCCCTTTTTGATGAATCGCACCTGCTTGAGCCATGCATATTAAATACCATCTTTTCCCTGAAGCTCCTTTCTGGATTGTAGTCGTTTCTCGGTGCTCTTTCCAAGAGGCATGCAGTTACATGCTTCATGGTGTTTACATTGTGCTAGCCTGATTGCTGTCCATGAGCATCCAATGATGTCAGTTGTTAGGGTTGGATTACAGAACGTGGTGCGTGGCCACAGTTTACCTAGGTGTGAACCCACAGTGGGTGCAGCCTGCAAAAATGTATGGAAAAGGGAAACATAGAGCATTGCTAAAAACTGCACACTGTATGTTTCTGCAGGAATCAGTCTCTTACCTTCGAAGGGAGCTTGAACGGCCGGTGTCCTGGGGATGCTTGTGCAGACTCTAACAGCTTAGCTTCTGCTGTCGGGGCAGCCTTAAACTGGTCTGCCAGTGGGGGTGAGGCATTGAGAACCCAGTGGCGTAACGAAACTTGTGGGGTGCCCCCCTGCAAAGTGCATGGAGGGCACACCCCATGCTCTGGATCCAGTCAGGAGCTCTCAGGCATAGTGACCAGGGGTCTCCCTGGAGCTTAGTCCCTCCTCCACACTGCTGGGTCTGCGGGGGCTATTGTTATGCCACCGTGAGAACCTACGGTTGTCAGTGACTTCACACTGTTGTAGTTAAGTATCTGGGCGTTTCTGGGCACACAGTTGTTCCTTGATTTCCAAGAGTTTACATCTACATGCTGTTAGATTTGGGGGTCTCTAGTTGGCAGAGGTATGTACCCTTGTCCAAATAGGGACCCTTGCGTCTAGTCAGGGAGAGTAGGTACACTCTCGAAATAACCCCTGCTCACCCTCTTGGTAGCTTGGCACGAGCAGGCAGGCTTAGTTCAGAGGCAGTGTGTAAAGCATTTGTGAACACATACAGTAATCAAGTGACAACACTACAAATGGACACCACACAGGTTATATATTTATAAAAATAGGTATACTTTATATAGATTTATCACAAGACCATAAACGACAAAAATAATCCACAATACTGTTAAGAATACTTAGTTCTGATCAAAAAGGCTTAATTCAAGGTTCTGTGCGAGTCGGTAGCCTCCTCCGGCTACGGCGATGTCGAGAACAAACAGAGTCTAACAAATCCAGCTGACCGCGTCGAGACGGGCCAACACAGCGTAGACAGACTCGGTCACAGTACCTTTTACTTGAAGCGGCAGGCACGGGCGTGCGAGCCGGATGGCTGTTCGTCGCGATGCAAAAGTGGAAGCGTTGCAGGACGCGTTGTCCCTCGATGCGGTGCAGGCAGCGGCTCGTTGACGTCGTCGAGACGGAGTCGGTGAGACCAGGGCCGTGCGTTGCAGGGCGAGACGGTGCTTCGATGCGGTGCTGGCAGGTTGCGGTGCGGCGACGGAGCCGGATTCAGGAGCTGGCGTCGATCAGTCCGGACAGCGGTGCGAGTCGGGCGGTGCGTCGCAAAGCGTGCGAGCGGTGCCCAACTCCGGTGCGGTCACAGGACTCGAACTCAGCAGCAGTGACCGTGTCGGTCGGACCAGTTCGATTCGGCGTAGCGAAGCGTTGCAGGACGCGTTGTCCCTCGATGCGGTGCAGGCAGCGGCTCGTTGACGGAGTCGGTGAGACCAGGGCCGTGCGTTGCAGGGCGAGACGGTGCTTCGATGCGGTGCTTGCAGGACACCGAGTCGGTCGTGAGAGTCGGTCACAGCTCCCTACCTCTGTAGCCACTGAAACAGAGTTTCCAGCAGCAATTCACAAAGGGGTGAAGTCCAATGGTCCTGGGACTTCGGTCAGGGGGCAAGCTCTCTTCCAAGCCCGTGGAGATCCTTCACAAGTTGATGAAAGTCACAGCAAAGCAAAAGTTCCTTTCTCCTCTCTTTGGCAGTCAGGCAAACCACTGCAGGCCAATCCCCCAAGCAGCACTTCAGGCTTAGGGATAGTTTCTCCTCAGTTTCTTCTTGGTTCCGCTCCTCAGTAAAGGTTTCTTCTTGTTCCCAAAAGTGATCTAAACTTCCTGGGGTCTGGGTGCCCCTCTTATACCCTGATTCTCTTTGTTCTCTGGAGGCAGAGAGGCCTCTGCCTAGTCCAAAACCAGTTCTGGTCAGTTCTGGAGCACTTTGTTTTTCTGACTCCTTCTTTCCTTTCAGAATGTGGGGCAGAGTGCTCAGCCGCCCGGCAGGAGGTGGAGCCAGCATTGTGGAAGGCAGGCACAGCCCTATTCAGACCCAGGTGCAACTCCTCCCTCCACTCTGGATGCAGATCTTTCTATTCAGCCCTGCGCTGACTCACCCTGTCTCCTGTAGCCACCCCCAGCCCCTGTCACTCAATCTCCAGACAAGGAATACACAACCTAGCAGAGGCAGGCTTGGATAGTTAGGCAAGAAAATACCCACTTTCTAAAAGTGGTATTTTCGAACACAGAATGTTAAAACCAACTTCACTAAAAGATGTATTTTATCATCCTGAGTTCAGGCATACTAAATTCGTTTTTCTACCAGGTTCCCTGGGTCAGTTCTGACTATAAGGTGTAATAGTCAGTCTGCCCATTCTGGCCTATGGGGAGCAGGTAGCCTTGCAATAGTGAAAAACGAAAATGGCTGTAATTCACTATTAGGACATGCCACACACACCAGGGCATGTCCTACCTTATACTTACAATGCACCCTGCCCTAGGGCCTACTTTAGGGGTGACCAACATGCAGTAAAGGGAAGGTTTAGGGACTGGTAAGTGGGTGTACTCACCAAGTCGACATGGCAGCCCGAGGCTGCACACAGGCTCTGCGATGGCAGGCCCGAGACATATTTTACAGGCCGCTTCTGTGGGTGGCACAACCAGTGCTGCGAGCCCACCAGCGGCATTGGATTTACAAGCCCTGGGCACACTGAGTGCACTGTACTAGGGACTGACAAGTAAACCAATCATCCAATCATGGAGTCACTAATACATGTATCAATTAACGATAGGGAGCACTTGCACTTTGGCACTGATTAGCAGCGGCAAAGTGCCCATGAGCATCTAGTCCAGCAAAAACATATCGGCAACCGTGGAGGCATTATGAAAAAATGGAAGGGAGACCCACGCCAAGGATGCCAGGTCTAACACGTGTCCCCTCCAGCTGAAATGTGGGGAGAACTATCCTACCCCTAGGGAGTTCTCATCGCTAAGGCGGAAAAATCTGGACAGTCCATCAGCATTGGCGTGTTCTGTACCAGGGCGGTGTTCCACCGTAAAGTCCATCCCCTGTAGGGAAATGGACCACCTCAACAGCTTTGGATTCTCACCCCTCATCTGCATCAACCATCTGAGGGGCCTGTGGTCTGTCTGAACCCGGAAGTGAGTCCCAAACAGGTATGGTCTCAGCTTCTTCAGTGCCCAGACCACAGCAAATGCCTCACGCTCAATAGCACTCCATCTCTGTTCCCGGGGAAGTAACCTCCTACTGATGAAGGCTACAGGTTGGTCTAGGCCCTCCTCATTGATCTGTGATAGAACAGCCCCTACACCATGCTCTGAAGCGTCGGTCTGAACAATGAACTCATTGGAGAAGTTGGGTGCCTGGAGCACAGGCGCCGTGCACATGGCAGTCTTCAAGGTGTCAAAAGCTTTTTGACAGGCGTCAGTCCAAATCACTTTCCTGGGCTGCTTCTTGGAAGTCAGCTCGGTCAAGGGGGCAACAATGCTGCCATACCCCTTGACGAATCTCCGGTAATACCCGGTGAGTCCTAGGAAGGCTCTCACCTCTGTCTGGGTCTTGGGGGCTCCCAAGCCAGAATGGTATCAATTTTCGGTTGGAGGGGCGCCACCTGGCCGCTCCCAACCTGGTGTCCCAAGTACACCACAGAACCCTGCCCAATCTGGCACTTACTCGCCTTGATTGTGAGGCCTGCCCTCCGCAGCGCCATCAACACTTCCCAGAGGTGGCGCAGATGCTCTTCCCAACGGGCACTGAACACTGCGATGTCATCCAGGTAGGCGGCACTGAAATCCTCCAGTCCAACCAACACCTGGTTGACCAACCTCTGAAAGGTGGCAGGGGCATTCTTCATCCCAAAGGGCATCACCCGGAACTGGTAGTGCCCATCTGGTGTGGAGAATGCTGACCTCTCTTTTGCCCCATCAGTCAAGGCGATCTGCCAGTATCCAGACGTTAAGTCAAACGTGCTGAGGTACCGCGCAGCCCCTAACCGATCTATGAGCTCATCAGCTCTGGGGATGGGGTGGGCGTCAGTCCTGGTGACGGAATTGAGTCCCCTGTAGTCCACACAGAACCGGAGTTCTGGTGTGGCACCAGGCGCGGCAGCTTTTGGAACCAAGACCACGGGGCTGGCCCAAGGGCTGTTAGAGGACTCAATCACCCCTAGCGCAAACATCTTGGAGACCTCCTCCTTGATGCAGGCTCTGACCCTGTCAGTCACCCTGTAAGCCTTGTGCTTCACAGGAAGACTGTCCCCAGTGTCCACATCATGGACGCACCAATGGGTGACACTGGGAACCAGGGAGAACAGGTCAGGGAACTGTCCCAACAGTTGGCGACAGTCACCCTGCTGCTCAGGTGTCAGGGAGGTAGAGAGGTTTACTCCCTCCACTGATCCATCTTGCTCTCGGGCTGACAGGAGGTCAGGAAGAGGCTCGGTCTCCTCCTCCATTCCATCATCTGTAGCTAAGAGCATGCCCACTTGGGACCTCTCCAAGTGGGGCTTCAGGCGGTTCACATGCAGGACCCGCAAGGGGTTCCTGGGAGACTGCAAGTCCACCAAATAGGTAACTGGACTCTTGCGCTCCACCACCGTAAAAGGGCCGGTCCACCTGTCCTGGAGCGCACAGGGCTCCACAGGGGCCATGACCCACACTTTCTGACCAGGCTGAAGCTCTACCAGAGTGGCATTCTGGTCGTACCACCGCTTCATCTCCTCCTGGCTGGCTTCCAGATTTGCCTCAGCAAGCTCTCTGAAACGCCTAGTCTGGTTCCTGAAGGCCAGCATGTAACTGTATACATCCTGGGGAGGTTTCCTGGGAGATTGCTCCCAGCCTTCCTTGACCAAACTCAGAGGTCCTCGCACCGGGTGTCCATAGAGGAGCTCAAAGGGACTGAACCCTAGAGACTTCTGTGGCACCTCCCGGTATGCAAACAACAGGCATGGTAAGAGGACGTCCCATTTACGCCTCATGGGTTCTTCCAGACCCATAATCATGCCCTTGAGGGTCCGGTTGAATCTCTCAACCAGACCATTTCCTTGAGGGTGGTAAGGAGTGGTGAACTTGTAAGTTACACCGCACTCCTGCCACAGGGACTTCATGTACTTGGACACGAAGTTGGTACCTCTGTCAGACACCACCTCTTGAGGGAATCCCACACGTGAGAAAATTCCCATCAGTGCCCGTCCCACCACGGGGGCCGTCACTGTCCTCAGAGGGATGGCTTCAGGGTACCGGGTGGCATGGTCCACCAAGACCAGGATAAACCTGTTGCCCATGGCTGTCTTGGGGTCCAGTGGCCCCACAATGTCAATACCCACCCGTTCAAAGGGGGTGCTGACCACAGGGAATGGCTGGAGAGGAGCCTTGTGCTTCCTCCCACTTTTTCCACTTGCCTGGCAAGTCTGGCATGTCCTGCAGTGAGTGGCGGCACTCCTGCGCATCTGGGGCCAATAGAAATGGGTAACAAGCCTGTCAAAGGTCTTGTCCTGCCCCAGATGTCCCGCTAATGGTACATCATGAGCCAACCCCAGTAGGAAGGCTCTGAAGCGCTGGGGTACCACCAGCACACGGGCTGACCCAGGCTCAGCAACCTTAGGCTCTGAATACAGGAGACCATTCTCCCAGTAAACCCAATGTGATCCAGACTGATCACCTGCTGCCTGGTCTGTGGCCTGTTGCCTCAGACCCACGAGAGAAGGGCATGTGTTCTGCTCCTTGCAGAACTCTTCCCTGGAGGGTCCTCCTTCTTGCTGCCAATGGGTCAGCTCAGGTAGGTCCCCCAGTTCAGCTACCTGTTCCCCTGTAGGCTCCAGGGCATCCCCCTCAGGGTCTGCCTCCTCCTGGACCGTGGGAACCTCGGGGGCCGGTTTCCCGCGCCCCCTGCCTCCTCTCTCTCCGGCAGGCACCTGGGCCTCCCTCTCAGGCTCCAGGTCCTCTTGAACACCTTTAGCTGCCATTGACCGGGTGGTCACACATGCCCAATCAGGCAAGCCCAACATTTCTAAATGCGCACTCCGCTCCACCTTAGCCCAAGGTGAGCTCTCCAAATCGTTCCCTAACAAACAGTCAACAGGCATGGCTGGCCTCACAGCTACTTGAAGAGTACCCGAGACCCCCCCACTCAAAGGGAACCTGAGCCACCTTGCAGTGACTCTCTGTGTTGTCAGCGGCAACAACCGGATAGAATGCATCAGGGATAACCTGCTCTTTAGACACCAGGTGACACTTGACAGCTGTCACACTGGCTCCTGTGTCTCTCAGAGCCTCCACCCTATGGCCATTGATGGTCACCCACTGCCTGTATTTCTTAGTGTTCTCAGGCAGCGGGGTCCTAGGGACCATCTCAGAGTCTCCTAATGAGACAAGGGAAAACACTGTGGGATCCCCCCACCTTGGGCACCCAACTCCTCCCCCAGGGCTACACTAGCCAACTGCCGGGGGACTGCACTGGTGGGTGCTGGTTTTCCATGCAAAGGGCAACGAGGATCGTTTGCCTTGTGGCCAGGGGCGCCACACTTGTAACATACCAGTGGTCCCTGGTGAACAGGGGGGCCTGTCAGGGCCACTGGCTTCTTCTCAGGGGGAGGCTGGGAACCTTTCCCTTGGTTCCCTTGGGGTCTACTTTGGGGCCCTTTATGGAACTCCTTCTGTTTACCCTTGTCCCCCCCACTCTTCTGCTGGGGACCCTGCCCACCCTTGGCGGAGTCTCCCACGTGACCCTTGTGGACCCGGGTACTCACCCAGCGGTCCGCCTCCTCAGCAAGCTGCCTAGGGTTAGTCAGCTTACTATCAATCAGGTGCTGGCGTAGCTCAGGAAAACAATTACCGGACAAGTGCTCCCAGGCAATCAAATCAAAGAGCGCCTGAAAATCAGTCGCTTTGCTACCCTTTACCCAACCATCCAAGGCTCTGCAAAAGAAGGTCACATATTCAACCCAGGTACTGCTTTCAATCTTACTACAGTTCCTGAACCTTTGCCTATAAAGCTCAGGGGTCAAACCATATCTAGTCATTAAGGCATCCTTCATGTGGCTGTACGAATTATAGACTTCAGAGGGCAAATCCAACAAGGTATCCCGCCCTTCACTGAGGAACCGTCCCCACAACCCCGCTCCCCAATCCTTCTCAGGGACCCGGTGGGAAGACATGGCTACCTCATAGGCTTTGAACCACTGCCCTATGTCGTCATTTTTAAAAAACTCCTTCACCACATCTTTGGGAATATACACCCTAGCTTCAACAGGCACAGGCGGTACACTGCCACCAGAGGGAGTAATCTCTAAGCTCTTGGCCTTCAATTCCAACTCCCTCAAAACTTTCTCATGTTCAAACTGCATTTTCTTTTCCTCTAGGGCTAATTTCCTTGTTTGCATTTCGAATTCTAACTGCTTATTCAGCTTGAGTTTGGTCAGCTCTATTTCGTGCATCCTACTCTCTTTCCTGTCCTCCAACTCCTCTGGAGACAGTCCTCTGGCAGAAACACTGCTACCTACTGGGGAAGGTGGTCTTCTAGCCCCTAGACCCAATAGCCCCTCCAGCTGCCCTTCTGCATTCTCAGCCCCCTCCACAGGGGCACTCCTTGATTCGACCCAGGCCCTCAGCGCCTTTTGGAGGTCCTCCTTCCTGGAGATCCCGGTCATGGACACTTTAAACTTTTTGCAGAATTGCTTGAGCTGCTTAAGGGTGTAGCATTCTAGCCTCTCTTCTTCCCAATCACATTCAACAGAGGCTACTGATGCTGGTTTCTCCATAGTGACTGAACTTGGCATTTGCAAAAATAGGAAATCCCAGAAAAAATGCTATTAAAGTATGTGGTTGCGTTTTGGTCTGCACTCACTAAGTAGTGTTCACCAATCACTGTACATGAGTCACAAATGCAAGTCCAGAATCCTCACCGCTGACCACCAATGTTAGATTTGGGGGTCTCTAGTTGGCAGAGGTATGTACCCTTGTCCAAATAGGGACCCTTGCGTCTAGTCAGGGAGAGTAGGTACACTCTCGAAATAACCCCTGCTCACCCTCTTGGTAGCTTGGCACGAGCAGGCAGGCTTAGTTCAGAGGCAGTGTGTAAAGCATTTGTGAACACATACAGTAATCAAGTGACAACACTACAAATGGACACCACACAGGTTATATATTTATAAAAATAGGTATACTTTATATAGATTTATCACAAGACCATAAACGACAAAAATAATCCACAATACTGTTAAGAATACTTAGTTCTGATCAAAAAGGCTTAATTCAAGGTTCTGTGCGAGTCGGTAGCCTCCTCCGGCTACGGCGATGTCGAGAACAAACAGAGTCTAACAAATCCAGCTGACCGCGTCGAGACGGGCCAACACAGCGTAGACAGACTCGGTCACAGTACCTTTTACTTGAAGCGGCAGGCACGGGCGTGCGAGCCGGATGGCTGTTCGTCGCGATGCAAAAGTGGAAGCGTTGCAGGACGCGTTGTCCCTCGATGCGGTGCAGGCAGCGGCTCGTTGACGTCGTCGAGACGGAGTCGGTGAGACCAGGGCCGTGCGTTGCAGGGCGAGACGGTGCTTCGATGCGGTGCTGGCAGGTTGCGGTGCGGCGACGGAGCCGGATTCAGGAGCTGGCGTCGATCAGTCCGGACAGCGGTGCGAGTCGGGCGGTGCGTCGCAAAGCGTGCGAGCGGTGCCCAACTCCGGTGCGGTCACAGGACTCGAACTCAGCAGCAGTGACCGTGTCGGTCGGACCAGTTCGATTCGGCGTAGCGAAGCGTTGCAGGACGCGTTGTCCCTCGATGCGGTGCAGGCAGCGGCTCGTTGACGGAGTCGGTGAGACCAGGGCCGTGCGTTGCAGGGCGAGACGGTGCTTCGATGCGGTGCTTGCAGGACACCGAGTCGGTCGTGAGAGTCGGTCACAGCTCCCTACCTCTGTAGCCACTGAAACAGAGTTTCCAGCAGCAATTCACAAAGGGGGTGAAGTCCAATGGTCCTGGGACTTCGGTCAGGGGGCAAGCTCTCTTCCAAGCCCTTGGAGATCCTTCACAAGTTGATGAAAGTCACAGCAAAGCAAAAGTTCCTTTCTCCTCTCTTTGGCAGTCAGGCAAACCACTGCAGGCCAATCCCCCAAGCAGCACTTCAGGCTTAGGGATAGTTTCTCCTCAGTTTCTTCTTGGTTCCGCTCCTCAGTAAAGGTTTCTTCTTGTTCCCAAAAGTGATCTAATCTTCCTGGGGTCTGGGTGCCCCTCTTATACCCTGATTCTCTTTGTTCTCTGGAGGCAGAGAGGCCTCTGCCTAGTCCAAAACCAGTTCTGGTCAGTTCTGGAGCACTTTGTTTTTCTGACTCCTTCTTTCCTTTCAGAATGTGGGGCAGAGTGCTCAGCCGCCCGGCAGGAGGTGGAGCCAGCATTGTGGAAGGCAGGCACAGCCCTATTCAGACCCAGGTGCAACTCCTCCCTCCACTCTGGATGCAGATCTTTCTATTCAGCCCTGCGCTGACTCACCCTGTCTCCTGTAGCCACCCCCAGCCCCTGTCACTCAATCTCCAGACAAGGAATACACAACCTAGCAGAGGCAGGCTTGGATAGTTAGGCAAGAAAATACCCACTTTCTAAAAGTGGTATTTTCGAACACAGAATGTTAAAACCAACTTCACTAAAAGATGTATTTTATCATCCTGAGTTCAGGCATACTAAATTCGTTTTTCTACCAGGTTCCCTGGGTCAGTTCTGACTATAAGGTGTAATAGTCAGTCTGCCCATTCTGGCCTATGGGGAGCAGGTAGCCTTGCAATAGTGAAAAACGAAAATGGCTGTAATTCACTATTAGGACATGCCACACACACCAGGGCATGTCCTACCTTATACTTACAATGCACCCTGCCCTAGGGCCTACTTTAGGGGTGACCAACATGCAGTAAAGGGAAGGTTTAGGGACTGGTAAGTGGGTGTACTCACCAAGTCGACATGGCAGCCCGAGGCTGCACACAGGCTCTGCGATGGCAGGCCCGAGACATATTTTACAGGCCGCTTCTGTGGGTGGCACAACCAGTGCTGCGAGCCCACCAGCGGCATTGGATTTACAAGCCCTGGGCACACTGAGTGCACTGTACTAGGGACTGACAAGTAAACCAATCATCCAATCATGGAGTCACTAATACATGTATCAATTAACGATAGGGAGCACTTGCACTTTGGCACTGATTAGCAGCGGCAAAGTGCCCATGAGCATCTAGTCCAGCAAAAACATATCGGCAACCGTGGAGGCATTATGAAAAAATGGAAGGGAGACCCACGCCAAGGATGCCAGGTCTAACACATGCAAATCAGAAAACTCCCATTTTACAGCGTGTGGGTGCAAAATGTGTGCCTGAGAAATGAGCATTACATATGTGCTCACACAAAAATCTCTGGTCTCTTCTGTAAGAATACATTACCTGACTTTTTTTTAATGTACTTTGTATTTAATAGCAAAACGCGATATCACTTCCAATACCATAGAGCCACGAGGTAATTATTGGAATTAAATCGAAATTCAACTTAAATGTGAGATCATTTTAGAAAGGAAAATGAGCCAATGACTTCAACACCTGTCTGATTATGGCTTTTGGTACAATTGGTCCTGGTGCACCCCTCCACTGACATCATTCCTGGCCCACTGCACCGTGGTACACTGAAGAACTGCGTGCCTTTAAACGAATCTATAAAAAGCTTGGACATGTGTGACATAACTCTTACAGCACAGAATCAAAATTCGCCTACAATCGGGCTCTCAAAGTTTTTCATAAACATACCCTGACAGAGTAGAAATATTAATGCTCAACTAAAATATCGATACCAAAGGGGATGATGGACGGAGCGTTAGAGCAAATCAAACACTCACCCCCAGTCAACTGATCTGGGTTTAATCCATCATCATTCTTTAGCTCACTCCACCACCCCAGTTCAGACATGGCCATATGCAAATCAGTCTGACCCCGTGCCTCATGGGAACAGTCCAGCCCGAACTGCCAAGCCATGTCTTCCCTGGACCGGAGACAAGCATCCTGGGACCGGTTTCGGGTTCATAACCCTCATCAGCCAGGCTATCTTGAATCCAGTGGCAAAGTGAGCAAGGGACCCACGTCTGGGCATACCTTGCCAACTTATGGCGAACAAAGCGATACCAAAGGGGATGATGGATGGAGCGTTAGAGCAAATCAAACACTCACCCCCAGTCAACTGATCTGGGTTTAATCCATCATCATTCTTTAGCTCACTCCACCACCCCAGTTCAGACATGGCCATATGCAAATCAGTCTGACCCCGTGCCTCATGGGAACAGTCCAGCCCGAACTGCCAAGCCATGTCTTCCCTGGACCGGAGACAACTAAAATATCAGCCGCAGCCGTTAACTCTCTGAAACCCTTTCATAGTAAAAAGTCTTTTTCAGTCTTTGGCACTCAGTAACTCCACCATACCATCGCATTTGCTATGCCACAATCTTTCTTTCTTCCTCTACAATAATATTTCCTTGATTAAAGCTGCATTTCCCACGCAGCGTCCTATAGTAGCACTGGCTTGCCTCAACCATTGCGTCACATCTACAATGAGATCTTCTCTTACAGAGATTCCCCTATTACCCTGGACTCAGACTCTTCTCTTATGTCACCTGTCAAGTCAGGTTCTCCTAAAAGACCATTGTCTACTAGTGGGCCTGCAGCACTTATTGTGCCATCCAGTTAAGTAGCCCCTGAAAACATGTCTCAGACTTGCCATTGCAGCCAGCTGGCAGTTTTCCCAACTGCCAGTTCGACTTGGAAAAATAATTCCCTTGCGAAGCCTAACACTCCCTTTTTAATACATATAAGTCACCCCTAAGGTAGGCCCTATACATTCCATAAGGCAAGATGTATTATAATTAAAAAGTTGGACATGTACTTTTAAGTTTTATATGTCCTGGTAGGAAAAAACTCCTAAATTAATTTTTTACTACTATGAGGCCTACTTCTCCAACAGGATAACATTTGGTAACCTTATTACATTTAAAAAGTGCTAACTTTTCATTGGGCACACATAAGAAATTCATATTTTGAGACTGAGGAATTTTAAATTAAAATCCTCTTTAATGTTAAAGTCAAATTTTAAGTACCAATTCTGAAAATGCCACTTTTAGAAAGTTGGAATTTTCTTATCCTAACCATTTGTGTATTCCTTCCAGACAGTCACACAGTAGAGGGACAAGATGTTTCTGGATGGGCCATCTCAGGCAGGATGGAGGTGGAACTGTACACAGTCCCACTTGCACTTCAAAAGACGGTGCCTCAGCTCTCATACAAAGAACTTCACACTGCCCTTTTGTGCTTGTAGACAGACTGAAACAATGGAATGGAGACAGGACTCTCCAGACACTTCTGTGGGTGGAAGCCTCCAGAGCTTTCTCCCGCTTCAAAGGGGGCACCAGGTATAAAAAAAAGGACCATCAGACCCACTCTTCAGTTCCCTTCTGGACCTTTGCAAGGACTCTCAGAGGACTGTCTGTGGCCTGCTGTGTATTTCAGATGACTGCCTTGCTGCACCAATAAAGACTGCCTTGCTGCCTGAAGCCTGCTCTGTGCCCTCAGAAGACTTCTCTGCGACTTGAGCCCTGCTTTTTTATTTGATCCCAGGACTTTCACAGTGACTCTAACGGCTAGGTTTCTGGTCTCCTGATCAGAGCCTCAGGGACAGAAAAGGCTCCAACCATCTTGAACCCTCACCTAAACCCAGCCTGAGGGACTCCTTGCCCTCCAAGTGGTACTCCTCCAGTCCTGGGCCCTTGAAAAAGTGGTGTTAAATGTGCCCAAGTAGCCCAAATTAAAAACTTGGGACTTAGAACTTTTTCTGCTTAAAAGTGCTTTCAGAACTGAGTGGAGACCGGGATCTACCTGCTCATTAATCGACCCAAGTTGCATCACCGGTCAGCCAGACTTCGTGGCAGCTCCCACTGCATTTTTCTCCACAGCAGCAAACCCTGTTTAACAGCTCCTCGCAGAAGGGCATTCCAGCCTCATGGAACCTTCATCAGCTACAGCCTGCAGCTTCACCCCACTGAAGATTCTCGACTTCCAAAAAAGAGACTAAGTCTGAACGTAGAAATTTCCACCTCAACTTCATTAAGCGGCTCCCCAATGTTGACTCTTCCTCCTCGGACACCGCTAGCTGCTTTGCCCAACTTTTACCTTCTCATACATTTTTCTTCAAACTTTCTTAAAAGTCCGAAGGTAAGCTGAAACCGGGCCCAATCCACTTTGTGTATCCAAACAACTCTCCATCACTTTTGGCCATAACTTTCAACTTTGCCCCGGTCTACCGTGACTATATGACCACAGATGGCGTTTTGCTCAGTTAGGTGCTTTTTTACACTTAACATTTTACAAATTAATAACTCCACTTCTACTGATTGGATTGTTATTGTTGTGGTGTCAAAATATTTAGTATTATTTACTCTATTTTTCTAAATTTGTGTGGGATTTTTCTTGTGTTGTGTTTTCACTTCATTACTGTTTAAATACTGCATAAGAACTTTACACATTGCCTCTAAGTTGAGTGTAACTGCTTTTGTGCCAAGCTACCAGAGGGTTAAGCACAGGTTAATTTAGTGTCCTATGTGGTTCATCCTGACAAGGACCGTGGCTGTTGCTTGAGAAGGGTTTCACCCCCTCAGACAACAACTCAATTTCTCACACTGTCCTTTACTCCTCAGATTAATTGAGTAGCTGCAACTTGTTTTGTACTTATCAAAATGCTAAAAAGGTCAATCACTTTCTTGTTATAGAGGCACGAAGGACAGCCACTCAGGCCTTAGTTGTCTCCTGACTATAGCAATACACTATATCTTGGTGCCCCTCATATCTCGCACAACATTGTATTTCAAAATACCCAAAACTCTGCAGCATGTGCCATCCCAGATTTCTTTTGGCATCTTGTAGCATCTCACTTGAAAGGTTCGCACTGGTTACCCATTACCAAGCACACTATCTTCAGATCCCTTTGCTTTCCCTACAACAAGGGTCCTTCTTACCTCATAAACACATTCACTAGTTGAATGCTCATTGAATAGAGCAACACGTTCCTTGCTCTATTCATCTCTCAATTTAATGATGATATCTCACTTTAAGGATAGCCACTCTGGATGCTGATGTGTCACCTTATCTTGAGGCAAAAGCCTAGATCTCCTTTCAACTGGACATTAAAAACTCTGAAAATTGCAATAGCTTCAAAAGAAAGATTAAAACCTGGCTGTTTACTAAATCATGATTGATCTCTTACTCAGCCATTCTTTGCTTAGAACTAGGATGCCTGCTTATTTATGTCTATAAATCTGTTTGCATAACAATATTTGTGTTTGCTTTTCTCGAAACTAAGTTTTCTTTTAGATTCGGCTACAAACTGCTTTAGATGACCCAAAAGACCTATTATCACCACTACACACCCCAAGCGATATACAACATACAAATGCATACACATATAGAAAGAGGCTTACGGTCAACCCCCCTTCAGCCATAAGTTTTTTTTTCCTCGTAGTTTTATATAGCGTGAACTTGACCCGAATGTATCAGGTATCATAGTGCCTTACATGAGCACCAGTTGTGTTCATTTTTGTTAGGCATTGGGAGATTAAGTGATTTGCCCAGAATCACAGGATGTTGAGCGTCATTGCCGAGACCCGAACACAGTTCCCCAGATTTGAGATCGACCGCCATAGCAGTTAGGCTACATCCTCTCCCCAACTAGTTGGTTTGAGCAAGTTACCTTCAGGCATTGGCTTGCTGTGTTGCCTGTCAGATTTTGGGACAAGCGCACAACATTTTGAGAATGCATACATTTCTTTATTGAAGTGTTCATTGGTGTAGGTTTTCAATTAAAGAGAAAGTTATTCAATTGTAACGTTATCTTTTGCTTACATTCCCCCACTTATATTGATCTGAATTGAACACTGATCTGAATGAGCATGCAGTTTCTTCTTCTTTACAATGTTGTCCCCTGCAAAGATTTGGAGAGCAGGGCACTGCCAAGAGCAGAGCAAGGCCATGCAGGGCAAGACTGAGCATCTTACCAATTTCAATATGGCACCTACAAATGGTTCTTTGAGCTGCAGTCACAGAAGGATCCTCTGCTTTCAGAAGCAGAAGAGCCAGTGCTTCATGGTTTTCCATCGCCTCTCTCTGCCTAACGTCAGCCCACAAGCTGCTGTCCTCATTGCGGCCCTGAGTCCCAGGAGAGGATTGGAGACTGGTGCACAGTTGGCTGCAGCAAGAACCTGTGGCTGACAAAACACCTTGCCAACCCAAACAAGGTATCTGCTCCTTGCTCCAGTTGATACAGTCCCAGCATTATCTACTCTGCTCAAAACGTATGTGTGTGTGTCAGGGCATTTATGTGTTTTTCGCATTACACACATTGCAGGAATGGTTGCATGCAATGCATTGCTTTTTGCATTCAGATGCTGTGCATGCAATGTGCAAGTGAGAGGTCTAGAAGCAGAAAACAGGCAGCTAATGAAGGCGTGCTTGGATTGTTTTTTTTTCTAACTCATGCTAACAACACCGAGAAGGAAATTTCAGTTCACCAGTGCTTGCTTTGTTTGCAAGCTCAACAACTGAAGAGATAGCTACGAGGGAGAAGACCTTGTGTGTTCCGTCCTGTAACAAGTAAGGAAAGCAGCAATACGCTTCCACACACACTTTTGAACAAAATGCATTGTTTAAATGTTCTGTATAATGATTCAGTAGTAGAGTCTAAGTCAACTTCCCGTCACTCCGTTGAACACCGTACCTAGTAGGTTTATGAGGTGATGGTGTAGGGGAAGTGTTAGACACATGGACCTGTTCGTAGAGGAGGTACTTAACCATAGAGTTCTGACTTTGAGCCTGAAAGCACATAAGGTATGCAGGGTGTTATTGCATGGCTTGGCATATTAAGCATATTAAAATATACTAGAAACGAACTCAGCCATGCAGGTAGAAGTCTGGTTACAATCAATTTACGTAAAACTAATAGCGCAGGGATGTATGATGAAATATGATTGGGACATATTTGACCTTTGCCCTAAACTGCATTGTTGCTGCTGAGTTGCTTATAAGACATAATCCTGTGCATGATTTGTAGACAAATATAGTGTAATAAATATTCATGTAGTGGTCGTACTGATTTAGGGGTGCGTGGCAGGGCTCTATAGATACTAGCTGGGAACGAGAGATTCTCTGGCAGGTTTGTCTGATTCCAAACACTCCTTTACACTCAAACGTAACTAAGAGAAGACAGAGTGAGAGATACCTTCCACTTTTCCTGTTTTTCTGAAAAAGCTGTATCTACCTTTAGGGGCTCAAGGGATCCACTTGGAGTGGTCCCAATACATTAGCAGTACAACAACACAACCACAGAAGCCAATCTTCCATGTGTTCAAGCTCTCTGTCAGTGTAAGGCTCACAAAAGCACAGTTTCCCCAAATATTCGAGTGCCATAGATGGAATTGTAGATCATCCTCTCCACGAATATCTGGGGTATTTTTTTGTCTCTCTCCTGACTTTGGGGGGACGGGGGCATACAAATACAGACCCTTGCAGGAAGAATGAACAGGATTGGGAGCTTGGATGGTTGGAGTACAGACACACAGTGCTCCACCGCCTTCCTCTGCCTCATGTCAGCCTGTATTTTTCTTTGAGTTTCAGCACATATGAATCGTGATGTGAGCATATTTTGGGTTATTTCTGCTCCCTTCTGCCTAGAGAAGGAATATAGATAGTCTATTTTAGCAATAAGTTAAGGGTGTGTCCCCCTTAATAATTATGTTTCCATCACCCTACTTTAGTCTTATTGGTTGCGTTTTGTCTGTCCGTCTGCTCATCTTTAAACAGGCCCAGTGGAATTATGCGATTGTGCAGCCGCAGCATTTTCACTTAATTGTAGATTTGCTGCACTTGCCACATAATCCATCATCTGCAAAATCTGCAGATTTTAGCAAAAAAAATGTTTCTGGCACAAAGGGTTAAAAAGTTACTAAATACGCAGCAACACGTGTTGCTGTGCAGTGGCAGGCCATTTGCAAGGGTTAATTGGTCTCCTTTCTGTTGCTTATTTCTTTATTTGGGTGCTAAACTGGTGCTATTAATGTGCAACCAATGCTCGGACTTTTCTTACAAGTGTAAAATTGAAAAAATAACGAAGTAATACTAACACTAAATGTGCCGAATTACGCTGCATAATTAGCTTTTTCTTGCCAAATACTTTCCTCAACTCTGCCACATGATTTGGACCTTCCCTGCCGCATAATTCCACTGTCCCTGTGATTTTAAAGAATGCAAAGCACACAAGGGTAATAGACATAACTCTTTAGTATGTTTCTTTGCCTCTAAGCTTGTGTGAATGACAATTCGCATCTGCTATTTGCTTGAGAAAATGTATTTGCATCAAATTATCAGAATGTGACATTAACTTGCACAAAGCTACAAAAGATATCTCAATGTTGTGAGTCAGGAAGGCGAGGCGTCTGATGGCAAGAGGAGGACTAGAAACAGTGGCGGCTCCTCCGCTAAGGCAGAGGAGCGTCGCCCAACTGCTAATTCAGCAGTGCACAAAAGAAAAAGAAAATGATAATAACATAACGTTATTATCATTTTCTTTGTGGAGCTCGGAACCAGGTGGGGGCGGCGCAGGGCTCCGTGACGCTAAACAGAGTGAGGAGTGGTTTGCACTCCTCTAAGTGCACATGACAGTTTGGCGGGCCCATTTGGACCCGGGCCGGGAAGGCGAAGCTGGACCAATGGGGGCCCGGGTAGAACGCCATCCGGAGGCGGGAGCCCTCCCCTGCTCCCCCCATTAGCATGCCGGCCTACGACAGTGGGGGGCCAGGATTGGATTGGCCCCCTTAAACAAAGCAAGCCCCCCCCCCAGTCAGGGGGTGAGGGAGAAGTTGCGAGGGGGAGGATAAAAAGGGGCCAACGGCCCGAAGTAAACACATTTTCCCCCTCGCAGGAAGACAGAAAGGAATGCTGCTGGAGGACGACGGCGCCGCTTCGTGGGACGGAGAATCTGCAGACGAGGACAAGGTCCGAGCTACGGCGGGAGGCTTGCCCTACGCCCTTTCACCGACTTCTACAAGGACGGGAGCAGCACGAGCAGAGCCTCCACCCCCGCCGCTTCACCCAGCATCTGCAAGCAGCGGATTGCCGAACTGAACTTTTTCGCGCCCCTTTTTGGTTTGAAGGAATAGAAGACTCCGACGACGATGAAAGGAATCGGGTGCCCTCGCCTTTGCCCTTGCTCCTCAGACTACTGGGGCTACCGAAGAAGATGCCCCGCAACCTGGAAGACGGCAGGCCCAGGAGAGGATGGCGGCGGGCTTAACGATGGGGCCAGCGCGGCGGCGTTGATGGGGCGCAGACCAATCGGGTGGGAGCTACGGCATCACCTTAAGATGGCCGGCCGCCGGCCGCCGCATTGTGCTTCGGTGCGGGCGGTGGTGCCCCCGAAACGGTCGATGACCTCGTGTGTTGGAGGTAAGCACAACAGCACCTTTCCGGTTAGCAGAGGGATGCGGGGCGCAGCGAAACCAGGGGTGAATGCGACGACGTACCGAGCATAGTTGCTTTTTAATGTTGGTCGGACGCGGGCGAAAGCTAAAGGGCACAAGATTTGACGGGAGGCTCCAATGTGGCGAATCCCCTCCGGGAGAAGCTAGCATGGCATTCTTTAGGCCGCATCGCAGCCGGGAGTAAGTACCGTCCCTGCCCCGTTTGCAAGGTGGCAGAACCTGGGATTATCTGCGAAGAACATCGCTGTAAGGTTCGGAGTTACTGCTGCGTGACCCATCCGGCATACTAGAAGCATTTGGGAGCTCCAGTGGTGCAACCGGGTGAGCCTACATTGCTGATACAGAGGTACTTGCACTGGGCCTTGCCGAGGTCGTGGGTTCAGGCCTCACCTGGGGGGATAATCGTTGGGTTTTTTCCAGCGAACTCATAGCACGGCTGATTCCGCTTTCAAGCACAGCTAAAAATGTCTTCAATGCGCGATAAACGTGCTTCCCAAATATTTGCCAGCTCAGCAGCAGGACCGAGATTTAGTCACGGCTACCAGCAGGTCAGGGACATTTTAATTATGTAGGGGGCCCTGGGCCACATGTACTGGGGGCCCCTATTCGAAACAGTTGGGAATTTAGGATCCATTAAGAGCGCTTTCATGCCCTCCTTAGCCAGGTCACTAACAGGGCACAGATACACTCGTCCAAATGCTAGATGTGTTTTGAATCTAAAATTCAGGGAAAGTGATGCGCGATAAACGCGCTGCCCATGGTTACCAGCTCAGCAGCAGGACCGAGTTTTAGTCCCGTCTGCCAGCATGTCAGGGATATTTTAAGTATGTTGGGGGCCCGGGGGCAAATGTATTTGGCGGCCCCTGTTCGAAACAGCATTGGTTTTAGGATCCAATAAGAGCTCTTTCATGCCCTCCTAGCCAGGTCACTAACAGTGCACAGACACACTCGTCCAAATGCTTAATGTGCTTTGAAGCTAATATTCAGGGAAAGTGATGCGCGATAAACGGGCTTCCCAATTTTGCCAGCTCAGCAGCAGGATCGAGATCTAGTCCCGTCTGCCAGCATGTCAGGGATATTTTAAGTATGTTGGGGGCCCGGGGGCAAATGTATTTGGGGGCCCCTGTTCGAAACAGCATTGGTTTTAGGATCCAAGAAGAGCTCGTTCATGCCCTCCTAAGCCAGGTCACTAACAGTGCGCTGACACACTAGTCCAAATGCTAAATGTGTTTTTTGAATCCAATATCCAGGGGAAGGGATGCGCGATAAACAGGCTTCCCATTTCGCCAGCACAGCAGCAGGACCGAGAGTTAGTCACGTCTGCCAACATGTCAGGGACATTTTAAGTATGTTGGGGGCCCGCGTTCATGATTCTGGGCAAATTACTTAATATCACTATATTTATCGTATAAATGCACAGTTTTAACTTAACAAATTACTCCGAGTCCGAGCAGTAAATTTCGGTAGTGATGCAGCAGTTTATTAGCAACAAGGAAGTACACACGCTTCGACTGTAAGAAGGAAAAATGTGGTCAGTGATTTGTATGGCACTGTGCATGTCTCCGTGAACAGCAATGTATGCCTCCATCACTCCGCGCAGGTCTCTGTCACTGTGAACAGCAGAAGGCGGATGACTGACGTAGATGTATGGTTGGACCCTGCCAGCGTTACAGAGCAGTACCAGGTTTCTGGCACAGCGATTTGGGGTCCATTTACAATGAGTGTTACCACTTCCCGGGCACACGAGACGAGTGACCTACGTCAGCCACTCTGCTGACAAATGAATATCTGCGTCATCTCCAGACGCCACTCTGCAGCGCACTAACAATTACACCCGAACCCGATGGAAAGGGTGCCCCGGGCCTTAAGGCATGAGAAAGAATTGGGGCATCGCGCCCCCTGTTTTGAAGTTAAAAATGCGGGTTTCCTGAAGCAGTAGAAAAATCAACTGGCCCGATTCACGAAGCATTAATTGCTTAAACGCCAGTGAAGCGTATCTCTGGAAACTGTCCCAAGTCAGTACTTTCAGGTGCCTTGGTGCAGTCAGAGCAGTCTGGCACCCACTGGAAAGATGCTCCTGAAACAGGGAGCAGTGTGAAACATGAACACAAATGCGACATTCTGGGGGAGTTTGGTTGTAAGGCACGTTCCAGTGGCGGTCACTTGTAATTCGAAAGAGTTATTTTACCTGATGTGAATAGGAGGTTGAGTAAGGAAGCAGCTGATCCCCCTCTTGTGGCGCAGTGCGGAAGTACAGCTGGATGCCTGCTGCCCAAAAATCCAAGCAAGGCAAAGTGCTTTTACACTAAGCATGTTAACATCGGAGAATAACTAAAATATAGTATTCAACTGCAACAATTTGTTCATGCGTTGCGCAAGGTTAGAAAAGAAAAGGGTGCGCAGGCAGGATGGATATACGCTGACTGCTGGCTACACAAAAGCGGTGGTTTTAGACCAGGTGGATATTAAATAAAATAGCGGAGTGCGAAGCTGCAGGTAGTTGTGTAAAGAGCAGGTACAGTTTGTCAGCACCCCAGTTGATTGTGAGGTCAAGACAAGGAATTGATTGCTTACGATGGGACATCGCAAAGTGGAGGTCACAATTACATTAGGTCAGCCATTACTTGAATAGTGAGAGACCCTCTCCACGTTAAGACCAGCGCATAAATGTAAAATCTCCTCATTGTAAGATGTGGGAAGAATGGTTTAGAAAAAGGAGGCAGGGGACGATGTCTTAAGCTAAGCTAGAGCAGAATGGGAAGCTCCCGATACTTCTCCTTAGATGAACCAGGTAGGCTTAAGTGCGTGCGAGTATCGAGATGAGCTGCACAAAGCCTAATGCAGTGCTTGGTTGTTCGTAACGAAGCTCTGAAATGTCTATGGTAACCAAACCTTTGATCCTCATTAATGTTACCAACGTGAGAAACAAAGAATAAGGTAAAGTTAAGCGTAGTGTTGGATCGAGCACGCGTCATCGCGTATTGGCATAGCCACGCCTCCCAAAAACGGTGCATCCTTTTAAAGCGCGAACAGGTGACCCCAAGGCGCGGCGTCAGCCGGGAAAATCGCTCCAGCGAGAACATGTCCGGTGGGGCAATTCTGAACAATGCCCAGCGGACCTAGACAGAGACCCGTGCTACAACGAAACGAGGGCTCGCCCATATGTAGGACCGTAAGTACGGTTTAGCCTCACGTCTCCGATAGTAGAATACGACCCCTTATACCATAGAGATCTGAAGTCTCAGTATCAAGCTGTAGATAATGGCATTCTGAATAGAGACCCAAAGAGCTGGACCATGGACGGCAGACATAACGGCACCTTCAGCGGGGGCAATATGGCACTCTAAGGGGAGGGCAATCAAAGAGTGCGTTTCTCAGCTGCCACGATTACCCCCTCATCCGCCGCACGGCCATTTTAATGAGGGGGTGTATCTGTCCCTCAGTGTTCTTGCCAGCGAATGGCTGTTACACAGGGCAAGGATAAACAGGCAGGTTACACATATAGAATTTTCGTGGCAGAAATGGATGCCTTGCACCACAGCCTTAGGGCGATAGGTTAAGAGTGTGCTCCAACCAAACTTCATCGAAGTCATCTTGGCACACATAATACGGCGGTTGCATGGTAGATTTAAAAGCGATAGGCAACGAAATAGGCACAAGGCGGCAAAAAGCATTGATTGTGGTCTTTGTGCAAGACACCAGTAATAATACATTTGAATGCAGAAGCTGCCCTGCAGCCCCCAGGTTCTGCAAGAGGCCTGCATTAATGATAGCTTTAACTACCAGGCCCTTGGATGAGATGGTATCTTGAGTGGACTAAAGACTGCAATTGGTCGTCCGTCAAGGAAACAAGGAAATCATCTCCATCCTCTAACTCCGGTGCAAGTGAGGCCGGTAAACAGCACAGCATAGTTATTTTCACTTGCGGTATGCTAAACATTGTATCCAATTTGGCGTTCAGAATAATTGGAAGGAATATTCGTTGCCGCTGCTGTGCTTCAGACACACCAGTAACGGTCATACTCGCTCATTCCATACTGGCTTTAATCACACCGTGGGTTTGAATAGATTCAGCTTGATTACTGTCGGCTTAGTGCTGGAATTCACCAGATGATGGAACGCAATTTCTTGAAAGAAGCTTGACAAGCTCGCTCCACCAGCTTTCTCAAAATATCTTTGAGACTGAGGGGGTAATGAGGGGTATTTCTAGCAATGTTTATTGATACACATTGAGCATCGTGCCGGAAATCGGCTACATTCCGGCACGAAAAAGATCGCAGGCGGCGGGTTCAGGAAGAAAAGTAAAACCTTTAAACCAAAATAATTCTATATCTTCCGGAATGGAATGCTGCCACGTCATAACCATCACCGGAGTGCTCCAGTCCCGGGCGTTTTGTTTTCTGGCATAAGGCATTGCCTTAAAGAATCAGTCTAACGGTTCCAACTAGACTGACCAGGGTTCCCAAGCCGCAGAGCGAGCCCGGGCCAGCAGTGGAAAATAGATTTCATTACCTGCCTGTTAATTTCCCTGTGTATTAGTTGTGGGGAAGTTGTGGCAGTTTGCAAATTCCTCCGCGGAGGTTGGTAGCTTGGAGAATTGTAATAAAGTATGCCAGTACATACACGAGGCGCCGGTAGACTGCTAAACGCGATTGCAGGCATTGAACTGCTGTGTGGATGAAGGAAGGATAAAGTAGCTGTGGAAAGGGCGAACCATAACAACCATGGCATTTGGAAGGTCAACTTAAATTACAGAATAGTAGTATGGCTGGTGCAAATATAAGCTGGCATAGTGGCCGCAGAGAACACATCCGACCGCCGACCGCGAAGGAAGATGTTAGGAGCCAATCGGGAGCGTGAGTACCAATTAGGAGAAAAAGGAGAGGCCGGGGTAGGGGGGAGCTCCCTCCGATCGAAAAACCGTAGGTAGCGTGGCGGAACAAACACAAGGAAGCTAGTAAAAAGAGAAAAATTACTAGAAGGTAGATGGAAGGCTCTCACAGTGTCCTTGGGATGCCTCACGGTAGGGGCACTGAGGGAGCCAAGGGGCGGCGTACCGCCATAGAAAGAGTAGATGTGATGCTCCCGCAGGACCCTTGGGATGCCTCACGGCAGGGGTACCGAGGGAGAAGATGGCAAGGACTCAGCCTCAGGAAAGGTAGAGCAGATGCTCAAGTAAGGTCCTTGAGATGCCTTGGACGGCAGGGACCCCCGGGAGAAGGGAGGGCCCACAAAAGGGTTACAGGGCGAGCGGGACGGCACTTGCAGCCCGGGCAGGTCCAAACGGACACCCTCCAAATCGGTAGCAAGCTGAAGCCTAGACCCGTGAATCGGAAGCCCAGAAAAGGGGCCCCTCCCCTCCCGGAAAATTGAGGAGGCTGGGTCCATAACCCAAGAGGAAGAATTGCAAAGAGCAATAGATGAAAAGAGAGAACATGGACATCAAATGAGGCAATGACCATGAACGTTTGACATGGATAAAATTTTATGTAAAAAATTTTATGTTGATGAATAAACTGCGACCTTTTCAGGCACCAAAGAAAGTTGTCAGTGGTGATTTTAAGGTAAAAGCGCGCAGTTGGTGGTAACAGTGAAGGGAGCGGGGCGGGATGACTTGCCGCCTGGAGGGGGTTAGGGCCGGACCAACCGCCATGCGCACTTGGCATGTTCTCCATTGGGCTGTGTTGCACAGTCCCGTGAAGAACATGCTCAGCCTCCCCAGGCACAACCTGAGCGTCCAAACAAAACACTCAGAACAATGACGACGCTGCTCCTGCAGCACTGTGATTGGCTGTGGGAGTCCGGAAGCCTGGGTGCTTCTGGTAGATCATAAGGAAGAGGACAGAGGAGAGACATGCTGCAGCGAGGCGGCGAAGAAAAAGGTAAGTTACTTTTTTTACTATCATTTTTTGTTGTAATCCCCCCCCGCCTCACCACCCCGTTCCGAGGAGGCCGCCACTGCCTAGATGGTGGGAGTATTTTTTTGTTTCTTGCTTCAAGTGAAACGTTTGAAATAAATCAGTGTGACACGGCCTCACTTCCAACCTGCCACATCTAATTTAAAAATCTGGATCATGCAGTGGGGTGGCGTAAAGCACCAGGGATTTCTGTTGCCGCTTTGGCAGATGTTGGAGCCCTGGTGTGAGTTGCTAGACTGTATTGACATCTAAACTGACCTCGTGTCAATTCTACTGTCCGCCCCGCGGCTCCAAGAGTGCCTCGTGTCTATTTTGCAACCACATTACAGCCAGTAGGCGCTTTCTTTTTGTCCCCATACTTCTTCCCAGCAAGGTTCATTATTTCTCCAGTTGTTAGTGCGCATCCCGAACTCTTGGGCGAAATTCATTTCTAAGGGAATTTGAGAAGTTCACTGAAATTCATTGATAACGGGGAACACGCTTCCTGTCCCTCCCACTTTCTTCAGCTTCTAAGGGTTTTAATTCTGAAATTATTTTCTCTCAAAATATCAACGTCCCAAAATAACCGGACATGTAAAAACAAGCAGTTTATCTGAATGGAGTTTGTGAAGCATGGCGCATCTGTTATAATGTGTAAATGGAGATGTCCATCATGTACTGTATGTAATTTATAAGACATATGAAGCTAAAGTTTATTCTGAACATGAAGTAAGAACACGATTGGTATATGTTGGATATGTGTACTACAAAAGCCTCACTTAACAAGAGTGGGCGACGGCCAAATGATTTTTGCCACACACATGTCTTTGCATATCATGTACTATTACTGGGTAATCAACTATTTGCATTTTTAGGTTTTCTATCTCGTTTCATTTAAATGCATAGTAGACCTCCCCCACCCCCATTTCAGGCTTAAATTGCTGTTTTTCCAGTTCCAGTGCAGTTCGTTTTTAGATTATTGTATAATTATGGCAAGATTTCCTGTGCCTTCTCTGTGAAAAGGCTCGCGAGTAGCAGAAAATAGAATTTTTCACATCCAGATTTTAAAGTAATTGCATTTGATTAGCCCGCCTGTGTTTTATTGC
Organism: Calotriton arnoldi; assembly: GCA_963921515.1. Classification (NCBI taxonomy): domain Eukaryota; kingdom Metazoa; phylum Chordata; class Amphibia; order Caudata; family Salamandridae; genus Calotriton; species Calotriton arnoldi. The sequence continues at coordinate 560,057 of CAWUFW010001730.1, forward strand.
ACCTAAAAATCACGCTGAACTCCTGCAGTTATTTGTCTGTTGAGACCTTTCCTAGCTTTGCACCAGTAGCTCTTGATTTCCTGGATTTGTCCATCTCTTACTGCCTCCGGGTGCTGGAGAATGATGTTCAATAAGAAATATGCGATGTTGTTCTAAACTAAATATTGAGATTTTAGGAATTAGTTATGAATTAAAAAAAAACACTGGCAAAGACAAAAGGCTTAGATTTAATGTACTAACAAAACAAATACGGGAATGCACAAGTGCATTTTTTAATATGCCTGTGTTTGTATAACTCAGAACAAAAAAGGTAGACGTTTTGGCTTTGTCAATGCTTGATCACTGTAATGATTCTTTCCATTAGACAATGACTTTATGAGAGAAATAACGTATATTAAAATTAAAACATTGCATTCACAAATGAATAAGCATGTTTACAGAACTCGTTAGGTCTATTGTATGAACTACATAAATATCGATTGTCAGTGTGTTAAAGTGATCTAAACATCAACAAAATGCCCTTTACTACAAGGTTGGTAAGTACCATAATTTCAAATGTCTGGCTGTACAAATAGTGTGAAGCCTCCTTTAAGGAGATAAGCCCAGTGCGTGCTGTTTTAAGTACAAGTTCAACTACCATGAACCCTGTGTCCACTAAATAATGCATGATGCTGTGATAGACATAAGATGCTATCAGGATCAGAACCTAAGCCTTACAGTATTTCAATGTCAGCAGACCTATCATGTGCACTAAATGAATAACTAAACTCACTCAGGCTCCTCTGGAGATGCAGGTATACCATAGTGCTGCCTGCCTTTCCGCCAGCTCTGTGCTACTTATCTGCCTCTTTCGACATTGATACACTGTGCTAAAATTACAGGTTTGGTAAACTAAGTGACATGGAAGTGGTAAGGTGCTTTCTTTGTCTGAGAGCACAGAAGAGTTAGCAGTGCTTTCAAAGCACACATTTGCAGCATGCACCAGTCACCTTCTCTTTGCTTAAAAGCATCGCTTGAGTTTGATGTTTGACCTGTGACATGAGACAGTGCTCGACAATGTACTGGGGGACAATTTGCAATTTATCGATGCAGTTGCACCTCAGGTCAGGTTTCATTTCTGTAACATAGACAACGTTCTTTGGCTGCTACAGTGTATCTCACCTCTTGCTGACTGATATGAACAGACATCCAACCCCTTACAGCTACCAGATGTTTGTTACCAAACTCAACGGTACTCATTTCACCAAACTCTGCACTCTTATCTCTTCCATGTGAACTCCAGGCCTAAGAACTATACTCATTTAAACCATAGCGTCAGGGGCCGAGCCTCACTCTGTGTTGATTCCATGTAGTGCTCCTTTACATCTTCAGTATATGCTCTGTCGCTCCTGGGTGACTCTATTTTGTATTGCCTGTTTGCTTAAGAATGACTGCAGGAGTGGGACCTTGTCATGTAGTTCCCCACTTCCCAGTAGGAACTGCACGTTTGTTGGGCAACATAAACGAAGGGATGGTGCCAGACTGCTTGTGTGCACCTCGCAGGATATGTCATCCTAAAGACCTGCTAGCCCACAGTGCCATCATAAGCCCCCCTAAACCTAGATGGGTGGCAAACAGTTTTGGCAACCACAGAACATGACGACCCTGAGCTCTCCCAGGGATCACGGTAACAGATCTAGAACCTTTTCGCTCAATCACTCAAGTTGTCCTTCTCTCAGAGAAGTATACAAGGAATGCACAGTGGGACATTTTCAATATTTATTGAACCATTGTGATTCTTGTATAAAATATATATGGGTCTTAGCCTGCTGGTGTATTGTTCGCTGCACCATAGATCAGGGCAGAGAATTACTTGTCTACTGCAGTTAGAAACTGGAAAAATGCAACATGGTTTAAAAATGAGAGCAAGCGCCGGTGGCAGCTGAAAAGCTTGGAGTCAAAGTTGACGTACTCCGATTGTCTAACGTGGAGTTTCACTCATGACCTACCCCTCTTTGCCCATCTGAAGGTAGCATACTGAGCGAGGGGTGGCTGTTTTTAAATGTGTTTTCCTCACCAGGTGTGCCTCATTTCCTAGATCACTTCCCAGTTTAGCAGGTCACGTGACAATGAGTACGAGTGGTGTGGCCATCTTAGTCTAGTCATTGTCAGTGAAAAGTATGTATCTCTCCAATGTGAGAGCTAGAGTAGTGTTAGTAATAGTCACTCCAAAAAACTTATGTTGCATCTCAAATCCGAGCCCAAGCCGGGCTCATCCAGGTGACACTAACTGGTTGCATATCGGGCGCAGCAGGTGGGCTCAAATGTAATGCTTCACTGAGCCCACTAGGTGTTGTGGATGGCACTCACTGTACAAGGTGTTGCCCCATAGGAAAACTATTGTTCCCGGGTGTCCCAACGCAGCTTGTTGAACCACCAGCAGTAGCCAGGCTTGGGAAAATTGTGTCCGTCTTGTCCATTGTGCCAAAGAGTGTTGAGCATTCCCATAAGGGACCCTGTGGGTGGGTCCGGATTGAGGGGCTGGATGGTGGCCATCATTTAAATTGCAGATATTTGGTATGTAAGATTGATATCCAAAATGAGGGTAATGTCTCTCTGTTGAAAAGGGAGATTGGTTTCGTCATGCATTTCACCAGCCCAGCCGTGGAAGTCACAGCAGTAGCCGGACCTCAAGGCAGATTTTGTTCATCAAAAGTGCCCTCAGCAATGTATTTATGACTACACAAGATATCTGTAATGGAGTGTGACCAGTGCTTCAGGGTGTGTTAATCAGTGGTATGGGGTAAAAATGGTGTACAGCATTGTGTGACTGAGGGTCCTCTGGAAAGGAGGTGATGTCTGTCATTCCTAGCTGGACGAAATCTATGCTGTTACATAGTAATGATCAGTATGGGATGTCTTGAACATGAATGATTCGGTATCTTGCATTCGCAGATGGCTCAGGATCATGTGGTTCACAGCATGGTATGATTGGGGTCACATAGTTCTTAGTCTTATCTGTTGAATTTGTGTCATTGAATGTCATAGTTCAGTACACAAATCCAGCGTTGTTCTCCATTGAATAGTGACTGCTGTTCCCAATGATCATTAGCTTCCAGAGCGGTCCACCTGACGTCATCCAGTGTATGGTCGGTAATGAGAAAATGTACCAACTTCTTTGTTGTGCCGCGTCTACTGGACATGTATGTGCATTATGTTAAAGACTCAGTACCAGGACCATGCAAGAGTGCCATGTGGCACAGTGCACTACCTTGAAATTGGAAACTGATGCCTCTAAAGTATGATCTCAAACTACAACTCATGACAGGCCTCGATATTGCATGTGCTTGATCAAAAAGAACAATTTGAAAGAATTTCCTGAAACAATGAAGAGCAAATGGAACTTTGGTAATGCCGACTTCCATTACAGTTGCCAAAAGAAAAAAACAAGGACTTGCAAAGCAAATAGGTCTCGCCTATGTAATCGGAGTACAGAGCTGCTAGCTTTGCCAATGTTTGTCTGTAAAGTTGTTAAAAAAATGAAAGAAAATTCATTTAAAAATACTAGAATAAAAACAAACACATATCTTATAATATCATGAAACTGTATGGTGAATTCAATGTTTTAATCTTTATGATTGGCATGGCTTGTTTTTGAAATACTTTTCTCTCCGGAAACTCTAAACAGAATAAGGTAGTGTCAGAATGTACAGGGAAGTGCTTGCCATTGCCTAATTTAATCTCCACAGGATTCAGCCATTTGGTTGGCACATTTGAGTAAAGGAAAGCAGCACAAGAGGGAGATAGCTAGAAAACACGCATATTCTGTTGGACTTAGCCCTTTTTGCAGGATTATCCCCAAACCTTTTGCTTTTTCCTCCTATTTTTTCCTGACTTGTTGTTGGTTTTAGGACTCTGGGCACATTACCACTTCTTTTTAAGTTGTAAAAGAAATTTTTATTGGATATGGAAATAAGATATAACAGTAATACAACACAGCATATACTTATCCTATAATATAAATATTTCATGAGTAAAGGAAAAAGGGGAGGGATGGGTAAGGGGAAAGGGGGGAGGGAAAAACTTATATAGAATGTTACAACTGATCTTATAATAGAAAATACAACATTTGAGTTACATTACTTCCTATAATATTAGCTTATAAGGTGGTCAAAAATATATAACTAAACTAGAAAACAGATGAGTAATTTTTAACTTCAAGGCGGTTTGGATACTTCCTCATTGCAAGGAGTATGTAGGGGTAAGGATTGAGCTGATATGTTTAAGAAATCCGTAATAGGTAACCACAATAAATCTCTCTTAATAGCAAGTGTAATGGGGTAAACGTATGCCCTATCTAATCTATGATTATAGCAAACTCCATACCACCAAGCCTGAAATGATATGTTTGAAGCATTTTTCCATGACTTAGTAATCTGTTGAAATGCTACAGCTATAAGCAGATCAACAATGGATACGTTAGTAGAAAAGGAGGACCATATTTCTGAGATGCTACCTAGAAAAATATGTGTAAAAGAAAAAGGGAAGTGTGTACGAAAATTTTTGTTAATTTGTTGCCACACTCTAATCCAAACATTATGAGTAACTGGACATGTAAATAACATATGTTTAAGGTCAGCTACGGGGGCCGGACAAGACCAGCAGGTAGAGGGAGTATTGGAATCAATGTGATGAATTTTGGCTGGAGTGATTAAAAGTCTATTATAAATAAAAAATAAGGTTTGTGTAATATTCGCTGCTCTAGAAGACTTCCTTATTTTCTAATCAGTGCTAAAGTGCATATGCTCTCTGTGTAAATTGTGTTTATGGATTGGTGTTTACATGATTGGCATATTTGATTTACTGGTAAGCCCCTAGCAAAGTGCACTGAGTGTGCCAGGGCCTTTAAATCAAATGCTGCTAGTGGGATTGCAGCACTGATTGTGCCACCCACATGAGTAGCCCTGAAAAGGAATCTCAGACCTGCCAATGCATTGTCTGTGCGCTGTTTGTTAGCTGCCATGTCGACTTGGCAAGTGCACCCACTTGTTAGGCCGTAACCTTTCCTTTTCTTACATGTAAGGCACCCCTATGGTAGGCCCAAGGTACCCCCTGGGTAGGGTGCAGTGTATGTGAAAGGTAGGACATGTACTGGTGTGTAGGACATGTCCTGATAGTGAAATACTGCCAATTTTGTTTTCACTATTGAAAGGCTATCTTACCCCATAGCATAGCATGGGAAATGCTTTGTAACATCTTACAAATATAACTTCCCATTGGGACAAGGTAGAGAAATAAAGTTTAGGCTCTCTGAACTCAGAATTTAATAACACATCTTTTAGTAAAGATGATTTTTAAATTGTGTTTGAAGATGCCACTTTTAGACAGCAGGCATTTTCTTGTTCAACCATTCTGTGTGCCTCTGCCTGTTTGTGTATTGACTGACTGGCTTTGGAGTGACAGGGGCTGGGGATGTGCATTCACTGTAGACAGCCACTGGGAGGGTTGAGGTGTGCCTGGCCCTTCCTGGATGACTCAGAGCTGAGCTGAATAGACCTTGGCTGAATTTAGAGTAGTGGGAGGAGATTTCCTTGCACATGAATGGGGACTGTCTCCCTTGAACAATGCTGTCTCCACCCCTGTGGTCTCACTGCACCAGTGAGGACAGAACTGGTTTGGACTGGGCTCAGAGACCCTTGCACAATGAAAATAAAGATTTTTGGGGGTATAAATAATAGACCTAAAACTCCAGAACTTTAGACTACTTCTTGAATCAAGAGGAACCACTGCCAAGGACAAAAACTGAAGAGCTGTGAGGAGGAGTACTGCCCCTTTGCTGTGTGCTGTATGGGGTTGGCCTGCAGTTGCTGTTTCTGCCAAGGAGAGGACAAAGACTGGAACTTTGCTTTGAACCTGCTTGAAGAAGATCTCCAAGGACCTGTGTGTGCTGATCTCCTATTTTGAAGTCTTAGGGCCACAAATACTTCACCCCCAGTTCCCCTGAACCCTGCTGCTGAGAGTTCTGACCTGCCAGGAGGTGCCTGTTCCGGTTCTGGACCTCTGGAGGTTGTTCTTGCTACTGGGAGCTGGAAGAAACCTGAAGAACTACGAAACTCGACGCATCACTGTTCTTGCGGCTGTTTTTCCGACGCAGCACTGCTGTGCGAAAAGAATCTCCATGCATCACTGCTGCCAAAACTGACGCAGTGCCTGTCGCCGCAGCAAGAACTGACACATCGAGGGATCCCGGCTGAATAAACCAATGCAGCGCCGCTCTACGCCACTGCATCTATCACCGACGCATCCCGGATTTCCAGACATCGTACCTGTGCGGCAAGTTTTCTCTCCTCATCACCCGCTGACCAGAATCGTCTTGGAGTCGAAGTTTCACTTCCCCCTACAGACCGGACATGACGCATCACTTCTCCTACGTGCAGCAGAACTGTTGCATCGCTTCCTCAAGGTCTCAGGAACTGGCGCATCTTTTTGTGATCTCGACACTCCCCATCTCTGGGGCTGTTTGGCCTTGTGAATTTTGTCGCAACTACAGGTACTTTGAGAGAAATCACGCATCCATAGTTTTCTATGGACCCTGTTGTTTGAAACCTTTTTAAAGTCATATTCTTATTACATGTATGTTGGAGTTTTTGTCATTTTGGTCTTGTTGAGTTTAAATAAAGACACTTTATTTTTCTAAACTGGTGTGGTGTCCATTTGTGGTGTTATCACTGTATAACGGGGTGTTTTGAGAACAAATACTGTACACATTGCCTTTGGGACAAGTCTGTCTGCTCGTGCCAAGCTACCCAGAGGGTGAGCAGGGGTTATCTAAAGTGTGTATCCCCCTTACCCTGACTAGAAGCAAGGGTCCCTATTTGGACAAAGGTTCCTACCTCTGCCAACTAGAGACCCCCATATCTAACACACTCTCATACAGTATAGCTGGAAAACAGATGCACTCTCATGGACTGCTGAACGAAAAAGAAAATAAATGGTTCCTTTATGTGAGCAGTGGGTAGATATAAATAAGCCAGTCAAAAGAATTGTGAAGAGGCTATGCTCCAGGGGAGAGGCAAAAAAAAGAGGAAGGCAAGCCATTGAAGGCAAGCTATTGAATACAATGCAGCCAACCAATAGCAAGCAATGGCCGGGCTCTAAGCACACTGTAAGTTCCCAATAGGCCTTCACTACCAGACAGCTCGCTCTGTCTGATAGTCGAGATAAATAAAAACAACATTTTGAGTAACAGCTCTTTGTGGGGAATGTTGGTCACCTAAAAATGTTGTAGGGGTATGAAATATAGAGAGATCCTGAGGAATACTGTGATATTCTATGTTCCCTTTGAGGAATTATTCCCTTATTCGGTATTAGTTCATTTCTGCAATGCTATGGTAGATAATATGAACCCAGACCAGAGCTGAAATATCCAATCCTGCAAACATCCCGATCACACATCATGGGAAACATCTCAAACATGGTACGATGATGCTAATTAAACATTTACATCTGTTGTCGTTAGATTTATAATGTATGGTTATCTCCACGCCTGACATATTTGCTCCAAGCCTGGCTTTCTGCGGATCATTTTGTGATAAATACATCAGAGGAGTCCGCAAACATGGCTTGCCTTTCTGTGTAGCCGAGTTCACTTAATGATTTCACATATCTCTCTGGCACTAAATTACATAAATTCTAGATTTTGTGCATGACAGATATGTGAACAAAAAACTTTACACAACCACTTCATATGTATTTGTCTGCCTTTCCCACGTCAGTCTGTGGTAGGTGGTTTGTTTTTCTGCCATAAAAGATTACATGCATTTATAGAACATTGTTAACAAATACACTAGCTTATAAGGTCTTCATATTTCATTGATTTTCAATAGGATATGCAAAATTGTTATGTGAACAAACATTCTAGGATAGATCAGGGCACCACACAGAATGTTGTCCAACTAACGCCCAACAGTGCCCCTAACAAAAAGCCAACCCTATTGGCTTTCCAAACCCAAATATGTGCGTAGGTGATAAAGTATGTCCTTTTTTCATGTTATCCATCATTCACCATATCCTACAGCCATCTCTATTTACTCACCAAAATTGCTAAGGTGGTGTATGTGACAGGTTTGTTGCTGCTAGAGAATTGCTTGTCGAAATGTTCTTCTGTGCCCAAACCAATATGCTGTAAGTGTTCTTTTGAGGGTTTAGTGCTCTTACACTTATATTTGTAATGTATGGTCTCCGAGGGGCTCTGCTGCCTGTTTCATGAATAAATGAATCAATGAACAAATAGGAATCTAATTACACAGTTGATGTATGTGCCTAGAGCTCGGCATCATGGACCTTTGTTTATTTTATGAAAGCAAATCTACACTGCCACTTGCCTAAGATCACGCTGCGTGAAATGTTGAGCCAGCATTAAAACATGTTCCTTATTGAAGGGTTTAGTCCTTGCCCATGCCCAAAGACACCAGTTCATTCTAGCGCCTGCACCTGGGACTAGTTATAGATTTAGTATGGCTGGGTTTAGGATTTACAAAAGAAAAGTTTCTGGGACTCGTTTTATGGGCGCCATTTAACAATCCATTTGGCCACAAGTCTCCTAAATCTTTAATCCGTTTATTTCTCAAATACTTCGAGTGTCAGCTCAGGAAGAGTGTCACTCAAAAGGTCAAAGTAAATGCTTTCATGATCTCCGGCTTACTGGGAAAAACAATGCAACCAAGCTGGTCCATGAATAATGCAGCTCTTTCTATCACACAAAATGCGATTTCAAATCCAGCCCTGCTCTCGAATGACCTGCCATTCGCAAAATGGATGGTGTTTGTCTTTCTCAGAATTAATACATTTTCTGCTTATATTTTACTGTCTAGTATTAGGAGTCCTCTCCACTTTTTCCTGGGCTTTATTTTTTATTGATGAGGCCTCCGGCCAGAATTTCAAATGTTGTCTTACCACATTAGAGGCTGACCTCTCCAAGGTGCAGCGGTGCATTAATGCCCACAGAATGCTACAGCGGCATCTGCCCGAGCCCCCCCAAAAAGAAAAAAACATGCACACGTTTTCTTACTAACAGAAAGAACACATATATTCAATGTGTGTGCGTTACTCTGCTACAGAGGAACTCTTTTCAATTGCTGCCCATTACAATTAACTGAGTTGCACTGTTGCGAAATATTTGGCAATATTGATGTAATAATATAATAGGAGAGTAAACCAGTTTATAATAATCGGCATTTGCTACATAGCCCACCTTTTCAGGGTTTTTGCGTTTATTTTTTGTATACTGCTTCTCTCTAACACCTTTCCCACCATGGGAATTAATTTGCATCGATTCAGGTCTATCCGTGAGTGTAATGTTTTTCCTCGCACCTGTGTGCAGCTCTACAGGATTAGAATAGCTCTTATTTTGAACACCTGCCAGGACTAGGCAAATAGCACAATCATTTTTGACCAAGGTTTCTATTTCCCATAATGCATCCTAATATTTTCCATGCAGTATTGCGTAATTTCAATAGTCATACTCCTGGCAGTAACTCTAGAAACGTTGATACACGAGGTGTATGCTGCTTAATTCACAAACAAATCTTACAACTTTGTACTAGGCCTGGGCGGTAAATTCCGTTCCGCTTGCGGAATTTGCGGAATTTGGGTAATTTTATATTCCGCGGAGAACGCGGAATTACCAAAAATTCCGCGATCAGCGGCTTCGCAGAATTTTTTGCTTGTTCGCGCTTTCAAAATGCGTGTTCGCGAGATATTTCTCCCCGAGCACGCAAACAGCGTTCGCGAACAGGAAAAAAGCATCGCGAACGGGCGGAACAAGCAATTCCGCGTGTTCGCAGAACTTTTGCGTGCTCGCGGAGATTTTTTACCGTTTCGCGGAGCTTTGCATAGTGCGACTACGTAAATTCCGCCCACCCCTACTTTGTACACATCACAGTATCGCTAACCATAGCATTTACAATGTTTTACTTGATTCACAGAAATAACACAGTTTGGAAGATTATTTTTTAAAACTTCCTTTTAGGAAAATTAATGATTTTCTGCAGTGCCTAAAATCTGCTAAATGCACACTCTAGGACTGACTGGAAGTTGCACACAGCACTGAGATTCACATGACAATTCTGCATTTATCTGCCCACCATATTCCCTTCCCAAGCACCGGTTTTGAGATGATGCACTCTCTTAACAATAAAGACACCCTCTTCCCCTCATCCTAATCTACTCTATTGAAATACTCTTTCTAAATAATGACCCTATTGACAGTGCTTAATTTGTAAAAGAATAAGTGCACGGACGGTGCTATCGAAGTTCAGGGTGCCGAATACCAAGGCTAGTCTATCTTTATGCCAATTTATGCTGCTTTTATCCACCGCCTGCCTCTTTATCTCTCTTTTGCAGGTTCCTGCTTTCTCCCTCTGTCATCTTATTTCTGTTTCTTTCCACCTTTTTTTTCCCTTGCGTGTTTTTCTCTCTCTTGCTGTGGTTCTAAGTTAAAGAAGTGCTGACCCAAAAAAATGAGTACCGGTGTGCCCCAACTGCAACTACCAGCTCAAATACAGCCCTGCCTATTGAAATATACTGCTATCTTTGAGTTGTCATTTTTTTCCATGGGTGGCTCATCCAGCCCAGCCTAGTTGTTTTTTTTGCAATCAAGTACCTGTAGTCCTTTATTTATATTCTAAAACATAAAGCTAAGTGCCAGATGGAAAGTAAAATATGGGGCTGCAAGAGCTGCTCATTCCCGACATGTGTCAACCTGAAAGCTCTAAGTTAGTGGACATGTGCTGCAATGAGGCAAAGTACACAACCACTGCAATACCTGCCATTTTTATAGCTCGCTTATCATCCATGTCTGTGTATTTTGGCATTGTGTTTAACACCTCTGTTCTTCTGTGTTCATTGGTCACTGCCTGTTTGTATGTCTAGCACCACCTGTCCTGGTTTTTATTTGTGAAAATCTGGTCCCCCTAAACCTCTGTCTCCTGCAATGGCATATGACAATGAAGAAGAAAAACTGAATACATCACGACTGACAGAATCAACCAGTGGTTAATGAGCCTGGTCTGATAAATATTATGATGACATAACAACCAATGGCTAATTAGTGCTGACCTGTTGCCTGTATTGCTCTAGCAGCAGTTTATGCTTGTACACCGGAGCTGAAGCTATTTCTAGGCAGGCATAAAAAGTGTATACAAAATCAGTAAATATATTTTTGAGCACTTAGATAAATATGCATAAAATATGACTCTCTCAATTTACTTAATAGCATAGAGTTCTTGCTCTCAGCATTCCAGACACCAGTTCAAACATAAAAGGATGGGGACACAAGGGAAACGGCACACCTCCATTTCTTAACAAACTACAGCATGAAGAATAGTTATTTCCTTGCACAAACTGTACACGGATAATAATTAAAAATCAGTCAATCTCCAACTTGTCTAGTTAACACATTTACCCAACAACAACCTGTCAAATACTCAGACACATAAGACAACAAATACCTCACTCCTCGTCAAACAAGAGAACAAAACAACAACTAGGTTATGACTACCATTGCACAAAGGTGCAAGACCTACAAGTCTTGCGACTTCGTCAGACATGGACCCTACCACCATGTGTCATAGTTCTCACAATGACATCACATAACATTTATGTACACACGAGATGTAGGCAGGGATGCCCAATCAAGCAACAGGTAGGGCACGGACCCCACCAGCGTCCTTCGAGAGTTTCCCCAACTCTACACATTCAAGACACAAAACAAAAACGGAAATTTTAACTATAGTTCACCTCAACTCAAAATTCCCTTGACCAGACTCCAACACAAAACCTGTCACCATAACTACACTCTGTAGTACACTGTGTGTCCTTATTCGCTATATGTCTGACCTCGTGTTTAGAATGCTGAGAGTGAATGATGTAACAGAATGTTGATGTGCATGTGTAGAGTAGTATCTAGGAGACAGGGATATTTTGATGAAGGAGGAAACCTTGACAGGATCTACCTGCTGTTGCCGTAACTTAAGGGCCTAACATGAAATTAGTAACCAACCTATTTGAATAGCTTCCACCTTCTAAAGTCACCATTTTGGAGGCGAGCTGTTAAAAAGACCTGCATGATGATGCAGCAGGGCTCCGGTGGCTTTTGAGAGCTAATTCTGACAGTAAGGAACCTGTTGTGAGAATGAAGATCGCACTATGACACTGGCGGATACATTTGGGGCTGCAATCCACGGCAAGTGATGTTTTCTCAAGCAGGAGCAAGTGGAGCACAGTGAGAGGGTGGGCAAAAAGCCAGTTGAGGTGGGTTGTGCAGTGAGGAGACTATTGTCCTAAGCTTAAAGGCAATGTGTTTGGATACACTGTTATAAGGGCAGTGCTGTGAAGACAGTACTGCGATCTTCAGGCAGTTATGCATGTAACTATGTCGGGCATATACGGAGAAGTGTGGATGAGTGTTCAGTGTGATTTCTGAATTAAGGTGACTGTGGCTCAGGCCAGTCAATGCCTTTGGAGGGTTCTGTGTTTCTGGTTGTTGTTAGCGTAATGTAATAGGTAAACATCCTTTAAACTGCATGCGTTACAACGCATGCCATTACCCTGCATTTTTTACTCCCCAAAATCTTTTACAACTCAGGGCTTTACACCGCAAACAATTACAACGCATTCCCCAAAGTAACGCCCCGGTGGAGTTAGAATAATAAATTACGTTGTAATGGGGAATGCGTTGAAATGGATTGCGTTGTAAAGCCCTGCGTTGTAAAAGATTTTGCGGAGTAAAAAATGCAGGGTAATGGCACGCATTGTAAAAGCATGCGGGGCAAAGTGTCCTATTCAATGTAGCAGTTGCACATTGTTCCTTTTGAATACATGTGTCACATGTGGTAGGCTCACACATCCCTCATGAGTGGCAGAGTCACTGGTGAGCACACAAGGACAGACTATGTGTTTCAGAGTGCTGGTTAGAGGCATTCTGCCTAATTTATGAAGCCCAGTGTCAGTAGCGGCTCCTGGTGGGAGTGCTACCGGGCGGTGACGCGGGGCGGGGGAGGGGTGGGGGGGGGTAGTAAACTCTGGAATACGGCCCAACAGAGGTAAGTAAACAAATAAATAAATAAAACAAATTTCATTGCGCGCGCTGCTTCGCCTTATGCGATGCAGCACCCGCAACGAATTTCGTTTTATTTATTTATTTATTTGTTTACTTACCTCTGTTGGGCCTATTCCAGAGTTTACTACCCCCCCACCATGCCCCTCCCCCGCGTCACCGCCCGGCAGCACTCCCACCAGGAGCCGCTACTGCCCAGTGTGCAATGAGCAGAGGAGATGGCATGGCTTCTGCAAGCACTGTGGTCAAGGCGATGGATTGAAATCTTATGACACTGTACAGCACAAGGTAAATGGGTAATGTCCTTGCTGGTGCAAGTCAGACGGTGCCGCTGGAGGAAGAGGATGTGGTGTTTGGCGGCATAGCAGTGCACTATCTCATGAAAGACACTCACCAATATCTTGGATTTCAGACTTTGGTGTCAGAATGGATGCGCTGGTTAGGTAGGCGTGGACATCGTGAAGCACAGTATTAAGATGAGGTCTGAGTGGAACAGGTCTTGAAACATTGAAGAAAGACCACACAAGGGCTCCTGTTTAATTTAGAAAGAGAAGTAGAACTTGTTCCAAGGACGTCATCAGTGTAATTTGGCATTCATGGAGTTTGTTTTATATTAAATGCCTCTGTTAAGAAATATGCCTTGTTTCCCGCTAATTGTAAGGTTCATTAGGTTGGGGGCAGTTTGTTTGGTGATTTTTGCATATTGACATGTGCCATAAACATCTTCTTGGTTATGCATGTGTTGGTTTAGTCATTTTTCTGTGTAAGTTGACTTCTGTTTATTGGAAATTGTGGTTCATGTAAAGGGTTGTGGAGTGCTGAATGCTTAGTACTAAAATACAGGAGAGGAAGTTTGAATTTTCTATCTGTAGGTTCCTTTAGAAGTGCAGTACAGTGTGAGCATTTATTTTTGATTCCATACATTTTCGTATGATAGAGTCTAGTTAGCAGTGTAGGGAAGAAGGAGTAGTTCCTTTAGGAGTGTTGGGTGTAGGTATGTGCTCTTTGTGCATGTGCATGTCCAAGTGTTGTTTTTGTGTGTTGGTGCTAACTGGGGAAAGAGCAGTACCCTATTGTGAGAGGTAGTATGTGGGTAGTGCCCTGTGGTATGCACAGTTAGGGAAGAGTAGCAACCTGTCATGAGAAGTTGCAAATGGGAGTACCCTGTGGTCAGCGATGGGGAGAAGAGATGTACCATATTACCAGACGTTGCAAGGAGAGTACACCGTAAAGTGAAAATATGCAAAAGTGTAGTACTCTTTGGTGATAGCCACATGTTTCACTGGAGTGTGCTCTGGAACTGGTCGTCATTCAGTACAAATGGGAAGATTTGAGATGTGTGTGGTACAGGAGCCAGAGTGTATTTGAGATTGTTTTTTGTGGTGCAATTAATTCAGTTTGGTTAAAATGTAGCATTTGAGTGTTTGATGTAGCTCTAGTGTGTTGTGAAAAGTACTTATTTAGCTGTTGACGTGTTCTGGTGTCGGTGCTTGTATAACTTGACTGCTGTAGTGTTTGATTCTTGTGCTGTGGCAATAATGTTTTTGTATACGTCTGCTGGAGGTTGTCATCAGTGTGTTTGGAAGACATCCAACTTTTTCAAGTGCAGTTTCCATAGGGCATTATACTGTGTGCCGATTAAGTGCTTTCTTCAGCTTAGCACATGGTCATGTTGATTTGGTCAGCTAGTAGGACTGGTTGAGGGGCATGTTGGAGTGCTGGGCTGCCCTTTTTGCATGAGTTTATGGTGCAGTGTGTAGATGCACCATATTGTCCGGTTACATTGTGTATGAGTGTAGTTGTGATGACAGGTTTTGTTTTGGAGTCTGGTCAAGAACATTTTTAGTTGAGGTGATGTGTGGTTAAACTGTCTGTTTTTGTTGTGTTTGTGCTCTGAATGTGTAGACTTAGGGCCTGATTAAAATCTTGACGGATGGGTTTCTCCATCACAACTTTGACGGATATCCCATCCGCCGAAATATAAATCTCATAGCATATAATGGGATTTATATTTCGGCAGATGGGATATCTGTCACTGGCGTGACGGAGTAACCCGTCCACCAAGATCTAAATAAGGCCATTAATCATGATGGTAAACTCTTTGTCAAAAGAATCCTGTGGGTTACATGTCCTGGCTGTCAGTTGACTAAGTATCCAAGACTACATTACCAGTGTGCATAAATGCCTGTGTCTTTGTGAGTGTGCAGACATGTGGTGGGAAGAGAAATAATTTAACAGCTGCTTGTTGAGTGAATGTGTAGGCTAGACATGTTGGATTAAGTGATTGGAAATGATTGTCAGAGACGTTTATATGCAGGTGAATGGCTGTTCTTTGTAAGAAAGGGAGTGTGTAATATCCTATATGCCCCCATTACTGTATATCTGAGCTTGTGTTTAGAATGCTGAGTGTGAATGAAATATTAAAATGTTGGTGTGCGTGTGTAGAGTGGTACTTAGGAGATAGGGACAGTTGCAGAGAGGATAAAGACCTAACAGGCCCTACCTGCTGCTGTTGCTATAACCTAAGGCCTAACAAGAAATACATAACTTACCTTCTATTTGAATGGCTTCATACTGAAGCAAACACTTATGCAAACCCCACCCTTTTACTTCAATTCACTTTTGAACAATGTCCCAACCACCTCTGTTTATATCTCACATTATTAAACTACACACCACAACAAACTCCCACACTATCTCCATCTTCCACAAGCAACACACACATGCCCACAAGGAAAACACAACGCACCACACGCTTATACACAAAAGTGTAACCCAGCACCCCAACACGCCCTGTACCCAGTCAAGCAAACCAACCCGACCAAGTGCCAGGCTGAAGAAGACACTTAATCTGTATCCAGTAGCACACCACCTGGAAACTGCACAAGAGAAAATGCGGTAGACGCATACTGAGAATTTATTGACGCAACAATCAGACTGTTGCTCGGATATGAATTTAACTTAAAGAAAAAAAAAGACTAGAGGCATTTGGCAAAGCAGGAACAAGTTGGTTTAATTAAACGCAGCGGCCGGGAGAATCTCGACAGAATGAGTTTGAGGAAAGTCTCTTGATGTACAAAGTTTCGGCCGACATCTCGTGAGGTACAATAAAACAATTCTGCATTCTTGGAAAAGCATCTTAGTCATAAATAACAATTTTGGTTATCTGATAAGAGACACAGATGGCTCTCGACCTCGGGGAGAGCTAGTGTGGGCCAGTGTGTATATGTCCAGATGTCTAGTGCGGGGAGCACGTGATCATCTTGTGCAGTATGTGATGGAGCAAGGACACACAATGAGACTTGCTCGAAAGCAATCTTCTCACAGTATTAATTAATTTGTACTAAAATTCTGTAATGTTTTTATTAATAATCTGCAAACACAACATTTTATCCAGAAGATGCTTGCCTATGTGTTTCCCACTAATAAGTAAACCTTGTCTAATCCAAAATGGCCGCTAAAAACGCGGGAACTCTACTGCACATGTGTCAACCATGTCACATGGTATGACGTCTTTCTTTGCTTGGAGGGAATCTTTTGCTTCTGCGCAGTGTATGCTAAAATGGCTGCTTAATGTTCTCACATGCTAAAGCTTTCGCATTACTGTAATTAATAATGTGGTATTCTAACGGTACTAATGCGGGATAGACATTTATATTTAAATGGGAGTAGAGTAGAAGTAGGGGGTATACAGTGAAAACATTTATTTTCGATTTTAATATGTTTCTTCTTTGATTTCTATTAGTTCGTAAAGTGGGCCTGGGTTGACAAAACGGGAGCTCAAGAAACCATGCGATTGGCACATGCGCCCTGAAAACTAACCATGCAAAGCGATGAAGTCAACTTGGAAGATGTCCAAGGACATGACCCGCTGATCACCTTCACCGTTCATCTGAGATGTCCTACAAGTTGATACATTTTGTATACACTTTGTATTAAAATTTGTCGTGAGACAGGTGGGAAATAAAGCAAATGTATTAATTGAGAGGGGCGGTATTTTAAAACAATGGGCTTAAGAAAATTGAACTAAATTGACATGGTGTGAGGATCAACCCCCTGTCCCTGTCCAATCAGAAATAGTGGGCCCATAATATTGAAACATTAAGGGGAGGTACATGGGCGTAGAAGGGTATAATAGATATAGAATTAGCTAATTAGTTAGCACAGGGGAGCAGCAGAGGCTTAGGAGCACAGAACGAGCTGATCGATTACAGACTGAACCGCTGTCCAAAGAGGTCCTGAGGTGGGGGCGGCGGATTCCATTAGAAAGAAGACATGGAAGAATCGAGGAGGAACGAAGTGTCAGAGAGGGGAACGACGCAGGCGTCGTTGGTAGAGAGGTCACCTATCCTGTCCTGAACCTGGTTCGGAGGTCTTGGTCTTCATCCTTTTTGGGACCCATCTTTCCAACTCCTTGGCCAAGGGGTTTGGTTTTCACACCTTTAGGTAACTATAAATGCGTAATCTTTAGTTGTACTGCTGTCTCTATCTTCTCCTTTCTGAGGAACCGTCATTTGATTAATAGATGATTATATTGTGTGCTTCCTCCTTGATATTCGATTAAGTATTATGTGGTTTGTAATTTACTCTGCTAAAGAATTTAGATCAACATTTTAAAACTTCCTGAGTCAGTGGTTATTTCAGGTGGTTAATGAAATATGTATTGTATGATCTCATTTTAACCCCAATTATCAAAGGTCCATTGGTAAGTCATTACTCTTCAATCAGAAAGGTAATTGGTAGCAGGGATTTTGATAAAGAGTACAACTGATTCCCACCAGCGGTGATTATTAGTTAGCGTGAATGAATGGGCCCAGGTGAGTATTTTGTGTATGAATGCTTGTTGCTAGTTACCCGCTGGATCAGTTTTCTGGCTATTAGAGGATGGTTATACTTTGTTAATTGGGTAATGAAAATTTAATTTTTATGAACTAACATCCGTTGTTTTAAAAGTTTTGTTTTATGTTGTCTAGAAATCCCTGGGGAAATTTGAATAGCGGATGGTAAGTGGAAGCCATACTGCAGTGAGGTTATCTGTCAGGCAGAAATAGTACTGAAAAGTTAAGCAGGGCTATCAGTACTTGTTAGGGACTCTGTGCGTGTGAGTGACAGCAAAGGAATATGCTGGTGAAAATTTGATGTTATATCACCTAGAAAGGGTAACATTGAAGGAGTAGCAGGTATTTCAGAAGCTTATGTGAAGAGTAAACGGAAGGGTTTTACTCGTAGTGTATGTCTAGTAAACGGAAGGGTTTTACTATGTGTGATGAAATCTATCCTTTTCAATTTAGGGAAACTGACACGATAGCGAATGTTTTATGTTGTTACTGAAGTTTAATGAAAATTGTTGAAGAATTAAAAATTTGCGTACGATTTTTTTTTTTGTAAAGGTAGGGTCAGCTGCCGGAGTAGGAGCTGATGTCACAGACGCCGCGCTGGGATTGGTTGAAACAGCGGGTGTGGAGCGAGCTTGTAAAGGAGGGGTCAGTAGTCAGGAGTGATACTGACGTCACAGGTGCCGCGCTGGGATTGGTCGACACAGCGAGGGACAGAAAAGCGCAGATTGTAAAGGAGGGGTCATCAGATAGATGTCACAGAAAAGCCGCGCTAGGGTTGGTCCCGAGACAAATGTTATCTGGAATTTGATTGGTTATTAGCATAAAAGTCAAAATCTTAGTAGACAGTGTCAATTACATGTGGAAACGTGATCCAACTTTGACAGGAACCCGTCCAGACAGGAGATTTTTAGGTTTTGCAGAATATAATTCAATACATAGATATTTACCCAAAATGTACGGAGAAAAGAGAAAAATGTCATTCTTACAAAAGATTAAAAATTATTTTAAGAATGATAAGCCAATCAAAACTAGGGAAGGAATTATCATTCCACCAGCAAAAACGCCCGCCTCATTCATGATGATGGAGAGGGGTTATCATACTTGTGTGTGGTTAGAAAATTGGATAGAATACACAAAAGATGACGGAATATTAGCTTTCCCAGAGAATGGTACTTTTAATGGGAGAATTCTTCAAAATTTAAGAATGAGAATGAATGAATTAGAACCCAGACCAAGATTAACGCAATACGAAGCCCTAGAAGAATGGGAAACAGAGGCATTTGAATGAGATAGACCCAGGAGCAATAGGGGTTATAGGGGATTTTTCCCTAGACACCAAAATGAGACAAGAGAAAGTCAGATGAAACAGTGGAGACGAGCGATGCTTACCGAGGGTTTGTATCCCGTATTCATGACAGATGAGCCGTTAGGGAGCAAATGCATAGAAAAGACTAAACATATGACAGGGTTTGGAGAATCCGAAGATGAATTTATGGAAGAAATATTAAAGAACCCTCCACCATACCAGGAAGGGTTGGGTGGATGTTCCCCAAGTGCACCAATTTTGAGAACACCATTGGTACCTCAAGTACTGCATAATCCACCAGTTAATAGGGTACTTCGGATAAGGAAAGAGAGGCTTTAGACAGAAACAGAGCAGAATTGATACAGAAAATAACACAGTTGAATGTACATCCTGATTCCCTGACCATACCTGTAACCATTGGTCCCGTGGTCCCTTTATATGGTGACAAAGTAAATTGCCCAAAGCCTTTAGCTATGCCTACACCTGTGGAGATTCCTAAACATGAAGCAGTAATAATTGATGATCATATCAGCGAATGTGAATCTATGATTTCACTAATGGATTTGCCTATTCGAGAATCCGCAAATAGCACTCCCAGAAGAGTCACACCTAGTTGCTCAAGGGATGTAAATATAATAACATCTTCAGGAACTAAAAGTGTAACAGTAGTAACTCCAGAAGACTTGGAAAGATGGGCACAAGGAATAGACAGACAGAGTTCACCCCCAAAGATTTTGGACATTTATAAATTAAAAGTCGAGTTAGAAGAAATGATAGCAGGCAATGTAGGAGTAGATCGTTTAAGTACCTACAGTGAAGAAGAACTATTGTTCGTATGTAGGAGTATAACCAGAAATGTAAAAATATTCCATGAAAAATTAACAGATTTGGCTTCAGAGATGGGAATTGAAATAAGGAAGTCAAAAGTGTAGCAGAGACCATACAGAGCAGAATTTACTGACAAAGACTTAGAAAATATGAATACATCTGGTAGAAAATTACAAGTTAAAGAATTAATGTCAGTATTACAGAAATGGGGAGAATTGGATAGATGGAAAACTAGATGGACCAAGAAAAAGGAAGACACACGTTCAAGTAGAATGACATCTGAGTATTTATTGAAGGAAACAGGAAAGGTAGAACAGATGTACCCGATGCGGGAGGTTCCAGAAAGAGGTTATGTTCATGTCCCATGGAGCAGGCAAGACATTTTGTCATTTACAAATGATTTTCCAAAATTGAGAGAAAAACCAATTGAATGGTACAAGCAGGTTGAGAGGTTTGTGAAAGTTTCAAAAGTTTTGTTAAAGGACCTAGATGGTTTGTTTGACATAGTGGTACCTGACGATTTATGGACAGACTGTAAAATTACAATCGACTGGCCTAGTGAAGAGTACCCTAGGGATCCAAAGACAGGTGCCCCATCAAATGATGTAATGAAAAAGTATCACCAGATAATAACTTATTTGAAAGGGAAAATACCACCAAAAGAAACAGATTGGGTGGAAATAGATAGAACTACCCAAGAAGCAAGTGAATCGGTACATGCCTATTACAAATGTCTATTACAGGTGTTCAAACAGTACAGCGGTTTTGAAGATATTGGAGACAAAAATATGAGTCAGTTTGTCTATCGATTCGTTTATGGTCTAAAACCAGAGATTTGTCAGATGATTAAGCAACACATGTTATGCTGGCAGGGAAAGCCTATTGATGAAATTTTGAAATATGCTAAATATTGTGGAGATGACATTGAGGATAGGCACAAGAAACTACAAGAAAAAGTGATGTGGGCTCAAGTGAAAATGGCTGAGCGACAGGGAATTAAATTGGATAATCCAACAGAAAGTCAGGGAAAAGAATCTGGAACGAATGGTGAGACAGGGAATGGTGGAAAGATAAGAGGACGAATGAGTAGAGAAGAGGCTAAAAAGAAATTTCCTTGTCATGGATGCGGAAAGTTGGGACATTGGAAGAACGAATGTAAAAAGATTCAAAATAATAATGGCCCAAATCATAATTTAAATCCACAGACGCAGAATGACTCACAGCAGGGTGTAAATCCTCAGAGTCAGTTGCCACCTGCCCCTATACAGGGTAATGTAAGCAGAGCAAAGCACGGTACAGACGTCAGATATCAAGGAGGAAGTGGTAAGAATGAATATGTAACTTCACAGTTTCTTATACAGGATGATTTTAATCCATATGATTATCAATTACGGTGCCTAGGAGAGGGGGAGAAGGAGTGCGTACTTGGCGCATCCTTGCCGGTAGATCAGTCAGGTCCATATGTTGAAGGGAAAGTAAAAGGTAATGATATCACATTTCTTTTGGACACTGGTGCTACCCGTTCTACTGTAAGAACAGCAGACATCCCAGACCTCCCTCTCTCTGGAGAAGCTATCCAAGTTGTAGGTGTAGCAAACCAAAAGATTAGAACACCCCTTACTGAGCCCATGGAAATAAAAATCGGAAACTTCTGAGAAATGCACCAATTTGTGGTGTGTGATTCCAGTCCAGTAAATTTACTGGGCAGAGATTTACTGTGCAAAATGAATTGCACTATTTTTTGTACACCGGATGATGTTGCAATACAGACCCCGGATGAAGATCATGTTTACAAATTCATGATAGCCAAGCAAGGTACGGAAGTAGATGAGATGTTCTCCTTAATAACGAAAGATGAATTACCAGAAGAGTTAAGAACTACAGTGAGCTCTAAAGTATGGGATTTTACTGGGAAAGAAGTAGGTCTTATGGCAAAAATAGACCCAGTGAAGATCACTGTAAAGGAAGGTGCAATATTCCCAAATACCAGACAGTACAAAATGAGTGCAGAAGTAAAAGCAGGAGTTACTGAGGAAATTGGCAGAATGGTAAAACAAGTCATATTGAAAGAAGTCATGAGCAGCCCTTGTAATTTGCCAATTATGGGTTTGAAAAAGCCTAGTGGAAAATATAGGATCGTTCAGGATTTGAGGAAAATTAATAAAATTGTGGTACCTTGTTGTCCTATAGTACCAAATCCTGCAGTGATCCTATACCAAATACCATGGAATGCAGAATGGTTCACTGTAATCGATCTGTGCCAAGCATTTTTCTCAATTCCATTGCATCCAGATAGTCAACATCTGTTTTCGTTCAAATTCGATAACCATGTCTATGTGTGGAATCGTGTTCCTCAGGGGTACACAGAAAGTCCCTCCATTTTTAATCAAATACTGAAAAGGTGCTTAGAAAAATTGGTAATGCCTAGGAACTCAGTCTTGGTGCAGTACATAGACGACTTGTTAGTCGCATCAAGAACTCATGACGATTGTGTCGCTGACTCAATTGCATTATTAAATCATTTGGCTGAGGAAGGACACAAAGTGTCACCTGAGAAATTACAATTTTGTACAACAGCAGTTAAGTATTTGGGACACCAAATTGAAAAAGGAAAGAGAAGAATAACGTCTGAAAGAATAAAAATAATTAAGCAAATGAAAATGCAAGTAACACAAAGAGAGGTGAGAATGTTTCTAGGGATAGTAGGATACTGTCGACAATGGATTATAGGGTTTCCACTATTAGCAAAGCCTTTGATTCAGTTAACCACAAAGAAAGCAAAGGATCCAGTTGAATGGGATGATGAAAGTGCCAGTGCATTTGTAAAATTAAGAAATGCTTTATGTGAGGCACCTGCCTTGGGCATGCCTGACTATACAAAAGAATTCACACTGTTTTGCTATGAAAGAGAAAGTTGTGCACTTTCAGTCCTAACCCAAAGACATGGACTAGACAGGCGTCCTATAGCATATTTTTCTGCTACATTGGACCCAGTGGCTGCAGCATTGCCAGGCTGCTTGAAAGCAGTAGCTGCTACTTGTATGAGCATTGAACAAAGTGAGTCAATAGTAATGGGATATCCTGTCAAGGTGTTCATCCCACATGCAGTTGTAATCCTGTTGACAAGAACTAGAACTCAGCATCTCACACCTAGTCGGATGACAAGATATGAGCAAATAATTCTAGGAGCTGAAAATGTGACCATAGCTAGGTGCACAATTGTAAATCCTGCTACATTATTACCAGATCCATATTGTGAAGAAGTTCAGGATGACACAGAACATGACTGTTTGCAAGTCACAGAGTTGTGCACCAAACTGCGTCCTGACATACAGGAAATGCCCATGAAAAACCCAGATAGGGAGCTGTTTGTGGACGGCTCATGCATGCAGGCATGAAGATGGCAAATTGAGTGCAGCTTATGCTGTATGTGAACTTTCTGGAATAGTCGAAGCATCCTATTTACCAGGAGTCAAATCTGCACAAGTAGCTGAATTAATTGCTTTGATCAAAGCCTCCAAAATTGGGAAGAATTTAAAAGTAACCATATTTACGAACAGTCAATATGGGTACGGGGTTGTGCATGATTATGGCCAACTGTGGATGCAGAGGGATTTCATGACTTCTTCAGGATCCCCAATCAAAAATGGGCAGTTTGTAAAGGAATTATTGGAGGCAATACAATCACCAAAAGAATTGGCAGTGGTGAAATGTGCCGCACACCAGTCAGGAGATGACTGGGTGGTAGCCGGTAACAGATACGCAGACCTATTTGCTCAACACTGTGCCAGAAACAGATTGGCAGTGAACAGAAAAGTCAAAAGGATGGGAATCAGCTGCCAACTTATGCTATGTTCAACACCTGAAACATGGAATGATGTGAAACGATTGCAGGATGATGCTGAAGAGAGTGAAAGGGATGTTTGGATAAAATAGGGTGTACACGAAGAACAGATGATGACGTGTGGGTTTATTCAGATGGCAGACCTGTCATGCCTGATTGCCTGATTTCACAAATGGCCAGAATGTATCATGGAGACACACATGTAGGGAGAGATGCCATGATTCGACTTTTCAGACAAAGTTGGTACAATCCAAAATTTAGGGCTGCAGCAGAGAGTCTTTGCCAGAGGTGCTTAACTTGCCAGATGAATAATCCAGGAAGGAGAACAGTAATTGGTTTGGGAAAAATTGGAAAGGCAGAGGGCCTATTTGTGAGATTACAGTTAGATTTCATTCAGTTACCACCATGTAAAGGACTGAAATATGTACTTGTCATAGTGTGTCTGTTTTCAAGGTAGGTGGAGGCTTACCCTACCAGGAGGAATGACAGCATAACAGTTGCAAAACTGTTGTTACGAGAACTCATTCCACGGTTCGGTTTCCCAGTAACTTTGGAATCAGATAGAGGGAGTCACTTCAATAACGATGTAATTCGAATAATCTGTGAAGCATTTAAAATTGAACAAAAATTGCACTGTGCATACCGCCCAGAGGCTTCTGGAGTGGTTGAACAAATGAATGGCACAATAAAATCAAGATTGTCAAAAATGTGTGCATCCACATCATTAGATTGGCCAGATGCATTGCCTCTTGTCTTAATGGGACTCAGAAGCATTCCTGATAGAAATACAGGATTGAGTCCGCATGAAATCATCATGGGAAGAGCGATGAGACAAGCCCATGTACCTGGAAATAAACTGCTGAACATAACTGATGATATGGTTCTAGATTATTGCAAAGCATTGGCTGACCTCGTGCATTCTGTCTCTCACCAGGTTGGAGAAGACGCAGTTTCCAGGCAGCCTGAACAAGAGCATGATCTGAACCCTGGAGACTGGGTGGTAGTGAAGCATCACACCAGAGAAACGTGTTTATCACCCAGGTGGGGCGAACCTTGTCAGGTTATATTGGTTACAAACACAGCAGTGAAATGTGCAGGCTTGCCTAATTGGATTCATGTAAGCCACACCAAAAGGGTGCCAGCTCCTGAAGAGAGAAAACCTCAGACAGAACCAATAGCTGAGGAAGCTGAAGGTTGGACAGCTGAAGAATCCCAAGTGATAGATTCGAGAGCAGCTGAAGAAGAACAACCGAGCACAAGTCAGGACTGGATACCAGTGGTTGATATACCTGAAGTCTTCATCAAAACAAGAAGTAGAGCTAGATTAGAGGAAATTAGTGAGGACCAGATAGGCGAAGAAGAACCAGCTCAGGATAGAGAGATCGAAACAATAAGAAAACCTGAGCAGGCCCAGATAGGGAAAGGAGATTGGGCTCAAATTGACAACGAAACAACAAAATTTGAGCAGGGTCAGACAGGTTTAGAAGAACGCGGTCAGGCTGCAGAAGTACAGAGTGCAATAAGCCCTGATCAGAACCAGTTAGGACAAGATAAACACGTTCAGGGAGACGAAAACCAAGAAAACATCGAACAAGAAAGCATCAAGCATGAAAACGTCAATCCTGAACAGGGCCAGTTAGCAGAAACTGACACTCAGGCAACTGAAGAAACTACAACAAGACCTGAACAAGAGCAGATAGAAAGGGAAACTAAAATCGAGGACAAACAAATTGTGCCACACCATGAAAATAAAGAAATTATTGAAAAGGATTTGAAAAGAGAAAATACAGTGCAAAACAAGAGTCAGAAAAGGTGATCATTGGCCTAGTGTGATTAAAAGAGTAAAATATCGTATAGCAACACGAAGTGAAGACCCAGAACAAGTAAATGAAGTAACAAGCTTATCTGGACAAACAAGTGGGACTGAGAAACGAAAAAGCAAGAGATTGAAACTCTTGAACAATAAGTTTAAATGTCCTAATTGGATTTATATAATCCTCGAAGACTGTGAGAGTTCAGAGTCAAGTGAAAGTGGTGACGAAGGAACAAGTGCAGAACTGACTTATGAGAAAGAAGTGAAACCACCTTGATAACGTTAAAATTTTGAGGAAAGAAAAAGAAAGAAGAGAAATCTTCTTAGTCAAAAATGGCTGAAGACAGAGTTTCTGGGAGACCGAAACGGAAATGTTGTAAAAGATGCTGTGCTATATGCATATGTAGTCTGGTAGTGGTGCTTATAGTGTGGTTAGTTGTGATTGTAGCGATTCCTTACCTTATGATAATGGACAAAAAGAATAATAACGATACCAAGGGAAGGATTGATAATCTGAAAGGTGATAGAGTAGAAATAGAATCAGAAGATGAACCAGAAGTTCATCACGTAGTAACAGATAACGATACTAGTTTAAATGTTTTTACTAAATTATTGTTTCAGTATGTAGATACAATGGAAGTTAGCGATTGTTATGTCTGTATGAAGTTACCTGAATCAGTAGCAGAAGGTCTAACATATCATCATTTGCCTTTAACTTATGGCATATCATGTAGTGTACTAACTAGTTTATTTTATAGAACAGGGAAACTTCAGTATTATTATTCAAATATAGATGTGATATTTTCAGAGGTTCCTATTCGAAAGAATCTGAACCCAGTGCTTAGTAGTCAAGATGCGCAGTTTATGGGAGAATTCTTCTTAACCATGAAGTCGATAGACATAACACATGCACATAGAAGCAATCTAACATGTTCATTACGTGAAGAAGAAAAGATATTTTTAAACTTAGTTGAAAATAGAAGACAGAAATTCCAAAACAAAGCGACTGAGCATAAGGCTTATCTTCCACCTTGGGCTGAGAAAGAGGGTATTTATACACCTGGCAAGGCTCAAGCTGCTATGGCTCTAGATTTTGTAAAGACAGGGAAAATTTGTCTTCATAGGTTAAAGAGTGAATATAACAATGTTTTTATTGGTACCAGTGAATGTGAACATAATTTTTTAATTCTTGGAGGTTGGGGACTAAAAAGAGGAACAGATTCAGTTTTTCCTGGAATCTATTATGTGTGTGGGAATAACGCTTGCTTTAGGCTTCCTGCACGGTGGTATGGAAGTTGTTATTTTGGAATCGTTTTTCCAAAAGTATACCACGTAAAAAGAAACACTGGGAGCAATGAAAATAATAGTGAATTAACACGTAGTAAAAGAGCTAGTTTTTCAGAAATTGTAGGTGATATATTTGGTGCATTAATACCTTCAGTGGGAATAATTCTGAACTCAAGGAAAATATGTAAATTGTTTATAGTGGTTGATCGTTTATCAACGGATACTGCTGGAGGATTTCTAATGATTAATGCGGAGATGGTTGCGATTAGATCTATGCTTATGCAAAATCGACTTGCTCTTGATATAATATTAGCAAAAGAGGGCGGGGTCTGTAAATTGTTGAAAATGAAACATTGTTGCACATATATTCCGGACAAAAGTGCAGAAATCGGAACATATATAAAGAATATTACTATACTTAAGAAGGAACTAAAACCACTGGAAGTTGATAGTGTATGGGAAAGATTGACAAATAGCATTGCGTCAATTGGTACCTGGTTTACTAATGTAGGGAAAGGACTTATAGGTAAAATAATAGTACCCTTAGTAGGGATAGCAATAACAGTATTGTCAATAATGATATGTTGCAAATGTTGTAGAAAGAAGGAAACATATAGGGTGACAGGAAAAGGCAAGAAAATGAAATTGGAGGAAATGGAATTAGAAGATCTGAGAAGTGAAATTTATAAGAAACTGAAAGGAGAAGATAAAAATAGACAATATAAAAATGAAAATGTGACAGACATATGTTAAGTTGGCATCTGATTATAGGTAGTTTTGATGGTTCAGAAACGCCATCAGAGAGGGGATTGATGGAGCAAGGACTCACAATGAGACTTGCTCGAAAGCAATCTTCTCACAGTATTAATTAATTTGTACTAAAATTCTGTAATGTTTTTATTAATAATGTGCAAACACAACATTTTATCCAGAAGATACTTACCTATGTGTTTCCCACTAATAAATAAACCTTGTCTAATCCAAAATGGCCGCTAAAAACGCGAGAACTCTACTGCACGTGTCAACCATGTCACGTGGTATGACGTCTTTCTTTGCTTGGAGGGAATCTTTTGCTTCTGCGAAGTGTATGCTAAAATGGCTGCTTAATGTTCTCACATGCTAAAGCTTTCGCATTACTGTAATTAATAATGTGGTATTCTAACGCTACTAATGCAGGATAGACATTTATATTTAAATGGGAGTAGAGTAGAAGTAGGGGGTATACAGTGAAAACATTTATTTTCGATTTTAATATGTTTCTTCTTTGATTTCTATTAGTTCGTAAAGTGGGCCTGGGTTGAAAAAACGGCAGCTCAAGAAACCATGCGATTGGCGCATGCGCCCTGAAAACTAACCATGCAAAGCGATGAAGTCAACTTGGAAGATGTCCAAGGACATGACCCGCTGATCACCTTCACCGTTCATCTGAGATGTCCTACAAGTTGATACATTTTGTATACACTTTGTATTAAAATTTGTCGTGAGACAGGTGGGAAATAAAGCAAATGTATTAATTGAGAGGGGCGGTATTTTAAAACAATGGACTTAAGAAAATTGAACTAAATTGACATGGTGTGAGGATCAACCCTCTGTCCCTGTCCAATCGGAAATAGTGGGCCCATAATATTGAAACATTAAGGGGAGGTACATGGGCGTAGAAGGGTATAATAGATATAGAATTAGCTAATTAGTTAGCACAGGGGAGCAGCAGAGGCTTAGGAGCACAGAACGAGCTGATCGATTACAGACTGAGCCACTGTCCAAAGAGGTCCTGAGGTGGGGGCGGCGGATTCCATTAGAAAGAAGACACGTAAGAATCGAGGATAAACGAAGTGTCAGAGAGGGGAACGACGCAGGCGTCATTGGTAGAGAGGTCACCTATCCTGTCCTGAACCTGGTTCGGAGGTCTTGGTCTTCATCCTTTTTGGGACCCATCTTTCCAACTCCTTGGCCAATGGGTTTGGTTTTCACACCTTTAGGTAACTATAAATGCGTAATCTTTAGTTGTACTGCTGTCTCTATCTTCTCCTTTCTGAGGAATCGTCATTTGATTAATAGATGACTATATAGTGTGCTTCCTCCTTAATATGCGTTTAAGTATTATGTGGTTTGTAATTTACTCTGCTAAAGAATTTAGATAAACATTTTAAAACTTCCTGAGCCAGTGGTTATTTCAGGTGGTTAATGAAATATGTATTGTATGATCTCATTTTAACCCCAATTATCAAAGGTCCATTGGTAAGTCATTACTCTTCAATCAGAAAGGTAATTGGTAGCAGGGATTTTGATAAAGAGTACAACTGATTCCCACCAGCGGTGATTATTAGTTAGTGTGAATGAATGGGCCCAGGTGAATATTTTGTGTATGAATGCTTGTTGCTAGTAACCCGCTGGATCATATGCATGTCGTGTCCTGATTGGCTGAGCGTTTCTATCGACATGTGGCATCTAACTTTGTGATATTTTTGGGGAACACATGTCTCTGGCCAAACGTGTTTTATTGGGGCCAATTTCCTCGGACCTGTTTGTGGTGCAACTGTCTATATTTGCAAACAATCAGGGTTTTCCCTGGTTGCAAGTTTGTCTTTGGGTTAAGCGCGACCCCACCTGCGATCTGTCACTCGATAACCATGGGTTGGGGTTCCAGGCCTGTCTGACCAGGTATCTCTGACTCGGTGTTGATGGGGAGGTAACCTTGGGTGAATCTAACAGCAATGATTCAAGTTTGTTAGAACTCCTATGAATAATGTGGCGGCCATGGATATCATTTTTTACCAATATCCTCAATATTTTGCGTACAGTTGTCATAGCGCACATTGATATTGTCTTTACTGATATTGCCATTGTTATACGCATCTCAATCATGATGTACATTGACATTGTTTCTACTGGTATCGACATTGTTATGTGATCATGGATTAGGACATACATTGACATTGCATTTATGAGTATCGCCACTGTTGCATGTGCATAGTTCATGGCATTCATTGACATTGCATTTATGAGTATCAGCATTGTTATACGGGCATAGGTTATGGCCTACGTTGAAATAGCTTTTATTGGTATTGCCTTTGTCTGGTCTGCACACATCATGGTATACATCAACTTCATATTCGCCCATTATAACAACACACCAGAGCACTCCAGCAATAAGACCATAAACCCCAGCGCTTGTTAGCAAGGCTAGAACTATTCAACTACAATACAATAGATCTACATCAAACACTACCTTTCAAATACAACACTGATCAACTTCATTATACTCAGACTGGAGAAAATGCACAGCAAAACAATTGAAAATGTACTCCACCTTCTGACCAACACACCTGTCAAATCTTCTCATTCCGACAGAATAGTGACGGGTGCAAGAGTACACTCAGGCAAAACGTGTGTCTATCTCCTAGACACCACTCCACACCACACACAAACTTTCCATTTCATCATCCACTCTCAGCATTTCAGACCCCAGATCAGACATACAGGAACTAACGACTCACACGATACTACAATCTCACTTCGGTGAAGCCTAACTTCTCTTCCTGACTCTGAAGAATAGAACGGTATCCGTTGGTGATACTGCACATGAACTGTATGTGTACACAAGCACTGCTGCTCAATGAACAATAGACTCTGTTATCTCACAATCAAGATCTTTACAATAGCCAGCTTATTACTGTACATGGGAACACACACAGAGTGGCTCCTGTGATTTTATCTAAAAAAATCAATGTGTTAGCTCTGAAGTTGCATCAGCTGCAGTAAGATGGCTCGAAGGAGGTGTTCAAGGTACAAGATAGTACAACCTTCATAGCTGTAATAATTAACTGTTCACGAAACAAAATACATTTAAAAATGGCTCGGGAACGCCATACATTGGTAAAACCAGCAGGTTTGCCTATGCATCCTGTATACTGTTCACTCTAATTAAATGACCATGAATGGTGGGCTCAAAAGTGTAGACAAGAAGAAGAAAAAATAGGGTAGAGCTTTCATGGCCAAGAGAAAATGGTGGACATTGTACAAATGTTCAGGTTCCTGGGGACTTTCTTCATTACAGTAACATCACATTTATATATATTTACAGTTGTATGTTAACAAAATTTAAGTATAATTATTATTGCTTTCTAAGATGGTAAATTAAATAGCAGTGCTTTTAAATGACTGTCCTAATTAACTGGTAAATTTACTAAGCCAATTTGCAAGTAATAACTGGTTGACACAACTTATCCCATTCTTTAACAAATGAAAATAAATCAACTTTTAGAAAGATCCTCTCTCAGACAGTACCGCCCTCTTGTTCTCATTTTTAAACTCCTTTGCTTGCAACATTCCAAGAAAGTAATACAAAATAGGAACGTCGGAAAAGGGTTGTTTCATTTTGAAAGGTGTAAAAGGACTGTGTACACAGTGTCTGAAAAATCTGTGAATATACTATTGGGATAGGAAGGATTCAAAATAATGGAAAACGATAAAAGGACAAATAATCTTCAGTCATTGAAGATTAACTTTGTAAGTAAGCGTCTTGTATTTTCACCTCTAAGACTCTTTGTAAATGTGAAAATGTCATAGCAGCATCAGCTTGAATATGAAGATGGTTAGAAGACTTAAGTCCCACCGAGCAACATAATGAAACAAAGTCTGGTATCATCGAAGATTTGTGGCAAGGAACTCTACCAAGTACCAGCATACATATAAAAGGGCATCTGTCACAACCAACTTACCCCACACATGCTGATGTGTATTAAAATTACACCAGAGGATCCCAAAAACGCATCTAGGTGCCAGTGTCAACACCCTAATAACATGCCCATAATCACAGTCTTCAGAACCAACTTCCAAGATACATATACAGGTACAATACAAATCCCTTCATTCCCCTTTGAGGTTCAGTACGCATATGGCACATACAGAACAGTGCAGTAGGTGGGTGAAAGTGCATGCTTTACAGACCGATCATTCAAAGAAAGGTTTCCAAGGCATGAAACAAAATAAAGAAGAGGGAAGTGTGTCTACACAGTGTTCGCATGTGCATCTTTACAGTGGTTTATGGATTGTGATTGCATTATGATATTTCCAAGGAGTAGTAGTATAAAAAATATTGTACTATGATGCAAGATGGAACTGGTCCCTGCAATGATAGTCTTTTCCTCCCCTTAAAGAAAACAAATAATGTGCAAGCCTACACAACAGCCTGTAGAAGCTCCTATACTTTCAGGCATCTAATGGAGGTGTGTTTTACCAATGGCGCCCACAGCAAGGCTTGTGCTGGTGCCAGATGCCACCGCTGGAGGTTAGGTGGCATCAGTCACAAGAGTTACAAGTGCTTTAATGTAGTGATGAAAAATAACAAAAAACATCAGAAGGGTCCTGTTAACTATCCAACCTCGTGCCTAAAATAGAAAAGGGATATCAGAGTGAAAAACTGAAAATAATATACATTTGTGAAAACAAAAAATGAGATGAAAAGACTGGATAGAAATAGGGTCAGTGCAATCATCCTTCTGTCTGATTTCAAATCTTAGCCATGCAACAGCAAGGTTTGGTGCCTAATGACTTCTATTAGAACTAAAGCTTAAGCATCACTTGTGTTCTGGTGCTCTGTCTAAGTATTTGCTTTTGTTGTCATGGTGATCCCAGCTGAGTGTGTCCCTTGCAGTGAGGATGCTAGGACTGTGATCTGTAGGAGCAGGTGGCCAAATGATTGTTTGAATAAGTACTGTGATAAGGTCGTGTAATTTGGAATTTTAGTGCAGTACTTGCTATGATTTTTTCTATCATAAACTTGGCCCTTAGATGTCTTTGGACCATATGTTTCCAACCATTTTTGTAATAAGAGCTGCTTATGTTCACTAAAAATCATACTGAGTTACTAATATTATTAGTGTTGTAATAGTGACCACATAAAACAAGATTACATTAGTCGCCATCACTTGCAAGGTTACCAGTAGTGATCACTTCAGTGCATCAGGCAGCGTTGCCAGTAGTAATGTAAATTTGAACATTTGAATCCCTCTATATGTGTAGTTCATAATGTGATAACTGATATATCAGCTTTAAATCTGTTTTGCAAAGGCAACCTTTTTCTCCAAAAATAAACTTCTACAAAAGTTCTGAAAATACACATATTCTCATCTCAAATACATGCTCTTTAGTTCTTGTGTACACCTATTAACTTAACCAAGCAACAGCTTCAATATTTAATGGTCTGGGCTGCACACCGAAGAGCTACATGCAGATAGCTGGAGAGCTACCAGTTGCTCATGAGTTACTTGGTGGAGAAGTCTGCTTTAGACATAGTCGAATCTTCAGACTACCTTTTTAGGTTGAGCGTAGGCAGCGCTTGCGCTGTCTCTTCGAGACATGTTGTGTGCACTTTTGGGGCTTACAGCCTTCCCATTGCCTTTTTATTTGTTACTTCTACTGTCCTTTAAAAAAGCTTGCTTGCTAGTGGATAATCTTTCCTCTTTGTCCATCCTTGTTTTCATTAGTTTCCTCAAATGGAGCAGTGCCTAACTACTGGTATCTTTCCACTTTGGTGCTTATCTGTCCGTTTTGGGGGACTATTTATTTTATAGTTTCCTCCTCATGTTTTGCGAAGCTTCCCTTTAATTTGCAGAGCATTCTTGCTCTGAGCTCTTTTGTAAACAGGCCTGTAGATCGCAATCTTATCTCATCAAACAGGTAGGGCATTCAAAGACAGAGAACAGTTCTCAGATGCTGTTTCCAGAGGGCACCTGTTTCGTGCCACCACCCCCTCCCTCATCGCTGCTTGTTTATTTTGTTAAGAGCACTTCACACGAAACACAAGATCTGCATCTTTGCTACGCTGCTGACCAGGTTAACATTAAACATAGAAGTATAATTAATATACGTGATTTCGATAAACAGTGCTGTTCATATCCCCAAAAACATTTTAAATTGAATAGTTCATTACTAAAATTATTTTACAATTAAATTATGCAATTATACTGGAGGAGCTGCCATGCAGGTAAATAAATATGCCATCTTGGAGAAACCTCAGGCCCTGTACCACCTACAAAGTATATCCGGAAATATCATTTATCATTTTCTATCACCTTGAGAAATGTATTTAAATTTGTTTATTTCATACATTTATCAGATTAATAGAAATTATGTTTTTTCTCAAGAGCCAATGTTTCGTGTTTGAGGGAACTGCGATTACAGAAGTGTCATCTTGATAAGTGTCTGTACAGATCTATGGGTGTGCCTACGTGGAGAAAAATATAATTCGGTTCAGTCGCAAGGATTTCTAAGCATTAAATTATGAACTCAAAATCGGCATTAAGTAAAAGTATCCCAAAACATATAGTGACTCATCGGCTAGCTCTCAATTAATAGGAATAAAACATTTTCTTCTTCACAATTTAACACCTATATGCCGATTTTGATGTCGGGCGGAATTGCTTCCACCCGACTCCGACTCGGTCCTGGGACTGACCGACACCCAGTTGGCGGTCCCAACGGCCTAATTACGATGCGACTGAATTCCTACATTTCCCTATGGGAGTATAAATTACGGTAGTAAACCCGCCCTAATGCATGCTCCCATAGGTAAATGGGAGGAGTGGTCCATCCCTGCACCCCGTGGCAGGCACCAATGTGCCTGCCACGGGGTGCAGGCTGCTACGGGGTGCAGGGATGAACAAGGGGGCAAGGACCCCAACAGGGGGCCCCAAACCCAAGGGGGCACTGCTGGGACCCCCCAAACATGCTTTCCGACATGGTTTCCATGTCAGACATGCCGGCATGAAAACCATGCCGGAAACCATGCATCGTAATCTCAAGGGCCGAAAGGCCCGCCCTTGAGATTACTGGCCGGCTTCCGACTGGCCAACGGGGCTCCTGGAGCCCTTCGGAAGCCAGCCAAAATGACCGGCTGGTTTACTTTCCGACCGCCAGCATCCTAATGCAGCAGTCGGAAAGTAAACTGAGGAGCCCATTGGGATGCGGCTCGGAAGGCTCCAACCGTCGGTTGGAGCCTTCCGAACGCATCGTAATCGGCCCCTTAATTTGGTATAACCGAACACTACAGTATTCAACATTTTTCAAAGGTTCTTCATTAAATATGTGCTACATAAATATTACTTTATTTTATGGTACATTTTGCATGAACTGAGATGGTCAAGTAGGCAACGCGAAGCTTTAAAAGATGGCAGCGAAATGTCTGTCTTCAAATAGCACCTCGTAACGCCTGCAACTAGTATGATGTCACAACATTAATATCCGGAAGCAAATTTCTTTCGGTTGGTAAGCAATGAAACTAGGCTGATGTTTAAATGCCTGGACTGACTTCTTAGAAGAGCTGAGGCTTCCTTGTATTCAAATTCATTGCACAATTGCAGAATGTTCTCTGTATTCTCCTGAAAGATTTATATTTTAATTATCTGTCTTCTGAAAGTAGCAGCTGTATTTATGAAGTCAGACATGGGAACGGAAGAGGAAGGTGGGCACTGCCAAGCATTTTTTTCATTCATGTTAACCCATCTTTCTGATGGTGTGCTACATAAAACTGTCTCACATTACACAGTTCTATGTTTACTCGCATGTGTCTTCTGTATGTGTTGCAATGTCTTATGTTGAGACACACCATTGACACCTATAGAAAAATGACAGCGCAGTTTTGCATAACAAGTTTTCTTTGTGTTTGTAATACAAAAATCCAACAACAAATTGCAAATGCAGAACTAAACAAACGTTTGATCAAATGTGGTAACGGATTCGTTTTAAAGTGTACTAAGATTGTCATGTTGTGTATGTCGATCTAGGAGTAATAGCTCATTTCAACCACAAGTAAACTTTAAAAGAAGGAATTAGCAATAATTGAAAAGCAAATTTAACATATTGATATTCAGAGGTGGTTACAAAAGCGGGTGAAACTTATGGGGATGAGACAGTTTATCAAAGACGCTTGTATGCGATTGTGTCTGACAAGTGGTACCATGGAGGAACACAACATGAGGGCTTTACGTGTTCCTCCTGTGTGTTGCTTTCCACAGTTCATGCCTGCCCTGCATGCTGACAGCTATACATGGCCTTTGTATATATTTTTTCACCCTTTTTTGACAAAGCTACTCCAATTGCATGTTTTATCTTTCGGATCCATGGCCACCCATATGCATAATAAAAGCAGGGGCGTAGCTCCAGAGGGGGTGTTTGGGGTATGGCACCCCTCTAATAAATGTGTGTAGTTGGGTTCAGGGACCTCCAGCCAGCCTAGCAGTGTCTATGGTCAGGTTTCCACTCAGATAAGCAACCCTCATAGCACACGCACACCATGAAACTTGATAGAGCTTCTATACACCAGCCCATCTTCCATCTCACACAAAACAGGACAAAAATAAGCAAAGGACTGCAATGGCTCTTATGTGGTGCAGAGAAACCTTTTAAATTGTGTCTCACAGAACACCACACAATTCCACTCCACACAATTCAACACCATCCAACATAATTACGCTCCACATAACACCACTCAAGGCAACATAATTCAACTCCACATAATTACACTCTACTCAATACCATATAAAAACACCGCACATAAAACCACATAGCATGAATCCACAGAAATACAGTCCACACCATGCCACATAATGCCAATCAGCATAATTCCACTCAACACCTAACAGTTCCACGCCACACAATTCAACCCCACGCATTTCCATTCCACTCCACATAATTCAACAGAAAACCACATAATTCAACTCAACAACATAATCACACAACACCTCATATACATCCAATCCACGCCACAGAATTCCACATCATGCCTCAAAATTCAACAGCACACCACATAATTAAACTCCACTACATACCAGTCCACAGTACAAAATACCATTCCACATAATTACAACCCATGACACACAATCCCACTCCACGTAATTCCAGTACACTCAATACCACATAATTACTATCCACATAATTCAACTGCACACCATGGCACATAATTCCACTACACAAATCCACTCCATACCACACAATTCCATAACTAACAATTTCAATCCAACCCACATAATTCCACTCCACACCACATACTTTAACTACATTCCATAACACATGGGTAAAAGACATTGTCACTTACAACGCCAGTAGCTCTAACTCTTGCAAAAGCGAGACCTATTGGCTTTGCCAATGCTTGTTGATGCTATTTATCACAGATGACAGCACAAGTATCAACAAAGAGGTCTGCTTAGCGAGAACAACCCAGAACTAGATATTTTGCTCTTTTTTTCTCAAATTAACACAAGAACAGGCTGACAGCGGTTAAGCATTATTCTGATAACAAAGACCTTGGAAAATATAATCAAATGAAACGGAAGATATACAGTGTAATAAATCAGCCTATTTATTTATGTTGAAAAGCAACATTGTTCTCTAAATAATTACACCGATGTTTACCTTGGGCGAAGGCGCAGTCATTACCTCAGTTTGAAGGTAATGCTGGGTTTCAAGCTGCACATCTGAATACACTGTAGTGCAGCTGACAGCGTGACTGTTCGGAGGCACAGCAGGCTCCCTCTGAAAAGAAGAGTGACTTCTCATTGTAATACTCAAGATATTTTTTTTCCTGCGCTACTTTTAAAACACACTATTCATGTCAGTACTGTAAAATTCATTCATGTTGCATGCCAGAATCCTACAAAATGAGAAATGGGAAGGTACAGTTCTAAAAACCTTTAGACTGAACTCTCACCTAAAATGTGAAAGGCTCAGATGCTTGCTCCCTTCAGCTTATTTTATTTGGTTTAAATATGTGTAACTTCCTTTGTATTTTGACATGTTTACACATGCATGCAACACAAGACCAAAAGTTTACATAGTGAGTGGTCACATTAGTTGCTTACTTCACTTACCACTGAGACATCACAAAAAACCAATAAAACACCCGCATCTATTCACAACGACCACAAACACACCAACAGTCTAACCGATATGGTCAATTGCTGCCTCACAAGCACAAAAAAGAAATTAGTCAGAATGTGGTCAAAAACACACCTGAGACCTGTCACATAAGTAGCCAGACTATTCTCAGTAAGTCTCTAACTCATCAACAGTGGTCATGCTCTATCTTAACAAATGCGTAAACTGTTGGAAAATCACTCTGGCCACACCTGTCAAACACCAACATCATGTGCCCACAACTTAATGATTCAGAAACCGCCACAAAGCCAAGGTACAGGCCCTGTAAGAAAAACTTAATCAGTTCATCACCAGTGACTGAGACTGCAGCCTGGAAAGGAAACCTCAAAACCATGTTAAACGGCTACTCTTGGAAAGCCAACAACAATAGGAGGCCATATTAATGGTGTGCAATGCAAAAAACAGTAAAAGAGCAGAAATTAGATCTGTTACAGATCTTCAATACAGCTGTACCTCTCATTCTACTAAAAGTATGGAATTCTATGTGTCTGCCACAATTAAGGTAATCCTTTAAGGCTTTGTTAGTCTTGCTCAACAAGAACATTGGTGGTTAAATGATCGACATTTTCCTTAGGGAATTTTGCAACATTTCCACTTGCTTGCTGAAGTAAAGCCTGCTAAACATTGAGTTTTTCATCCTAGCTGTGAATACCTGCTTGCACTGCATGGACTCTTTTTTTTTGTTGTTGTTGAGTTTTATATAGCGCGAACTCGACCCAACAGTATCAGAGTGCTTTACATGAGCACCAGTTACGTTATAGACAGACATATCCATTTTTGGTAGGCATGGGGACATTGAGTGATTTGTGTTACAGCAAACAAATGATGGACGGAATGCTGACAATGCAAACATTCTCCCCCAGTCAAAAGATCTGGGTTAAATCCATCATTCTTGTGCCCACTACGCCACCCCAGTTTGGACCCAGCCATATGCAAATCAGTCTTGACCCTGTGCCCCATGGTAACAGTCCAGACCGAACTGCCAGGCCAGGTCCTCCCTGGACCGGAAACAAGCATCCTGGGACCGGTTTCAGGGTATGTCACCCTTCTTCAGCCAGGCTAGCTTGATTCCAGTGGCACAGTGAGCAAGGGACCCACGTCTGGGTATACCCATCCCACTTAGGGCGAAAAGTGTTACAGCAAACAAATGATGGACGGAATACTGACAATGCAAACATTCTCCCCCAGTCAAAAGATCTGGGTTCAATCCATCGTTCTTTTGCCCACTACGCCACCCCAGTTTGTTTCCAAGGGAGGACCTGGCCTGGCAGTTCGGGCTGGACTGTTCCCATTGGGCGCAGGGTCAAGACTGATTTGCATATGGCTGGGTCCAAACTGGAATGGCATGGTGAGCAAAAAAACGATGGATTTAGGCCCAGATCTCTGTACTGGGGTGAATGTACGACATTGTTCTGCATTCTGTCCATCAATTGTTGTTTTCACATTGAGTGATTTGCACAGAATCACAGCATGTTGAGCGTCCCTGCCGAGACTTGAACCTGGTTCTCTCGTTTCGAGGTCGAGCTCTCTAACCGTTAGGTCACATCTTCTTTCAATAGTGGCCGACTCCTCCACTCTTGCCTCTTGAAAATTACATCAAGATTTATTTTTTCAGATACCACACAACAAGCAATTGCTTCTTTCTATTGCCTCTGTGAGGTTTCACCTGCTGTACACAGTCTATCTCACTTACTCTTAAGAGTGAGTTAGTGTAGGTTGGCACTGAGATATACAAATAAGTGATGAATGGAATGCTTGAATTATTCTCAGCCACTGCTAACTACACAGGGCCACCTTCCAGTCCATCATTATTTTACACTCCATGCTACTTTAGTTTGGACAAAGTAATATGCAAATCAACCATTGTTCTGCTCCAATAGGAACAGTACAGCCAAAACTTCCAGGCCAGGTCCTCCCTTAAATGGAACATGAGCAACCCAGGACTATTTTTTCCTGATTGGGGCTCGTCAGTCAGGTGCAGCTTGGTTCCAGTGGTACAGTGAGCATGGGACCTACTTCTGGGCATACCCATCACACTTAGGGCATTGCACTAAAGTATATACAAAGGTGAAGAATGGAATTCTTGAATTAATCTCAGGCACTGGTATTTACTCAAGGAGGCATTCCAGTCCAGTTAGTTTGCACACCATGCCACCTCATTTTGGATCTGGCCATATACAATTCAGTCTTGACGCTGCTCCGATATGAACAGTCTAGTCGGATATAGCAGGCCAGGTCCAGCCTGAACCAGAACACAAGCAAAGCAAGACTGGTTTTTCATTGATTGGTGCTAGTCAGTTAGGTGCAGCTTGGTTGCAGTGGCACAGTGAGAACAGGACCCATGTCTGGGCCAACCCTTTGCACTTGGGCCTACCCTTTGCACTTAGGGCATAGCACTGAAGTATATAAAAAGTGATGAATGCAATCCTTGAATTAATCTCAGTCACTGGTAATTACTTCAGCCGCATTCCAGCCTATCATTATTTTACAATCAATCAATCAATCAATCAATCAGGGGAATTGTAAGCGCGCTACTCACCCGTGAGGGTCTCAAGGCACTGAGGGGGGGGGGATCCGCAGATCAGTTAGCCGAAGAGCCAGGTCTTGAGGGTCTTCCTGTAGGTGTTCAGGGAGGGGGCGCGTCTGCTGTCTGCCGGTAGCTCGTTCCAGGTCTTGACTGCAATGTGAGAGAAGGATCTTCCGCCTGCTCTGGCTCTGTGGATGCGCGGGGTTTCGGCCAGTGCGAGGTTGGAAGATCGGAGGTTTCTTTTGGGTACGTGGAAGTTGATTCTGTCGTTGAGGTATTTGGGTCCGTTATTGTGTAGGCATTTGTAGGCGTGAGTGAGGATTTTGAAGGTGACTCTTTTCTCCACGGGGAGCCAGTGGAGTCTTCGTAGGTGTTGGCTGATGTGTTCGTGCTGGGGGATGCCGAGGACGAGTCTGGCGGCGGTGTTCTGTATTGTCTGGAGTTTGCGGAGTAGGGACTTATTGATGCCGGCGTAGAGTGCGTTTCCATAGTCCAGTCTGCTGGTGATGAGTGCGTGGGTGACTGTCTTCCTTGACTCAGGGGGGATCCATTTGAAGGTCTTGCGGATGATGCAGAGGGTGTTGAAGCAGCTGGAGGAGACGGCGTTGATCTGTCGGTTCATGGTGAGTGATGAGTCTAGTACAATGCCAAGGTTTTTGGCGTAGTCTGAGGGGGTAGGTGGGCTTCCGAGGGCGGTCGGCCACCAGGTGCTGTCCCATGCTGAAGGGGTGGTACCGAGGACGAGGACTTCTGTCTTCTCGGCGTTGAGCTTCAGGCAGCTGTTGGTCATCCACACTGTGACGTCTTGCATTCCTTTCTGGAAGTTGAGTTTGGCGGTGGTGGGATCTTTGGTGAGGGAGAGGATGAGCTGGGTGTCGTCAGTGTAGGATACGATGTTGAGGCCGTGTTATCGGACGATGGCTGCGAGGGGGGCCATGTAGATGTTGAAGAGGGTCGGGCTCAGTGATGACCCCTGTGGGACTCCGCAGGTGATTTTCGTGGGGTCGGAGAGGAAGGGTGGCAGTCTGATCCTTTGGCTTCTTCCGGTGAGGAATGATCGGATCCAGTCTAGGGCTGTTCCTTGTATGCCTGCGTCATGTAGTCTGGCAACTAGTGTGCTGTGGGAGACGGTGTCGAAGGCTGCTGATAGGTCGAGTAGGATGAGGACTGCGGAGTGGCCTTGGTCCAGGAGGGTGCGGATGTCCTCTGTGGCGGTGAGCAGGGCGGTCTCGGTGCTGTAGTTGCTTCGGAATCTGGATTGGAACAGGTCAAGGACGGCATTCTCTTCGATGAATCGTGTTATTTCCCTGTTGACTGTTTTCTCTGCAACTTTGGCTGCAAAGGGGAGGAGCGAGATGGGCCGATAGTTCTTGAGGTCGGTGGGATCAGCTGTGGGCTTCTTGAGCAGGGGTCTGACTTCTGCGCGCTTCCAGTCGTTTGGGAAGGTGCCTGTTTTGAAGGTGGTGTTGATGGTGCATTGTAGTTTGGGTGCAATGGCGGCCGTGGCTCTGTGGTAGATGTTAGGGGGGCAGGGGTTGGTGGGGGCCCCTGAGTGGATGCCTTTCATGGTAGAGGTGGTGTCTCCGGCCGTGATCGGTGTCCAGTTGGAGATGGTGGGCTGGCTGGTGTCTCTGGGGGGCGGGGGGCCGTCTGTGGTGGCTGGTGGATGGTCGACAAAGTTGTCGTAGAGGTTTTTGATCTTGAGGTGGAAGTAGGTTCCAAGCTTGTCAGAGAGGTCTTGGGATGGGTGATGTCTGTGGCTCCGCTGCGTGGGTTGTTGAATTCTTGAATGACACTGAAAAGTTCCTTGGAGTTGGTGGAGTTGGCGAGGATTTTGTTGTGGCTGAAATTCCTCTTGGTGGATCTGATTTGGTTGTGGTAGTCCGTCATGGCGTCCTTGTAGGTGGTGTGTTTTTTGATGGTCTTGGTGTTTCTCCGGTTCTTCTCCAGGCGTCTGCAGGTGCGCCTGGCTTCTTGGAGAGCGGTGGTGAACCAGGCGGCTTTCCTGGGGCGTTGTTTGTCAGGGTTGCGTAGCGGGGCGAGCTCGTCTGCGCAGTTGGAGATCCAGGTGTGGAGTTCTCTGGCTGCGTCGTTTGCGTCGGATGCCCAGGTGTGGTTGTCTCGGGTGAGGGTGGAGTTAAGTTGCTCATCGGTAACCTTGCTCCAGTTCCTTCGTGGTGGGCGTGGGGCTGGTTTGGGTGCCTTGGGTTTGTTGACGGCGAATTGAACGCAGTGGTGGTCGGTCCATGGCGGTTGCGTTGTGTGGCTGAAGTGCACACCTTTTCCTGCTGCGAAGATGGGGTCGATGGTGTGTCCTGCTCTGTGGGTCGGTGTGTTGACGAGTTGTTTAAGTCCGATGCTGGCGAGGTTGTCACGGAGGATGGTGGAGTTCGGGTCCCTGGGGTTGTCGAGGTGGAAGTTCAGGTCTCCAATGAGTATGTAGTTTGTTGAGGCGATGGTGTGGGGTGCGATGACGTCGGTGATGGTGGTGGCGAAGGGTGTCCGGGGGCCGGGGGGTCTGTAGATGAGGGTTCCTTGGAGTGTGGCTTTGGGGGTGGTCTGGATCTGGAAGTGCAGGTGTTCGGCGGAGGGGAAGGTTTAGCTGGAGGTGGTGAGGTGGAGGGTGCTCTTGTGGGTGATGGCGAGGCCCCCTCCTGGGTGGTTGGGGCGGTCTTTCCTCTGGATCTTGTATCCGTCCGGGATGGCGGTGTTGATGTCGGGGGCAGAGAATGCATTGGTCCAGGTCTCTGTGAAGAAGGCGATGTCGGGCGACAGAGAGTCGAGTAGGTTCCAGATTTCCATGGCGTGTTTGTGTACGGAGCGTACGTTGAGGAGGATGCATTTTAGGGTGTCGCCGGTGCTGGCATCGGCGGTGTTAGAGGCTGGGGTGGCGGTGAGGGTCTGGCGGCAGTGGAGGCAGGAAAACTGGCTGTGGGTCGTGTTTGGCGAGGCCTGTGGGCATTCCCTAAGTCTTCCGGGGTTGAGTGCGAGGAGGGTGGTGGTGTCGTAGCGATGGATGGTCTGCGATCCAGGGTTCCTGGTGCTGGCTGCGGTCGGGTCGCGGACGGGCGCAGACGGGCTTGCCTTAGGCACGCCAGCTGCGCAACCGCGCAGTGGCCGCCATAAAATAGGGGAGGGGGCGGTACGAGGTGCTGGGAGGCGGGAGCATGGGCTGTCCAGGGGGGAGGGGCCGCAGGGGCAGCAGCTGCTGGAAACCGGCGGGAAAACCGGCCGAGATGCGGTCAGGTTAGAGTTAGCTATTTAATTAAATAAGCAGTCAGGTTAGGTTAGAATTAAAAATTTTAATTAAATAAGCAAGTCACCAGGCGGTATCCCAGGCAGGCGAGGTGCTGGTTAAGGCTGGAGCAGCGTAGAGGCAGGGAACTGGCAGCTGGCGCGAACCCTCGAGGGAGGGGGTCTCGCTACTTGCGGCGCGCGACGGCACTGTGGAGCTGCGGAGCTGCTGGGGAGAGATTTGGTACCAAACCGAAGGTCAAGGTCCCTACTCGCGCTCCCCCACAGCGGCCGCCACAAAATAGGGGAGGGGGCGGTATGAGGTGCTGGGAGGCAGGAGCGTGAGCTGTCCAGGGGGGAGGGGCAGCAGGGGCAGCAGCGGCTGGAAACCGGCGGGAAAACCGGCTAAGATGCGGTCAGGTTAGAGTTAGCTATTTAATTAAATAAGCAGTCAGGTTAGGTTAGAATTAAAAATGTAAATTAAATTAAATAAGCAAGTCACCAGGCAGTATCCCAGGCAGGCGAGGTGCTGGTTAAGGCTGGAGCAGCGTAGAGGCAGGTAACTGGCAGCAGGCGCGAACCCTCGAGGGAGGGTGTCTCGCTACTTGCGGCGCGCGACGGCACTGTGGAGCTGCGGAGCTGCTGGGGAGAGAGTTGGTACCAGACCGAAGTTCAAGGTCCCTACTCGCGCTCCCCCGCAGCGGCCGCCATAAAATAGGGGAGGGGGCGGTACGAGGTACTGGGAGGCGGGAGCATGGGCTGTCCAGGGGGGAGGGGCCGCAGGGGCAGCAGCGGCTGGAAACTGGCGGGAAAACCAGCCGAGATGCGGTCAGGTTAGAGTTAGCTATTTAATTAAATAAGCAGTCAGGTTAGGTTAGAATTAAAAATTTAAATTAAGTTAAATAAGCAAATCACCAGGCGGTATCCCAGGCAGGCGAGGTGCTGGTTAAGGCTGGAGCACCATGCTGTTAGAACTTTCAGTCTTAGTGTGGCCTCCCCCAAACATTTTGCCACTCTTCCTCCATTATACTGAACTAATTTTTATAGCACTTAGGAATCTGTGCACTTTAGCACTGCTAACCAGTGCTAAAGTACTTGTGCTCATTCCCCTAAAGCATGATTAAATTGGCTTATACCCAATCGGTATATTTAGTTTACTTATAAGTCCCTTGTATAGTGGTATA
Organism: Calotriton arnoldi; assembly: GCA_963921515.1. Lineage (NCBI taxonomy): Eukaryota > Metazoa > Chordata > Amphibia > Caudata > Salamandridae > Calotriton > Calotriton arnoldi. The sequence continues at coordinate 604,949 of CAWUFW010001730.1, forward strand.
CCGGATACTCAGGGCCTGTAAATTAAATTCTACCAGTGTGCCTCCAGAACTTATTATGCCACCCATATAAGTAGCACCTTAAAACATGTCACGTCCTGGAATTGCTGCCTGACTTCGATTTCAAACTGCATTGTCGACTTGGCAAGAAAACACCCTTGCCAAGCCGTAACCTTGCATTTTATTATATATAGTCACCACTAAAGTAGGGTCTATGTAACCTATAGGGCAGGGTGAATTGTAATTAAAAGGTTGGACATATACATTTAAGTTTTACACCACCTAAATTAGTTTTTCACTACTGTGAGGCCTACCCTTCCCATAGGATAACATTGAAGATTCCTTATTACATGTAATACACTGTAATTTACAATTGGGAGCAGGAAGCTATGTAAAGTTTGGTGTCTTTGGAACTGTGATGAAAACCGCTATTAAATGATGAAGGTGTTTTTTTATTACAATTTTGAGAATACCAGTTTTAGAAAGTTGGCATTTTTCTGCCCTTAACTGCTTGGTGCCTGCAGCCTCTCCTGGGTCACATGACTAGCTGCAGTTGGCAGTTTGGACTTTGTAAATTCCTCCCAGACAGTCACACAATAGAGGGATTAGGTGTGCCTGAATGGGCCATCTGTTGGTATTATCGGGAGTGGAGCTGAACTCAGCCTCACTTGCAACCGAATAGGGAGTGCTCTGCCTTTACACAAAGGACCTATCACTTCCACATTGTCACTGTAGTCAGCTTGGAGCCAGGGCATGGGAGTCAGGACATTCCTACACTTCAAAGCCACTGTCTAAAAGATTCTCCCACCTTCTAGAAGGAGGACAACGGGGTATAAAAATAGAACCTCAGACACCAACTCTTCAGTTCACTCATGGATCTGCTGAAGGACTCTCAGAGGACTGCCTGCTGTCATGATCTGCTGTGCTCCTTGCAAGACTGCTTTGGGGTACCTGGAAGGACTGCTTTGCTGCCTTGAGCCTGCCTTGAACCCTCAGAGGACAGCCCTGCTGTTGAGCCCCAGTGCATCTTCACATGAACCCAAGACTACCGTAGCAACTCCAAAGGTTAGTTTGTTGACCTCCTGTTCAGAGCCACAGGGACACAAAAGGCTCCCACTATCTTTAACCTGCACCTGAATCCAGCCTGAGTGAGTCCTGAACCCCCAAGTGGTGTCCCACCAGTCCTGGACCCTTGGTTGTGGTGTTAAAAGTACCCAGATGGCCAAATCCCAAAACTGGGGACTTAAAACAATTATTGGCCAAAAACTGCTCTGAGAACCAGGAAGAGACCAGGACCAACCTGCTTGCCTATCAGCCCAAGGTGCATCGCCAGTCGATTGACTTTGTGGCTTCTCCTGCTACGTTCTTCTCCGCAGCAGCAAATCCTATTCAGCAGTTCTTCGCGTAAGGAGTTTGCAGCTTTGTGGAACTGTCTTCGGCTACAGCCCTATGCCTAGTCCCACTGGAGATTTTTGACTTCCAAAAAAGGGACTAAGCCCAAACATAGAAATTTTCACTGCTGCTTCGACCCAAGAATCTGCGATGACGACGCTCCCTCATCGGACAACTTTATCTTCTCAGAACAGTTTCTCAAAATTTCTTCTCGGTCTTAATGTAAGCGCTGACAAGGCCAAATCCACTTCTTATATCTGAACCACCCTCCATCACAATTAGCCATATTTTTTTACTCTGACCCGGTCTCGCATGACTAGATCTCCGCAGTTGGCGCTTTCATCCTTTAGGCATTCGTTTTTGTACAAACGTTAAAAATTAATAACTCTGTTTCTACTGATTGGATTTTTGCCTTTATGGTGTTAAATAATGTATTAAAATGTACTTTATTTTTCTAAATTTGTGTGGGATTTTTCTTGTGTTGTTTTTTCACTTTATCACTGTTTGTGTACTGCCTAAATACTTTACACATTACCTCCAAGTTAAGCCAGACTGCTTTTTATGCCAACCTACCCAGGGTTGAGCACAGGTTAATACAGTGACATGTTCTGGTTCACCCTGCAAGGGATTGTGGCTGTTGCTCGAGCAGGGCTCACACCCCAGTCAACCAACAACCCAATTTCTCACACATGCCACCTCAGTTTGGACCAAGGCCTATGCAAATCATTGTAGGCCCTGCTCATATGGAAATGGCCCATCTGGCTCTGCCAGGTCAGGTCCTCCCTGAAACAGAACACAAGCAACCCAAGACTGATTTTGCCCTGATTAGGGCTTGTCAGTCGGGTGCAGCTTGTTGGGCATACCTCTCGACTTAAGGCATCGCACTGAAGTATACAAAAAAGTAATGAATGGAATGCTTGAATAAATCTCAGCCACTGGCAATTACACAAGGCTGCATTCCACTCCTTTATTTTGTGCACCATGCCACCTTAGTATGGAGCCCGCCATATGCAAATCAGCCTTGACCCAATGACTGAGATTAATTTAAGCTTTCCTTGTCAGCATATTGAGGTTTACATCTTGATTCTATCACATTACTACCAGGTATTTATTGATTAACTGATTGATTGATTGATTGAGATTTCACAAAGCGCACAAATACCTAGGATAGGGATGTGAGGAGAATGAATCATACTTTAGTTTGGGCCACAAAAGGATAAGTATTGGAAATTGGGTTATTGGTTGAGGGGGGCCTACTCAAGGAGCAGCCTTAATCTCTGTCAGGGTGAAACACAAGCAAACCCCAAATGAACCTGTGCTTAACCCTCTGGTAGCTTGGCACAAAGCAATCCGGATAATTTAGAGGCAATGTGTAAAGTATATTTGCAGTAATCAAGTGAAACCACCACACAAGAAAAATCCCACACCAGTTTACAAATATAGATCACAATTTAATAAATTATTTGGGACCAAAACGACAAAATTCCAATCAGTACAATCAGAGATATGTTTAAAAAATGTAAGTAAAAACAGTGCAAAAAGCACAAAGCGCTAACTGTGGTTATCTGGTCGCACTGGATTTGGACAAAGTCACAAGTTCAGGCCAACCGTGATGGAGTGCGGTCTAGCCACAGGGCCTAAGTCTGGACCGCTGAACAAAAGTACCTTAAATCCTGGTTGCGGAGTCCCACATTGAAGGTGCATCGCTCTGCAGAGAGGATTTGAGTTACTTGCGTGGAGATGTGTCACACATCGGCGTTTCATTGGACCTGCAGTGGTGATGTAATGTCCTGCGTGAAGATGCACCATGGGTTGCGGTGAAAAGTCCTTGCCTTGGGGATGCATCACGCAGCCGTTCAGGTGCAGAATCTTGCAAGATGATGTTTTGCGCTGTGTCAGTTCTGCTGGGACCACAGACGAGCTGGCAGAGTACCTTCATGCCCACTTTCACGGGTCCACAACTGGGAGGCCCTACTTGGAGGGACAGGACTCACACCTGGCAGAGTAAAAGGGCTGGGTTCAAGGTTGATAGAGCCTCTTCTGTCCCTAAGGCTCTGATAAGGAGGCAAGACAACTGGCCCTTGAAGTCACTCTGTTGGTCCTGGGTTCAAGATGCAGGTCCAATCCTCTTACTCGGGCAGCAGTTTAGCAGGCAGCAGGGCAAGATATCAGCATTCCTTCTTGCAGAGCAGTACAGCAGTCCTGAGTCTTCCACAGGTCAAGAGAGATACTGAAGAGTCAGGTCTGAGGGTCCAATATTTCTACCTGGTGCCTGCTTTGAAATAGGAGAAGATTCTGGAGGTTTCCACCCCCACAGGTGTTTGGAATTTCTTGCCTCCCTGCCTCCAATTGTCTGGGGTCACAATAGACTAGTGCAAAACCTTTGGGGCTGTGCTCAGGCAAAGCCTTTGTGATGTGCAAGTGTGGCAGGAACCAGCTCTTCCTCCTCATCAAGTCAGAGATGTCCCATCCTGCCAACAACTATCTTCCCTCTGTCTCACTGCCTGGAAGCAATACACAAAGTCCAACTGCCTGCTACACCTAGTCATGTGACTACGATACAGGCATTAGACACCAAATGGTTGCAATAAGAAAAAGCCAACTTTCTTAAAGAGGAATTTTCAGAATTGTGACTTAAAACCTGTACTTACCATTAAAGAGGGCTTTAAATTACAATTCTTTAGACCCCAAACTCAATATTCCTACCTGCTCTCAATTGAAAGTTATCATTTATTACATGTAATAAGTTAACCCAATGTTATCCTATGGAAGAGGTAGTCCTTGCAAAAGTGAAAATTGAATTTAAGAGTTTTTAACTACCAGGACATGTAAAACTTAAAAACACATGCCCAACTTATTAAAATACACTGCACATTGCCCTGTAGACTGTCTGGAGCCTACGCTCAGGGTGACATGGTTATTAAAAAGTAAGGTTTAGTCCTGGTAAAAGGCTTATGTTCAAGTTTAAACCTGCACCCACAGCTCCAATGGCAGGTCTGACACATGTTTTAAGGGCTACTTAAGTGCTGAAGGCCCACTAGAAGCATTTAATTTACAGGCCATGGGTACATGTAGTACCGCTCTACTAGGGAATTACCAGTAAACTAAATGTACCAATTGGGTGTAAGCCAATTTTACCATGTTTAAAGGAGAGAACACAATCATGTTAACACTGGTTATCAGTGGTAGAGTGCACAGAGTCCTAAGGCCAACAAAAACGAGATGGAGAAATGGAGTAGGAAGGTAAAATGTTTGGGGAAAGACCAACTTAAAGCTGTCAGGTCTAACAATAAGTGGTTAAAACAGTTGCCAAATTGGACAAAGCGGTGTGTTGAGTAGAGACTAAGAGGCAAAAAATTCCAATCTTTGATCATAAAAACTGAGAAGACTCTACCACCAATGCACATTTTCTTAAAAGGTTCCATTTGTAGAAGATGGGCAGTACAAGGTATAGAAGTTCGGGAAGAGTGTGTCTAGTAAACATTGCTTCCATGTGGATATTGGTCGAGCAGTAGGGGACTTTGTGGCATATGCCAAGAGTCTTGAGGTGGCACTGTTATTCAACAGGGAGCCCAAGGAGACAGATCAGAGTGGATAAGGTTCGTGTGCAGCAGCATTTTGGATGTGTCCAAGTCTGACAATGGTATACGCTCATAGTTTGACATAGAGGAAGATGCAATAATCTAGTTCTGATACAAATAAAGTTTGAACAATAGTTTTCCTAGTCTAGTTATTGTGGTCATGTAAGCAAATGTATCAAACAAGGGTAAGAAAGAGAGGAGGGAACAAAGGAGCTCGTTCGTCTCCCCAAAGTCAAACTAAATAAACAATAAGAACAAACTAATGGTAGTCAAGGAAGACCAATTAGTCATGCATCATAAAAATAGTCTCCTTTGTGGAAAGCCCATTAGGTTTTTAGAAGAACCCGCACCCACCAACCTAGTTGGAGGCATGCCTCATCATTGGGTTCCCACCCAGAGGATCGTGTGCCTCCTAGGTGTGCTTCGACGTCTGATTACAGCGGAGTGGGGTTGTTTTTGAAGTGAGAAGGTGAGTGGAAATCTTAAAACTACCGCCAGGATACTAGTGCATTTGAAGCAATTGACAACCTGCTTTATTTGCCATGTAGACTTTTTAGCCTGACTCTGAGATGGCAAGAAATCACAGGTGGTGAGTGAATTTTGACCGTTACCCCAAAATTGGATACCGATGGTAGTGCAAGGGTTGATGCAGCATTTAAAAAAGGCCGCTTTGGCTGCCGTGCTCTTTTTCCCAGGCGCATGTGAAGTGCAGTGGAAGTCAAAGGAGCTGCGAGGTGCTGTAATACCACAAGCTTGGAAGCCACAGCCGGTGGGAGCCGACACATCAGCATTATTTTGCATTTTGCTGAGGATGCGTGTGATGGAGCATGCATGGCTTAATGCAACTTTGTGACGTTGATAGAAAAGGAAAAAAAAGACTGGAACATGAATGACATCAGATGGCCACGTAAATCTCACGCAGTAAAAAGGCAGCATGGTATGGCTGCGTGTGTTGATGTTGGGCAACAGCATGTCTCATGCCCCTGCTGCATCGTATTACTGGCCTGCAACCATGTCTTCCCGCTCATTCTACTGACCCGATGCTAGATGAAGAATGCGTATGGGAACAAATCAATCTGGCATGTAGCCCATTTCTTGTACGAAGTACTTTCTGAAAGCTTTCCTGACTGAACCATTTGAGTAAGGGGTTTTGGAACTGCGCCGGAGAACACATAGCAACATCCCGGCTTGGAGTATCACTTTTCTACATTTTCCATTTGATCAGAAATGTATACGAAGGAGGGTTAAGTCACCTCAGTAGTTCCTACAGAATGATTCTTTTTATTTGCATATTTACAAACGTAGTTTTGTGAACATCTTCGGGTGGGGAGTCTGTGAACTTTTAGTTTCATTGTTTTAAAGCCTTATTAGCATATTTGTGAGTGCTGTTCTTGATTTTCTGCCTATTTATGTATGCCATGCAGAATTTGTGCTTGAATGTGTTTGAAAACCATTCTTAATTTTCTATCCCAGTGTGTTTAATTCCTGCAATGCTTATTTTACTGTTGAATAAATCCTATTATGGTTGGCATTTACTGCATGCATATATTTTTAGAATCAGTATCTGTTTGATTATTTGTTTAGTGAATTTTATCCTTGAGTTCCTAAGTGGCAAACCCCTGTGTGCTGTTTGTGTGTTAGGTAGTGTACGGTGTGAGTGTTGCAGCTTAAGCAAATGTTACTTTTGTTGCTTGTTGTGGGGGGTTATGTTTTTCACTCAAATGTTGCTTACTATTACCTGTGTTTGGGCATGTTTCTTGCATCCCAAACAATTCATTCAGTTACTTGTGATGGGCCAGGGAAGCTGCAATACAAACTGTACTTACCCTACTAAATGTTGCTGGTCATGGGCAAGTGTTTTGCACTCAAACCATACTTGCTTTTACTTGTACTGGGGCATGTGTGTTTACACCCAGACATTACTTACTGTTGCTAGTGATGGGGCATGTCACTGCACCCATACCATATTTAGTTTTACTTGTACTGGGGGATGTTTGTTAACACCCAGAAATTTCTTACTGTTGCTGGTGATGGGGCATCTGTTTTGCGTCCAAACCATACTTACATTTATGTTGCTGGTGATGGGCATTTACGTTGTGCCTAAACCGTACTTACGCTTACATGTGTTGGGGTATTTTTACTTGCACACTAATGTTACACTGTGATGGGCTAGTGAGTTGCCACCCAAACAATATTACATTACAACATCTTACTAGTACTTTTGATGAGGCATTTTTCTTTTCTTCCAAACCTTTTGATTTTGGCATATGTGTGCACCCGCAGCGGCACCTGTTTTTGCACTTTTTTAGATCTTCTTGTGTGGTTGGTTGCACGTTGAGACGTAGTTGACCTGAGTCATTATTGTTAGCTTGTTGTACAGAATGATGCCTAGGTTCCTAGCGTGGGCAGTGGGGGTAGGAGTAAGTCCGAGTTCTGAGGGCCACCAGGATGCATCCTATGGGGATCTTTTGTTTATGAAAATCAGTATCTCTGACTTGTCTGTGTTGAGCTTCAGGCATTTGTCCTTCATCCAGCTGGTGACGTCTGTCATGCAGTTGTGGAAGTTGGTCTTGGTGGTGTCTTTGGAGAGTGAGCGTATGAGTTGTGTGTCATCGGCTTTGATTATGATGTTGTGTCGGTGGATTTTAGCAACGCTGGCTAGAGGTTTTATATAAGTGTTGAAGAGGGTGGGGCTGAGCCAGGATCCTTGGGGTACTCCATAGATGATTTCCTTGGGTTCAGGGGTGAATGGGGGAAGAGGTGATCCATCTGAGAGCAGCTCCTTTGATGCCTATGTTGTGCAGCCTTGTGATGAGTGTGTGGTGGGAGACCGTATCGAAAGGTTAGCTAGAGGTCTACAAGGATCAGAGCCGCTCTTCAGTTGAGGAGGGTAGCCGTGATGAGTGCTATCTCAGTGCTAAGTTTAATGCGAAATCCAGATTGGGAGGAGTCTTCTTAGACCTTGCCCTTTTTGCAGGTTTATCCCCAAACATTTTGCCTTTTGCCTCCTATTTTTCTGACCCTGTTTTCGTTGGCTGTAGGATTCTGGGCAATTTACCACTGCGGATCAGTGCTAAAGTGAATATGCTCTCTGTGTGAATTGTGAATAATGGTTATCCGTGATGGATATTTGATTCACTGGTACGTCCTTGGTAAAGTGCACGGTGTGTGCCAGGGCCTATAAATCAAATGCTAATAGTGGGCTTGCAGCACTGGTTGTGCCATCCACATGAGTAGCTCTGTAAATGTGTCTCAGACCTACCACTGTAGTGTCTGCCCGTGCAGCTGTAAACTGACATGTTGCTCTGGCAAGTGCACCCACTTGCCAGGCCCTAACCTTCCCTTTTCTTATATGTAAGGCACCCCTAAGGTAGGCCCAAGGTTCCCACATGGGCAGGGTGCAGTGTATGTGAAATGTATGACATGTACTGGTGTGTGTGACATGTCCTATAGTGAAATACTGTGTATTTTGTTTTTCACTATTGAAAGGTTGACTGTCCCATAGGCTATTATTGGAGCTATGCTGTAACATTTTGCATGTGTAACTTTCAATAGGGTCAAGATAGAGAAATAGAGTTTAGGCTCTCTAAACTCAGACTTTAATAACACACCTTTTAGTGAAGGTGTTTTTTTAAATTGTGTGTTTGAGAATGCCACTTTTAGAAAATGGCCATGCCTTCAGCTCATTCTACTGACCCGACTCTAGATGAAGAATGCTTACGGGAACAAATCAATCTGGCATGTAACCCATTCCTTGTACAAAGTACTTTCTGCAAGCTTTCCTGACTGAACAATTAGGTCAGGGGTTTTGGAACTGCGCCTGGGGACACATAGCAACATCCAGGCGTGGAGCAACACTTTTCTACATTTTCCGTTTGATCAGAAATGTATATGAAGGAGGGTTAAGTCACCTCAGTAGTTTCTACAGAATGATTCTTTTTATTTGCTTATTTACAAATGTAGTTTTATGAACATCTTCAGGTGAGGAGTCTGTGAACTTTTAGTTTTATCATCCTAATGCCTTATTAGCATATTTTTGAGTGTTGTTCTTAATTTTCTGCCTATTTATGTATGCCATTCAGAATTTGTGCTTGCATGTGTTTGTATACCATTCTTAATTTTCTATCCCAGTATGTTTTATTTCTGCAATGCTTATTTTACTGTTGACTATATTCTATTATGGTTGACATTTACTGCATGCGTATATTTTTAGAATCAGTATCTGTTTGATTATTTGATTAGTGAATGTTATCCTTGAGTTCCTAAGTGGTAAACCTCTATGTGCTGTTTGTGTGTCAGGCAGTATATGATGTGAGTGTTGCAGCTTATGAAAATGTTACTTTTGTTTCTTGTTGTGGGGGTTATGTTTTTAACCCAAATGTTGCTTATTAGTACGTGTGTTTGGGCATGTTTCTTGCATCCCAAACAATTCATTCAGTTACTTGTGATGAGGCACGGAAGCTGCAATACAAACTATACTTACCCTACTTAATGTTGGTGTTTTGCACTCAAACCATACTTGCTTTTACTTGTACTGGGGCATATGTGTTTCCCCCCAGACATTACTTACTGTTGCTGGTGATGGGACACCTGTTTTGTCCCCAAACCGTACTTACATTTATGTTGCTGCTGATAGGGATTTACGTTGCACCTAAAACGTACTTACATTTACATGTGTTGGGGCATTTTTACTTGCACCCTAATGTTACATTGTGATGGGCTAGTGAGTTGCTACCCAAAAAATATTACATTACAACTTCTTACTAGTACTGGTGATGGGGCATTTTTCTTTGCTCCCAAACCTTGTGCTTTGGGAATATGTGTTGCACCCGCACGGGCACATGTTTTGCACTTTTTTAGATCTGCTTGTGTGGTTGGTTGATTGGGCAGATGTACGGCACCCATTGGCACACACGTATTGCAGCTTTGTGCTATGCTGTAGAGTAGGTGATTTTAGTGTGAGGTGTCACTTTTGTTGCTCCTCTAAATCTTACTGTCTGCTGAGGAGGGAGAGTGTGGGTGTTTCTCCCCAGTGATGTACATATGTGTAAATCTTGACCTTGTATCATTATTTCCTTCCCTAGTCCATTCATTTTACATATTGTATGATTGGATTTTTACTTACACCATATGCCTTTTTTTATGATGTTGAGTATTTCTATCTTCTGTATTCAATTTTTTACTCCCATGTTTTCTGCTCATCCCATGGGTGTTATGCATAACTTTCTTACCCGGATTCATATTTTCTATTTTTTCCATAAAGAAGGGAGATGTGTGGTATCTTTGTGTCTTTGCTATCCATTCTCTGCTTAGTCAAAAGTCCCCTGCTTCTCAGCCAGTGTGACTGTGAGGTAATAGAATGCTGATGTGTGTATTGTTTGAGTGTCAAATGGAATGCGTGGGCTGAGCAGCATCCTTACACCCACCTTTACCTGTAACCTGGGACTCCTACTTTGTGAATAAATGTTATCCTGTTTCACCTATACTACTGCCTACCCTGGATCTTCATTTACCACACACCACCTCCTCCTTCACCACCACCAGCAGCAACACAATCCCACCCCCCAACTTAATCATGTCGAAAGATAATAGCAGGTTGCACCTGGTGCCACGTATTATCCCTGCAACTTGCAAGGTGCACCTCTTTATTAAGGGAAGGCTACTTCCGTCTCAAAAGCATTGTTAGTGTTCCCATAGTTCCCAGACTACCAAAGATGATTATCTCAGAATTTGAAAAACTGGATAACTGTTAACACAGCATTATTTTTAATGTCATTGCAAGATGTGCTGACATATAGGCTTGGATGAACTGGCGATTATCATTTTGAAAATAAAACTTTGAAACTACATCTGCTTGAAAATATCATCTAGAAAACATAACCCAAACATGAAGCTAAATGTATTATTATGGTTAGATATGGTTAGCACAAGGTTAAATATATATGCTTAACCACGTATTTCCTTTAGTTTATAACCACCATGATGGTGACTCAATCAATCAATCAATAGATTTGCAGAGCGCTACTTGTCACCCTTGGGAGTATCCAAACGGTGGGAGGGTCCAGTTGATTAGCCAATTAGCCAGGTCTTCAGGGACTTTTGGAACTCTGGAAGAGATGGGGAGGTCCGTAGATGAAAAGGTAGCTCATTCCATGTCTTGGCTGCTATGTAGGAGAAGGAGCGACCTCTACATCTGCTACTTCGGATGCGGGGGTGAGGGTTAGAGAAAGGGATGCGGAATGGAGGTGTCTTGTGGGCTGATAGAAATTGGACTGGGAACCAAAACCGGCCCTGGCAAAGTGCTCGGCCGGCCCCCCGGGGAGCCTGGGGGTGCGGCCGAGCAGTTTACCAGGGCCCGTTTTGTCTGATTTTGTTACAGGGGCCGATATTGCAGCTATGCTGCAAAAATGGCCCTGTAACAAAAACGGCCCCCAGGAGCCCAAAACCAGCCTCCACCGTGGCGGCCCACCGGGGAAATGCCCGATGTCTGCTCTGGCCAGTCCAGCCCTGGCAGTGGTTCACATAAGCAGGTTTACAAGTGGGTAGGGCCTTGTATGCATGGGTCAGGATCTTGAACTGGCATCTTTTCTGTACAGGGAGTCAGTGGAGATCCCTGAGGTAGGGGGTGATGTGGGTTCATCTAGGGAGATCCAGGATGAGTCAGTCTGCGGCATCCTGCATGGCCTGTAGTCTGAGGAAGAGGTGAGCTGTAATCCCTGCATAGAGAGTGTTACTGTAGTCCAGTTGGCTGGAGATGATGGCCTGGGTGATGGTGCGTCTTGAGCTTTGGGGTAGCCATTTGAATAGCTTATGAAGCATGCAAAGGATGAAGAGGCAGTAGAAGGAGACGTAGTTGACCTGAGTTGTTATTGTTAGATTGTTGTACAGAATGATGCCTAGGTTCCTAGCGTGGTCAGTGGGGGTCGGAGTAAGTCTGAGTTTGTTTCTGAAAATCAGTACCTCTGTCTTGTCTGTGTTGAGCTTCAGGCAGTTGTCCTTCATACAGCTGGTGACGTCTGTCATGCAGTTGTGGAAGATGGCCTTGGTGGTGTCTTTGGACAGGGAGAGGATGAGTTGTGTGTCATCGCTTTGAGTATGATGTTAAGTCGGTGGATTTTAGCAATGCTGGCCAGAGGTTTTTTATAAGTGTTGAAGAGGGTGGGGCTTAGTGAGAATCCTTTGGGTACTCCATAGATCATTTCCTTGGGTTCAGGGGTGAACCGGGGAAGAAGTGATCTATCTGAGAGCAGCTCCTTTGATGTCTATGTTGTGCAGCCCTGTGATGAGTGTGTGGTGGGAGACAGTATCGAAAGGCTGGCGAGAGGTCTACGAGGATCAGAGCCGCAGTCTCTCGTTAGTCAAGGAGGGTTTGGATGTCGTTGGTAGCTGTGATGAGGGCTGTCTCAGTGCTCTGGTTAATGCAACATCCAGATTGGGATGAGTCTTGTTAGATCTTGCCCTTTTTGCAGGTTTATCCCCAAACTTTTTGCCTTTTGCCTCCTTTTTTCTGACCCTGTTTTTGTTGGCTGTAGGATTATGGGCACTTTACTACTGGAGATCAGTGCTAAAGTGCATATGCTCTCTGTGTATATTGTGAACATGATTGGTTATCCATGATTGGTATATTTGATTTACAGGTAGTCCCTAGTAAAGTGCACGATGCGTGCCAGGGCCTGTAAATCAAATGTTAATCATGGGCTTGCAGCACTGGTTGTGCCTCCCACATGAGTAGCTCTGTAAATGTGTCTCAGACCTACCACTGTAGTGTCTGCGTGTGCAGCTGTAAACTGACATGTTGCTCTGGCAAGTGCACCCACTTGCCAGGCCATGACCTTCCCTTTTCTTACATGTAAGGCACCCCTAAGGTAGGCCCAAGGTACCCCTATAGGCAGGGTGAAGTGTATGTGAAAGGTAGGACATGTACTGGTGTGTGTGACATGTTCTGATAGTGAAATACTGTGTATTTATTTTTCACTTTTACATGTGTAACTTTCAATAGGATAAAAATAGAGAAATAGAGTTTAGGCTCTCTAAATTCAGACTTTAATAACACACCTTTTAGTGAAGGTGGTTTTCTAAATTGTGTGTTTGAAAATGCCACTTTTAGAAAATGGCAAACACAAGGAGATGATGGACGGAGCGCTGAAACTTTTCAGACACTCACCCCCAGTCACAGATCTGGGTTGAATCCATCATCATTCTTTAGCTCACTGCACCACCTCAGTTCAGACCCAGCTATATGCAAATCAGTATTGACCCTGTGCCTCATAGGAACAGTCCAGGCCGAACTACCAAGCCAGGTCTTCCCTGAACCGGAAACAAGCATCCTGGGACCGGCTTCTGGGTAACACCCTTCATCAGCCAGGCTAGCTTGAATCCAGTGGCAAAGTGAGCAAAGGACCCACGTCTGGGCATACCCTGCCAACGTAGGGCGAACAAAGCAAACACAAGGAGATGATGGACAGAGCGCTGAAACTTTTCAGACACTCACCCCCAGTCACAGCTCTCCATGCCACTGGAGTCAAGCTATCCTGGCTGATGAGGGGTGAAACCCCGAAACCGGTCCTAGGATGTTTGTTTCCAGTCCAGGGAGGACCTGGCCTAGCAGTTGGGGCTGGACTGTTCCCATGAGGCACAGGGTCAAGACTGATTTTTTCTGGCTAAACAGCGTGGTGTTCACCTTGTTATCCAGTAAAAGTGCGTGTGAGGAGCGCTTGGTGCCTGACGGGCACTATATGCAGTAATTTCCCTTGCATCAAGGATAAGTGCAGGTGGAGCGCTGTGTGGGGGTAACTTGAACCCAAGGCTTGGGCTCAGTCTGCTGTACAAGAGGGAATAAGAGCTCCCTCCTGCCTCTCTGTGTGCAAGAATGGCGTTTAGTGAGCGCTGATCTTTGGCTCCCTGGAGCGCTCCTCTCGCATTGCCGGCAGCCGGTGGAATCCCTCTGGATGGTCTCGCCCACCAGGGTACTCTGACATGCACAGGGGGGGTGAGAAAAGTGCTGTCCCATGGCACCATCTCCTGGTGTGAAGGCCTGTGTGATGCCCATTGGGGATTCCCCCCATGGGGCCCCACCTCTGGAAAGCTGCCGTCCTCACTCCCAGCTACCCCTATCTCTGATAACAACATGGCCCAGGGGAGAGACCACCGACACTGCCCAGCTTCGGATTCCCGAGGACGAGAACCCGGCTGGAGCGAGTGGGTCCCGGAGGTAAGGCCCGCCTGCGCTATTGCAGCCAACGTGGCTGGCCGGGCCAGGAGTGAAGTCCAAGCAGCTCCTTTGCGGGTGTAGCAGCTGCCCCGCATTGTAGTGGGCAGCTGCCCTAAACAGACCAGGAGATTCTGGCCCTACGTTGGGTCACCCCACAGTCACCCCACAGTGGAAGGTGGTCAGCCCCTCCCCCTGTGTCTACACCTACCAATTTACACAGAGTGCACTTTAGCACAGATCTGCAGTGGTAAAGTGTCCAGGTGGGCGCATTTCTCGCCACCTGGCCAATCCCAGGGGCCATAACAAGAAAAAAAAACACTAAGGAGTGTGTTCTACGCACCAACAACAATACCCTCATAAAGTGTTGTTGGAATGCAGGGTAGCGGCACCCTGTACGTCCTTGGTGATATTTGTTGACTCATGGACGGTGATATGCAGTGATGTATGGGTGATCTAACTGCGGCAGGTTCATGCCTTGCAGTGACAAAACAACAGTTTCAGGAACTGCACCTTATGCGCAGTAATGTTGTTTTTCACAATGTTTTCATGACATGTGCAATTACGTATTTGCTTTATTGCACTAACTGCGGTGTTAGGCATAATGTTTTCAGTGTGGTGTTCATGACGTGCACTTATAAGTGTTTACCTAGTGCACTAACTGGTATGTTTATGACAACTGCCTTATGGCAAAGTGATTTATGACTTATGCAGTGTTATGACAATTGCCTAGTGGCAAAGTGTTTAATGTAATTGTGGTCTTTGTGTTTTATATACAATACATGCGATATTTTTATATATCCTAGTGTGGAGTCTTTTTTGTGGTGTATTTTGTGTGTCACTGGTGTGTGTGTGTGTGTGTGTG
Organism: Calotriton arnoldi; assembly: GCA_963921515.1. NCBI lineage: Eukaryota > Metazoa > Chordata > Amphibia > Caudata > Salamandridae > Calotriton > Calotriton arnoldi. Next base: position 619,992 of record CAWUFW010001730.1, read on the forward strand.
TGTTGCGCAAACGCTTTACGCAAATGCCTCTCCCTGACTGCTCTGCCAAGCTACCAAGGAGGTGAGCTGGGGTTATCTTGGGTGTGTAACTCCCTTACCCTGACTAGAGTGGTGGGTTCTGCCTGGCTTAAGTGCATTCCCTAGCCAACCAGAAACCCCATTTCTAACAAATCTAGTAGAAGGTTCGGTTCCAGATGTGAGGACAGTTGTTGGTTGATGGCTTTTCTAATACTTTGGCCGGAAATGGGAGCAGAGAGATGGGTCGGTAGTTGTTGAGTCCCCTGGGGTCTGCCAATGGCTTCTTTAGCAGGGCGTTGACTCCTGCAGGATTACAGTACTCAGGGAAGGTGGCCGTGGCAATTGAGATGTTGAACAAGGTGGTGAGTACGTTGCTGATTCTGGCTTTGCCTAGGTTGAAGATGTGGTGAGGGAATGGGTCTGTTGGCGCCCCTTAGTGGACCAAGTTCATGATGGAGGCGGTGTCCTGTGGTTCGAGCTGGCTCCATTCAATTAGTCAGATGTCTGTGGAGGTAGCAGAGTTGTTCAGTTGCTTGAAGAAGTTGGTGACCTTGGGCTGGAGTCTGAAGTTTCTGTAGCTGTTGACAATCTTGTCATGGAAGACGTTTGCAAGGTTGTGGCAGAGTTCCTAATGTAGGGGTAATGTTGTTTGTTGCAACTCAGGGGTTGGAGAATTCTTTGACGATGTCAAAAATGTATTTGCTGTTATTGGAGCTTGATTCAATGCGTGAGGCTAAGGCCTTTTTTTTATTTGCTCAACTATCTGTGGTAGAGGTTGAGGGTTGTCTTGATGGAGGTCTTGTTGGTGATGTCCTTGCTAGTGCACCATCTCCTTTTCAGTTGTGTACAGGGTCGTTTAGCGGTTCTGAGATCTTCAGTGTACCAGCTAGCCTAATTGATGGACCTTCTGTGTGTGTTATGGCCGATGGAAGTGACACTGTCAGTGCAGTTGGTGATCCAATTGTTGACATTTTGGTCTAGGTTGTTGGAGGGGATAAGTTGGGTTGTGCTGAGGGCATTGATCCATGTGTCCTTTGAGACTTTGCTCCAGCTGCGGTGAGAGTTTTGGGCAGACTGGGAGTGGAGATCCGTGAGCTGGTGATGTTGACGTAGACAATGGAGTGGTCGATCCAGGTGAATTCTGTGGTGTGGCTGTACCTGATGTGGTCCCTGGAGGTGAAGATAGGGTCTAGGGTGTGACTTGCTGTTTGTGTGGGGACTTGGACAAGTTGGGTGAGTTTGAAATTATTAATGCTGTTGAGGAGATTGATAGTTTTGATGTCATTGTGCTTGTTGAGATGGAAGTTGAGGTCGCAGGGGATAATGTAGTTGTTGGAGTCCATGGCGAGGGGGGCGATGAAGTCAGTGATGAAGTTGCTGAAGGCTTTGCTGAAGGCTGGATGTGTAATCCTGGAGGACAGCATGCAAGGGTGCCCCTGATGGTGTTTTTGCTGTTTGTTTGGAGTCAGAAGTTGAGGTGGTGCATGCCTGGGGTGATGTCGTCATTTGTGGTGGTCATTGGATGGATTCCTTCTGTATGATGGCAATCCCTCATCCCGGCTTGTTGATGCGGTTTTGGTGGGTGATCTTGTATACTTCAGGTATTGTGGTGGCAATGTCAGGCGTAGAAGTGGGGTTGAGCCAGGTCTCTGTGAGGAAGAGGAAGGCGGTGTGAAGGTGGAGATGAGGTCCCAAATCTCACAAGTCTGTTTGCATAGTGAGCGTGTGTTGAGAAGGACGCGTGAGAGTTGGTGTTTTTGTTCAAGTGGTGTCTGTGGTGTGTTCAGGGTGGGGCTGGTCAGTGGGCTGGTGTGTATGCAGTGACTTGTGAAGTGGCAGTAGGTGCAGGTGAAAGGTCCTACTGTGGAGCGTGGGTTAGCACGATGACAGTGTTTGGTCTGACATCCAGGGTTGAGGGTGGAGAGCTCAGCGATGGTGTATCTTCGAGGGGCAAGAGGGCCAGGGGTTATGGCACTGGGCGCGTTCCAAGCGCAGATGGGCGCAGACAGGCTTGCCTTTGGAGTGCCAGTTGCACACCTGCTGCATGCGTCCACTGCACACTTGGCTGCAGCCTACATTAAGTAGGTCCTGGGGTGGGTGGGGCTTCTGATGGTGGGTAGAACAGTGAGCAGGAAAATCCAGGTGTGAAAACCCAGGCAGCAGCGGTGTCACTTGATTAGGCTGGAAAAGGAAGGATCTGGAGGCCTCGGGCAGTGGCAGGCTAGGTGTTCAGGTGCCTAATGATGCGGTTGCATGCTGCCTGCATTAAGTAGGCGTACTGGGCTTTTCTGACAGTGGGTAGAACGGTGAGTGGGAAAACCTGGGTGGGAAAATCTGGGCAGTGGTGTTTTCACTGGATCAGGCTGGAACAAGCAGGAACTGGAGGCCACAGGCAAGTGGCAGGCTCGGTGTCCAGGTGCCTACTGAAGTGGTCGTGCTGTGGCCTGCATTAAGAGGCTCCTGGGGTGGGCAAGACTTCTAATGGTGGGAAGAACAGTGAGTGGGAAAACCCTGGTGGAAAAACCCAGGCAGTGACGGTGTCACTGGATCAGGCTGGAACAAGCAAGAACTGGAGCCCACATGCCAGTGGCAGGTTAGGTGTTCTGGGGCCAGATATACGACCCACCAATTTGCGATTCGCAAATTGCATCGCATTTGCGACTCGCAAATTGGGATGTACAACAGTGTCCTAGACACTGTTTGCGATTCCCAATGAGGTCGCAAATTGCATGCCTCATGAATATTAATGAGGCTATCGCAATTTGAGCCAAGCCCAGTCCAAGAGGAACACCACAACAAACCATTTCCCTTAAGCAAAACCTAATGTTAATTATTACCCAGGCCTTAACCCTTTCCTAGACCTGATGTTAACCTTAACCCTGACCTTAACATTGTATCTGCTACTGCCCCATCCCAAACAAATCCAGTAGACAGAACAATAATTTGACAGTGGTCCTAGCCCTGAATTAACTATAACACCAACCTCCAACCTTTAAAACCTACAGCCCTAAACCGATCCCTGTCCCTAATCCTGACCCAACTCCAACACCAACCCAGCCTAAAAAACAGACCCCAAGCATTACATTCAAACATAATCCTAATGCTACATTGCTTACCGGAGGTTTAATTCTAATCCTGTACAATGATCTTGCAGCTTGTTGACTGATAAAATAAAGCCTTTTTTTTAAAAAGAAATCACTTTTCAAACTTTATTTTTAATAGTTACACCAAATGTTTGCTGCCTATACTGCTTAAGATCATGCCAGGTGACTTGAGCAGGGCTATATTCTACACCGTTGCCCTGCACCCGGTTTGAGGCAGGGGAGGCTTCTCCGTAATGGTGGAGGAGCGTCGCCCCACTGGTCAGAGTCATTCAGCGAAAAATAAAATTCTAATAAAACAATATTATCATTTTTATTTTCCACTCACTTACTGAGCCAGGGAGTCTTGGTGAGACGGACCAGGCCATGGCATGGAGGAGTAGTGATGGGCACTGTAAACTGCGCATGTTGGTTTGGCCGGCCGTCTTAGGCTGGCCAAACAGACTTGCACACTTAGGTTTCTCCAACCCACCTATGTTGACAGCCGGGTTGGAGAAAAGCTACAGGCTCCCTGTGCCTAAGAGAGCGTCAGACCTGCCCACTCAGGCCAAACCCCACGCTGCTGTCATGCTTGGTATAGCATGAGAACAGCGTTTGGATTGGATGGGGAGTCTGTGCTTTGCGGCCCAGTGACTGTCGGGAGGCGAGAAGAACCGTGGCGGCCGGCAGCGTCAGCGGCAGGATATATATGTTTTTTTTATTAATTATTATTCCCCTAATCTCTAGTCCCCCCCACCCCCTGCACTTTAGTTTTGCAGCAGCAGCCACTGGTTTCAGGCTTGTGGATACTCAACCAAGTCACGGAGGAAGGTCCTCAATAACAAAAAATGACTAATGAACAAAAATCTGCATTCCAGCTGTGGTGGTTAATCTGACAGTTCAAGACTTATTTAGGATTTTTTTTAAATTTCATATAGAAAAAGTGCCTTGTTTCGTGTGTAGGTATATCCAGATATGAACCAGCAAACATGACACTTGTGGGATATGTGTGCGGAAAATCGCACCTGACAAGGTTGCATTCTTTTTTTATTTGTTTTATTACCTATCTTAATTCAGGATCAATTCGCACTATATTTTAGCATCATCTAAAAAAGATTGGATCATATAAGCGACTCTGGTCCAGCAATGTTTGAATTCATCAGTGGTAAAAGCTGTAGGCGATACTTGTACTTGCCAGTGGTAAATTATGCATTGCTTGATGTTCAAACCATGTAATGTAATATTCATTGTGACCCCTGGCATTGTCTCCGGGTGTTTTATATTGTCAGACTCGCAGCATACTCGTTCTAGTTCAAAAGTAACAAAACATACTCAGAAAGCAGCACATGTCGTCCCCCGCTGTAGCAGACACATGGCAACGATTGATTTGCCACCTTGTAGTTGCTGATTGCAGTGTTCAGGTGTCAAAGTGATACTAATGAGAAGACACTGTGCCCAAACAGTATTAATATGTGTTCAAACGGAAAAGTAGCGAATTAAAAGTACCAAATAATGTGCCACATACTTTAAGCCACATAATTTGCCTTTTCTGGTCGCATAATTAAGTCATTCCCTTTAGATATTTTGGCCCTTCTTGGGTAGATAATTCCGTAACCCGCATCAATATAAATAGCTAGGCTGTAAATGTGAGGTAGAGAAGAAAGAACATTTGTGAATTTTAGGCTAGACACTGTAACAACCATCTCTAATGTAAGCAGGGCACAAATCCTAAAAAAAGAAGTGGGGGGACTCTCCAAGTTAGGTGGTGGCACAGGAAGTGACATCACGACAGGAAGTCATCACGACAGGAAGTGACATCACGACAGGAAGTGACATCACGACAGGAAGTGACATCACGACAGCTAAGTCTACGTAATGCAAAAAGCCAACCCTGCAGTAGTGTTTTGGAGACTGCATCCTAAGCATAGCTGGCGTAGGGTAAGTCTTGTTAACAAACTGCCAAGTTACTGCAGATGCCCTTATGTTGGCCTGGCAGGGTTTACACGTAATGCTAACATTACTAACTTCACAAATAGCAAATCATCCCCGCTCCGTCCCGGCCTCCCTGTCACGGACCGGACCAGGCGCCATTGGCTGCTCCCTTACCTTGAGATCGACTTCACAAAACCGTTGCCAAGCTGAAAATAATTTTCCGACTCTGAATGCCAGCAGCAAATTTTAACTTCTTCACTCTCGGGTAGGTCGGGCAGGTCAGGCAGGTCATGCAGCAGGCGAGGCCAGGAAAGGAAGTGGAGTCTCGTCGAATGGGAGGGCGAGACACGACAATATCCGGATCAGGTGACTCGCAAAAAAAGGAAAGGAGCCAGAGTACGAGAGTCCGAAAAATAAAGGGCATAGCAGCACGGGGCGGGACTGCCAAGTTGCGCACACGCCAATCCCGTGACGACTGCTATGGCCACTGATTGGTCGCAGGTCACAGCGTCCACTGGTAGGCGCCCGGCAAGGTTCAAAGGGCAAAGCAGAACTTTGATGGGTAGCGCATTTGCGCGCTACACAAGATTAACAGCCAGCCCTGTAGTTGGGAGATGGACGGGTAAGTCAACGCCATCTAAGAAAGTTAGGGGCGGCCGTGCGGGCAAGTAACGCCATCTTAGAAAGTCCAGCTTTTGAGCTGGGGGGACGGCGTCCACCCTGTAAAATAAGTGGGGGGACGCCGTCCACCCACGTGGACCCCCGACTCGTGCCCTGAATGTAAGCCGACAAAGGGTAGGTGGGTGTAAGAAGTAGGCACGTACGTATATGGGCGAATGCAGCCAACAATCTCTACTATTAAGCTTAGCCACTAGGTCAGGGAAAGTGTACGTGCAGAAAAAAATGATGTAAAATGTTTAAGGTGAAGTATCCGTACAGAAACTTTCTATCACTTGAAGTGAGCACGTTCTGCAATGAAAATCAGTGTTCAACAGAAAGGCAGCATTGGGAGTAAAGGCAAGCCAAACCTGGCGAAGCCGCCGAGATGACTGTCAAAAGAAATGAGGTTAGACGTATAGTTTGAACACGATCCAATTACCGGAGTGACACCCCACTGTAACTCAGTCAATCCCTGCTATGTTTGATTTGTTAACAGCATGGACCCAATTTGTGAAAGCAGGTGTAAATCACATCCTCCACCGGTGTAATTTACACTTGATTGCCTGATTCTAAATACTTTCTGACGTCACACAGCCATGTCTTAAATACGCACATATAAGGAATGAGTCACTGCTAGTTTTTAAAACAAGGAAACATAAGACTACTTCTCTAACCCTACATTCACGTACTTTATGCATTACTTGGGCTTACCAACAGGAGAATAATAAATATTTGCAAACCACCATGGGCAGAATCGAATTCTACTACAAACATCACAAAAGGACCCATCAGTCTAAACATGGGTAATACCGGCAATCAGGACCATGACGTACACGTAAAAATAACATTGTAGAAATAAATGTTGTTTTAATAACCAATGGAAAAATCAATGGCTTACCCAAAACAGGAGCAGGATTTACATGGGCAGTGAGTTCTAATTGTACAAAAGATGTGTGCACAGATGAAAATAGATAGTGGAGCGCGTCCAACATGGCGGGTCATCGGCGTGCATGTCTGAAATTAAAAGAGCAGCGTTCACAAGGATGTCCCGAAACCCATTAAAAAACATAAAAGCACTGTTCAAAAAGTGTTTACATTTACATAAGAGATTTTTAACAAAAATTATAGGGTCAAAAATGCGACTAAGAAAATAGAAATAATACTTTAAAAACTCCAAGAAAAAAATGGTAGGGATTGGTAATGGCTCTCGAAGTATTGTTTAAGGAAAATAAGCGTTGGGAAACTTGAAAGAAACGAGAAATCTTTATATATTATTGGTGACAAATTATAAATAGTAACATTGAGAGTAACTTGAGAGTGTGAATCGTACATGTCGGATCCACCTGGTCGAATTGGCAGTTTAAACTGTACACTCAGGTTGCAATGGCAGGCCTGAGACATCTTACAGGCCCACTAGTAGCACTTAATTTACAGGCCCTGTGTATACGCCGTACCACTTTACTAGGGACTTGCATGAAAATTAAATATACCAATTTTCATTTTTAAAGGAGAGAGCACAAGCACTTAGGTACTGGTTAGCAGTGGTAAAGTGCACAGAGTCCTAAGGCCAGCAAAAACGAGATCAGCAAAAAATAAAGGAGGCAGGCAAAACGTTTGGGGGAAGACCACCCTAAGGCTATCAGCTCTAACAAATTTGTAATAATTTGTATGTACTCTAGAAAGCACAACATAAGCATCACATGTTGGCAAGGACAGCAGTATTAGCTGTACAGCATATCTAACAATCAACAAAGTAAGTGATATCTGTTGGGATACATCAAATCCTTAAATAGGATATATACATTAATCAGAAAAAGTAGATCATAATGAGTAAAAATGCAGGTGAGAATCAGAATAAGAAATTAGGACAGTTCATATTTGGAATATGTATCACAGGATATGTATTAAAAAGTCAACAAACTACAGGAATGTTGTAATTCTCTTGGTGTAAATCACTTTTTTTCTAACAGTATACTGTAATCTGACCACCCACGATACTTCACTTACTCATGGATAAGTAGTTCAAGTAACCCAAGATATAACACCAATCCATGTAAAAGTTACATGTCATACTGTACAATCAGGTGAGCATCAAAATCCCATGTGAACATGGAACATATCCAGGAATCCATCCTACTGGGTCAAAGTGTATGTAACTGAATGTCAGCAAAATAAGGGGACTTCAGTCTCAGGGTGCAGGGGGTTGAGTGCATTGTTCTGTATTGTAATTGCATTTGTATAGCGCTTACTACCCCTGACGAGGCGTCAAAGCGCTTTTTTGACGAGTAGCACGCTATTCCGGAACCCATAAAGGATTAGTGGTGAATTAGTATAGTGAAAATATAAAAGTAATTTTGAGTGGTGGATATGTTAGTCAGTTATTTGGATTGAGAAGGATAGTGGAGGGATAGAAGAGGGAAAAAGGTTTGCATTTATATAGCGCTTGCTGCCCTTGATGGGGTGGTGAAGTGCTTTTTCGACGAGTAGCACGCTACTTCGGAACCCAAAAAGGATTAGTGGAGAATTATTATAGTGAAAACATGAAAGTAATTTGAGTGGTGGATATGTTAGTCAGTTATTTGGATTGAAAAGGATAGCTAAAGGGTAGAAGAGGTAAAAAGGTTTGCATTTGTATAGTGCTTGCTACCCTTGATGAGGTGGTGAAGTGCTTTTTCAGCGAGTAGCACGCTACCCGCAACCCATAAAAGATTTGTGGTGAATTAGTATAGTGAAATATGAAAATAATTTGAGTGGTGACAAGTTAGTCTGTTATTTGGATTGAAAAGGATAGTGGAGGGATAGAAGGGACGGATTTTAGATTTTTTTTGTTTGTTTTGGAGCTCATAGCATTGGAGGAGGAGGTTTGGGATGAGTAAAAGGGAGTTGGAGCGGGTGAGTAAAAGGGAGGGGAAGAGTCATAGGGAGGGTTTAGAAAGGCTTGTTTTGGGTGATCGGAATAGAAAAAAGAGGTATGAGATGATGCAAGGAGGGGTGGAGTAGGGAAGAGTCTCGAAAGGGTTATTTTGGGGATCATAGTAGTGGTATTGGGTTTGGCATGAATGAGAGATTGGAGGTAATGGATATATTGATAGAGGTATAGGGTGAGAAATAGGCTAGTGCCTTGGAAAGAGTAGTAGAAAGAGGTTTGAGATGAGTCAGAGAGTTGAGCTAGAGGATATACTGAGAGCGATATAGGGTTGAAAAATAAGGTAGTGCATTGGTTATGCTGAATTAGATGAAAATTAATAAATAATTAAAAGTAATAAATATATAGACCCAAAATTGATAAAGATATCGATCCATAAGTACATGGAAGGTATATAGATGCATAAAGGAAAGTAGTATATGTGGATTAAAGATGCATTAAATAAAGTCTGGCTTTCAGGTGTTGTTGTACTTTAAATTATTTATTATTTATTTTTATATATATATATATATATATATTTTGTAGATCAATAGTGAAGCAATTGTAGATACATAGTTAGATACATAGTTATGATAAAAAGATTTACTTATTTATGCAGCCACTTATATACATGTTAAAAACATAGAATAATGTAACTATCAGTGATATCTACATTTGTTAAGCAGGACTAATGAATATCTATATATAATATATAATTTTTTAAAACATAAGTATTCTACACAGTTATACAAAGCAATACACATATATAGGTAAATATCTATAGTACAAATAAATGCTTATATACAGAGGGATATGCTGTATATTTCTGTTTGCGTATGGTGCTTATGTGGGGAAAAGCCAATTCTTGATTCGTTTTCTGAAGATAAGGTGGTTATCTGTGGATATTATGTTGGGGGGTAACGAGTTCCATAGTTTGGCTGCTTGAACAGAGAATGATGTGCCACCCATTGTTTTTTTCTTGTAACTTGGGATTTTGAGGCGAGGTGCCACTCTAGAGTGGAGGTTCCTTTGTTGAATGTGTTTGGTATTTCTTTTCCTGATGAAGAGCCGTCCTGTTCCATGTATCGCTTTGTGGGTGATATAAAGCTGCTTGAATGTGGATCTTCTGGCAAACGGTAATCAATGCAGGGCTTTCAAGGCAGAGGAGATGTGGTCTCGCGGTTTTATATTTAAGATTAGTCTGGCAGCCGAGTTCTGAATCTGTTGTAGTCTTTTCATGGTCGTTAAAGGTGATCCATGGTAGAGGCTATTGGTGTAATCGAGTTTGGATAAAACAAGGGAGATGGTACCCTGGACCTTGTGTGGAAATCCAAGGGGGGGAAGATTCATCAAAGAGTTTTTTATAGTAACAAAGCTTGATCTTGCTAGTTTGTCGATAGCTTGGAGTCCATGGTCAATCGAAGTTTCTTACTTCCTTCGATTTTTAAGCAGTGTTCCCAGATCATCAGGCACATGGTGAGTTGGTCATAATATTTACAATTGCCACACATGTGTATTTCTGTTTTGGAAGCATTCAATTTGAGATAGCTCCACGTCATCCATTGATCCATAGCTCTGAGACAACTGAAAATTGATGAGTTTGCAATGTCTTTGGGGCATTGCAGTTGAAGGAGTATTTGCGTGTCATCTGCATAGTTGTAGCACGTGAGGTGAAATTGATTGATCAGTGGCAGTAATGACTTGATGTAGAAATGATGTTGAAAAGCATGGGTGAGATATTAGAGCCTTGAGGGACCCCTGCTTTTGTGAAGTACGGTTTGGATGAGAAAGGTGGGGTATGGATGACATTAGTTCTGTTGCCAAGGTAGGATGCGGTCCAGTCTAGAGCAGTTCCCTGTATGCCGGCTTTGTGGAGTCTTTGAATCAGAGTGTGATCAACTGTGTCAAAGGCAGCCGAGAGGTCCAAGAGAAGTAGCTCAGCAACCCCGTTGCTGTCAACTGTGTTCTTTAGGTCATCCCAGATGGCAAGGAGGGCAGATTCTGTGCCTCTTCCTGGACGGAATACCGTTTGGAAGTCTGAAAGTGTGGCATTCTCTTCAATGAATTGTGAAATCTGGGCAAAAGCTGCTCTTTCTATCAATTTGCCCAGGAAAGGTCCATTTGAAATTGGTCTGTAGTTGTCAGGGTTCAGCTGGTCCAAGCTTGTTTTCTTCAGTAATGGGCGTATGTATGACTTTTTGAGTTCTTCTGGAAATGTTCCGGTAGTTAAGGAGTTGTTGATGATTCTCCTTACTGGAGTGGCAGCAGGGGTTGTTAGAAGACTTGCCTTGAAGGTTTGCGGTGGACACGGGACAGAAGGGCTGCCGAAAGGCCTGCTTGCTTTGACCAGGTCCATAAATTCATTGTGTGAAATGTGTTGGAAGGAACGGAGAGGCTAGGTTAGAGTATTCTTGGATTGTAGCTTTGTAAAAGGGTTAGTGGTGATGCTTTGTCTCTGTTTTAAGTATGAGTCTAACATATCTGCTTTGTACGTGCAATGATTTGCCAGTTTGTCTGTGAACTCTTGAGTAATGGGATGAGCTGCTTCTAGGCACTTTGGTTTACGAAATTCATTGAGAATTTTATAGAATTTAAATTTGCACATTTAGCATTTAGAATTCTGTCTGAATAGTATTTTTTCTTCACTTTTTTGATAGCTGACTTGTACAATCTGTTAATTTTCTGTAGGCGAAGCTTATTTTGGTTGGCTTTCGTTTTGCGCCAGGCACGTTGCTGTTTTCTAATTTGTTGTTTTATCTCTTTTATCTCTGTATTTCTCCACGGTGCTTGTTTTCTTTTGTTCTGTTGTGTTGTTTTTAGTGGTATCAGGATATCAAAAGCTTCCTATAGCCACTCATATTGTTTTTGAACAGAATTTATTGTTTCTAGATCTCTACTGGATGTTAGTTGTGTTTCTAAGTGTTCCAAATTGAGTTTGTTCCACGGCCGATAGGTGGATGCACGTAAGGTGGTTTTAGGTGCGTCGCTTAGTGTTGTTTTATGTTAGAAGGCAAGCAAATGGTGGTCTGACCATAATAAACCAGAGGAACAGTGAAACGTTCTGCAGAATCTAACTATCAATTAAACATCAACTTCCAGAAAATCGGAAGGGATAAGTTAAGGCGCAAAGGCCACTTGAGACCAGCCACGGCACAATGAAGAAAGTCTCCTGATTAACCCCATAATCACGGTGAGCCAACATTTATAGCAAACATTACAACTTCCTGTGGCCCAATAGTGTAGCTCTAGTGACACCGTGTGGCCAACTCTTGCTTTGCATTATATTTTCTGTAAATCTATTTGTTTTAGCCAACAGCTCATTACATACAAAAGATGCGCTGGTTGTTCCGTGTACTAGATACACCATCTAGGTAGAGGTGCCCAACATACACCACATTCCAGAAAAGCCGGGGCTCGCGGTAATGAGATGCATTTGGTGGTTAGTATGTTGTGTGGCCATTCACAAAATCTGGTCCTGATCAGGGCACTCTCGAGCCTACGACAGACATCCCTGATCTAAAATAATATGGCTGCTACTGTTGGACAGACCAAAGAGCTTAGCAGGCAGTTTCAGTCTCAGAAGGAGCTTCGGCCACATTTCACTGAGTGCAACAGAACGGAAGAGCTCATGAGGCATACACGGCCACTCTTCTTATGGCTGGCACCTCACTCCCTGCGATCAGGTCACTCTGTTGCGGACAGAGGCCCACACCCAAAGGGTGCCTAGAGGGGCCGGAGCAGTAAACCACGCCGAGGCCCGTACGTGAGGTGGTGTCCTGGAAGGGACAAACAAAAGAAGAGGCCGGAAGTAGCATCCCCCACCCCAAAGCAGGGGGACGAAGGGGGGGTGCAACGTCACAAAAAGGAGAGATGGAGCGAACCCCGCTGGCCAATCAGGGCCAGAGGATAATTAAATATTGCCCCTGGTAGGCACTTTTAAGGAGCTGCCGCAGCCGAAGTCCCATACTGTTGGGACAGGCAGCACAGCATCAGGAAGCCTGACCCACTCACACCGAATAACAGGAACTGTCGCAGTGAGCAAGGGTCAGCAGTAAAGGAGATTAGCTAAATGAGGGTTTGAAAGGCTACATGTGACCATGGCGGGGTGGCAGACCAACCTACTTACCTTGGGATGCCTTACGACAGGGTAAGGGGGTTAGAGAGTGGTGGTACACTAAACTCGACACTCGTAGCCCAGGCTGCCGGGCAGAAGACCACACAAAGGTAGCAAGTTAAGCCTAAAAGCAGTAGTCGGATTACCACCAACACAGATAGAAAAAACTATGTATGGCACGATTTATGACTGTATTACAAGCCTGCAATAATTCTGTCTAGTTGATTTATGACATGATTTATGATGACCTGACTAGTCTATGGCTTGATTTATGATGATGCTTAACCATAGATGACAAATACCTTGACAGTGATTGATTAATGACCCGCAAGCAGGCAGAATGATTTCTTGCCCCCAATAAAGCAAAAGGGGGCACCTGCTGTAAATCTGTTTCAACAAATAAAACTGCGGCCAAATGTTTCCAAACGTATACAAGTGGTGTTGTGCTTCATTACAATGAGAGTGGCCGTGTGCGAGATTTGCAGTGCTTGTTTTCTGTGACAAGTCACTGCTATCAGATGCACCAACACCCACAATCTGCTACCCTCCAGGACTGTAAACTTTGTGTACTGATTCCACTAAGCTATAAACCCCACGCACGTCATCAGGAACAACCATTATCATCCCCAGGGTGACTGGACCAAGGAGTCCTAAGTGAACCACAAGGTCAGTCTAGAGCTGTGATACTTACAGTACGGCCCGGGGGCCGCATGCGGCCCATTTGACCTTTACAGGGGGCCCCCTTTTCAACAGCTGCTCGGGCTGCTATTTTCTCGACTCAGCACTAACATTGAGAAAGATGTGAAATATAGAGGCAAGAATTTATTTAAAGGATTACCTCCTTTAAGTGGATTACCTCCTTATAGACAGTATACTGAGTAACACGTTCAAGAACAAGGCAAGGTTCAAATGTTATATGACACAAAAGGTGTTGTAATGGGTCTCCCAGGATAAATAAGAAGTATGTCTAGTGGACCTGAGATTGGAAAGATTTTATTGCCAGGAAAAATTCAACACAACATAATATGATTAAATGGAAGTCTGTCGTGGGTGCTATTCAAAAGTTGCATTCAGCCCTGGCTTCCCACACTCAAAAATTGAAATAAAGAGCAAACTAGTTCCTGCTCATCTGCATACCTACTACATGCTATGATAAATTTGTTTATTTTTGCTTTTACCAAATAAACATTTTTCTGTATCAGGAAGACGATGTTCACTTACTTTCAGAGTACTTCTTTAAAAAGGTAGAAGCAAAAAAACTAGACATCAATGCATTTACTGACATATGGATCATATTATTTGAGAACTCTAACCAGTGACTATATCCCACTAGAAGTAACCACGGTCCTTCTGCTTGACCTAGGTAGGACATATTACTCTAAATGAGCCACAACACATTAAAGAAACAATGAAAGAAGTGAATGGTCAGGCTGATTGTGTGATCATTGAATATGGATGAAGGTAGCTTCACATTAAAAATCCATTATTTGAAAGCATATAAGGACATGTCGCTGTGTTCTAAAGAGAAAATGGGCCCAGATATGCATCTTTGCCTCCTAAATGTACAGTGTCTAGCGTCTAGAAATGTCGCACAGTGCACCTGCTCTTGGCAAGCTGTGGTCCCATCGAAAATTAGCAGGCAGCGAGCCTGAGACAGCCGGCAAAATACATATGCGCACTGAGGGAGTGCACTTAGTACGCCTCCTCCCCCCTCCCATGCCTCGGCCCGCCCCTCCTTACAGCACTGGCTCATAACCGACAAATGAAAAATAAAACAATGCTAGAACATCATTAAATCTTTTATTTGCTGGCTCTATGCCAGGAAGTGGGGTGACGATCTTCCGCCATTGAAGAAAAGCCGCTGCTGATAAAACCAGAACCAGCTCTTAGGACAAGGACTCTGTTTACAGGCTCACGAGCCCCACACTGTAACAGGAAACTTGGAAAAAACACTACAGTACCTGCATGTTTGTGGTTTACAGTCTGAATAATAAACAAGCACAAATATACAGACACCACCATAACATTTTGAAAAATGCATAGCATTAATGCTACTAACAGTATTTATTTTGATATAGGATAGGTATATATTAGGCCAAGGCAAACAATCCAAATTCACAATCTCACAATTTGGCACTGTTTTAGTTGATGCTTCAAAAAACAGCCCAAGTGACATAAAACAGTTGAAGGTGCAGTGTGCCATGATGTGTTTTCATTGTTTTTATACAGTATATTTTAAGATGGTTTTTGCTGTATGGATGCATTTTTAATAATGTATTTTTATCTTTTCAAAGGTTGCCAAAAGTTTGCTGTATTTTAATTTAGATATGTCTGTGAGTATAATTTTGATACAAGATGATTTGTGGATGTTTTATTTTTTTATGTGCTTTTATGGCCAATTCAGGCCGAATAAAGAATTTATTGATTGATTTACTTGCTTTCATCAACTGGTGTGTGCCAGAGCTTTGTGATAAGTAAACGCACAAAAAAGCAGTGGAAACGGGTGCTGGTGTAAAATTAAAGGTCTACAAAGTTTTAAACTGTGGAAGGGCGACAGCAAACATGTACATATCTACAAAATATGCATACAAGCACACAACTAATTCACAGATAGGTAATGATCTGTGTGTTTCATGAACCCCAGATAGTGGTAGCCAAGGCTAGCAGCTCCTATCCCTGGCTTATCATTTGTTGACCCTAGAAACAGCATTTGATACCCCTACTCCCAGAGCTCAGGAAGGCAGTGAAAAGAGCAGAAAGTACTGAGTCCTGTTTATTTTCTGTAATTTCCACTGTTACTCATCCCCTAGTCAGGTCCAACCAAAAGCAGCCGTCACAAAACGTTCAAACCATTCCCTTTCCCTGCCTCACCTCTCACTCCTTTCAGCCCTCATTTCTGTCTTTCTTTGTCTCCATTCCCCCTGCTTCTTTCTCTCACTTCTCTGTCACTGCTTCCTGCCTCTTTACTACTATTGGGATCTGGACAGTGGAAGCCAGAGGCCTCTAAAAACTAGCCGCCATTGGCTCCAGCATCCCCCTCATCACCTCCATCCCACAGGGAAATGTCCAAAGAGATAAATGGCCAGTCTGGCCCTGCCCCTAGTCTTACAGAAGCAGTACAGAGCTAAGGGTGGGATACGGATTCAACACCCTCATGCCATCAGTTGAACAAATCGTATCTGATGTCACTTCCACTCCCTCTGCTAACAGGCTGAAAAAAAGTCCATGTGACTGCAAGTTCATGGAGCTGTTTCACAAATGAATGAGTTAATTCTATAATTACTTAGAGGTAATTATAATACTCTGATTCCTTCTTCCTCTTGCCAGTCCTTAACTTCAAGTTGAGCTTTCTTCCTGACAGTGTCTCAGCTGCTCACTTTTTCCTTTTATCACAACTCTCTTCTGTAAAAAAGTGGGTTTTTGTTTGAAGGGGATGAAAATCCCATTCAGTCAACAACCACAATTCTTGACAGGGTGAACCACAAAAGTCACTAAATAAACCTGTGCTTAACCCTCTTGTAGCTTGGCACAAAGCAGTCAGGTTAAACTTAGAGGCAATATGTAAAGTATTTGTAAAGTACACAAACAGTAATAAAATAAGAACAAAACATACCAGAAGAACAAAAATCCAACCTGTAGATTTATAGATATTCCGTTTAAAATATTTTTGTGAAACTAGTGGCTAAAAGCACAAAGAGCAACTCACTGCAATTTAGTTGTTTTATTTCGAGGAAGTCACCAGTTCAGGCCGATCATGATAGACCGTGGATCTGATACAGAGACCAAGTTGACTCTGCTGAAGAATTAACTTCTGCATCAGTTGCAAAGAGTTCAGTTCATGGTGGAGGAGGCTACAAGGAGCAAGGATAGAGATACAGATGGTCGTAACTGTAGCGCATAGAGGAAGCTGGGTTTCGTGGGATAACATTGCTGTAGCACGAAGAGCTGGTTGTGCCTCATGGACAGTTGTTGGGTGAAATTCATGTAGGTGGTCACTGCAGACTGTCATTGCGGTAGCACAGAGTACAGATCTTGCTTTTGTCGGTTGTCACTGTAGCGCGAAGATCAGGACTTCACTGTAGCTTCACACAAGCCATTGTCGCGGGCGGTAGAATCTTGTCACGAAAAGGCTTTGTTCGCGGTTGTGAAGACCCAAACGTCAGGATTTCACCTTTTCTTCTTTGGAGGAGTTCAGACAGATGCCAGCCAAGGGTCTAGGACATGGGGGCACTTCTTGGTGATCAGGAGCTCACTGAAGCAGAGATCAACAGGGCTCAGGAGGTCCAGTTGCAGGTCCATGCGGGTCCAGTTGCAGTAGGTCAGCTGGACAGTTGCAGGGAGGCCTCTGGAGCTTCTTATGTCACTGTAGCTCACACAGGAGGTCAGCCAACTGACCCCTGGAGTCACTCAAGGTAGCTTGGGATGAAGGAAAGCAGGTCCAGTCTTTTTTCTCAGACAGCAAGGCAGGCAGTCCTAAAGCAGCATGCCAGTCCTTCTTTTGTAATGTTCACATGCCCAGGAGTGTTCTGAAGAGTGGCTCTGTGGGTCCATTATTTATACCCATGCCAGCCTTTGTGTGGAGGAATTCCATCTCCTACCCCCACATCTGGTTTTTGTCAGTTCTTCCGCTGAGTTTGGCTCCAACTGTCTGGAGTGACAAAGGGCAAAGCCTTTAGAAATGTAGTTGGGGTTGGGTACAGCCTCTCCAAGTCATCGTGCCAGGATGGCCCACACCGAAGACTCCTGTGTGTTACTGTCTGGAAGGAATACACAAACCCCATCTGCAGAGCAATTCACAGTCATGTGGCCCAGGACAATGAAGGCATAAATGGTTATGACAATGAAATGGCACTTGTCTAAAAGTGGCATTTTCTGATTTGTGGTTAAAAATACAACTTTCCCATTAAATAGGATTTTAAATTACTAATCATTTTAGTGAAAACAGTATATTTCTATCTGCTCCCAAACCAAAGTTATTACTTATTAAATGTAATAAGGTAACCCAGCCAATGGCTGTGCAACAGTGAACAACGACTTTAGGAGTTTTTCACTGGCAGGACTTGTAAAACTAAGTACACATGTCCTACATCTTAAATACAATGCACCCTGCCCTATGAGACTTTAGGACCTACCTTGGGGTGATTTTACAAGGTCGAAATGGCAGTTTAAAGCTATACTACAGGATGCAGATGCAGTCATTAGAGACATGTTTTAAAAGGCTACTCTTGTGGTTGACACCGGTGCTGCAGTCCCACTAGTATCATTTAATTTGCAGGCCTTGTAACATGTAGTATCATTTACTAGGGGCTTAAAAGAAAATTAAATGTGCCAATTAGATGCATACCATTTTTATCATGATTAAAGTAGACAGCACACGCACTTAGGCACTGGTTAGAGTGGTAAAGTGCAGAGAGTCCTAATGTAAACAAAAACAAATTCAGCAAACAGGAGGAGTGAAAGCAAAAACTCTGGGGGAATCCCACACCAAGGATGTCAGGTCCAACACCCACCAAGAAAGCTCATTAGAATGTGAGGTATCTTTATCGATTCTTAGGAAGATGAGCAGAGAAAATTTAAATAGGAGTCATGAGTGACCCTTTTCTGAAGATGATTGTCTCCCATGATATTTGTGACTTAGTGGGTTAACATTCCTTTTAATATTATTCTTTTGGGTCTTGGCAGTCTGTGCAGAGTGGCCAGATAGTGCAAAACGTGATTTGTTTTTCAGTGGCCCTACAAAAAGATGTGCTGCTGCATTTTTCAAAAATTGCGGTCTGTTTAACAAATATTTTTGAAAGCCTGGATAAGCAGCATTTTATTTGTCCAGCATAAGTGATAACACTGATTGAATAACCAAGCATTTGTCCACAGAGACCATTAAAGGTAAAATTGTTCTCAGCATCTTTATTAATAGACTGCAGGTGAACTTGGACTTATTTATATGAGCGGTAATAGACAATGAAGAATTGAATAAAATGCCTAATTTTCAATCTCAGTTAAATTTTGAGTAAACATTGGGTCGATAAGGGTGTGACGATCCAGAGGACGTATTGAGCTTCATGCCTAAATTGCAAACCTACACCTGACACAGGGATTGGACTCCCTTATGAGGGCAACCAGGCTACTGTCCAAACTGATGGAGGACCGCCAAACACAAGGGCATGTTTTTTTAGAATTTACGGGCACATGCATCAATGTAGGCTTTTGCGATTCCTTAATTGCGATTATTAAGGAATCGCAATTAAGGAATTGCAAAAGCCTATGCATGAAGGAATCGCCATAAAATTAGCGATTCCCAAACATTCCTTAATTGCGACTCGCAAATTTTGAGTCGTAATTAAGGAATGCCTTCCCATTCATTCCTATGGGCCTTCAGGCCCATAGGAATGAATGGGAAGATTACATGCGTAATTTGCGAGTACCAATAGGTACTCGCAAATTGCTGCTACTATTCAAGGGTGCAAGGGTGTCAAAAGGACACCCTGTTGCACCCTGAAATTGCTCTGTGCACACATGTTGCGCTCATACATGCCCCAAGGGCATGTGTGTGTGTAACCTACAACTTTGAAAAATGCACTTTAGTGCATATTTCAAAGTTTCTGCAAATTACCATCAAGTCCAACTTGATGGTAATTTACACCCCTAATAGCAAAATCGCTATTCTAAAGTGGTTCTTGCATTGCATTTAAGGAATCCCAAATTGCGATTCCTTAAATGCAATCATAATTGAGAATCGCAATTAATTGCGAATTCTCAAATTGCGAGTGCCTTGAACCTTGATGCATCGGAAATGCCCTTTTTGCGGGCGCAAACAGCCGATTTTTGCGAATCGCACCGTTTGCGCTCGCAAAAATGGTTGATGCATGTGCCTGTTAGTTGTTAAGTGTTGGCTGTCATCAATTTGACTACCTCCTTTAGGCAAGATTGAATGGTTTTGTCACACATGACATTATATTTGCTAAGTCATTTCAGAAGTTAAGTGTTTTCAGTATAGGAATTCACTGTCCCTTCAATGTTTTTTCAACTGCAGACAAGAGTGAATCAATATAGCCATGAAAAAAGTGTAGGAGTCGGGGCTGATCCCTGAAGAACCTAACTTGAAGAGATTTAAAATTTGGGCAAGAGGGGATAAGATATACTTAGTCCAAGCAGCCAAAATAAACCAAGTCAGCGCAGGGCCAAAAAGCAGACATCCATGCCCAAAAGCTGTTCAGTCAGTGCCAAATACTGGGCAGCTGCAGATAGACCTAACACTATCAGCTATTCAGTACTTCGACAATGTAGTGCCATTCTGAAATCATCTAAAGGAGTGACAAGTGCTGACTCCGTCCCGCAGGCTGAACAAATACCTGACTGGACTGAATCGAAAAGGGAGGATTTAAGAAAAAAAATGCCAGTTGCTTAATACATATTTATAAAGACTCTTCAAGAACAATGCAGAAAAAAGACATTGACTTATTCAAAGGAAATGTTTGCCATAGATGAATCTAATGAATAATTAAGAGTGTGGCACATGAAGAAAGCTGCAATCTGTACTACTCCACTCAAGTGGTGTGGAGTAAGTCTGGGTGGTGAACTCCGCTACGCTCGCGGAGTTTGCAGAGTTTTCCGCACTCCACGTTGCGCAGAGCTCGCGGAGTTCCGTTAAACTCCGCTTCAAATTGCGGTGCCGAGTTTTTTTCCTCGCTCGCGTTCGTCAACGTCAAGTTGGCGAGCACGAGCGAGGAAAATCCACTTCCCGGTGAGATTTTTCCTAGTTTGCAATCATCAACATCAAGTTGGCGAGCGCGAGCGTGGAAAATCAACCTCCCAGCAAGATTTCTAAACGCGGGCGGTCAGATTTCTCATTGCGAGTGGTCGCGTATGCTCGCGACCGCTCGCGTTGAGAAACATCCGTTCGCGTTGAGAAAGATGCCGCTCGAGTAAAAATGCACTTGAGCGGCAGAAAGGAAGCAGAGTCCGCTTGCGCTGTGCATAGTGCCGTTCGCGATGATTGCACAGTGTGGACAAGCACCTGGCACTGAAAATCACCGCGAACAGCATTTATCTAATGCACTCCTCTGCTCGCAGAGTTCCGCGTAGTGCAGCAGAGTTTTTTTTGCACTACGTCTAGGCTTAGTGTGGAGGGCAGGTATCTAGAGGGAGCCTGATCAGATGGAGGCTTAATCTAATATAACATATTCAGTGGTAAGAGGGTGGAAGAAGGCCAAACTGCCTTTCTCACACTACGAGGAAACCCCTCCCTGACCCCAGATTTAGTTTCTGCTGCCCATCATTTGCTTGAAATGTTACCATGTTTTCAGTACAAACAATTAATAACAAGGGCCATGTTAGACCTGGCCCTTTTGACAGGTTTATCCCCAAACATTTTGCCTCCAATTTTCTGACTCTGTTTTCGTTGGCTATAGGATTCTCTGTGTTTTACCACTGCTTATCAGTGCTAAAATGCATATGCTCTCTGATAAATTGTGATATGGTTGGTTATCCATGATTGACATATTTGATGTACTGGTAAGTCCCTAGTAAAGTGCACAGTGTGTGCCAGGGCCTGTAAATCAAATGCTACTACTGGGCTAGCAGCATTGTGCCACCCCTATGAGTAGCCCTGTAAATGTATCTCAGGACTGCCACTGCAGTGTCTGCACATGCAGTTGTAAACTGCCATTTTGTCCTGGCAAGTGCATCCACTTGCCAGGCCCAAATCTTCCCTTTCCTTACATGTAAGGCACCCCTAAGGTAGACCCAAGGTACCCCCCATGGGCAGGGTGCAGTGTATGTGAAAGGGAGGACATGTACTGGTCTGAGTGACATGTCCTGATAGTGAAATACTGTGTATTTAGTTTTTCACTATTGAAAGGCTGTCTGTCCTATCGGCTGATCATTGGAGCTGCACTGTAACATTTTACATGTGTTACTTGCAATAGGGACAAGATAGGAAAATTGAGTTTAGGCTCTCTAAACTCAAAATGTATTAACACAACTTTTGGTAAGGGTGGTGTTATGTCCCGTATAGAGGCCCTAATGTAGACCCGTTCATACATGCCCTAAAATGGACGTATTCGTATTTGCCCTAATACGGTCATATTCGTACTTGCCCTATTATGGTCAAAGCCGCTTATGCCCTATTACGGTCATAACTGTACATGTCCTGTTATAGTCATGATTCCTTATATAGGCATGATCTTTCACCTACATTGCTCCTCGCTAGTACACAACGAGCTCTGAGGGCTGAACGTTATCTAGTCTGTGGTTTTGAATACAGCAGGGTTTTTCCCAAACACAGGCCCACACTGTACTCATCAATTATGCATGGCTCTCTAGGAATACACCACCTGCATAATATGTATGTACAAAGTTCACCCCTGACGTCTTCCTCATGTCTAACAAGGGCCAATACAAACCATTCGAAGCAACTAGAGTCTTCAGGGTATAAATACACCACATCTTACCCCGGTAAAGCAGAGGGAACCGAGACTTCCATGCTGACACACTGACCAGAGATGCTGAGGCTCCTGCATGCAGTCGCTCCAGCTGACAGCGGTCTAACACAGCCCTTGCGGGGTGTCCAACTCGAGACCAGGACGGGGTCCCACACTCTCTCTATTCAGGTAATGGGGTTCGACTAAATCCTAGAAGGATTCTTGGCTCTTAGGCTTTTAGACCTACACATATGCTAAGTACACTCGGGTACATCTAGTTAGGCATCGTAGGAGTACGCGCACTTTTCATAATGCTTTTTATACTCATGTATGTATTCATGATTATTGCAATATGGTAGAACTGTTCTATCCCTTTGCTTTTATCGTACTGCTGATAATATATCTCTGCTATTGTCTGCTGATTGCTGCAGCACATATATTTTACACTAGAATAAAAACAGTTCAATAAATACTTATTGAAACACCCTGACTGTTTATTCTGTGTAACTCTCTTAGACAAACCGAATAAGTAAGCACGAGTGACTGAGCGAAAAGTAGTACATTGTTTCCACGATTCTGAGGAATTAGGGTTGTCATGATCTAAGGTTGCCAGAAACTAATCTCTCCCCGATAAGAGGAGATTCTAGTGGCACTGTGAGCTAGCTAATACAAATCAGGCTAACATACGCGGTTGGGGTGCACAGAGCCAGTCTACCACCAAACCCACAGCTTATGTTACCCAAACGTGCAGGTCCTGCATGGGTACTATAGGAACTACACGACATGGCGCCGCCAACGTTGGTTGGGTACTTATTTAACAGTAGAATCTGAGTAGTTCAGTCGTGCTATTCTCAGAGAACCTACTCACAAAACCCCAGAGACGTCTGGAGTGGGTGGGCACAAACTCCGCCACAGCTGAGTAGTACGAGAATACTATTTATTGGCTGTTGGTTAATCAAGCTTGAAGGACATTTAGTTCCTAAATTGTGCATAACACCTTATCTTAGTTCCCTTTGAACACATCTTCCTCTAAACATGCCTGATTCCGAGGCAGGGGAAGACAGAGTTGACCTGAACCTTTTAGAAGGAGGAGAAGATCCTAAGGATGCAATACAGATTGCACCAAAATTCAGAAAGACAGTCACCATAAGACTATTAGAAAATGGCTTACCAGCCAAGGGTGGCATGGTAGTTTTCGTGATTGTGGCACACGGATCAAACAAAACAGAGGTATTCTATTCATGGGTTACACTCCCAGCAGCAAATGCCATAACAAAGACATTTCACTACTATTTAAGAGGAGATGCACCACATGAATATGCCCCGTTTGAGGACATAGAGATTCCACTCACTTACCAGAAACATAATTACTGGTTTAATGGCGCCCTACCCCACGTACGACAAAGAGTAAGAATAGGCCCGCATTGAGGAGACGGAGCCACATGGCCAGTACTAGCGGCTTACACACCGCATCCTGACATTGGAACAATGCCACAGCCAGAATTACTCATACAACATAGAGATTTAATTAAAATCTACAGAAACCTGACACAATTCGTCATGAGGACTTTTAAAATCCAACTTGCACCAGGTGCAGCAAATAGTACTCCAGCTCAGGGTACAGGAAATAAAATTACTCCTCAAACATTACACGCGGTAATGGGCAAAATGCCCGCAAAACGCGAACAAATACCATTCTGGATAGCTCAGAAAATAACTCAGCTTGAGGCAGTATTCCCGAATACTACCACCTATGATAAACACAGAATACTAACAATCTGCTTGCCCATGGGGATCACACCACAAGTAGAGGACTGCACCTCTTGGGGTTCAGTCTTTGCTGCCATATATACCAGAACACATGGTATCCCGTCATTCACAGTAGTACCTGACGTATTGAGACAGATACAAAATGAGTACAGGGCAGAACCTGCCCTGAACTTAGGGATGAAGTTACTAAATAACTTTGACCAGGTATCAGCCATAATACTAGCTAACATTAAGGGGGAAGCTGCTTCAGTGGTGATCTGCCAACGCCTAAGGGAGTTCGGTCCAATAGATCAACAACACTAACTACCAAAAATAATTGAAACTGCATATGCAGAATTAGGCAGAGACAGTCTAGGTGGGAAAGCATTAAAACCACAACTGGTGGGCAGTCCTGAAAAGGACACTACAAAGCAGACACCTACTTCTTTTAAAAAGAAGTGGGAAAATAAAAAACAACAAAAGTCTAAAGTCAACATATCTCAATCCAGAGGTAGGTCTCCTCAACAGGAGCCCTCTGAAAGGAGGTATAACCTCAGGAATAGGGATAATATTAAAAAACCTGACAGGTATCAGGATACTGATACACGTTCCTCTCGTTCCTTTCAGGGTTCATAAAAAAACTCTGAGAGGGAAGGATGGTCAGAGGAGCGTACAAAGTCCAGAGACCCGCAGCAGCGCTGCAGACTACGCATCTAAAAAGAAGATAAACAAAAACAGAAACCTCAGTTCAAAAGAAAGAAGGTAGCAGGTCTCAAGATCAGACATGCCCAGAATTCTGAGGACACAGCTTCTGAACGGGGAATGGGCTCTGACGATGCTAGACAGCGCGGCAGAAGTAACGATAGTTCGCCAGAACCTGAAGGAATTTCTGGTGACAGCGGAGTTGAGTGAGTATATCACGGTGGAAACACCTGATACTCCGGTAAGTGTCCCACATAAGTTACATGAGATAACACTCCGGATGGAGGGGGACAAACCCAGAAAAATTAAAGGTCTCTTTTGGAAAAATCTGTCATTTGGTTATGACATTCTATTAGCCCGTATAGAGGCCCTAATGTAGACCCGTTCATACATGCCCTAAAATGGACGTATTCGTATTTGCTATAATACGGTCATATTCGTACTTGCCCTATTATGGTCAAAGCCGCTTATGCCCTATTACGGTCATAACTGTACATGTCCTATTATAGTCATTGTTAGAACTGGAGGTCTCTAGTTGGCAGAGGTAGGTACCTTTGTCCAAATAGGGACCCTTGCTTCTAGTCAGGGTAAGGGGGTACACTCCTGAAATAACCCCTGCTCACCCCCTCGGTAGCTTGGCACGAGCAGACAGGCTTAGTTCAGAGGCAGTGTGTAAAGCATTTGTGAACACATACAGTAATCCAGTGACAACACTACAAATGGACACCACACAGGTTGTATTATAAAAATAAGTATCTTTTATATAGATTTACCACAAGACCATAAACGACAAAAATAATCCACAATACTGTACTTTAAAGATGGTAGAATTAGCTTGAGTCTCTTAAAATGGAAATGCGACACTTTGAGTTCAATGTACCTTAAGATGCATAACGCAGGGCAACGAAAAGTGTTGTAGGGAAGGTGATGCGGTAGTCCCTTACACGCAAGGACGGTGATGCATTGAAGATCTGGTGCAAAAGAAACAAAGTGGCGTCTTCTTGAGGTTGCGACAACGAGGGCGTGATGCGTGCATGCCCGACGGCCGTGCGGCGATTTCGATGAGTCTTTGGAGCCACGACAGGCCCTGCGACACGCTTCCCCGGCGATGCGACGGCGTCTGATGCGAGGTCGACGGTCTTCTCCTGGGATGCAGGGCGCGCCTCGTGTTGCGATGCGTCGGCGTCTGATGCGAGGTCGATGCTCTGCCCCGGGGATGCGACGGCGTCTGATGCGACGGCGACACTTTTCTCCGGTGCTGCGAGGCGCTTTGAAGGATGCGAGGGTGTCAGCGGCGCGCTTCTTCGGGGATGCGCCGGCATCTGATGCGACGTCGACACTCTTCTCCGGCGATGCGAGAATCAGCGGCTGCGGTGACACGCTTCTTCGTCTTGAGTCGCGCTTCCAGCTCCCAGAGATACGCAAGTGTGTCAGAAGGTCCAAATTCCCAGCAAGGGAATTCAGGGGAGCTGGTGGGTGAAGTCTGTTGTCCCTGAGACTTCAGCAGGAGGCAAGCTCTGAAATCAAGCCCTTGGAGATCCTGCACAAGTTGATGAAAGTAAACACAAAGTTCCCTTCTCCTTTCTTTGGCAGTCAGGCAACCACTGCAGGCAGATCCCTCTAGCTTAGGGATAGTCTTCTCCTCAGTTTCTTCTTGGTTCCGCTCCTCAGCAAAGGTTTCTTCTTGTTTCCCAAAAGTGATCTAATTTCCTAGGGGTCTGGGTCCCCTTTTATACACCTTTTCTCTTTGTTCTCTGAAGGCAGGAGGCCTTTGCCTAGTCCAAAACCAGTTCTGGTCAGTCCTGGAGCACTTTGTTTACAGGACTCCTTCTTTCCTTTCAGAATGTGGGGCAGAGTGCTCAGCCACCCGGCAGGAGGTGGAGCCAGCATTGTGGAAGGCAGGCACAGCCCTATTCAGACCCAGGTGCAACTCCTCCCTCCACTCTGGATGCAGATCTCTCTATTCAGCCCTGTGCTAACTCACCCTGTCTCCTGGAGTCCCCCAGCCCCTGTCACTCACAAACCCAGACAAGCAATACACAACCTAGCAGAGGCAGGCTTGGATAGTTAGGCAAGAAAATACCTACTTTCTAAAAGTGGTATTTTCAAACACAGAATGTTAAAACCAACTTCACTAAAAGATGTATTTTATCATCCTGAGTTCAGGCATACTAAATTCGTTTTTCTACCATGTTCCCTGGGTCAGTTAGGATTATAAGGTGTAATAATCAAACTGCCCATTCTGGCCTATGGGGAGCAGGTAGCCTTGCAATAGTGAAAAATGAAAATGGCTGTAATTCACTATTAGGACATGCCACACACACAGGGCATGTCCTACCTTATACTTACAATGCACCCTGCCCTAGGGCCTACTTTAGGGGTGACCAACATTCAGTAAAGGGAAGGTTTAGGGCCTGGTAAGTGGGTGTACTCACCAAGTCGACATGGCAGCCCTAGGCTGCACACAGGCTCTGCAATGGCAGGCCTGAGACACATTTTACAAGCTGCTTCTGTGGGTGGCACAACCAGTGCTGCAAGTCCACCAGCAGCATTGGATTTACAAGCCCTGGGCACACTCAGTGCACTGTACTGGGGACTGACAAGTAAACCAATCATCCAATCATGGAGTCACTAATACATAACACAATTTACCATAGGAAGCACTTGCACTGTGGCACTGAATAGCAGTGGTACAGTGCCCAAAGCATCTAAACCAGCAAAAACAGATCAATAACATTGGAGGCATCATCAAAAAATGGAAGGGAGACCCACGCCAAGGATGCCAGGTCTAACAGTCATGATTCCTTATATAGGCATGATCTTTCACCTACAATGCTCCTCGCTAGTACACAACGAGCTCTGAGGGCTGAACGTTATCTAGTCTGTGGTTTTGAATACAGCAGGGTTTTTCCCAAACACATGCCCACACTATACTCATCAATTATGCATGGCTCTCTAGGAATACACCACCTGCATAATATGTATGTACAAAGTTCACCCCTGACGTCTTCCTCAGGTCTAACAAGAGCCAATACAAACCATACGAAGCAACTAGAGTCTTCAGGGTATAAATACACCACATCTTACCCCAGTAAAGCAGAGGGAACCAAGACTTCCATGCTGACACACTGACCAGAGATGCTGAGGCTCCTGCATGCAGTCGCTCCAGCTGACAGCGGTGTAACACAGCCCTTGCGGGGTGTCCAACTCGAGACCAGGACGGGGTCCCACACTCTCTCTATTCAGGTAATGGGGTTCGACTAAATCCTAGAAGGATTCTTGGCTCTTAGGCTTTTAGACCTACACATATGCTAAGTACACTCAGGTACATCTAGTTAGGCATCGTAGAGATACGCGCACTTTTCATAATGCTTTTATACTCCTGTATGTATTCATGATTATTGCAATATGGTAGAACTGTTCTATCCCTTTGCTTTTATCGTACTGCTGATAATATATCTCTGCTATTGTCTGCTGATTGCTGCAGCACATATATTTTACACTAGAATAACAACTGTTCAATAAATACTTATTGAAACGCCCAGACTTTTTATTCTGTGTAACTCTCTGAGACAAACCGAATAAGTAAGCACGAGTGACTGAGCGAAAAGTAGTACATTGTTTCCACGATTCTGAGGAATTAGGGTTGTCATGATCTAAGGTTGCCAGAAACTAATCTCTCCCCGATAAGAGGAGATTCTAGTGGCACTGTGAGCTAGCTAATGCAAATCAGGCTAACATACGCGGTGGGGGTGCACAGAGCCAGTCTACCACCAAACCCACAGCTTATGTTATCCAAACGCGCAGGTCCTGCATGGGTACTATAGGAACTACACAACAGTGGTTTTTAAATTCTGTTTTTGAAAATGCCACTTTTAGAAAGTCAAAGGAACAGGACAGTTGAATATTTCTTTGTTTTATTTATCATTCTAGTTACCCCCGACGAATGACTATACAGCCCGAAATGCATTGGGTTCAAAAGGATGGGCTAACCCAAAACGAATAGTTAATTCTCACGTGCTTCTAATAGGGCCTTGATGGGCATGTTTTTGGCATTTGAAAATAATGTGAATTATCGCTACCTCTGAAGTGGATGAAAAACAAGGCATGGATTTTCGGATTACAATGGATGAATACATTTGGTTTATACATGGATTATATGACGAACTTTTGGTTTATTGTGAATAGCAAAGTTCTTGTTCCGGGCAGTGCGACTGAGTGGCACAAGAACATGTGCCACATAATTCGTAACTTTTAGAAAGTGGGCATTTTCTTACTTTATCATCATGTGTGCCTCTGGCTGTTTGTGTATTCAGCGTCTGGTTTTGGTGTGACAGGAGCTGGGGATGTAGGTGTGCCCTGCCTTGCCTGAGTGACTCACTGCTGGGCTGAATAGACCTGGTCTGCATTTAGAGTGATGGTTGGAGTTTTGCTTGCACCTGAATAGGCTGTGTCTCCTTTTCACAATGCTCTCTCTACCCCCTGTGGTCATGCTGCACCAGGGAGGACAGGACTGGTTTAGACTGGGTTCAGAGACACAGTAAAGAGAACAATAACAAAATGGGTATAAGTATTGGACCCTAATCCCTAGGACTTTAGATTACTTCATGGAACAAGAGGACACTCCAAGAAAAAGAGCGGAAGGACTGTGTGAGGAGCGCTGCCTTTTCTTTGTGAGGGGTGGGTTGGCCGGCAGTTGCTGCTTCTGTCTATCGTGGAGGAACAGGACTGACTCTTTTTGCCCTGCTGTTGTATACTGCTTGTGAAGAATCCCAAAGGGCTTGTGTGTGCTTGCCTCCTATTGGAAGTCTCAGGGAAATCAAAGGCTTCTCAAGAGATCTGTGCCAGATCTAAAAGAAACCTGCCTAAAAGTAGAGTTGAAGAGCTGTGAGGAGCGCTACCCCTTTTCTATAGTGTAGGGGTGGGTTGGCCTGCAGTTGCTGCTCCTGCAGGAGAAGGACTGGACTTTTCTTCCCTTTTTCCATTTCCATCCCAGCGCGTGGGGAGTGCTGTTCAGAAGTTCCTGTGCTAGTGTGTGCCACGCTACCCTTGCCTCGTTTGTTCAAGTGAAGGGAGAGCTGGGGTGCAGAAAGCACTAACCCTCTCCCTGGCAGCCTTCCTTTCTGGCAAATTGTCCTGATCGGCAGCCGAGGCTCTGCTAAGTGGCCCTGGGCTGCTACATGTTGTGACGCCCATGCGCTGAGGAATACCAGCCAGGAGATACTCTGCATTGCTGGGGCAGCACTGATGCCAGAGGGAGGGGGGCCCAACCGCGGGAGGAAGCCAGAGCCTTGCAGGCTCCCACCAGCCACACCTTCAAGGAACCGGAGCCTGGCGAGCTCCAATCTGCTGCCTTCCGCCTGTGGAGAGACCGGAGCCTCGTGGGCTCCCACCAGGTGCCTCGGGCCACACCCGCTGGAAGGAGCATCACTGCATGCCACGGAGACCCGGGGAAGGGCTCCAAGGACTGTCATACTGCTCTGTCTGGGCCGTTGGATTTTAACCGCAATCCTTGGTTGGAAAGGTAAGGAGGTGCCCGCATGGCAAGCTCAGCCCCCGGTGCTTGTGGAGTGGGGCTGAGCTTTACGGCATACGTGGCAGCTGCACTGCGCAGTTGCGGGCAGCTACCTGAAGTTGATTCCGCCCGCGGTGGACCCATTGCTTTTACATTGGGGGATTAATTGGAATTACCCCACCGCTGGTATTAGGCGCGCAGGTGGTCTTGCGACCTACGTTTCGGGCCTGATTTCCATTGAGTCTTTTGTGGCTGTTACAATTACATTTCATTGGTTTCTATTTCTCCCCTTCCCCTTTAATGTTATTGCATTTTCCAATGTACATTCCAGTTCCACTTAGAACTTTGGGTTTGCTGCTAAGCTCTCAGGTCAGTTGCACTGTTCCTGATTGCTGGGCAGTTGTATTTTGTTGCTGTGCTACTTATCAACTATTAAACCTTTCAACCCACTGATCTGCTTGATTTCTACAATTTGGCGACGAGCTGAGGAGAGCAGAGGAACACCCCTACCTACATCTTATGCAGCCCAGGAGTGGAGTGTTCCTGAACCTTGTGTACCGTGTTTATCCCCTGATTTGTGTCTACTTGATGAGAAGACGACGCTGTTGGAAGCTGCAGAGGGCGGCTGCCGAAAATCCGCTTTTGAAAGAGTCATTGGCCTTTGTTTTACTCCTTTTTATACGATTTCAACGATTTGGGCGGATTGCAGCGGAGAGCGCTCGAGCATCAACGCACGCCAGTTTTAAAAAGAAACACTCACCATGCCGGAGGAGCGAGCCAGGTGAGCTGCGAATGATCTGACGCAGGATTCCAGATCTAATCTTTCACGTTCTTCTATCAAAGCGAAGTGCAGGCATGTCACCTTCTGCGCGTTTACGTAACACGCAATGTGACGGCCATTTTGTTTCCCCACCGTTCCCATAACAACGCATCCACGGAGCGGAGAAATTTCGTGTCAACGCACTTTTCATTTGTACAAGTTTACGCAAGTGATTTTCAACGAGTAAGTTTATTTTCAGTATGCGCATTTTCTGCATCGCCAACTACAAAATATTTAAACAAGTTGGAGCTATTATATGTGTCGAGGCACATCTCTAATTCCACAGTGGTAATTCAGTTCACTTTTATAATTCTTGTCACAGTTTATTGTTCAGTGCTTTCTCATACATGGTGAACTTCTCCAATGGTGATGTTACCACACTTTGATGATTATTATCACAAGACTGGTTTTGGATACTGCTTTCTCTTTTGAAGTGTTTTATTTTTCATTTTCTTCATCGTGACTGGTAATCCTGGATTTGAAGCAACCTTATGCTCTTACATAGTTCTGTTAAAACACTTTTTGTTGCTTGGTGTACCAACCTGTGTGCATTTCTTCCTCACGTTAGAACCATGTAGTTTGATCCCCCTGACAAATTCCTTCAAAACAAAGGTGATCCCCCCCCATTCCGTGGACACGATGGAAGGAAGAATTCCTTAATTACAGGAGGGCCATTGATGGGGAGCGCATGGGTGCTGAAAGAAAAAAAAGTATTTTCTTGCATTGCTTGAGCTCCGAAGGTCAGGTTGTGTTTAGAGCATTACCCCAAGTTCCACCCACTGAAGGTGAAGATGATGGCGCAAATGTATATAAGGAGGGCTTACTTAGAATGGAAAAAAGGTTTAAACCAGTTACAAATATAGCTCTTAACAGATATAAATTTTACACGAGAGTACAAAACGATGCTGAATCTTTTGATGAGTTTTTAACTGCTTTGAGGTCTTTATGCTTGCATTGTAACTTTGGGGATATGTGCGATGAAATGCTCAGAGATCAAATAATAGTGCATGTCAAAAATAAGAAGACTCAGGAACGTCTGTGGGAACTAGGAGATCCTAAATTATCTGAAGCGATTTCCATTGCCAAAGCTTTGGAGCAATCTGAGAAATGGTTCTCACCGTTAAGAACACCAGTGGCACTAAATCAGATTTAAGTGATGAGATTTGTGCTGTTAAACGCATGGAAACACAGAGAAATGACAACGCTTCTGCTGGGTCGAGTTCCACTCGGCCTAACAATTATGGAAGTTTCAAAAAGTTTGCCAGGAATGAAAGCTTTGATGGGTAAAGAATTGATGTAATGGGTTATTTGGAAGTGGACCTACGTTTTAAAACTAGGTGTACTGTTGTCAAATTGTATATTGCGGTCAAGGGAGTAAATGTGTTAGGATGGAAAGATCAATAGAAGTTGGGAATTATGCTTAATCCCCGTGCAAAAGAACCTGTGATGTTGGATGAGAGTTTATTTTTAGATAGTATTGCTGTTGTTACTTCTGATGAGAAGGAGAGTATGATAAAAGAAGAATTCAAAGATGTTTTTTCAGATGTCTTAGGTAAGATAGAAAATTATTCTCACAAAATTAAACTCAAAAGTGGGGCAATTGCTGTGAAGCAAAAATTGAGGGTTGTTCCCATTAACGTCAGAGAGGAATTGAAAAAAATGTTGGATGATCTGGTATCTGAAGACATTATTGAGCCCATCGACTCAGCTGAATGGGTTTCTCCCATTGTTTTGGTGAGGAAACCTGACAAAAATTTGAGGGTCTGTGTGGATCTCAGGGCACTCAATGCATGTATCATCGTAGACTGTCATCCCCTTCCCAACATTAATGAGGTTGTTTCAATGTTGGAGGGTGCCAAAGTGTTCTCCACACTGGATCTCAGGTCGGCATATCACCAAATTCCCCTTACTGATGAATCCAAAAGTCTCACAGCTTTTATCACCCCGCATGGTCTGTACCAATACACCAGGATGCCGTTCGGTTTAGCCTCTGCGGCATCGGTATTTCAAAGGGTAATGTTCAACATATTCAGGGATGTTGACAAATATGTCAAATGCTTTCAGGACGACATTTTAATCTTTTCCAGTACTGTAGAGGAACATGTGAAATATTTAAAAGATGTTTGTGAAAGGTTGAGGAGGAGTGGTTTGACCCTGAAAGCCAGCAAATGTAAAATGTTCTAAACCTCTGTGGAATATCTGGGTCACACCCTATCTGGAGATGGCGTGGTTCCTAAGAAATCAAATGTTCTAGGTATCACTAATGCACCCCCCCCCCCCCACGAACAAAGAACAATTACTTTCATTTGCAGGCATGTGCGAATACTATAGTAAGTTTGTGAACAATTTTGCATCCAAATTGGAGCCCCTTAGGAAACTTCGAAGACATAATGCTATTTTTGAATGGAAACAAGAGCAACAGCAAGCATTTGAATCAATCAAAACTGACATCCTTAAAGCTCCCACACTTAAGCCCTTTTGTTTGAACAAGGAGTGTGTCATTACTGTGGATGCCAGTTTATACAGCATTGGTGGGGTTTTGTCTCAAAGGTGTGGTAAAGAAGAATGGAATGTGTGCTTTGCTTCCCGCACCCTCAATGATACAGAACGTAGGTACGCAGTTATTGAGAAAGAACTGCTAGCCTGTGTGTGGGCGATTGAACATTACAGAAACTACATTTGGGGTAGCAAGTTCATTTTGAGGACGGACCATAAACCCCTAGTCAACATTCTTTCCCCATGTGGCGGGTGGAACTCCACGGCTCGCATCGCTAGGCTGACCTCTAGGTTGCAGGAGTACTGTTTTAAACCAGAGTTTGTCCCAGGTAAGAAAATGTCATAGCTGACTTCATGTCTCGCCTTCCTTGTCAGCTCACCTGTAATGACCAGGTTGATGACTCCGACATTGTCACCACCATCCAACATGTGGTGATGGGGTCATTTGAAGGTATCACTGAAGAAGTTTGGAAACTTTCTGAAGAACAAGATCTCACTTGGCAAACTATCAAGAATTACATTTTAGAGGGTTAGCCGGATAGGAGGAATTTGACAGAAGAATTATGGCCATGTTTAAAGTCTCTGATGAATTAGAGTTGGAAGGAGATTTGATATATAAATGTGGCAAATGTGTGCCACCTTTTAGTATCCAAAAGCTTATTTTGGAATTAGCACACAAATCTCACCCTGGCATGTCTTCAATGAAACGATTGGTCAGAAACTACTTTTGGTGGCCAGGTTTAGATCGTATGGTTGATCGTACGGTTAGAGAATGTGAGGTTTGCATGAGTAGTGAGAAAATGATGAAACTTAATGTGCCCCCTTTAAAGAATTCAGATTGGCCGGTTGAACCGTGGAAAAAAGTGGCCTTTGACATTTCAGGTCCCTTCATGTGTCTACCTCATGATTCTCGCTATGCTTTTGTTCTGGTGGATTATCACTCAAAGTGGCCGGAAGTAAAATTTGCATCCAATTCCTCAACTAATATGGTTATAGAATTTTTCAAAGAAGTTTTTCCAGAGAGGGTTGTCCTTCACTCCTTGTGACTGACAATGGAGTTCAACTTACTTCTACTGAAATGGAAAAGTTTTTAAAATGTCAAAATATCAAACACTGCACTGTTTCTGTATATGAACCCCACGAAAATGGTTTGGTTGAGCGGTTTAATAGGGTTCTGAAGGGGTTTGTATCTGATGTTGTCAAGCTGGGAGGGAATTGGAGAAATTTGTTAAGAGAGAAACTTTGGCTGTATCGCATTACACCACATTCTACAACAGAGGTCAGTCCTTTTCGTCTTCTTAAAGGGCGTGACCCCGCGTCAAAAATTTGTCCCTGGTGGTTCAAAGACAAATGCAGGAACAAATCTTTCTCAAATGAGATGGTAAGTGATGTGGCTCAAAGGGTGGAAACCAAACAGGCAAAAACCAAAAAATGGTATGATTGCAAATGGAATACCAAAACCCCCGGTTTTGAAGTTGGTGATTTGGTCAGGGTTAAAAAACCTGGTTTTATCACTAAATGTTCTGATAAATTTGGTAAGCCCATGAAAATTGTAAAAGTTTTTGATAACAGTGTCATCACTCAAGATGGCAAGTTATGGAATATCAAACGTGTTGCCAAGTGTCCATGTGTTCCCAACAAGGTCACACCCAAGGTCCTCACCTTCCCCAAAGATGCGGTGGCCTCTAGGGTCAAGACTTCTTTCCGTTTAAGATGTCCTCCTAAGAGATTTTCTGATTACATTACATAATTATACATATTGTATTACATGTTCTTTCTTGTGAAAAAAGGAGGTATGTTACAATTGCATTTCATTGGTTTCTATTTCTCCCTTCCCCTTTAATGTTATTGCATTTTACAATGTACATTCCAGTTCCACTTAGAACTTTGGGTTTGCTGCTAAGCTCTCAGGGCAGTTGCACTGTTCCTGATTGCTGGGCAGTTGTATTTTGTTGCTGTGCTGCTTATCAACTATTAAACCTTTCAACCCACTGATCTGCTTGATTTCTACAGTGGCCCATTGTGATGATTCATGGGAGTGATCTCCAAACCTGTTGCATTGTTTTTGGGCCATGATGTGTTTATGCATGTCACTTTGGCCCTGCAGGGTTGGTCTACCAAGTACTGTTATCAGAAACTGCACAATATGCCTAATGATTGTGTTTTTCATGATGTTATGACGTGTGCCACATATAAGTACAAGCTTTAGTGCACTAATTGTGTTTATGAAGATTGCCTTATGGCAAAGTGATGTATGATCAATTGCATTATTGTGACTATTGTCTAGTTGGCAAAGTGATTGTTGATTTATGTGAATGTGGTCTCATGTGTTTTATTTATAATACAAAGGATATTTTTATATAACCTTGCGTGTAGTCTCGTTTTGTGGTGTGCCTAGTGTGTCACTGGCGTGTGTGCTTTACACATTGCCTCTGGGATAAGCCTGACTGCTCTGCCAAGCTACCAAGGGGATGAGCAGGGGTTATCTTGGGTGTGTAACTCCTTTACCCTGACTAGAGTTTTGGGTTCTGCCTGGCTTAGGTGCATACCCTAGCCAACCAGAAATGCAATTTCTTACAAGCGGTATTATATAAGTGCCCGGGGGCACAATAGGCATTTGCCCCCACTTTACGTACCCTGGGGCACTTTGGTATTACAGAAGGGGCCGCTTGTGTGTCCACTTCTGTAATACTCGAAAGCGCTGACTCGCATACAGCGCCAGCGCTTCCTCAAGAGAGCGTTCCTTCATTTCCATGGGGACGTGGCACCATGCAAATGAGGAAATCCCTTGGCCTCTACACCTGCGCCGTATTACAGACACTGGCGCAGAGACAAAGAAGCTCTCAGGAGGCGCGCTGACAGTGTCCCACCTAAAAGGTGGTGCACTGTCAGTGCACTCCCTGATTGCAGCCCTCTGGTGGGGGGAAAAGGGGTCCCATGGACCCCCCAAACATCCCCTTGCAGGCAGGTGCAGTCACTCACTGCACCGCCTGCAAGTGGATGTCTAATCCCCTTTAAAAGTGCAGACGGTTGTCGCCTGCACTATGAAAACACAGTGCGGCTTCAAAGCAGCCACTCTGTTTTTCACAAGAATGCGCTGACCCCAGTGCAGCCCGAGTAAGCAGCTGCCCTGGTGGCAGCGCATTCACCCTAATACGGCGCATTTTCTTGATTGTGGCAGGCTCACATTTTAAAAGGTACGCCTGGCGCAATCAAGGAAAATGTGTCGTATGTATAATGAGGCCCCAGGTTGTCAGCATTTTTTCCACAGCAGTACAGTTCATGAACACTTCAGTCACATTTCTCTACCCATCTGTAAGAATATCGAAAGATAGTCCTGGAATATAACTCAAAGGATGCCGAGCCTGACATCAGTCCTCTTCCTCAAACTCCCCCAGTGTAGTGACACACTGGGTACACCACAGTATCACAGGTAGACCCAGAGCGCTGCTAGAAATATTCTGGGCCATATGTCGTTAGCAATTTTAGGGTCACTATACAATGCCTATACAGTGAACTTTTATTACTCAAAGCTGGATGTGCGCCAGTCCGATCTACCCTCAAGCTTTCCACACAGTGTCATAATGGTGCCCATATATCCTTTGTTGCAGGTGTGCGTGGCATCCGGATCAAATGTAGTGTCCGATTGGTTCTTTCAGAAAGCAGTGTCCTGCAACCAGTCTTGTATATTTGGTAACATACCTCTCATCCACATCACAGCCATTATGCACTTTGTAAATAACAGCAGCGTAGCTGTACGTTTCTGCTATTCTGCCGGTGCCTCGGCTACATGTCCCAGGAGTGCTATTAGTGAAGTTTTCGAACCTGGCGTCTGCGTGATCAACTGTTATTTTAGCCACCTGTCCCTAGAACTTCCTGGACAGAGGCAGGCCAGGTGGTAAGAGTTGACTTATTGGTGCGCACACCGGCATTATTTCACATCCAGTTCTTCGATGCAACATGACTGGGGTAAGATACATTTTAAGAATTTAAAAAGAATCACTTTGTGCCGGGAGTTCATGGACTTCATCTGTGCACAGTAGTATTGCCACGTCCCTGCTCTAATCTGCAAGTCCAGGTCTAGTTCCCATAATCTGTGAGCGGAATTTAACACAGATACCCCAAAGTTGATTAACAGTATCTGAGGCTCGAAGAAGGGGGGGGGGGGGAAGGGTCATGTAGGAATATTAGATATGCAGATTGCACAGTTTACCTTAGTACGTAGTAAGTGAACATGTCAAGTGTAGTTTTATTATGGTTTACGATCAGATGTTCCAATAATGCAAATCTTCCTTCTTTGAAAATGTGTCCAATACATTTAACCTCCCTTCACTCTAGTGATTAGCTAACAGACACCTCTGCTATATTGGGCATCAGCAGATTTTAGAGGAGTGGTAGGGCTGGTGGGTATAACCCCTCTGCCCCGCTATCTGCTAGCCTACCATACGGTCCAGGGAGTTCTTATGGCTGAGTGGATCAAAGCAATCGACTTGGATTGTTTATTTGTTATGCACCTTTTCAAGGAGCCTGACTCTATTTGAGCCTGTTCTACCCAGAAGTGGAGCATATGGCAGTAAGCTGAGTACCAGTACCTGGAGAAGTGTGCCTCCGCAGCTATAGAGTATCTACCTTTTGAAACTAGCAACTGTATATGGCCACCTCATATTGCCACGTAAGCTTCTTCCAACATACTCTAGAAGATTATTTGCCAGCCAGAATCAGACAGGAAAGTCTAGATTCACTGCCCCTGCTGTAATGAAATAATTCCTAATATACTCAATTTTGGAAATTAAAATGTCCTAGAGACAATAATAAATATCGGACGAGGCAGTCATGGTCGTATAAAGACAGGTATAATTTTCAGTTTGATCACAGCTTCCAAGTTGGCTAAAATTGGCACTGCAGATGCTATCTTGATAGTATACACACTTGGCTGAAACATGAATTGCCTAAACCAATAGGTCACATTTATGCAAGAGCTATTGGCTTTGTCATCGTCTTTTAGCTGTGTAGTACAGCACTACAGCTTTACAAATCATACCTCAATCATATGCATCATGAAACAATGACATATAGTGCACAAGGGGTACACAAAGACCCCATCACACCTTCCTACTAAAAAAAATAAACACAACACATATTAGAACATTGGAATGTGGAGCACCTCATTGAATACAATGGAGTGCTTCAAGCTTCTGCGAGCCGGTAAAAGCCCGCAAAGCAACATTCCAATGTTGTTTTACAAAGGCCTCTTGGAGCCCGAGGGGATTTAAACCCCCTCGCGCTCCAAGAGGCCTTTGTTTTATTTGTTAGAACATTCTGCCCTCTAGTGGCAGAATGTTCTAATAGCCTTATAGCCCTCCGTAGCTGGGCTATGCCGGCCATTAAAGTCCCGCTCCCTTGTTAAAGGCCCTCGCCGAACGCTGGAGTGGGCCTTCAATGGCCGGTATAGCCCACTACGGCGGGCTATAAGGCTATATTAAGACAACATTAAACAGATGATAAGGAGTCTACTCAAATGATGAGGAAGGAAGCCCAAGGGCCTCAGGGTCATATGGATATAAAACGATGCCCTTCTCTATACATCAAAATAGTGATTCGCTGTATTTCTAGATCCCAACTTTGTACTGTCCTACAAGGCTTCTAGCCTGTTGACATTTTGGTCCCCCTTTAGTATTTTCTGGGGGCCATCATCAGGACTCTATAATGGTCCAAAGGTTTTGTAGGATAATGCAACAAATACATAATACCACATTAATCTATAAGCTCCCCAAACATATCATACTGCATAATGATCAGATATTCATATACTTTAACTCCTTTTTATACATCACAATAAGTTAATTTCTCAAAATAATTTGTGCCAATACCGATCAGGGCACATATCCTTAGTCGCACATATCATATTCTTCATTATGACATTGACTATTTATCATAAATACTATAAGAAATCACAGTGTGTACCCATTGAAAAAAAACAATAGCTTTCAGTGATCTAATGGTGCAGCCCAAACCATCACCATTTAATATCTGTAGATACAGAGAATGTATTTTACAGGTTATTATCATCAAAGTCACAATTCAGTTCAGATTCCCCATTAAAGTACTCTTGTCTATGTACACAATTATAGTACTGTTAAAGGGTACATGTAGGACAATATATTCACATGGCTTATAGAAAGCATGTACTTGAATTGCCTCATAATTTATTATTCAAGTGATTGTGTTATAGTGGAACATTTGGCAATCAGCAATCAGTCTTGAATCACAAAATATCTTACACAAAAAAGACTAAAGCAAAAGGCAAAACAACTACATTTTAATGTAATCCACAATAAAAGGGACAAAACCCATATTCAGACACGATTGGCAATACAGCAGAGGCGATGGTGGTATATATATATATATATATATATATATATATTTCTCTGTCTTGTTCCTCCACGACCTTTTTTCTCTGATATATATATATATATGTATATATCTGCTTCCAGTCTCGCACTCCTTAAACGCAAGAATAGAGCACTCACGGTGGCGAGTCCAAAATACTTTATTTACGGACTCACACTGCAAAGTTTTTGCGGCTTCTCATGAATGTAAATCTCATACACTGACAATGATATATAATATGATGCTATAGTTGCTTTGATGGTGTTTTTTTTAAGCTTAAAGAAAGTACATGCATAGAAATATTAGCTCATCCAGAGCATTATTGCATGGGCTTGATATATGATGCTATAGCTGCCCGGATGGTGTTTTCTTTAAGTTTAAGAAGCACATAAACGCAGAAATACTTGCTCATCCAGAGCGTGATTGTGCGGATTTGATGCTTAAAATACATTTCAAAATGGTGACGAAACTGGTATAGAATGTGACATCCGGTTCGTTACCAATTATGAATTGTAGCATTGCTCATCCACAGCGTGATTTTTGTGGATTTGATGCTTAAAACCCATCTTAAAATGGCGACGAAACTGATATAATGTGACATCCGGTTTGTTATCAAACATGAATTGTAGCATTATGTATGAGGATTAATTGTAAACATCTCACGCGTGTCCCTCACATTGAGATAAATGAAATGTACATATTAAACTGTATATAACAATCTCCATTTGAGAAGCTATGCGCAAGCATTAAGTTTAAAACCACTTCAAAATGGTGACGACTTTAACCACACGAGTATTTGAATCAAACTTTATTGTTCATGTCTGAAGCGCAATTGCACATGCGTAAAATGTACAATAAAAATGGCGTTGTCAATCGGCAAATATTGTGGTCGAAAAAGGCGCGAGCCGAAACGCGTCCTGCTTTTTGTAAGCTCGGATAAATAAATCACCGAGTTTTAACATCACCCGTGAGTGCGGCGTCTTATTTTCGGAGAGGTGTGAGCTGGATTATACACCGTGGACCCACCGCCACGCCGTGACCGCACCCGCTCTTGAGTGCTGAATACGCTTTTTTGGTGGACTTTAGCTTGGGATATATATACATATATATATATACATGTGTATATATATATATAT
Source organism: Calotriton arnoldi (assembly GCA_963921515.1). Classification (NCBI taxonomy): domain Eukaryota; kingdom Metazoa; phylum Chordata; class Amphibia; order Caudata; family Salamandridae; genus Calotriton; species Calotriton arnoldi. The sequence goes on from CAWUFW010001730.1 coordinate 660,928, forward strand.
GGTGGTGGACTTTAGCTTGGGATACATATATATATATATATATATATATATATATATACATCCAAAAGAAGCAAAAAGCGTTCCCCCATTTCCGGAGCCCCAGGCCCTACAGGGCGGCCTCACTGCATGGGCACGGAGCAGCCCACAAACATCACACTGGAAAGACAAACAATGTGAGGCCCATTGCCATGGAATTCGCTTTATTACGAGAGTTTTGAAAGCGCCAGTTCCCTCTTGCCCAACGTTTCAGCTAGTTGCCTTGATCACGGACAGGAACGCAAGCGCCCAGGTGCGCTCGGGCGTGATTTGAAAGGTAGATCACGTGACTGCAATCATCAATACTACCGTTCCCATAGTGCATTGTGCATGAATGTTTTGCCTCAATGGTGATTTGGTTGCACAAGCACTAATGGTGTTATGGAATCGTTTTTGCAGCAGACAGGTGAGTTTTGTCCAACACGCAAATGTTCTTAAAAGTTTAACTCACGAAAGAGAGCTTCTTCCAGGCACGATCGAAGCTGGAATCATCCCGCTTCGAATCCCTTCCAAGCGCCATACCTTTTGCTGAGTAGCATCCTTGGTAGGTTGGAAGGCGCAAGTGAGCCGGGCACCTCAATTAACATCCAAAAGAAGCAAAAAGCGTTCCCCCGTTTCCGGACCCCCAGGCCCTACAGGGCGGCCTCACTGCATGGGCACGGAGCAGCCCACAAACATACATGTGTATATATATATATATAATGATGTGGGCCTATTAATCGTTTGTACTTACACAGGTTTAAAATGAGGGGATATGATTGAAATTAATATGAACTTTGGTTTGATGAATTTCTAAAAATCAGTTTTGACTAATTTTCCAATTTAATGAGGTATAATAGTTTGAGCCATGTAATATGTTTGATTGAATTTTAGCATATGGAGTTAATAGATCTATAAACTGAAGATTGGTTTTATATTGAAATGGCGGAGGCTAGATTGTTCTCTAATAATGACTCACTAGCAATTGGAAAGTGGATTTATCCAGTAAGATTATAAATTATTGTGAATATGGCTTTTATAATTATAAATGTGATGCTAGTTGAGAGAAAAAATTGCAATAGTCTTCCAGCAATCATAATTATGTGCACAAATTATGGACATACCATCAATCCTGAATGTGCCTTTATGATGCTTTTTTTATCACTGTGACTATGCCAGAATGAAATTATCAACTTGTTTTTTAAATTGGTATTTTAAAATAATTAGTTATGAGAAAGTCATTAGTTAGATCTATTTGTCTAGTTTTAAAAATTTATTAACATTGTTGTAATAGCAAGTACATATTTTTGAGCAGATATTTTGCATTTTGCACACAAAAAAGAAAAAGAAAAACAAACATTTGAACTTTAAGCAGTGATTTGCACAGTCTCATCATGTGGTGTATTTAAATTTGTCTTTGAAAAACGCAGCGCATATGTGATCAAGGCTAGGATTGGGCGAAATGCGTCATATCAATCAATCAATCAATCAATCAGGGGATTGTAAGCGCGCTATTCACCCGTGAGGATCTTAAGGCGCTGGGGGGGCCCGCAGAGCTGCTTAACCGAAGAGCCTGGTCTTGAGGGTTTTCCTGAAGGTGCTCAGGGAGGGGGCGCTTCTGATGTCCGCCGGGAGCTCGTTCCAGGTCTTGGTCGCAATGTGAGAGAAGGATCTTCCGCCTGCCCTGGCTCTATGGATGCGTGAGGTTTCGGCTAGTGCGAGGTTGGAGGATCGGAGGTTTCTTTTGGGTACGTGGAAGTTCATTCTGTCGTTGAGGTATTTGGGTCCGGTGTTGTGTAGGCATTTGTAGGTTTGGGTGAGGATTTTGAAGGTGACTCTTTTCTCCACGGGGAGCCAGTGGAGCCTTCGTAGGTGTTGGCTGATGTGTTCGTGCAAGGGGATGCCCAGGACGAGTCTGGTGGCGGTGTTCTGTATCGTCTGGAGTTTGCAGAGTAGGGATTTGTTTATGCCATCGTAGAAAGCATTTCCATAGTCCAGTCTGCTGATGATGAGTGCGTGGGTGACCGTCTTCCTTGACTCGGGGGGGGGGGGAGGGATCCATTTGAAGGTCCTGCGGAGGATGCAGAGGGTGTTGAAGCAGCTGGAGGTGATGCCGTTGACCTGTTGGTTCACGGTGAGGGGTGAGTCGAGTACGATGCCGAGGTTTCTGGCATGGTCCGAGGGGGTCGGTGGGCTTCCGAGGGCGGTCGGCCACCAGCTGTTGTCCCATGCTGAGGGGTTGGTTCCGTGGACGAGGACTTCTGTCTTCTCGGCGTTGAGCTTTAGGCAGCTGTTGGTCGGGCTTAGTGATGACCCCTGTGGGACTTCCCAGGTGATTTCCGTGGGATCGGAGAGGAAGGGTGGCAGTCTAATTCTTTGGCTTCTTCCGGTGAGGAATGATCGGATCCAGTCTAGGGCTGTCCCTCGTATGCCGGCGTCGTGTAGTCTGGCGACGAGTGTGCGGTGGGAGACGGTGTCGAATGCTGCTGATAGGTCAAGTAGGATAAGGGCTGCTGAGTGGCCTTGGTCCAGGAGGGTGCGGATGTCATTTGTGGCGGCGAGTAGGGCGGTCTCGGTGCTGTGGTTGCTTCGGATTTCGGATTGGGAGGGGTTGAGGACGGCGTTGTCTTCGATGAATTGTGTCAGTTCACCATTGACTGCTTTCTCTGCAACTTTGGCCGCGAATGGTAGGAGCGAGATGGGCAGGTAGTTCTTGAGGTCGGTGGGGTCAGCTGTGGGCTTCTTGAGCAGGGGCCTGACTTCCGCGTGTTTCCAGTCGTCTGGGAAGGTGCCTGTTTCAAAAGTGGTGTTGATGGTGCGTTGTAGTTTGGGTGTGATGGTGGCGGCGGCTCTGTGGTAGATGCGTGGAGGGCAGGGGTCGGTGGGTGCCCCTGAGTGGATGCCTTTCATGGTCGAGGCGGTGTCTTCGGTCGTGATAGGTGTCCAGGAGGAGATGGTGGGCTGGCTGGTGTGTCTGGGGGCGGGCTGGCTGTGGCGTCCGGTGGATGGTTGACAAAGTTGTCGTAGAGGTTTTTGATCTTGAGGTGGAAGTAGGTTCCGAGTTTGTCGCAGAGGTCTTGGGATGGGGTGATGTCCGTGCCTTCGCTGCGGGGGTTGGTGAAGTCCTGAATGACACTGAAGAATTCCTTGAAGTTGGTGGAGTTGGTGAGGATTTTGTTGTGGATGAAGGTCCTCTTGGTGGTTCTGATTTGCTTGTGGTAGTCCATCATGGCATTCTTGTAAGTGGCGTGGTTCTCGGGTGTCTTGGTGTTTCTCCAGTTCTTCTCCAGGCATCTGCAAGTGCGTCTGGCTTCTTGGAGATCGGTGGTGAACCAGGCGGCTTTCCTGGGGCACTGTTTGCCGGGGTTACGTAGCGGGGCGAGATCGTCTGCGCAGTTGGAGATCCAGGTGTGGAGTTCCCTGTCCGCGATGTTGGCGTCGGACGCTGAGGTGTGGTTGTCTCGGGTGTCTCGGATGAGGGCGGAGTTCAGTTGCTCGTCAGTGACCTTGCTCCAGTTCCTTCATCGTGGGCGTGGGGTTGGTGTGGGTGTCTTGGGTTTGTCGACAGTGAAGTGTATGCAGTGGTGGTCGGTCCATGGGGGTTGCGTTGTGTGGCTGAAGTGAACGCTGCTTCCTGCTGCGAAGATGGGGTCGAGGGTGTGTCCTGCTCTGTGGGTCGGAGTGGTGACGAGTTGTTTGAGTCCGAAGTTGGCGAGGTTGTCACGAAGAGTGGTGGAGTTGGGGTTGCTGTGGTTGTCGAGGTGGAAGTTCAGGTCTCCGATGAGTATGTAGTTCGTTGAGGCGATGGCGTGGGGTGCGATGAGGCCGGTGATGGTGGCGGCAAAGGGGGCCCAGGGGCCGGGGGGTCTGTAGACGAGGGTTCCCCAGAGTGTGGAGTTGGGGGTGGTCTGGATCTGGAAGTGCAGTTGTTCGGCGGAGGGGAAGGTTTCACTGGAGGTGGTGAGGCAGAGGGTGTTTTTGTGGCCGATAGCGAGGCCCCATCCTGGGTGGTTGTGTCGGTCCTTCCTCTGGATCTTATATCCGTCCGGGATGGCGGTGTTGATGTCGGGGGCGGAGGAGGCGTTGGTCCAGGTCTCCATGAAGAAGGCGACGTCGGGCAAGAGGGAGTCGAGTAGGTTCCAGATCTCCACGGATTGTTTGTGCACGGAGCGCACATTGAGGAGGATGCATCTTAGGGTGTCGTCGGTGTTTGTCTAGGCGGTGCTGGGGGCCGCGGTGTTGGTGAAGGTCTGGCAGCAGTGGAGGCAGGAGAACTGGCCGTGGGTCATGTCTGGCGCGGCCTGCTGGCAGTCGTTGGGTCTTTCTGGGTTGAGAGCGTGGAGGGCGGCTGTGTTGTAGCAGTGGGTGGGACGAGATGCAGGGTCCCTGGCGCTGGAAACCAAGATGCCCTGAAGCTTGGGTGCGCACTCGACAGTGCTCAGCCATCTGGCTTTCTTATTGCAGTATGCCTTGCTATTTCGCATTCATTTGATAGTGCCAACGCGTTTCAAGGTCTCTCCACCTCTTCATCTGGGCTGCAACAAATGACATCTGAAAACTCGCATACTTGTTTTTCAACTGAATTTATTGTGTTTCCGCCCCCAGTGGGCGTGTGCTTCATGCACACCTTCTTCATTGCATTATGGGACAAGAAGTCCCTGATGCGAGCGTGCGTGAATCCTGACAGTCAGTTCAAATGTTCATTTGTAATTAAACCATTTATTTTCTTTCCTGTAGTAGGTTTTAAAATGATCAGGCAACTAAATTATATGCAGAGCGCTGTGCCAGTGATTTACAACAGTTCAAAATCACAGCCTCACCTGGCTGGTGAAAACTTCCTCATCCAGCTGGCGATAATGCACCTCCCCACGGCCAGGCTGCCTCATTTCAAAATTGTTAACCAAGATGCCCTGAAGCTTGGGTGCGCACTCGACAGTGCTCAGCCATCTGGCTTTCTTATTGCAGTATGCCTTCCTATTTCGCATTCATTTGATAGTGCCAACGCGTTTCAAGGTCTCTCCACTTCTTCATCTGGGCTGCAACAAATGACATCTGAAAACTCGCATACTTGTTTTTCAACTGAATTTATTGTGTTTCCGCCCCCAGTGGGCGTGTGCTTCGTGCACACCTTCTTCATTGCATTATGGGACAAGAAGTCCCTGATGCGAGCGTGCGTGAATCCTGACAGTCAGTTCAAATGTTCATTTGTAATTAAAGCATTTATTTTCTTTCCTGCAGTAGGTTTTAAAATGATCAGGCAACTAAATTATATGCAGAGCGCTGTGCCAGTGATTTACGACAGTTCAAAATCACAACCTCACCTGGCTGGTGAAAACTTCCTCATCAAGTGTTGCCCGAAACGCGTAATCCGAGGAAACAATAAATAATTTATTTGCCTTAATATCCAGTGGTTCGTGGTTCCTTTTCGGCGGAAGCAAGCGAGTGTGTGGAGTCGAGAGAGGACCGTCTGGTGGTATATATATATATATATATATTCAAATCCACACCTCCACCACAAAGAACAGAGACACACTCCCACTCCAGGCGTCCTATAGTAGGCAATTTATTGGCAAATCGGGTACGAAATATATGCAAAGGCCCAATTTGTTTTCAAACCTCTCATTAGCATAATTCCAATTGCGCCCATGTGAGAGTCATAGTGACTCCTCCATCACTGATGCATTATGGTATTGAAAGTTCGCGGCTTGAAATGTTCATTGATCATCCTGTAATAGGTAAGTATATTGTCACCAAACATATCATGCCACATACCTAGATTGCCATTACAATATTTCATTAGCCGAATGTTCCATAAAAAGGCAGTTACATCAAGCCTCATGGACCCGCTTCAATCCACTGTGGTGTGTTTCCCGGCTGGTTACCGTTATATTCAAATCCACACCTCCACCACAGAGAACAGAGACACACTCCCATTCCAGGTGTCTTATAGTAGGCAATTTATTGGCAAATCAGGTACGAAATATATGCAAAGGCCCAACGCGTTTCAAACCTTACAGTCCTCGATCAAGGGCCAAATGGTTGACAATCTTTGCAGGCTGCGTTTTCAAACGTCTCATTAGCATAATTCCAATTGAGCCCATGTGAGCGTCATAGTGACTCCTCCATCACTGATGCATTATGGTATTGAAAGTTTGCGCTTGAAAGGTTCATTGATCATCCTGTAATAGGTAAGTATATTGTCACCAAACATATCATGCCACATACCTAGATCGCCATTACAATATTTCATTAGCCAAATGTTGCATATATATATATGCACTGAAAATAACAAAGGTTACAGGGATGTTATAATTAGGCTCAGACTTCACTCGTACAAAACCAGTGAAATACAGCAGTTATTGTTTCCTGAGCTAACTATAATTTACGCCCCCACAATGCACTGCTTATGACCTCACATATTAGATGAATCATGACATGGTCAGTGACATCACTGATGGCATTTAAAATGACATCATCCACAGAACCACTCACACACACCCTCACACACCCATACAACTTCTCGTACACCTACTTACACACTCTCACAACCACTCACATACCCATTCACAGACCCATACAACTGCTGACACACACACACACACACTCACACAGCCACTCACACAACCACTCACTCACTCATATAGCCACTCAGACACTCATAAAGCCACTCACACAACCACTCACTCACTCACACACTCATATAGCCACTCAGACACCCATACAGCCACTCACACAACCACTCACTCACTCACACACTCATATAGCCACTCAGACACTCATACAGCCACTCACACAACCACTCACTCACTCACACACTCATATAGCCACTCAGACACCCATACAGCCACTCAGACACCCACTCCCACACTGATACAGACAGTCATAGTGCCACTCAGATGGCTTATATTAGAAAGAGTATCACTCAATATTGGTAGTACAAAACAAATAGTACTTTAACTTATACAGTAGCTTAGTATATAGCTTTAACTTTCAGAACGTTTCACAAAACACATACACTCACTGGATGATGTCATCATTGATGCCACTGCTGACCATGTCATGAGTGATGTAATATGTGAGGGCATAAGCAGTGCGTTATGGGGGCGTAAGTTATAGTTAGCTCAGGTAACTATAACTGCTGAATTTTATTGGTTTTGTATGAGTAGATGTAGATATAAGGCTATATATATATATATCTGTGTGTGTGTGTGTGTATATATGTACATATATGTCTGTGTGTGTGTAAAGCAACCTCCTCTTCTGGCTGAGGAGTTGGAAAAAACACTTCCCATGATCTATTGGTCAGTGAAGGGATTTTTGGCAAATGCTCTGGACTGGGTCTTAAAATTATTTTCTCCAGAAATATACAGAGAAATGGCTCAGATTTAAGAAAATATCCCAACTTTCCAATTCGTTTCAACAGTTTAAGAGTGAGAAATTTCAAGTCCACAGATTCTGAAGGCTCAGAAGTTGTAAATTGACCCAAGACGTAGAAAAGTAGGAAAGTTTAGGTCTCTTAAAAAAAAATGATTGATTAGGCGTGACACTAATGGCTCAAGTTTGAAGTTGTAAGTTCTGCAACATGCCCAGCAGGAGAGAAGCCCCACCCCCAGAGGATAAGGATGAAGTGGGATCATCCAATGGAACTTGACTGCCATGTTCAATAACTTTGGAAACCACTAATGCTGTTCCCAATGCAGCACTATCATAAGCACCCAAGCCCTATCCTCCTTGACCTTCTGGAACACCTGGGATACCATAGGAATGGGGAGGAAAGCTTAAACCAGCTTCTCTGGCTACCTGAAAGACATGGCGTCCACCTTCCATGCTTACACAGGGAATAACTGTGCAAAAGTGTGGCAGTAGAACACCTCCCTCCATACCAGACTTATCTGCATGCTTGCTTGAAGGTATCCGAATACAGAACTAAAAAAACAAAAAGAGGAAAGGGTGGCCCTTCCTTTGTACTGATATGGGGGAAGAGGAAGTCAGCAATCTTCGGCAGGAACTAGAACTTGATTTTTGCTTGGAGATTTCTGGGGAGAAGCTATTGTTCATGAGTAATAACTATGGCGAGGAAGATTGGTGAGGAGGTAATTAAATACAATGCTCTGTAGGTCCATAAACACACTTTGCTGAGTGGGCACGGGAGAAGGCAAGCGTTGGAGTGCTTAGCCACATTGCAGCTACAAGCCAGCCAAAAAACAATGCACGCCCACTGGGCACTTTCTTCATACAACTTTATCAGTGATTCCAAGGTTGAATAGAGCAGCCATTACTTCACATCCTGGCTGCATACCAGAAGTAGGCAAAAGATAATTTGCAAAAATGTTCAGTATACATATGCCGCTGGAATGCCTGAAATTGAAATTATTGTACAACACGTGATGTTTGTACAAAGATCGGGACAGAAATGTCTGTAAAAAAGTATGATTGCGCTGCAACACCTGCTTTGCAAGATATTATTAAAGGGGGCACGATGCTTTGAACAAACAAGCAATGGGCCCGGAGGAGGAAAGTGTGGCACAACAGGAGGGAATGTGACGATAAAATAAGACTGCAATGACTCAGCTTGTGCTCGGCGATTTATAGCGCTTTGTAAATAAAGAACATGGTATCTGAATCATGGCACGAGCACTGGGTGGACAGCGGACGAAAACTGATCCAGCTAATCAATCAGTAGTTGGTCCGTACTCCAAACGAAAGAAGTGGATGTCAAGCCAGCGCTAGGAGGCAGCAAAGAAGAGTGACAATAAAGCCAACAAATGGTAAGCAATGGGCAGATTTCCAAGCTCTTTGTAAAAAACAATATCTCTTGCAAGCAAAAGAGCAGGCACCAGCGCATGCGCTCTCACAAGCGAGGCCTAAAAAGAGATCTGAGTACTTTAGGCATACTAGTTTATTTCAGTGATGGAACTTTAAAATGTTTGTTAGGATGTTGTTGTTTTTTAGTGAAGAGGTGCTGTTTGATTTTGGTTTAGTTCACGTTCTCCAGGGTTCTAGTTGAATCAGGCAATGAATTGTTCGTCATCAGGCCTATAAGAAAGAAGCACTTTAAGTAACTTTAAAGATCAAATATTTTACTAAGTCCCAATTGGGAAAAAAAAAGTATATCAAAGTCTCTCATGTAATAAAAATATCCCATTATGATGGGAGGCTGACCTCAATGAAAACACAACATTCTTGCGATTAAGGTTCCTGCTTAGGCTGCATTTTGCTCGCCTGAACATTTTGAGTGTTTACCCTTCATGGAAGCCAAATGCATCCTGTGTTATTTCTGGAAATCAATCAGACCAGTTTTTTTCTGCTTCGAAGCTACCTCTGGGAGGCAGATATAGGTAGTAGGTTTCGCCTAGGGAAAACACATTTCAATGATATTAATCGTTCCTGGTAAGCTAAGCAACCGAAAGGCAGCCGCTGAATGACTTGCCATAATCTTTTATTTAATAGCTGGATGAGCTAATTATGAAGTGTTAGGTATCCTGTGGCTTAGGAAATTAGGAACCTGCATTTTTGATGTGCTCAAGGCTGCACTCTTCCCTTTCGTTCATGTCTCGGAACAGTACGAAAAGCAACCTGACATGTTAATCCCTCATTTACGTCACCACCAGTGACATCTTGGATTTAGAATGGACAAGCAATTTTTGAAAGCTTAGCAAAATCATTAAACTCCATCCTGCTAAGAGGTTTAGCACATTTTAATAGTGACCTAAGCATTTACTTGTCAGTAACACTGTGAACTATCGAGCTTAAAGAAACTACAGTTTGTAAAACAGAGGCCCCGCTAACTAAATGGCCTTCAGTTGATGTATCAATGCACATAAAACGATTAGAAATTTGGACAAGGACATAAAATTGTAACTTGCCATTACCAGCCAAAAGATTCTTTGGGCCACATGTATCAAAAATACATTTTGCATTCCAAATAGTGAATTTTAGGTAATCGCTATTTAAGGAATGCAAAATGTATGTAAGAAAATAGTGATTACCTAATAGCGATTCCTAAAGATTCGCAATCGCAATCAGGTAAGGGCCCATAGGTGCGAATGGTTTTGTAGTACCTAATTTGCGATTACCTAATTGGTAATCGCAAATCAGGTAATGCAATACCATGGGTGCCCCGGGGTCTAATGCCACCTTGTAGCACACCCAAAAAAAATGTGCACATGTAAAGTGCACACATGCCCTAGGGGCATGTGTGCACTACATGCCACATTGAAAAATGCATTTTTGTGCATTTTCCAAAATTTGCACATGGTTACCATCGACTTGGATACGATGGTAATAGCATTTCCTAAATGCACAGCTTGCATTTAGAAATTGCTTGGGACATGTGCCATGGGAATCTCAATTTGCGATTCCCTATTTGTAGGCGCAATTTCAGGTAATCACAGTTTTTGCGATTACCTAAAATTGTGACTGCAAAGTGAAAGGCTATTTCGCATTCGCAAATGGGCGAAATTTCTGATTCGCACCGTTTGCGAATACAAAATTGTTTGATACATGTGGACCTTTGTTACTTAATGGCTGCCCATTCACCTGAATATAAAAACACAGAGTGCGTAAAACTAGGAAAAGTTGATTCATGCTTTAGAGAGGAGTTGGCCTAACGGCTAGGTCGGTCGACCTCGAATCTGGGGAACTGGGTTCGAGTCTCGGCAATGACGCTGAACATCCTGTGATTCTGGGCAAATCACTTAATCTCCCCGTGCCTAACAAAAAAAATGAATGTGTCCTCATGTAACGCAACTGGTGCTATGTAAAGCGCTCTGATACCCGAATCGGGTCAAGTTTGCGCTATATAAAACTCCGTAAAATAAAAAAATAAAAATACCATCTTGCCCCCAGAGGTAACACAGAGAGGACATATCTTACTTAAATATATTTGTACCACTATCTGCGAGTTTGTGTGGCTCATGCCAGGCCATAGTCTTTGGAATGGGAGGGTAGTCTAAACTGCTAGTAGGGCTCAAAGTTCCACCAGTGTATGGATTCTGCCAGAGACCTAACAAAAAATATTAAGAAAATGAAGGTTCAGCTCACAAAGAATTTTGAGAATTAGCTCCCATATAACATACACCTAAATCTGTAGCCAAGATTTTCAAGTAATTCACAAAGATACTGTTGCACTTTCCAGGAGTACTTCCAGAAACAAACATTTACGGCTATTGGGTATTAGCAAATGTATATTTCCTTATGGGTTAATATCATGAATAAGCCCCTTCGCAATGGATTTTTTTCACAGGGAGTAAACATTTATTCTAGTTGAGAAACGTCTATTTCTACATCTCCACCAATTTGTGGTCCATTTTCTCCTGTCTCCTAAGCTGAAAACTCATTTTCCTTCCTATGACGGTACTAAGGGCCTGACGTACTAACCACCAGCTCACAAAAAGTAGTCGCAAACTGCACACCCACTTTTTTGCAACAGTATTTTATTTTGCAACCTGACCTATGTATTAAAGGCTCAGTTCTCGAATTAAAGGATTGCAGGGGGTCACAAAATGATCCACCTAATTAATATTCATTAGGCAGGTCTCAATTTACAACTCCCTACGATTGGCTAGAATCACAAAGATGGTGGCCTGCAAGGGCCAGCAGACCACCCTCCTTGTGATTGCATTCCAAAACAGATTTTGTTTTATTAAAGCAGTCCAAGTTTCTTTAAGGAGCAAACTATTTCTTAGAAGGCCACAGTGGTTAGTGCCCCTCATGGTCCTCACCAGCACTGCCTATTCTGTTACTGCCCACTGAACACAGTATGCACGTTAACATTTGGTTTCTCTGGAATGCATGTCCTTTACAGACACTTGGGTGGCAAAAAAATGATTCAGTCACTTTTAGGGTATTTTTACTTCCACAGTGCAATCTAGCCATTAACACTGTTTATGTAATTTCATTTACACTGTTCTAATCGCGCACAGTACAGAGAGTGAGCAGGAAGCGGTACAGTGTGATGGTTGTGGAGGTGTGCAAAAGAAACTGCTTTGAGTGTGCACATACACGCACATTTGTACAGCAGGTCCATTTTCAACCATGCTGTCTTAAGCCATTGGAACCTGTACATACAGATAACTGCAGCACACACTTCCGAGATATTTCTTTCAAATTAGTGCTGGGTACCTACATGTGATTGTTGTCAGCTTTTCTCAACTGCTTTTTGTACAGCACACAAAATAATGTTTGACAGATTTAAAGAGCTTTGAGAATGTCGTTCAGTTTTCAAAACATTGTACTGCATTCCATGTGCACCCAAGCACCTCCTCTTCTCCCACCCTTAACCTGCCAATATCTCTCACCAGCCCTTCCCCACAGCTTCTTCTCAGTGCTAGGTTGACAGGATGCCTGGCAGCCTTTCTTCTGCCTTCTCATTAGATCAATGCCTTCTCCTTCAAAAGTCAACAGCTGAGCCTGACTGTGATCATAGGCTACTCTCTTTGCACTATGGCTGAAAGCCGCTGGATGTTTTATTACCAAGCTTCCTACTGCCTCATGTTTCCTAATCAAAGGATAGCTTTTCCCTTTATACAACTGGTCCGTTAGTGATTCAGTGTTTAACTTCCATATGGCCCCATAAAACAATACAACAATTGTGTGCATTCCATGAAAGAAGCATGAGAGGGGATGACTAGAACAGATGATTATCAACATATCCACCACTGTTTAACCCTTTCCATGCGTCGGACGGCCCCTGGCCGTCCGACGTCACGGTGGGCGTGTGCGGAGGACGGCCGGGGGCCGTCCCAGACATGACCACTCAAGGGAACGCCCAGCACCGCGGCGGAATCCGCGCCGCGGTCAAGCGGTTAAGAGAACAAAAAGATAAGTGGGTCCATCAAGTAACTACTGAATAACTAAGACCATTGAAACGAATTGAGTAAGAAGATTGAGAATATGCGCATGAATTTTAATATTAAGTTGTCCTGAAGTAGGTGGGGTGAACCATTTCAAGTACCACTGAAACGCTGCAACGACAGAATCTTCTTAAATGTAATGGATAGAATGAGTTTGAATGTATTTTAAAAATAATTTGTGTGCAATATAATGTGAAATAGGTTCATGTAGGGAATTGGCTATTCAAAGAATAGTAGGAGAGCGTAAGAGGTTTCCTGTCACTATTTTTATTTCATAGTGAAGTGATATATGAAGGGGTAAAAATAATATCCTAGTCCTTTCTTCGGTCCTTCTTCCTTATTTAAGGGTATTCCTGGACATGTGTCCTTTTTGGTCTTCCTCCCGTCTGGACGTGTGCCTCAAAAGGAATGGAGACGTGGGTAAGTATTTGGCCCTGTTAATCAGACTTTTAAAGGAATAGGGTGGTGAGGGGGAACTAGACTTCTCTGACCTCCTCCCTACCAACCCCCACAACCGAAGATGTACCTGGGTAAGCCACGCTCCTCCAGGAATGTGGCTGGACACTGTGCCTTCCCGCCGGCATGCTTCAGTCTCTTCCTCCGGTGGGTCAGGTTCCTGCGTCTTCTTTGTCCTCGGGTTCGGTGGAGGAGACCTGCTTGTCTCTGGAGTCTTTTCCTCACAGGTCGGCCTTTTCTCGAGGTAGCTGGAGGTGTGCTAGTTCTGTTCCTCTCCTTCCTGCTGTCATGGTGTTCGATCGGCGTTTTCCAACAAACCTTCTCCTGCTCTTCTGGGGTTTCCTAGCTCCGGTGGGGAAGGAACAAACCTCATTGGTCGCACGCCGTTAAGCAAGTGACTCAGGGAGGGAGGGCAGTATTCCGGGAAGTACGATACCGTAAAGGGATCGCTTTCAAAACTTATGTCCTTGTCCTGATGGCACGGCGGCCTTAGTTGGTCAGACTGTGAAAAAACTGGAGGGGTGACGTGAGGGGGGAATTGGTCAGCTTCATTTTCTTGTTCAGAGATCTCACGTTGCGGACTTGACATATAATGGCAGATGTTCAAAGTGATCCAGGAGATCAAAAATATTCTTTGGAGGCGATGAATTTGGAGTGATGAGAGTTGTGTTAGAAGAAAAGAACACTGCAATGATACTGTTTTTGATTACTGTTAATTGATATGTTTTTAAATTTATGCATACTATGCGATATAAGAATGATGCTGGATTGTTTTTAATAATATTGTTTGTTCATTATTAAATATTAATTATTCTGTATTTTAAGGAGGCAGTGTCTGTCAGTTGTTGATAAAAATTTGGTGAATATTTACCTGGGGCCTGATTATGAGTTTGGAGGTCCTCCTGCACCACTGCCACCACTGCGCCCGCAGGAGGACCACCAAAGCCATGTTGCGCCCACCCGTCGGATTCTGACTTGAATGGTCGGGTGATGTTGCAGCAGTCTCATGCCAGCGGCTGCGTTAGGCTCATAGGAGAGCCTTAACCTTAATAGCAGACCGCCGACGTGACAGCACCTGCAGCACTTTCCTGCATGGTGTGCATGCACCAATTCATGCATGCCACACCGTGCAGGAACGGTGGTGCAATTCCAGGGGGGGGCACAAAATGCGCCCCCCCCCGGCATTCACCCCATGTCCAGAGTCTGTAGGGGGGCCTGCAAGGGCCCCCTTAGTTGCCCCTCCACAACCCTTTGGCCATGAAATGGGCAGTGGAAAGGTAACTCGGAATATGCTTGGTGGTGCAGCAGCGGCACCGCCAGAATATTCCTTCCTTTTGCTGCTGCGCCACCGCCATGGGATCCTGGATCCCGGCGAATGTGGCAGTCCTGTGGCAGTCCAACTGCCACACTCAAAATACTATGGGTGGACCCGCAGTGGTGGCGGTGGTCAGACTGCCACCATGAGTACAGCGGCCCCTAGTTTTTAGTGCACGTCCATTGAGCCAAAGACAGTATAAGCTGGGGTCCTGGGGAAACTTATACCCACAAAAGGGAATAGTTTCCGGCTTAATTATAAGTATAATACTAGTGAAGGGTGACTCCCTTTGTTCTGAGAGTGTAAGAGGCAAAGCCTTTTTGAAGTGTAAGTGGGCTTGGTACAGCTTGTCCCAGTCATTCTGCCAGGATGGCACATCCTGTCCACACATATGCTTCCTTTGTGTCACTGTCTGAAAGCAATATACAAACCCAATCAGCACAGTCATTCACAGTCATGTGACCCAGGATTCTTTCAGAAGGCATAAATGTTTGGGACAAGAAAATGCCAACTTTCTAAAAGTGGTATTTTCAGATTTATAACTTAAAATCTGAATTTACCATTACGAATTACAATTAGTATTAATTTGAAACTAAACAGTATAACTCTATATGCTCCAAATTTAAGGTTAGCACTTATTAAATGTAATAAGGTAACCCAGTGTTAGTCAATTGGAGAGCTAGGCCTTACAACAGTGAAAAACAACTTTAGGAGTTTTTCACTGTCAGGACATGTAAAACATAAGCACACATGTCCTACTTTTTAAATCCAATGTGCACCGTCCTGTGACCCTTAGGGGCTTCCCTTGCGATGACTTATAAGTAGTAAAAGGGATGTTTAGGCCCGCTAAAAGGTTTGTTTTGCTAGGTCTAAATGTCATTAAATTAAAACTGTACGAGAGGCTACTGTGGCAGACCTGAGACGTTTTGAAAGTGCTACTTTAGTGAGTGGCACAATAAGTGCTGCTGCCCACTAGTAGCATTTAATTTTTAAGGGCCTAGGTACATGTAGCGCCACTGACTAGGGACTTATTTGTAAATTAGATGCACTAATCAGGTAGATGCTAACTGTACCATGTTTTAGGGAGAGAGTACCAGCGCTTTACCACTGGCTAGCAGGCAAAAAGTGTGCAGAGTCCTAATGCCAACAAAAACGGGTTCAGCAAAAGGAGGCCAAGATCTGGGGAGTGACCCTGCAAAAATGGTCAGGTCCAGCAAAGTGCATATGAATCTAGAATAATTTTGATGATTTTAGTAAAAACTCCAACTTGATTTTTGTGTGAGCAACAGATGATGAATTAAAACCTACCAGTTTAGTACCATGAAAGACCCCTAGCAAAGCCCTCTTTAACTCTAATAGTCTCTAAATGGGCTTGAGTCTTAGAAAACAATTTGATCTTCAAAAGAGTCAATAGTTTGATCAATTAGGCTGCTGAGTCTCATAAAAAAAAGCTGGCCTTCAATAAAATCAACAGTTTGACAGATGACAAGATGAGATGGAGGACTCCTATGATGATACAGGGATAGACTTTCCAGTGCATGCTGTGGTGAGAGGCCTCAGAGAGAGAGGAGCCACCATACTTGTGATTACATCTTAAAAGCAGGTTCAATAATAAATGAAGCAAGTCGTTTTAACTCTTCAATAGTGGTCTCTAGGTCAAGACTTTATTAAGTTTAAAAGTACATTTTTTAAAGATGAATTAAAACACAAGTAGATAATGTATTACTATTCAAAGTAAGCATACAATTGAACCCATTAAACATAATAGAATGATCAGGAAGGAGGGGGAAGAGGGGGAAGAGGGGTATTCATGGTTTCGCGAATGCAAGCAATCTGGTGGTTGCATATAAAATATTTGTCCTGTGTAGAGAAACAACAGTAAGCAAAAATAGGCAGTGATATTGTCCGTAAAAGGGAAGTCAAGGAGAATGAAGGACTTCTTGTTGATCAGGTGTGCGTGCAAAAGCCAGTTTTACATGTTTGTCTAAAAAATTTGTGACTGGGACCACAAAATTAAATGGCTCAAAAAATTGATATAGGATGCATGTATGCAGTATCTAGTCTATGGTAGTAACAAACTACATACAACCATACTTGGAAGTATAATTTGGTAAGATCTTTCCAATTTTTTGTTATTTATTGAAACGCAACTGCTAGTAGTAAATCTAATAATCTTAAATCAAATGGGTTCGTGATACAATCCTCAGATAAACTCCCTAAGAAAATATTGACAATCAAGAAAGGTACTATAGAGTGGAAGTGTGTGTTAATCTGACTCCACACCTGTATTCAGAAATCATGAACCTAGGAGCATGTGAATAGTAAATGTGTTAAATTGGCACGTTCTGAGGAACATGAAGATCTGTGTAAAGTTTGTGCAAAATCACAGGAGATAGTTGGAGTCTGTTGTATATGAAGAACAGTGTGTGACAACAGGCAAAGTTGCCCTCATATTTAACTCCCATGCCTGCCCCTGCCGGACGCCCAGTTGACCCCCCTCCAGCCCCTGGTAGCCAATGGCAGTGCAGGCTGAGCTCACAAAAATTCAAAGTTGCGGCCAGCACTGGTGACCGGCTTGGACCGGCCAAATCCGGCCTGCACCTGTCTCGGGGGCCTGCCACCCTGCGGCGTGGGCACCTGTTTGCCATTATACTAAATGGTAGAGCTGAGAAAAGTGTGAAGCCAAGTAGCAGTATAGGATAGTATAGGTTCTTACCATTTACAGGAACATTTAAGAATAGAAATGAACAGGGTTTGTGGTTTGTGTGGGAATGATAAACATTCTTGTAAAGAGAAGGGTGAAAGAAAATTTCTTTCAATATCAACCCAAAGCGGACGATAGGATGAAGAGTCTGAAATCCAATAAGCAGATTGTCTTAATATAAAGGCCTTATGGTAGTTTAAAAAATCAGGGAAGTTTACACCTCCCTCTGATTTAGGACATGTTAATTTAAAGACTGACATACAAGATTTGTTATTGCTCCAAAGTAATAAGGAAAGTATGAAATAATTTTTTTAAAGGATTTGAGTGATATAGGTAATGGTATATTTGGGATAGTATATAGAATAACGGGTACTATCATCATCTTGATAGTATCAAGGCGGCTCCACCAAGAGAGCTGTGAAAGGTGCCATCTTCTATTTAATGTGGTTAACTTATGGTTATATTTTTTTATGTTCAATGAAGTGGAAGTTTTAATAGATTGAGTGAACCATAACCAAAGGTATTTATTATGTTGTGGGCTCCACACAAAATTGGATACTAAAAAGTCATGTTTAAAAGTATATTTTAGTTAGGGGTAATATGTAACATTTATCATCATCCAATTTAAAACTGAATACAGAACCGTATGAGGTAACTTTTTTTTAAAAACATTGGGAGTGCGAATTGAGTTTGTGAGAGAAAGAACAAGACATCATCGCCATACACTCCTAGTTTAAGCTGTTGACTGTTATAGGTAAACCCATGGATATCTTGGTTCTGTCGCATTTTAGATAAAAAAGGTTCTAATGCCAAATTAAAAAAGAAAGGGTGAAAGGGGACATCCTTGTTGAACACCTCTACCCAAAGTAAAGTATGAAGGGGTGAGGCCATTTGCAAAGATGGCTGCTTGTGCAAAGATAGAAGCTTGTGGGGATGTGTAAAGAAGGGAAATCAGAGTGGTAATTGTTAGACTTGGCATCTTTTGGCGTGTTTCCCCTGACTTTTTGCTTTCTGACCTCCCGGTTTTGACTCTGTTTTTGCTGGTGTAATGATTCTGCGCACTTCCCTCACTGCTGTCCAGTGGGAAAGTGCAAGTGCTCCTGTATGAAATGTGTTATGGATTGGTGTTTCCATGATTGGCCTATTTGGTTTATGTGTCAGTCCCTTGTAAAGTGCACTGCGAGTGCCCGGGCCTATAGACCAAATGCTGTTGGTGGGCTGCAGCACTGGATTGTGCCACCCACGCAAACAGCCCGTAAAGCGTAACTCGGGCCTGCCATCGCAGAGCCTGTGCGCAGCCTGGGGCTGCCAGATCGACTTGGCAAGTGCACACACTTGCAAGTCCCTAAACCTTCCCTTTTCTACATGTTAGTCACCCCTAAGGTAGGCCCAAGGTACCCCTGTGGGCAGGGTGCGTTGTATGCGAAAGGTAGGACATGCCCTTGTGTGTGTGGCATGTCCTGATAGTGAATTACAGCCTAGTTCGTTTTTCACTATTGCAAGGCTACCTGTTCCCCCTAGGCCAGAACGGGCAGTTTTGATTATTACAGCTTATAATCCTAACTGACCCCGGGAACATGGTAGAAATTCGAGTTTAGTATGCCTGGACTCAGAATGATAAAATGCATCTTTTAGTGAAGTTGGTTTTAACATTCTGTGTTTGAAAATACCACTTTTAGAAAGTGGGTATTTTCTTGTCTAACCATCCAAGCCTGCCTCTGCGAGGTTGTGTATTCCTTGTCTGGAGTGTGAGTGACAGGGGCTGGGGGATGCCAGGAGACAGGGTGAGTCAGCGCAGGGCTGAATAGCAAGATCTACATGTAGATGGGTGGGAGGAGTTGCACCTGGGCCCTGAATAGGACAGTGCCTTCCCTCCACAATGCTGGCTCCACCTCCTGTGGTGCGTCTGATGTCCCTGGCCTACTCACTGAAAGAAGGGACGGAGACTTGTCAACAAAGTGCTCCAGAACTGGTTTGGACTAGGCAAAGGCCTCTCTGCCTTCAGAGAACAAAGGAATTTGGGATATAAATATTGGGGCCCTGACCCCATGAATTTAGATCTCGCTGGAATCAAGGAACCTGCCAAGACGAAGAGCTGGAAGAGCTGCCAGGAGGAGTACTGCCCCTTTGCTGTGTTGTTGCTTTGTTGGGTTGGCCTGCAGCTGCTGCTTCTGCCTTGGGCAGTGAAAGGAAGGAACTTTCTACAAACTTGTGCTGAGTATCTCCAAGGGCCTGGAACCGAGCTGGCCTCCTGTTAAGAAGTCTCAGGGACTACAAAGACTTCACAAGCCTCTGGGTACCGCTTCTGGAACGCTGTTTCAGTTGCCACAGAGGAAGGGAACCGCAACCGACTCCGTGAACCGAATCCATCCCTGGCCGGTGACCTGTTTGCACCGCAGACCGCATCGCCCCGCTTCGCATCGCAACCCTGGTCTCACCGTAGGCGACGTCCGACACGTCCACATCGAGCCGCTGCTTGCACCGTGACCTGTGGGCACCGCAGTTCGCATCGCATCGCTTCACTGAACCAGCCGGACCCGACCGACGCGGTCGCTGCAACTGGCTCAAGAGTCGTGACCGCATCGCATTTGGGGCACCGCTCGCACGTCTGCGACGCACCGCTCCGATTCGCACCGCTGTCCGACGCCAGCTCCCGCACTCCGGCTTGGTCGCCTGCATCGCAACCTGTCAGCACCGCATCGAGCATCGTCTCACCCTGCATCGCACGCCTTGGACTCACCGACTCCGTCTGCACGACGCTCATCGAGCCGCTGCCTGCACCGCATCGAGGACACCGCACCTTGCATCGCTCCGTCTTGCACCGCAACCGCGACTAACGCCGACCGGCTCGTACACTCCGTACCAGCCACAATGAGAAAGGTACTGTGACCGAGTCTGTTCACGACTCTGCTGGCCCGTATCGACGCGGTCGGCTGGAACTGTTAGACTCTGTGGTTTTCAGCATCGCGGTAGGCTCGGACGGAGCTACCGACTCGTACGAACTTTGTTTTGAACTATTCCTGCAAAGAAGAAGTTACCTTATCAAGCATTCGTTTTTAAAGTATAGTATTGTGGATTTTTGTCATAATTGGTCTTGTCTTAAGTATATAAAAATTGGTTATTTTTCTAAACTGGTGTGGTGTCCGTTTGTAGTGCTTACACTGTATTACTGTTGGTTATGTGCAAATGCTTTACACACTGCCTCTGAATTAAGCCTGACTGCTCGTGCCAAGCTACCACGAGGGTGAGCAGGGGTTACTTCACGAGTGTAACACCCTTACCCTGACTAGGAAGAAGGGTCCCTACTTGGACAAAGGTGCAAGCCCTTGCCAACTAGAGATCCCATTTCTAACATTGGTTGTCAGCGGTGAGGATAGGACTTGTGTTTGCACTTGACTTACAGTGATTGGTGTGCACTACTACCATATCGCAGACCATTACGTACCACATACTGGTTCTTTTTCTTTTGGCCTATTTTTGATCTTGCCAGTTTTCAACTCACTACTTTTGTCATGCCTGACACAGCTGCATCATCCGTTGCATCTCTGGAAGTTATCTTTGAGGAGGATAGGTTGGAAACCTACGCCGTAAAGGAACTACGAGCAATTTGTAAAAACCTGAAAGTCCAAATTAAAGGCCTCACACGGAAGGAGGAGCTACAGAAGGCGCTGAGGGCCTGGGTAGCAGCCAGACATGCCAGTGGGCATCCTGGTAATCTCAGTGAGGAGGTGGAGGAGCCTATTTCCAGGGTGGATATGCTTTTGGGTAGGGGGAACCCGCCAGGTCAGGCAGCAGCAGTCTGTCCCCAGAGGAGCTGGAGGACAGGCGGGAGGCAAGGCAGTTTGAGCTGCAGAAGCTCAGGCTGGAGAGTGAGCGGGAGGAGAAGAGATTGGCCATAGAGGAGAGGAAGATGCTCTTAGAGCATGAGAGAGAACTGAAGGAGCTAGAACTTAGGAGTAAGTCAGGCTCAGATGGTGGCAGCAATTCGTCCAGAAAGGCAGACAGGATTGTGCACATTCCCAAGAACGTAGGCAAGGAGTTCAAGAAGGGGGATGACATACAAAGGTGGTTTCAGGGTTATGAGGCAGCCATACACATGAATGGGGTCCCTGAGGAGAATTGGGGAGCAGGATTGTGGCCACTTTTCCCTGAAGAAGCAAGGGATGCTCTGATAGCTTTGGGTAAGGGGTATCACCTCACCTATGCTGACATGAAGGATGCCCTTCTCACAAAGTATGGTCTTACTCCTGAAAAGTACAGGGATCAGTTCAGGTCCAGTAAGAAGTCTGATGCCAACACTTGGTTGAAATGTGTGGATGTGTTCTGCAGGTCGCTGGATGGTTGGGTGAAGGGCAGTAGATTTTCAGGGGCTCTACAACTTGATTGCATGGGAGCACTTGTCTAGTCTATGTTTTGCAGATCTGCGCCAGCACCTAGTGGATAGTAAGCTAACTGACCCCAGGAAGCTTGCTATGGAAGCGGACCGCTGGGTGAGTACCAGGGTCCACAAGAAAGCTTTTGGGGAGACTCAGCCAAAGGTGGGCAGGGTCCCCAGCAGAAAAGTGGGGGGACAAGGGTAAAGCACAGGAGTTCTCTAAAGGGCCCCAAACTAGTACCCAGGGTAAAGGTTCCCAGCCCCCAGGTAAGAAAGCAGTGGTCTCTTCAGGGAAGCCTGCTGAGACCGGCCCCGCAAGTGTTATGCATGTGACCAGGTAGGTCACTTTAAGGGGACCCCAAGTGCCCAAAGGGGACACAGCCACCCACCGGTGGACAGTCCAAAGTGTTGGCTAGTGTAGCGCTTGGGGAGGAGGGGTGCCCACAGGAGGGTGGGGATCCCGCAGAAATGACCCTTGTCTCACTAGGGGACAGTGAGATGGTCCCAGGAAACCAGGTGCCCCCTAACACAAAGAAATATAGCACCTGGGTGACCATTAATGGGAACAGGGTAGAAGCTCTCAGAGATACTGGAGCCAGTGTGACCTCAGTCCGGTGTCACCTGGTGTCTGAGAAGCAAGTAGTCCCCGGGGCATTCCACCAAGTAGTTGCTGTAGACAACTCAGAGCGCCAATGTATGGTGGCGCAGGTTCCCTTTGAATGGGGGGGTCTCAGGTCCCTTGAGGGTGGTTGTGAGCCCTACCATGCCTGTAGATTGTCTGCTAGGAAACGACCTGGAGCAGTCCTTATGGAAGGAGGTTGAGCTCAGGTCTCACTTGGAAGATGCTTGGGTTGCCAGAGTGGGCATGCGTGTCTACTCGGTCAATGGCAGCCAAAAGGGTGATCAAGAGGACTTGGAGCCTGGAACAGTGGCCCAAGTCCCTGCCAAGAGAAAGGGCAGGGGCGCGGGAAACCAGCCCCCGAAGTTCCCACGGACCGGGAGGAGGCGGACCTCGAGGGGGACGCCCGGTGCCTACAGGGGAGCAGGTAGCCGAACTGGGAGACATCTCTGAGCTGACCCATTGGCAGCAAGAAGGGGGTCCCACCAGGGAGGAGTTCTGCAGGGAGCAGAACGAGTGCCCTACTCTGGAGGGTCTGCGGCGGCAGGCTGCAGACCAGGCAGCTGGTAATCAGTCCGGGTCACATCTGATCTACTGGGAGAGTGGTCTCCTATACAGTGAGCCTAAGGTTGCTGAGCCTGGGTCAGCCCGTGTGCTGGTGGTACCCCAGCGCTTCAGGACCTTCCTACTGGGTCTGGCTCATGAAGTGCCTTTGGCAGGACATTTGGGGCAGGACAAGACCTTTGACAGGCTTGTCACCCACTTCTTTTGGCCCCAAATGCGAAGGCAGTCAGATGCACACTGTAGGTCTTGCCAAACTTGCAAGGCAAGTGGTAAGAGTGGGAGGAAGGTCAAAGCTCCTCTCCAACCTTTTCCTGTTGTTGGAACACCCTTTGAAAGGGTAGGGATGGATATTGTGGGGCCACTGGATCCCAAGACAGCCATGGGCAACAGGTACATCCTGGTCTTGGTGGACCATGCCACCCGGTACCCGGAGGCAATCCCTCTCAGGACAACGACGGCGCCAGTGGTGGGCCGGGCGTTAATGGGGATCTTTTCCCGTGTGGGATTCCCCAGAGAGGTGGTTTCTGATAGGGGGACCAATTTCATATCGAAGTATATGACAACCCTGTGGAAGGAGTGTGGTGTAACCTACAAGTTCACCACTCCTTACCACCCACAAAAGTCTAAAAGCCTTTGGAATCTGTGGGAAAGCCTGGGATCTTGTGAGATCTTTTCTTGCTGACAGAAGACAAATCGTGGCACTGGGAGACTATCAGTCCAATTCTTTTGCACTGCCCTGTGGCGTCCCACAGGGGTCCTCTCTCAGCCCAACGCTTTTCAATGTTTATGTCAGTGCTTTGGCTCCTATTATAAGCGCATTTGGATTTGGACTCACCTCCTATGCGGATGATACCCAAATTGTGGTATCGTTGACACCAGGCAATGAGGCAGGCATTGAGGGACGTTTCCAGGACTGTATGCTGTCAGTGGGAAATTGGATGGCAGAGAACTGCCTAAAGCTTAACTCGGGCAAAACCGAGGTAATATTGTTCGGGAACAATGCCAACTTTTGGACACCCAAGTGGTGGCCGGACTCGATGGGCACTCTCCCCGCTCCCACAAATAAGGTAAAAACCTGGGTGTAATAGTGGACGAGAGACTTACCTTCGGGCCCCAAGTAAATGCAGTGGCATCGAAAACAATGTTTGTCATGAGAATGCTAAGGAAAATATTGCCATTCTTGCCCTTAGAAAGTAGACAAACTGTGGTCACGGCTCTCGTGATGGCGAGATTGGACTATTGTAATAGTCTTTACCTAAATGCTCAACAGAGATCCTTGAACAGGCTACAGGTGTTACAGAATGCAGCAGCTAGACTGCTCACAGGAACATCGAGATTCTCTCCGGTATCTCAAGACATTAAAAAGTTGCATTGGCTCCCAGTAAGGAGTCGAGTACGCTTTAAGGCTTTATGTATTGTTTTTAAAGCACTCCAGGGCACAGGGCCGGAGTACTTAAAACGACGACTCCAATGGTATACTCCGGAAAGAACATTACGATCAAGGGGGCCAAGCTGGTCGTAGTGCCACGTGTAAAAAGCCCAATGGGGTGGCAGAAGTTTCCTTCATTGTGCGGCAAAAGCTTGGAATGATTTGCCGTTTCATTTAAGAAACACCATGGATCTTCTGTCCTTCAGAAAGGGCTTAAAAACATGGCTCTTTTCACAATGATCCGGTCACAACGTTCTTTATTCCGCCTACGGCCCTCAGAAGATTAAGCTAGCGCCAGGACACCTCCGGGTAATCGACGCGCTTTATAAGTGTCATTAACATTAACATAACATAACACAAGGAAACGGTCTGGTGGAGAGATTCAACCAGACCTTGAAAGGCATGATCAAGGGTCTAACAGAACCCATGAGGCGTAAGTGGGACGTCCTCTTGCCATGCCTACTCTTTGCATACAGAGAGGTGCCTCAGAAGTCTCTTGGGTACAGCCCCTTTGAGCTCCTGTATGGCCACCCTGTCAGAGGACCTCTGAGTTTGGTAAAGGAAGGCTGGGAGGCAGCTCCCAGGAAAACTCCCCAGGATGTATTTAGCTACATGCTGGCCTTTAGAAACCAAACTGCCCGCTTCAGGAAACTCGCTCAGGCGAACCTAGAAGCAAGCCAGGAAGAAATGAAGAGGTGGTATGACCAGAATGCCACTCTGGTCGAATTTCAACCTGGGCAAAAAGTGTGGGTCATGGCCCCAGTGGCACCTTGTGCCTTGCAGGATAAGTGGACTGGGCCATATGAGGTAAAGGAGCGCAAAAATGACGTCACCTACCTGGTGGATTTGCAGGCTCCAAGGAACCCTTTGTGGGTCCTTCACGTGAACCGCCTCAAGCCCCACTTCGAGAGGTCCGAAGTGAGTATGCTCTTGGCGACAGATGATGGGGTGGAAGAGGAGAGTGAGCCTCTCCCTGACCTCCTGTCTACCAAGGAGCATGATGGGTCAGTAGAGGGTGTGATCCTCTCCCCTACTCTGACTCAAGAGCAGCAGGGGGACTGTCGCCAGTTGATGGGACAGTTCGCCCCACTATTCTCTCTGACCCCCGGTGTTACTCACTGGTGTACCCATGACGTGGACACTGGTGACAGCCCTCCTGTGAAGCACAAGATTTACAGGTTGACTGACCGGGTCAGAGCCAGCATCAAGGAGGAGGTCTCTAAGATGTTGGCGTTAGGGGTGATTGAGCCCTCCCACAGTCCTTGGGCCAGCCCAGTGGTCTTGGTCCCAAAGGCTGCTGCGCCCGGTGCCACTCCAGAACTCCGGTTTTGTGTGGACTACCGTGGGCTCAATGCCGTCACCAGGACTGACGCACACCCCATCCCCAGAGCTGATGAGCTCATTGATCGGTTGGGAGCTGCCCGGTTCCTCAGCACGTTTGATTTGACGTCTGGGTACTGGCAGATTGCCTTAACCGATGGGGCCAAGGAGAGATCAGCATTCTCAACCCCAGAAGGTCATTACCAATTCCAGGTGATGCCCTTTGGGTTGAAGAATGCCCCTGCCACCTTTCAGAGGTTGGTCAATCAGGTGTTGGCTGGGCTGGAGGATTTCAGTGCCGCCTACCTGGATGACATTGCTGTGTTCAGTTCCAGCTGGGAAGAACATTTACAGCACCTTGAGAAAGTGTTGCGGGCTCTGCAAGGTGCAGGCCTCACGATCAAGGCCAGTAAGTGCCAGATCGGGCAGGGTTCTGTGGTGTACTTGGGACAACAGGTAGGAAGCGGCCAGGTGGCGCCCTACAACCCAAGATTGACACCATTCTGGCTTGGGAGCCCCCAAGACCCAGACAGAGGTGAGAGCCTTCTTAGGTCTCACCGGTTACTATAGGAGATTTGTTAAGGGCTATGGCACCATCGTTGCCCCCTTAACAGAGCTGACCTCTAAGAGGCAGCCCAGGAAAGTGATCTGGACTGAGTCCTGCCAGAAAGCTTTTGATGCCCTGAAGGCAGCCATGTGCACGGCGCCCGTGCTCAAGGCACCTGACTTCTCCAAGGAATTCGTCGTGCAGACTGACGCTTCAGAGCATGGTGTGGGAGCGGTGCTCTCACAACTGAACGAAGAGGGCCTGGATCAGCCTGTAGTCTTCCTTAGCAGGAGACTACTTCCCAGGGAACAGAGGTGGAGTGCCATAGAAAGGGAAGCCTTTGCTGTGGTCTGGGCGTTGAAGAAGTTGAGACCATACCTGTTTGGGACTCACTTCCGGGTTCAGACAGACCACAGGCCCCTCAGATGGTTGATGCAAATGAGGGTGAGAATCCAAAACTGCTGAGGTGGTCCATCTCCCTACAGGGAATGGACTTTACGGTGGAACACCGTCCTGGTACAGAACACGCCAACGCAGATGGTCTGTCCAGGTTCTTCCGCTCTTAGTGAAGAGAACTCCAATGGGGTTGGGTAGTTCTCCTACTTTCATCTGGAGGGGACATGTGTTAGACTTGGCATCTTTTGGCATGTTTCCCCTGACTTTTTGCTTTCTGACCTCCCGGTTTTGACTCTGTTTTTGCTGGTGTAATGATTCTGCGCACTTCCCTCACTGCTGTCCAGTGGGAAAGTGCAAGTGCTCCTGTATAAAATGTGTTATGGATTGGTGTTTCCATGATTGGCCTATTTGGTTTATGTGTCAGTCCCTTGTAAAGTGCACTGCGAGTGCCAGGGCCTATAGACCAAATGCTGTTGGTGGGCTGCAGCACTGGATTGTGCCACCCACGCAAACAGCCCGTAAAGCGTAACTCGGGCCTGCCATCGCAGAGCCTGTGCGCAGCCTGGGGCTGCCAGTTCGACTTGGCAAGTGCACACACTTGCAAGTCCCTAAACCTTCCCTTTTCTACATGTTAGTCACCCCTAAGGTAGGCCCAAGGTACCCCTGTGGGCAGGGTGCGTTGTATACGAAAGGTAGGACATGCCCTTGTGTGTGTGGCATGTCCTGATAGTGAATTACAGCCTAGTTCGTTTTTCACTATTGCAAGGCTACCTGTTCCCCTAGGCCAGAACGGGCAGTTTTGATTATTACAGCTTATAATCCTAACTGACCCCGGGAACATGGTAGAAATTCGAGTTTAGTATGCCTGGACTCAGAATGATAAAATGCATCTTTTAGTGAAGTTGGTTTTAACATTCTGTGTTTGAAAATACCACTTTTAGAAAGTGGGTATTTTCTCTTGTCTAACCATCCAAGCCTGCCTCTGCGAGGTTGTGTATTCCTTGTCTGGAGTGTGAGTGACAGGGGCTGGGGGATGCCAGGAGACAGGGTGAGTCAGCGCAGGGCTGAATAGCAAGTCTACATGTAGATGGGTGGGAGGAGTTGCACCTGGGCCCTGAATAGGACAGTGCCTTCCCTCCACAATGCTGGCTCCACCTCCTGTGGTGCGTCTGATGTCCCTGGCCTACTCACTGAAAGAAGGGACGGAGACTTGTCAACAAAGTGCTCCAGAACTGGTTTGGACTAGGCAAAGGCCTCTCTGCCTTCAGAGAACAAAGGAATTTGGGATATAAATATTGGGGCCCTGACCCCATGAATTTAGATCTCGCTGGAATCAAGGAACCTGCCAAGACGAAGAGCTGGAAGAGCTGCCAGGAGGAGTACTGCCCCTTTGCTGTGTTGTTGCTTTGTTGGGTTGGCCTGCAGCTGCTGCTGCTGCTTCTGCCTTGGGCAGTGAAAGGAAGGAACTTTCTACAAACTTGTGCTGAGTATCTCCAAGGGCCTGGAACCGAGCTGGCCTCCTGTTAAGAAGTCTCAGGGACTACAAAGACTTCACAAGCCTCTGGGTACCGCTTCTGGAACGCTGTTTCAGTTGCCACAGAGGAAGGGAACCGCCAACCGACTCACAATCAGCGAATCCATCCCTGGCCGGTGACCTGTTTGCACCGCAGACCGCATCGCCCCGCTTCGCATTGCAACCCTGGTCTCACCGTAGGCGACGTCCGACGCCGTCCACATCGAGCCGCTGCTTGCACCGTGACCTGTGGGCACCGCAGTTTGCATCGCATCGCTTCACTGAACCAGCCGGACCCGACCGACGCGGTCGCTGCAACTGGCTCAAGAGTCGTGACCGCATCGCATTTGGGGCACCGCTCGTACGTCTGAGACGCACCGCTCCGACTCGCACCGCTGTCCGACGCCAGCTCCCACACTCCGGCTTGGTCGCCTGCATCGCAACCTGTCAGCACCGCATCGAGCATCGTCTCACCCTGCATCGCACGCCTTGGACTCACCGACTCCGTCTGCACGACGCTCATCGAGCCGCTGCCTGCACCGCATCGAGGGACACCGCACCTTGCATCGCTCCGTCTTGCACCGCAACCGCGACGAACGCCGACCGGCTCGTACACTCCGTACCAGCCACAACGAGAAAGGTACTGTGACCGAGTCTGTTCACAACTCTGCTGGCCCGTATCGACGCGGTCGGCTGGAACTGTTAGACTCTGTGGTTTTCAGTATCGCGGTAGGCTCGGACGGAGCTACCGTCTACGTACTGAACTTTGTTTTTGAACTATTCCTGCAAAGAAGAAGTTACCTTATCAAGCATTCGTTTTTAAAGTATAGTATTGTGGATTTTTGTCGTAATTGGTCTTGTCTTAAGTATATAAAAATTGGTTATTTTTCTAAACTGGTGTGGTGTCCGTTTGTAGTGCTTACACTGTATTACTGTTGGTTATGTGCAAATGCTTTACACACTGCCTCTGAATTAAGCCTGACTGCTCGTGCCAAGCTACCACGAGGGTGAGCAGGGGTTACTTCACGAGTGTAACACCCTTACCCTGACTAGGAAGAAGGGTCCCTACTTGGACAAAGGTGCAAGCCCTTGCCAACTAGAGATCCCATTTCTAACAGTAATTTTCACCCAAATCCAAACCATTTGAGGGTATGAAAGATAAAAGGCGAGTAGACTCGGTAAAAAGATTTTTCAGCATCTAGGGTGATTGCTGCTAAAGGTTCAGATAAGAGGGTGGATTTTCATAAAACATAAAAAAATAGACGAGTATTATCGGAAATGTATGTTCCCTTACCAAAGGCTGGTTGTTCTTTACCGCGGAGTCCAGGGTTAAAGGATTCTAATTGACTTCTAAAGCTTTTGAGAAAATGTTATAAGCAATGATAACAAGTGAGATGAGCATTTAATTTTTACAGTAATGACAGTCTTTGCCCTATTTTGGAATAAGACAAATAAGAGCATTTAAAAAAGAACCAGCAGACTTGTGCAAATATGAGAAAGTGGTTATGAGAGCATATCATTTAGGAAGAAGTAAATTGGAACAAGCATTTGCAATGCAATCGGTCTCGCCTTTGGGACCTTATATGTATTTAGCTATGCAGCACATTAGCCTGGGTGCTGAAACATCTGTTCTTTAACATGGAGGGAAAGTAAGCACCAAACTGCGTGACACGCCAGGTATGGGAACACATGGAGAGAAATATTTCAGCAGGAAATAGTATAGTCCAAAGCTCTGTTTTTGATATAAAATCAGGGCCTTCGGTGGTCATATCACTGAAAATACAAGATTTGAAAAAAATATTATTGTCTACGGGTGCTTGTTGAAGACAATTTCTATAGACTGGAATCTAGAGACTGCTAAAGTGATTCTGTAATTTTACTGACCTCTGCTGATCGTTTTCTATCAAGAAAGTTAAATAGAGGCAGTTGCCAGAA
This sequence comes from Calotriton arnoldi, assembly GCA_963921515.1. Taxonomy (NCBI): domain Eukaryota; kingdom Metazoa; phylum Chordata; class Amphibia; order Caudata; family Salamandridae; genus Calotriton; species Calotriton arnoldi. The sequence goes on from CAWUFW010001730.1 coordinate 690,970, forward strand.
AAATAAAAAAAATAAAGTCCCTCATCAGAAAGCAATTCTGGTATTTTACTGACCTCTACTGGTCGTTTTCTATCAAGACAGTTAAATAGAGGCAGTTTATCAAAAAAAAGTCCCTAAGCGGAAGCAGAACAAGTCCTAGAGCTGATCTCCAGAGCCCACAAAGTACATACACATATAAGTATATACTAAAGTATTTACAAGAGGTCTTGAATGCTCGACCTAAAAACGTGTGAAAAATTCAACTGTGAAACCATTCGGACCTGGAGCTTTATCGTTTTTGAGTGTGTTCAATGCAGCGTGGAGTTTTGTAAGTGTAATATCAGTTTCTAATGTTGTATGGTCAAGTTCAGTATCAAAAGGCTTTTGGATAGTGGAAAGGTATTGAATGATGTAAGAGTCAAATTGAGGATCTTCCGGCATATATAATGTCTTAAGAAATTTTACAAATTCATTTAACATTTTGAAGTCTTTATATTTTGGTATTTGTTGTTTGTCCATGATTGATTCAATTTTAAACTTATTGGTTTTAACTTTGAGATAGTTTACTAACAATTTACCAGATTTGTTTTGTCCTCCATAAAATTATGCACTAAATTTGAATAAACAAGTTGATGCATTGTTCATAGATCATTTATTAAATGGAAGTTTAATATTAATGGGTTCTGAGAAACACTCTTTTGATTTGGAAGTGTAGTAAGAGTGTTCTAGTGTTTTATTAGTGCTACAATTGCTGTAGTATGAGTACAAGATTGCTTTCTTTTTCTAGAGACATAACTAATGATAAATTCACGAGCCAAGGCCTTGAAAGCATCCCAGATGGTATGAAAAGCCATGTTGTCCATTTGGTTGAAATTTGGTTAAAATAGAAATATTCATGAAAAAAAGTAATGAAAGATGAAGTGTAGTCAATATCTAAGAGAAGTGAGTTGTTGAAACACCATTGTTTTGGTAAATTGGACTTAGGAAGAATATCTAGTTGTATGGAGCTAGGGGCACGATTGGATAATAAGATGGAGCCTATATCTGCAGAGCATAGGTTTGGGATATATTATGTGAGATAAATATGTAGTCTATTCTTCATTGGGTGTGATGAACAAGGGAGAAATATGGAAATATGTGTACTCTCTCAAAGTGGGGCTACATAGCCTCCAGGCATCTATTAGATTTCTCTTTGTGAGGGCCTGGACAAATAGTTTTTGTGATTTATATGATGTCTGTGTGTAGCCATAGAATGCCAATCAATAAATGGGTCAACAATTTGATTGCAATCACCAGCAATAAATAAAGTTGTCAGCAGGATATTGCATGAGCTGTTGGGCAAGGTTAGACCAAAATTGACAATCGGTAGTATGGGACCATAGACATTGAGGAGAGAGACTATAACTTTATAAATTATTAACTTGGTAAATAACTATCTTCTATTATCATCAGACTCTTGGGATACTAATAGAACATGAAGTGACTTATGACATAAAGTTATGACTCCATTTCTCTTGCCATTTTTCCGAGAAAAGAAAACTTAACCCACCCACCCCCTTTTCATTTTCAAAGACTAACTTCCTGTGAGATGCGACTCCTGAATGAGCACTATGTTGGCACAGAGTTTTGATAAGTGGGTCAAAACACGGTGTTGCTTAATTGGAAAATTGAAACCTCTGACATTCCAAGATACAATTCTCAAAGACATTAGAGCAATACAGAGAAAAATGTCAGACCAGACATATCATATAAGAGGTTAGAGGCAAACCATGTAACAGCAAATGTATTCAAGGGAACAATAGAAAATGTTAAAGCAAAATACAGGATGTACACAGACAATGAGTTAAAAACAGATGATAAGAAGAGTAAAGAACAGAATAAATAGGAGAGAGGTGAAATCTTTGAATGGATAAAGGAAAGAGCACTAATAAGCAAATGAAGAGAGAGTAAAACATACCTAAAAGTTCACAAAAAGTATGGGGTGGGGTGAGACCACATGGAACAGATGGTACATCAGAACTCCATGGGGAGGTTTAAGAAGGATTTCAGCACGCGAGACAGGGAACGAGTACACGCAAAATTAGAAGACAATACCTGTGGGGAAGTAACAGGTATAGGCCTAAATATTCTAAAGCACAGGAATATTATAACGTAATAACAATAAGGTTAACAGTAAAGAATTGTATTTGGGTAACTAAGACCAACAATGAGAGAAACGAATACTTGAAGTTGAAAAAGTTAGGATTTAGAGGAACCAGACGTATTCATAGTCTCTATCCTGCAGGTTTTGAGAGAGATCTTCAATCTGACGGGATCCTTGTGGGTGGCTGTCTTATTCTTGCAAGTTACTTTAAATTAGCAAGGATGAAACAAGTCAAACCAAATGCCAAGAGACCCCAAGTGCTGGTCTCATACTAAGAAAGTCTTTACGTCTATCTGCAGTATTGGCATAGTCTTGGGAAAAGTACAGAACATTACCTGACCATGAAATACGTTTCTTGAATTTAGCCACAGAGAGGACTTTAACTAGGTCAGTCTATTCCAGGAAGTAAAGGATAACTCCTCTTTGCCATTTAGAGGTGGAAGCAATAGCAGGTTGATTTCCTAATTTGTGAGCACGCTGGCTATTCAGAGAGGTCTCTTCTGGCATATTTAGTCATTTAGGAAGAAAGGACTTAAAGAACATGATAGACTCAGTACCTCCAGGCAAACTGTAAATGCATAGGTTGTTTCTCCTGTTTTTGTTTCCAAGGTCTTTGATCTGTTTCTGTAGAGAAGAAATGTGTGCCTGTAGGGTGTTCACTTTAAGGTTGGTGATCCCAAAAGATGTGATGTGCTGCTCAGCAGTGGAAAGTCTTTTTTCCATTTGAGACCCTCTGTCACTAAGGTATTATAATTTACCATTGGTTTCTTCCATTTGTGGGTGCAAAGTGTGGATCTCCTCCAGTAAATGATCCATGAATGCAGTGGGAAGAGATTTTGTAGGGGAAGGTGGATCTTTTTTAAGTCGCTTGGTGGATGCTTTCCCAGCTATAAGTGCTAGAGGAACTATAGCAAAATTTCAGGAGGAGCAGTTGCCTCTATTGTTATGTTTCATATAGAGGCCCTAATATAGGCGCGTTCATATATGCCGTATATGGTCATAATCGTATATGCCCTATTATGGTCTTATTCGTATATGCCCTATTATGGTCATAATCGTCTATGCCCTATTATGGTCATGATCTTCTATGCCCTAATATAGGCATGATCTTTCACCTACATTAGTTCCCTACAGTACACAACGAGCTCTGAGGGTTGAATGTTATCTAGTCTGTGGTTAGAACACTGCAGTGTTTTTCCTGAACACAGGCCTACAATCTACTCATAAATTATGCATGAGCATTCACCAGCTACATCTCCCGCATAATATGCATGTACAAAGTTCACCCCTGACGTCTTCCTCATGTCTAACACAGACCAATACAAACCATGCTGAGGGACGAGACACTTTAGGGTATAAATACACCACATCTTGCCACGGTAAGATAGAGGGAACCGAGACTTCCATGCTGACACACTGACCAGAGACGCTGAGGCTCCTGCATGCAGTCGCTCCAGCTGACAGCGGTCTAACACAGCCCTTGCGGGGTGTCCAACTCGAGACCAGGACGGGGTCCCACACTCTCTCTATTCAGGTATGGGTGTTCGACTAAATCCTAGAAGGATTCTTGGCTCTTAGGCTTTTAGACCTACACATATGCTAGGTACACTCAGGTACATCTAGTTATGCATCGTAGGAGTACGCACATTTTCATAATGCTTTTTATATTCATGTATGTATTCATGATTATTGCAATATGGCAGAACTGTTCTACCCCTTCACTTTTATCGTACTGCTGATAATATATCTCTGCTATTTTATGCTGGTTACTGCAGCACATATATTTTACACTAGAATAACAACTGTTCAATAAATACTTATTGGAAACGCCCAGACTGTTTATTCTGTGTAACTCTCTGGAGACAAACCGAATAAGTAAGCACGAGTGACTGAGCGAAAGGTAGTACATTGTTTCCACGATTCGGAGGAATTAGGGTTGTCGTGATCTAAGGTTGCCAGAAACTAATCTCTCCCCGATAAGAGGAGATTCTAGTGGCACTGTGAGCTAGCTAATGCAAATCCGGCTAACATATGTGGTGGGGGTGCACAGAGTCTGTCTAACACCAAGCCCACAGTATATGTTATCCAAATGCGCAGGTCCTGCAGGGGCACTATAGGAACTACACAACATGGCGCCCAACGTTGGACCTAAAACCTTATCATAGTTTCTTTGAAACAGTAGTCTGTGTTCTATACACAATGACTACCGTGGTCATAGATCCACTACAAATGCCACTTCCCCTTCAGACGACGAGGAAGATCCTGAGGATGCAATACAGATTGCACCTAAATTCCAAAGGACAGTCACCCTAAGACTATTAGAAAATGGTTCACAAGCTAGGGGTGGCATTGTAGTTTTCGTGATTGAGGCACACGAATCAAACAAAACAGAGGTATTCTATTCATGGGTTACACTCCCAGCAGCAAATGCAATAACAAAGACATTTCACTACTATATAGAAGGAGATGCACCACGGGAATATTGTCCATTTGAGGACATAGAGATTCCACTCACTTACCAGGAACATTATTACTGGTTTAATGGCGCCCTACCCCACGTACGAGAAAGAGTAAGATTAGGCCCGCTTGGAGGAGACAGGGCCACATGGCCAATACTAGCGGCTTACACACCGCACCCTGACATTGGCACAATGACACAGCCAGAAATACTGATACAACACAGAGATTTAATTAAAATCTACAGAAACCTGACACAATTCGTCATGAGGACTTTAACAATCCAACCTGCACCAGGTGCAGCAAATAGTACTCCAGCTCAGGGTACATGAAATAAAATTACTCCTCAAACATTACACGCGGTAATGGGCAAAATGCCCGCAAAACGCGAACAAATACCATTCTGGATAGCTCAGAAAATAACTCAGCTTGAGGCGGTATTTCCGAATACTACCACCTGTGATAAACACAGAATACTAACAATCTGCTTGCCCATGGGGATCACACCACAAGTAGAGAACTGCACCTCTTGGGGTTCAGTCTTTGCTGCCATATATACCAGAACACATGGTATCCCGTCATTAGCAGTAGTACCTGACGTATTGAGACAGATACAAAATGAGTACGGAGCAGAGCCTGCCCTAAACTTAGGGATGAAGTTACTAAACAACTTTGATCAGGTATCAGCCATAATACTAGCTAACATTAAGGGGGAAGTGGCTTCAGTGGCGATCTGCCTACGCCTAAGGGAGTTCAGTCCAATAGATCAACAACACGAACTACCCAAAATAATTGAAACTGCATATGCAAAACTAGGCAGAGACAGTCTAGGTGGGAAAGCATTAAAACCACAACTGGTGGGCAGTCCTGAAAAGGACACTACAAAGCAGACACCTACTTCTTCTAAAAAGAAGTGGGAAAATAAAAAACAACAAAAGTCTAAAGACAACAGATCTCAATCCCGAGGCAGATCTCCTCAACAGGAGCCCTCTGAAAGGAGGTATAACCTCAGGAATAGGGATACTATTAGGAAACCTGACAGGTATCAGGATACTGATACACGTTCCTCTCGTTCCTTTCAGGGTTCATCAAAAAACTCCGAGAGGGAAGGACGGTCAGAACACAGACAAGCGGAGCGTACAAAGTCCAGAGACACGCAATGCGCTGCGGACTACGCACCTAAAGAAGAAGATAAACAAAACAAAAACCTCAGTTCAAGAATAAGAAGGTAGCAGGTCTCAAGATCAGACATGCCCAGAATTCTGAGGACACAGCTTCTGAACGGGGAGTGGGCCCTGACGATGCTAGACAGCGTTGCAGAAGTAACAATAGCTCGCCAGAACCTGAAGGAATTTCTGGTGACAGCGGAGTTGAGTGAGTATATCACGGTGGAAACACCTGATACTCGGGTAAGTGTCCCACATAAGTTACATGAGATAACACTCCGGATGGAGGGGACAAGCCCAGGAAAATTAAAGGTCTATTTTGGAAAAATCTGTCATCTGGATATGACATCCTATTAGCAGCGGAAGGCTGGCCGCCAGCATTCGTCATGGAGTGCCCTAAGGGAGAAAAGGTAATTTTTCCAGCATTTTCCGACCTCGTTCCCATACATTTAAAACATGCAAATGCGCAGGAGTGGGCGGTTGCCCTAGCTCCAGCATTGTACAAAAATCATGTTGGTTGGGATGAGGATTCAACCCACCACGTGATCCCGTTAAAAGTTTCCCCAAATGCCCAAAGGCAATACCCTATAAAGCAGGAAGCTAAAAAACAAATCAGGGAGATCCTAGATCAACTTGAATACCAGGGGGTGATTGAAAATTGCTCTTCACCTATGAACAATGTTTTGTTCCCCGTAGCCAAACCTGACAACACATATCGTCTAGTTTTAGATTACAGACATTTAAACACCTGCACAAAGACATTTGCAGTTCAAAATGCACACAGTGCCGCATTAATGAATAACATTGTGCGACAAAAATACAAAATAACACTTGATATCTCAAATGGATTTTTCTGCCAAAATATAGCGCCTGAAAGCAGGTATCTGACCGCATTCTCAGCGCTAGGGTCACAAAGGCAATTTTGTCGACTCCCCCAAGGGTATAAGAATAGCCCGGGGTTGTTTTCAGCAAGGGTAACAGAGTTACTCCAAAATTTGGATGAAGAAGCATTGTCCTATGTAGATGATATTTATCTGACGGACGATGACTTACCGAGGCATTTGACCAGGGTAAGCACCATTATTATGGGATTCGCCTCTGAGGGCTATAAATGTAATTTTAAAAAATCAAAAAATGCCCATCTCAATGTCCTATTTTTATGGTATGAGCTGTCAAGTGAAGGAAAAAGCCTAGCAGCTAACTTTTTAGAAAAGTGTGCGCTGCTCCAACCTCCAAAATCATTAAAGAATTTACAATCAATTCTGGGATTCCTAAATTTTGGTCGAACATACATTTTGGATTACGCAAAAAGAGTAAAACCTTTCTACGACTTAATAAAACCTGATTTTTCAGTCAGACAATGGACACAGGAACATACAAATATCCTGCGTTCCCTACAGGAAGACATGATAGCTTCTAAACATTTACAAACACGCGTAAACATACGCAACTTAGTGATCCGAGTAATAGCGGGTCAATGCGGGTACACTTATTAAACTTTCAATGAAGGCGAAACGGTACCAATCGCATACAAATCACACCTGTACACAAACGCAGAGATGCGTTTTACTTCAACAGAAAAAATCCTGACAGCAGTGCAGACCGCTGTAGCAAGAGAAAGAGCTCTGGCTCAGGGAAAATGCATAATAGTCGTGACCCCAGTACCAGCCTTAGAGGCTGTTACAAAGGCTAGCATTCCAAATGGGAAAGCCTTACATCCCAGATGGATACAATGGGCTAATTCTCTTACTGCAACGGATGTTAAATACAGATTTGATCCAAGTTTAAAAACACAAGCATTTCTGCAATACGAACAAGAATATCCTCTTCCAAATGAGATTTTGCCTCTAGATCAGTATGAATACATTATTTACACTGACGGATCTGCTCAACCAGCCATAGGGAGTAAGCAAACTTACAGCTCGGCATGTGCAATCGTTAAAGGTCGCATGCGCGATGGAAAGTTCCATCCAAGTTGCACTAAAACGCAATCTCTAAGAGACTGCACGGCTCAGTTAGCAGAGTTAAAAGCACTAATACTGGCACTAGTAAATACGGAACACGAATTCCCCACACTAATTGTGTGTGATTCCTTTTACTGTGTACAGTCTTACAATGAATATTTACATAATTGGGAACAAAACGGGTTTAAAGACGCAAAAGGTTGCACAATTAAGCATAAAATGCTATGGGAACAGGTAGTGGAGTTGAGAAACGAACTACCGAGGGCTCACGTGATACATACACTGAGTCATCACCGTGATGGCGTTCACGTTGAAGGGAATTCATTGGCTGATGAAGCCGCAAAGGGGGCTGTACGTACAGCGTCCGTAGCTGCAGTTACTAGTTCAAAAACGAGAATAGACGGCGAGATTTTGGTAGCTGTCAATGCTTTGCGCAAAGGCAGCACAGCAGTACCTAAGAAATTTCCACTCAAGTACTCCCACAAGTTAGATGCACAAAACATTCCATATGCTCAGATTCCTGGAGTGGGGGATAGAGTAATACCAAATATGGATCGTAGGCAAGGCTTAATTCTAGCAGCACACGAGGGTTTGGGGTCTGCGCATACAGGCGTTACAGCGACTATTTCATTACTGAAACAGCTCTACTGGTGGCCAGGGTTAACAAAGCAGACCAAAGATTATGTCTTAAAGTGCGACATCTGCCAGCAGATGAAGGGCTCCACCGTAACACGCCCAGCGCAGACACCATTGTTAAAATCAGACAAACCTCTCGCATGTGTATATTTGGAGCACTGCGGGACCCTACAATCTGATGGGGCCAAGAAATATATCATGGTTGCAGTGGATTCCTGCTCTAGATTCCTATGGGCTTGGCCTCAGCGTTGTGCTGACGCTCAAACTGTTATAAAAGATTTGCGAGTCTTTATCGGCACATACGCAGTTGGCACGTTACATTCTGACCGTGGCCCGGCGTTTAGCTCTCGGGCTTACAAAGAGGCCATGGAAGGAATGGGCGTAGCATTGCGGTACTCCTCTCCGTACCATCCTGAGGTAAATTCTGTTGTGGAGAGGAAAAACCGGGACTTAAAGCAATCTTTAACAGCTAGGGTATTAGGCAAGGGCGGTAGATGGGTCGATCACCTTTATGGGGTCCAACGAGCAATAAACAATCAGCCAAGAAGCTCTCTAGGGGTGTCACTCCTTACGAGGTCCTATTTGGGACAAGAATGTGGGTACCTGATCTTTATTGTGAAGGCACAGTGGCGGATGAGAAACCATTTGATATCCATGATTGTTTGGCTGTTTTACAGGATCTAAATGAATCCAGGACACAACAAAGCAACGTCCACTTAAAACAGACCGCCACTGAGGAAGTCAAGGCAGTAACGGCAAGACCTGTCTGGATCCCAAAAGTCGGGGATCTGGTCAGAGAAAAGATTGCAGACAAGAAAGAATTTGGGCCATCCTACAGAAAGCCTGTACCGGTCCTAGCAATCCAAGGCACAAGAACTGTACTTCTGCCGCCTCTTGCCAGGAAAAAGGAGAGAAGATTTGTCTCAATTGACTTAATCAAACCACACTATGTGGCCGATACTAAACAGTAGACCACATGGACTCCACAGTAGCAGACGTCATCCTCTCGCTACAATCCAAGAAGTCCAAACAGAAAGACTCATCACGTTTGAAGAGCCACCTGTACAGAATGAAGGACTAAGCAACAATGCTATGGAACTCGTTCCACTTCAACAAGAAGAAAATCAACTTAACAACCAAGTTGCAATCAGACCGACTGCAGACGTCTACGTCAACATGCCTCGTCAAGAGCAAAATCCAATTTCAACAAATCCCGATGCAATTCCAACAATTGATCGAACTGCTTCTGGCTATTTCATGAACTTTGATACGTTTTCACTGGATCCAAGTGAGCCGGAAATGACGGCAGCCAAAAAATCACTCAAACAGAAACTCACTGACTTTTTGAACTTTTTTAGAAAGACTTACCTGGTGTCACCTTGGATAGAACTATGGTATATCACTGGGATTCTATTTTTCCTTTTCTGGCTAGGTTTAATTATAACTTTTAATATGCTTATTAATGGATGATATCTCCAGCAGAGCTCTACAGCCCAAAGAGTCAATTTGATTTTAAAACCACACCAGTCTTCACATCGTGAACCAAGAGACTTGTCTTCAGTGAACATCACAGCAGTTCCTATACCGGACGGTATAGTATGGGAGAAGATTGATTTTGATATATTCGGTCCGACTGAACTTTTAAAGCTTAAACATGTATTTAAAATTTCTTTAAGTGATATCATTACCTCCAGTACTTTGTCTGATGATTGGGACACTGAAACTGTTAACAATATGATGTCTGATTTAGAAAAAACAGCAGCATTTCCGAAAAATGAAATGTTAGAAGGTACTTCAGACTATGATACATTGTACTGTTACCAACATTATGGTCATCATTTCTTGCACAAATCTATAACACCTAGAAATGTATTTGAATACCACCAGTGGGAACACTGCCCAACACCTCCAAAAGGTAGTTCGCAAACTTTTGCACAGAAATTCACAAACTTTTCAGGGTTTAATACGTCTGACCCGAAGTCATTTTATTACAAAGTGGCAACAACATCAGCACAGAAAATTATGTTGACTAACTACCAAACAGATTTATTCTGCTTCCTTTATGGCCCAGTTGTCTACACAGGGTTTCGACCTAAGGAAGGACACTATAGATTTAAAATCGATCTGGGGTTCTAGGGACTGACAAGTCCAGGGAACAGAAGCGCTTTTTAGAGCATGCCTCATTCCACAGCAGATAATATTTCTAAATGACACTGTGCAACAGACATCCTGTCTTGGACTAGCCAAGAACAAGGAAATGAACACACCGGGGTTTCCAGCACCATCACAGATGGGTGGGGGACAGAATTCAACTACAAATGGGGTAGGATTAGATGACATTCTCCAGTACAACAGGTCAGATCCCAATTGGACAGAATGGCTGATTTGGCCCATTGACACAAACACATGTCAACAGAGATTCCTAGGTATAACCGAGGGGTTTAGTATCAGTAGGCCAGATACAAGCTATGTACAAAGACAACACCCAGGGGTAGTGACATCCTACAGTGTTGGGAAGTTGTGCCTTGATTGGCTAGAAACCTCAACACTCACAGAAGTAAAACATCATTTGACCTTACTCACACCTGATGTGGACCTTAGGGATTTCTTGTCAGGCCCAAAGAAAACACGTCAGAAACATTTCATATATGCTGGCATTTATGCCTATTATAATGAAAACTGGAAAATATCCCAACAGGAGGCCGCAGAAAGGATACAGGAAATAGACCGTATTAACTTAGAGAAGGCATTAGCTGTAGTGGATAATGGGTTAACAACTTTGACCTCCAGGATTTACTCCTTAGGCAACATTGTGTCTTCGGCAATCGACATATTAGAACATGATCTGGCCTTGTTACAACACGGGCAATCCCAATTACGTTCTATTATGATGTTAAGCTGGACGCTGCAATCTTTGCGTGCAGGCTATGTGCCTTGGCGTTTTATAAACACCACGTCTCTGTTTTCAGAATACAATCTAACTGATAGACAGAAATGGCACAAAGGGGTGCCAAATATACAATGCTGCGTATTGAGAAACTGGAAAGGTTACCATTCACTGTAGCCGAAATACCATCAACTGAATAGCTAATTCATGGCCAAATCACTCTGCCGGTCACTACGTTTCAGTTTCAATATTGCCTTGAGCAAAGGCAGGCAGGCAAATATGAAAGAATGGGTAAGGGTTACATTAAGGAAACTTGGGAGTTACCCTATAGATATCGATGCCGGAATGGGGATCAAGAAGTGTATCTGAGTGGTACAAACTGCAAGAACGCTTTAAGCAGTTCTCTCATGTGTCATGTAGTGGTATGTAGTGTAGTGCATGTAGTGGTTCGGTAGCGAATCTATCTTGTCACATGTCAGGGACCCCAGTGGCCATGATCACGCCGGTTTTCCAGCTGCTCTCGAATGGGAGTTACTTGATGCTAAATGATCAGGGTTGCTGTGGGATGCTTCCGGGCGTCGCCTATCTGGTCACTGTTAACTCCAGGGTTACTTGCTGTATGCAAGTATTGTTTCCGCCACTGAACACAGTCAGGGAGGCGCCGTTATGGCCTTCATTGAATGTTTCCTTCATACAATTTGATACTTTGAGCAGACTGAAAGCCATGCTTTTACAGCAACCCGTGCCCTTAACCTCCGCTCGAGAAATCTTTGAACTTCAAGTTGCAAGGACCTCGACTGAGATACAAGCGCTTATACGTACGAACTGCCCCTTTCATTTCGCAGAAATGGTGGGTCGTATCTTTAACATGTCTGATACGAGCGGTATTGTACACCTATTTAAGACCATAGGGTCAGGACTATTAAGCACCTTTCAGACAGTCCTCGGGGTAATCCCAAATTTTATACACTCCGTACTGGGAAGCGTGTTTGGAGGTATCTCGCTTATCCTGTTCCTAATTGCAGGAGTCCTGATTGTAATCTTACTGCTACGCAATGGATGTTCCAATTTCCGAGCAAATGGCGAACGTACTCATGGAGCGGAAGTACCGTGAACGTATGGTACAGCTTCGGGGAATACCTTGCCTAAGAGAACTGAATGCCTCTTGGTTTCTATCGTTTAGACCAGTCTGGCTGGACTGCATCTTACCTGTTCTTCGATGCCTGTTTTGCGGAGAAGAATGCACGTTGGATCTCTGTCTAACGTTTCCATCAGATCCGCCTCTGGACATGGATGCTATGCTGGACCCCCTAAAGGCCCATGCTCTGCGTTGCACCCAGCGTCTTCCAATTCTGATGAACGCATTCCTTGAGAATCCACAGGTGCCGTTTGCTCCTGCTGGGTTAGATGGCTCCTCCACAGGCACTCAGGTAACTACTGCCGCAGCACCGACTGTTGGCAGTGCTGAATTCCGTCTATGTGCGATTGACGTTCTCTGTGAGGCGTTGGATTTGTCGTCTGCAGTAGCTAACACCGATAATGCTGTATCTCCCAGCCAGGACACTTAATCTTGAATTGGCTCATCGCGTCCTGGGAAAGAATTCGGCTTCTCCACTTTGTTTCATAAATAAACGAACTAAATTTGGAACATTTCCTAAATTGACACTTTCACTTGAGAAAGAGTGGCCTTCTTCTGCTTGTACTAATGCAACTTTTATAAGTGAGACAGAATTGACTTTTTCAAGTGGCAACAAAAGAATAGCTGAATTTTAACATTGTTAATCATTTTTAAATGTCTTTTTAAAACCATGTTTTTAGCTGTTTTTAAGAGAATTTTTAAATTGTCCAAATTTTAAGTATGGTCATCGTCATCCAATTCGAAAGTGGAGTGGGTGTTATGTTTCATATAGAGGCCCTAATATAGGCGCGTTCATATATGCTGTATATGGTCATAATCGTATATGCCCTATTATGGTCTTATTCGTATATGCCCTATTATGGTCATAATCGTCTATGCCCTATTATGTTCATGATCTTCTTTGCCCTAATATAGGCATGATCTTTCACCTACATAAGTTAAACTTAAGACCAAAACTTAAGTTTAACTGAGACAAAATCTAACTTTAGTACTCTTAAATGCCTTCGGTGAATACCGAAAGTCGTAAAGTTAGGATTTTGTCTCAGATTACTTTTGTGAATCTGGCCCAATGAGAGGATATTCTAACTGTAGGAAAGAAACTTTTGTGCTAATACTCAAAGCTAAAGCAATTAGGTCAGCATTCTAGAAATAATGCAAGACAAAATACATTTTGTGAGGCCTACCATTAGAAAGATATTAATACAGTTTTGAGGCCTACATGGAAAACCACAAAATCAGCATTTCTAAGGAAAACGTGCTAACATTAAACATTTGAAAGAATGTAAACGCATATGAGAATAATATAATAACACTTGTTCTCATTATTTCATAGGCACAATCTAATATTCATTAATAAACAAGCAACTTCTCTTTGCAGATTCAAATTTACATTGTTGAGAAAACATAGCAGGATACATTTTCTTTAAAGAAATCCTTTCAAATCATTTTTTGCTAAAAACCACGGAATGCATTATTACTTTTCACATTATTATCATAACACATTAGTGAATTCTCTCTCTCTGTCGTGTATGTCTCAGTTTCACTACTTTGTAACGATTCTGCATGCTTTTACAATGCAGTTTTAATTCTCTCATGTTTCTCACAAGACACAATATTAGTCATGTTTCTTAAGTACGTATTATTATTTTCACTCAATGAGCAGGATTTGACCAAGCAAAACTATTCTTAAATAAACATGCTCCATCAGTATGCCACACTATATATTTCCAGACAGCATGCCACACTGTTACATCAGACCAGGCCACAACTAATCACACAACCTAGCTTATATGATTTAGAGTCTCAAATACCACATTACCTTCAAAAACAGTGCATCCAATTGCACCATGCCATTCAGTGCCTTGTCTATCAATACCGCAGCACACCACGCTACATCAAATTAGTCAATACGAACCTACATCTAAACACTCTATACCTCATTTTGCTTAGTGTGATAGAAGGCTTAAATGGCATGACTACATGTCAATGTGCTATCTTAGAGATCTCTGGACTGGGGAATACAGTCCTCTACCAGATTACAGTGGAAGACATATTTTAACACCATACTTCATGATTGAGTGTTCGATCAATAAACATGTAGTCGCTAAGGTAGACATTACACCCCTACAATAAAGCCAACGACATGCCACGCATCTCCCCTTTGGCATACTCTCAGAAATTAAGGGTAGATCACAAGATTAGACTTACATAAATCATTTGTGGAAATAGCCCACATCCTGAAGTCAAAAGCAAGAAGGAATGCGAGCGTATAAAAAATGAGAACTATAATACCCAACTAGCGCTTAAGGGTCAAATAATTCAAGCATGGAAATATTTGTTAGTCTAATAGCGAAAAAGCAGTCTCAGGATCAGTAGTAGAACTTAATCTAAGGCTATGAGCATATAGCAATGAGTTAAAACTGGCACCAATCCAGAATCAAACAAAACTATCATAAGAGATACAAAGTACTACCAGCACCAAGGGCGTTGGACATGATGGACGACCATTGTTTATTATAAAACAAATAACGTGCCTAAAACAGCCATTCGCAGCACCCCCATCTCTGCTAAGGCAATAAGAAATGAAAATGTCGGGAAATGTTGTATGTTTTTCTTTTCATTAAGCAAACTAATACGTTTAGCAGCTCCTCAACGCAATTTATTTTCCCAGTAAATCAGATTCTTTGTGGTCTTCATGCATGTTCATAAACATCTGCGATTCAATAAGAAGCCTGTTCTGTTCGCCAATGATGGATGGTATTGCTAGCTGTGCTAAGGTGCTTTTAGCTGCAGGGAAATCATGCATAGTGGTCCAGCCACATAGTATCTACACATCCGAGCTGTTCTAGA
Organism: Calotriton arnoldi; assembly: GCA_963921515.1. NCBI lineage: Eukaryota > Metazoa > Chordata > Amphibia > Caudata > Salamandridae > Calotriton > Calotriton arnoldi. The sequence continues at coordinate 706,190 of CAWUFW010001730.1, forward strand.
TTTTCAGCCTCATAGAGCCAACAGACCTCGTTTGAGCGGCCATCTTAAGTGGTAATAATCCTAGTGGCACCGATAAATGCCTTATGACGTGTATGAACGTGTGACGGGCCTCACTAAAGATGACAAACAGGGATCTGGAAAACGCAGACATAGTTTTATTAATCAAATTATATGATCATCACTTTGATGTAGTCGTCTTCCAAAATAAGTTATTATATTTTATCTTATTACAGTAAAACATCTTTTGATCATTGCATCCATTAAGCACTAAAAAAATTCTTGATAAAAACAAATCACACTTTGCTAAGCATTCTGTAGTATCTTGTACATTTTCACTGTGCACATTACTGTTCTTTACTGTGTTGTGTTTCCCTTTAATGCTGTATGGTTCTACTGTTCTAGAATGTATGGTCACTTAGCAATTGTGGTTTTCAGCCACTCTGTCTTGTTGGAGCTGTTGATGGAGCCAGTCCTGCCTGACTCCACTGTCAATGTAGCCAATAAATAACTAGCTTAAAACTCTTTCTGTGTACCTGGTTACTACAAAATATTAGCGACGATCTTTGGCTACATGGGTGAACCTACGCCTAGTTCTACTCTGATGTGAAGACTGCCATCTATTTTCAACTCGGTGAGCCACAACTCTGATCACTGCTGGACTTCTATACTACCTCAATGCTGGACTACTGCCCTTTGAGGTAGGATCACGCCTTTTTGTGCCGCTTTTTCGCTTCTGGGACACGTCAAACCTTTATTTTAACGGTCACTCAGCGCGCTTACTACAAACAGTTGCTCTTTACCTTCGATTCCACCCTGCCGTTCTAAGTTGTCCCACGCAACCCACTCGCACCATCATTGTTTTCCCTTGCCTTGCACCAGCGTCTTGCATCCAGCGTTCCTTCTTGCCACTGACATCTGCGCTTCGAGAGCATTCTGCGTCTTTACCACGTCACGTCACACCGCATGTCAACATCGCAGCCATTTTTAAGGGTTGGTAAGCCTTTCTGCCTGTTTTCACGTCAACGTCGTGGCCATTTTACAACATTGGGAAGATTTTCATCTGCTCGAATGGATTTCACGTTTTTCTAACTGTGTTTTTGGGCGGCAATTTCGCATTGTTGGGAAGTTTCCTATCTACCAAATTGGTTTTCATGCATTTCTGAACAGCGCTTCGTTTCGCTGCAACGGATCTACAATTGTGTGTGTCTACCGAAGTATTCGGGGTGATGCGCACACCATTTCACATTATTTTCAAGTTCAAGTATTTCTGAACAGCGTTTTCATTTCGCTGCAACGGTTCTACAATTGTGTGTTTACCGATATCTACGGTGATGCACACACCATGTCACATTACTTCTAAGCCTCTATAAATTTCTCCGCTTCACAACTTCGAGTGTTTGTTTATTCCTTGTGCATCCACGGTGATGCACACACCAATCTTCTTTACTTTGTGTAAACAGCTTTTCTTCAACTGCTACGTTATGTTACACCTTTTGTTCTCACAGTAATATTCTCTGTACCACCTCTTTACTCTTGAAGGTCTACAGTGAGGTGCACACCTCTTTGCTTATTGATACATCAATTTTGAGTATTCACAGTTATTTTTTTAGGTATGTGCACCATGCAATCTGTCAACCCTCCATCCGCCTTTCTGGACTCTCCCAGTGAACCTTCAGTCAGGTGGGCAATCTGGCACGATGCATTTGAAACCTACTTGGGTGCCATCGGTGCTTTTAGATTTAGTGTAGAGAGGAAAAAGTGTCTTCTTCTCCACTCCCTAGGATTTGAAGGAAGGTCCATTTACAGGCATTTACCACCTTTGTCTCAAGAACAATTGGAGGGTATTGATGAATACCGTGAAACTGTCATTAAATTAAAATCCAGCTTTGATAAGCAACCCAGCCTTATGGTTTTGAGGCATAAATTCTTCAAATGGAAACAAATAGAAGGAGAAGATGTGGACTTGTATATTTCTGCTTTACGAAGACTTGCTGCTGATTGCAAATTTGAAAATTTTACGGAGCAGCTTATTAGGGACCAATTTGTTTGCCAGTGCAAAGATAAGGCCATCAGGCAGAAATTATTGAGCTTAGGTGATCCATCCTTGAATGAGACCATCAAAATTGCCAAAAGCATAGAAATATCCATGGTCTCGTTGAAGGAATTGGATGACAAGTCCAGTGATTCTGTTAACGTTGTTAATGTCAACAATGCTGTCAAACATCGAGTTAAGTCTTCTCAAAGCATTGCCAGTCCCTCTTCCAAGCTTAAACCTGATATTGTTAACTCCAACAAAGTTAATGGCAATAATATCTGTCTCAGATGTGGTAACCCTCCACATCTCAAGGGATCCCATTGTCCTGCCATTAATGTCATGTGTAACTATTGCAAGAAGATAGGTCATTTTGCAAAAGTATGCCTTAAGAAAAGAGGCTTCAAGAAACCCAATGTCTGTGCAGTCGAATCTGATGATGATTCTGATCCTGAAGTCATCTCTGTAGTCAGAAGTACAGATGATGTTAATGTTAATTCTAAGTTTGTTGTTGGTCAAAATGTTGTTGATGGCGATCCATCCTCAAGTATTGATCCCATTGTGGACATTGATATGGGTTGTCACACTGTTAAATTGCTGGTGGATTCTGGGACAAAGATTACGATGATCACTCAGAAACATTTTGAAGAAACATGGAAAGATTCTCAACCTCTTTCTCCACCTGATTGTTCTCCTGTTTCATACGAAGGGCGAAAAATCGATTTGATGGATTTCTTGGAGGAGAAGATGAAATTCAAAGAGAGGAGAATCAGAAGGAAGGTATATGTTGCTGTAAAGGGCCTCAACATTTTGGGGTGGTTTCACTAAGGCCTGTTCGGCATGATACTTAAACCAGGGGCTGAAGAACAGGTGTTGGTAGTCAGCAATGAAGATGAAGGACATGTTTGGAAAAATAAATATCCTGAAGTTTTTGGTACTGATTTAGGTAGAATTAAAGGATTTAAGCATAGGATTATTGTTAAAGATGGTGCTCTTCCCATTAAGCACAAGCTCAGAGGGGTACCGTTCAGTGTTAGAGAAGATTTGGAAAAGCAGTTAAAGAGCCTCTGTGCTAAAGGGATCATTGAGCCCACAGACTCTTCCTTATGGCTTTCTCCCTTAGTTGTAGCCAGAAAAAGGGGAGGGGAGCTTTGAGTATGTGTGGATTTGAGATCTCAGAACAAAGAGATTTGGGTGGATTCCCATCCTCTACCCAAAATTAGCGATTTGTTTTCTTCCACCAAGGGAGCTTGTTTCTTCACGAAACTTGATTTAGCCAGTGCTTACCACCAGGTGGAACTGGATCTTGAATCCTGTCATTTACTTGCCTTTGTTTCACCCCTTGGAACTTTTCGCTACTGCCGCATGCCTTTTGAGCTTGCGTCAGCAGCCTCTGTTTTTCAGAGGATCATGAGTAATATTCTTAAGGATGTTGACGCGGTCTTAGTCTTTCGGGACGATGTTCTTATTTTTGGTAAGGATGTCTCTTCTCATGACGCTGTCCTTTAAAAAATGTGGTGTTGTATTAAAGAAAGAAAAATGCCAATTTCTGTGTTCCAAAGTTGAGTATTTGGGACATGTGATTTCTCAAGATGGTGTCAGTCCTAGATCTGGGTTGTTGCAAGCCATTGTTGATGCTCCTGAACCAGTAGACAAGTCTGGTGTGAAGTCGTTGTTGGGGTTATGTGAGTACCATTCCAGGTTCATTCCCAATTTTGCATCCATTGTGCATCCCGTTAGTAATCTTTTAAAGAAAGGTGTGAAATTCGAATGGTGCAGTGAGTGTGTTACAGCCCTCAGTTTTGTTAAGTCTGCTTTGAAGAATGGCTCTGCCCTCAAGCCTTTTGACCCCAGTCTACTGTGCTGTGTCACAGTTGATGCCAGCCAGGTGGGTCTTGGAGCCACTTTGACTCAGTCGGATCGTGACTGTGAGAACACTGTAGGTTTTACCTCCAGGGTACTGAGAACTCCTGAGCTCCAATATTTTGTCATCGAAAAGGAACTTTTGGCCTGCAATTGGGCTATTGCGAAATGTCGCCCATATATCTGGGGTGAGTTCTCCAGTGAGGATTGTGATGACTGTTTGGTTGCTGTACTTGACTTACCGTGTTTGGATCTTTGTTCTGAGACTGAGTGGGTCCAAGCTTTGGAGTCTGATTGTGTGCTGCAGGAGGTCTGTACTTTTGTGAAGAATGGTTGGCCCAGGGAAAAGGTCCTTTCATCTCCACTTCAACCTTTCTGGAAGGTAGAAAGTGAGATTTCTCTTGAAGATGGTTTGCTTCTCAGAGCTGATAGGCTTGTTCCTCTGCATGTTTTCCGCAAAACCATTGTTCAAAGAGCCCATGAGGGGCATCTTGGTTCCACCCTCACCATGCGTCGCATCCGGGACACGTATTGGTGGCCGGGAATGAATGGTGAGATTGATGATGCTGTTTCTGATTGCTGTGTGTGTGGTACTGCAGACAAGAGTTTGAAGGTATCTTTTCCTCCTTTGATGCCAATTGAATGCCCACAAGGCCCTTGGTTGAAGCTGGGCATTGATCTCATGGGGCCCTATGACGTTCTTCCAGGTGGATTCCGCTTCATTTTGGAACTCATGGATTATGCCTCAAAATGGCCAGAGGTTAAGATGGTGAAGGACGCCAATACCAAGAGTGTTGTAGAGTTTTTAAGGGAGGTGTGGCTGAGAGAAGGTTTTCCGGAGGTTTTAGTCTCTGATAATGGGAAACAGTTCATCAGCACAGAATTTGAGTCATTTCTTCTTGAGTCCGGTGTAAAACATCAAAAAAGTTTCTTATATCACCCTCAGACCAATGGTCTTGTTGAAAGGAGGAATCGGGTTGTGGGGGAGTGTGTTAAATGGGCTAGAGCAGGGAACCTTGATGTTCAGAGAGCGTTGGACAGTATGGTCTGGTTTTATAGGACAACGCCTCACTCCTCCACGAAGATTTCACCTTTCGAGCTTGTGAGGGGAAGGAAGCCAAACACCAGTTTCAGACCTGGATGGATGGGTAAATGGGTCAGATCTGAATCTTATGTTTCTCAGCTAATGTCCATTGCTAGAGAAAATATGACTAGTACCCAAACCAAACAAAAATAATGGTATGACACTAGAAGGGGTGTCAAGTTGGCCCCGCTCGAGGTGGTGGACATGATCAAGATCAGATCTCCAGTTCATACTAAGAAGGGTGACAGTAAGTTCAGTCACCCTGTCAAAGTTCTCAAGATCGTTGGAAGTGCTGTAAAAGTCGTGGGAGGTCATTGGTGGAATCTCAACAGGGTGGTGAAGGTTCGCGTCAAGGAGGTCACTTCTTTGTCTGAGAATGTTGTTCCACCTTGTGTTGACCAAACCAATCTCAGGAAGAGTTCCAGAAATATTGTTAGACCTGCCAGATATAGGTCGTAATGTCATGCTGTGTTTTTTTTGCAGGTTGTATTCTTTCAAATTGTGATGATAGGTTTTTTTTTTTTTTTAGCTTGTTTTTTTCTTCTTTCATTTTCCTGGTTTTTTTTGTTTTGTTTTTTGGAAGAAGGGAAGATATGTAGTATCTTGACATTTTCACTGTGCACATTACTGTTCTTTACTGTGCCGTGTTTCCCTTTAATGCTGTATGGTTCTACTATTCTAGAATGTATGGTCACTTAGCAACTGTGGTTTTCAGCCACTCTGTTTTGTTGGAGCTGTTGATGGAGCAGGTCCTGCCTGACTCCACTGTCCATGTAGCCAATAAATAACCAGCTTAAAACTCTTTCTGCGTACCTGGTTACTACAAATTCTCAACATTAGCTCCAGTGTCTTTGCCTTTTTTTGTTCTCACTAGTCTTTAATGCCACCTTTCAAAAATATTATAGCCTTTAGAGTCTATTTACAATTACACCCTCACCGCTAAAAAACGCATTCAGAAATTGTCATTTTTCTTCTCTTGACTAGAGCATAACTGGAGCCCAAATTAATTCCAGAGAGGAAAAATCTTCAGATTTGAGAGTTGTGGTGTGAATTTTCTCTCTTAATTGGATAGCGGCAAACACTTTCTACAAAGTGTGAGCAGATTATGACAGTGGTATGAAAAAAGCCCGTTTCCCTTCCCGAGGACATCACAGCCACACCATAATGTTTTTAAAAAGAGCCGTCCGCTGGTGTCAACTTGTTAGAGTGAGAATGCTTTGGACCTCGTTATTACCGTCTCCGGATACATTTTCTCACCTTACCCAGGTGTGAATTATTAGATTTTTATTTTGATAATCGGAAGTGCTCTAGTATAATTGAACTCCTATCTTTAGCACAAGCTTTGCATACACATTGCAAACGTTAATGCTTAATAGTGACATGGTACTGCTTTCAGGTACACATTCGGCACCCAACAGGGCTCATTCAGTGTTCCATCCTTTCGAGGTGGGTAAAATAAGGACTATTAAATCAGTGATACTAACATCTGCCTTATGTAGATCTTATAAAATGCAGAGGTTTGGCATGCATTTAAATAGTTACTGTACTTCTTATTGACTACATCCTTCTGCACTATCTCTAGAAGCTTTTCTGCCCTGTAGCAGCACCATACAACAGCAGGTGTTGGGAAGTGTGTGCACCAGCGTTTTGACTATAGAACTCTAGGAGAGGCGCCATTTTCTTTTCCGCTGGGGGCTTGTGGTTTCAAAAAAATATCATTCCTGTTAAAAAGAATGATTTTATGAATATTTCTCCTTGGTGTAGGCATTGTGCAATTTGGCGTATTGTAGTATAGATGCTTTAAATATTTTACTTTGGGAGGTGTTTCCTTGAGCAGTTCCTGCGGTGAGGTAGAGGGAAATGCACCCAAGTGTCTTTGTAAACATTACATTATCAAGTATGGAAACTATTGATTGCTGATTATATTACAAACACGTGAATTATATTTAAGAAATAAAATGCTCTCCAATTAGAAGAGGCAGGTTAGAGCTATTGATCTTGCAGGTAAGTGAAAGCGTTTTGAGGAACTGGATTGCCTTAGCTAAAGTGTAAACCCAGGCAGTTGTAAAAGGGGCATTGAACACCCACCTCCACTTGTACTAATGTCAATAAACTTAAGGCAGAGTGGTTGGGCCTAGGCTTCTTCAGCCCATCATTGACTGGAGATGTATAAGGGGCAGCATGAATGACCTCTAGCGTGAAAAATATCACTACCATAAATTCTAACAAATTGTTAAAAATTATTATCCTCAAGCACCTAACAGAGGCGACTATTTTACAGCTTGTCCCCTGAGATAGAGTTTTGAGATTTGAACCGTGTACCACTTGTATTTCTGTTAATCAACTGTGATACATTTCCTATTTATTCTCGCTAGCCTCTTCCTTAACCATATATATAATGAGCAAGGCCACTGGAATTATGCAGCAAGGGGTGAACCAAAGAATACGGCAGGGTTGACTAGATTATTGCTCAATGAAAGTCAAATTATGCAGTGTAATGCAGCACATTTTGTGACAATATTACTTAATTATTTTGTCATTTTAACACTGTCTGGGCAAATATTTCATCTCATTTGTTACTACCAGTTTAACAACCAAATACAGCAATAAACAAATGAAAGATAACAAACTTTTGCAACGTGTCTTCCACAGTGCGGGAACACTTGTTGAGATGTTTTTACTAACTTTTGAACCATTTGAGCTAGAAATATGTTTTTTCTCACTAAAATCTGCAGATTATGCAGCAGATGATGGATTATGTGGCAAATTCAGCAAATCCATAATTACTTGGAAAATTCGGCAGTATTCCATAGATCCAGTGCCCGCATAATGAGTAAGGTGCCAAAAGAGAGGAGTACATCCGGTAGTGTTGTGGGATTTTTTTATGCTATTGATACTGGCCTGTGCGGTGCATATGGGAAGTAACATGTTGTACCCTATTTTCAAGACACAGCACTTTTCCCTTACATCATGCCACAACCAAAAGAGCAGTGCAGTGTTATTGCCCACTGTAAGGGCATCAACGATATGCCTATGTGTTACAATGTTTTGTAAATCCAGGATCTTGTAAGACTGCTGGCTTACTTAAACAGTATTTTTAAAGCTTGTATCTAACACCCTTATGTCCATAAATACTCCGAAGACACTATAAATTTACTCAAAAAGGCTAAAATTCTTCCCTCCACAACTGTGCAACCATTGGGTACTGTAGCTTTACACCCATTTTTCCCTCCCCTTCCTGTGAAATCAGGCTTCCTGCAGCATGATTGCCCTGCCAGACAATCACCAATGCTTAATTTGTAAAAGAATAAGTGCAGATGCACACGCTTTTCTCAGAAGTCCACCGATGCCACTATCGAATGTGAGGTTGCCAATTACCAAGGCTGTCCACTCTTGATTCCACCTCATGCCACCTTTAACTACCGCCAAATACTCTCTGACCCATTATCTCACTTTTGCAGGTTGTTTTTCATCCATGATTTCCCCTTTTCACAGTTTCAGCGTATTTTTCTTCTTCCTTCTTTCCTCCTCTGCCTGCTACCTTTCTTGCTCTTGTTCTGGATGAAAGACTGATGATTAAAAATAAGTCCTGGTCCACAGAAAAGTGTGTCAGTGGTGCAACCTACAACCACCAACTGAAATTAAGCACTGCAATTAGCTTCTCCTCTGGTAGGTTGGGATGCTACCTACCAAGAAGATAATACTTGCAAAGTAAACCAGGTTAGAGAGTGGTAAAGGCTTCTTAACTCTTCATCTAAATGGAGCGGATGACCATAGGCTAGTTTTCTAGAGCAGTGGCCCCTACTTAAACATAAATCAGTCTTCTTTCAAAGACAAAACATAGTCTGCTCCTGTAGTCTTTCTACTGTTGTTTTCCCTTAAGACCTCAAATTGGGCTGTCAGCCTTCTCTTCTTAAAAGATCCTTTTCTCAAGTTTCTCTTATATTTTGATGACGACAACTATGCGCGGTGTTCTCTTTTACACCGGATCTTTCTTAATACTGATATGGCATACAACCGTATTGAAGTTTTTTTAATGCTGTTGATCCAGCGCGCGGCCAATGCCTAATCAGGGATCAATACTCAATAATATAGCAGAACAATGGCCCATACACACTCACCCAAATCCCTGATGCGCTGGGGTCAATTTTTATACAAGTTCAATTATCTTTCTCATATCTGTTCATGTATGACATTTTCCAAATACCTATCTAATTCATATATCAACTTTTCCTCTACTTGGTCGATGAACCAATTAGTTGAATAGTTGATGGTAATGATACTCTTTTATCTAACTAATCATTTATAAACTAAATAACCACAAACTCTCAAATCATAGAATAAAATGCTCAAATGCATACGGTCACAAATGCAAACAATGAACTCACAGAGGGAGAGAAAACATCAGCAAATCAAATGAAACAAACTCATCAATAAGCAATGATAATGCTGCATGAAGGAGTGGATAGATAAAGAGACAAATGTTTCAGAGACAAAAATAAATTTTCAAGTAAATTATGCAAGAACGAGTTAGAATGATACAAACCCAACGGATTTGTAGTGAAAACCACCCCTCAGGCCTAAGTGGTGGTGGGGATCCCCCGAAATAGAGTCAGGGGGCAAAGATTTCAGGGACAGGATCAGGACAGGACAGGAACAGCTAGGCCTCTCTGCAAACCGACAGACTGCGAAGCATCTCCCCTCTCGCAGCCTCTCCAAAACAAGCCTAAAACCACACCCCTAAAGGCACCCCAGTTATACTCTAAAACCTACATGTCCGTCCCACATCAGTTGAAACATTCAGCGTAACTAGACAGTTGATTGGTGGACTTTGGGGGTGGAATGTCACACCATGATGACTTCATTCACTCTTAAGCTTATTCTTTGTTTTATGCCCGTTCCCACCACCTCATACATTGTACATTCACATGATCTGTTACAGGTTACAATTTTATACATTTTCGAGCAATGTCTTCAGGAAACGCCCTTCTATCCCATGTCCCGTCACATAGTTTGGCAGACGATCGTCACATCGGCCTTCACCCTCTTTCATCTCCTCTGCTGTGCTCAGCGCTTCAGCGTGCTTTTGTCTGAACAGCATTTACTCTATTTTCCAACCCCGCCTTCACTTTGGCTAACTTAAGAAAACATGGAGTTCATCCAGCCCACTATAACGAACAGAAAATGAACATTCATTAATTATATGATAATGTAATTTTCACTGTTTACCACCCACCTTTGTTCTATTCCCTGTTAATGTTTCTCCTAGCATAGCCTTATGCAAAACGATATTATTTATTAATTCAAAGCAAGCTGCAACATGCAAACTACGAAATGCACATGCGGCCTAGTCATGCATTATTTCTCGTTTCTTTCAAAGCATAATGTAAATACAATTTTAGTTCTTTCATGCGTTATCTCACGTTAGTGCATGCATGCGCAAAGCAGTTTTCCCTCGTGTTCATGTAAGGTGCACGTTAATTTTCCATTACTACTTACTGTTAGTACGTATTATGGCGGTATTAATTCGAGCAGGTCTCTTTTCTCGAATTCCTGCTCCATCACTGTCAACAATCACTTAATATTAACCGAGAAATTGCGAGAATAAAAATTAAAACAAAAAATAACGATTACCACACAGGCAACTTTCTTTTCGCAGCAATGATGGTGGTAAGATGGCAACACATGTATCCACATTTATAGCTATCAGGATCTCAATGGGCTCGACAGAAGCAGAGTGAGTAACGGCTCACTGCTGCTGTCATAATCATGTTAAATACTTGGAGGGAAGAAATTCTAGAGGAGTAAATTTTAAAGAAAGGGTCTCTTTAGGAGGACTTACACTAGTTTAGTATGGTAGGAGTGTGTACGTTTGAGAGGTTGGGGGATAAGGGCATGATGGAAGGTCAGGGAAATGCAGTAAGATTGTGGAGTTTGGGTGGATGAATGTGAGGTTGTTTGTTAGAAGGTGCAGGATCTCAGGGAGATTTGTTTCTAGAAGAATGAGGAGCAAGCTGCTAGGTCTTGTTTTGACTGGGGAGCTGGATGAGTCATATGGGATATGTTTGAAAGGAGGGTAGAGACAAAGGTAAAGGGTTTGGATGCAGGGGTAAGGTACCAGGTACTGGGTCTTAATGGAAGGAATGGATGAAGGTTGACTGCTAGCAGTGTGTCTGGTCAAAGGGTCTAGGACAAGATGGCCACTAAAATGTTTGTTTTTTGGGCAGGAGAGGGAGGACGCCAAGTATACTTGTGTCTTAGCTGCAGGGGAGTTTCAGGGATCCTGGTATATTATGGGATGGAGGGAAGTTTTCAATGTGTCACGTCCGGGAGGCACCAATCAGAAGTTACAGTCCATGTATAACTAGGACCTACGTGCAATATCAGACCAACCACAACAGAAGAGAGGTCAAGTGGGTCAAATTGGTTAAAGTTTTTACCTTCTGACTTTATTTATTTTCTGGAGCTCCAAGACTTCCATGGGGACAAGCCGAAAAGCTATATCCCGCAAGGGCCCCTCAGGTTTGTGTACACCCTGTACGAGTTTCTGCTGAAATCATTGGTTTTATCAGCAAAAGATCTGAGCTGGACAGAGCAGGTTTCTGTAGCTGCCATGGTCATTTTGTTACTGGGTAAATTTTCCATCGCCTACTGGTCCGAACATTTATCTTCAGACTCAGCCTCTTTTTGGTTCTCAAAATCATTCAGAGGGACAATGCTGGAAGTTGTAGCCATGTAGGTCTCTACATGGCGGAACTTGTTTGCTGCTAGATCCCACTGAAGCTGTTTTTAGCATGACAAAAGCTCTGTCTGAAGTAAATCTGTAATTCAGTGAAGGAAAAAAGGCAAAAGGTTTGTGGATGACCCTGCAGAAAGGGCAAAGCCCAACAATGCAGAATGCATGCCATTGGTAAAGTAATTTGATGTATTTTACTCTACCGAGCATGGTTTTATGATTTAAAGAGAATAATCTTTAGCAATCTCTCTTTGAGAGTCTTTCCTCCAGTCACTTTAGCTATCAGTTTTAAAAGACCACGGAAGATGGTAAAACCTTTCTGAGGAAAACTGCAAACATGTATCATTTTATAGTTGTATTGTATTGTTAAAAGGGTACTTTTATGTTTTTGCCTCCTTAAATGATTCAGTCTTTCAGTTTAGCATACGACCTAGCTCGTGGTGACCTCTGCCTGCAGTTAGATAAATATAGTTATTGATCGAGCTTGCACTACATTGCATGCCTTTTCTACTCAGCACAGTTGCTGTCTTTGAGGGAAACCGATAAATACAGATTTTGTTTTGCTCTCTGCCCGCGCTCCCTCTCCGGATCAATAATTGGTCACACAGGCCTTGCCTTGAGGAGCCGGCCCGGCCTTCAGTGAATGGACAAATTCTACTTGCATTAAGAGAGCCGCATGCGTGCTACGCGTGCTCAATGAAGAGTGCATGCTTTAAATGCTCTCTGGAGGGGCGGCGAGCCCTGCGAAGGATTCTGTCTGCAGTCTACTTATCTGAACACACTTGCTCAATATCCAGAGTCTTTTGCAAAATCAACAACCAGGCGTCGAGTTCTGAAAGCCACAGTGGTTATCTGTTCCGCGGTTTACTGGCGCGGCGCTGTACAACTCCAGACCCAGCCTTTCAGTTCAGATGCGAACAATTGCATCGTTCAAGATGAATCTGTAGGATTTAATTTCCCATAAGGGTTAGAAGCTCCTTGATACTTCTTTAAACTGCGTCACACGAAACCCGAGAGCCCCAAACGTCAAGGTTTGTTTTTACAGAGACGGATTAATGAAGGAAAATATATTTAAAACCACATCGAAAGCAGGTATTGAACTCCACGCGTGTCAACGTAATGCTTTTTACTACACCACCAAATGCACAAAAGTTCAGAGACCTGTAATGTTAACGCTAATGCAGGTGTAGAGAGTGGGCTGCACTCACTTTATGTATTGTGGAAGGAACACGAGTCTCTGCACAATTGCCATCGCGGCTGATTTACATGGGACAAATGGGCCCATTCACAAAAAGTCACAAAGCTCTTTTGTTGTTGTTCAGGACTTTGTAAATATACTTGGCTGCATGTGATGCTTGTTTACGCAAAACCAGCCGCCAACTTATATTGCCAATGTCGTTTTGTTTTTGTGGGTTTTGCTGTAGCGTGGCAGTCATTATCAGTGCAATTTGCGACGTCTTAAAAGATGTTAGCTCAAACACAAAGGACTTTTGTGGAGAGAGATTTCTGAATATCCTTTTGCTTAATTTGGATGTTCCGACAATACCCAGAGGAAGACAAAGAGATCTGTAAGGACTTGCCAACCAAACTCCACATCCTGTCTCTATGTTTGATACAAAATGGTGGGACACAGATGCCTATGCCCTTGGAACTACAACAGCAGTGAGGTGTAGGCCGTGGGCCCCTGACTTAGACTTGTTTTCATTTATTTAAAACCTTCTGCAGGGACTTTCCCTCAGCTAGTCCCTAAGAGCTCTTTTCATAGTGTGCAAGGTCGAAAGTTCACCGGCAAACTCACACATAAAATGAAAAGGCAAGGTAGCAGGCATTTTCTGTCTATGTATCCAGGATCTAGAACAGCATCTCCACATCCAAGAGGTCTGCCCCAAGGCGGCTCTAATTTATAGAAAACTTGAAAATCCATTGCTACATCACAATGTATTAACATTTCACAAACAGCCACCTCTTCCATCACTCGTTAGCTTAATGTTAGACTTTGACCATGTACAGCCCTCCACTACCCTTTGCTAAATTCGCACTTGTTAGAAATGGGGTTTCTGGTTGGCTAGGGTATGCACCTAAGCCAGGCAGAACCCACCACTCTAGTCAGGGTAAGGGAGTTACACACCCAAGATAACAACTGCTCACCCCTTGGTAGCTTGGCAGAACAGTCAGGCTTATCACAGAGGTAAAGCGTTTGCGCAACACACACACACCAGTGACACACTAGGCACACCACAAATAGAAACTCCACACTAGATTATATCAAAAATATCCTTTTTATTTATACACAAAACACATTAGCCACATAGATCACATAAATCACTGTGCCACTGGGCACTAGTCACGACCTTACTTAGGTCATAAGTAACTTTTGCCAGCTAGGCAATTGTCATACACAGTTAGTGCCAATACGGCAGTACTTATCAGTTGCATGAGTCCTAAACATATCAAAAACCATTACTGGGCATAGCATACAGTTTCTGAACTTAATACTTGATATGTTCTCTTCACAAGGACTCAAATGTCATACATCATGGCATTAGGGCATATACAAATCACCTATGTGCCAGTATCAGGGCATACCAATATAGTCATTAGGACACACATAATTCACCAGCTATCCTTGTTTTGCTAATATAATGTAGGGCCTGGGGGCCTCGGCACCCTTTTCGGAGGTACTCCGGAAGTGCAACAAGTTTCCCCAGAGGGGACCTCAGTCGAGGCTCCACCTGCAATGCCCCTTCATGGAACGATTGCCCCCTTGGTATGGAAAAAAAAAAGCAACAGCTATCCACGATCGCGTGGTGCAGCTGCGGTCACACACAACATGTAGGAGACCTTTTCCAGTCTCGTACGCCCAATCCTCGACTTGGCCTGCCCACCTGGGTAGTGAGCCTGGGAGGGGTTCTGAATCAACAGAAGGCCGAGTGGGACCTCTGTGGAGGATTCTCACCCGCTCGGCCGACGGCGGGAAGAACACCACAATACTTCCATAAGGTGGAGGGAACCACCCCGACCTCTGGTGGCCTCCCTTTGTCCCCAGTTGGGACTCACTGGCACCTCCCTGGCTGCAGGTGGCACGAGGATCCTTTCCTCCGAAAGTCCTCTTCTGCTCCAGGGCAGGCAGGGCGGGGCTGAGCTCCCTCCTAGGCCTGCGTGGTAGTTGCTGCAGCACTGGAATCTTGCACAGCCTTGTTCGTGCCTTTCTTCCTTGATGCCTGGCTTCCCCAGCACTTGGGTTGATCCGGCAAACCCCGGGCAGGGCTAGCTTGTTCGGCGGCTCCCTTGTTGCTACGGTAACCGGCTGGGGCCGCGTTCAGGCTCCTACAGTGCGGGGTTCACCATTTCGCGGTTAAATAGGAGCGCTTCAGGGTGGAGGGGAAAAATGTGCGCCAGTCACTTTCTCCAAGAGCAGGAATAGCAGCGCTTACCACACGCTGGGTACTTCTTTAAGTACTTCCTCAGCTGGAAGGGGTGAAGAACAGTCCAGTCCTTCCCCTGCAGGTTTCCTTTGAGATCCAGCAAGGATCTTTTCACGAAGTCTTTTGTATCCCTGAGACTTCTAACAGGAGGCCAGCACACACAAGCCCTTTGAGATTCTTCACAAGCAGGATACCACAGCAGGGCAAAAAGATTCAGTCCTTTTCCTCCACCACAGACAGAAGCAGCCACTGCAGGCCATCCCACCCCTAACTCAGGAAAGTTAGTGCTCCTCACACAGTCCTTCCGCTCTTCTTCTTGGCAGGGTCCTCTTGTTCCTTGAAGCAATCTAAAGTCCTGGGGTTTTAGTTGAAATACTTATACCCCAAATTGTCATTGTTCTCTTTGCTGTAAAGGACTTTAAATCCAGTCCAAACCAGTCCTGCCCTCCCTGGTGCAGCATGACCACAGGGGGCGGAGACAGCATTGTGAAAAAGGAGACACAGCCTATTCAGGTGCAAGCGAAACTCCTCCCACCACTCTAAATGCTGACCAGTTCTATTCAGGCCAGCGATGAGTCACTCAGGCAAGGCAGGGCACAACTCAACCCCCCAGTGACTGTCTAGAGTAAATGCTCATCCTAGCTCCTGTTACACAAACACCAGACGCTGAATACAAAAACAGCCAGAAGCACACAGAATGGTAAAGTAAGAAAATGCTCACTTTCTAAAAGTGGCATTTTCAAACACAGAATTTAAAAACCACCTTCACCAAAAGGTGTGTTAATTAATTCTGAGTTCAGAGAGCCTAAACTCAATTTTTCCATCTTGTCCCTACTGTAAGTTACACTTGTAAAAATGCTACAGTGCAACCCCAATGATAAGCCTATGGGACAGGCAGCCTTTCAATAGTGAAAAACGAAATACGAAGTATTTCACTATCAGGACATGTCACACACCAGTACATGTCCTACCTTTCACATATACTGCACCCTGCCCCTGGTCGTACATTGGGCCTACCTTAGGGGTGCCTTACATGTAAGGAAAGGGAAGGTTTGGGCCTGGCAAGTGGGTGCACTTGCCAGGACAACATGGCAGTTCACCACTGCGCGCACTGACACTACAGTGGTGAGTCTGAGACACATTTACAGAGCTACTCAAGTGGGTGGCACAATCAGTGCTGCAAGCCCACTAGTAGCATTTGATTTACAGGCCCTGGCACACACCGTGCACCCTACTAAGGACTTACCAGTAAATCAAATATGCCAATCATGGATAACCAATCATTGTCACAATTTATACAGAGATAATATGCACTTTAGCACTGATCAGCAGTGGTAAAGTGCCCAGATTCCTATAGCCAACAAAAACAGGGTCCAAAAAAGTAGGAGGCAAAAGGCAAAAAGTTTAAGGGATAAACCTGTCAAAAGGGCCAGTTCTAACAGCGCTGTGGAAATAACACATGCATACATACACATATATATATCTATACATAAATACACACAAGGCAATTGTTATGTACCATTTAAGAATATCTGATTTCAACATCAAAATTTGATTAACTGTGGCACTGTGATTATTGTATGTGGCGAATATCAGCCAGTATAAGGTGGTGAAGAGCATAGAGATTAGTGGGTCTTTGACTGGAACACATAGTCTTTATTTTTTATTTGGCTGATTCATGAAACCTCACAGACAGTTTTAGACACTTATGGTATCTCAAGACTTCTTTGAAGACAAACATCTGGACAGTTGCATAGGTGGTACTTATAGGTTGTCCACATTTTTTAGGACTCTTGAAACAACTTCTGTTGTGGCCATGGATACTAAAAAAATGGGTTCTGGTATTCATTCTTATACTCTAAAAAAGCAGGATGGTAAATAGTGTACTTGAGAGTTGGACACTCATGGTGGAAGGAGCTCACTGCAGGGCAACAGAGCCTAGCCAACATCAAAAACGATGCTGACATTTTGAAACCGATAGATTGTGACACTATCCTATTGTTTGCAAACCTACGCGTATTCCACATTGTTGAAGATGAAAGGATGACAACCGGAGCCTTCAACTCGGTATGGTAAGTTTATTTGGTGTCCAACCAACACAAACCTCCTCTCTTGTAACCGTCCCTCCGAGAATGCCCGGTCTCCCTAGAATTCTACAGGCACTCCATGGAAACCACGGCAACCCCACGAGGCACAGTGATTACAGCACGAGAGCAGAAGACATGACATAACAAGCAAGTAATACATATCACAAGCAGGTAATACATATCACAACATATCCCCTTTCTTTACAAATAAAACCAAAACAACCACAACAAAAACAGGATAAAAAAAAACAAGCAAAAAAACAGAGTAAAATATGACAAGCATTCACCCCTACCCCACAATAAAATCATTGAAGCTTGAAGGAATGGAATGTGAACGAAGAGGTCTTTCACCTCTAGACGCAACACTAGGCATCGAATTAAAATTGAAATCTTTTGCAAAACTTTTTTGTTCACACCCACACGAGTGAAAGCATCCTCCTTCACGTCCACCCTAATATCACCTTTCTTACAATACAGAGCAACTCTTCTTTTGTTCCACTTTTGTCCATTCACCAAGACAACATGCCATTTATGCACCTCTCTCACTTCAATAGGAGCCGAGAATTTATTAACCCCCTGCTCTCTTCTGCCAAGCTTGACCTTGACCAGATCACCATCATCAATGTTGCAACCCTTGGCTAAGTGGTCTTTATTGACACAAAGCTCATTAACAAGCACCCACTGAGGAGTAAGTTTAGTTTTTGGGACCCTACCCCTCATCCTTTTGAACGGTATGTCATCAGTGACACTATGAATGGTAGTATTATATGACCAAATCATATTATCCACACACCTCTGAACATCCTGATTTCCTTGAACAGCCATCTGAATGGTGCCTTTAATGACTCTGTTCATGCATTCCAGCATGCCATTACCCTGTGGGTTATAGAGTGATGTGCATAGATGTTTTATACCACATCCTTGTAAGAAACTCTGCATGGCATGAGAAACAAGTTGGGTGCCGTTGTCGGTCACCAAAACACTAGGAAACCCTTCTCTCTTAAAAATAGACTCTAAACATTTGATAACAGTAACAGTGGTGACGTTCCGTAAAAATTCAACAATGACCCACTGTTAGAAATGGGATCTCTAGTTGGCAAGGGCTTGCACCTTTGTCCAAGTAGGGACCCTTCTTCCTAGTCAGGGTAAGGGTGTTACACTCGTGAAGTAACCCCTGCTCACCCTCGTGGTAGCTTGGCACGAGCAGTCAGGCTTAATTCAGAGGCAGTGTGTAAAGCATTTGCACATAACCAACAGTAATACAGTGTAAGCACTACAAACGGACACCACACCAGTTTAGAAAAATAACCAATTTTTATATACTCAAGACAAGACCAATTACGACAAAAATACACAATACTATACTTTAAAAACGAATACTTGATAAGGTAACTTCTTCTTTGCAGGAATAGTTCAAAAACAAAGTTCGTACGAGTCGGTAGCTCCGTCCGAGTCTACCGCGATGCTGAAAACCACAGAGTCTAACAGTTCCAGCCGACCGCGTCGATACGGGCCAGCAGAGTCGTGAACAGACTCGGTCACAGTACCTTTCTCGTTGTGGCTGGTACGGTGTGTACGAGCCGGTCGGCGTTCGTCGCGGTTGCGGTGCAAGACGGAGCGATGCAAGGTGCGGTGTCCCTCGATGCGGTGCAGGCAGCAGCTCGATGAGCGTCGTGCAGACGGAGTCGGTGAGTCCAAGGCGTGCGATGCAGGGTGAGACGATGCTCGATGCGGTGCTGACAGGTTGCGATGCAGGCGACCAAGCCGGAGTGCGGGAGCTGGCGTCGGACAGCGGTGCGAGTCGGAGCGGTGCGTCGCAGACGTGCGAGCGGTGCCCCAAATGCGATGCGGTCACGACTCTTGAGCCAGTTGCAGCGACCGCATCGGTCGGGTCCGGCTGGTTCAGTGAAGCGATGCGATGCGATGCGAACTGCGGTGCCCACAGGTCACGGTGCAAGCAGCGGCTCGATGTGGACGGCGTCGGACGTCGCCTACGGTGAGACCAGGGTTGCGATGCGAAGCGGGGCGATGCGGTCTGCGGTGCAAACAGGTCACCGGCCTGGGATGGATTCGGTTGACGGAGTCGGTTGCGGTTCCCTTCCTCTGTGGCAACTGAAACAGCGTTCCAGAAGCGGTACCCAGAGGCTTGTGAAGTCTTTGCAGTCCCTGAGACTTCTTAACAGGAGGCCAGCTCGGTTCCAGGCCCTTGGAGATACTCAGCACAAGTTTGTAGAAAGTTCAGTCCAGTCCTTTCACTGCCCAAGACAGAAGCAGCAACTGCAGGCCAACCCAACAAAGCAACAACACAGCAAAGGGGCAGTACTCCTCCTGGCAGCTCTTCCAGCTCTTCGTCTTGGCAGGTTCCTTGGTTTCAGCGAGATCTAAATTCATGGGGTCAGGGCCCCAATATTTATATCCCAAATTCCTTTGTTCTCCGAAGGCAGAGAGGCCTTTGCCTAGTCCAAACCAGTTCTGGAGCACTTTGTTGACAAGTCTCCGTCCCTTCTTTCAGTGAGTAGGCCAGGGACATCAGACGCACCACAGGAGGTGGAGCCAGCATTGTGGAGGGAAGGCACTGTCCTATTCAGGGCCCAGGTGCAACTCCTCCCACCCATCTACATGTAGATCTTGCTATTCAGCCCTGTGCTGACTCACCCTGTCTCCTGGCATCCCCCAGCCCCTGTCACTCACACTCCAGACAAGGAATACACAACCTCGCAGAGGCAGGCTTGGATGGTTAGACAAGAAAATACCCACTTTCTAAAAGTGGTATTTTCAAACACAGAATGTTAAAACCAACTTCACTAAAAGATGCATTTTATCATTCTGAGTCCAGGCATACTAAACTCGAATTTCTACCATGTTCCCGGGGTCAGTTAGGATTATAAGCTGTAATAATCAAAACTGCCCGTTCTGGCCTAGGGGGAACAGGTAGCCTTGCAATAGTGAAAAACGAACTAGGCTGTAATTCACTATCAGGACATGCCACACACACCAGGGCATGTCCTACCTTTCGCATACAATGCACCCTGCCCACAGGGGTACCTTGGGCCTACCTTAGGGGTGGCTAACATGTAGCAAAGGGAAGGTTTAGGGACTTGCAAGTGTGTGCACTTGCCAAGTCGACATGGCAGCCCCAGGCTGCGCACAGGCTCTGCGTTGGCAGGCCCGAGTTACACTTTACGGGCTGTTTGCGTGGGTGGCACAATCCAGTGCTGCAGCCCACCAACAGCATTTGGTCTATAGGCCCTGGCACTCGCAGTGCACTTTACAAGGGACTGACACTTAAACCAAATAGGCCAATCATGGAAACACCAATCCATAATACATTTTATACAGGAGCACTTGCACTTTCCCACTGGACAGCAGTGAGGAAAGTGCGCAGAATCATTACACCAGCAAAAACAGAGTCAAAACCGGGAGGTCAGAAAGCAAAAAGTCAGGGGAAACACGCCAAAAGATGCCAAGTCTAACACCCACCGTGAAAAAACGCCCACAAGAACCATGGCAAAACGCTTCTCACCTGGTAAAAAATCCATTGGGCCAATGAAATCTAAACACACTTTCTCCCATGCTGCACCACCCAACTCTCCAGAAATGGAACCCATGCCTTGAGAAACAATTTTGAGCCTTTTCTCGCTCTCTTTGCACAAACAGCAACTTTCCACCCAGCACCTGACATCTTCATCCAACCCAGGCCACCAAAACCTATCTTTAAGACGTTTCTTTGTGATGGTCTGTCCTAGATGACCTTCATGTGCTAGAAGAAATAATCTCTTCCTAAGTGCACTGGGAGGTACAAATCTTTCACCTCTTAAAACTAAATCATCCGTGACCCCAATGCTGAGTTCCTCTTGTACTTGACAAAATTTCTTAAAGATGGTTTAAGTTCACTTTCACGCCTCCACCCTGATCTGATAGAAGAAACCAAATCTTTATAATCGGCATCATTCTTGACAGCATCATGCCACTCATCCTTGGTAAGAGATTTAAACTCATTTTCACATAGATCATCCACACTGGCAACTACACATACCACATCTTCCTCGATCTCTTCACACCCCTCCTCAACAAGCGGTAACCTGGATAAACAGTCCGTCTGGACATTTTTCCACCCTGAAATATACTCTAAATTGTATGTGTACTCCTGCAATCTAGCTGCAAACCTCATTAAACGATCAGAACCTTTACTTGCTCCACCTGGACTCAACACTTTGATGAGTGGTTTGTTATCAGTTCTTAAAATGAAATGTGCACCCCACACATATGTACAAAAATAATGGACGCCCCAAGGCCTCTCTTTCTATGACCGCATAATTGCATTCAGACTTATTTAATGTGCATGACGCAAAGGCCACAGTCTTCTCCACCCCATTTTTGACTTGGGATAACACAGCACCAACTCCATGGGCACTGGCATCAACAGTGATACACTTGAATTTACCAGGTTAAAAAGGAGTGAGGATATCAGCATTAACAATCTCATCCTTAATTATTTTAAAGGCTTTTTCTTGAGCAGCACCCCAAATAAATGGGACACTCTTCCTCAGTAACTCCCTCAAAGCTTCAGTTTTATGAGCAAAACTAAGGACAAATTTCGAATAATATTCGATCAAACCCATAAAGGATCTGAGTTGATCTTTAGTGGTAGGAGTAGGGGCTAACTTAATGGCTTTCAACAAGTCTTCCTTGGGTTGAACCCCTTTCTCCGAGGTGGTGTATCCTAAATAGTCCACCTCTTTCAATAAAAATGTACATTTATCCCTCCTTAGAGTTAAACCAGCTCTATCCAAAATCTCCAACACCTTTGCCAAAGTATTATTGTGCTCAGACTCGTCTTTTCCTGTTATAAGGATGTCATCTTGGAAGTAGTGGGTATTCTTTACCCTCTTAAACAAGCTGTGCATCAGGCGCTGGAAAACACTAGCGGCCGATGCAAGGCCAAAAGGAAGTCTCTTGAATTGGAAGGCCCCCTCCATAGTAAGAAACGCAGTTAATTTCCTTGAATCCTGGTGTAGCACAACTTGATGGTAGGCTGACCTCAAGTCTAGTTTGGAGAAAAACTTGGCTTTGTCCATCAATAGAACCATCTCAGAAATATTTGGCAAAGGGAAACTGTCAACAACAATGTTTTGGTTAAGTGACCCGAGATCAACACAAAAACTAAGCTTACCATCCTTCTTCTTGGTGATGACTACTGGAGAAAGCCACTCCGAGACTTCCACGGTTTCTATGATATCTTGTTTCAGCATGTCATTCAACATTTCTTTAACCTCATCATGAATAGAAATAGGAATCTTCCTCAAAGCATGCCTAATAGGTTGAGCATTATCTTTAAGAATAATCTCGTGCACATATCCCACCAACTTTCCTAAATCTACCCGGAATACATTTTTGTACTTGGCAAGAATATTTTCAAGTAAAATACTATCCTCCGCGACCATGACTTGTTCGGTGGATCTAGGTTCTATGACTACATGGAGATCATGCTGTTGTTCTCAGCCCAATATAGCAGGTCCATTGTCTGAAACATATACTTTCCTGTAGAACTCCTTCCCTTAAACTCAAACTTAGTCTCCATATAACCTTTAATGGAAATGCTGTCACCACTGTACCCTTTAGGAAGGACATCACTCACAATAAGAGAAACATCAGGCCAGTACTCCCTAAAAATGTGAAAGGGTAAGATGGTAAACATGGAACCTGGATCCACCATTCATTGTAACGCCACCCCATTGACTAGAAAAATACTTGGGTTCGTATCCCATCCTCGTCGCCAAAATGTTGAAGATGAAAGAACGACAACCGGAGCCTTCAACTCGGTATGGTAAGTTTATTTGGTGTCCAACCAACACAAATGGGGATCCCTGCCGCCTCTCTCATAACCGTCCCTCCGAGAATGCCCGGTCTCCCTAGAATGCTACAGGCACTCCATGGAAACCACGGCCAACCCACGAGGCACAGTGATTATAGCACAAGAGCAGAAGACATGACATAACAAGCAAGTAATACATATCACAAGCAGGTAATACATATCACAACACACATGCTGCCATGGACACCGCTTTGCTGTATGGTAGCCTGGTTGTTTAATGACTACTTGTGATAGTCACATTTTGTGACTTCACTGGGTCTATCCTTTTGTAACAAAAAGAGTTTATTACGAGGAGTTTTACAAAAAGTCTAAATGTTCTTAAAACTAAAGCCAGAGGAATAGCAAGAGTTACACTCTCTGGCCTTCCAGTTTCCCAGACCCTCGAGCTGTAGCTGGACACCAATATATTCACAGCCAGGTCACTGGCCCTGCCTCCATAAAGTTTCACACTTTTTCTGAACTCCACAGCTCTGACACACGAAAAACAACAGCTATGACCAGGCAGCAATTGGCAGACACCTCTCCAATTTGTCATATTTTACAACAGTGAGCCATGAAATAGATGTTCTAGTTTCTTGCTCCAATGAGTAGCATTATCCCAACCCTGGTGCCTTCTATGCCAGAAGCTCAGGTGGTAACCCAGTTTCCACTACACACAGCAGCTTCTGAGCCATGCTCCTACTCCACTCTCTCCCCTACACGTTAACACTCGAACCCCGTGATTAGCCAAAGTCCACCTCAAACAAGAAATTATTATTGATACTCAGTTTGAATAACATGTATCTACTAAAGGTTTGTTTTAGAATAAAAAACACCTCAAACGATTAATTCTCTGCAACCTGTTCGAATTACACTTAAGTATTAAAGGTTGTTTCTTTTCCTGGTACAGGGAAAGGTCCAACCCCAAACCATATATTGGGGCTGTTTATACTCGATGGACAAACGTGTCACTACTTTATTGCCTGAATACACCCACCATTAACAGAAAGGTGAGTAGTTATCTGTGTACATTGTCAGGCACAGCCTTGCACCCCTTGTGCAGTCATAGTTATACATTGAGATCTCTTTCAGTTAGAAACACATATCTTTGTGTCATGCTCCCACAAAAACAAAATAATCTACTTTCCAGTATCCTGTGCATCAGCTGCCCTGCCTTCCTTGATTGGACATTCATATACCAGAAGCAACTGCTAATGGATCTGGGTGGTGGGGTGGGTGGGTTGGGTGGGTGGGGGGGTGAGACTACAATGAAAAAAGAAGAAAAAAACAGTTACTTGTAACGGCTGGCCGACACCTCTCCTCCGTCCTCCATCATCTTCCTTCAGTCCTGGCCGGCACCCGGGCTCCCAAGCTCCCCAGAGCCAATCACAGCGCTGCAATGCAGCGTTGTGGTTGGTCTGAGTGCATGGTTCAGCGCTCAGATGGGAAATGGGAGGCTGGGCATGTTCCTCACCAGGCTGTGTAATGCAGCCTGGTAGGAAAGATGCAAAGTGCGCATGACGTTTGGCCGGCCCCACAGGGCCGGCCAAGCAGTCCTGCGCACTTAGGGAGTGTAAACCACTCCTCCCCCTGCTCTGGTCAGCCCCGCCCCACCCCGAGAGCAACTGACTGCAATAGGAAAACTAAAATGATAATAACAATAGTTGTTATCATTTTATTTTTCCTTTGGTTCAATGTGGCGACGCTCCTCCGCCTTAACGGAGGAGCCACCACTGATACTCTCTAAATCTCCCAGGGTTCTGGCAAGAAATCTGGACTCAATAGTGAGAGTTGTGTCCTTCATCCCCTTCCACTCCAGTATCTACATGCTTGCTCTCACATTGAAAAATCTCAATTCAACAAGGCAGTCATCATCTAGATTGAATTCTGCAACAGCTTCATTGTCAGTCTCTTTCAATCCTCTTTCTCCCCTCTGGACAAAATGATCAACTTTACAACACATGCCTTTTTCAACCTCTCTAAATTGCCCAATATTTCCAGTTTTTCTTTGAACCACCATGATTTTCTAGCAATCAGTGAAACTCAGTGCCTCTAAGAAACTCCCAATCCTTGTCTTTAAGGTGGTATACAGCAGCTAATCCTGATCTCATAGAACTTGTCCTGCTAGGTTCTAACATTGAATTGTCCTACACACAAAACAAACTGAACGCCATCAAGATTCTTTTGAAATATTGGCACTCTTTCTTTGGAGTGCCATATCCACCAATCTTCAGGCTGACACCGCCTATTCAAGCACTCACACAAGGTCTTCATTTCTAGTCTTCAGTGCACTTGAAGTTTTCCGAAGACCACCCCTTCCTATTCCCGGGATCCCAACATTGGCAAACTGTACTTTCTGGGCATATAAAAGAAATACAAAAATATTGCTTGCAATGTTCTGTTTCTGTATTTTACCACCACACACCAAGATTCTTCACTAAATAATATGTTATCACTCTGATGATTGTGCCTTATAAAGACGGTTTGCAATAATTTTGGATTGAATGCATATGACATCAGTGAAAGGAAATGTAAATTCCATTTTATCATTTATATTTTTGCTGTTTTGATTTGTCACCTTGATCTTCTTTTAGGTACACACTGTGAAAGCTGTCTCCATTAGCCATTTGATTGAAAGGTGTTGATGCATTTTCTCTCAGAGTGACATTGTTAGTCTCTTGTTCAGGAACGTGAATAAAAGTTGAGCCAATTCTGTCTGTGTCACCCGGTTTCTATGTGTTCTCGCTCTTCTGCTTGAGCGTTGTGCTGCTGTCGAGTCTAAGACAAGCGTCTTTGCATTGGCGCACTTAGAGTGGTTTCAAAAGCCTGATGCACACACTAATTATCGCTTAGTCACTTCTGTGAAGAGGAGTTAATAAGCCATTGAAAAGAATAAAAGTAGAACAAGCTGATGGGATGGTTGAGTGGTGCATCCGCTTCTGACATCTACTGTGATTTGCAGGTTAGTAGATTGAATCCTAGCAACCCAGCTCAGCCTTCCATTCTTCTGAAGTTCGAACATCTGGCACCATTAAATTGGATAACACCTCTTATTTACAGGGCCTGGAAATGGCAGGCAGGCTGTATACAAAAAGACATTTTTATTATAGGAGAGAAAATGAAGACACAGTGAGCTCATTAGAAATGCCAGAGTCAAAATCAGCTTTGGAAGTACAATACGAATCAGTTCATGCAAATTAATTTGAGGTGTTGGGCAAAGAGGATTTTGCCATTACATTGAAAGACATTGTAATGTTTTGTTTTAAGCTAAGATTAAATACTGTCTAATATTTTGCTGTTACCTCACCTGTTATGTTCTGCGGATGCTTATTTTTTGTTTTGTTTATTTATCACATTCATGTATTTGGCCATATTCATGTGGTTATGCTTTCATGAGTTTCTTCAATGGCTCATGCTGCTATCTTCACTTTTCAATATCACTTTCAAACCTCTAGAGAAAAAGGATATGCATATTTTTATCCTAACTCCTCTTTTCCCTGCTCCTCACATAATGCTTCTTACTGAGGCCAACCCTCTAGCGGCAGACAAGGAACCTTTATCCTCCAATACTCCAGTACTCCTGACTTCCTAGAAAAAGCCATATCGGAAATACTAATTGTAGGTCACTTGATCATTTTGAGAGTTGCTAATCATTCAATAAAACAAACTGGAGCAAGATAAGAGAGAGAAAAGTCTTGCTCTCTTTTGAAACGACAGCCTTGTTTTTATAGAGAAAGCAACAGATGAAGAACATTTTTGTTATAAAAAAATAAATGCATCCAGTTGACAGAGAAAAGGCGAATGTTCCACGGTTTTTCAAAATGTCACATTAATCCCTTATGTGTTGGAGCTGCATGGAAAGTTTTGCAAATACAAAATAAAGTATGAGTTTATATGTATAAGGTATGTAACTTGAGAGGCAAGATAAGAGAACACAAAAATCATAATTTTTAAGCATTTTCATATATATATATATATATATCCAAAGGGAAGAAATGCTCCTGCTGGAAGCCGGAGTCCCGTGGAAGGTGGCGCGAGAGTCGGCGGAGCCGCCGATTATCCAATTGAAGTAAATGAAAAACGGTCGCTCGCACACTCAGAAAGATAAGGCAGGTTCGGGAAAACGAAGATTTATTCCATCATAAATCAAACGTGACGCGTTTCGCCTTGCGGCTTGATCACACCATGTCATGAGTGATGTAATATGTGACGTCATCAGCAGTGCATTGCGGGGGTGCGAGTTATAGTTAGCTCAACTAACTATAACAGCCGAATTTCTCTGGTTTTGTATGAGTGAAATGTCCAACTAACTATAACGTCCCTGAAACCTGTGGTTTTTTCAGTGAATTTCTAAGGTTTTTTAAATGCTAATTTCTAACTAGAACATCCCTGAAACCTATGGTTTTTTCAGTGAATTTCAAAGGTTTTTTAAATGCCAATTTCTAACTATAACGTCCTTGTTAGAAATGGGGGTGTCTAGTTGGCAGAGGTAGGTACCTTTGTCCAAATAGGGACCCTTGCTTCTAGTCAGGGTAAGGGGGATACACACTTTAGATAACCCCTGCTCACCCCCTTGGTAGCTTGGCACTAGCAGACAGGCTTATCCCAAAGGCAATGCGTAAAGTATTTGTACCAACACTCACAGTACCACAGTGAAAACACGACAAAAGGACACCACACCAGTTTAGAAAAATAAAATATCTTTATCTAAACTAAACAAGACCAAAACGACAAAAATCCAACATACAGGTATTCAGAAAAATGACTTTCAAAAGGATATTTCAAAAATAAGCTTGTAGAAACCAAATAGCACTAACTGGGGCTATTGCAACGTCGTGATAGCAAGAAATCCAAAGTACGGCGCCGACCGCGAGGATCGCGGCGTTGGGCACGGAGTCACACAGACCCCCAAACACACAGTACCTTGGAAACGAAGTCGGTGACGATGCACGGCATCGAAGATGGCCGATGTCGGCTCCGTTGACGATGTGACGTCGGCAAGTTCGCAGAGTCGCCCTCGGCGGTTATCGGCACCGCGAAAACAGGATGTAGGCACTGGCGATGACGGAGTCGATGCGAGCGCTGGTGTCGGGCACGGGCGATCACTGCCGGTGTCGGCGGGTGTCGTAGGGCGTCGGAGATGCGGAGCAGGCCGGGCGATGCGTCGTTCACTTTGCGAGCGGCTCCCTGGGCCTCAGTGCAGATAGCGGCATCGTTGACGGCGTTGGAAACAGATTTTCTTGCTTCTCTTGGGTTTCTTCCCGCTCCCAACAGCAGAAACAACCGCCAGAGGCCCAAAACTGGCACAGGCACCTCAAGGCAGGCCAGAACTCACAACAGCAGAGTTCAGGGGAGCTGGGGGTAAAGTCTTTGTGTCCCTGAGACTTCTGAACAGGAAGCCAGCTCACTTCAGGCCCTTGGAGATCTTCTTCAAGCAGGGGACACAGCACACAGCAAAGTCCTTCTCCTTTCCTTGGCAGAAACAGCAACTGCAGGCCAACCCCAGACACACAGCAAGGGCAGTACTTCTCCTCAGTTTCTCCAGCTCGTCTCCTTGGCAAAGGTTCCTCTTGAATTCCAGGAATGATCTAAAGTTCAGGGGTTTTAGGTCTGATACTTATACCCCAAAATGTCTTTGTTCTTTTTGCAAGGGGCTCTGGGCCCAGTTCAAACCGGTTCTGGGGGCACTCTGCCAGGGTACTACAACTTCCTCTGTTAGTGTGGGCCTTGGTCCCAGACACACCACAGGGGGACAGAGCCAGCATTGTGGAAGGCAGGCACAGCCCTTTTCAGGTACAGGTGCTTCTCCTCCCACCACTCCAAATACAGATCAGGCCTATTCAGCCTAGTGCTGACTCATCCAGACTCCTGGAGCCACGGCACATCCCCAGCCCCTGTCACTCCAAAGCCAGACAGTCAATCCACAAGCAGGCAGAGGCACACAGGAAGGTTGAACATCTTTACTAAAAGATGCGTTATTTAATTCTGAGTTCAGGGGTACCAAACTCCATTTTTCTATCTTATCCCTATGGGGAGATATGCTTGTAAATTGTTACAAAGCATTCCCCATTCTGTCCTATGACAAGATAGCCTTTCAATAGTGAATAACGAAATTGGCAGTATTTCACTATCAGGACATGTTACACACACCAGTACATGTCCTACCTTTCACATACACTGCACCCTGCCCAGGGGGGTACCTTGGGCCTACCATAGGGGTCCTATGTGTAAGACAAGGGAAGGGTAAGGCTTGGCAAGTGGGTGCACTTGCCAAGTCGACATGGTAGTTGCCAAACTGCGCACAGGCACTGCGGTGGCAGACCTTAGACCTCTTTTCAGGGCTACTCATGTTGGTGGCACAATCAGTGCTGCAAGCCCACCAGTCCTATACTGATTTCCTTAGGAAGGTATTCGTTAAGTCAAAATCTATGAACATGATTCACATAGAGCTCAAGTTGTATCATAAGTGTACCCCAGTAGTTTCTCAATTCAATTAAGTATATCCTCAAAATGACACACAAGCACCATAGATAGCTTCAAGAGTGACTGTTTAATCTCACAGTTATTATCACAGATCACTGTAGAGAACGCTTCAGGACAGAAAAGAGGGTTGCTCCAAGGGGAGTGTGGAAAAAGGGATTGTGCTCGTGAGAATAGAACAGATATATAGGGAGGGAAATCAGAGAGTAGTTGAAACAATCAATTACACATAGTAATGTCTTAAGTAAACTGGTCGTGGTTTGTAGTAGCACCAGTTTTACAGTGGGGCCTGTCTCACATGAAATTTGAAAGTACTTTTCTGGTTCTTGATGTAGTACAGAGAGTGATCATCTGTAAAGAGGCAGGGATGGGGTGAAGTAGGTACATGCCCACTAGGGGAAGATGTCGACGTTTCGACCCCGGCGCATAGAGGGTGGTTTGTATCCTCTGCGGGCGGGTCTTCCTCAGGACGGGGAGAGGGGGGAACAACCTGTATCAAGGCGAAGTCAGGACTACAGCCCCTCAGGTGGCAGTCCGCATAATTGCAGCGGTGAAAGGGTATTGAAAAATCCAATGTGCATAAATCAGGGCAGCAGTGTCGAATGAATCCTAACACTGGTGGATTAAGGCATCTCAGTAAAGCCTCGGTGGTGCAGTCCCAGTGATCAGTGCTGTACTCCTCGAGTCCTCCTTACAACAGACTCAATCAAAGTAGCGTAATCACTAATCCGTCTCCCAAATTGTCTTAAACCTCACTTTTCTCTTGAAGGTTCAATATTCATCGACTGCTCAGACTGTTAGGCCTACCAAATATAAAACAGCAATCCTAGGCATATCACTATTGTAAGTCTGACCAAGTTTGTGAACGTATGCATGCATGTGTCTCTGCTTTTACCTAGTGACATGTTACATAAAAATAAACATACAAATACTTGAATACCTGTGTTTCAAACAGCATACTCTGTAAATTTGTGTACAAAAAGGTAGAAGGAAGAGAAGTGCAGAAAGAAGCAACAAATGTGCAGAAAGAGGCAAGAGGGGTGCAAAAAGAGGCAAGAGAAGTGCAGAAAGAAGCAACAGAGGTGCCGAAAGAGGCAAGAGAGGTGCAGAAACAGGCAAGAAAGGTGCACAAAGAGGGAACTGGGGCGCAGAAAGAGGTAAGAGGGATACAGAACTTTGCAAGAGAGGTGCAGAAAGAAGCAAGAACAGTGCAGAAAGAAGCAAGAGAAGTGCAGAAAGAAGCAAGAGAGGTGGAGAAATAGAAAAGAGGGGTGCAGAAAGAGGCAAGCAGAAATTTACAAAAGAGGTGCCGAAAGAAGCAAGAGCTGTGCAGAAAGAACTAACAGGTGCAAAAAGAGGCAAGAGGGGTATAGAAAGAGATAGGAGAGGTGCACAAAGAGGCAAGAGAGGTACAGAAAGATTCAGGAGGGGTGCAGAAAGAAGGAAGAGAAGTGCAGAAAGAAGCAACAGAGGTACAGAAAGAGGTAAGAGAGGTACAGAAAGAGGCAGGAAGAGGGAACAGGGGTGCAGAAAGGCAAGAGAGGTGCAGAAAGATGGAAGAGGGGTGCAGAAAGGCAAGAGTGGTGCAGAAAGAAGCAAGTGAGGTGCAGAAAGAGGCAACAGAGGTGCAGAAAGACGCAAGAGAGGTGCAGAAAGAGGCAAAATAATTGCTGAAAGAAGCAAGAGAAGTGCAGAAAGAGGCAAAATAATTGCTGAAAGAAGCAACAGAGGTGTAGAAAGAAGCAAGAGAAGTGCAGAAAGAGGCAAGTGAGGTGCAGAAAGAGGCAAGAGGGATGCAAAAAAGGGAAGAAGGGTACAGAAAGAAGCAAGAGAGGTGCAGAAAGAAGCAAGAGAAGTGCAGAAAGAAGCAACAGAGGTGCAGAAAGAGGGAAGACGAGTGCAGAAAGAGACAGGGGTGCAGAAAGAGACAACAGGGGTGCAGAAAGAAGCAAGAGAGGTGCAGAAACATGCAAAAGAAGTGCAGAAAGAAGCAACAGAGGTGCAGAAAGAGGCAAGAGGGGTGCAGAAAGAGGAGAGAGAAGTACAGAAAGAAGCAAAAGAGGTGCAGAAAGAGGCAAGCTGGGTGCAGAAAGAGGCAAGAGCAGTGCAGAAAGAACCAAGAGATGTGCAGAAAGAGGCAAGAGAGGTGCAGAAAGAGGCAAGAGATGTGCAGAAAAAGGGAAGAAGGGTGCAGAAAGAAGCAAGAGAAGTGCAGAAAGAGGCAAGTGAGGTGCAGAAGGAGTCAAGAGAACTGCAGAAAGAGGCAACACAGTTGCAGAAACAGGCAAAATGGGTGCATAAAGAGGGAACAGGTGTGCAGACAGACAAGAGAGGTGCGGGAAGAGGGGTACAGGAAGAGGCAAGAGGGATGCAGAAATTTGCAACAGAGGTGCAAAAAGAAGCAAGAGCAGTGCAGAAAGAACCAACAGAGGTGCAGAAAGAGGCAAGAGTGGTACAGAAAGAGGCAAGAAAAGTGCAGAAAGAAGCAAAAGAGGTGCAGAAAGAGGCAAGAGAACTGCAGAAAAAGGCAAGAGAGATGCAGAAAGAGGCAGGAGAGGTACACAGAGACAAAAGGGGTACAGAAAGAGGCAAGAGGGGTGCACTAAGAAGCAAGAGAAGTGCAGAAAGAAGAAAGAGGTGCTTAAAGAGGCAAGAGGGGTGCACAAATAGGCAAGAGAAGTGCAGAAAGAAGCAACAGAGGTGCCGAAAGAGGCAAGAGAGGTGCAGCAACAGGCAAGAAAGGTACAGAAAGAGGCAAGAGAGGTGCAGCAACAGGCAAGAAAGGTACAGAAAGAGGGAACCGGGGTGCAGAAAGAGGTAAGAGGGATACAGAAATTTGCATGAGAGGTGCAGAAAGGAGCAAGATCAGTGCAGAAAGAAGGAAGAGAAGTGCAGAAATAAGCAAGAGAGGTGGAGAAATAGGGAAGAATGGTGCAGAAAGAGGCATGAGGGATGAAAAATGAAATGAAATGAAAAATAGGGTTATAAAGCGCTCGAATGCCGTGGCGTCTTGGCTCTGAAAGCGGTGAGACAGTGATGCTCTGCAAGTTCATGTACCTTATTTAGGAGAGAACAGCCAGGATTTAAGTAGTTTCCTAAAAAGCTGCAAATTAGGTTGCAGACTCATGACAATTGGCATCTTGTTCCATAGAGTGGCTGCACGGTAGGAGAAACTCCTGCCTCCCCATCTAGCTCTGCAAAATTTGGGAATTTGAACAAGACCCGCATTAGTTGATCTAAGGTTCCTCATAGGCGCATACCTTAGGAACAGTTTTTGGATATCAGCAGCTCCGCCCCCATATAGTGCCTTGTGGACCTGACAGAGGGCCTTAAACTCCACTCGTTGCTGAATAGGGAGCCAATGTAATGCTCTTATTCCAGCTGAGGTAGAATGGCCTTTGGGGATGTTTAAAAGCAGACGAGCTGCTGCATTTTGTAAAGACTGTAATTTGGACACCTGAGCTCTGTCAATGCCCACAAAAAGTGTGTTACAGTAGTCGATTCTAGACAGAATAAGAGCTACCACCACCGTTCTCCTGAGTTCCTGAGGAATAAAAAGAAAAATCTTACGTAGGATCTTTAGTAAGAAAAAACATGAGGACGTAAGGCGGTTTATCTGACCTGCAAAATTTAGTTGATTGTCCAAGATGATTCCTAAATTCCGGACCTTAGATGTTAGACAGGGACACTCACCCGCCTCTGTTGGCCACCAGATTTAGTTCCATACGGAAGGGCCCTTACCAAATTCCATCACCTCAGTTTTCTCGGTATTAATCTTAAGGAAGTTCTGATCCATCCAGCTCATGATTTTGGTCAGACAGGAATGGAAGCTGATGGCAGTAGCTTCTGGATTTTTTGATACGGATATAATGAGTTGGGAATCATCCGCATAGGAGACCAAGGTGAAACCATACTCTCTGATGATTCTAGCCAGAGGAGTGACATAGATGTTAAAGAGGGTGGGTGATAGGGCCGAGCCCTGCGGCACCCCACAAGGAAGGTGAAAAGTGTCAGATTGCAAATGATCCCAAACTATGCTCTGCTCTCTGGAGGCTAGGAAGGAGGTGAGGAGGGCCAGGGCCGTTCCCCCAATCCCCAGAACCTTCAGCCGCCGCACTAACACCGTGTGATTCACGGTGTCAAATGCTGCCGATAGGTCTGGAAGGATGAGGATGGCCCGGCCCCCCCTGTCAACCTGACTGCGAATCCCTTCAGTAGCCATTATTTGCGCCGACTCAGTAGAGTGGCAAGATCGAAAGCCATGCTGACTAGGATCCAGCAAATTGTTAGATTCGAGGAATTGAGTCAATTCCATATTCAACGATTTTTCCAAAATTTTGGCAGCTAATGGCAAGCAAGAGATTGGTTGGTAGTTTTTAACCTCAGTAGGGTCCAGGGCAGGTTTTTTAAGGATTGGCCTGATACAGGCTTTTTTCCAGGCTCATGGAAAGATCCCTGATTCCACTACTTTATTAAGGAGGGGAGTTAAATAGGTGCTAATTGTGTTTGAAACTAGATGTAAAATGGCGGGGGGACAAGGATCATTGGGTGAGCCGGACTTAGTTAGAAGGAGGTGATTCACCTTCTCCTGTGAGAAGCTTAGAAAACTCGTAAGTTGGCTCTGAGAGCTAAACTCCTCCACTGCTGACTTACTCGAAGTAGTTGCTGTACTTACTGTGAGGAGGAGATCATCATAAATAACTTGCACCTTCGTTTGAAAAAAACTAGCCAACTTATTACTGAAGGCTTGATTAGGCCTAAACTGATTGGACTGTTGCGGCTTAGATAGGGCTTGAACTGATTTAAAAAGCTGCTTAGAGGAGTTTTTAGCCTCCCCAATTTTAGCCGTAAAATAGTCCTGTTTGGCCCTTATAATAGCCTCCTTGTATTGCTCCAAAGCTAAATTATAAGCTAGTTTGTGCTCCTTACTATAATTGGATCTCCATATTCGTTCGGCTCTCCTGCAGTTAGATTTGATGCTTTTAAGGCCTGGTCCATACCATGGAGATGTCGCTTGACGTCTTCTCGTTCAAGAGGATTTTTCCGGAGCTACCCGATTTACCGCTTGTCTAATCCAGTCCTCAAATTGTGAAACCGCTTCATTGTTATCAATGACCGGTACGGGCGGGCAGATGTCACGAGCCTGTTGTAGCTCATTTCCCTTTATTTTATACCAGGGGTGGGTTTTCACCACCGAGGGTCTATTTAAGGTGAGGTGATTGGGGGTAATGTGTTTAACTGTAAAATATACAGCCTTGTGGTCGGTCCAGGGTAGTGGGGATATTTTGACCAAAGTAATATCGGGATTGTTAGTAAAAATGCCATCAAGTGTATGGCCGGCCGAGTGGGTCGATTCCGACACAATTTGTGTAAGGCCATAGGCAGCCAGGTTGTCAAGTAGCCGCGTGGTGTCACTATTGTTGTTAAATTCTAGGTGAAAATTAAAATCACCCAAAATAGTGCGAGTGGCGGACTATAAACAGGATTCAAGAAGAGTCTGTAAAGCCTGAGTAAAGGGCGCTCTAGGTCTGGGTGGACGGTATAACAATAGCCTATGAAAGGTGGAGATATTGTTGATTTTAAGAGTAAATAACATAGCTTCCGCTGGAAGCTGTGTAATGGCTTCAACTCGAACCTTCAACTGGGAGCGGTGTATTATTGCAATACCTCCACCTCTATTCCCTAGCCTGTCCTGACTCAGCACTGAGTAGCCTGCCGGAAGAGCAATATGCCAGTCCGGATCCGATACCTCATTTGTCCATGTTTCAGTCATAAATACAATGTCCGGATTTGAAACCTGCATCAAACATTCAAACTGGTACTTGTTTTTAACTAGTGAGCGGGTGTTTAGCAGAATACACTGCAAATAGTGTTCCTGTAAAGGCCCTGCGGATAGGCCCGAATTTCCAAGATTCGCTAAAGTAGCATCCGTATTATTGGAAAGGACCTCGAAAGGTCCAGGCACAAGCTCCGTACCATCAATCCCCGTCACTGTGCCAGTCAGTTCAGTACTGAAGCCGAAATCACAACCCCCACACTTAAACTCCCTAGCATTCCACAGTTGGCAGCAGACTTCGTGAGAGGAGCACTCACCTCTCCTGAGCTCCAACAGTTGTTTCTTTGAATACTTATGTGGGACAAGAGGAATAGGGGTTCTGGCGCTGGGCACGCTCCGGGCGCCGACGGGCGCAGACTGGCTTGCCTTTGGCGCACCGGCGGCGCGGTCGCGCCAGCGTGGCTTTTAAGGGCATGAAGTAAAAAAGCTAGAACGCTAACCCCAGAGCATAGCGGGCCCGCTCTTACATACGGGCACCGCCGGGTCAGGCCCAACAAGTAAGTGAATTCAGATTAAAAAGGATTTCGTTCATTATTTAAAATATTAGGAACCTTTTAAAATGTTAAGAGCCTCAGTAAAGTGCTAAGTGCAATAACAGCAATTCAATATACAAGCGCGCATGCAAACCAACAGAGCGCCATGTCACACATGCAGAAATTTGCAAACAAGGTGCAGAAAGAAGCAAGAGCAGTGCAGATAGAACAAACAGAGGTGCAAAAAGAGGCAAGAGGGGTGCAGAAAGAGGTAGGAGAAGTGTACAAAGAGGCAAGAGGGGGTACAGAAAGAGGCAGGAGGGGTGCAGAAAGAAGGAAGAGAAGTGCAGAAAGAAGGAAGAGAAGTGCAGAAAGAGGCGCGAAGGGTGCAGGAAGAGGCAATAGCAGTGCAGAAAGATGCAACGGAGGTACAGAAAGAGGGAAGAGAGGTGCGGAAACAGGCAGGAAAGGTGCAGAAAGAGGGAACAGGGGTGCAGAAAGAGGCAAGAGAGGTGCAGAAAGAGGGAGGAGGGTTGCAGAAAGAGGCAAGAGGGGTGCAGAAAGAAGTAAGTGAGGTGCAGAAAGAGACAACAGAGGTGCAGAAACAAGCAAGAGAAGTGCAGAAAGAGGCAAGAGAATTGCTGAAAGAAGAAAAAGAGGTGTAGAAAGAAGCAAGATAAGTGCAGAAAGAAGCAAGTGAGGTGCATAAAGAGACAAGAGAGGTGCAGAAAATGGCAAGAGAACTGCAGAAAGAGCCAAGAGGGATGCAAAAAAGGGAAAAAGGGTGCAGAAAGAAGCAAGAGAGGTGCAGAAAGAAGCAAGAGAGGTGCAGAAAGAGGAAAGACGACTGCAGAAAGAGACAACATGGGTGCAGAAAGAAGCAAGAGAGGTGCAGAAAGAGGCAAAAGAGGTACAGAAAGAAGCAACAGAGGTGCAGAAGGAGGAAAGAGAACTGCAGAAAGAGACAAGAAACTTGCATAAACAGGCAAAAGAGGTGCAGAGAGGGGGAACAAGGATGTAGACAGAGGCAAGAGAGGTGCAGAAAGTGGGAAGAGGGGTGCAGAAAGAGGCAAGAGGGGTGCAGAAGTTTGCAAGAGAGGTGCAGAAAGAAGCAAGAGCAGTGCAAAAGAACCAACAGAAGTGCAGAAAGAAGCAACAGTGGTGCAGAAAGAGGCAAGAGGGGTGCAGAAATAAGCAACAGAAGTGCAGAAAGAAGCAACAGAGGTACAGAAAGAGGCAAGAGAAGTGCAGAAAGAGGGAAGAGAGGTGCAGAAACAGGCAGGAGAGGTGCAGAAAGAGGGAACATGGGTACAGAAAGAGGCAAAAGAGGTGCAGAAAGAGGGAAGAAGTGTGCAGAAAGAGGCAAGAGGGGTACAGAAAGAAGCAAGTGAGGTACAGAAAGAGGCAACAGAGGTGCAGAAAGAGGCAAGAAAGGTGCAGAAAGTGGAAGAGATGAGCAGAAAGAGGCAAAAGAAGTGGAGAAAAAGAAAGAAAGGTGCAGAAAGAAGCAACAGAAATGCAGAAAGAGGCAAGAGAGGCGCAGAAAGAAGCAAGAGTGGTTTGCACACCATTAGTACCAATTTTATTCCCACTTTTAGCAATAAGTAACAGGTGACCATTCTAGGTTTGCAAAGGGCCTTCCACCACGCTGTAACACTTGTCGCTGCATTTTTGGTAACGTTTGAGCCGTTTGAGCTAGAAACAAGGTTTTATTTGTTCAAATCTGCAGATTATGCAGCAGATGATGGATTATGTGGCAAATGCGGAAAATGTATAATGGTGCAAAAGTCGGTGCAGCCAAACAGTTGCATAATTCCAGTGGCCCTGCTCATACCTCTGACTAGGTCCAGAAGTGCTCCTCAGTGGTTCCTTCTTGTTTTTGTCTCATTGAGTTTATAGATTAGCTTCTATGGAAACGAGGAAGACTAAACCTGAGGTTACCACTCCACAACACAGACTATCGTACCACACAATTACTCTCAATAACACATAATCCCACTCTACATAATTCCTATACACTAAATACCACATACTTTCTATCCACATAATTTCACTGCACAACATACCACATAATTCCACTATACACAATCTACATCCACTCCACTCCAAGAAACATTAATAAAACACTTTTACATTTACAACGCCAATAGCTCTAATTCTCGCAAATGCGAAACCTATTACATTGCAAATGCTTCTTTAACTAGTAGTCACATTTGCAGAGTGGTGAAGAAAGGGGGCTGGGCCTCCGACCACAGCTCAGGAATTCTGCTGCGTAGGACTTACAGGAGGTACCAGGAGGGCTTCTTGGCCCCCAAAGTCCCTCAGGAGAAAAGAGAACTTCATCCCCCAACCCCTAGTGTGCCAGGAGGCACGTTTGCAGAGTGGTGGAGAAAGGGGGGCATGGCCTCCAAAGACCTCTTAGCAATTCCACTGTGTGGGACTTACTGGAGGTAACAGGAGGGGTAGTTGGCCCCCAAGGACAACCTTGGGGGCCAACTACCCCTCCTATTACCTCCAGTGAGTCCCACACAGCAGCATTGGTAAGTTCTCATAGCAGGCCACGCCCCCTTTGCCCACCAGTCTGCAAACGCGCACCCTGGCACGCTCTTCGATGGGGATTAAAGTCCCCTTTGCTGCTGGGGGTGGTTAGGTGCCAACTAGCCTACCTGCTACCTCAAGTAAGCCCCACACAGTGGAATTGCTGAGAGGTGGAAACAGGCCATGCCCCCTTTGTCCACCACTCTGCAAACACGCCTCCTGGCGCGCTCTTGGTTGGGGGATGAAGTCCCCTTGTCTCCTGAGGAGGGTCCCTGGGGTCCAACTAGCCCTCCGGTTACCTCCAGTAAGCCCCACACAGCTGAATTGCTGAGAGTGGTCCGAGGCCACGCCCCCTTTTTACACCATTCTGCAAACACGCCGCCTGGTGCACTGCTGCTCGGGGGATGAAGTCCACTTCAGTCCTAAGGTCCACAGGACACAAGAAAAAAACTGCTTTTTTTGTCCCTGGGGTCCTTGTGGGACCCCCTGAGCAGGCCTAGGGGGTCAGTGTGTTTCTACCCTGACCCCTTTTCTTGTTTTTTATCCTTTTGTTTTTACTGTTTTCTTATGACTCGGTTTTACCGAGTCACAAGATGGCTGACAACACTTCCTGGTTTGGAGTGTTGACAGCCAATCAAAATGAAGCTCATGCTCGGGAGGGTTCGCGAATCCTCCTTGGCCACCAGATATTGATATTTTTATTTTTTGAATTTCTCAGGAACTACTGAACAGATTTACACCATTGAAAGCAAAGAGTGCACTCTGGAACATCAGTTACCTCTCTGCCAAATTTGGTGTAATTCCATTCAGCAGTTCGAGCTGTAGCCACGACAAAATTTCCTATGGAAATTAACACGGAGAAAACGCGTTTTGGGACCCCCCTTTTTTCTCGGCCCCTGCTTGGCGAATCACCCAGTAACTTTCAAGACAGTAGCTGACCAGAGCGGGCCATTAGTTTGGAAAAGTTCGCGAAGATTCGTCTAACGGCGCCAAAGATATTGGCAAATCAAAAAACGCTTTTCCTATAGAAGCTAGGTCCTAACTATACCTACCTACTGGTGACCGCCAGTAGGTAATATATGCTACTCAATTCCCGGTTACTTGCCTCCACACTCGTCTCCGCAGTATCCGCAGGCCAACTCAGGAAGATGGCACAGACGCAGCCTTGAAATCAAGGTTAGTAGTTTTATCTGCTTTTTATTTTCAACAGCAAAGTGCATGTGCATTTAGAGAACAGATAGACCTACGCGTTTCAGCCAGAGGGCTTCATCTGGGTCATAGAGTTTAAAGTGCAGAGTGGATATTTAAAAGGAACAGATCAGTCTCTCCCTCAACCTGTGACAGAAAATTTAAAGAAAACAATCCACATTATTCTACATTTGCAGTACGCAGAACTCACCAGTATATTTGAAATATTTATATATATATTCTTTATGTCTGTGCTGTGTACTAAAACATTCTGTTGTATCAAATATGAAACAAGCATTTGCACTGCAATAGGTCTCGCATTTACAAGAGTTTGAGCTATAGGCATTGTATAAGAAAATGCCTTTTATATATGTGTTGGTTTTTAAAACATAAATAAAAGGCATTGTCATTTATAATGCCAATAGCTTAAAAACTGTATGTCGGAAAATAAGGCGAAATTAAAAAATGTTGTATTTGACAAATTCTAAATACTGTACTGATGATGCATAACACACATAAACGTAAAATATATTTAAATTTCATAATAAGGTAAAAATGTGAGAAGTTAATTACTGGGAAAATGTAATTTGCATCATGCTACCTTGTAGATATTTAAGGTCTATTGTTCAGTAACCCCTATCCACAGATGGACAATCATTAGTGATAATTGGTGGTTGATTGGCTTTCACCAGACAATAGGGAACATCCACTGTTTGTGCTGCCAGTCCATGGGAGTGTGAGAAACACATTTTGTATGGGGATGTGCCATGTGCAGTTGTGAACCACTCTCAACAAATGGCAATAATTAACTATGTTGCCGATGGTAGAATGGAGATCACCAAGGACAAGTAGTCCCTCCTTCTGCATTGGGTGAGGTCATTATAGCTGTTAGTAAAGCAAAAAAGTGCAAGTCACTTTGGCACAACCCAAAAGCTTAAATAAAAAAAAAAAAAAGCAATGATCTTGTGTAGCCGTGTTTGATCTGTCAGCCTTAAGGTGGTCTTAATTCTTTTGTAGTGTGGCATACAATGAACCCAGGGCCTGTAAATTAAATGATACTAGTGGTCCTGCAGCACTTATGGTGTCAACCACTTAAGTAGCCCCTCAAATCATGACACAGGCCTGTCATATCAGCCTGAATGTAGTTTTAAACTGACAAATCAACTTGGCAACATAACCCCCTTGCCAAGCCTTAAACTCCCCTTCCATTGTATATAAGTCACCCCTAAGGTAGGCACTAGGTAGCCCGTAGGGCAGCGTGCATTGTAATTAAAAGGTTGACATGTATTTTTAAGTTTTACACATCCTGCCAGTGAAAAATTCCTAAATTCATTTTTACTACTGTGAGGCCTACCTGTCCCTTAGGATAACATTGGGTTGCCTTATTACATGTAATAAGTG
This sequence comes from Calotriton arnoldi, assembly GCA_963921515.1. Lineage (NCBI taxonomy): Eukaryota > Metazoa > Chordata > Amphibia > Caudata > Salamandridae > Calotriton > Calotriton arnoldi. The sequence goes on from CAWUFW010001730.1 coordinate 747,187, forward strand.
CTAACGTTTGACTGGGGTCAGATAAGCATTTTATGATTAGTATCTATGAAATTGTAATTAAAAATCCTCTTAAATGGTGTAGTTGAATTTTAAATTACAATTTTGAAAATGCCATTTTTAGAAAGTGGACATTTTTCTGCCCTTTGCCATTTGGTGCCTGCAGGCTGTCCTAGGTCACATGACTGGGTGTAGTTGGCAGATGGACTTTGTGAAATTCTCTCAGACAGTCACACAATAGGTGTTCCTGAATGTTCCCTCTGCTGGCATGATAGTGGGTAGAACTGGGCACAGTCCCACTTGCAACTGAATTGACTGTGCTCTGCCTTCACATAAAGGGTTTGTCACCACTGCCTTTTCCCTGCAGCCAGCCTGGAGCCAGGGCAGGGGAGTCAAGAAATTCCAAACACTTCAAGGAGGAACCTCTAAACTTCTACTACTTCAAAGAGGGCACCGGGTTTAAAATTAGGACCCTCCGACCCACTCTTCAGTTCACTTTCTTGACCTGCAGAAGGAATCTCAGAGGATGGCCTGCTGCTGTGATCTGCTGTGTACTCCACAAGACTGCTTTGCTGCATCTGGAAGAACTGCTTTTTTGCCTGGAGCCTGCCTTGAACCTTCAGAGGCCTGCCCTGCTGCTTGAGCCCTGCTTCCTCACCTGAACCCATGACCACCAGAGTGACTCCAAGGGCTAGTTTTCTGGCCTCCTGTTCAGAGACACAGGTAAATAACAGGCTCCCACCATTTTGAACCTGCACCTGGACCCAACCTGAGTGAGTCCTAACCCCCCGAAGGGGTGCCCCTCCAGTCCTGAACTATGGAGGTGGTGCTAAAGGTGCCTAGATAGCCAAAATCCAAAATGTGGCACTTGGAAAATTGTTGGCTAAAAGCTGCCCTGAGAACCAAGAGAAGACTGAGACCAACATGTTCGTCTATCTGCCCAAGATGCATCACCAGTCAGCTTGGCTTTGTGGCAGCTCTTGCTATGTATTTCTCTGCAGTAGCAAACCCTGTTCAGCTGTCCTTTGCCAATGGGATATCTGACCTCCTGGAACTTGGGTACAGCTTCCTGTCTCGTCCCGCTGGAGATTCTTAACTTCCCAAAAAGTGACTACGTCCAAACGTAGAAATCTTCACTGCGATTTTATCCAGCAGCTCAGTGGCGTAGCTGGGGGGGTGGGGCGGTCCACCCCGGGCTGCACGAGTCTTGGGGACGGTGATATCCCAGCCCCTGCTCTTACCTGCAGCCTTCGCGGGCCGCGGCCACAGGAATTGCAGGCACCCCCTCCTCCCCTGGATCTTATTACATTTGGCAGCTGCGGGCGGCAAAAACAAAGGCCGCAACTGGCGGCATAAGGCCTAGCTACGCTACTGCACAGCTCCCCAACGACTGTGCTCCCTTCTCAGACATTCTCTGCAGCCTTGCCCTGCTGAACTTTAGCTTCTCTGTACTTTTTCTTCAAACTTTCTTTTAAGTCTGAAGGTAAACGCTGACACGGACCAATCCACTTCTTGTAACTGACCCATGCTCCATCGCGGGCGGCGAAATTTTTAGACTTCCTTTCTGTCTCACGCGACTTGATGTTCGCGGACGGCGCTTTGATCATTCATGCGCTAGTTTTTACTAAACACTTCAAAAATCATAACTGTGCTTCTACTGAATGGAGTTTGGTCATTTTGGTGTCAAATAATTTAATACATTTTACTCCATTTCTCTGAATTGGTGTGGGCTTTTTCTTGTTTGTGTGGTGCATAAATACTTCACACATTGCCTCTAAGTTAAGCCTGATTGCTTTTGTGCCAATCTACTGTGTTGCGCACAGGTTAATTTAGTGAAGAAGTGAGTCATTTCCAAAACATGTGTTGGTTGCCTTTGATTCTATGAAGATTTATGGGCATACATAAATTGACATTTTTTGATAGAATATTTTTAGGAACTTGGCTATCTCTGAACATTCGTATACAGATTTAACACCATACTCAATGACGGTTTTCCATTTATATGTGGTTAATTGCTAATTATGCTACCTGTAAAGTCTATGCTAGAGGGTCAGTGTTGCACATAATGCGTGCTTTCTACACCTAAGGGAGTTGTATCTGTGATAGCACTAATGATGCCTCATATTGTCCTGAGATATTTTGTACTTATGTTCAGGCTTCCAATGTCATGTTAATTTATAGAGCAATATGCAGAAAAGCAAAGTACGGATGCTGCCATCATTAATGTCATTAGTGATGTCATAGAGAATGTTATCAGTGATGTAATATGGGAGGTCATAAGCAGTGCATGTTGGGGGTGCACGTTTAGTTAGTGCTGTTAACTATCACTGGTACATTTCTGTGTTTTTTTAAAAGTTCAAAACGTTAATGTTGTCACTGACTAATTCACCTAGCTATAATGTTACTTTATCCTTTGTTTCTTTCAGTGAATTTCCAGGTTTATTTTTTAAAGTAAATTAATTATTTTTTGAGTGTATATATAGTAGAATGACTGAAGAATATGCTCTGGGCTGACGGGTGTACGTAGTAGGCTGTGGGGAGGGATTGGCCTCTCCTTTCATACCCTCTGTCAGGTAACAGGTGTGTGTAGTAGGGTGCAGGAAGGGACTGGCCTCTCTCTTTTCAGACCCTTCTCTCAGGTAATGGGTGTGCAAAGTAGGGTGCGAAGAGGGACTGGTCTCTTCTTTCAGACCCTTCTCTCAGATGATGAGTCTGCATAGTAGGGTGTGTGGATGGACTGGCTCTTCTTCAAGACCTCTCTCTCAGGTGTGTGTTGTAAAATGTATGGGGAGTGACTGACCTCTTCTTTAGGACCTCTCTCTCTCTCAAATGATGGGTGTGGGTAGTAAGGCACAGGGGAAGACTTAACTCTCTGCTCAGAGCTCTCCTCAACCTGATGGGTGTAAATTGTAGGTTTGGATAAACACTATCTCCACTAATACTTCTTCCTACAGTGTGTATACCAGAGTGTATTAAAACCTACTCCTTCCTACTTTTCATAATCCCGCGAGAGTCTCATGAGAGAGTAACAATTTTAAAAAAAAGAATAAACATTCGATTTATCACAGTACATACATCTCACACACCTCCTCTCAATAATAAGAAGGTGCAAAATATCCATTCCTCCTAACTAGAGTGTATTTAAAACTCATCTACTCCTTTTTACTAATAACAATTCCACGAGATTCCCGCAAAATTGTAATTTTGTTAAAAAAAACAATATAGATTTACTTTCAACACAATACTTATACCTTACAGGTCTCCTCTCAAAATCTAGGGGTACAGAATGCCTTAATGCTGCCCCCTTATACAGCTTTTTTACTTCATTTCTACAACATGTGCAATTTTTCACAGTAAACTGTAATTGCGGCCATTTCCTTTCTAAAACTCTAACAGCTAGCCATTCAGAGTACGCAGGAGACTCGCTGGAGCCTCTTACTCCCACAAGAGTGTGAAGGCTCACGGGAAAAACGGGCCACTTGCCCTATCACAGGGATGTATTTTTGAATTTGCGGTCTTGCGGGACACTCGTGAGCCCAACCATCTAAATATATATGTTTTTTTACCTTTCAAATTTTAAAAATGATTGAACTGATTTACAACAAATCACAAAAAGCACAATCTGCGGACCAAGATCTACCTTCCTGCCAAATTTGGCATAATTCCATTAAGCAGTTTTTGCTGTAGCCCATCTTAAAGAAGTGCAGGGAAATGCATGCTTTTTTCTTGGGTCCCAATTGACAGATCACCCCTTGAAACACCGTCACATAAAGCATGAGAATGCGCACTCAAGGATGCTGTACCAGTGAAAAATTCATTAACGAGCAGGAAAAAAATAACACCATGTGTGTTTCACCCAAATGGCCTTGATCACGGCTGCTTTACATGTTGGCATTTCAAAGCCTTCCTCGTGCCCTGCGTCGCGCGCTCACGCACTGGGCTGTCCTGGAGTAGTGAGGATGTTTTCTTATATGTATGTGTATAATGTGAGTTGTTGGCAGGGGCAGCAGTGAAGCTGGGAGCAAAAGGATGGGGTAGAGGAAAGGATTTACATCAAAAGTGCTGTTATATGCAGAACTCTGGCCTAAGACATTAGAATCCATCTGTGAAAAAAATGTGAACTCAAATGTGTTTGTAAAAACACCAGTCGGAACAACAGTCCTAACATCAGCATTGGATGGAAACAACTCTTCCAATCAGAAATGATAAAGTATTACAAGGTGCAGCTCAAGGGGTAGGGCCTGCTACTACAGACCAAGACACTCGCAAGTTATTAAAATAAATGTGGTTTGAGCTAAATAAACTCTTTTTTGAACTGCTCAGCTTTCAGGGACATTGAACACCCACTCCCCTCATCCATGCTACCTTCATGAGGCACAGTCATTGATTTTGATGATATATGTGTTTACTATTCCAATTCCATGTCAATGGGAAGCTGGGATATGCGGTGCAGATGTCCAAAGCTAATGTTTCTGCATGCACTGATGTAAAATCTTTAGTAAGTCATTGCAAAACCATGCCTCTTTTCAGTCAGAGTGTGGTATTGTGGGCAGATTTTCCTGAATCTAGGTGAAAGCATTGTATGAAAATCATTGGATCTCAGTGTCCTGAGCAACTGGTACCGAGCAAAGGAGACCAACAGCTAGACTGGGATCTTATCCTTAAGTGTTGAGGCCCCCCCATCCCCTTCCCACCCCCAAACACACCCGAGCTGAGCCACGTCTTTGATATTTGATGCAATTTGCGTTTAAGCCTTTATAATTTTTTATTCTACACAAAAAATATCCAATCCACATTTGTGTCATTTTTTAACTACATGTTATGGATTCTAAAGTACCCAGGATTTGTGTATTCCCCTGGAGGGGGCCGAAATATAGCAAACATTTGTTTCTTTCTCTTTTTTTGCAAAAATGGGAAAACCTGCTCTGCTAGAAAATGTGCGTACTTTTCTGAAAATAGTATTAGCAAAAGGTTTGCTGTGCTAATATTGCCCTGTTCCCAACTTCCAAAAAAAAGAAAAAAAATACAGTTTCTGCAATTTTCTAAGTGATAAATGTTTCTTATTTTTGCAGTTAAAACCTACTTGCAGTTTGTGGTAGAAACGTGTGTGAAAACGTATAGGTGAATCCAGAAAGCTATACATTTCAGAAAAGTAAATAGCATTCTGGATCCAACAGGGAGTCATTTTTGTAGACCACTCACCGTTTTCCCAAAGACACTAATAGTTTAAATAAAATGTTTATGTGAGTGATCAGGAAAAAACAAAAATAGGTGACAATGGGGCATATTAGCAAGACCCACGTTAAAATTATCGCCGTTTTAGCGGCAGGAAACTGCCGCTAAAACGGCGATAATGGGCTTGCTAATATGCGTTATCGAATTCCAATAGAAGCCCAGGTTAGATGTCCTGCACATCTAACCTGGGCTTCTATTGAATTCCATAACGCATATTAGCAAGCCCATTATCGCCGTTTTAGCGGCAGTTTCCTGCCGCTAAAACGGCGATAATTTTAACGTGGGTCTTGCTAATATGCCCCAATGTTTTTATCCGTAATGTTTTTCTCCATTGGCTGATCTACAAAAATAGTACACTGTTACATCTGACAGACTCTTCTGGTCGCATAAATGTAAAGTGTTTGTGGATTGCACATAAATACGTGATACCCAGAGCCATCAACTGAGCTGCACCTTGTAATACTTTATCATTATGTACCAACCACACATCCAATCATATGGCAAAATATAATGCATGAAAAAAAGAATCTGAAAGAATTCTGTGTATATGTGGAACGTGCCCCAGATTCAAAGTTTCGGAATTTTGGTCATTTATACAAGTCTGAACTTAAGGCTACCCATGCTATCATGTGATTCAGAGGGCTTTTTACAGAATATGTTCTTTCTTAAACACTTGCTTATATTTGGAATGCCAATAATGGAGAGAAACTAAGTTGATAATACCAAATGTTCTACTATTCTGCATTCCCACATTTCTCTTGATGAAAACAATATCTTTCTTGTGTGAATAGGCCTATCATCCTCAACAGGAAAGGGCCCAACATGCAAAGTGATGACAACATGGAAACTAATCTGTAGGGATCGAGAAAAGTTCTACTTTCTAGCATTCCCCTATTTGCCCTGATAAAAACTGTATCCTACTTGTGTGAGTGGGCTTATCGTCTATGACAGTAAAGACTCCAACATGAAATATGAAAACCGTCAAGACTTTTCTTTTGAAATCCCCTCAGTCTAGGAATGTGGCTTGCAGCAGCTTTGAAGCCTAGCGTCAGCCGGCAGCCATTGAAACCTACCAATACCAGACATTTTTTAAACCCAGACACCCAGGTGAGTCCATTAGGAGGCTTGCATGGATCCCTGTAACTTCTCTTACCCAGAATGCCCTGCAAACATCAAACTTTGGCTAAATAGTGGATCTTCCTTATATTGCTTTGAAGTAAAGTTCCAGAATCTGCAAAACCAATACAATTCCTACCACACATTGTTCTGACATTTCTCCCAATAAACACTGTACGTGTACTCACTTGTGTGGGTGGGCCCATTGCCCAACAACAGAAACCAGTCAATCAAGAGAAGTGGTGGGACATAGAGTGGTAAACCTTTGGCCATTGGCTACAAATGACTAAGTTTTTGGTTGTGTCAATATGGGAAAATTTGGTTTTTGGCCTATATTTTAAGGTTTGCAGTGCTTTCTGTGGAAGAAAACCTAAGGGGACCAGAGTGTGATTAGAAAATAAAAGCAGCACTGGCACAAATGTTCAAACCAGCCCGCCCAATTACACTTACTAAAGATTTGCTCTAATCTGCCTTCTGAAGATATCTACTGTGAGAGTATAATTTCTCACTCGATCCTTTAACGAAGGGGTCAAGAAATTACTCAAGATTAACATTCAACCTGAAGATGGTCTCGTTGATATGTCAGAATAGAGACAAAAAAGTTGACGCCTATCCCATTCTTCTTTTGTAGTTATTGTTAATTTGTTCTGCCTTGAGTTCTAAATCCTATGTTTAGGACAAACTCATCTCATTGAAGATGGGTAATTATACACTGAAAATCAGGAAACGTTTGTATGTTTAACTTATGTTGTCTGTTGTCATTGTATGTTTTATTTGTATTGTTTTTCTGTATCCCTACTTTTATGTCTTTTTGAAATATAAACTTGATTATTCTTTTTGATACACCCAGTTGTAATTAGTTTATTGTTTAAGCTTGCTAGAGTTGTTTTGAGTTATTTCCATGAGTGTCATTAGATGTCACTATATATGCAAGATAAAACTATTTAAAAGTATATTTTTCAAATGTATCCCTTGTAGGCACCTTTACCTTTCTTACTTTATTACCCAAGCCCACAAGGGTATTTTTGGGTTGCCCATTTTTGTTAAACCTTCTAAAAGTGGCATTTTCAGACTTACAATTTAAAATCCGACTTCAGCATAAGTTGTGATTTTAAATTGTGAGTCCAGAGACACCAAGCTCCAAATCTCTATCTTTTCCCAAATGGTAATAACACTTAAAAGATATTTTAAGGCAATCCCAATTTTAACCTATGGGAGAGACAGGCCTTGCAGTAGTGAAAAATGAATTTAGTAGTTTTTCACTACCAGGACATGTAAAACGCAAAAGTACATGTCCTACTTTTTAAATACACTGCACCCTGCCCACAGGGCTGCCAGGAGCTTACCTTAGTGGTGACGTATATGTGATTAAAGGGCGGACTTCATCCTGACAAGTAGGTTAACTTGCCAGGTCAAAATAGCAGTTTAAAACTGCATATACAGGCTCTGCAGTGGCGGGCCTGAGCCATGTTTACAGGGCTACTGAGTAGGTGGCACAATCAGTGCTGCAGGCCCATTAGTAGCATTTAATTTACAGGCCCTGGGCACATATAGTGCACTCTACTAGGGACTTATAAGAAAATTAAATATGCCAATTGTGGATAAGCCAATGTTACCATGTTTTGAGTACAGAGCATATGCACTTTAGCACTGGCTAGCAGTGGTAAAGTGCCCAGAAGCCTAAAGCCAGCAAAAATGAAGTGTGCAAAAAAGGTGGTCAGAAGACAAAAAGTCAGGAGAAACCACACCAAGGATGCCAGGTTTAATATTTAACATTAGTATACCCTGTCCCTCAAACACTGGCCCAGAACCTGGTTCTGAGGAACAATGGAATGCAGTGAATTGAGGACAGTGTAACAGAGCCTCATCGTTGAATTATAACTATCCTGCAGCACATTGGCGGTACTCAACCTGATAATGCAAAAGGCTCAGAACAAAGAAAGCTAGGCAGAGAACCAACCTTGCTTCTGATTTGGGCACATTGTGATCCTCATGAAACACCACACATATGTAAACTTCATACAAACTAGGACATGCTGCCATAGATGGACACCAAAGCAAGAAGCTGTAGGTGATCTGATCAATAACGGAACCATGAATAATTAGCATTTGAAAGCATGCTAACCAAAATGTTAGCCAATGGCATAGCACAATATAACAAACCACCACACAAGCTTATGTGTGTTCTACTGCTCTGATGAGGGTACAAGCAAATACCAGTACTTTACAAAGCACGGCAAATACATTCATCATTTTTTGGCACAGCCCCCACCAGTGACCTCCTCCACAAATTCCCTCACTACCACTCTCCAACAGTACTCCTCATCTCTCCATTGCCCCCTCTCAGATTCATTTCATTTGTTTTTAAAGCGCTCGTCGGTGTTAACTTTTTTAATAAGAATATATTTTTACCCAAAAAAACCTTTTTTAGCAACATTAGGAATAGATTTTGAAGGGATGGGGAAAATCGTTACGTCCTAATGTATATTAAACAGTTTGCTTGCAGCTCTTTGATGCCAGTTCATAGGTCACTGTGCTATAACAGGATTGTAAAATATGAACTCCAAGTAACAAAAGGATCTCGGTGACAAAAGCAGTAACCCACCGAGCTATCCTCACAAAACTGTTCTGGGATCTGCATGGTATGCATTATTTGTATGCATATTAATCCTCTGCGCTACTTTATAATGAGACCGACTGCCATTAGCCAAAACTCAGTCTCTCTCCAGCAGGAACATTAATCACAAGAGTTATCCTGACATTTTTATTGCTGCCTAAAAACTGCTGGACACACAAGGAACTCTGCAGCAGGTTCTTTTAAAACCACTTAATACAGTACCCACGAGGTCAGTGCCAGGTCCGGCTGCACCAGTTGCACTGTCCTAAAGCCGGCCCTGTGTGTTCCAGATGTCCTAAACCTATGTGTCCTTTTTCAAATCCCTGACCCAATTAGTGCCCACAGCACATCTGATTGCCAAGTCAATCAGTAAAACTTCTCTTTTGTGATTACTTTATATTTCTTTCCTGATACCTAACTAATATCTCAAGCTCCTGCAGAAGTGGTTTTTAATCATGGCTGAAGGCAAGCTGTGTGCAGGACATCTTCATATAGAGGTCTCATTTAATTACCAACTTGGTATACAGAGCTCAATCGTTTTCTGGTCTGTGCTGCTCTGCCTCTGCCTGTTAAGCAAAGGTGAAAGGATGCATTTCATGGGAAGAAAACAACTGAAAGCACACGCATATTGCAAACGGCAGCCCATTGTTTTACTCGCTCAGCGTGCAACGACAAGAGTCTTTTGTCAGTGGTGTAGCAAGGATGTCACAAGCTCTAAAGGAAGCCATTAATATGGCACACTTAACCCATATTTAGGTAGCGAAAGACCGACATTACTGGTGCACAGATGGCTCGTAATGCCCCTTGGGCCCTGTGCCACTGCAGCTCCTGCACTTGGTTGTTGTTTCAGCATTTGCAATCCATGAAACAGTGATGCATGTCTCGGCTCACTTAATTAAGACTGCGTGACCAATTATTCTGACATATCTTCCCAAACGTTCACTCACCCCAACAATTCTTAAACATTACCTTTGCATTTTTTTGTTCTCGGTCATGTCCTCAGATGGATGCAAGCACATCTTGAGAATCCCAAATTATGTCTCCTGGGCCATACATAGTGCTGTAACATAAGCAAACATTTTAACACAGCCTCCTTGATGCCCGTGCTAGCATCTTGGTCTAACACCAAGAAAAGTAAGACAGAGATGCAGACAGCATGTGTGGGCACAGTTTTTATGTAAACATTCAACGTGCCTCGGTACCTGATCCAAGAAGTGATGGATCAAGCCAATGCATCAATGGAGCTGGCTTGAAGCCAATGGCTGAAGAGTGATGACCTTTCTGAATTTTGTATGTAGTATGGTTTGTTGTGTGTTGTTGAACAGGGTGCTGTGATGTTTAGGGGTGACATAAGGTTTTGCTATGCAGCTAAAGCTGTCTATAATGAGATCTAAAAATGTCGGCGCTCACTTATACTAAGGACCATAGGTCAAAACCAGTTTATGGAACTGTGAGCCTGAGAGCAATTAGAAGTGTTCTAAAGCAGCAGGAAAAGTGGGGGTGTGCTACATAACCACCCATAATACACAGGTATATGTGATAATGTACCTCTACTGTACATTATAAGGATATTGCAAGTCACAGAGGAGTTCCATGACTTTATAAACACATGAGCTGGTGCCTTTGTAAGAGGAATGCTGAGTTTGCTTGCATCATCCTTTTATATGTATATATGGGGTATCTTATTCCCTATAAGTTGGCCAGTCTCTCGTTTTAGGTTATTGCCTACCTGCAAGCATTGTGCACAGATAGGTCCTGTCACCCAGAGAGGAGGCGGCTGTCTTTTTCTCTGAAAGCACCTGCATGCTATATCGGCGCCCGGCTCTGAGAGATGCTGTTAGAGGCAGGTATGATACAGGAGGCCAACATGCACAGTTTGCTAACTGCTTTATTGTCATAGAGTTTGTAGGAGTCGGGCTTTGCAGGACCATTGGGCACAATCTGCTCCTAGCTCATGTGATTGAATGGGACTTCAGTATTCACACTTGACAGTCACTGAACCAAATACTGCTCCCAGCTCATATGATTGAGTGAGACTGCTGTATTCATTGAGTGAGACTGCAGTGCTCACACTTGACAGTCACTGAACCAACCACTGCAGGCAAGCACACACCATGGCATCACTATGCGCTGTGTAGGCCATTAAAAGTGAGTAGTGAAGTGGTTTTTAATGTTGTATTCTAACATCAGCTGACATCTGTATAAATGAATAATATCAAATAATTCATATTGAGACTTTTAACTTTCACTTATTATAACAATAAAGTATGTTAAATGTTAGAAATGGGGGTCTCTAGTTGGCAATAGTTTGCACCGTTGTCGAAGTAGGGACCCTTCTTCCTAGTCAGGGTAAGGGGGATAAGCTTCTAAACCCTTTGGTAGCTTGGCATGAGCAGACAGGCTTATCTCAGAGGCAGTGTGTAAAGCATTTGTGAACACATACAGTAATAGAGTCAAAACACTACAAATGGACACCACACCAGTTTAGAGAAATAAGTAATCTTTATCTAAACCAAAACAAGACCAAACAACAAAAATCCACAATACAGTATTAAAAATATAATTCTTAAAAGGTAGAAACAGTTCAGTTCCAAGAAAATGTGGGATGTGACACTTTTACACAAAGTACCTTTGATGTGTCGAAAAATGTAAGCAAAAAGGGTCGCAGGGAAGGTGATGCGTCAGTTCCTTACGCTCAGGGAAGGTGATGCGTCGGTTCCTTGCTCCGGCGGAGGTGATGCGTCGGTTCCTTACTGCTGCACAGGGGAGGTGATGCATCGGTTCCTTACCGGAGAGGAGGTGATTGGTCGGTTTCTTATTGCGTGAGGAGGTGATGCGTCGGTTTCTTACTGCGTACCCCAACGATGCAACAGACTTGGTGCTTCAATGCGATGTGTGATGATCCGGTACGATGCGTCGGTTTTTCCTCAATCTGGCCTGCGTCAGAATCGGTGCAGTGATCTCAGACATCGGAGATCGGTGCACAGGATTCGTCGCACGGCAGACACTTCAGCCGCGAGCAGAAGCTGCGCCGATTCTTCAGCAGCGGCGATGCGTCGGAAAATTCTTCCTGCACCGCTGCGATGCGTCGGAAGTAGGCGATGCGTCAATTTTCACAGCTCTTGCAGCTTTCAGTCCCCAAAAAACCTCCAGAAGTCCAGAACACTGGCAGGCAACTCTCAGCAGGTTGGAACTCCCAGCAAAGGAGTTCAGGGGAGACTGGGGGAGACTGGGGGTAAAGTCTTTGTGTCCTGAGACTTCAGAACAGGAGGCAAGCTCAATTCAAGTCCTTGGAGATCTTCCTCAAGCAGAAGACACAGCAAACAGCAAAGTCCTTTCCATGGCAGAAAGTAGCCACTGCAGGCCAACCCCAGACAGCAAACAGCACAGGGGCAGTATTCCTCCTCAGTTTCTCCAGCTCTTCTCCTTGGCAAAGGTTCCTCTTGATTCCCAGAAGTGATCTAAAGTTCTGGGGTCTGGGCCCGAATATTTATACAGCAGAATCCTTTGTTCTCTGGTGTCAGAGAAGCCCTGTGCTCAGTCAAAATCAGTTCTGTCCTCTCTGGTGCAGCTACCTGGCAGGAGGTGGAGCCAGCATTGTGGAAGGCAGACCAGGCCCATTCAGGTGAAAGGAAATCTCCTCCCCCTACTCTAAATGTAGCCCAGGTCTATTCAGCCCAGCCCTGACTCATCCAGACTCTCTGGAGCCACTGCACATCCACAGCCCCTGTCACTCCAAAGCCAAACAGTCAATACACATCCTAGCAGAGGCACACTGGATGGCTAAGCAAGAAAATACCTACTTTCTAAAAGGGGTATTTTCAAACACAGAATGGAAAAATGATCCTCACTAAAAGATGCATTTTAACATTCTGAGTTCAGGCATACTAAACTTTATTTTCCTACCTTGTTCCCAGGGATAGTTATGTTTATAAGATGTTATAAGCAAACTCCCCATTCCATCCTATAGGTACAGGTAGCCTTGCAATAGTGAAAAACGAAATTGGCAGTATTTCCCTATCAGGACATGCCACACACACCAGGGCATGTCCTACCTTTCACATACACTGCACCCTGCCCACAGGGGTACCTTGGGCCTACTTTAGGGGTGACTAACATGTAAGAAAAGGGATGGTTAGGGCCTGGCAAGTGGGTGCACTTGCCAAGTCGACATGGCAGTACCAGACTGCCCACAGGCTCTGCAATGGCAGGCCTGAGTTACTTTTACAGGCTGCTTATGTGGGTGGCACAATCAGTGCTGCAGGCCCACTAGAAGCATTTGATTTACAGGCCCTGGGCACACACAGTGCATTGTACTAGGGACTGACTAGTAAATCAAATATGCCAATCATGGAATCACCAATCCATAACAATCATTTACAAGGAGCACTTGCACTTTGGCACTGAACAGCAGTGGCAAAGTGCCCAAAGCATCTAGACCAGAAAAAACGAAGTTCAACACACAGCAAAATAACAGGAGGCAAAGGCAAAAAATACAGCGGAAACCCACGCCAATGATGCCCGGTCTAACAGTAAATAATATTATTTTTCATAATCTTGCTTTGGTCGACACCATTTCTGAAGGCACCACGTAAAGAAACCAGTTGCAAACTACATATCTGTTCTTTCACTAAATATCAGTCATGTCATCTGACACATTTATCATTAGTACGGATCATTATGATACATTTTCATCATCTGTACTTATTAGTGACATGTGGATTGTGCATTACCCAGTGCTGTGCTGGGCAGCTTGTGATTCCATTTTATGAGGGACATCAATATGCAACTGAAGGTATCACATTAAATTGAAAATAATATGTTCAGGAATATTATGAATTCAGAAGAAACTTGACCCCCTCCATGTGCCTCTTTGACTCCTATCTGACAACTAAACAAAGGCTCGCGGAGGACTTGTGTTGTCAAAGACTGTGATTATCATCAGGATTCCTCTATCCCAGAACACCATTACATTTGAAATTATAGTCTGGTCGGTTCTGATTTTTGCGCCTTTTTCTGCACCCTATATTTTCTGGCATTAGGACTCTGTGCCGATTGACACTGCTATTCAGTGGAACAGTGTGCATGCTCTGGGACTAAACTGACATTGGTAAAATTGATTTCCTCCAAATGATCTATTTAATTGTCCTGTAAGACCAATGTACATGGAGCGGAAAATACATCTATGTGATTGAAGTTAATTGTCATATGTGGGCTGCAGTGTGTATTTACACCACTAACATACATGATGAAAATATGTCTGTCAGGAGCAACCCTGTGTTATGGCAGGGCTGCAGTTTAGATGAAATTGCATTGACAGACGCTAGGAGAAAGGGCCTTTGCTATGTAGGAAAGGCCATTTTTATTTATTCACGTCACCCCTTAAATGGCGCTTGTACACCCACAGTACAGAATTCAAATATACAAAACCAGGACACAATACTTATAGGGGTTTGTATGCTCTCACAGTGATATAAAACCCAAAGCCTAGGTAACTGTGTAGGCTTTGCTAGACTTTCCCTCAACAGTCCTAGATGGGATTAAAACAGTTGAGCTTGATTTAGGGTTTAGCGGACAGAGTACTCTTTCACACACATGATGAAGTACCCTGTCTGCCAAACCCTAGGGTGCTTATTTATGAGAGGATTGCACCACCGGAGTGTCACTTTTTTTGATGCTCCGGCGGTGCAAGACTCTCAATCATATCTATGAGGATGCAGAAAGCCACTCTACGTGGCTTTGCATGGCTTAATTGATATGGAATAAGACAAAGCAGCGCAAGTGGCTGCTTTGCCTTACTTTGCGACAAGGAGGTATTGCATGGGAGTTGCGTGGGAAAACCCACCGCAACACCAATGGGTTTTGACACTGCCCAAGATTTACTTAATCACGTAGACATAGGGCAGCGCCAAAATCTTATGCTTCCCCAGAACAGGTGTAACGAGGAGAACGTTTTATTATTTCTCCTTGTTTTTTCCTCTTTCCTTGTGTGCTGCATCCTGCAGCACACTTATAAAGAGGAAAACGCCTCTCAGCATTGTTTTTGTGCAGAAAGATGCTCCTTCCTGCACAAAAACAATTCTGACTGCAACGGCGGCACCCTTCCATTATGGTGCAAGTGTACCTACATTGGCTCTAGCAAATTGTGCGCCAGGGCAGGGGGAAAGGACAGGAATGCACCATATTTCATAAATACGGTGTATACCTGCCCTTTCACATTGGCTTAAGGCAGCACAGCAAAAAGACTTACTGCACTGCCATACACCAATTTCTCATAAATGAGGCCCTAGGTCTGCATGGTCAAATATAAGTCGGGTAGACCATCAGTTTGCCGATGGCGGCTCTCATCGGAAGCAGCTGTCAGACCAAGGGCACCCACCCACACTGTTTAGAGCTGTTGGTTTGATGTCCTTTTTTCTCTCTGTTCTGGACAGCTACCGCTTTTGGAGTTTGTTTCTGAAACTCAAAATATTATGTTTGGTGCATGACTGCCTAAATGTCAGTGCCTAAATATCAGCGGCCGTGGACCAAATATACAGTGCCTTCAGAGGAGCCACCATGAAGGTAACTCCTTTGAAGGCACACACATCACTGCTGGGCTGGCAGTGATCTCTTAATTTGGTAAGCAGAAATCCAGCCACGGTGGGGAAGTATATGACGTCTGCACCCTGATGAGTGGAAGGCCACCCTCCGTGGTCTAAATGCCAGCCCTTATGTTGGACCTGACCCTTTTTGAAGGATCTCCCCAAGATTTGTGTCTTCTGTTGTTGAACACATTTTTGTTGGCATTGGGACTTTGAGCACTTTTTCCCTGCTAACTAGTGGTAAAGTGCTTGTGTTCTCTCATCTAAAACATAGTACAACTGGCATATAACTGATTTTTTAATTTTTTATGTACTTGTAAATCCCTAGTAAATGATACTAGATATGCCAACAGCTGTAAATTAAATTCTAGTAGTGGGCCTGCAGGACTCATTCTGTCACCAACTAAAGTAATCTTTTAAAACATCTCAGGCCTGCTGCTGCATCATGTAGTGCTTTTTTTAAACTGCCGCTTTGACCTGGCAAAATGAACCTTTTGCCAGGCATAAACCTGCCTTTTTTTATACTTATCAGTCACAGCTAAAGTAGGCCCTGTATGCCCATAGGACAGGGTGCACTGTATTTAAAAAGCAGGACATGTGTACTTAAGTTTTATATATCCTAGCAGTGAAAATTCCTATTGTCTTTTTTCAATGTTTGTTGGAACCAGCACTGTCTGGATGGCCAAAGGGATGCCCCAGTCAGGCAGAAGGCACAGCTTCTGTCAAGGGCAGACAATTATACACACTGAACAACCTGTGCTCACCCTTGGGTAGATTTGCACTGAGCAGTCAGCTGTCCTTCGGAAGCAATGCAAGAGCACAGCCCCATACACAATAAATATTCCACACAACACAAAAGAGAGACTTCACACTTGGTGTCGAGAAATGCTGTTTATATTCAACACACACATTAAACACTGCAACATGAATATCATGGACTCTGGGGCATAAATCATACTTGGCAATATTACTAGCAGTGCTAGGCCCAGTTGTGTTGATCAGATCTCAATAATATGCACACATGGGAAAAGTCATATTCTAATCCCCACACAGCACCCTCATGCAGTGTGACACGTTGTCAGCCCCTTGTTCACCCTCATAATCCTAATAATGCAATTTCACAAGGCTATAGGGTACACCCTGGGCTACAACGATATAAGTAATATGTATATCCTCAGAATTATAACAATTTTAGCAGCACCACAGGACGAGGCCATGTTGGTAAACTCACTGTTGAGAGGTAAACTGCTTTTTGCATGAGAACAACATATAAACCAACACTGCCAACCAGTGTCATGAAGCACAGGCGGTCCACAGATGGTCACTTCCACACACTCGCACTCACTTTGCACTGCTACGCAATGTTATAGGTACCAGCCCGGGCCATATGGGCACTTTCACACACATATGCTAAGCACCCAACACCCTAATGTGATGCCACTGATACAAACCGGTCAATAGATAACACTATGCAGACCCCGAGGCTTCAAGCCTCCCTTCACCCTCCAGTTCAACCCCACTGTTCCAGACACCCTGGGTGGAAGTTCACCAGCCCCTCCCTCTGGACACAAGGCCACTCATGGCTTTGATCACACCTCGCCTGGGTCCCTGTAAGCAGATGGGGATAGACAGTAACCATAAACAAGAGGTAGACATAAACAAAGGACGGTCTTGGCGCCACTCAGGAAGTACACCAACAAGTTGCGAAGCAGAAACGGAATAAGAGCAACAATTTGTTACAATCAGGGGTCAATCAGGGCCTTCTGGCACCAACCCAGTTCTGAGAAGCTCAAGGGGGTCACACAGTCTCTTGACCTGCTCTCAAACCTCCTTGGAAGCATCCCTTCAGCCTAGTCAATTCCTCTCACTCCTACCTGGCACCACAAGTCTTTGGAAGGGCCAGATCAGGAGAGGTCAGTTGGTCTACCGTGATGGAGCCAGTGAGAGAGCAAGTAGTGAATGGGAACAAAATGCAGAGGAGCCCCTTGGCTTGAGAAGGCACCCCATTGGTTACATGTTGACTCGGGTTGTGCCCTGGCAATCTGGGCACAGGATCTGGTGCACGACGAGATGAGTTGCACCAGACACTTCAGGTTACATGGAGTACAGTTGCCATTTGTTGGGGAATGCCCAGATGTGGTCCACTCCTCCAGTGTAGACCGGTGCCAAACACCATGGCATGCAGAAGAGTTTGATGAAAAGAAATGTCCACTTTCCATAAGTAGCATTTCCATGCAAGATATGCCAGGCCCACCATTACAATTGGAATGGGTTTGGCCTAGCGAATCCATTAATAGGAAACATCATGAGGATGCACCGCTGCACACCACTATTGCAGCTTGAAATACAGGCGACACCTTCCCCATGCTAGCTTAAGGAAAGAGCAAGCCTCCTTGGTAGGGGAAACCCTCTTGGGCCTTCCTTACTACCTGGGCAGTGAACACCATGGGTGCCTGCCCATCACTTCACCTTCCATCCTATTGAAGGCTAAAGGCCTCCTCCGGATGGACCATGTTTGCTCTCGGCCAGCTGGAGTACACGCAGAAGGGCAATCTCACAGACCTGCTGTGGCTGGTTGGATACATGTTTAAACGTGCAGTCCATGCAAGTATGCACACCAGCCTGCAACAGCAGGTGGGACACATAGGTAAATCACACCAGCGGTGTAAGTGCGCTCCCAGGCTGCAATGGCAGGCCTGACTTGCGTTTACAAACATATGGTCCGCTCCACTTCCTAACATGGTAACAGGGTATAATATTTATACATAACTAAAACAACCTTGATCTTCAAATATTCAATGAGGATGCCGTTCTGGATAGTTATTCACTGCCTAGAGATCAGTGGAAAAGGGGAACACGATCAATTGCAACTAAACAGATTGTATGTGGTGCCATTAACTCAACAAAACCAAGTGCTCAGTTATTAGAACAATGTTGTTGAAGAATAAAGATTAACTCGAAAAATAGACAAAAAAGGACCACAATTAATTGTCGTCAGGAGGAATGCGGTTAGGTGCGCGCGTGTATCTTTCAAATCAATGTACTCTGCTCTTGGTATGAATAGCTTGGTTTCAAAGTTTTAACAAAGCCGGTTTCAAGTGACCCCGGCTTTGTTAAAACTTTGAATATTTGAAGATCAAGGTTGTTTTAGTTATGTATAAATATTATACCCTGTTACCATGATCATTTTCTTTCCAGTTACAGGTACTACTGACCGGTAACAAATGAGAAGAAGGGTGAGTTACTTACCTGCCCTCACGCGTTACTTAGTGAGCAACTAGCCTCACACTGGTCCTGAAGAAAGCCCCCCGACCCAGTTGGGCGATAGAAGGGCTGAAACATGTTGACCATTCACATGGTCTCACAGGTGTTAATGAACAGTAACATTTCTATATATGCACCGCTCTGATTTTAACCTTGTCCCATCTCCAACTGAATAATTCCTCTTTGTTGAGGGATGTAGGTAATTTTAAATTCACTTCACTCGCATTCACTCGATTACTGGTCACTACTGTAATCACCAGTTGGTCTACCTCCGGGTGGAGGAAAGCATATTTTAATAAAAGACCCAATGATGATGCTATCACGTGATCTGAGAAGCGGATAATCAAGATATACCGATCC
Source organism: Calotriton arnoldi (assembly GCA_963921515.1). NCBI lineage: Eukaryota > Metazoa > Chordata > Amphibia > Caudata > Salamandridae > Calotriton > Calotriton arnoldi. Next base: position 766,360 of record CAWUFW010001730.1, read on the forward strand.
ACCACTCCTGTACGGGATTGAGGGTTTTTTAAGACGGCCAAGATACCAGACCCTGGTTGTAATACAGGACAAGTGATCCATTCTCCTCTGATTATCGTTCTTTTTCATAGGGCACTCCTGGGGATGACACTTAATCCAATCATGTGAGCACCCCACTCCTAACCCGTGTGTGGAGGGTGCCCAAACCTTCCCACTGCAGTACAGTGGGAACATGCTCTGAGTTCTAGGGTCACGAACAGAGAGTCGGCAAAGACTAGGAGTACAAAAAAAGAAAAAAGTTTTGGGGATGTTCCCCTAAGAAGGCCATGTCCAACACTGTTGTAAGGCCTGTCTCTCCCATTGACTAACACTGAGCTACATTATTACGTTTAATAGGTGCTAGCATTGTTTTGGGGGCAAATAAAGATTGTTGTTGACACTCAAATGAATTGTAATTTTAAATCTTTTTTAGGGGCAAAGTCATATGAATTCTGAAAATGCAACTTTCATTGGGTCATATGACTATGAAAGGCTCTTCTTTTGGAGTTTGTACATTCTTTCAGGAGAGTGACATAAAGAGGCTTGGGTTAGGACAGTATAAGCCATCCTGGCAAAATGACTATGAGGGAGCTTACACTGGTGTGAACAAAAAGGTTCCTGCCTTTGTCACCCCCAGACAGTTTAAAGCCTTGACCGGGGTTAGAGAAGAACTTTCCTGGACCAGATGTGGGGTAGGAGGCTGGCACCAGGTATAAATATTGGACTTCCAAAGCTACTCTTAAGAACACTACTAAACCTGTGGAAGTTACAGAAGAAGGACTGCCCTGCTGCTTGAGGACTGCCGTTCTGTCTGAGAAGATAGACTGGCCTGCTTACCTTCTTCCCAGGCTAACCTAGTGTGACTCCAAGCATCACTTGGCTGACCTACTGTGTGAGCTACAGGGACACACTAATAATCAGAGGCCTCCCTGCTACTTCCCAGCTGACCTGCTGCAACTGGGCCTGCAACTGGATCTCCCTGAACCCTGCTGTCCTCTGCTTGAGCTAGACCCTTATCCCTGAGAGGTGAGTCTCTAGATCCTGGACCCTTGGCTGGCATCAGAGTGTACTCCTCCTGAAGAAAAGGTGAAAATACTGGAGTTTGGGCTCCTTGCTACCACGAACAAGCCTGTTCGCAGTAAGACTTTGCCACTAGCGGTGACTGCCAGTGCAAAGCTCAGGTTCTACTGATTGGATTTTTGTCATTCTGGTATCATTTTATTTGTTAAAATTCACTCTATTTTTGTAAATTGGTTTGGGATTTTTTCTGTGGTGTTTTCCCTTTATTACGGTTTGTGTGCTGCAGAAATATTTACACATTGCCTCTAAGTTAAGCCTGACAGCATTTGTGCCAATCTACCAGAGAGTTAAGCACAGGTTAATTTAGTGACTGTTGTGGTCCACTCTGACAAGCATTGTGGTTGTTGCCTGTGTGTGACTTCCACACCTCTTAACCAATACCCCCAGTTTCTTCACCTTTATTTCCTGTCTCTACCTGGTAAAGTGTTTCAAAGCTATTTCATACTTAATTTTCAAAATCTGGTTTATACTGAAATCAGATTGTTGATAACTTGCGAGTGATAGTAACTTCATAAAAATGTACTGTAGAGACCCTGAGCCACAACTAGCTTGAAACAAGTTCTGCCACTCATCATACCTCTTTGGAACACACATCCTTGGCTGCAAGGTTCAATGAATTTAGCTCAGAGGACAATACCTTGCCCCTTTGCATCAGAAGATCACGTTAATCTTAACTACTGACTATTTACAAGGAATTAGCTAGCTAGGAATGGACAGGAGCAGTTGACAGAACAAAGGGCAACCTTAGCACTACCACTTTTGACTTGAAGATGCCTGGAGGGCTACTCCTATTCATTTCTAGGACCCCCCTAGAGAGCCTGATACAAGGCACAGTAAGGGGAGAGAACTGGGTTGTTCCCTGTCAGGTGAGAGGAGAGCTTACATAAGTAGGGCATCACCAAGGAACCGAAAACAGGGCTGCCTCCTGACCAAACTGTTCTCTTTTATTGAAACAGTGGCTCCTGGGTAATTTTACAGTAATGCAAAGAGGAAGTGCTACAAAAGAATGTGGGGGGCTGCAAGAAAACATATAGGACTGGGTGGAAGAATCTGCCTAATCACTTAATAGTGTACAGAAAAAAATTGGTGCTCAACCACCACCTCCCAGAATATTTGTGAACCTGTGAAAACTGGACTTGAAGAAGAAGGCCCTGCTGGAAGAACAGGACTAAATGAATTCTGATTGTTCTGGAAGAAAAGCAATCAGTCTCCTAACTCCTGTTATGAGAATAAAGACCCCTGACCACTGCTGGCCTTCAGGGACAGGATCTGTTCTACAAGAGTCAGGTGGCAGACCTCCTGTGTGCATCATTCAGGGACATAGAAAGAAGAAGTATCCTGACTCCAAGAGGGCCCAGCTGACTCTGCAGCTAGAAAGACACCTTGCTTGAGAAGATACGGGCTGCAGGACTGACTAGAAGGAACTTTTCCAATAGTTGGAGTGTAAGTCTAAGACTAAGTACATTTTTGACCGGGGTGACCTGCTTGGTGTATACGACTTCCACTCCACCACAGTTGGCCTGATATTGCACATATACATCCCGACAATGCATGCTACACAAGTCACCAGATCTTGTGAAATCCATGCAGTCTTGAACAGGGGCCTATCTTGCACAAAGAAAAAGCCAAATCAATGATACTGAAAGGGTAGGCTTAACTATACTCCCAGGGACATATCTCTGGGCCTTTACCACGCCCACTTCAAAAAATAGAAATTGTCTAGAATATTTATTGATCTCTGCAAAAGATTAAGGGTCTGATTACGATCTTGGTGGATGGGATACTCCATCACTATCTACCGCATTACAAGTTCCATAAGATATTATGGAATTGTAATTCAGCGGGCGGGATATCTGTCATGTTTGTGATGGAATAACCCTTTCCTCCAAGTCATAATCAGCTCTGAGGCTCATGTCTCATGAACTATTGTATTTAAATTGTTTGTTCATGCTGAAACCTTTTCTACTATTAAGTTACTATTTTTGTTCAAAGAGGATACATTTATATGCATAAACAGACAGCCATATGATTTTAACTGTAGCCAAATTGAGGGTTCTATGTGCTTCCTTATTTTATTGGGTTAAGTTCCTGTGCCGTAGCTGAAGAAAGCCCATTTTTTACTTACTTGTCTATTGATTTCATAAACGTTTAAAACTTTGTTGAAGGCCTTCCTCTTAGAGCGTATGGACTGTTACTAACATTCATTCTCGATGTATATGCTACTTTGTAGTTTTAGATAATAACTTCCCTTTCCTTCGTTGTGTCCCAAATCCTAGGAGTGTTTGATGAAGTAAACTTTTCTTGATATGATGATCTGTGGCAGATGTACAATAATTTCAATGTGTGCGCTTTTTGTTAACTGATGTTTTAAGTTGTATTTTTTTTCTTTTGCAGTTGGACTTGCTTCTTCCTACAAAAGTGACAGGCATAATTACACAAGGAGCTAAAGATTTTGGACATGTTCAATTTGTAGGTTCCTACAAATTAGCGTTTAGCAACAATGGAGAACACTGGACTATATATCAGGATGAAAAACAAAAAAAGGACAAGGTAATATGGTCCGGTGAATGTCTGTAATTAAACCAAGAGCTAATCCATGAGAGTGCAATGCTATTCAGTATTGATGATAGTTTATGTGCATAAGTGAAGGAGCAGTCATTATCGTAGGATAACTGATTGGCTGACTTAAGTTAAAAATCTTGAATAGGTGTGGGAATAAGTAAGCTGTCTGGTTGTCACTATATATAGTCGATCATCTCTTCCTTGCCCACATTGTACAGTAGAATAACACACCAGAGGAAGGGAAGTAAAACACATTTTTTTAAACAAATATAATAATGGTGAAACCCCATATAAAATCAAAAAGGAAAAGGAGGTACCTTTATTCCAGAAAATAAATAAAACGTATATAGGAAATCCACCTTTTTTGTGTGGTCACCTCAGATTTTTTTGCCTTTTTTGCACCCTGTTTTTGCTGGACTTAGAACTTTAGCGTTGCTGCATAGGAGGAAAGTACCTGTGCTTCCCCTTTCAACATGTTGAAATTAGATAAAATACTGATTGGCGTAATAAAGTTTCCCATAGGGAGACAGTATATGGTGTACAAATACACCTCTGGTATGGGAAGTTAAATGCTAACTGTGGATTGCAACAACTACAGTACCATCCACTACAGTTGCAGTGAAAATATGGCTAGAGCCTAACCTGTGTAGACTGACTTGACTGAGCTTGAACTCTGCTATGCAGACCTGCAAAATCCCCCTTTTGACCAATAGAAAAAACACATTTTATGTATTAACTAAATAACCCCTAAGAACACCTCACTGCCAAAAGGTAGGGTCGATAACATTTATGAGTGGAAAATAATTAACATTAGAAATGGCATGTTCCCCCGGTTACTAAGCACAAACCGACATTGTCACTGCTCAGGCTGTAGATGACACATTGGAAAAGGCAAAGTATAGATTATACAATATAATCTATAACTTTTGACTTCTACCAGCTACAGACTTCATTCAAGTGACTTATTTTTATATTTAATAAGAATCTAATGGAATGGTACACTCTAATTTTTATTAACTGGAAATGTAACTTTTAAAAAGCTATCTTTATCCTGCCTGAAACTATTTGATGTTAATTTGCATTAGCTCTCCAGCCTCTCCCCAGCCTGTACTTGACCTAGATGAGCTGTGAGAGAGGTGTGAAAACTCCACCAAAGCAGGGGCAATGGCTTAGCAATGCGGAGGTGTTTATCTTCCCCCGGCAGGAAGACCAGACGGGGTGGGACCAGGGGGATAATTAACTTCAATGCAGCCTGCTATGTGGACAGGCTGTACCTTTTGTCCAGGGGACTGCTCCTTATCCTGGCCCCACCTGTTAGTGGGCAGAGCAGTTTTGCTCAAGGGTAGAAGGGTTCCCCCATCTTGAATTTTGAGAGTAAAGGGCACTGTGGGATTGTGTGTAGTAAGGGTACCTATTGAAAAAGTAGGTAGGGTTATCCCCAGGAAATGTTACCCCATTGGTTAGTGAGTGCCCAGGAGTCACCCCCACCCACTAGGTGGTGCCATGAATAAATGTGCCATCCCCAGGAACCCTCTTCAGAACACTTACTGGACCTGCGGAATATCAGAAGAGGACTGGACCTGCTGTATTTGACCTGAGAAGAGTCCTGAATGTCTGTACCTGCTTCCTCTTGTAGCCAATACAAAGAAGTGGACTCTATGGGTAAGTTGGCTGACCTCCTGTCAGGCAATGGGGACACAACAAGTTGAAAGAGTCTTTTTTCCTGAACTGCCCAGCTGATCGGTGGCAACGGGACCTGGACTGGACTTTGCTATTGACCTGTGCATGGCACTCTGAGAGTCTTTAAGTGCCTTCCCCTGACATCCTGTGGGCCTTAGAAGTGTACTTCTGTGGTTGCTTTGGCATCTGAAGATTATTTGAAAACCTTTGAAAACTTTTCCTCCAGTGCAAGAACCATGGGAAAAAGCATCTGACCAGCAGTGCCACGGTTTCAGGGTAAATTTCAGCTTAGCCACGCTCAAGACTCCCAGCACCTTCAAAAAATGTCCCATCTTACATCAAAGTTCCAGCAGGACTAACTGGCTTCAAGTATCTAGACTACAGTTCCATGGTAGTGGGTACAATTTTACTAGTAGCCTGTACAGGGAGGATTTTTCTTCTCAAAAGTGGCAAGGTTCCTTTTTTTCATTGTGACTTAGAAGAAATTTCAACACTTTTTTTCAAAAAAGTGACAAAGTGGGCCTTGAGAATTTTGCAGAAATTTTTGATTTCCAGAATTTTAATCGGGACAAATCCACTTTGTGTATCCAGCTAGGGCTCAATTATTGTCAGCCTCAAATTACCCCTCGGTTGTTGTTTATGCTTCCATAGACTATTATTGATGCTTTGTGCTTTTTAGTGCTATTTCAATGTAAAACTGTCTCTGGTTTCCCTTATTGTTTTTGTCTTATTTTCATGCCATTTTGTTTATAACATTTTACTCTGTGTTTTCCAATTCTGATAAGGATTTTTATTGCTTGATGTTTCGACTTTATTACTGTTTTGGTACTGCATAAATACTTCAACACATTGCCAAAGTTAAGCCTGTCTTCTCTGTGCTATAGCTACCAGGCGGTTGAGCCCAGGCTAATTTAGTGACTTTGAGGGTTCTACCTGACAAGGAGTGTTATTTCTTGTGGTGGACAGATTCCCACCCCAAATATTAATCCCCCTTCTAACAATATAACACAAGAAGAGGTAGCCTGCAGAATCCAATTTAATATCTGAGTCACAGTCTGCCCATACATTTATCCCAGAATTCTGCGTCCCCCCCCCAAAAAAAGCATAACAATGGAAATTACAAACAAAAACCCAGAGAGAAGTATGCCTGGAATTGGCGGAGAATGGTCACCAGTATATGCACAAGATTTCACAGTGGGACAGTCATCAGAGCACAGCGTGAATTGGTTACTGGTCTTGCACGCCACTCCGCCTCTCCTGCCGCATAGCTCCTCATGACTGGGACCGATTCAGGATAGCGATCCAAGTCCCACTTCAACCAGTTTGCTTCTGCTGCCCGGAGGCCCGCTGCTTGGAATTCCATCTCCTTCATTTCTGGGTACATCATTCCAGTGATTGCGCTGGTTGAGCTAGCTTTAATTGGGATTTTTGTTGTTTATTTAGCATTTTTCTTTTTACTCTGTATTTGGCTTATATTTGTTAGTTTCATTTTTTACTGCTATTCGGGGTCACTAGTCTGCTGGTTGCCTCACCTGCTTCCCGCACTTCTGCCTTCCTGACAGCCTCTCCCACCTCCCTGGGCTACTTATGGAGGATGCTGTGCAGTCGTGCGCCAAAGGCAAGCATGTATGCCCCCGACTGTGCCTGCACTGCGCCCAACGCCAGGACCCCTGGTGCCCCCACCATCTACACCACAGAGGAGCTCCTGGTCCTGGACCTTGGACACCAGAACAGCTGCTGCTTCACAGCCTCCCCGCAATCGACCAAATGACCCTTCACCTGCCGCTACTGCCACTTAGCACAAAGCCAGACACACACTCAACGCCATATTTACCTCCAGTGACAGAATCAAATTCACCCACGTCACAGAACCCACCTGGATTGACCACACCATCATTTATTTTACAATCTCCAATGCCCAGCACCCCAACTCCAAGCACCACAGCACCTCCTACTGCAGCTGGGGCAAGTTAACCGAGACCCTATGGAGACAAGCCCTCAGCACCTCACAACCAGAAACTTCAGCAGACCTTGATCAGGACATCCTGAACTTCTCCGCCTGGATCAACAAATGCGCCAATGAAGTCGCCCCACTAAAACTAGTGAAAACCAACAAATCCTCGCAACAAGCCAGCTGGTACACGCCAGAGCTCAGAACCACCAAGTACAACTGCTACCGCCTCGAGAAGCCATGCCGTGACTCCAAGGACCCCTCGGACAGAGCCGCTCACAAACCAGCCCTCAGAAACTACCACCTGCACATCAAAGAAGCCAAAAGTGCAGCCATCATTGCCCGCATCAACACTGCCACCAACCACATGAAGGAACTGTTCAAAATTGTCAAGGAATACTCCAACCCGACAGCCACAGAGAACACCATCCACCCCCACAAGAACTCTGCGACGCCCTCTCAGAGTACTTCTACAGCACGATTGCCACCATCTACAACAACTTGACCCCTAACCCACCACCCTCAGCCTCAACAACCTCAACCAACCAACGAACACCAGCTGAGCGATAACCAACTGTTCTCCGTTCACCACCCAAACCACCAGAGCCATCATGTCATCCATCCACTCCGGGGCACCCAACAACCCCTTCCTCCACGATCTCTTCCACCTCAGAGCCAACCTAATCAGCAAGGAACTTACCAGCATACTCAACACCTCCATCTCCACAGCCACCTACCCAGATGCATAGAAACACATGGAGGTCAGACCCCTCCTAAAGAAGCTTTGTTCCGACCCCAGCAACCTCAAAATTTCTGACCAATCTCCCTGCTCCCCTACCTAGCCAAATTACTTGAGAAAGCCATCAACCAACAGCTCACCGAATACCTTGAACAAAACCACCTACTCGATGCCTCATAATCAGGATTCTGTGGCAACCACAGCACTACGACTGTGCTGATCAACGCCACAGATGACATCAGAACTCTCCTCAATTGGGGGAAACTGTGGCCCTGATCCTCCTCGACCTCTCTGCGGTGTTCAACACTGTGTCCCACCACACCCTCATTGAAAGACTCCACAGCTTCGGCACACAGCACAACGACCTCGAGTGGATTGCTCTTTCCTTTCAGGACACACACAGAGCATCCGACTGCCTCCCTTCACCTTTGCACCCAGGAACATCATTTGCGACGTACCCCAAGGGCCATCCCTCAGCCCCACCCTGCTCAACATCTACATGCGCCAACCAACAGACGTCATCAGATCCCAAGGACTCAACATAATCTCCTACGCTGACGACTCTAAACTAATCCTCCCACTCACCGAGGACCCCTCCAAACCAAAACCAACTATAGCAATGCCATGACCAATGTGGAAAAATGGATGAGAGACAGTTATCTCTAACTCCACTCCAACAAAATAGAAATTCTGATCTTTGGGAACTACACCTCTGTATAGGACCACAGCTGGTGGCTGGCAGAACTCAGACCAAAACCCACACCAACAGACCATGCTCACAACCTCAGCATCATCCTCAACAGCCAATTTACCATAAAATGACACGTCAATGCAGTCTCCTCCTCCTGCTTCCACACCCTCCACATGCTCCGCAGACTCTTCAAATGGATCCCCCATCAACACCAGAAAGACCGTCACTCAGGCACTCGTCATCAGCCACCTCGACTATGGCAACACTCTCTACATCGGAATTACCACCCAGCTCCTCAAAGGACTTCAGACCATACAGAACACTGCAACCAGACTCATCCTGAACCTCCCCAAATGGACTTATATCACACCTCTCCTCAGAAACCTCCACTGGCTCCCCATCCAGAAGAGATGCCAGTTCAAGATCCTCACGCACGCATACAGAGCCGTACACAATAAAGGGCCATCACACATCAACTATTGACTGAATTTCCACCTGCCCTCAAGACACCTGCACTTCGCATCACTTGCCCTTGCACACACACCCACATCTGTTGCAGCCGCAGTGGGGTCACTCCTTCTCCTTCATCACTGCCAAGACCTGGAACAACCTGCCCCTCCACCTATGAAGAGCCCCCTCCCTGGCGGACTTCAGAAAGAAACTCAAGACCTGGCTTTTCAATGGAGACACGGCCCAGACACCCTTATGGGTGATAGTGCTGCGTCAAACAAATATTGATTGATTGGCTGATTACTGTCCAGCAGCGGTGAAACATTGTAGAACTGTGAGAACCTAATGAGCAGAGAGTTCAGTTAATCTCGTGATAATTGTTTTGAAATTGAAATATGGGTTTCGTGCACATGTAGAAAGCACGTGGTATGCAGCACCAATGTAACTGCAATTAAGAATAGTGTCAAGGCATACACGACGAAACTCCAGAACTAGAAAGTTAAATACAAATCATGTTTAAAGAACCAGTTCCATGTGGCAACAATTTTTTAACAGCAGGGAATCTAGGGACATGAATGTGGAATGGCTAAATTAATAATAGTACAAGCAGAACATATCTTAATAAATATGTAACATCAGCTGTAACCAAACGACAAGAAAAAAGGTCAATGTAGATAAACTGCATGTCTCAAGCTATGTACTGAGCAGTTGCAATAGCAATAGGAGGTTTAGTAGGCACATGTTCTGTATATTGGTTTAGGCAATAAGCTAACCAACGCAGACATCTGTGTGATGTGGTCTGATTTAGGTTGTTATGTGGTCTCTGGTTATACTGGACTGGCTTTCTATGCAGTCACGTTGGCTTAGCCATACTTTCTCGATACGAGGAAACGCATCAGCAAACCGTGTCAGATCTCTTCAGATTCTCTGCAAATGCAGTCTGGTAAGAATAGTCTATGAATAAATATATCTGAAGGCAGACTGGCTGCCATATTCGTAAGACTAAACTACGAGCTTTAACACATTTTGTCAGTAACCTGTTCAGACAGACCATTTTTTCCAAAATGGGTCCAGAAACATTTGCCCTTTATTAATATTTTGAGCATGATAATGTACAGAAATATATAAGAACATATTTCTCTGCGTCAATCGGCCATTTATTAACTTTTTTATTTATTTATTTTGGCTATTGTATGATTGGTACAAAAGGTTAAAGAGGAAAGGAGGGATGGGACAAATCAGGTAGAAAGGTGGAGTGCAGCAAGCTGGGACACACAAGTAATCAGGTTGTTATTTCATAAAACCCTCTACAAAGAGGAGAGTCAAAAGATAATAAATCTTTAGTTATGAGCCGCAAATATGAAATTACTTTACACCAAAACCTTTACATGTGGGATAGTTTGACCTTAGCTGTGGCATCCTGATCTGTCCGGCCAGATGATATGGGTGCACCGGTCCCAAAAAAAAGTCAGATGCTTTACCGTATGGGAGTATGTGGCTGACTTAAGTATAACGCTTGTTCTAGGGTATTCCATTGTAGTAGTGTCCCTTACTTGCTTGTCGTAGACACGTGATGACTGTAACTCGAGTCTAGTCAAGTCAAATTACTTTGTTCGGGCGACAAAGCACCCATAAAAGCCGCTTAGCTCAGTAAACAAAATGTCAACTATATATGTATCAATAGATATTCAAACGCTATATATTCAATGTTAAACGAACATCCTATCCTTACCAGCAATTCCTGCAATAGCAAAGAAAGCAAAGAAGTCCCAGTGTCAGTTATTCTTGGTATGCTGCTTTGAGAAGGAAATGCTTGTTATCAAAATGCTCAAGGGCTAAAATGTTTGAAGTACTTAATGGATCAATACTTGTTCCAGTGTCTCCTGAAGTTCCCTGTCTGCCTACAGGGGCCACAGTCTTATGATGGGATTATAATTAAACCATAGCACCATGGGCTGTGCGATAAACAAAAACTCCCCATGGAAAATAATATGAAATTATTTTTGAACATCACAGGATCAGTATTTGATGCCTTTCCTTCAGCTGGTGCGCAACAGCTGGCCACAGCTCCAGAAGCTAAAATTCAACCACATTTATTTTGAAAATTCATGATATTCGCACCTGGAGTTCAGTGAAAAGTAGATACGCCACTTGACTGTTACGACACTAGGCAACGCATTTTGGAGCAGATTTACAAGCCCCTTGCGACAACTTTACTCTGCCGTTACGTCACTTCTGTGACGCAGCATCGTCGTAAACAATGCGCCACGTTGCGACATATTTACAATGTGGCGCATCTAGGGAGATGCGTCATGTTGTAAAGCCCTGCGCTACATTATACCTGCGTCAGGTTTAATGTATGCAGGGTGGACGTTCCGACGCAAGAAAGTCTCGTAAAAGATACGCAGTGAAAACTACAAGATTTCACGGAGTCACCTTTACGACGCCACTGCGTCAAGACCTTGCGCCTGCTTGAAGCAGGCGTAAGGAGTGACGCAGCATGATAGGAATAGGCATTCCTCACCATTGCTGGAGTTGCATCATGCTTGCGACACGATTCCAGCAATGCGCTGCCCTTACGGCAAAAGATGCGTCACGCATCTGTCTATCTTTGCGCCACGGTGCACCTCATTGTAAATGCGACGCATCCATGGTGGCGCAAGGGTTATTTTACGTGTCGCAAATTAACTGAAGCATCTCTGCTAATATGCAGAGATGCGCCAGTTCTTCTAAATCTGCCCCTTTGTGTCTGGAATTGGTAGCCTTTAATATTTTAATTTGTGCACATCATTATTAGTGACCATATAGCTTCACCATGTTGATCTAAGAAGTCTTTAATTTTTGCTGGTGCCCAGCACCGCCGCTCAATTCTTAACACACACTTATGTATAACAGTCCACCACTTGGTGGCACTGTCTGTCTTTTGTTAGCATTGAACATTAGTTCTGCAATATTATAAACACTAAATTATAATAATAGTACAGTGGCCGCTCCTCCTCTAAGGTGGAGGAGCGTCGCCCCACTGCTTTTAAGCAGTGTGACTAAAGGAAAAATAAAATGATAATAACTGAATGTTATTATCATTTTATTTGTTCCAGCTGCTTTGCAAGCTGGCGGGCCGGCGGGTCTGCTCTGCTCTTAGAGCAGGACAGGGAAGAAGTGGTTGGCACACTGAAGTGCGCATGACACTTTGGCCGGCCCTCTGGGGCTGGCCAAACAATCATGCACATTGTCCGTGTTTTCCATCCAGGCTGCATTACAGCCTGGGTGGAGAACATTCCCAGGCCCTCAGTCCCTGTCTGAGCTCCGAACCACGGTGCTCAGACCAAACACAATGTGATTGGTCAGGGGAGCCTGGGTGCTTACCAATCACAACGCTGCATTGCAGTGCTGTAATTGGTCTGGGGAGCCTAGGTGTGCTTCCTGGTTCCTGTTCCGATGCGGAGGAGAGATGGAGCAGAGGAGCGGGATGCAGCGATAAGGTACGTGTTTTTTTTCTTTTTACATTCCCCTTTCTCCTTAGTCGCCACCCCCACCCCCAATCCATGCCGGCCACCACTGTAATAGTAGCGAGTCCAGGCCATTAATACAAGCATTTGGCAGCACTGGCAGGGGCAGTGGGTTGTGAAAGCTGTACTGGCCTTCTAAGTATGTCTTGGGTCCTGGCACTTACATTTTTACAAATTGAGCACTAGCTAAGTTGAAGTTTCACTCCAAAGATTACTATTTGATAGATTTTAGCTGCTGTTTGAAGACATTTTAATCTGACCTTCTTAAAGTATTTTGGAGCCCCAAATTTGTAGGAGAAACCTTCCTTGGGCAAGCCACAAAGCAGTACTCTATCCATTGCACCAACTAAGGTCTCATCTGGACAGGATAATAGCATTCTGTTGTTTTTAAGCTGGAAGCCCCAACAATATAGTTGAAGGTCAGGAAGCCCCAACCCCCCTGCTCCAGCCTTCCTCCTCAACTTCTTCCATGAGGGACGCACTCACTTGTTGGCCCAGACAAAAGATGTTATTTTCCTCTGTACAGCTAGAATACTCTTTTTATCAATATTTAAAGGAATATTGTCGAACATGAAGGTGACTTTAGGTAAAAGGAACATTTTTACAAAATTAATCCAACCTGTAAATAGACAGTGGGAGGTTCTGCCATCTTTTTAACAATTTTCCTACTTCTTGGCTCGTTTTCTCAAATTTAAGTGTGGCAAGCTTCTCTATATCTTTGGTTATATTTATCCCCAAGTATCTCATTTCTGTGGCACGTGTTATTTCCCCCTCGTTTTGATTCCAAATCATTATTTCATTTTTTTTCTTCGTCATTCTTATATCCTGAAAGACCGCCAAATATCCTTGCCTCCACCATAAGTTGTGGTAAAGCTGAGTGTACATCTGAGGTAGAAAGCATTAAATCATCCGCGAATAGTGCAATCTTCCTAGAACATATCTCTGCCTTGAATGCCTTTATTCCTCCATTCAGTCTTAGACTTTGAGTAAACTGCTCGATATAGAGATCAAAAAGAGTAGGTGAAAGAGGGCACCATTGTCTTGTCCCCCTTTCTATCCTCACTGGTGATGATGAGCTCTCATTCACCAAGATTTAGGCGGTAGGACTTCTATAAATCTTCTCTAATGTGTCTATCAAAGATTTACCCATACGAAAATGGTCTAATACTGCCATAAGATAGCTCCAATTAACACGGTCAAATGCCTTAGCTGCATCCACAGTCACAACCGCAAGGGGGACACCATTAGTTATGGCTGATGCATATTAACCTCCATTATAATCCAATGACCCCCCTCATCCACTCTATACTGAACCAACTCCACTCCTGATTTTACTTTAAATATAAGTGCTATACCTTTAGTGCAATGCAATTGGTCAGTAGCAACTATATTTTCAACCCACGTTTGTTTTAAAAAAAGATCTCTACATTCCTGTTTCCTAAGGTGGGTTTCTTGCAGCATAATTATTTGCCATTTATGCTGACTTAAATATTGCAGGATCGTTTGTTGCCTCTTTTTGACCCTCAGCACATTTACATGCCAGCATATAATTTCAAGGACCAATATCCCCTCACCCCATGTGCTCATTTTTTGTTTTTAGAAGGCTGCTTCTGTTTGGTACTGTTCTACTACGCCGACTTGAGGACTGAAAACCATTTATAATTTTTTTTGCAGATGCTCCAACCCCATGTGTTCCCCCCCCTCCACAGGAACCCTCCCCACTCTGAAACTAGGCTTATCCATAGCCTATTTGAGCTTACCCCTGAAGGAATGTTGATATCTCATTTTCTTTGCTCATTTATTTTTCCAAAGTTCCCTCCTTCTTTGCCTGTGTTATAAAGTTATCTACATCTTCAGGATCAGAAATTGTGCATTTTATTTTGCCATATTACCTTCAGGATGGTGGGAAGCCTTAGCTGAATGTTGGCCCCCAGCCCTTTCAACTCTACCATTCTGTTTCCAAACTCCCACTGCCTGTCCACGGTCTCCCTGGAGCTATCCGATCTTATCATAAAGGTGGACCCCAATGCTTGCACTGATTTTTCCTTCATGGCCAAGCTAAGCAATTTCTCTTTTACAGTATAAGATAGAAAATTCACCCAAATCATCCGGCGACTTTTGCGCCCTGAGTGCAATTTAATGGGGTTTTTATGCACACCCTGTATTTCACCCTCAAGGTTGACAAGACTCTCTTCTGTGGGAAGGCACTTCTCAGCAGTTTTATCACAAAAGATGTAATATCTGTCCCTTCTGCACCTTCCACAACCCCTAAGATTCCAACGTTGTTCCTTCTGGAATTGTTCTCCAACTTTTCTAATTTGTCAGTCAACATCTTCTCTCTTTGTTTCAAACATACTACTGCTTGAGTGTTTTCTTGGGCTGCTGTCTGAAGTCCTTGTATCCCACATTTTAAATCTTGTGTACATTGTGCTAGGCTCTCAATCTTTGCCTCCAGAGTTGAGCAGGTTGCCTGGATCTCCTTTTCATTTGACTCAGAAATCAAGACACGCTCTTTAATTTCCTGTGCTAGTTTACCTAGCATTCCCTGTACTGAGTCTAACCCCTTAAAATCACCACTACCAGACTCTCCAGTTAATGTAGTGCTGCCTGAGATATCACTCTGTTCTTCCATAACTCCTCCTATATCAACATTTAATTCCTCTACTACTAAGCAGGAAAACCAATTTCTCGTGGGGACTGACAGATGTACTGAAACTTTACCTTGACCCCCCTCATCCACATTCACTATCCCTACCCTAGGCCATAGTTGTATTGTGGATAACAGTTGTGAATGGTTTCCAGAATCCACAAGGCCATTTGATGCAAAATATGACATTAGAACTCTGAGTTTGATACATTCCTCATAAAAAGCTGTTTTCCAAGATTAATTGCTGACAAATGAGTTAAAGTTCAAGTCTATGATACAGGAATAACTGTGTGTATATGCCGAGATATGCCTAAGGAAATGTGGCCTATAGAAATTATACACTCAATTAAATGTCCTCATTTCTCAAGGCTCAGGGAAAGAGGACAGTCAGTGTTGTTGAGTCTTAATTCAGCCACTATCATAAATGGTGCTGAAATGTATCTTGCTTTCTCTCAGTCAATACTGGTTGGTGACAAGTTAATAATAGTTTTATTAATTGTAACAACTCTATAATACAATGCAATGTATTTGTATGTATTGTATGTGTCTGCCATGAACTCAAACTATGAAATACATCAGCAAATGTTGCCACATGAAACAAAGGTAGAAAACCCATTAAATTCTCAATCTAGTTAAAGTTAATAAACTTGATTTTATTCCACAAACTTCACAGAAGGGTGTTGTTCTCTGTCATTTTGCACATCACAGCAAGAAGCCCGGAATCCTAGAATGGAAGTGTAACACATTGAGTTATTATCTGAGGGGGTAAGTACCCAACTCAAGTAATAATCTCAATCCTTGTTAAGGTGAGCAACTAAAGCAACAAAATGAACCTGAGCTGAACCCCCTAGTAGATATGGGACAGAGCAGACAGGCTTAATTAAAGTCAATATGTAAATTATTTATGCAGTACTAAAACAGTAATAAAGTGAAAATGTAAAACAATAAAAATCCTATAGTGAATTAGAAAAATAATATTTAACAAGCAAAATTACACAAAATTACAAAAATTCAATAAGGGGAACATGAGATATTCATTTTTAAAGTTTGAAGTGGGAATTGCGCCAAGTAGCACAGAGTGTCAATGATAGTCAAGGTCGCGGTAGAACAGGACTTATGCACAATTTGACACTGACCATGATGAGGCACGGGCTGTGATACGCCAAGACGTTATGTCTTGAGCAAAAGATTTTACATTCTGACTTTAGTCCTTAACCTACCAATCCACCACAGTAGTAAACTTCTAAAGCCTCCCAAGACTTTAGCGGAGGCAGTTAGTGACTCACATGGTGTCAGGTAGAATCTAGTCCAGGTCCTGGTGCCACTGACCAGCTGGGCAGTTGCAGGAAAGGCATCTTGGAATTTGTTGTATCCCTCTAGCTTGAACAGGTCGTCAGCCTTCTGACCCTTGGAGTCCACTTTTTTGTCCTGGGTACAAGGGATAGAGCAGGTTCAATCCTCCAGGGGTCTTCTTAGGCTGCTGACAACAGGAGTCTTCTTCTCATTGTACTTAAGCCTATAAAGGTTTCTCCAGTGGGTGCCTACCTAGAAAAGCCATGAGCTGATGGTTTGGAATGACCCTTGGGGACTTCCGTATCAATGTACAAGGGGTCCTGGGGCTACCCCCACCCACTTTGGACATTTTCAAGGTGGCTGACATCTTTGGTCACACCGAACCTGGGCTCTGAGGGCTAGGAGTGTGTGTGGGGAGTGTACTATGGTAATACTAGTGTCCTACCACATCTAACACTAAAATCTAGTTTGAGACATTCCCTGTACCCCCAACAAACTCAGAAACAAAGGTCTGGTAGAACAAAGCTGAGTTTTCAGCAACCAAACAGTGGATACACACAAATTGCTTTGGCATTATGTTTCCCTCCTTTGAAATGTGCCCCAAAAGTTATATGTAAACCCAGCAATCCTGTCAAAGTGGCTTTGGCACTGTAATGTCAAAAAGTGGTCTGCTGTGATTTGAGCCATTCTGGCTGAGTGGACAAAAGATGGGCCCTACCATGTGTCAGCTAATAATTGCTTATGAGAGGGAAGACCTGCTTGAAGTGCATTCCAAGTGGCATATATAATAACCAACAGATCTGTCAAGCAGGTCTTGAAGCTCCAGCTGAATCTATTACTGTGATGTCAAGACACTCACTGTGATGGAGGTCTGTCTGGAGGACGGTCTGACTGGGGGACAAAAGAAGGGTGCAAGCCTGGGCTATAGATTTATCTGCTTGCGACAGGGAAGGTTTCTTTGAAGTTTATCAAGTCGTTGGGCCCAGCCCACAGGCCATCCTGTCAAGGGCATAACAACCCATTCCAAAACCTAGGGCCTTTTGTCCCTGTCCTGGGGGCAAGTTCACACCTCATTCATGCCTATTACTGGCTGGCAAAGGTGAGACGGAAAATTGCAGTTCTAGCTTCCAGTGGCATAGGTGACTTTCTAAAAGTCCACTTTCCAAAATATGTATTACAAATCTGACTTCACCTTAAATTGGACTCAAAAATTACAAAACTTAGATTTGTAGTTGTTTCTTAGGTAACAATAGCATTTATTAAACATAATTTTGTATCCCAATGCTTTCCTTTTGAACAGCCAACCCTGCTACAATGAAAATAGCTTTCAGGGCTTGTTCACTGTAGGAACGTTTGGCATTAAACATTTACATATCCTACTTTTACATACTATGCATCGTGCCTTATGAGCAATATTGCCTACATAGGGGTGACTTATTTATATTTAATAGGAAGGTTTATATCTGTCAAAAGGGGTTATTTTGACAGGTCGAATTTTCATTTTTGAAACTGCACAGCTAGGCTACAGTGGTAAGCCGGGAGACATGCTTTAAAGTGCCACTGCAGTAGATAGCACTATTAGTGCTGCAGTCTAGTGGCAGCATTTAATTTGCAGGCCTTGGGCACATTTGCTATTACATACTAGAAACTTATTAAACAAACCAATCAGGAACAGGTGTACACAAGCACTTTACTACTGGTTAGCGGGGGTAAAGTGCACAGAGTTCTATAGCAAGCAAAAACAGGGATCAGCAAAATGTCAGAAAATCTGGGGTGGCCCTGAATAAAAAGGACAAATTTCAACAGGGAGCATTGTGATCTGACTCTAAAAGTGTAGTTCTATGGTGCACCTGTCTAATAAACCCTGCTATTAGCTAATGACTGGAAAATGGGAACTCAACATAGTAAATAAAAGAACATCAATTATAAATTATGATCTCTCAAAAAATACGTTGACTTTTGTCCACTTTAATACAATGAAAGTAAAGAACCCTCTGTAATCAGAACCCCTATACTAATATCAAAATAGTTGACTACTTAGGATGCATAGATCCAGTGCCCTAGGCAAGTTGCTGAGACAATGTGAATCTCACTTTGCTGCACAGTCAAGACAATAGCTTTTTCAGTTGATCAGCAAGATGAAATTCAGCTGTCTCCTTAAATGCGCCTGTGGTTCTGTTTTAACCAACTGACACTCATTGACCACATCTCAAACAGCCTCAATAACTACCTGAAAATCCAACCCCTCACAATCACCACTTTGCCTGTAACGTACCTCCAATAAAAGCTGACTTTGAAGTCTTGTAAAAATTCCATGGGTATGAAATCCGTGCCAGTACTTGGTAGTAAAAACTAGCTGTGATAAAGCCTCTCCTGAGAAAAACACTCTTTAGCACCCTCAGATCCCAATAATTTCAGATTAAGTTCTTTACCCCATACCTCAACAACTTCTGGAAAATGTGGTAATGAAACATGTCTAACATTTGTTTGACACTAATCAGCAGCTGAGATGCTTCAGATGTTCTTTGGCCTATCTCCTACATGGAGATTCTGCATTTATTTGATTGACCACAGCTGGTCTTTAAATGGACAAGTAAGCTTATAGATATTGCCAGTGAGTCAGTCTAGATTTACTATGCTATCCTCCTGTTGCCAACATAAGTTGTCCTACCTGAATTACACTTGTCCTTCCTTAAGTACACGTAATGCCCAAATCCATCTGCAGATACTGTATGAAAGGTAGAGGCTTAATCATAAGAGCACATCAGGGCAGAGAATCTGATGTCTTCCGTAAGGGTCATTCCTTTATTCTGACCCTAGGTAACCTGCTGGCCTTCCTGACCCATCAATTGTAATGGCTGATGGAGATTGTACATAGTGTAATTAGTATGCAACTTGATGTAATTCCAATGATCTATGTAATCACCATTGTAAGGATGGTCAATCTGTATGCAGTGTATGCCCTTGGGTCATGTACAGGCTTAATAAAATCCTCAAATAAATAAAAAAGGTGGTGGACATCTACAACCATTTGAGTACTAAACACAGCTAGAAATGGAGTCACCTGATAGGGATGCATTTCTCTGGCCTTCAATTATGGGCCCTGCCCCACTCCATGCACTATAAATCACTAATCGTAAGCTGAACATTGTTAACAGACTGTCCCTGGAGAGTCTCCTCCATCTGTTGCAACACTACATGGGAGTCCTACTTCTCATCTTCAAGTAGCTGCAGTAAATGTTGTGATCAAGTCCTGGCTAGATAATGCAATAGCATTAACCTTGCAGCGCCACATTGAATTGTTGGTTATTATTATTTTTTTTGCAGTTTTATATATTGCAAACTTGACCCGAAGGTATCAGAGTGCTTTATATGAGCACCAATTGCATTACAGACCGACACATTCATTTTTAGGCACAGGGAGATGAACTGATTTGCCCAGAATTACAGGATGTTTGAGGCTTCCGCCAGACTCAAACCTTGTTCCCCAGCTTCAAAGTCGGCCGCCCTAGCCGTTAAGCCTCACCCTTTCCCCAATTACGGTAAATGCGCAATGCTGCTGAGAGAGTGGTATTAGCCCTTCCCAAGTATGAGCTTGTATCATCCAAGCTATAAGGACTCCACTGCCATCAATATAGAAAATACTTGTATTCAAATCTTACATCATAGTGCATAAAGGTCTTCTTGCTATCTCCCTTTTGTTCTTGTAGCCAGATTTTGGAGATAAGCTCATTCCTGCTCCCTCTGCTCTCTACATCAGCCTCTCTTGCTAGTCAAATCTACAAAATATGTAGCAGTTAGGAGCATGTCCCTCTCTGCAGCAGCAGGCAAGCTGCGGAAGCTTCTGCCTAGCCTAATGCATCTAGAGCATTTTTAATGACAATTTCACAAAAAACTTGAAGCCCTCGCTGTTTACTTTTTAGGAGTTGCCAGTGATGCAATCCTAATATGTTTACCTGATCTGTGCCAAGAAGCTCCTCATAAATATCAAACAAAGCATACAACATTATGAGTATGTATGATGCATATAGGAAGATTACATCTGTTATCAATAATCCATTCACAAATCCCAGCCAGGTGGATTTTTGCCCCAGCCCCAGCTCATTAAATATGAGTCACTTTGCTCAGCATTAATGTCCATGCCCCTCACTATACATGAGAAAAGTGGGTATATTTTATCATAGTTGTGGTTGTAAAATAGAATTTACTTACCTGAAAATGTTTCCTTGTTAGCTCTCACCCACTCCTTTTATTCTTGTACAGAGGACTTTTTCAAGCTGTTGTACACAAGTAAAGCTGATCCCATTGTTCTTTGTGGCCAAAAGTGCTAAAGTTGATATAGGTCCTACCAAGCAACGCCCACTGGGAACTTATTTTAAGACAATCTGTCATTGTCAACATCGTATGCGGACCATGATGAAAACTACATAAAGTGCTTGTTCTGTGTCTCTAGAGTTCTGAAGCAAAGGTGCGCCGCTGGTTATCTAGCAGTGCATAAAGCCATATTATCATATACCATCTGGAATTGTTGCAGATCAATACTAATAACGGTTACATACTGCCAAATGGCAACATAATACACATAAACAAAAAAAGACTGGAAAGCATCACTAGTGTGGTGCTATACATGAGAAAGGAGCCAGACTCTGAGGATTTTTTCTTGGGCTGAGAAAAGATCCCAGAAGCATCTGGCTACTTTCTGATACACCGGCCAAGCAAGCAGTTTTTCAGTTACGAACATGTATAGTGTTGGAAATGGTCCATTCTAGGGTGCTTTCCCTCAAATTTTTGTTTTTCTCCTTCACAGTTTCCCTCTGATCTGGATGCTAGCTCTAGGACTAGCGTTTGACACTGCCATTCAGTGCCAAAGTGCTGTGCTCGTCATATACATGGTTGGCTGATTCGAGTTAGCTGCAAGTCCCTTGTCCAGGAGTAAGATGTATACCCATGGCATATATCTCGAATGTTCCTCCGCGGGCTTGCAGCACTGGTTGTGCATCGAAGGTGGTAGCTCATCGATTGAGCCACAGAGATGCCCTGGTGGGGCCTGTGTGCACAGGCTACTGTTGCTTGGTTTGGCATTTAAAAAGCTACGTGCCAAAGTTCTGAATCTCTCTTGCTATATCAGTGTTCTGCCTGGTGACAGGGTGCGGTGTTGGGAAGAGGTAGGGCATGTGAGTGTGTGTGTTACATGCAAGAGTTGTGAATGGCAGCGGGTGGTGTGTTCGTGCAACGGGGCCTGCTTCTTGCATTGGATGAGCATGGGGGAATGTAGGGATAGGCTATTGAGCAGTATTTCCTATGGGCAGAATAGTAGCAGTATTGTGTCTGATATCAATGAGTTCATCTTGGCGAATCCTCTCTGGTAGTGCAAGAGGATCTGACATTTTGTGTATGGAAATGTCACTTTTGTGAAAGTGGGCATTTCTATGCTCATGGTTCTGTGTGCCTCTTGTTCTGTCTCTAATTCACATCTGGGTGCTAGGTGGATAGATACATCTGTGCACTCATGATTGAAGGCCATAAACTAGGGGCTCAAGGGAAACTGTGAACCTCTGACTCTGAGGGGCCTTTCTGGGATGGTTACATGGGAGTGGATTTGGCCCCTGCAATCCAAGGGGCAGGGCCTTGGCCCCACTAAAGATAGTGATCAAACCTCCCGGGGGAGGAGGGCAGACAGGACAAAAATTAAAGCGGGCCTAAGCATATCAAAGGTGGCCTTTTGAACTGATCGTATCTTCAAAGGCCTTGGTGGGTAAAACTACTGGGGCTCTAGCCTCTAACAGTAGAGACGCTTTTGGATTTGGAACCATACTACGCTGGTTCGACGCTAGGGCACCGACACGAAAAATCATTAGGGCAAGAGGACTGCAACTGGATTATCCGCAGACTTGTGGTGGCCTGGAGCTTGTCATGATCCAGGAAGGGGACTAACACTTTGTGTATTTTACCTGGACATTGCTGGCCTGCAGCTAAGTGCCAACTGTCGTGGCTCGGGTCCCTAAGTACTCTCCAAGGGCCGGTCGCTGGCTTCCTGTCCACGAGATCACCGGGACACAAATGATCTCACAGATTCCATGAGATTGTAAGGACCGCAGGGGTACGGCGGAAATGGGAGGAAGTGATCGTTGGTTGGGAGAAGGACCGTCCTGACGTACACCATCATCACACTGTGCAGAGGAGTGTGCTCATAAAGCTCAGCAGCCACTTCGCGTGCCAGAATTCGAAGAGTGAGGGGGAAGCTTGCAGAGTTCGAGGGACCCATGCTTGCAGCCAAGGGGACCTGTGCTAACATGTGCTCCAAAGCGTGTGGGGTCCGACGGGTGTTGGGGGAACCTGAGCCAGGCGCTGAGACTGTCTTCGACCTCCAGAGTTGGAGGACGACAGTTCCTGACATCTCGGTCTCTGTCCAAGCTCGTTGGCTCCCTCTTCCTGGACCCGTGCCACAAGGTACTTTGTTGTGGATAACATCGTGTCAAGGCCCAAGGGGTTCCATGTGCCTTGTGGGCACCTGCAGCTGACTAAAAGGTGCTACAGCAGTTCACACCTCCACATGAGGGAGAACATTTTTCCAGACTTGGAAGCGCGCCAGCTTCCGGTGGCCAACTTTCTGTCTACGAGGGGATCGCGTTCCCGCACTCGTGCAGGTGCCGCTGGGCGCCTGGAGGTCAAATCCGGATGGATGAAAATAAGTAACTGTTTCTTTCCGTGTTAGGTGGGTCAGACTGTCTAGTCAACGGGGCACCAGCAGGTGCAATGAGTATCGTTGGCTGGCGTAGTGACTGAGGGGCTGGGGCACAAGGCGTAGTCAATGACCTGTGACTGTTTGACCTTTCTGCGAATGGGAATGTTCGGCAATTGCATATAACTGTAAAGTGTATATACAATGTGTATCTCATTTTGATTTCAGTGTGTGTGCAATACAAAAACAAGTGTTTTATAAATACAGTGTGGAGTCTTTTTGTGGCATACGCAGTGTGTTGCGAGGGTGGTGTTGTGTGAATACTTTACACTTGGGCGCTGAGGATAAGCCTGACTGCTCAGTGCCACGCTACCTAAGGGTGAGCACAAGTTATCAGACACATGTATAGTACTCATCCTATCTAGAGCGGTGTATTCTGACAGTCCCTGCCAGCTGGAAACCTCTGGGTTTAACATATATTGTTTGTAGTTCATCCAAAAGCCCACAAAACCAACAGTCAACCAGGGTGAGAGAGGTCTGTCATCCTACAAGACGAGCAATAAGATGTCTGGATGTTAAAAATATATGTTTGTGATATGTTTCCATACATCAATGGGTGATACCTGTGAACAAACAACGGTACCATAAATCAGCACCTTATTTTTAGTTGCCTTAGAAATTTTACAAATGCACTGTACTCAGTTTGCCTGTGGACACCACAAACTCATGGACAACCCATATGTGTCTTGCACCCCTACACTTAGAAGACCCAGAAGAACACAGTTGGAAGTCAAGCTTTCGCAAGGATATATTCCTGCATGAGGACGACTTAATGAAATCACAATTTTTTGATGAAATGCTGACAAAAGTCCTCTTCAGTGCATTTTACGGGCTGGCCCATCAGGACCAGGAAGGTCCGGCTTGCACCAATAAATTCCTTAGTTAGTGGAAAATAACACCATATATAGTTTTGATACTTTTATGCAAAAAATAAACGCGTTGCATACATATCTTCTTTCTGCTTGTCACTGTACAGCTAGAAAAATAGACTAGAAGAAAGAAAAGCAACGTTTTGTTTTTGTTTAAACAGTTGCTTTAATTTTGCTCTGTGATGGACAATGGAAATGTTCAACACTAAGGCCCCGATTTCGATGTCGGACGGACCGGAGCCTGTCCGACATTGGTTTGGAACTGGAACCGAACGACTTCCTGTCGTCAATTCCAAGTCGCAATCCTATTCTTTACCATGAGAACATGCATTCCGAATGGAATGCATGCTCTCATGGTAAAGAGCAGAGGTGCAGTTCATCCCTGCACCCGGTGGCAGGCACCTCAAGGGGCCTGCCACCGGGTGCAGGGATCAACAGGGGGGCACATTAGGTGCCCCCTAGGCCACCATTCGGCGGCCTTGCACCCATGGGGGCCCTGCAGGGGGCCCCCTAAGACAGATTCCCAATGCCTTTCTGTGTCGGAAAGGCCGGCACAGAAAGGCAGTGGGAAGTTGCCATCGTAGTCCCTCGGCCGGAAAGAGGAGGCCGAGAGATTACTGACGGCCTAACGAATGGCGAACGGGCTTTCCGAGCCCGTTGTCAGCCATTCAGAACTCCTGTTTAGAATAATTTCCGATGACTCCATTAAAATGTGTCGGCCGGAAATTATTCCAAACAGGAGATTATGATGTGGTAAGAATGGCTCTGACCGACCGTCAGAGCCATTTCTTACCGCATCGTAATCAGGCCCTAGGAGTGGCTAATATGGGCTTTCTGCGTCATCATTCAGGCTATACTGGTTATTAAATGTCCTTTTCCGCATTATAGGTCCTTGCCAGCGGCTTGGGCTTTTAACAACAGGTATAGAACTCGGCAGAAGGGTGTAACATTAATTTAACAAATTGAGCATAGTGGAACACATTCAGGTATTTGAACAATTCTTGTACTCGTTTATAAATATTTTTGTACCCTAGTGAAAGGAATATATCAACATAAAAGCACAGGCAAGCATTGTATGTGGCACTTAACAGACTCACTTTGAAGCTCACTTTCATACCGATGTCCAATATTTAAATTGATGTTTCACAAAATCCCTTATATGGTCTGTCTTTTGTTTACTGGCATCTAAGAAGGAGAAATATGATGGTTTTAGCAAATCCTCGCAGGAATTTCCCAGAGTGATTTATTTAAGTATTTTATGGGATGACGAATATTGGTGCTGTAATTCCTTGTGGGTTTATCCTGAAGGGTTTTCTTTCTTACTTCTTGAAGACATTACTATGTATAAATGCCTGTGAAATGTGTGAGACCGAGCAATTGATTTCAAATATATCATAACAGCTCCAGTCGAGTTTGTCCCTTGAACAATACAACTGGCTTTGGATCAAAACATATCAACAAGAACTGGCAATCATGTTCTTAATACTGTCCACTACCACATGGATCATAACGGTGAACATGGCTGACTTTAATTTCCACATGCCGCATTAGCATGATCAAAGACAAACAAAATTCCTTTGTAACGTCAGTGGACCAAACTAGCTCGCTTTCCAGTTACCTTTCTTTAGATTTTCATCTTTAAACTGTTTAAGCATTATTATTGCTGAGAGGAAATAAAAGCAACTTTATGGAGACTGTTTAAATGAATATGTAGCCCATTTAGAGCACTACAAACAGGTTTGACAGTGGCTGGAGAAAAGATCAAACACTTAGAACGACAAATGATGACCTTAATTTAGGCCTGCTTGAGTCTGCCAAACAGGAGCTGCTCGAAACAGGGTAAAGAGTGAAAGCGCATACTGATGAATTTGTTTAGCTATTTCCCCTTCTGCAAAACACCACCTAAAATCTCCAGCGGAAGTGCGATTTCACCAGTTGGTTCATTTATTGATCCTGTACTCTGCCCAATTTTCAGTAGAAAAATGCCACTGTAAAACGGCGACGAAGGTGTGGTAAAGAGCATCATATATTCAAATGAGGCGTGTGTGAGAAATTACAACCTTTTTCAGAAAGAAATTGACAGCCTACAGCTCTTCTCACCTTCTACCATCTTTTGTCCATGAAAGCCAACAAAAGGATTTTTAAAGTGTAGCTAATAGTTGCTGTTAATGCAAATGACCCCATAGAGTTTAAGATCGACCTGAAGGGTTCCCTAGCTGCCGATATACCTCTGGCAACCCTTATAAGCTTTTCATCTGTAATATAAAAAAATGTGGTAAATCATGGCTCAAGTCTTGAGAGCCTTAGCGATCTCTGACTGCATTGTCCTAATAAAGTCTCTTGGGTGTTTGTGGGCTTTGCCACCTATCAATTTAGTAGGAAGTGTCTAATTCCTACGTGCGGTGAGTTCGCCTGGCTCACTCCATTTCACTTTGAAATAGTGGCAGAGATTATTTCAAGCAATTCTTCCATCACTTTATTGTTTGTTGCAATAGAACCCTAAGTACGATGAGTATGCCAGATGAGTCCTGTTCTCAATGTAACTCACAATTCAAACTGCACAGCTCTCATGAGACCCAAGCAGGACAAAACCGGACATAATGATCAATATAAATCAATGAGACCATCTAGTCTCATTGGCCAGAGGTATGTAAAAAGTAGCCAGGGCAACTCTTAGGCTCAGTTATAAGTGGCTGCAGTCATAATGGCAGAAATATCATGTCTTTTTTTTATCCTAGGCATTCCCCTGCTGCAGTTACATGTGCTACACAGTTAACCAAAATGCTGACTACGCATGACCCATATAACGCACGGTTGGTTTATAATATTATATTTTGCAGTATGATAATTCATACTGCGTATGCTAGACTAGGATTTAGGTTTACATTTTTTTTTTAACATGCATCAATTGTGTTTTAGTGTTTTTCAGTGTGTTATTCCTTAATCAAAAAGGTTTTGGGGTTCCACTGATTGTCCCTTTAACATCTAATGTGATTGATCATAACCTAGAACACATTTTGTTCAGATATTGCTCAGTGGGTTCTGTAATGGTTGCAGCATTACTGGTTCTCTGATTCAGGTTGGCACGTTGACTAAGTCCTTAGTGCCAGGGGGTCTAGAAAGACAATCTATGGGGCTTATTTACAAGCCCCTTGCACTGCCGGTACGTCACTTTTTCCCATATTAAAAGTGACGCACTGGCAGAGCAAGGGGATTGTAAATAAGCCCTTAAGTGTCTCTGAAAATCTAGAGACCATAACAATTTAGGGGTTAGGGGCTTGCCCCAGTGAACAAGGCATCAGTGTAGACATTTTTATGATGCTTAGTCTTCTCCTATTGAATTTGTCTCACAGTTTTACCTGTCAGTCTTCATTAAGTCAGACAGAGATCAGTGTGTATAGGTTTGAATATCAGGAGAAAGCTGAGGGCGATTTTAAGGGCATTCCAGTAAGTGAAGCAGGACTTAAGGTGTTGGGTACACTGTGGTCATTTCATCTTGTGGTGGTTTTACTAAACTTGAATATCTTCAGGGGGTGATGGACATTGGCCATGTCTTGAAGGACCAGTTAATCAATCTTTTGTTGAAGAACATTTGTGGAATGGAAACTGGAACTAGAAAAGAACAAAAGTAAAAAAAGGTTGCACAGCCAGTCATAACATCCTTATGATCAGGCAGCGTACCACTTAGGTTTTGTGATGCTGGAATATAGGATTTAGAATTTCTGATAAAAGATGATATACTTAGTTGGAGGAAGGTGCATTGCTCTGTAGGAGCATGATGCCTTCCAAACTGCTTAAGCAATGATAAATGATCCCAAATTGGATATATGGATGTTAGCAGACAAACTACTTCAGCAACAAGGATGACTCTCTTGTCCCTTGACAATTTAGAGCCACCATTACTTTCCCATTACTATCTACCATTCAGTAGGAATATCTACAGCAGAAAATGGGAAAGAGAACTCAGTCTTTTATGCAATATTACTTTCAATTTTTATCAAACATAATCTTCTGCTTTTCTAAGTTTTTTGTTATAGCTCACTGTAAACTGATATAGTTTTCTGTTTTAACTTAATAGCTATAGTCTTCTACAGTGACTGAAATTGATTTGACGCAAAGTGAATGAGCTTATTATTTGGTGTATGTTGTACTATCCAAGTGATTTCCTATAGAACATAGACGTTAGCTGAGGCTCAATTCTACATTGCTCAAACAGAGGATTTTATTAAAATTAATTGTTTTCAAAATGAAATGACTTTGACTCATAATTGGTAGCTTAAACAGACAATTAGCTGACAGGGAAAACAAATATGGTTGTGTGAAAAAAATAGCCAAACCACAGTAAGGTTAAGATTTTTGTTAAAAAAAAGTACAAATGAGCAATTCAAAATGTAATAAAATAAAATATAAAAATATATCAAAAATATACAAAACTAGGTGCTGATTTAATTATTGGTGGACTGAGTAATTACCATCAGCATGGCAGAGTACTTTACTTCCCCCATGGCAAGGGTGCTTAGCCCGCTGTATTTAGAGATGTCTTTTGCCCTGTACACATCTCTCGAATTTCCAAGTTCCTTGAAATGTATTGTTAGTGTATGAAATTGGATTACTGGTTGGGGGTGGGGGTGAAATCCTTCTCAAGCAGTCTGTTTTTCTTTTTTGTTCAATTTTGCATAATCTTTCACCAGCTATTTGACTTCTCTCATCAAGAGTTATGTTCCTTCATAGGTTCTTCATTCATCTTCCAATCTAGTTTCCCTCTCCATGCACTTCCATCCATCTAAAATGTTTTCCTTACTTTCCCTCGAGCATTAGAATGAACTTTAATCTGTGTATGATTTTTCCCTAGTCTCTTCATTTTTCTTCTTTTACAGGAAAACACATTTTTTTCCTGGTCACTCACTATTGCTACACATTGCTATTTTAATACTGTTGTGTTACATCTGTAATTTTCTGGTATCACCCATATTGTGGAAGACCTAATATGTACAATTCCAATGCATATGGCATGGTTTGTTTCAGCCTATTTGTTATCATTGGTTGGCTTTGTTTTAAATCGTGTTCGTTTGTATTCATATTTGATGGCTTACTGTTGGAAAGTGGATTATTGGTAGGGGCAAATGTAGGTCTGCCACTGGCAATAAGGCCACTAACACATGATAGGACTCAGCATAAGTCACAGAAAATTATTCCCAAGCTCAACCCTTGGTAGCTTGGCTGCGAACAGGCAGGCTTAACTTCAAAGACAGGTATGTAAAGCATTTAAAAGCACCAATTCAGTAAATACTTAAGACACAATGCATAATAAAAATCCAACACCAATTTATAGAAATAGGAAATATTTTTATCTTTAAAATGACACCAAAACGACAAAAATCCAACGTAGGAAACCGGAGATATTAATTTTTAAAGATTTATCACTTTATAGCACTTAGAAACCTATAGCACCATATTGGGACATCTGGTCGCGATAGACCGGCTCAAAGTCAAAGTTTCAGGCAGGTAGGCGGCTTGGCTGACCAGGTTGAGTTGGTCCCCCTATGGAGCTTTTTTTCAAAGTTGCTCCCAAGTTCTCCAAACTCCTGGAACTTCTTCCTGAAGTTCCCCAAAGGGTCCCAAAGTGTCTCAAACTCACTCCAAGGGTCTGGAAGCTCCAAGATGGTCCTTGAAAGTTGAGGACTTCAGTTCCCACAATCCACTGGACCAAAACCCTTACAAATCCACTGGTAGTCTTCCAGGTTGAGGATTCTTGGTGGTGATGATCCAGGTGAGCTCTGTTAACCTGTAGCTTGCAGGGAGTCCACTCTTTAGTCTTTTTCACAGCAAGGTAGTCCACAGGGCTGTAGTTCCAGATGGTGCAGTCCTCAGAGGGCAGGCCTTAGCAATTGCACATCCAACTTCTCAGCATGGCACAACGTCTTGCTTTCTTAAGTTTCAAGCTGCAGAGCTGAGAGACTCTGCCCCTCTCAGATACGTATTCCAAGTTCTCTGGGTCAAGCAGGAGGTCACTCCTGACCAATGGGAGCAGGGCAACTCCCCAAGGATATGACCACATCCTGTAGAGTGTGGCATTATCTTGTCCCAGAGTGCACCAAATCTTCCAAATTCATAATGGCTGATTTTCCAGCAGGGAGGTAAGAGCTGGCTAAACACACCCCTAGGATGGCTACTTTCCATAGACTCTCCCCCTTGCATCTGCTCATTCTTGCCTTAATCCTAGCTCTGGCTTTGGGTCAAAAGAGTAGAGTTGTGAATGACACTGAGGCCGTCCCCTTCCCTTTGAAGACCATGGTTTACAACTCCTCCCCCTGCTTTAGCATTCCTGTGTAGTAGCACACTGCCCTCCCAGCAGAGCTGGTTAACCCCAGGGGCTCTTTATCTTCACCTCTTCAAGGCAGCCTGGCTAATCCACTTAACTCTGACCAATCAGGACAGACCACTGGAAGCCTGAATCTGGACTTACAAACAAGAAAGTCTTATAACTTCTTGTCTGTACATTTTAGGAGAAATTCAACAATATGGTATTATTGGATTTATCACTACCATTCTAGGAAGTCTTTGAATGGAAGTTCTATCATTCTCCTATCATGAGTTATTAGTTAATAACTTCTGGCCATGTTAACCTATGTGGCATGGGATTTGCAATGGGAAAAATGACTTGGGCCATTTTTCCAGCACTAGGGCTTATAAAAACATATCTTATAAGTACTTCAGCTTATATCTACAGGACCCCCACCCCATGGGACAACTAGGGGAGACTTTAGGGGCTCTGAATCTGTAGTCCACAGTGCTCCTAGCATCAAAGTCGAATTTGGGCAGCACTTTATCACAATGTGGGGAGTGAAATGTGAAATTTCACTTAACCCAGGGCATATAAAACTCATTTTATAAGGGTCCACCTTATAAATACCTGCCCCCCACCCCTGGGACACCTAGGGGAGACCCTGGGGGTTCCTAATATGCCTAAACATTGTAGGTTATCCATTTTTAAGTACCCCAAACACCAAATCTGAGTTTGGGCACAATTTACTTTTTAAAAGCAGTCATGGAACCCAGGGCTGCTTTTAAACTGACCTCAGGCTTCAGCAGTGCACACATGCAAGTTCAGAAAAGACTGCTGGCCTCCAAACTGCCATGCCCTACTATATACTAGGGACTGATAGGTAGTTTCAATCCCCCTGCCCTATTATGTACTAGGGTCTTATAGGGTAGGTCATGCCAATCACAGGGGTACCCCAACCCATAGTGTACCCTAGTGTATGTAGGTGTTTTCACTGTATTCTAAGTGTTTTCAGCATAGCACTGGCCCTGGGCCTGGTTAGGCAGAGCCCAGGGTCAGTCAGAGTCAGTTACCACCAGTACCATTCAGCAAAAAGTTGGGGGGTGCCCAGGGCACAGGATGACTTTGCAACACTTACTTTTCTTTTCCT
This sequence comes from Calotriton arnoldi, assembly GCA_963921515.1. Classification (NCBI taxonomy): domain Eukaryota; kingdom Metazoa; phylum Chordata; class Amphibia; order Caudata; family Salamandridae; genus Calotriton; species Calotriton arnoldi. The sequence goes on from CAWUFW010001730.1 coordinate 798,024, forward strand.
GTGTTTGTCTCGCTCCTGCAGCATCGGGGATATGCTTTTTTATTTTTGTTTGAACACTCCACGGTGTGTGTTAGAAATAGGGGTCTCTAGTTGGCAGAGGTAGGTACCTTTGTCCAAATAGGGACCCTTGGTTCTAGTCAGGGTAAGGGGGATACACACTTTAGATAACCCCCGCTCAACCCCTTGGTAGCTTGGCACGAGCAGACAGGCTTATCCCAAAGGCAATGTGTAAAGTATTTGTATCAACCCTCACAATAACACAGTGAAAACACCACAAAAGGATACCACACCAGTTTAGAAAAATAAAGTATCTTTATCTAAACTAAACAAGACCAAAACGACAAAAATCCAAAATATACAGTTAAAAATATGACTTTCCAAAGGTTTCAAGAACTTGTACCATAGAAAACTATGGATGTGTGACTTTTCACCAAAGTACCTGTAGATGCGTCAAAGTTCCAAAACACAAACAGCCACGGAGTCGGAAAACAAAGAGATGCGACACTCCTGAGACCTTGGGGAGGCGATGCGAGAGTTCTGCAACACGCAGAGGACGAGTTGCGTCGAATCCGGTCTGTATGGTGAGTGATGCGTCGATTCTTCATGACGGTTCCGGTTCGCAGGTGATGCATCGGGAAAGCATGAGCACAGGTACGATGCTTGGAAATCCGGGATGCATCGGCGATCGATGCGGCGGTGGCGGCGAGCAGCGCTGCGTCAGTCCTCTTCAGCTGCGATTCCTCGATGCAGCGATTCTTGCAGCGGCGACAGGCGCTGCGGTGGTTTCCGCAGCGGCACGGCGATGCGTGGAAATTTTTCTCGTGCTGTGGAGATGCGTCGGGAAAACAGCTGCAAGAAGAGCGATGTGTCGATTTCTGTAGTTCTTTGAGTTTCTTCGTTCTTCCAGCTTCCAAACAGCAGCAACAACTTCCAGAGGCCCAAAACTGGCACAGGCACCTCTTGGCAGGCTAGAACTCACAGCAGCAGAGTTCAGGGGAGCTGGGGATGAAGTCTTTGTATCCCTAGACTTCAGAACAGGAGGCCAGCTCACTTCAGGCCCTTGGAGATCTCCTTCAAGCAGGGGACAAAGCACACAGCAAAGTCCTTCTCCTTTCCTTGGCAGAAACAGCAACTGCAGGCCAACCCCAGACACACAGCAAGGGCAGTACTTCTCCTCAGTCTCTCCAGCTCTTCTCCTTGGCAAAGGTTCCTCTTGAATTCCAAGAATGATCTAAAGTTCAGGGGTTTTAGGTCTGATACTTATACCCCAAAATGTCTTTGTTCTCTTTGTGCAGGGAGCTCTGAGCCCAGTTCAAACCAGTTCTGGGGGGCACTCTGCAAGTGCACAACAACGTCCATTGTCATTGTGAGCCTTGGCTCCACACTCACCAGAGGGGGGCGGAGCCAGCATTGTGGAAGGCAGGCACAGCCCTATTCAGGTGCAGGTGCTACTCCTCCCACCACTCCAAATACAGATTAGGCCTATTCAACCTAGTGCTGACTCATCCACACTCCTGGAGCCACTGCACCTCCCCAGCCCCTATCACTCCAAAGCCAGACAGTCAATTCACAACAAACAGGCAGAGGCACACAGGATGGTTGAACAAGAATTTCAAACACACAATTTAAAAACCATATTTACTAAAAGTTTAGTTATCAAGTCCTGAGTTCAGGGATACCAAACTCCATTTTTCCATCTTAACCCTCTGGGGAGATATGCTTGTAAAATGTTACAAAGCATTCCCCATTCTGTCCTATGGGGCAAGATATCCTTTCAACAGTGAAAAACAAAATTGGCAGTATTTCACTATCAGGACATGTTACACACACCATTAAATGTTCTACCTTTCACAAATACTGCACCCTGCCCAGCGGGGTACCTTGGGCCTACCATAGAGGTGCCCTATATGTAAGAAAAGGGAAGGTTAGGGTTTGGCAAGTGGGTGCACTTGCCAAGTCGACATGGCAGTTAACAAAACTGCATGCAGGCACCGTGTGGCAGGCCTGAGACATCTTTCCAGGGCTACTCATGTGGGTGGCACAATCAGTGCTGCAAGCCCACTAGTAGCATTTGATTTACCAGCCCTGGCACACTCAGTGCACTTTACTAGGGACCTACTGGTAAATCAAATATGCCAATCATGGATAACCAATCACAATAACAATTTACACAGAGAGCAGATGCACTTTAGCACTGATCAGCAGTGGTAAAGTGCCCAGAGTCCTATAGCCAACAACAATAGGTCAGGAAAAAAAATAGGAGGAAGAAGCAAAATGTTTGGGGATAACCCTGCAAAAAGGGCCATTTCCAACAGTGTGGATGTTTTTTTTGCTTCCCCTCCCTCTTTTGCAGCTTCTCCACTCCCTTCTCACCCCCTACTCTCCATGTTGCCCTCAACCACATCTGTTACTTCCCCTGACCCACCCCATCTTTTTTTCTCTAACCCAAGCACCACAGTTGCTTCTAGCCATTGATTGTTATGACTTGCTCTGTACCCCTGCTTCTCCACATTTCTTTTTCTTTTTCAGAGGGCCCAGCATCTGTAATTAACCACCAGTTAACTCTTTATTTTGTTCATTAATGCACTTTTATATTTACCGCTCCAAGCTGGGCATCCACCATCTTAGAATTAAAAATTAATTGTAGTCACAGGAAAAGGATGAGTCAAATTTGATGGATGTTTGCTCAAAGTCTGGTCCTACCACTGGGAGGCTGGTAGGGATGAGACTACACAGTGAAATGAAACACAGAAATGATTCTAAAATGGTGATCACAATTAGGGAGCACAATAATAAGTTAGTTACTCAAAGAAAAATCAAGACCTACTGCTGGGCATAAAGGCATAGTTTATTCAGGTGTATAGGATAAATCTGCTGGGAAACGGAGAGGTGCAGAACCCTCTCATAAAAAATATTTTAAGTTTTTTGGTAACAGATATATCATTTAATGCTTTGACATATGCATTCATTATTATTGATAAATTAATAAACCGTCAGTATTTTAAAAATGGTATAATAAATTGTTACTGTTATATTTAGCGATGAACCTCTAGTCATATGACCAAGGGGCCTCCAATGATAAACAGCTGGGTGTAGATTGTAAGCTTATTTGCAATAATCAAATGAATCCTTGATAAGTACCTAAATTGTATTTATTTTTTGGTTAATCAATTGAATGATCTGTTGATTTCACATAATATTCAAGGTACGTTTGGAAGTGGATTTCACTTTTCAATTGCATCCAAATATCCTTATAAATCAATTGTGTTTGTAGAGATTCTCAGTGCATTTTGGATATATGTACCCTTCATCAGGGAAAAAAATATAAAATATTACCCTTGAGTCAGATAGAAAAGCATGTACATTTTAGCTCTGTTGAACAAAGAAAACGAGACAAGACCCTATAATGGGAGATGAGTGTTGTGCGTGATTGTGCAGAGTCGATCTCCCTGGTGAAGAAATCCTGGAGAGGCTAAGAATAAATGTAGGGAAAATGAAGATCACAGTGCGGTTAGATGTGAGTTTACCTGGTTAAAAATCTGTGCTACAAATTCCACTAGAGCGAGCAGAGGTCATAACATCAATGGTTTACAGTGGTAACAAAAGCAAATAATCAGGAAGAGTAAAAGTGTTCTCAAGGACCATTAAAACGAGAGTGGTGAACAAAAAACGGTCTGTGATCGATGTGCAGCGATCATCCAGTGGAGCCTGAACGATGGACAGGCGTGCAACATTAAGCAGATTGGTTTCAAGCTTAAGAGGTTACAACCACTCTGTGGTGTTGAGTTGGTATTTACGAGCGTCTAAGTATAAAAGTGCCAAGCAATGGCCCTTTCTTATCTTCAATGTGAACATGGGACTCCTAGCAGATACAGTCTCTTGGGTGTTTGTGGGCTTTGCCATCTATGAGCCTAAGGAGCAAGCCCAGATAGTATCTAAAAGGCATTTTATATTTAGTCCTTAGAATAAATTGTATTCCTTGAAAAAAAGAGAATGTTCATGTTTTAATCTGTCTGATAAGAGACGGTCAAATGGACAATATGAACCATTCTTCAGAGTTGAAAGAACTGCACTAATCCTTTTCAATGTAACATCATAACGAAGAGTGCAATCGGCACACTGTCAGTGGGAAAGCAATTTCACATTAACCTGACACACTAGGAAGTGTAAAGTCAGTGTAAAGCAGTAAACCAGTGGAAAAAATCATTCTAAAATTAGGAATAATGCATTTTACATATGCTAATGATACTTTGTGAGAAACACTGAAAAAGAAAAGAGTGAACCTGCTGAGATAGTTGGGAAAAGTTCTAAGTAACCTGATTAACAGAGCAGTGACTCATGAAGAACTCTGTGTGCAAGAGATCAGAATCCTAAAGAAGGCAACATAACTGCTTGCATCCAAACAGTCAGGATCGAGTTGAACCATACCAGCACTGAACATCTTGAGACTGACTAGTCGCTGTACGTAGTCTACAATTTTAGTATTAATGGTGTGGAATACTGTTGTCAAGCAAGTCATGTAGGAGGAAAGAACAAATAGCAGATCAGAGAATCTGACAAAGGTCTGTGTATCTAGCATTTCTTAAATCACTGCTTGCATCTGCAATATTAAAAAGATTCTGGTGGCTCATGTATGTCACTGATGACATACTGATCTGTAACATACCACAGACAATTTCTGCAAAGTGCAAGTGATTACAAATGCCAGAGCTTGAAAGAGTGTGTACAGTACATGCCCAGTGTAGAGCCTTGAAATGGGTTTAAATTACATTACCACTGTTAGGCCAGTCCACAATAACTTGTGAGATTCCTGGGCAACTAGGTATTCTTTGTACCTAAAGAGTATCCTTTTCATTGGAGCTGTAGAAGATTACTTATACATCAAGCTCACTGACTTGCTAAATACCCCCTCATAAGGCTTTGACTTCCAGGATTTGGTAAGGTTGAACAGTCAAAACTCATGAAGGATGCGTTCAGCTAGCATTTGCATTAGACTTTTTATGTTGTATAGTAATGTTTAGTAAAATATGTAAGTTCAGTTGAATTTCTAATTGATTTGAGTAAGGTTTTGTGTATACTCTGTAGTATAGGCTTATTTTCAGAATGCTCTGAACATGTTTGTAACAGGGCTACACTTTCAATGAGCAAGATTAAAGTTTATCCACAGATTTAGCATAGGTCTAACTGCTAGTCTAATGGTTGGGGGCTGGTCATATTCATCTGAAGACAGAGGGCACCACACTATCCAGGCAGTGATTGTGCTATATAGCTGTCTTTCTTTCTCTTTTCCACTCGTCTCTGATGTAGAACCACTGTAGCTGTCTGCAGCTTGGACTTACAGGTTCTTAGGGATGTAGTCCCCATGATTGGAACACAAACAGTATCAAGTGCTGTGAAGTTGGGGAGACCATTGCTTTTGGGCAAGTTAACGTCCGAGTCCTGGTGGTCCTTGAATAGACGCTCAGGGGCCCACATGACCGGGGGAGAACCACAGAAAGGAGAAGGCAAATGTGGTGGCTCTGAGTACAGAGGCATAGTGGAATGGAAGGAACCAGAGAGATTAATTTTTACACTTTAAAAGTTAAAAAGCTGCAAGAAAGCAGAACACACTAGTCAGTGGGTTCATACTATGCACCTTTCCAGGCATACCACCATTGAGCGCAAGCCAGATACAGCCCAGTTATTCACACTGGTCAAGAGATTTATCTTCTGATTCTAGAAAATTTTGTGGAAGTCAAGATGACTTTGCTCGTCAAGGCAAGATGCTGTTAGCTGGATCCCACAATCGCAAAACTTAGGGTGTGGGGTTCTCCTGAAGTCTGGAGTTCACGTGCTTGTGCACTGTCCTGGGGGGAAGGCCAAATTACCATGGGCCAAAACCCAGTTTTTTATATCAAGAGTAGTTCCAATACTTAAATGAACCAAACAACAAGATGTACTAATAGAAAATTTGAACTGTAAAGAAATTGCCAGTCCTTTGCTTTTTCCCAGGAAATTGGAACTATCATGTGTGTCCAATGGACACTTAACGTTTTTGAAAACAGCCCATAAATTAACTTGATACAAAGATTGTGTAAATAAAATGAAAGTCATATCAAGATATTTTTATATTGGGGTAAAATAAATGTACACATGCTAATTTTTCTTTGTCTTCATTGTTGGGAACTTTTGCTGATGATAATTAGAGCTCTGTTGTGATAGCTAATAAACAGTACACATTTTAAGTATGTGATTCTACACATTAATGACTTGCTTCCAATATTGATTAATGCCTCTATTGTTGACTCCCCTAAGATGTTTTTTTAGAAATAATCTCTATTGATAATTGATAATTGACTTCCAGTGACACAGAAGTCTTGAGTTTTGCCATCAAAAGCTCAGAGTGAGGCAAACTTAAAAAATGTAGCTGTTAAGCTCAGTTCATAACAAAAATAACTGTGGCACCTTTCCCTGCCCCTGAGTTTTATCTTCAGACTTTGAAAAAATGAAGGGTCTCATTACGATGTCGGTCGGAAAGCATTCAGACCGACTCCTTGTCGGAATCGTTTCCGACCTACTCGGATTCGGGGAGTCCGACCAACCGATTACGATGTTTCTGAACACCGTTCGGTCGGACTCCCATTGACTTCAATGGGAGCCTGTTTTCCGACCGAAAACACAGGCTCCCATTGAAAACAGGGGTGGTTGCGGAAAACCTTGCACCCTGTGGTGGGCACCTGTTAGACTTGGCATCCTTGGCATGGTTTTCCCTGACTTTTTGCCTCTACCTCCTGTGTTTTTGATGCTGTGCTGGATTTCGTTTTTGCTGGCTTAGATGCTTTGGGCACTTTGCCACTGCTGATCAGTGTCAAAGTGCAAGTGCTCCCTGTGTAAATTGATATTGTGATTGGTTCTCCCTGATTGCCATATTTGATTTACTGGTCAGTCCCTAGTAAAGCGCACTGAGTGTGCCAGGGCTGGTAAATCAAATGCTGCTAGTGGGCTTGCAGTGCTGATTGTGCCACCCACATGAGTAGCCCTGAAAAGAAGTCTCAGGCCTGCCACCGCGGTGCCTGTGCGCAGTTTGTTAACTGCCATGTCGACTTGGCAAGTGCACCCGCTTGCCAGGCCCTAACCTTCCCTTTTCTTACATATAAGGCACCCCTATTGTTGGCACAAGGTACCCCCCCTGGGCAGTGTGCAGTGTATGTGAAAGGTAGGACTTGTACTGGTGTGTGTAACATGTCCTGATAGTGAAATACTGCCATTTTTGTTTTTCACTATTGAAAGGCTATCTTGCCCCATAGGACATAATGGGGAATGCTTTGTAACATTTTACAAGCATATCTTCCCCTAGGGATAAGATAGAAAAATGGAGTTTGTTATCCCTGAACTCAGGATTTAATAACACATCTTTTAGTAAATATGGTTTTTAAATTGTATGTTTGAAAATACCAATTTTAGAAAGCGGCTATTTTCTTGTTCAACCATCCTGTGTGCCTCTGCCTGTTTGTGGATTGACTGTCTGGCTTTGGAGTGACAGGGGCTGGGGAGGTACAGTGGCTCCAGGAGTCTGGATGAGTCAGCACTAGGCTGAATAGGCCTGATCTGCATTTGGAGTGGTGGGAGGAGTAGCACCTGCACCTGAATAGGGCTGTACCTGCCTTCCACAATGCTGGCTCCGCCCCCCTGTGGTGTGTCTGGAGCCAAGGCTCACACTGACAATGGATGTTGTTGTGCACTTGCAGAGTGCCCCCCAGAACTGGTTTGAACTGGGCTCAGAGCCCCTTGCACAAAGAGAACAAAGACATTTTGGGGTATAAGTATTAGACCTAAAACCCCTGAACTTTAGATCATTCCTGGAATTCAAGAGGAACCTTTGCTGAGGAGAAGAGCTGGAGAGACTGAGGAGAAGTACTGCCCATGTTGTGTGTCTGGGGATGGCCTGCAGTTGCTGTTTCTGCCAGGGAAAGGAGAAGGACTTTGCTGTGTCCCCTGCTTGAAGGAGATCTCCAAGGGCCTGAATTGTGCTGGCCTCCTGTTCTGAAGTCTCAGGGACACAAAGACTTCACCCCCAGCTCCCCTGAACTCTACTGCTATGAGTTCTGACCTGCCAAGAGGTACCTGTGCCACTTTTGGGCCTCTGGAGGTTGTTGCTGCTGTTTGGGAGCTGGAAGAACGAAGAAACTCAAAGAACTACAGAAATCGACGCATCGAGAGATCGCGGCTGAAGAGGACCGACACAGTGCCGCTCGACGCCGCCGCTTGAGGCCGCCGCATCGATTGCCGCCGCATCCCAAATTTCCGGAACCGTCATGAAGAATCGACGCATCACGCCCCGTACAGACCGGATTCGATGCAACCTTTCCTCTGCGTGCAGCGGGACTGTCGCATCGCCTCCCCAAGGTCTCAGGAGTGTTGCATCTCTTTGTTTTCCGACGCTGTAGCTGTTTGGCTTGAGAACTTTGACGCATCTACAGGTACTTTGGTGAAAAGTCAAGCATCCATAGTTTTCTATGGTACAAGTTCTTTAAACCTTTTGAAAGTCATATTTTTAACTGTGTATGTTGGATTTTGGTCTTTTGTTCTTTTAGTTTAGATAAAGATATTTTATGTTCAAGGCATATGAGCTGTAGATCAAATGCTTTAGCATAGATCGCCATCTGGTGTTGGGCCCGGATGTTTGCACTTTGTTTTTGTTCAAAGAATTCTTGTAGTCACGAGGTAGGTGACTCCTTCTTTCGGTGAGAGTGCGCATGGGCATCGACTCCATCCTTAGATTGTTTTTTTCCGCCATTTGGTTCGGATGTGTATTTCTGCGCTCCGGTTTGGTACCATTTTCGGACCCCTTCGATGCACAATTTATTACCCTCAACGGTATTGTTATCGATCGCGGTTCCTCATTCGACGCGCATCATCTCACTTCGAAAAACTTTCTATCGGAAAACTCGTGGCAGGCCGTCAGGCCTACCCATGCCGACCTCGCTAGCAGTCGATGGAACGGACTCAATTCAAGCTATGTCCCGGGTGTCGTGCTAAATTTCCACGCACCAACTTGCACGAAGTGTGCAATCTCTGCTTGTCCCGGGAACACAATGAGAAGGACTGCGACGCGCGTCGATCATTCCGATCGAAAAAGACACTTCGTGATCGTCGGGCTCGATGCCATAAGATGCAACATCAGAGCGACGCTGTTCCGGATATCTCCTGCAAAGATTCTGATACCCAACACACAGCTCAAGGGGCAAAGGAAGAGGAGCAGATCTCCATGTCCGAGGCCAACTCCGACTTGGAAGAAGAAGAAGACATCACTCCGGGTCAGCGTACCGTGAGTACAGATCCCCCTGTGCCCATTCAACATAAGACAAAGGCTCCGGTCCCTCCTTTGCCCTCGGGTTCAGGTCGGCACTGACAAAAAGTTTCCGATGCCCCGCCCTCCAGCCCGGAAAAAGAGAAGCCTTCTGGCTCGGGCTCGAGTGACCAAGACATAAGACCAAGCATCCATTGGTCAACATGCCATCCACACCGAAAGGCTCGGACCCGAAACCTTCCACACTGAGAGGTTCGGAGCCAAAACCTGCCAAGCCTAAAGGCTCAGAGCCGAAGCCTTCCAAGGCCAAAGACTCGGAACCAAAACCCTCCAAGGACAAACACTCGGAGCAGACACCCTCCAAGCCCAAACACTCGGAGCCGAAACCTTCGATGCCCAAAGGCTCGGAGCCGAAATCTTCGGTGCCGAAATCACCACGTAAAGAAAAGGACACTCTCCCCAAAGAGCCTCGGTCCGATGAGCCACCTTTGGACCCGAAACAGAAAAGGCTGGTGATAAACCCTAAAACAGGACATATTCAGGCAACTCTTAAAAAAAAATGGAAAATTGACCTACCAGAGGACTATCATATCCCCCTTAAGAAGAAGAATGTGGGTACTAACCCTTCTCCTCCTTATATTCCACCTCCTTCTCCTAATCCTAACTTGGTTATCACACCATTAAATTCACCACCACCACCACTTACACCTGACCCACAGGATGAAGGGGATGGGGATCATGGTGCACCACAAGACACTGACCCTTGGGAGGATTACCACACAGATGTAAATACAGATAATAACCCTGATTTGTATCCCTCCAGACCCTCCCCACCTGATGACAATATTGGCTATGTCGAGCTCCTTAACAGGGCTGCTCATTATCATCGAGTAGAGCTTCATAAAGAGCCTTCAGAAGAGGATTTCCTCTTTGAGACACTTACTTCCTCGCAAAGAGCTACTCATACCTTGCCAATGCTAAAAGCCATGTTAAAACACACAAACGAGGTATTTAAAGATCCTGTAAGGGCAAGAACAATCACACCTAGAGTGGATAGAAAATACAAGTCAGCTCCTATCGATCCTATTTATATTAAAGGTCAGCTGCCCTTAGACTCTCTTGTAGCCTCCAATGCACGTAAGAGATCTAACTCACAAGCCACAGGAAACACCCCTCCTTCTGACAAGGAGTCCAAGCTTATTGATGCCTCAGGCAAAAGAGAGGCTTCACAGGCAGAAAACAACGGGCGCATTGCCAACGCCCAGGCGTTGCTAGCTCGTTATGACAGGGCTCATTACGATGAGCTAGAAAAAATCATGCAACATTTGCCTGACGAATATAAATCTAAGGCTAATGACCTTATTCAGGAAGGTAAACTCATTACCAACACCTCGATTAGATGTGCACAAGATGCAGCAGACACAGCAGCTCGTGCAATCAACACCAGTGTACTATTACGCAGACACGCTTGGCGCAGCATTTCTGGATTTAAGCCGGAGGTGCATACCTCAATACTTACCCAACCCTTTGACAAAGAGCATCTTTTCGGCCCAGCTGTTGATACCTTGCTGGAAAAGATGAAAAAAGACACTGAGGTCGCAAAGTCCATGGGGGCTTTACAGTTACCTGCCAGTAGAGGTTCTTTTCGCCGCTCATTTTACAGGGGTGGTTCAAAAATGGCATCCACTGAAAATCCCTCCTCCTCTTACAAGGGCAACAACCAATCCCCCTTGTCCAGAGGTTATTCTAGAGGACGCTTTAGAGGAAACAATGGTAGGGGAAGAAGTAGAGGTAATTCCACACGCACTTCCCCCGCAAACAAACAGTGACTTCCTTCCGCTATCCCCGATCATTCCACTCCTGTCGGGGGTCGTCTCTTCCAATTCCTACCTGTCTGGAATTCAATCACCTCAGACAAGTGGGTGCTACAAATTATCCAATATGGTTACTGCCTGGAACTTACAAGCACTCCCCCAAATATTCTTCCAAGAGCACATGCAATGTCACCAGAACATCTCACCCTCTTAAAGCAAGAGGTTCTATCTCTCTTGGAAAAACATGCTATAGAGCCAGTCCCATTAACATATCAAGGGACCGGGGTATACTCCCTGTATTTCTTAATTTCCATAAAGGACGGCTCTCTCAATCAATCAATCACAGAATTTGTAGAGCGCACTACTTACCCGCGAGGGTCTCAAGGCGCTGGGGAGAGGGAAGGGGGGGGGGGTGCTGCTACTGGTCGAACAGCCAGGTCTTGAGTAGCCTCCTGAAGGTCAGCAGGTCTTGGGTCTGTCGTAGGCTTAGTGGAAGGGTGTTCCAGGTCTTGGCGGCGAGGTGTGAGAAGGATCTGCCGCCAGTGGTTGTTCTTCGAATGCGAGGGACGGTGGCGAGGGAGAGGTCGGCGGAGCGGAGCTGGTGGTTGGGGACGTAGAAGAAGAGTCGTCTGTTGAGGTAGGCTGGGCCAGTTTTGTGGAGTGCCTTGTGTGCGTGGATGAGGAGTTTGAAGGTGATCCTCCTGTCGACGGGGAGCCAGTGCAGGTTCCTCAGGTGGGGGTGATGTGGCTGTGGCGTGGTACGTCGAGGATCAGGCGTGCGGAGGCGTTTTGTATGCGTTGCAGTCGCTTGATGAGCTTGGCCGGGGCTCCCGCGTAGAGGGCGTTCCCATAGTCAAGTCTGCTACTGACGAGGGCCTGGGTGACTGTTCTTCTTGTGTCTGTCGGGATCCACCTGTAGATCTTGCGAAGCATGCGGAGGGTGTTGAAGCAGGAGGAGGAGACTGCGTTGACTTGCTTGGCCATGGAGAGCGTTGAGACGAGGATGACTCCCAGGTTGCGTGCGTGGTCGGTGGGTGTCAGGGCTGCTCCCAGCGTCGTTGGCCACCAGGAGTCGTCCCAGGCTGAGGGGTTGGAGCCGAGGATGAGGACCTCCGTCTTGTCCGTGTTCAGCTTTAGTCAGCTGATCTTCATCCAATCGGCGACGGCCTTCATTCCTTCATGGAGATTGGCTTTGGCGGCGAGGGGGTCCTTGGTGAGGGAGAGGATCAGTTGAGTGTCGTCGGCGTAGGAGATAATGTTGAGGTCGTGCTGTCTGGCGATGCGTGCGAGCGGGGCCATGTAGATGTTGAACAGTGTTGGGCTGAGGGAAGATCCCTGGGGTACGCCGCAGATGATCTCGGAGGCTTCGGATCAGAAAGGTGGGAGGCGGACTCTCTGGGTTCTGCCGTCGAGGAAGGAGGTGGTCCATTCCAGGGCCTTGTCTCGGATCCCTGCGTCGTGGAGGCGTGCGCGTAGAGTGCGGTGGCAGACAGTGTCGAAGGCGGCGGAGAGGTCCAGCAGGATGAGGGCTGCGGTCTCACCGTTGTCCAGTAAGGTCCTGATGTCGTCGGTGGCGGCGATGAGGGCAGTCTCAGTGCTGCGGTTGCTGCGGAACCCCGATTGGGATGGGTCCAGGATGCTGTTTTCTTCTAGGTATCGGGTTAGCTGTTTGTTGACGATCTTCTCGATGACCTTGGCTGGGAACGGAAGCAGGGAGATGGGCCGGAAGTTCTTGAGGTCTCTTGGGTCCGCCTTGGGTTTTTGAGTAGGGCGTTGATCTCTGCGTGTTTCCAGCTCTCTGGGAAGGTCGCGGTCTCGAAGGAGAGATTGATAACGTTGCACAGGTGGGGTGCGATGGAGCTGCTGGCTTTGTTGAAGATGTGGTGCGGGAAAGGGTCTGACGGGGAGCCGGAGTGTATTGTGCCCATGGTCTTGATGGTGTCATCGATGTTCACGCTGGCCCAGGCTGGCAAGGGGTCATGGTCGATGGTGTGCGGCGGGTCTGGAGTATCTAGCTTGGTGGGGGCTGTCTGGGTGTTGAAGCTGTCGTGGATGTCGGCGATCTTGCGGTGGAAGAAGGTGGCGAGGGAATCGCACAGGGCTTGCGACGGCGGGATGACGTTGGTGTTGGAGCTGGGGTTGGAGAGTTCCTTCACGATGTTGAAGAGATCCTTGCTGTTGTGTGCGTTGTTGTCGAGGCAGTCTTTGAAGGAGATTCTCTTGGCGGACCTGATGAGGTGGTGGTGGTTACGGATGGCGTCTTTATGGGCTGCGTGGCTGTCCGGTGTCTTATCACTGTGCCATTTCTTCTCAAGTTTCCGGCAGGTACGCTTGGAAGCTAGGAGTTCCTGGGTGAACCAGCTGGCTCTTTTGGTGGTATCGCTGTAGGTGAGTTTTTTCAGCGGGGCGAGGGTGTTGGCACAGTCGTCTATCCATCGTCTGAGGTTGCAGGCAGCGTCGTCGGTGTTGGATGGGTCGGAGGGAGGGCTGAGAGCGAGGTTTGCCCGTAGTTGGTCTTCGGTGACTTTGCTCCAGCAGCGGCGTGGGATCTGTTGGGTGCGGTGGTGTGTGGTGGGTTTCTGGAAGGTGAAGTGGATGCAGCGGTGGTCGGTCCAGAGGAGTTCCGTGGTGTGGGTGAAGGAGACGTGGGAGCTTGAGGAGAAGACTGGGTTGAGCGTGTGGCCGGCGGAATGTGTCGGTGTTGTGACGAGCTGTCTCAGTCCGAGGTTGGCGAGGTTGTCGATCAGGGTGGTGGAGTTGCTGTCGTTGTTGTTCTCCAGGTGAAAGTTCAGGTCTCCGAGGAGGATGTAGTCGGTAGAAGTCAGGGCGTTCGTGCTGATGAAGTCGGCGATGGAGTCGCTGAACTGGGGTCGGGGCCGAGGGGGTCTGTAGACAAGGGTGCCTCTGAGGGTGGTGTTGGGGTCCGTGTGGATCTGGAAGTGCATGTGTTCGGCGGTGCAGAGAACGTCGTCGGTGCTGGTCGAGACCCTGATGGAGTTCTTGTGGACGATGGCGATTCCTACTCCGTTGGAGCGGTCTCTGCGGGTGATCTTATAGCCGTCTGGGATGGCTATGGCGATGTCGGGTGCGGAGGAGTCGTTTATCCAGGTCTCTGTCAGGAAGGCGACGTCTGGTGATGATGAGTCGAGCAGGTCCCAGAGCTCGACGGCGTGTTTGCGTGCGGAGCGGGTGTTCAGTAGGATGCATCGGAGGTGGTTGAGGTCCTTCTTGGCGGGCGCTTCGGTGGCTCTGAGGCTGGTGTAGCTGCAGTACCGGCAGGTGAAGGGGCCATGTGTGCGTTTCGGGGCGGCCTTGAAGCAGTTGTGTCTCCGTCCGGGGTTGAGAGCGTGGAGTGTGGTGGCATCGTAACGGCGTCGGTCCTCGAGGCTGGAGCGGGGGGCGCGCGGCCCAGGGGTTCTGGCGCTGGGTGCAGTCCAGGCGCGGACGGGCGCAGACGGGCTTGCCTTAGGCGCGCCTTCGGCGCGCCGGCGGCGCACACGCTGCGCGCATCCGCTGCGCGGCTGCCATATATGGGGAGCTGGGAGGGAGGAGCAGCTGGGAGGCGGGAGGCAGGGGCAGCAAATGGGCAGTCAGGGGGGCGGGGCCGCAGGGGACGCAGCGGCGGGGGTACAGAAGGCAAAGTTGGGCACAGCAGAATGGGGACACGAGGGGAAACAGAAAGCAAAAGAGGACACAATCAATGGGGGCACGAGGGGAAACAGAAAGCAAAAATGGACACAATCAATGGGGGCACGAGGGGAGACAGAAGGCAAAAGAGGACACAATCAATGGGGGCACGAGGGGAAACCGAAAGCAAAAATGGACACAATCAATTGGGGCACGAGGGGAGACAGAAGGCAAAAGAGGACACAATCAATGGGGGCACGAGGGGAAACAGAAAGCAAAAATGGACACCATCAATGGGGGCACGAGGGGAGACAGAAGGCAAAAGAGGACACAATCAATGGGGGCACGAGGGGAAACAGAAAGCAAAAATGGACACAAGCAATGGGGACACGAGGGGAGACAGAAGGCAAAAGGACACAATCAATGGGGGCACGAGGGGAGACAGAAGGCAAAAGAGGACACAATCAATGGGGGCACGAGGGGAAACAGAAAGCAAAAATAGAGACAATCAATGGGGGCACGAGGGGGACAGAGGCAAAATGGGCACCAAGGCAACAGCAGAGGGGCGAGCTTACCAGCAGCAGCAGCGGGCAGGACAACACAGGCGGAGCTGTGTGGCGGGGGAGCGACCTACCTGGCAAGGTCAAGGGTCGCTCTCCTCACCGCGCAGCGGCCGCCATATATGGGGAGCTGGGAGGGAGGAGCAGCTGGGAGGCAGGGGCAGCGAATGGGCAGTCAGGGGGGCGGGGCCGCAGGGGACGCAGCGGCGGGGTACAGAAGGCAAAGTTGGGCACAGCAGAATGGGGGCACGAGGGGAAACAGAAAGCAAAAGAGGACACAATCAATGGGGGCCTATACTAGACCTCAGACAGCTAAATCTGGACATACAGTCAGACCACTTTCACATGGTCACACTCCAACAGGTCCTCCCACTACTTCAGCAAGGCGACTTTCTGTCCACTCTGGACTTAATGGACGCCTATTTCCATATTCCCATTCACCCTGCTCACAGAAAATATCTCAGGTTTGTGGTAGACGGACAACATTATCAGTTCAAAGTTCTCCCATTCGTAGTAACTACAGCAACCAGGGTTTTCACCAAGTGTCTGGCAGTAGTCGCGGCTCATGTAAGGCAGTTCGGGCTGGACTGTTCCCACAAGGAACAGGGTCAAGACTGATTTGCATATGGCTGGGTCCAAACTGGGGTGGTGTGGTGAGCAAAAGAATGATGGATTTAACCCAGATCCTTGTGACTGGGGGTGAATGTTTGCATTGTCCAGCATTCCGTCCATCAATTGTTTCTTTTGCATTTGTCGCCCTAAGTGGGAAGGGTATGCCCAGACGTGGGTCCCGTGCTCACTACACCACTGGATTCAAGCTAGCCTGGCTGAAGAAGGGTGATGCCCTGAAACCGGTCCCAGGATGCTTGTTTCCGGTCCAGGGAGGACCTGGCTTGGCAGTTCGGGCTGGACTGTTCCCACAAGGAACAGGGTCAAGACTGATTTGCATATGGCTGGGTCCAAACTGGGGTGGTGTGGTGAGCAAAAGAATGATGGATTTAACCCAGATCCTTGTGACTGGGGGTGAATGTTTGCATTGTCCAGCATTCCGTCCATCAATTGTTTCTTTTGCATTTGTCGCCCTAAGTGGGAAGGGTATGCCCAGACGTGGGTCCCGTGCTCACTACACCACTGGATTCAAGCTAGCCTGGCTGAAGAAGGGTGATGCCCTGAAACCGGTCCCAGGATGCTTGTTTCCGGTCCAGGGATGACCTGGCTTGGCAGTTCGGGCTGGACTGTTCCCACAAGGAACAGGGTCAAGACTGATTTGCATATGGCTGGGTCCAAACTGGGGTGGTGTGGTGAGCAAAAGAATGATGGATTTAACCCAGATCCTTGTGACTGGGGGTGAATGTTTGCATTGTCCAGCATTCCGTCCATCAATTGTTTCTTTTGCATTTGTCGCCCTAAGTGGGAAGGGTATGCCCAGACGTGGGTCCCGTGCTCACTACACCACTGGATTCAAGCTAGCCTGGCTGAAGAAGGGTGATGCCCTGAAACCGGTCCCAGGATGCTTGTTTCCGGTCCAGGAGGACCTGGCTTGGCAGTTCGGGCTGGACTGTTCCCACAAGGAACAGGGTCAAGACTGATTTGCATATGGCTGGGTCCAAACTGGGGTGGTGTGGTGAGCAAAAGAATGATGGATTTAACCCAGATCCTTGTGACTGGGGGTGAATGTTTGCATTGTCCAGCATTCCGTCCATCAATTGTTTCTTTTGCATCATGTAAGAAGACAGCACATTCACGTCTTCCCCTACCTCGACGACTGGCTAATAAAAGCCAGCTCGCAACAAAGCTGCCTACACCACACTCGAAAGACAGTCCAACTGCTTCACGACTTGGGGTTCACTGTAAACCTCACCAAGTCTCACCTCCAACCATCCAACACACAAGTGTATCTAGGAGCCACAATAGACACTTGCAAAGCTCTAGCGTATCCCAACCCAGTCAGGATCCGCAACATGCAAACTCTAATATCACAGTTTCAGCCTCATCACTCATTACCAGCCCGGGTGTTCATGCAATTGATTGGAATGATAGCTTCTTGCATTGTAATCGTTCCCTATGCAAGACTTCAAATGCGTCCTCTACAGGAATGCTTAGCACGTCAATGGAACCAGGCTCAAGGTCAGTTATCAGATCTGGTGTTGGTAGATGGCCGTACTCATCGCTCTCTGCAGTGGTGGAACATACAAAACCTTTCCAAGGGGCGGCCATTCATCAACCCGGTTCCACAGATAGTGCTAACGGCAGACGCATCGCTCACTGGTTGCGGAGCTCATCTGGAAAAAAATACCATTCAGGGCATGTGGACTCTGCAACAAAACAACTCCACATAAACTATCTAGAACTGCTAGCAATTTTTCTAGCATTGAAAGCCTTTCAACTTAATCTAATAGGCAAAGCTGTCCTGGTTCACACAGACAACATGACAGCGATGTACTACATACAAAAGCAAGGGGGGACACACTCTCTCCAGCTCTCACAGTTAGCCCAGAGCATCTGGAGATGGGCCATACCTCAAAAAATATATCTCCTTGCAGAACATCTTCTAGGAGTAAACAACCAAATTGCAGACCTGCTCAGTCGTCAAAGACAGCAGATCCACAAATGGGAACTCCAGCCTCAAGTTCTCCTCCCATTCTTCCAAATGTGGGGCTTCCCAGAGATAGATCTGCTCGCCACCCAACTAAATGCAGAATGCCCAAACTTCGCGTCCAGGCCTCCACACCCATTGTCCAAAGGCAATGCACTATGGATGAATTGGTCAGGGATATTTGCTTACGCTTTTCCACCTCTCCCACTCATTCCGTTAGTGGTTCAGAAACTCAAACAGCACTCCCTGACGCTTATCCTAGTTGCTCCCACATGGGCCCGACAACCCTGGTTCACAACGCTGTTGGAGCTATCAGTAGTTCCCCACCAAAAACTACACGTTTCCCCCAGGTTTCTTACTCAGAACCATGGAGAGATAAGACATCCAGATCCCAATCAGCTCAACCATGCGATCTGGCACCTGAAATCCTAGAGTTTGGCTACCTTAATCTTCCGCCAGACTGTATGAATGTTATCAAAGAGGCTAGATGCCCTACCACAAGAGCATGCTACGCAGCAAAGTGGAAGAGGTTTGTCGTTTACTGTAACAACAATCAGATCAATCCACTAGATGCTTCAATCCAAGACATCATTTGCTATCTATTGCACCTACAACGTTCCAATTTAGCATACACATCCATACACTTACATCTCGCTGCAATAGCTGCATATCTGCAAAATAGACAACACTTGTCTCTTTTTATAGTGCCTGCTATTAAAGCTTTTATGGAAGGACTTAAAAGACTCATTCCCCCCAGACTTCCACCTTCTCCAGTGTGGAATCTCAACATAGTCCTTACAAGACTCATGGATCCACCCTTTGAGCCATTGCACAAATGTGAAATACAATTTCTCAACTTGAAGGTAGCCTTCCTTATTGCCATCACTTCTCTAAGAAGAGTCGGTGAGCTTCAGGCACTAACCATAGAGGAACCATTTTTACAAATACACCAAAACAAAGTGGTTCTTAGGACTAACCCCAAATTTTTACCTAAAGTCATCTCTGCCTTTCATATCAACCAATCTGTTGAGTTGCCTGTGTTCTTCCCTCGACCAGATTCAGTGGCAGAACGTGCCCTGCACGCATTAGATGTCAAAAGAGCATTACTATACTACATAGAAAGAACAAAATCTTTTAGGAAAACCAAACAACTTTTTGTTGCTTTTGCTCCACCACATAAAGGCAATCCCATATCAAAATCAGGCATTGCAAGGTGGGTAGTTAAGTCCATTCAAATATGCTACATTAAAGCTGAACGCACATTAACAATTCCCCCTAGAGCACACTCTACACGCAAACTAGGGGCTTCTATGGCATTCTTAGGAAACATACCCATAGATGACATCTGCAAAGCTGCAACATGGTCTACACCACACACATTCACAAAACACTATGGTGTTGATGTGTTAGCAAGACAACAAGCTAGTGTGGGCCAGGCAGTTTTACGAACACTATTTCAAACCACTGCAACAGCTACAGGTTAGCCACCGCTTCAGAAATAACTGCTTTATAGTCTATGCTAAAGCATATGATCTACAGCTCATATGCCTTGAACGGAAAATGCTACTTACCCAGTATGCAGCTGTTCTTGGCATATAGAGCTGTAGAGTCGTATGCGCCCTCCGGCCTCCCCCGGTACCTTTACCTGTTGCAGTGATATCTTACTTAGATACAATTTATATGGACATCTATCTTTACTACTTTACTAACTCCATCATCACCCTTTATGGCAAAACAATCTAAGGATGGAGTCGATGCCCATGCACACTATCACCGAAAGAAGGAGTCACCTACCTCGTGACTACAAGACTTCTTCGAACAAAAACAAAGTGCAAACATCCGGGCCCAACACCAGATGGCGATCTATGCTAAAGCATATGACTCTACAGCTCTATATGCCAAGAACAGATGCATACTGGGTAAGTAGCATTTTTCCTTTTCTAAACTGGTGTGTCCATTTGTGGTGTTTTCACTGTGTTACTGTGAGTGTTGGTACAAATACTTTACACATTGCCTTTGGGATAAGCCTGTCTGCTCGTGCCAAGCTACCAAGGGGGTGAGCAGGGGTTATCTAAAGTGTGTATCCCCCTTACCCTAACCAGAAGAAAGGGTCCCTATTTGGACAAAGGTACCTACCTCTGCCAAGTAAAGACCCCCATTTCTAACAGCACCCCATGGTGCCTGCCACACTGTGCATGGTTGGAAAGAGGGGACCCATTGGTACCCCCACGGGCCCCAACGGAGGCCTCCGGGTAAAGGGGGGCCCCCAAAGTCGACTTCCGACAGCCATTCCGTGTCGGACAAACCGAGTTGGAAAGGCTGTCCGAATCCGACATCGTAATCGCTCGGTCGGAAATGCGGTCCGTAGAGCTGTACGAGTCGGCTCCGTCGGTTTTTCCGAATGCTGGTCGGAACCAAGTCAGAAAGACCGAACGGTTACCTTCCATCGTAATCGGACGGTCGGAAATGTTTCCAAGTTGGTCAGAAACATGGGTTCCGACACGGGTTAGCAAAAACCAAATGCCGTTCGGAGCCTTTCCGAACGGCATCGTAATGAGGCCCTAAGTGATTTATAATTCTCCAGCAGATGTGCTCGAGGGCTGAAGCCAGAGAGGACATCATGAGTCTGAATACTTTCACTACCAGGTTACATTAATCCTGTTTTGCAGAAAAAAGCTCTGAATGGGAAGAACCAGGACATCTTGATTGGTATGGGTTACAAATATCTGTTTGCAGTGTCCCCCCACTTATGCCCCATTTGGGACCCCTAGATGCTGATTTTCTGACTCTGAGAGTGTCCTGGGCTCTGCTAGGCAGGCCCAGGACCGGTTCTATGGTGAAAACATGTTTAGAGTACAGTGAAAACACCTACATACACTAGGGTACACAATGGGTTAGGGTACCCCTATCATTGATATGACCTCCCTTATAAGGCCCTAGTACATAATAGGGCAGGGGGATCAAAACTACCTTTAAGTCCCTAGTATATAATAGGGCATGGCAGTTTAGCGGCCAGCAGCACTTTCTGCTCTTGCATGTGTGCACTGATGAAGCCTGAGGTCAGTTTCAAAGCAGCCCTGTGTTGCAGGACTGCTTGTAACATGTAAATTGTGTCCAAACTCGACTTTGGTGTTTGGGGCTCTTAAAAGTTGATAAACTGCAATATTGTGGCATTTTAGATCCCCCAGGGTCTCCCCTTGGTATCCCAGGGGTGGGGGTCAGGTACTTATAAGGAGGACCCTTATAAAATAGGTTTTATATGCCCTGGAGATAGTGAATTTGCATATTTCACTTCCCTCATTGTAGTAAAGTGCTTCCCAAAATCGACTTTTGTGCTAGGAGCACTGTGGGATAAGGATCTACAATATATTTAGATATTCAGAACCCTAAAGCCTCCCCTAGGTGTTCCAGGGGTGAGCGGCCCTATAGATATAGGCAGGGTCCTTATAAAAGAAGTTTTATAAGCCCTGGTATTGGAGAAATTGCCCAGTTCATTTTCCCCTTTGTAGATCCCCAGCCACTTATGTTAACATGGCAAGAAGTTATTAATTAATAACTACCACTAAGAAATAAGGAAAATATAATTCAATGACTTAGTAAAATGGTATTGATAAAACCAACAATATGCTATTGTTGAACTTATCCTAAAATGTACAGACAAGAAGTTTTAAAACTTTCTTGTCTGTAAGCCAAAATTCAGCTTTCCAGTGATCTGCCCTGATTGGTCAGAGTTAAGTGGATTAGCCAGGCTGCTTTGATGAAGTGATAAGTGGCACCTGGGGGAAGAGCCATTCTGGGAGGAGAAGGTTCTGCGGTATAGGAATGCCAGAGTAAGGGGTAAGGATCGTAAACCATGACCTTCAAAGGCCCAGGGGGGGCAGGGAGAGAAAGCCACGGCCATCTATGCCCACTCTCTCTGAACCTAGCCTGATGACAGGCTTGAGGAAGGAATGTGCAGATGCCAGGGGGAGGGAGACTATGGAGAGGAGTCATCCTGGATGTTGATTTAGCCAGCTCTTGCCTCTCTGCTGAGACTTCAGCCATATTGAAGTTTGGAGAAATTGCGCTTTCTAGGAGACCATTGTGCCACACTTTAGAGTAAATGGTCATGCTCTGGGTTGTTGCCCTGCACCTCATTGGTCAGGAGTTCCCTCCTGTGTGACCCCAGAGAACATTTAATAAGTATCTGAGAAGGGCAGTGCCTCTCAGAACTGCTGCTTGAAACAACAGAAGGAGAAGGGTCCATGCTGAGAAGTTTGATTTGCACCAAACATACCCTGCACTCTGACTGACTGCATCTGCTGCGTAATCTGTATCTACAGCCCTATGGACCTAACTTGCTTCAAAATGACCAATGAGTGGACTTCCGTCAAGCTACAGGTTAACAGAGCTCAAATGAATCATCGCCACGAAGAATCCCCAGCCTGCCATGACTCCAGTGGATCTGTAAGGATTTTGTCCAAGTGGATGGTGGGAACTTTCAAGGACCATCTTGGAGCTTTCAGACCACTGGAGTAAGTTTTGGTCACTTTTGGACCCTCAAGGAACTTCAGGGAGAAGATCCAGAAGTTTGGAGAACTTTGGAGCAACTTTGAAAAAAAACTCCATAAGTGGACCGACTCGAAATGGCCAGCTAGGCCGGTGACCCTCAACCGCGAGCCAGCCTGCCCTCCAGGTTTGCCCCTCTGAAAAGCTCCAGAGGTCCAGCTTCCAGAGTTTGACCGGGAGCTGGTCGAAACCCAACCCGGCGAACCCTCACCAAATCCGGCCTGGTGAAGAGCATCGAGGGACCCTGGGAGAAAAAGCTCCGTAAACGTTTCTAAGTCCGAAGGTAGAAAAGGTTAGCGGGACCAACTGCAAGAGTCAATCCCCCCACCTTCAACCGTAAACCGGCCTGGATCTCTGGTTCGTCCCACTGGAAAGCTCTGGAGGTCTGACTTTCATAGGTTTGTCCGGGAGCTCATCGCAAGGCAAGCCAGCGAACCCTCACCGAATCCGGACTGGTGGAGAGCTTCGAAGGACCCCGGGGGAAAAAGCTCCATGCAAGTTTGTAAGTCAAAAGATAAAAACTTTGACCAAGGCCTACCGCAAGGGGTAGCCACGCAGGGCTCCATCGCAGTCGCCTGAAACTTTGTCTTTGTCCCTGTCTAGCACGACAAGATGTCCCAATAGGCGCTAGAGGTTTCTATGTGCTATTTTGTGCTAAATCTTTAAAAATTCATATCTCCCATTCCCTACATTGGATTTTTTTCATTTGGCTGTCCTTTTAAAGATAAAAATATTTCCTATTTTTATAAATTGATGTTGGATTTTTATTGTCTGTTGTGTCTTAATAATTTACTGAATTGGTGTTTTTAATTGCTTTACATACCTGTCTGAAGTTAAGCCTGCCTGCTCGCAGCCAAATTACCAAGGGTTGAGCATGGGACTCATTTTCTGAGACCTATTCTGAGCCCTCTATTGTGTTAGTGGCCTTATTGCCAGTGGTAGATATATATTTACCACTACTAATAATCCACTTTCCAACAGTATGGTTGTATCTTTCTCGCATGACTGCAGCATCTTACCCTTGCCCTCCAAATGTAAAATTCCAAACTTATTGGATGCTGATCTTCTTTCTCCTGAAGTCTCCACAAGCTTCTTATCCCAAAGAGCAGCCTCCAGGCCATATGGGCATAGAAATCAAGGGGAAGGAATTACCAGCTCATAAAAATGTTGACGTTTATTCATATGAAGAATGTTACCATAGGGAAAATGTATGGCAGCTTATGCTCTGAATCAACACTTTAATCCTATCACTGCAGATAAATCACAGTTCCATATAAAGTAAATCTCTCCTAGGGGTGACTTAAATAATATATAAAATGTAAGCCTTTCTATCTGTCAAAACGTTTTTTCCAGAAGTGCCAGCTGTGGTTTTGGCTCCAACCACTCAGGCCTTCATTGGCAGTTCTAAAGCCACACTTTACAGTGAAGCATGTGAGCTGTGTAAGATAAGACTGAGTCCACATTAAACATCTGACTTTTATGTCACTGCTGCACTTTCTGCACACATTGCTATGGCCTTCCAAAATGGTTTGACATACCTATTGGAATTCACCCATTTTCTTTCCAATGTTTAAAAAACATGTATTGGGGTCCTAGCTGTCACCCAGTGATCAGAGTCAAAATGCCAGTTCATCCACTCAGAAAAAATGTGGAAACAGGGAAAATAATGTAGTTTAATCAACATACACTTGGAAATCATCAGGAAAATGAGGTAAGTTCAAGGTGAGAGACAGACATTTTGAGTCAGATGCTGTGACAACCACTGAAATTAACCAATCACCCTCCAAGTTTAGGACTGCATATAGATACAGAGACCCAAACTTGGAGTACCTCACAGCTCAACCATAAAAGCAGTACTAGCCAACACAAGGGCGTGAGAGGCCACGTGATGACAGATTATGTAGTTTTTTCACAAGGACAGCCAGCTTGTAGTGTCCCTCTTGAGGTGCATGTGAAAAGACCTATATCCAATATCTATTGATAAGCTGCCTCTAACAATTATTTATGCTATGGTTTGGTCTTGGGGACACAGCCACCCAAGATAACGTTGGGTTTACATCTACGTCCCAACATAGTCTGGCTCATTGTTGGTTAGCAACATCCAAAACATTCAGAGCACCTATCCGGGTACATTTGACTTGAGCCATATTGAATGAGAACATGAGGAGCAAAATGAAACATGACTCCTCTGCCAGGGACCTTTGACTCTAAAACTACTAAGAAGGAATATTACCAGTGTATTCTGTATTATCATCCAGGGTTGTGACTCCGCAATGAGATTGGAAAAGATTTATCTTATTTAAAGAGCAAGGTAATGACCAAATCTCACCATAAGGCATACACTATCAAATATTTTCTCTAATATTATCTATGGATTATTGATTAACAGCTTGCAAAGCACATTATTACCCAGTGTTCTGTTACTGATGGCCTAAATTTGTCAGGACTGAAAACTGAAACCAAAGTAAAAAAGTAAGTTTTCTGCGTCGTATAAAAGGCATAAGTTCTGTGGTGCAAAGATAAATGATTGGAAGAGAATGCCATACTTTGGCTATCAAAAATAAGAACACCAGACCTTCTATCGTGGCTGGAGACCAGGAGATCAAGTGCAAGAAGGTGAGCAGTCAAAGAGTACAACCCTCATACCAGAGCTGCCAACTTTGGATCTGGGGAACCAGGTTCAAATCTCGTCTACTCAACATCCTGTGATTCTGGGCAAATCACTTAATCTCCTCGTGTCTACCAAAAATGAATGTGTCCTTGTGTAATTTAACTGGTGCTCATGTAAAGAGCTCCAGTACCTTAGGGTCGAGTTTGTGCTATGTAAAACAGAAACAAATAACCAAATAAATGTACTTTGACTAAAGTTTGCAGTAGAACAGTGAGGAGTTTTGAACAGTCTGTGCTGTTGAATAGATAGGCAGACAGCAAAGGGGCTCCACATGAGTAGAGCTATATGATCACTTACCGAGTCCCAGAACAAGGCAAGGGGATGAGTTGTGGCTGTATTCTAGACATGGTAAAATATAATCGAGACAGCACAGAAATAAGGAGTTACAATAGTCTAGTTGAGATAGGGGCCCAATTGTTTTCTGAAAAACTAATGGTAGAAGGGTATGTGTTTTCTTACTGCTTATAGCATAAGGAAGCAAGTTAAAGTAAGCGTCTTCATATGTTCTTTAAAGTTAAGAAGGGTCAAAATAATGCCCAGGTTTTGGGCAGATGCTAACATCTGTAAAAGGTTGTCTTGCTAGTCATTGAGAAAAGTGAGAAGGGAGTGAGAAAAGACTCTACTGGGTGGGATCCATATTTCCATGCAAATGTTTTAGCAAGACACATTTTCGTTCAGGGAGACAGAGCGGAAAACTGAAGTAGAAGGAATGAGATTATTTTTCACCCCTGGAGTCCTGTTGAAGGAGTGATAGCAGACATCAATATAAACTTCACTGAAGCAAACAAAGTTGAACACTTTTATTAAGCGAATGTGTAGCTAAACGTACATTTCTACGGTTGTGTTTAGTGAACGTGTATTCTACATAAAAGGCGGGTTTTTAAGTGTAGTTTAGAGTTGAGTGAATACTTACAACGATTACACAGATCAGATGATCAGTCTCAATCAGTGCTCAACTTTTTTTTGAGCGGTAGTTAAAGTTAGGCTTTTTAATATGACTAAGAGAATCTAGGCCTGGGCACTCCACGACTCGACTTCACTACAGTTTAGAGGTCTTTGAATTCTTCTAGTGGAGCACATTCTTAATATTTTGTAGGCGGTAGTAGGGAGCAGTGACCGTGCAGATGGGCTACAATCCTCAGTTTCTAGCAAATACACATGTAGAAGACGTTAACCAATCCATCCAAAACGTCACCAAGCTCAAATTTTGGATAGAAAACCAATCACACGACTTACTTCCCGTACAAAAGCACAGTAGGGTTGATAGTAATTGAGTCAGCAACTAAAACAAAAATCATGGCATCAGTTATCACTGATAGGGAAGCAGCTATTTACCCACAGCAACACATAAAGGTGTCCATCCAAGTCGGGAATGCATAACCGACGGTTAAAACGGCAGAACATTATATTATCTGGTGTATATATTTCAGGCAGCAACAAAGATCATCCCAAAACGAATCTAGTTAAATGTGGACTATAGTAGCAAACTTTCCGAATTCAATGAAATATAGTAACAACTCTATGTGTTAGTGAAAGCACAATACCGTTTTTTAATTCTAAAATCTAATGTTCTGTGTGTGATCTTCATACTACAGCAGTGTTCACTGCAGTTTGAAAAAACACATTTAAAGTATTCAAACTACATTTCTACATATGTTTGCATGTTTCATATTTTTCAGTGGGCACGGTCTGAGTGTTTATATCTAGGATTCCTTTTAATGCTCATTTTTCTTATTCATTTTCCTGAATCCATAACGTCAGTCATTTTTGCAGGCGAAATTCTAAAGAACAGGGGATATTTGCTCACTGTAGCCGTCTTAATGCACCTCTGTAGTTTACTGCACAATACTCACCTTTGTGTGATGATGACGTACAGCGAAGACAGGCCGTGCAATATGTTAGCGAGTGCCAGTTGAAACCTAAGAAGTGTGACACGCTATTGTGGAGACCTGCTGTTAGTGCTTTACACACAGCCCTTCAATTGACGAACATATTTTCCGACATGCGTTCACGGTTGGTTTGCTCCCTGCAGTCTGTTGACAAGAAGGTGCGAGGCCCAAGTTTGCAACTGCGTACAGCGTCATTGTTACGGCCATGCTCTGTGCAGAAATGGGCCACGTGAGAAGCAGTGACTGCACAATGGTTTATTTCCGTTTCACTTAAAAATATAAACATATCAAACAAAAAAAGAAACAAATGTTACAATTACATTCTAAATGTATTTCAGAGCGATTGACTTCAGAGTACATCGACTAATTTCCTCCAAACCTGGGTTTATAACCGCACATTTTTGTGGCGGTTTTAAAAGTCAGGGAGGGTCTAAAGAACTTCAATCGAGAATATGGCAGGGCTACAGAGCATCTCAGATGCACATTTGTTTAGACTTTAACAACTGAAGCACTTGGACAGTCATATGTTGAGGACAGTGAAGGAAATAGCCTTAGAGTAATTACAATCAAATTAATTTAGGTGATTCACAGCTAAGAGCAGTTACGTTAAGCCTGCTGCTCAGATTTAAATTGCTGAAACCTTTATTGGACCTAACAAGAATGGTGACATTATTTCCTGTGGTGGACTCCCATCCATCTCAACTAATAATCCACTTCCCCACACATGTGTTAACCAACAGTAAGAAATAATTCAAGCATGCCTCTCTAAAATCGATTGGGACACACATTCATAGCTGACTCCAAATGCAAAATCACTCATAGGCACCCTTAACGGTGACCTTTTGAAAAAAACACATTGCAAAGTGAGAGAGACAGCATGGTGCATCCTGATCCTCCTGAAGAACATGAAAACGTTCTCCTGGAAACCAGCTCTTCCATAGGAGCGCACTCGCCTGAAAGGGGTTGTTGGAATTAAAAATCTCCCTTTCCTCGAACGCTGCCATGTACATACATGCCAGGCTCGGGGCGAGCCTCCTATGGAAGAGATTCATCTATGACATCTTGATCCTGTGGAAAGGAGATCGGACAAGATGCGTAGACTTTTGCGAATGGATTAATACTCTTAACCCATACTTAAAGTTCACCAGCACCATTTCTGAATGTGAGATACCGTTCCTGGATCTGTTGATAAAGTTAGATGGTGGACACATCATCACTACACTTTATCGTAAACCTACAGACAAGAATAGCCTTCTACACTTCAGCAGTCACCACCCGAGAGCCCTCAAACAAAATCTTTCGTTTGGACAGTTCCTCCGTATCCGGAGGAACTGCAGCTCAGTAACTGACTTCCAAAAGGAGTCCAAAGTTCTGGCCACGCACCTACGCACCAGAGAATATCCCCAACGCAACATATCTCTCTCTCAAAAAAGAGCAAGGAACAACAACAGAGAAAACTTGCTAGAAACCAGGCCGAAAGAATTAGTTGACTCTCTCACTTGCGTGACCACATTTACACCTGATTCTAACCGAATAAAGAATATCATTAAAAAGCATTGGGGTATCCTAAACACAAGTAGTCTGCACCTTCCAACCCCGAGGTTTGCTTTTAAACGGACAAACAACCTCAAAGACATGCTCATAGATACTAGACCCAAGGTACATAATACTAATGTTCAGAGATCCCTGAGGGATCTGCCACCAGTGAAAGGACACTACCCCTGTGGCTCATGCACTGTGTGTCCGTTTACGAAAATGACAAAAGAGATCACATTTTCTAATGGGTTCAAGTGGCAGATCAATAAGCATACAAATTGCAACACGACTAACTGTATCTACATGTTAATGTGCCCATGTCAACTCCTTTATATAGGGATGACTACTAGACCTGTAAGAACACGGATCACGGAACACCGCAGCAATTTCAGGTGCCACAAGACAAACACCAAAATGACAACACATTTTGATCAACTGCGCCACCCACCAGATTTCATCAGGTGGTGTGTCCTATAAGCACACCCCGGTATAACCAAGGACACCCTCTTCAGAATCGAACAAAGATGGGTGCTACGATTAGCCTCAGACAGAGAGGGTCTTAACGAGGACATACCGTGGGCGTCTCTGACGAGATGAGAATGCAACCACATTTGGGCCCTATACACCTCGGGGACTATTGTCACAACAGGGTGTAATGAGACAGACTGCCGCTAACAGATGTATAACTCTCCTGTGATATGACTGAACTAAGGATTATCTGGTGTTCTAAATTGCGATCCGATCGCATGGGCACATTACTTGCGACCTTCCTTCCTTCCTTGTCACACACTACACACGTGACATCCTAACCATGATAACATAGGAGCATGTGGTATATAAATGATGGTGTGAGGCACGTAGAGAGTACATATACACACACAAACACCCCACCTGGGGCGCTATCAGGTCCTTGGGTTCCGAGACCCATGGTCATCCGCTTTGACCACCGCACTGAGGTACAACATACTACTCACTACTAACATGATGCCCAATACGTAGTGGCCCGAGCACCTGATTGTTCCTATCTATAAATATTTTTTCACACACCGTAAGCTGCGCACCTTGTTGCAGAATACTTAGTGACGTACATTATTGACCTTAACGTTCAACATGGACCACAACATGTACACAAAGCGAAGTCTGAACGCTACGTCACCATCGGCTGGCGACGCACTCACAGCCGCTTTCAGCCAGGCACTTAGTTGACCGCATACCTCCTCTGCCTTTTTCAAGATAGCGCTGAGTGGTATCTGGGTGAGTGCACCATGCATTGCATACACGCAGGCGGAAGTACCCGGCCCCTACACCGGCTACCTGGTGGATATACAGGATAGCGCTCGCGCCTTCCAGTATCCTACCGGGACCGGCAGAGGAAGGGTAGGTCTTCCCGCGATCCGCGTGGATTTCCAAGTAAGTGCAAACACCCTGATACATCCGTTGGTGGGAAACTTTGGCGGAACCACCACTCGCATCAGGGACTACAGGAGATTAGGTCTTCAAGCCCGCACTTTGCGCACTTAGTACTTGTGCTCTGAGACGCTTATCCAAAACCCTTGTGCCTAAACATGACCGGACACCCACAGAGGGGTGCAGCTGCACAGAGGACTTTGGGGCGCTCACCCACAAGCCTGAAGTGGGCCCATTGGGACTCACTGTTTCCTTTTTGCAAAGACACGATGTTGCTGACGAAACACGGAGGCTATTCCCTGACACATGTGGCAAGTGAGGACATCCCGGTCTGCCCCTTAGCGTTACCTACGTGGTTGTGCCTAGGGGGATCGGACTGAGGGTGCTACACTAGCTACTGTGGACTCGGGATAACATGATACATGCGCCTCACTAGCATCGACCCTTTACCTTGGGGTTCTTCAGCCTCATACGTACCACATCTCTTTTAACTCTCATGAACTCTACCGAGCATGATATGAATCTTACTTTTTATCTCCCACCTTCCCAAGGACACTGCACTATTCAGTGTTGGAACTTGCCGGCCACCCACGAAACATAATTCTGACCCTAATGGGGTGAGTTCACTGAACGCACGCAGCATCTGTACCCTTTTCATGCTGTTTCTCAATACTGCTGTTCTTAAATGCTGCTCCAAATCGCCGTGTGCATGATCACTACCACCTTGAGTGATGCATGCCTTTTATCACCTTTTTTTACTATTAGAACACGGGACAAGTATAGTAGGTTTATGCAATGCTCTGATATATCTCTATGCTTCCCCAATTTTTCTACAGGTTGATGTCCTAGATCTGCAGGTACCACTTTTAGGGTGCTGTATGGGTGGTCACTTAATTAATTGATTGGGGACCACTACCAAAAAGTGTGGATAGATCCTGCATTGGTTCTGAAGAATTGCCTTCAAATAGAAATAATGGCAAGAAACATGTTGACCCGAGAGCGCACATCCCCGTGACCTTATAACAGGGGTGCGCAACATTCACGTTTTTAGCCAGGAGAGTGGCTACAATCATTAAACTAGTTCTGGGTGGACCACTACCTCCTGTTTTAGCCTCACTTCTTTACATACTACATCTACACTCACTAGGGCCCTCACACGCACTGCACCTTACGGCATAAGGAAAAAAGATCTCCGCCAAAAGGCCCGTTAAGGGCGCCGATCGGGTATTGCAGCGCCAACCCGATAAGGAGCAGACCCGATGATGAAGCAAGACACCCCACTGATGGGGGGTGTGTGAGGGTCCCTTTCCGAAAGGAGGAAACCTCCTCCTGCCCCTAGTGTGTACTTCACTACACACTAATTACACATCAACCGACAGTGTTCACTAGGAACTGCATACCTTTCTGTGTTGTAGAGCTGCGAGAACTGCAATGCGAGGTCCTGCGTCAGGTTGCGTCATGCTGTGTAAATTCTGATGAGTTGTGCAGGCTGGAGTTTGAAGTCCTGCATCGAGTTGCATTGCACTGTGTTGGTTTCGATGTGGAGCTGCGAGGGCTGCGACGTGAGGACCTGCATTAAATTGCATAGCACTGCATCAGCTCCGATGAAGAGCTGTAAGAGCTGTGAAACGAGGTCCTGTGTCGTATTGCGTCATATGCCTATGTCCTGAGGAAACCCACACTTGGACCAGGAAAAGTACACTCTGGTGACAGCCAAGGGTGTAGGACCTGAGGGGCACCTCTTGGGGATCAGGACTCATTCCAGCAGAGGCCAGAAGCAGGACACGGGCAGGTTCAGTTGAACTGGACAGCTGGGCAGATGCGGAGCAGAGCTCGGTATGTCTCTATAGCTAGTTTTCCTCAGGCAGCAGGGCAGTTCTTTTTGCAGTATACAGTCCTTCCAGCAGCAGGGCTGCAGATCAGTCCTTCTGAGTCTTCCATAGGTTCAGAAGTGATCTGAAGAGTAGGTCTGAGGGTCCTACTTTTATACCTGATGCTGGCTTTGTAATGAGATAAGCTTCTGGAGTTTTCTCACCCACAGAGGTATTTGGAATTTCTTGCTTCGCTGCCCTGGTCCCAGCTTGCTGCAGTCACAATAGACTAGAGTGAAGTTTTTTATATGTGAGCCGAGGCAGTGGCTTTGAAGTGCAAGTGTGAATGGTGACAGCTCCCCCGTCATTAAGTCAGGATAGTCCATCTTCCCAACATCAATGCCCTCTTTTGTTATATGATCTGGGAGGAATACACAAAGGCTAACTGCCAACTAACCCATGTCATGTGACCCAGGAAATAGTCTGCATGCACTTAATGGTTAGGGCAAGAAAATGAAAACTTTTCAAAAAGTGTCTTTTTCAGAATTGTTTGAAATTACCATTAAAGAGGGGTTTAAATTACAATTCCTCAGACACCAAATATGGCATTCTTACCTGCTCCCACACAAAAGTTATCATTTATTAAATGTAATAAAGTAACCCAGTTTTATCCTAGGCCTTGCAATAGCGAAAAACGATTTTTAAAGTTTTTCACTACCAGGACATGTACAACTTAAAAGTGCATGTCCAACTTTTTAAATACAATGCACCCTGCCATATGAAATGGTTAGAGCCTAGCCTAGGGGTGACTTATATGCATCAAAAATCAAGGTTTAGGCCAGGTGAAAGGTTAATTTTCAAGGTTGAGTGGCAGTTTACATATGCACACAGTTTGCACTGGCAGGCCTCAGACATGTTTTAAAGGACTACTTTAGTGGATGGTGCAATACGTGTTGCAGGCCCACTAGTAGCCTTTCATTTATAGGCCCTGGGTACATGTTGTACCACTTTTCTAGAAACTTATAATTAAATTAGATATGCCACTTAGGTGTAAGCCAATTTTACTAATTTTACAGGAGCGAGCACAAGCAGTTTAGCTCTGGTAAGCAGTGGTAATGTGTGTATAGTCCTAAAAGCCAATAAAAACAGGTTCAGAAAACAGTAGGGGGGAAGGCGAATAGTTTGGGGGACTATCACTCAAGGGTGACAATATCTTCAGTGAGCCCTATCTATGTCAACTGAATGATAAAAGAACATCCCACTATCTCCTAGTTACTTTGTTATATTCCAAAATGGGAAGACAATGTATCTGTCAGTTGGGCACTCAAAAATGAAATATCACAGTAGATTAGCTTATGTAAATTTAAAATAATTCTTATCTAAACTCAACATGGATTAGATAGCCTGGTCTTGTAAATATATCTAATTGCAGTACATTCTATTGGACTGCAGAAAGCAAACTCGTTAGAGTCAGAAGCAGAGATTTCGGCTTCACTTCTTTGGGAGTGTACCAAATGGCCGTCATCTTCATCATTTCTAACTAAAACTGGCCTGTGAAACACCCAAAAAATAATTATCTGTCAATAAGCTATAACTAGCTTCCCGTCTGAAGATTTGGAGAATCTGTGGTTATGGGGTAGAACCTAGGATTAATCTCAAAGTAAATTATGCATCCTGCAGACACAAGGGAAAATGTTGATCTTTTATGAATGGTGATAGGGGTGTCTAGCGAAGGTATTCTCTGTGGAGGAACACTTATCATCGAGAAGATCGTCAACAAACAGCTAACCCGATACCTCGAAGAAAACAGCATCCTGGACCCATCCCAATCAGGGTTCCGCAGCAACCACAGCACTGAGACTGCCCTCATCGCCGCCACCGACGACATCAGGATCCTGCTGGACAATGGTGAGACCGCAGCCCTCATCCTGCTGGACCTCTCCGCCGCCTTCGACACTGTCTGCCACCGCACTCTACGCGCACGCCTCCACGACGCAGGGATCCGAGACAAGGCCCTGGAATGGACCACCTCCTTCCTCGACGGCAGAACCCAGAGAGTCCGCCTCCCACCTTTCCGATCCGAAGCCTCCGAGATCATCTGCGGCGTACCCCAGGGATCGTCCCTCAGCCCAACACTGTTCAACATCTACATGGCCCCGCTCGCACGCATCGCCAGACAACACGACCTCAACATTATCTCCTACGCCGACGACACTCAACTGATCCTCTCCCTCACCAAGGACCCCCTCGCCGCCAAAGCCAAACTCCATGACGGAATGAAGGCCGTCGCCGATTGGATGAAGATCAGCCGACTAAAGCTGAACACGGACAAAACGGAGGTCCTCATCCTCGGCTCCAACCCCTCAGCCTGGGACGACTCCTGGTGGCCAACGACGCTGGGAGCAGCCCCGACACCCACCGACCACGCACGCAACCTGGGAGTCATCCTCGACTCAACGCTCTCCAAGACCAAGCAAGTCAACGCAGTCTCCTCCTCCTGCTTCAACACACTCCGCATGCTTCGCAAGATCTACAGGTGGATCCCGACAGACACAAGAAGAACAGTCACCCAGGCCCTCGTCAGTAGCAGACTAGACTATGGGAACGCCCTCTACGCGGGAGCCCCGGCCAAGCTCATCAAGCGACTGCAACGCATCCAAAACGTCTCCGCACGACTGATCCTCGATGTACCACGCCACATCACCCCCCACTTGAGGAACCTGCACTGGCTCCCCGTCGACAGGAGGATCACCTTCAAACTCCTCACCCACGCACACAAGGCACTCCACAAAACTGGCCCAGCCTACCTCAACAGACGACTCTTCTTCTACGTCCCCAACCGCCAGCTCCGCTCCGCCGACCTCTCCCTCGCCACCGTCCCCCGCATTCGAAGAACAACCACCGGCGGCAGATCCTTCTCACACCTCGCCGCCAAGACCTGGGACACCCTCCCACTAAGCCTACGAAAGACCCAAGACCTGCTGACCTTCAGGAGGCTACTCAAGACCTGGCTGTTCGACCAGTAGCAGCATCCCCTCCCCCTCCCCCCAGCGCCTTGAGACCCTCGCGGGTAAGTAGTGCGCTCTACAAATTCTGTGATTGATTGATTGATTATCTGAGTAACTGATTAAATACATTTAGAAGATAATGGGCCTTGAAGGGTTATTCCTTTTGTAATTTCTAAAAAATCATCAGAGCATACACAGCTATGATTCTGTGAGCTATACATGAAAAAAGACCTTCTGATTTAATCAATAATTGACTTACATGGTTGCCTCATTTTGCAGTACGTGATAAAGGCCACCTTTAACTGCCATATTGAATAGGTTACAACTTGCTTCTCAGCTTAAAATTGATAGAGCAGGCACCCAAATTATGGTGCATAAAGACGCAAGCTCTGAAATGGAGGAAGAAAAATGCTAGAAAATACTTGATACATTTTCCAAGTAAGCCATACTCAAACTGAAATGGACTCATCAAAATTATATTTTTATAATTGTGCCTGAGATGCAGGGGATTGTCTTGGTATTTCCAGAGCTGAAGAATAGAAAATTCAACCCAATGATATTTACTGTAAACTATTCCACAGGGAAAATGTTTTTGAAATCCACAAGCTTCTATCTAGTTTCAAAGTTAAGGGATCACCACTATTAACATAGCTACATCAGGATAAGACAGTGTTTTTTTATAGATACAGAGAAAAGTGACCTGGTATAGCCTAATGCTCTGATGTAAGTGGAAAAAAACCCTGCACTGAAAGAAATTCGACAAGTTTTAATTGGAACGTATGTGCCCTCATATTTTCAACACTTTCATGATGAAAACATACTGAATTTGTGTTCCTTGGATTTCACCACATTCCTCACCACACAGCATGACCAGTACTCCATTGCTTCAAGAGTAACCCCAACAAATCTAGGTATACACACAAGGGTTTAATCTTAAAATTATTGTGAATTATACTAAACGTTGGCATTTTCTTGTAGTCTGTCATGTGTATTAATAATGACATATTTAATTTCAGACAAAAATTATAAAAATCTTGATGGATTATAAGTTTTACGTTGATCCAAAAATATGCTTCTGTTTTTTTATAGCTATCTTGCTTTCGCATTGTGTTTCATAAAAGCACATTTATATCGAGTGAATGGATTTCAAATAGGACCTTTTCTCTCAATGTACCTCTCTTTTGTCTTAACCTCACAGAGGCACTTTCAACCAAGTTGACAAATAAATAAAATATGTTATCAAAGGAAAGGATGTTTGAGGTCATGCTTTCCACTTTCGTTACAAGAACTGATTTCAAAGTATAAGGGTCACGAATCTTGAGTGACGTCATAAAGGGATTACATAAAAGTAGAAAACTGTTTTTTATGCAGCAAATAACAGATTGTTCTACTTGCATTGAAAATTGTACAGCAAATCAAAAATGGCATTAGTTGCATGAGATAGCCATTTAGTAGTAACAATTTGCATCGCTGTAACCTGAAAAGGACCATGAAAGCGTATGGAAGTGGATAAACCCCAACTTTTATGTGGTTGTTGTTAACAATATTTTCCACCCCATATTGAAAATAAATTCGTTGATATAGTTAAATTTATTGTACGCATGAGCCAAGACTACTTCTTGTGAGAAAAATTAAATACACATCAGTGATATTGTTTATGGAGATACATTTTGTTAAACCTGGACAATAATATTTACTGTTATTTAATATTTAGAACTCAGACAATAACAATTGTTTTCTTTTTCCCAAAGGTATTTCAGGGTAACTTTGACAACGACACACACAGAAAGAATGTTATTGATCCTCCAATTTATGCACGGTACATCAGGATCCTACCTTGGTCCTGGTATGGAAGGATCACTTTGCGGGCAGAGCTTTTGGGTTGCACTGAAGAGGACTGATCTGGACCACCACGTGACGACCACCTCTTGATATTGCTAAACTTCCCATAGAATGAACTGAGCAAAATCTTTAGGAAATGGAATGGTTTTTTGAACAAGTGCTCACTTTATGGCAGGCAGATAACTGTTTTATACAAAGTGGTCTGTGCCTGCCCTATAAACGACCCCATCAGATCGTGTCCTTTAAATATGTTACAGTATTGTCCCTTTACTGTGGAATTACCTGTCTAGTTTTCTTCTCAGTTGTTCACACTGGTGGAAATGTGGTAGAGAAGAAGAGCAGCATCATTTTTACAAGGAAGGGATATTTGGCATGGCAAAGCTTGCTTTACGGCATATGGGGAAGGTAGCCTGACACATGTTTGGAAATTCACACTGGAATTTTACTTGTTACAAGTGATACTGCAGCTTTAGCAATAAGTTTTCTCTGGGATGACTGCATTATCTTAATTGTTTCCCTTGTGCCTATTAACACATTGTCAATAACCATAACTCGCATTTTGGAAGACACCCTCTCTGTATTTATCTATATTACAAACTACTTTTCAGCATTTATAAAGCACCAGATCTTCTGAAGTGCTGCACCTGTGTTCGATTCTCTCCTGCATGCCCTGCTGACAATTTATGTTTGTCTGAACACAGTTTATGCTACGGCCCTAATTTCTCTCTTGGCGGAGATAATATATTACATCACATAGTCTCATCTTAACACTGGAGAAACGTAAGGCAGATCTGCCTTCAAAACCTGGTCCAAAGCTCCACAGAAGCCTGGCAGAAATGTTACTTCTCTCCATTACCTTTTAATGTACATCTGTGAATAATCTATTTAAGCTTTTTAATTTATGATTCTATGTTGTCTCTCACAAATCCGCAAAGGTAATTAGAAAATGTGCAGATGACAAAAGACAAAAAATTATTGAATTTCCGCCACAATGCACCCGAATTTAATAATTTTTAAAAAAACCACACACATTGAAGCCTTAGAATAGATACTGCGGCATTTTGAAATACATACATTTTACCAAGATATATAAAAACAATTGCAATTAAAGGATTTGAACAATAACGGAAGAAGATCAATGCTTGTGTTAGAGGAGCATGAAGAGATTTAAAGTATATGTAAATTAATGGTGGCAATTAAGTCCAGGAGCTGTATTAAATGTTTAGTGTTAATGAAGGTCAGAAGTTGCGCTCATCATGTGACCACAGTTCTACTTTCTATTATTACCATGAACTTTGTCATTATTTTTAAAAAAAATCAAAGACTTCAATAGGTCACCAATGACCTCTTATGCTTCATTCTTTTTTAAATTTCAGTATTTCAATCTTCTGATATGCTGATACAGGAAGTTGAAGCACAATACAGAGATGTTTATATTTGTTCATATTTATACCAGCAGGTGGCTGATCTTTATCATTGAGGCTTTGTTTAAAAGCATGACATACTGGGTAGAAAATGTACCCCATCAACCGTGCATTGTCGCATATATTTTTTCTGTCCAATTTTATAAAAATGTGTGGGAGCTGAAAGAAAATATGCTGTCAGGTAGCCAAAATGCAACTAAATGATTTAACGTCAAAGACATTTGGACTCACAACACATACTGTATTTATTGATAAGTGAGCAGGGGGACATATGAATTAAAACTACCTGTGCCCTTCAAAGATTTATTTGGCCAGATATTTTAGCTGATATGGTGGAATTTTATCAGCTGTCATCAAGGGTCCAATTAAGGTAATGCACACATAGATTGCAATGCTTGAAATCTTGTATACCACTCCCTTGCTTTGTTTTATTTTGTATTCCATAAACAATGCCACTAGACTGTTAATGTCTTGTATGTATAACTGTGTTAACAGTATTCCATAAGAATGTGTACTGTGTCTGAACTGGTGTTGAATTGTACGGATCAAAGACAAGGAGAAAGTCAATCAACAAACGACTCCAACAAAGAGAAAAAACTCCTTTTGGTTAAAATGGGGTTGGGGGAGCGGTGGTTCGCAGGGGCAACCATGTTTTGCACTTTAGGCTCTTACCAAGTGGTTTGTAGGTAATGCATTGAATGTTTGACGTTGGAATTTTCCTTTAAAACTGCTTTATGTTATTTATCTTTAACTGTTGCCTTTTTTCAGTATTATGTTAAATGCAGTTGAGTCCCTCTCACACAATATTTTCCTTGTTTTTTGCTATGTAGCAATCGCTTTCCGCTCTTTGAAAAAGTGTGCCTATTCTCCAAAAGACCGACGCATTCTTAAGAAATCGAACACTTTCTAATTTTCTAGTTTTTGAAGCAGTGACACATTCATCTAACATGATACGTGGACATAAACCCCTAAGAAACACAATGGCCCCAATTTACATAACTGTGACGTCATATGCAGAAGGACTAATTTATCCCTACCCCCCCTTCAACTAAGTTTCCAGGTGATCTAAATTACACCTCACGTTTGTCCTGTGTTTGTTACACTAGTCAGAAGTTATTTTCAAAAGTGGCATCAGTTACTCTTGATGACATCATTTGCACATTTTTTGCCATAAAACTTTTCAGAAGGCGCACAGAAATGCAAGTCGATAAAATGACAACACAATATTGATCCAAGTGGTCATTTTCACTGAAATCAATGGGTCTACTCTAAGAGACCATAACTTTTTATTCAGTGTATTGGTGATAATAAACATGAAATATGGCTATTCTCCCAATTCAATTTCTCCCTTGTCGGGTAACTATTTGTAAGATGCTTCAGCTTCGGTATTGTTATTTGGTACATGCTATTTTTATAGCCCGAAGGGAAAAGCAAAGGCACAAGGCTTCGTTTTAGCTGTAATCTATTTAAGGGCTTGTCATAAAACCTGGTTCCGATTGACTTTCTCTTTTGGAATGATTGCTTTGGAATTTGTGTGGTTTTGAAGACTAAGGGTACTATTGGAATGTATCTGCTTTACAGCGAAATACTTAATATAATATCTATTGCTGGCTTCCCATGTGTCAGTAAGTACAAAAGTATCTCCGACACACTGACCTGTGCAACCTTTCAAGCTGTGTAATATTCAAATGTTTTGTACATAATCAAAATCATGTAGATTGACGTAAAAACAGTATGACCTTGTCTAGTCTTCAAACTTACAATAAAACTTTTGAAAAACCGTAGCGTTTTACTGAAATATATGTCCTGAACAAATCTCTCTATCCACTACATTAAATACAAGCAAAGAGTATATGTTAAGGGTAACATTTTACTTTATTTATGACGTCCACATTTTTGCCTACTTTGTAAATGCATTATGCTACAAAGTTATTTTTGTTATATTTTGTTGAGAAGTGGCTGAAAGATGCTCAGTGTTTATATATTTATAAAATGTTTGTGTTATTTTTAAATTCATTTTACAGAAATTGAGCAGCTGGGAAATGAGCTGCCAGATATAGCAACTGGATGGAGAACGTGCAATGTATTTGCTAACAGAAGTGAAGTATTCGCAAAGAACCATTTAGCCAAATCTACAATTAGTGAGTGCAAATATTTTGGCACACACATTTTTGTGAATTACTCCTATATAAGAATCCTATTTTTAGAGCAATGCTTGGCACACAATAATTTCATTGCACATTGTAGGTAAGTAATATAACTTGGGGTCAGCTTAGAACAACGAGGACGAGTGGGTTATTAATAGTGGTAAATATGCATCTACCACTGGCAATAAGGCCACTAACACAGTCTATGGCTCAGAATAGGTCTCAATAAATTATTCCCATGCTCAACCCTTGGTAGCTTGGCTGCGAGCAGAGACAGGTATGTAAACCATTTAAAAACACCAATTCAGTAAATAATTAAGACACAACACACAATAAAAATCCCAAACCAATTTATAATAAAAGGACATATTTTTATCTTCAAAAGGACATCAAAACGACAAGAATCCAATGTAGGGAACCAGAGATATGAATTTTTAAAGTCTAAGCACTATATAGCACTTAGAAACCTATAGAGCTACTCTGAGACATTTGATTGCACTTGACCGGCACAAATTCAAATTTTCAGGCCGACTGTAATAGAGCCCTGCTCGGATACCCCTCACAGTAGGCCTGATCGAGATTTTACCTTCTGACTTAGAAACTTTTCTGGAGATTTTTCGGTGTCCCTCGATGCTCTTCACCAGTCTGGGTTCGGTGAGGGTTCGACGGCTTGCTTTCCAGGGAGCTCCCGGTCAAACTCTGAAAGTCAAACCTACAGAGCTTTTCAGCGGGTTGAACCAGCAGGCCAGGCCCGGCTTGCAGTTGAAGGTGGGCGGTTTAGCTATCACAGTTGAGTCGGTTCCCTTATGGAGCGTTTTTCCAAAGTTGCTCCAAACTTCTTCCTGAAGTTCCTCTTGAGTGTCCAAAGTGTCCAAAACACAATCCAAGGGTCTGGAATCTCCAAGATGGTCCTTGAAAGGTTGGGACCACAATTCCCACAATGCACCTGGACAAAACCCTCACAAATCCCCTGGACGCACTCCAAGCAGTGGATTCTTGGTGGTGATGGTCCACGTGAGCTCTGTGAACCTTTAGC
Organism: Calotriton arnoldi; assembly: GCA_963921515.1. Taxonomy (NCBI): domain Eukaryota; kingdom Metazoa; phylum Chordata; class Amphibia; order Caudata; family Salamandridae; genus Calotriton; species Calotriton arnoldi. Next base: position 839,229 of record CAWUFW010001730.1, read on the forward strand.
TTACAGGGAGTCTACTCTTTATTCCTCTTGAATCAAGATGCATCCAAAGGGCTGTAGTTCCAGATAATACAGTAGGTGCAGTCAGTCAGAATACAGGGCCTGATGGTGCAAATCAAGTTTCCAGCTTGGCAAGCCTTCTTCTTCTTTAGTTTCAAGCAGCAGAACTGAGTGGCTCTGCACCTCTCACATCTTTATTCAGTCAAGCAGGAGAGCACTCCTCTTCAGTGAGGTGCAAAGCATGACCATTTCCTCCGAAGTGTGGCATAATCTTCTCACAGAAGGCACTATTCCTCCAAAATTCAGTATAGCTGAAATCCCAGCAGAGGAGCAAGAACTAGTTAAACCAACCTCCAGTATGGCTAATTTCCATAGCTCTCCTCCCCCTACTATCTGCAAATGCCTGCCTAAAGCCTGCCATCTGGCTGGGTCAGAGGGGCTGGGGGGGTAGATGGACCTGGGATTCACTGCCTGTCCTATTCTTCCTTTGAATCTCATGATTTACAACCCCTCCCCCCTGCTCTGGCATTTCTGTGTAGCAGAGATCTTTACAACAGATAGCCTCTCTCTGGGCGAGCCACTTGTTACTTCATCAAAGCAGCCAGGCTAATCCTGTTAACTCTGACCAATCAGGGGAGACCACAGGAAGGTTGAATCTTGGCTAACAGACAAGAAAGTCTTATAACTTCTGTTCAGTATATTTTAGGATAAATTCAACAATAGCATATTGTTGGATTTATCAATGCCATTCTCCTAAGTCCTTGAATGGTATTTTATTTAATTCCTAGTGATAGTTATGAGCTCATAAACAATTTCAATATTATCATATGGACCTAGGCATTTGCAATGGAGAAACTGCAATGTGCAATTTCTCCATCATCAGGGCATACAAAATATCTTTTATAAGGCCTCTGCTTATAGTTACAGGACCCCCTCCCCCAAGGGCATCCAGGGGAGACTTTAGGGGTCCCGGAAATGCCAAAATAGTGCAGATCCTCAGTATTCAGTGCTCCTAGCACCAAAGTCGATTTTAGGAGGCACTTTACTACAATGGGGAAAGTGAAATGTGCAATTTCTCTATCCCCAGGGCATATAAAACATCTTTTATAAGGATCCTCCTTATATTTACATGACACCCCGACCCCTGGGGCACCTAGGGGAGACCCTGGGGGGTACCTAATCTGCCAAATTATTGTAGACTATCACTTTTTAAGTGCCCCTAACACCAAAGTCGAGTTTGACACACTTTTATGTTTAAAATCAGTGCTGCAACACAGGGCTGCTTTTAAAATGACCTCAGGCTCTCAGCAGTGCACACATGGAGGTGCAGAAAGGGCTGCTGGCCTCTAAACTGCCATGCCCTATTATATACTAGGGGCTTATAGGTAGTTTTAATCCCCCTGCCCTATTATGCACTAGGGACTTATGGGGTTGGTCATGCCAATCATAGATGTACCCAAACACATAGTGTACCCAAACACATAGTGTACCCTAATGTATGTGTGTTTTCACTGGGTTTTCAATGTAGCACTGGCCCTGGGCCTGGTTGTCAGAGCCCAGGGACAGTCAGTTACCACCAGTACTAGTCAGCAAACACTGGGAGTGTACAGGGCACACAGCATGACTTTGCAACAATGAGGAAAGAATGGATTTTCATGGAAATTATTGCTATGAACAGATGCAGAGGCCAGTCAGAAATATAATACCACTAAGGATATAGTGTATGATATCATGAATCACCTAAGCCAATATATTCACTGGCAAACTGCACTTTCATGATTCTTGCCTGCTTATATACTGGGGTATGAAAGGATGAGCTTCACAAGGTGTGATGTCACACTGCTATGTTGTTTAGAGTTGGGGGTGAAATAGATATTCTTCAAAGACACGTGCACATTAGCAAAGTATAAAATAAGATTTCTATGTCATTGTCAAAAACACTTTTTAAGATGGTGAGCGAACTCTGATCTTCATAAGATCCTCCCAGTACTGTCGAAACCACAGTGTGAGGAACTAGCCTGTTTCTTTGTAAAAAAAAAAAAAAGGTTGCAGACACCCAGATGACTTTAAACAAAGGAGGGAAAGATCATTCTCCATCATATAGTATCCTGGAGAAGCCGGCTACTAAAGACCTGATTGGTCGAGACCCTACAGGGGGAAGATGCAAACTGAGGTCATGGAATATGCTGGATCTGGCTGGATTCTTGTCATTATTGACATCAATCAGATCTGGCTCACCGAAGATCCCATTCCGGCAACTAAGATGAGTGCTCTAGACGCGGATAATTTACAGCTCCTGGTGGTGCCTCTTAGTTCCTCGTTAGAGCAGGGAATGATTCCACAGGCATGGAAACATGCCATGGTCTGACCCCTCCTTAAGAAACCCAATCTGGCCCCTGACAACTGGGCTAAATATGGACCAGTCTCTTTGCATCCCATTAGGGCCAAGATAAATGAGAAGCATGTCAATGGACAACTTTATAGTTTTTTGGAGACCCAAGATGTTGCAGTCAGCCTTTAGGAAAGGACACAGTACTGAGTCAGCCCTGTTCGGAGTAACGGAATATCTTAGATGACTCCTAGACAGGGGCGAGACAGCAGCACTGATCTTACTCGACCTCAGCGCTGTCCTCGATACCGTGTCTCACACAGTGCTTCTTGAAAGACTGACTGAGTTAGCATTGGAGGAAACATCTCTCTCCTGGATGCCATCTTTTTTAAGGGAGCAGTTGTTTCAGGTGTTTTCAGCAATGGCCTCTTCTGAGCGACACACCCTGACTTGAGGAGTTCCTCAAGGATCATCCCTAAGTCCGGTACTATTTAACATCTGTGCGCACCCATTAGTGGACTTAGTGGAAAGTTGTGGTTTCACTTTATTTTCATATGCAGATGACACTCAAATCATCTTTTCATTGTCATCTGCACAGAGACACAACACAGAGACCCTGAACTCTGGACTGAGGTTGGTCACGGAGTGGATGGACAAACAGTCACTCAAGCTCAATGGAGAAAAGACAGGTCCTTATATTAGAAAAGAACCCATGCCTGTGGGGTCCTCAACACTGGCCGCAAAGTTTCAGCTCTCACCCCGTGCCACTATCAGAGGCAAAGAACGTAGGTATTGAGGAGAATAATAAGTTGTCCGTGAAACCACAGGTGACAAAAAACATCTGCCATATGTTTTGATGTCTTGAAATGGCTGTGAAAAATGAGATGGCAGCCACCAATATCTGCTCAGAGGATGGTAATTCAGGCACTTGTAATATCTAGTTTAGATTATGGCAACATATATCTAGGAGCAGATATAGCTGCTATTAAATGATTGCAAGTAGTCCAGAATTCGGCAGCAAGGTTGCTTTTTAGGCTGCCAAAAAACACCTCGGAATCTGGTCCCCTTTGGGAACTACACTGATTAGCAATAGAAGAAAGAATACAGTTCAAGACCCTGTGCTATGTGCATAAGATCAGAGCAGGGATTGGTCCAAGCTACCTACAAGAATTGTTGAAAGCTTACCAACCTTCCTGGACGCTACACTCTAGTGAATGTTCCTTGTGCATTGTTCCCTCAGACAAACACACACGTATAGGAGGCAGGTCTTTTACATTTCAGGGTCCAAAATTATGGAACGATCTCTCTGAGGTCTTGAGAAACTGTCAATCATTAACGACCTTTTGTAAGTAGCTCACAGCATTGCTGTTCTTATAAAACCTCCAGAATAATAATTGGCAATTGTCCACCACTACAGACAAAACATGTTTGCAGAAACCATAAGGGACACTTCTTGAGCATTTATGTTGTGTGCCATGCCATATATGTGATACTTAACATTAAATGGAGTCTCCGGATGTGCTCATGGCTCACGTGTTTTAATAAAGTAGCACCTTTGAACAGTTTGCTAATAGGGAACCTGAAAAAGAAAAGATTCTTGGTAAGTGTAACATGTATACTGCTGGAGACACAACACAAATATCCATACATATTATTGTCACCATCGTCCCTAACAGAAGATGATGCCTCTGGCAAATACATATGAATATTGAAACCTTAATCGGGCAGGGATAACACAAACCATTGTAAGCTAAGAATTGGACAGCTTAAATTCTAGATTTTAGTTCTCAGTAAAAATTAGGACACATAACTTCTTCTACGATCCTGTGAATTGCTGTCAAATGCGTGTTGCTTATGGTGTAGGAGACTGAATGGTTATGCACCATATATTTCTGATTCTGCTTTCTCATCTAATGGGGAAATACAACAACCATCCAACTGCGCTGGATTAAGATAAAACCACTACAGGAAGGGCCACTACACTTGAATTGTTGCACACCATTTTCTCAGGTGAGTGAGAAACACAGGCACACACATTACAGATGTATGCAAGTTAGCATTGTATATTTGGACTTGTAGGTTAAAGATGAAGGCTGAATGGTGTTTCATCACACATCTTTACAAACACATTGACAGAAATAATATGTCAATTCACGGTTGATCAGATACAGTACCATGAAATTGACTGATAATTAATTGCTTACACATGCAAATAAACCAGGTACAATGTTTCATGGCACTGACACTATGCTGCTAATCTGGCAATGCCAAAGAGTTAATGGAAAGACAAAGGAGTGTTCTTCAGTTGTATATGAAAAAATGACAGATCATCACTCCCCGAAGGGAGTAAGGAAGATTTTCAAAGTCTTGACAGTAATGATGGCGAAAACACGACTGCAAAGGCAAGTATATTAAAATCAGGAGGTATGCAGTAGATTAGAAGATGAATCAAAATAGTGAGAAAGACTGTGCGAAGAATCTTGGCATGTAAACAAGACAATCGGAGTGGGTAGTTTAGCGGCAGAGACATAGATCCTTGGACAAACTTTAAATGCAAGCATCCAGTATAAAGACTTAAAGAGAGTGGTGATGTGAGCACACTTGCTGAACCTGGGGAATTGAGGGGTAACCAAATTCTGAATCCGATGGATCTTTGGAGCAAATGCTGAGGAAAAATGGGAAGCAGAAAACTTATATAAAAGGAAAGACGTGGAGGTGGTTTTACTGATATGCTTTGTAAATGAATGATGAAAATCAAAGACAACCTCTCAGTAGCGTGGTGCCATATTTACAAAAAATAGGAATCACAATTCCGAATGTAAGACAACTTACATATGTCATATGGCGATTCCTAATGGCTCATAAATTGACCTACCTCATAAATATTAATGAGGTAAATCGTAATTTGTGACCCTTTAGGGATTGCAGCCGTTACAGGAATTAAGTATAAGTGTTTGGAGAGAAATTTAAGGGGATTTCTCAGTGGTAGCCAAGAAGAGCTGTGCTGAAATACATGAAAACAGGAGGAATTGTTCTTGATACTGATGGCTAAAATAAATTTCATAGGTGGTGTGAGAAATTGGGTTGTTGGTTGAATAGGGGTTAGCCCTGTTCAAGTAACAGCCACAATCCCTGTTGGAGTGACACACAAAAGTCATTAAATTAAGATGTTATTAACCCTATGATTACCTGGCGCAAAAGCAGTCAGGCTTAACTTAGAGGCAATGTGTAAGTATTTATATGCAACACACAAGCAGTAATAAAATAAAAACACAACACAAGAAAAATCCCACACCAATTAGAAAAATAAAGTAAATTCTAATAAATAATTGGATACAAAAACAACAAAAATCCAATCAGTAGAACCAGAATGATGAATTATTAAACTCTAAGGTAACCTTCCAGAAACCCACCACACACCACCGCACCCAACGGATCCCACGCCGCTGCTGGAGCAAAGTCACCGAAGACCAACTCCGGGCAACCCTCGCTCTCAGCCCTCCCTCCGACCCATCCAACACCGACGACGCTGCCTGCAACCTCAGACGATGGATGGACGACTGTGCCAACACCCTCGCCCCGCTGAAAAAGCTCACCTACAGCGACACCACCAAAAGAGCCAGCTGGTTCACCTCGGAACTCCTAGCTTCCAAGCGCACCTGCCGGAAACTAGAGAAGAAATGGCACAGCGATAAGACACCGGACAGCCACACAGCCCACAAAGACGCCATCCGTAACCACCACCACCTCATCAGGTCCGCCAAGAGAATCTCCTTCAAAGACCGCCTCGACAACAACGCACACAACAGCAAGGAGCTTTTCAACATCGTGAAGGAACTCTCCAATCCCAGCTCCAACACCAACGACATCCCGCCGTCGCAACCCCTGTGCGATTCCCTCGCCACCTTCTTTCACCGCAAGATCGCCGACATCCACGACAGCTTTGACACCCAGACAACCCCAACTAAGATCGACCCGCCACACACCATCGACCACGACCCCCTGCCAGCCTGGGCCAGTGTGAACATCGAGGACACCATCAAGACCATGAGCACAATACACTCCGGCTCCCCGTCAGACCCTTTCCCGCACCACATCTTCAACAAAGCCAGCAGCTCCATCGCACCCCACCTGTGCAACATCATCAACCTCTCCTTCGAGACCGCGACCTTCCCAGAGAGCTGGAAACACGCAGAGATCAACGCCCTACTCAAAAAACCCAAGGCGGACCCGAGAGACCTCAAGAACTTCCGGCCCATCTCTCTGCTCCCGTTCCCAGCCAAGGTCATCGAGAAGATCGTCAACAAACAGCTAACCCGATACCTCGAAGAAAACAGCATCCTGGACCCATCCCAATCAGGGTTCCGCAGCAACCACAGCACTGAGACTGCCCTCATCGCCGCCACCGACGACATCAGGATCCTGCTGGACAATGGTGAGACCGCAGCCCTCATCCTGCTGGACCTCTCCGCCGCCTTCGACACTGTCTGCCACCGCACTCTACGCGCACGCCTCCACGACGCAGGGATCCGAGACAAGGCCCTGGAATGGACCACCTCCTTCCTCGACGGCAGAACCCAGAGAGTCCGTCTCCCACCCTTCCGATCCGAAGCCTCCGAGATCATCTGCGGCGTACCCCAGGGATTGTCCCTCAGCCCAACACTGTTCAACATCTACATGGCCCGCACGCATCGCCAGACAACACGACCTCAACATTATCTCCTACGCCGACGACACTCAACTGATCCTCTCCCTCACCAAGGACCCCCTCGCCGCCAAAGCCAAACTCCATGAAGGAATGAAGGCCGTCGCCGATTGGATGAAGATCAGCCGACTAAAGCTGAACACGGACAAAACGGAGGTCCTCATCCTCGGCTCCAACACCTCAGCCTGGGACGACTCCTGGTGGCCAACGACGCTGGGAGCAGCCCCGACACCCACCGACCACGCACGCAACCTGGGAGTCATCCTCGACTCAACGCTCTCCATGACCAAGCAAGTCAACGCAGTCTCCTCCTCCTGCTTCAACACCCTCCGCATGCTTCGCAAGATCTACAGGTGGATTCCGACAGACACAAGAAGAACAGTCACCCAGGCCCTCGTCAGTAGCAGACTGGACTATGGGAACGCCCTCTGCGGGAGCCCCGGCCAAGCTCATCAAGCGACTGCAACGCATACAAAGCCTCCGCACGACTGATCCTCGACGTACCACGCCACATCACCCCCCACTTGAGGAACCTGCACTGGCTCCCCGTCGACAGGAGGATCACCTTCAAACTCCTCACCCATGCACACAAGGCACTCCACAAAACTGGCCCAGCCTACCTCAACAGACGGCTCTTCTTCTACATCCCCAACCGCCAGCTCCGCTCCGCCGACCTCTCCCTCGCCACCGTCCCCCGCATTCGAAGAACAACCACCGGCGGCAGATCCTTCTCACACCTCGCCGCCAAGACCTGGAACACCCTTCCACTAAGCCTACGAAAGACCCAAGACCTGCTGACCTTCAGGAGGATACTCAAGACCTGGCTGTTCGACCAGTAGCAGCATCCCCCCCTTCCCTCTCCCCAGCGCCTTGAGACCCTCGCGGGTAAGTAGTGCGCTCTACAAATTCTGTGATTGATTGATTGATTAAGGTAAAAATCAGCTGCTAAAAGATCAAAGCGCCAACCGGGGACATCTAGTCGTGCGAGACAGGGTCAATGTGGCAGAACGTGTTGGAGCGCTGGTCTGATAAAAAGAGTGAATTTGGCCCAGTCGGCACTTACCTTTGGACTTAGAAGAAATTTTGAGGAAAATATTCTGAGAAAGTAAAGTTCAGTGGGGCAAGGCTGCAGGCGGTGTCCAGGGAGGGAGTGTCATAGTCGGGGAACCTCTAGACAGAGTCGCTGTGAAGATTTCTATGTTCGGACTGAGTCTCTTTTTTGAGAATTACAAATCGACAGCGGGACGAGGCTGGAGGCTGTAGCCGACGAGAGTTCTTCGAGTCTGGATATTCCTTTGCCGAAGAATCACTGAACAGGATTTGCTGCTGCAGAGAAAAACGTAGCAGAAGCCTCCACTAAGTCCAGCTGGCCAGAGATGCAGCTTGGGTGGATAGACAAGCAGGTTGTTTCTCATCTCTCGATTCTCAGAGCAGTTTTTAGCTAAAACTTTTCTAAGTCCCAAGTTTTAGATTTTGGCTATCTGGGCATGATTAGCACCACCACCAACGGTCCAGGACTGGAGGGGCTTCCCTTGAGGGGTTAGGAGTCACTCAAACTGTGTCCAGGTGCAGTTTCAAGAAGGTTAAATGCTTTTCTGTCCCTGAGGCTCTGATCACGAGGGTAGCCAACTAGTACTTGGAGTTACTCTGGTAGTCCTGGGTTCAAGTGATGGAACAGGGCTCAAGAAGCAGACAGGCCTCTGAAGGTTTAACCCCTTGAGTGCTCATGACGAGCTGGACTCGTCATGGCACACAGTGGGCGTGTGCTCATGACGAGTCCAGCTCGTCATGACACCCAGCACCGGAAATCCCTCTGGTGCGGGCACCAGAGGGATTCCCTTTTCTCCCCTAAAGCCTCGGGAGCTGGGGAAGAGCTTCCCCAGCTCCCGAGGCCCCCCCCCCTAGTTTCCTTGAAATGACGATCGGCGCGCACGTCGCGCTGATGTCATTTCAGTGAAACCGAAACTGAAATGAGCCAAGAGGCTCATTTCAGTTTCAGTTTCTACGTGCTCAGGGGGCTATTTCAGCCCCCTGAGCACGTAGAAACTCAGGAGAGGTATCGTTGGAAAGGGGAGAATCTCCCTTTCCAATGGTACCCCTCCTAGTGGATCCCTGCTTGGGGATCACCCCAGGAGGGCGATCCCCAAGCCGGGATCCACCCACTAGGCACCAGGGAGGGGAGCGGCCCCTTGGGCAAGGGCCTTTGCTCCCCCATAAAAATGTTGGCATGATTAGTCTTTCTGCCCCCTGGGGGGTAGATGGGGCAGTAGCCCCCAATCTGCCCCCCCAGGGGGGTAGAAAGCCCACTAGACACCAGGGATTTTTATGGGATATTTATTAGGGGTGGGGGCTGCCCTGGGCTCGGCGGCCATCTTAGGAAACCTACCAAACCCACACATTTCTGAAAACTAGACACTCGGGGTAGTCCAGCGAGGTATGGCTTGCGTGGGTCCCCCAACGTTTTCCTACCCAGAATCCCCTGCAAACCTGAAATTTTGCTGAAAAAATTCCCTTTTTTAACACATTTTTGTGTGGGAAAGTTGTGGTATCACCGGGCTGACACAAATTTCCTACCACCCAGCGTTCCCCCAGGTCTCCTGATACAAATGGTGCATCACTCGGGTGGGAGGTCCAAGTACGCGCGACAGGCAAGGACCCAAAACGTATTGAGGCGACATCAAAATTGCCTATCACAAAACGACCTGGTTTTGCAAGGGGGGTCCCATGACGTTTTGGCCCGGGGCTCGGCGGCCACCTAGGGAAACCTACCAAACCCACACATTTCTGAAAAGTAGACACCCGGGGATTTCCAGGGAGGTATGGCTTGCGTGGATCCCCCAACGTTTTCTTACCCAGAATCCCCTGCAAACCTGAAATTTGGCTGAAAAAATCACTTTTTCCACACATTTTTGTGTGGCAAAGTTGTGGCATCACGGGGCTGACACAAATTTCCTACCACCCAGCGTTCCCCCAGGTCTCCCGATAAAAATGGTGCCTCACTCGGGTGGGAGGCCCAAGTCTCGGGTGGGAGGCCCAAGTACCCGCGACAGGCAAGGGCCCACAACGTATTGAGGCGACCTCAATATGGCCTATCACAAAACGACCTGGTTTTGCAAGGGGGTCCCATGACGTTTTGGCCCGGGGCTCGGCGGCCACCTAGGGAAACCTACCAAACCCACACATTTCTGAAAAGTAGACACCCGGGGATTCCAGGGAGGTATGGCTTGCGTGGATCCCCCAATGTTTTCTTACCCAAAATCCCCTGCAAACCTGAAATTTGGCTGAAAAAATCACTTTTTTCACACATTTTTGTGTAGTAAAGTTGTGGCATCATAGGGCTGACACAAATTTCCTACCACCCAGCGTTCCCCCAGGTCTCCCGATAAAAATGGTGCCTCACTCGGGTGGGAGGCCCAAGTACCCGCGACAGGCAAGGGCACACAACGTATTGAGGCGACCTCAAAATGGCCTATCACAAAACGACCTGGTTTTGCAAGGGGGGTCCCATGACGTTTTGGCCCGGGGCTCGGCGGCCACCTAGGGAAACCTACCAAACCCACACATTTCTGAAAAGTAGGCACCCGGGGGATTCCAGGGAGGTATGGCTTGCGTGGATCCCCGACGTTTTCTTACCCAGAATCCCCTGCAAACCTGAAATTTGGCTGAAACAATCACTTTTTTCACACATTTTTGTGTGGTAAAGTTGTGGCATCACGGGGCTGACACAAATTTCCTACCACCCAGCGTTCCCCCAGGTCTCCCGATAAAAATGGTGCCTCACTCGGGTGGGAGGCCCAAGTACCCGCGACAGGCAAGGGCCCACAACGTATTGAGGCGACCTCAAAATGGCCTATCACAAAACGACCTGGTTTTGCAAGGGGGGTCCCATGACGTTTTGGCCCGGGGCTCGGCGGCCACCTAGGGAAACCTACCAAACCCACACATTTCTGAAAAGTAGACACCCGGGAAAGTGAGGAAAATGTGGGTTTTTTGCCAATTTTTTAGGTTTGCAAGGGATTCTGGGTAACAGAACCTGGTGAGAGCCAGTCAAGTCACCCCTTCCTGGATTCCCCTGGGTGTCTACTTTTCAAAAATGTATAGGTTTGCTAGGTTTCCCTAAGTGCCGGCAGAGCTAGGGTTCAAAAACTACAGCTAGGCACTTTGCAAAAAAAGGGTCATTTTTCACTGTGAAAATGTGGTGCGTCCACGTTGCGTTTTGCGCTGCTTCCTGTCGCGGTCACTAGGCCTACCCACACAAGTGAGGTACCATTGTTTTTGGAAGACCTTGGGGAACGCGGGGTGGGTGGAATTTTGTGGATCCACGCAGATTCCAGAACTTTCCACCACAGAAAAGTGAGGAAAATGTGGTTTTTTTGCCAATTGTTTAGGTTTGCAAGGGATTCTGGGTAACAGACCCTGGTGAGAGCCAGTCAAGTCACCCCATCCTGGATTCCCCTGGGTGTCTACTTTTCAAAAATGTATAGGTTTGCTAGGTTTCCCTAAGTGCTGGCAGAGCTAGGGTTCAAAAACTACAGCTAGGCACTTTGCAAAAAAAGGGTCATTTTTCACTGTGAAAATGTGGTGCGTCCACGTTGCGTTTTGCGCTGCTTCCTGTCACGGGCACTAGGCCTACCCACACAAGTGAGGTACCATTTTTTTCGGAAGACATTGGGGAATGCGGGGTGGGTGGAATTTTGTGGATCCACGCAGATTCCAGAACTTTCCACCACAGAAAAGTGAGGAAAATGTGTTTTTTTTTGCCAATTATTTAGGTTTGCAAGGGATTCTGGGTAACAGAACCTGATGAGAGCCAGTCAAGTCACCCCATCCTGGATTCCCCTGGGTGTCTACTTTTCAAAAATGTATAGGTTTGCTAGGTTTCCTTAAGTGCCGGCAGAGCTAGGGTTCAAAAACTACAGCTAGGCACTTTGCAAAAAAAGGGTCATTTTCACTGTGAAAATGTGGTGCGTCCACGTTGCGTTTTGCGCTGCTTCCTGTCGCGGTCACTAGGCCTACCCACACAAGTGAGGTACCATTGTTTTTGGAAGACCTTGGGGAACGCGGGGTGGGTGGAATTTTGTGGATCCATGCAGATTCCAGAACTTTCCACCACAGAAAAGTGAGGAAAATGTGTTTTTTGTGCCAATTTTTTAGGTTTGCAAGGGATTCTGTGTAACAGAACCTGGTGAGAGCCAGTCAAGTCACCCCATCCTGGATTCCCCTGGGTGTCTACTTTTAAAAAATGTATAGGTTTGCTAGGTTTCCCTAAGTGCCGGCAGAGCTAGGGTTCAAAAACTACAGCTAGGCACTTTGCAAAAAAGGGTCATTTTTCACTGTGAAAATGTGGTGCGTCCACGTTGCGTTTTGCGCTGCTTCCTGTCGCGGGCACTAGTCCTACCCACACAAGTGAGGTACCATTTTTTGGGAAGACCTTGGGGAACGCGGGGTGGGTGGAATTTTGTGGATCCACGCAGATTCCAGAACTTTCCACCACAGAAAAGTGAGGAAATTGTGGTTTTTGCCAATTTTTAGGTTTGCAAGGGATTCTGGGTAACAGAACCTGGTGCGAGCCAGTCAAGTCACCCCATCCTGGATTCCCCTGGGTGTCTAATTTTCAAAAATGTATAGGTTTGCTAGGTTTCCCTAAGTGCCGGCAGAGCTAGGGTTCAAAAACTACAGCTAGGCACTTTGCAAAAAAAGGGTCATTTTTCACTGTGAAAATGTGGTGCGTCCACGTTGCGTTTTGCGCTGCTTCCTGTCGCGGGCACTAGGCCTACCCACACAAGTGAGGTACCATTGTTTTTGGAAGACCTTGGGGAACGCGGGGTGGGTGGAATTTTGTGGATCACGCAGATTCCAGAACTTTCCACCACAGAAAAGTGAGGAAAATGTGTTTTTTTGCCAATTTTTAGGTTTGCAAGGGATTCTGGGTAACAGAACCTGGTGACAGCCAGTCAAGTCACCCCATCCTGGATTCCCCTGGGTGTCCACTTTTCAAAAATGTATAGGTTTGCTAGGTTTCCCTAAGTGCCGGCAGAGCTAGGGTTCAAAAACTACAGCTAGGCACTTTGCAAAAAAAGGGTCATTTTTCACTGTGAAAATGTGGTGCGTCCACGTTGCGTTTTGCGCTGCTTCCTGTCGCGGGCACTAGGCCTACCCACACAAGTGAGGTACCATTTTTTTTGGAAGACCTTGGGGAACGAGGGGTGGGTGGAATTTTGTGGATCCACGCAGATTCCAGAACTTTCCACCACAGAAAAGTGAGGAAAATGTGTTTTTTTTGCCAATTATTTAGGTTTGCAAGGGATTCTGGGTAACAGAACCTGGTGAGAGCCAGTCAAGTCACCCCATCCTGAATTCCCCTGGGTGTCTAGTTTTCAAAAATGTATAGGTTTGCTAGGTTTCCCTAAGTGCCCGCAGAGCTAGGGTTCAAAAACTACAGCTAGGCACTTTGCAAAAAAAGGGTAATTTTTCATTGTGAAAATGTGGTACGTCCACGTTGCATTTTGAGCCATATCCTGTTGTGGGCACAAGGCCTACCCACACAAGTGAGGTACCATTTTTATCGGGAGACTTAGGGTAACACAGAATTGTAGAGCAACTGTTATTACCTTTTGACTTTCGATGCATTTCTGCCTTCCAAATGAAAGACAATGTGTAAAAAATAAGTCATTTTGAAAAATGACCTATTATTCTCATGCTAGTATGGGTACTCCCAATTTCGGAAATGTGCAAATATCTACTGTTTCTAAAATCTACATTTTGTTCCCATTTCAGAAATACATATGTGTCTTTCATAACAATTTTTCCATGTATACATTTTCCCAAAATAATTGCTATATACCCGGTACATAATAAAAAACCATTGCAAGATGCTGCTCAGTTATTGGCTCTGGGTTCGTCGGGTTCTTGGTGAACCTACAAGTCCTATATATCCCCACAACCAGAAAGGTCCAGCGGATATAACGGTATATTGCTTTCAAATAGCTGTCATAATTAGAAGAAGTTACAGGTGAAAACGTTGACACAAATGGCTGTTTTTTTGAACTAATTTTCAATTTTTCCTTTATTTAACTGTTAGTTTCTATAAGGAAAACTTTAAGGATCTACACAAATGACCCCTTGCTGAATTTAGAATTCTGTCTACTTTTCAGAAATGTATGGCTTTCCAGGATCCATTATTGGTTTCATACCCATTTCTACCATTAACTGGAAGGAGGTTGAAAGCACAAAAAATAGCAAAATAGGCTATGTCCCAGAAAAATGCCAAAACTGTGTAAAAAAAGTTGGTTTTCTGACAAAAGTCTGCTTGTCCCTGAAAGCTGGGAAGATGATGATTTCAGCACCACAACCCCTTTTTTGATGCCATTTGCAGGGAAAAAACAAGACGCTTTCATCTGTAGCCCTTTTTTCGCATTTTTCCCCCCCCAAAAAAACTTTTGCTGTATTTTGGCTAATTTCTGGGTCCCCTCCAGGGGAATCCACAAACCCTGGGTACCTTTACAATCCCCATGATGTTAGAAAAAAAGGACGCAAATTTGGCGTGGATACCTTATGTGATCAAAAAGTTACAGGGGCCTAAGCGCGAACTACCCCAAATAGCCAAAAAAAGGCTTAGCAGAGGGGGGGAAAAGGCCTAGCAGCGAAGGGGTTAAGGCAGGCTCCATGTGCAGTAAAGTAATCTTGTGGAGTACACAGCAGTCCTCAGCAGCAGGCAGTCCTCTGAGAGTCCTTCTGCAGGCTCAGAAAGTGAATTGAAGAGTGGGTTTTATGGTTCTATTTTTATAATGAGTGCCTTCTTTGAAGTAGGAGAAGTTTCTAGAACATTCCTGTTTAAAGAGCTTCAACTTTCCTGCTAACCCTGCCCTGTCTCCTGGTTCTCGGCATGAACTAACCAGAGGTGATAAGTCCTGTATGTGAAGGCAGAGCACAGCCTATTCAGTTGTAAGTGCGGCTGTGCCTAGCTCCGCCCTCCATCCTGCTAGTTGATGGCCCATCCTTGCACACTGAATCCCTCTAATGTGTGGCAGTTTTGGAGGAATCAACAAAGTCCAACTGCCAACTACACCAGATCATGTGACCCAAGGACTGGCTGCAGGAACCAAATGATTAAGGCAGGAAAATGCCAACTTCCTTGAAGTGACGTTTTCAAAATTGTAACTTAAAATCCGACTCGACCATTAAAGAAGATTTTTAACTACAATTTCTCAGACACCAAATATTAAATGTTTACCTGTTCCCAACCAAAAGTTAGCACTTATTAAATATAATAAGGCAACCCAATGTTATCCTATGGGAGAGGTAGGCCTCAAAGTAGTGAAATCCAAATGTAGGAGTTTTTCACTATCAGGACATGTAAAACTTAAAAGTGCATGTCCCAATTTTTAATTATAATGAACACTGCCCTATGGGCTACATAGGGCGTACTAAGAGGTAACTTGTATGCAATAAAAGGGGAGTTGAAGGCTTGGCAAGGGGGTTATATTGGTATGTCGAATTGGCAGTTTAAAACTGCATCCAGGCTGCAATGGCAGATCTGGACATGTTTTAAGGGGCTACTTAAGTGGGCGGCACAATAAGTGCTGCAGGCACACTAGTAGCATTAAATTTACAGGCCCTGGGTATATGGTATATCACTGTACAAGGGACCTATAAGTAAATTAAATATGCCAATCAGTTAAGTAAGGTAAAGTAAGCAATTATCAATAATAATAATAATAATAAACGTGATTTGATATTCATTGAGTAAAACAGTAGTCAGAGATTACATACTAATCATCACATACATTTATTTTAATGCAGTTGAAAACAAATTAAAGCCTCTATTTAATTGTGAGGCAGCTGAGAAATTAGACCAGTCAACAACTGTTTCGCCCTTCCATAGCATGCAGGCCTAGGGCTTTTTCAATGCTGTTTATTATTATTATAATTAAATTCTTATATAGCACGTAGCTACCTATAAGGATTCCCAGTGCTGGAGTACATTGGTTGGCAGTAGCGGCCCGTGGAGGGAGTGCCGCCGGGCGGTGGGGCGGGGTGGGGGGTAGTAAACTCCGGTCACGGCCGACCGGAGTACTGTAAACAAATAAATAAATAAAACGAATTTCATTGCACGTGCTGAAACGCATTTGGCGTTTCAGCACGCGCAACGAAATTAGTTTTATTTATTTATTTGTTTACATTACTCCGGTTGGCCGTGACCGGAGTTTACTACCCCCCCACCCTACCCCTCCCCCGCCCCGCCCCACCACCCCACGGCACTCCCTCCACGGGCCGCTATTGTTGGTTGGTAACCTACTTGGTTACCTAGAATAGCCAGGTTTTCAGCTGTTTGCAGAACGAGGTCAGAGAGTTACAGCCTCTAATTGACTCTGGAAGTGGGTTCCACAATTTGGGACCAATAAAGGAAAAGGACCGGCCACCAATGCGCGAATGTCTGAATCTAGGCACTGAAAAAATAAACTGGTTACTAGAGCGTAATGTGCGAGGGGGAGGTACGGCATGGCTAGCTTTTGCAAAAAATTTGGGCCTTTGTGGTTCTTGATCTTGTACATAAAGCAGAGAGCCTTAAAGTTGTTGTGTTTGTCCACAGTGAGCCAGTGGAGATCTTGGAGGAAGCCAGATACTGAAGAGTGTTTGGGTAGACGAAAAAGCAGCCTAGCCGCCGCATTTTGAACAATCTGAAGGTGTCTGATTATTGCCTTGTCGGTGCTCAAATAGAGAATGTTGCCATAATCTACTCTGGAAAGCATCATGGCCTGAATAACCGTTCGTTGGGCTGAAAAAGGGAACATCCATTGGATCTTTTTAAGCCATTTCAATGTGGCGAAGCAGGAAGAGGTCATTTTAGCAACTTGAGGTTTCATGGACAGAGTGGCATCCAGCCAAATGCTGACGCTTTTCACCTTGTCAGCCGGTGTGGGAAGGGAACCCATAGTGTCGGGCCAGAGCTGAGGTCCCTAAAGTTGAGGATTTTTACCCAGAAGTAGCACCTCAGTCTTAACCCCGTTAAGTTTAAGGGAATTAGTGTTCATCCAATTGGCAACATCACTGAGGCAGGATTTAAGAACCTGTGGGCCTGTTTCCTGATCTGATGAATAAATGATCTGGTTGTCATCGGCGTAGGAGAATAAGCTTAAACAATGGTTTTGTACTAGATCCGCTAGAGGGAGTACGTATATGTTGAAGAGCAGAGGGCTAAGCATAGAGCCCTGTGGGACACCCCAGGTCAATGAGTGAGGACTGGACATAGTATCAGTGGAAAAAACCTGAAAAGTTTGATCAGCAAGAAAGGATTTTAACCATGCAAGTGCAGAGTTTATTAAGCCAAATTGATCCAGTCTGTCAATCAGCTTATTGTGAGACAATCTGTCAAAGGCCGCACTAAGGTCCAAAAGGATCAGTACGGCCATATCACCCCTATCTAGGAGCTGACGCAGATGTTCTGTGACTCTTAACAGGTCAACTTCCGTGCTGTGGTCTCCACGAAATCCTGACTGGGCAGGGCGAAGGGCGTTTTGGATTTCTACATAGGTGGAGAGTTGGGTACTGACATGTTTTTTCAGAATTTTGGACAGGATAAGCAAAATTGAGATCGGTCTATAGTTTGCCCAGTTGACGGGGTCTAGATGGGGCTTTTTCAGCAGAGGTAGTACCATGGCGTGTTTTCAGGTTTTGGGCAAGTGGCCTTCACTTAGTGAGGAGCTCAACAGGTCCATGAGCAAGGACAGAGAATGTGGACTTAAGGTGCTCAGCTAAGAGGGGGTCCAGTGGGGAACCCGATTTAATGGATCGTAATAAGTCCATGAATCTGGCATCATCCAGAGGACATAAAGAATGTAAGTGGGAAGGTATTGCCGCACTATCTGGTAAAATTGTTTCAGTGTAAGGTGCGAAGTAGCTGGCCGGATAAGAGACAATACTTTCAAAGGGAAGAGAGTCAGTGTCTCTCGTAGCCAGGGTGGGGCAGATATTCATTACCTTATTAACAAAGAAGTCTACAAGGGCTTCACATTGTTCCTGCAAAAGTGAGGGGGAGGGCGCAATATTGCTGGGGTTGGATAGATCTTGAACCACTTTAAAAAGAGTTTTGTGACAGTTTTGTGTTTTTTGTATTAGGTCAGAGTAAAAAGCTGCTCTGGCATTCCTGCAATGACCATGGTATATGTTCTGAGCTTACTTAAAAGTCGATTTGGCGTCATTATTATAGTGTTTTCGCCATGCTCTTTCCAGTTTTTTGCAGGATTTGTTTTCTTCCTGTAAGGCCTCATTGAAGCATGGAGCAGGTGGGCTTTTTCTAGCCCCATCTCTAGGTTTGGCTGGCAAAATAAGGTCATGGGAGTTCCCTAGCCATTTGTTGACCACAGGGAGGTCGACGTTGACTTGGGATACTAATGAAGGGAGAGTCTCTGAAAGATTAGTGTTAAGAGCAGCAATGCCCAATTTAGTCCAGTTTCTGGTCATTGCTTTAGGTCTGGTTGCTGTGATAAGGGAGGGGGAGGTGCATGACAAGAAAAAATGGACTGCAAAATGATCAGTCCAGGATAGCGGTAAGGGTGAAGCTGTAGTGATATCCGTGATACTGGAGAAAATAGGATCAAGCAAATAGCCAGCTATGTGAGTGGGGGCGGAGTTGATTAGGACCAGGTTGAGTGAACCTAGATTGTCAATCAGCGTTTGGCTCAAGCTGCATGACTCCTTGTCAAAATACATGTTCAAGTCACCCAGAAGTGTAAAATTCAAATATTTAAGTACATACGGAAAGATTATATCAGGGAGAGAAGAACACCAGTTACTGTCAGGACTTTGCGGGTGATATATTAAGACCCTGGAAAAAGTATAGTTGGGGGTAAGAGTCAAAGAAAAGAGAAGCGCTTCGCCTGCCAAGGAGGACGTTTCCTCTGTGTTACATTGGAACCTGTTTTTATAGATAATAGCATTACCACACCCCTTTTTATGTTTGCAGACTCTTCTAACCATGCAGTATCCATATGGTAGAGAGGAAATTATATCAGGTGTAGATGAGTCATTCAGCCATGATTCAGTCAGAAAAATCACATTGGGTGTGTTGTCTGAGAGGAAGTCAAAAAGATGTTGTTGATGGCTATTAAGTGAGCGACAGTTAATGTTAAAAAAGCAGAAATTATTTTTTGCACCTTTGCTACTGCAGTTATTCCTTTCTTTGACAGCTAAGGACGGAACGCGGGATATAGGGAGACTGCTTAATGAGAGGCTTTTATGATTCCATGAAAAAACACTTTTTACAGCAGGCATTGATGGTAAGAGGATGTACTGACGAGATGCAGGCATCTGCACATTGCACACAAAGTGCTCTGAGTTCATCTGGGGAACAGATGATTCTAGGAGGCATGGAAGGAGCAGGGTTCCTTGCCCTTGGCCCCTAGTCCTGGCCGGGCTCGGACGGGTGCAGACGGGCTTGCCTTTGACGCGCCTTTGGCACCCCAGTGGAGTGTCCGCTGCGCATTGGCCTCAGGCTGTCTTTTTATGATGTAAATGAGCGTCCCAATTGCCGCTCAACTGCATGCAAACCATCCAAGATGGCGGCCGCCAGAGCACAGAGAAGTAGTTAGGGAGACGCGTCCCAGCTCCCTCTGTTCAGTCGGACAAGCCGTGACAGACCGAGGAGCTGGGAGAAGCAAACGGCAGCAGAATGGCAGTAGGCAGAAGGTAAGCCTGGTGCAGGCTACAAAGAAACTTGAAAAGGCAGGAGGCTCATGTATTTTAAATTAAAGAGCAGAGAAAGTAAGTTCGCCTAATGTCACCCCCGCGCTGGTTGCATATAAATTAGCAGGGATATGGTTTTTAAAATGTTAAAAGAAGTACTTCCAAAGAAGTGTAAACATGCAAGTCTAAAAAAGGTCCCACTGGTGTGGAGCCTTCGGGTTACCTGTCCTTCGGGTTACCTTTAAGTGTCATTAGTTATAGAATTACAGGAATTCCATTCTTGTACATATATATGTCACATAAAGAAAAAATAAAAGTAGAAGCAATAAACAATAAACGCAGGTGAACAAGCTAAAAGGAGAGACAAAAAAAGAGAGAAACAAGCCTAATTATAAATATGTATTAAAAAAGTCTATATGCGTTAGCATCTGTGTTTCATGTGCTACAGTTGGTGCTTGCAAACCACTCCAGGCTTTCTCTGGGAGATTTGTTTTTATTTAAAAGAAAAAGGGTAGCAAACTGACATATTCAGTGTCTTAGTGCTTGTGTTGTAAGTGATGGAACTAGGTTTTCAGGGCAGGTGGGGGTCCAAAATAGTGAGTCAAAAAGGTGTTTGATAGGGGCATACAACACAGTTTGGAGAGGGAGGGGTCTCGGAGGTTGCTCAAATAGTTACAGGCAGTTTAAGGAAAGGTTTATGAGCAGGCTCATGTTATTTCTGTGCTTCAAAATTTTACCTGAATTTATGGGGCTTTTTAAGTTTTAAGCACTTGCCTGTCCCTGTGGTCCTAATTGTATCTTCAAGCAGTATACCAAATGAACCGCTAGTAATAAAAGGTAGGCGTAATCTGCCCAATTCCTGGTACAGATGGTGTAGTTGCTTTAAGATGTAGACTCTACCACAATGAGATACTAAAGATTCATTTTCAAACCTGTCTCTTGCCATTATTTCCTCATTTCTCTTACCCCCTCCCCTATTCTCTTTCTCCTGATAGACATTGACCACTCGTACAAAAGTATTGTGAATATGATTTTGCTATTAAGCAAGCACAAGGACAGGCAAGTGCTTTTCACTTAAAAAGCCCCATAAATTCAGGCTAACCTTTGAAGCACATAAATAACATGAGCTTGCTCATAAACCATTTCTTAAAATTTTGGATCTTTCAGACTAATACGGCTTACCTACAATCCATGTGCGCCCAACAACTCTATGTGAGAAAGTCATCCTTATTGCCCTGATCACCCCCATTGTTTGACTGATACTGGCAGTTA
Organism: Calotriton arnoldi; assembly: GCA_963921515.1. Lineage (NCBI taxonomy): Eukaryota > Metazoa > Chordata > Amphibia > Caudata > Salamandridae > Calotriton > Calotriton arnoldi. The sequence goes on from CAWUFW010001730.1 coordinate 860,216, forward strand.
CTGACTCAGATTTCACCCTGAATTCTGCTAATCAGACCCAGGGCCTGTGCTCTGTTTAAAAGGTATATGGCAATTAGGTGTAATTACAATTGGAATGACAACCTACCTGTAAACTGTTAGTATATGGTAGGGCATATAGATTGAGAGGCCCAGTAGAATGAATGGACTTAAGTGTGCACTGCTGTGTTGCCTGCTGTCATTTTAAAGGCAGCCCTGCTTTGCAGGCTGCTTTTAAATTAAAATTATATGCATATTTAACTTTGAAATTAAAGGTACTTTCAAAGTCTTAAACTACCTTGTTTTTACATATAAGCACACATAAGTCACTCCTTAGGTGCCCCAGGGGTAGGGTGCCTTGTAACTATAAGTAGGGGCATTATAAAATATGTTGTATATGCCTTGATGAGGGAACAACTGCCAATTTCATTTTTCCCTATTGTAGTACATTAGCTCAATAGGATAACATGGGAAGGCTTTATTAAACTTCAATAGAGTCTAACTACTGACAGGAGTGAGCTAAAATGACACTTCAAAGTGTCTAAATAATATAATAAATCCAACAACTTGCCAAGGTTAGATTTATTATAACTATGACAGAAAAGAATTATAGAACTTGATTTTATGATGTGCCGAAATCCAGCCCTAGAGTAGCCTCTCATGATTGGCCAGCATTTGACAGGCTGAGCCAAGCTGCTGTGGTGAGGTGTGTCGTGACCTGAAAGGAAACAAAGAGTTATCTGGTGGGCAGGGATCTGCAAGCTGCAGAACAAAAGGCAGGAAGGGGGCTGGGTAGCCAAATTGGTCTTCAAAGAGGTAAAGACTCTTAGGACTGGACCCAGGCCCTCCTCCACTTCCATGCATCTCCAGCCAGATGGGAGACTCTGTAATTGAATTAGTAGAGGGGCTGGAAGAGTAGTGTTAGGTTGGGTTAGCCAGACCCTAAGCTCCAGGAAAGATTTTCTCCATTTTGGTTTTTAAAGAACAGTGCTTTCTGGGACAAGAACTTGCCACAATTTGGAGGAAGTTGTAATACCTGAGGGTGGCACGCTGTACCCCATTGGTCAGGGGTTCCCCCCTGCTTGTCACCCCAGAAGCATGGATACATATGGGAGAGCTTCCCAGAAACTGAGATCCCTGCCTGAAGAAACAAGAACAATAAGGACTGTTCTGCTGGAACCCACTGCCCTGCACCAAAAGGACTGTACTCTGAATGCCTGCACCTGCTGCACACTTTGGAACTACAGCAAAAGAAGGACTTTGCCTTGCACTAAAAGTTTAAGGAGTGGACTCCCTGAGAGCAACAAGTTAAAAGAGCTCGACCTACATCAACTCCAGCAAGAAGAAACCAGCTGACCACCTTAGCTGGACTTTAAAATATTTGGCCAGGTGATTTGAGGGAACTGCAGTCCCAACTCTCCAAGGAGCTGGCGGCTCAGCTAGCTTCCATAGCTCTAGGAGAGAAGAAGTTGGACCTAGCTAGAAAGGAGTGGGCAGAGGTGAAAGCAAGAAATAATGGTGGCAGCAAAGAAGAGGAAGATGAAGAGATGTCCAGGGGTGGTGGATTCGATCCCAGACTTCCCAAGGGGACAGTTCCCAAGGACCAGGAGGGCGATGATATTGATAAATGGCTGACAGTATTTGAAAGGGCACTTAGGATGAGAAGGGTCCACTGTAAATACTGGGGTTCACTCCAGTGGGAGTTGATCCCAGTAGCTGGGAGGGATAGACGTCTGACCCTAGAGGGGGCACAGGCAGACATTTACTCCCACATGAGAAAATTCCCGGTCAGAAAGTTTGGTCTCACCCCACAGCAGTACAGGGTGAAGTTTGTAGACATCACAGTGAAGGCACTAGAGGGCTGGATACAGGGTAACAAGGTGAGTACTCATGAGGGGATGTACAATTCATTGCTTAAAGACCACATTCTGACTCATTGTGTACAAGAGAAGTTACGCCAGTATCTAGTGGACTCTAAGCTGTCTGGTCACAGGAACTGGGGAAGACCGCTGATGAGTGGGTGAGAACCAGGGTTTCCAATCAACACCAAGGGGGTGATCAGAAGAAAGGATGACAGGTCCCCTCCCAAGCCCTGGACAAACAAGATAAAAAACAAATAGAGTCCTCACAAGACCCACAAAAACCTAAACAAGAAGGGGAGCGGAGCAAGCCACATTCTCCTCCCATGCCTACTGTTTGCAAACAGGGAGGTGCCACAAAAAAGGGTTGACTTCAGCCCCTTTGAATTGTTGTTTGGGCGCCCAGTAAGAAGGCCATTGCGTCTGGTGAGACTAAAGGGCTCTCTGGCCCCTACTGTCAATCCAGACCTCAGCTACCTCCTTCCCCCCCATTCTAGCACATGCCGGGAGGTGCGTTTACAGAGCCAGCCCAGGAGGGGGTGTGGCCAGCTGCCAACACTTTAAGTGCCGCTGCAAACCCACAGCGCGGGATAACACAATTACAAGTAAAGGGCTCTCTGGCCCTTACGGTCCATCCCTGCCTCAGCTGCCTTCTTCCCCCATTCCAGCATGTGCCAGGAGGTGCTTTGCAAAGCCAGCACAGAGGGGGATGTGGCCAGCTGCCGACGCGCTGTTAAGCACCGCTGTAAACCCGCAGCATGGGATGTGCATGGGCCGTGCCCGGGCAAAGCCTGGGCCAAGGACTGGCCCATCCTGCACCCATCAGCGACAGGAAGAGGCAGGGCCCCCTTGGCTCAAAGTTCCAACACTCTCATGGTAAGACTACAATTAATTTTTGACATTTGTGCTTTTTCCTTTTTCTGTCAGACCCTGACTGTTTCCTTTTTGCACCTCGCTTGGCCATTGAGAAGAAACTCTCTGACCTGGTTCCTCTAATAGAGGCCCTTGTGTGCTAGCCATCGTATTAAGTGATGTCTTACTGTGTTTGAATGCATGCTCACTAGACAAAAGAAAAATGACCTCTATGGTGGCAACGGACGCTCTTTGGTTTTGACTCATTCCACACATGGGGGGGCTACTACTCTGTTAACAATCCTGTTTACTCTGTACTATTTAAGCCACCGCAAGCTGCCCAGCATGATATCAATAGTTATTTTGAAATACATCACCATCTCTACATCCTTTTCCCCTGCTGAGCCAATATCAACCTTACTGTCCTACCTGCAGCGAGTCCCAGGCTTCTCATGCAGTAAAAGATGATTTTTCCAGCATTAATTTGCAACAACATTCAAATCAACATATAGAGACGATGGTTGGGACCCAACCCAACTCACTGAAAACAGAAATCTTGGGCTTGAAATCCACAGTCACCTCACTTACTCATTTCCTCACTGAGAAGGTGTAGAAGTTGGGGTTGCTCTTGAAGTCTCTGGTCAAGGAAAGGTCAGATAATAATCTGGGCTGCTATCCACCACAATGCCAATGCCCTCCAATATGGGCCACAGGGTGCTAACTCATCTCCGGGATGCTATCCCCACTGGGAGTGGTACCTCGCAGAAGAGTATACCACCTCTGATGCGCCCAAATACAAACTTCGCCTAGGGTGGGGGGTCCCAGGCGAAATTCTTACCAGTGTCCTCCACACACCAGGCATCCTGCACCTCCAATAGAAAATAGGATCATTATAACCAAGCATGCTTTTAACCATGTCCCTAATGCAGTTAACAGGGTACTTCCCACCAGAACGGCTGCTTCTTTATATCCTGTAGGCATTAGAATGGGTGCCTTGGGCAGGCAACTGAGCAGAGACATTTTTTTGATTTATGTCCCAAAAGTACATTCTCCTGATCTGGAAAGTAATGAATCCCTGACCAACAAAGAAAAACACTGGTTCAGGCATGTGCGTAATAGCAGTTCTGTCATTAGATACAATATAGTTCCAAAAACAAGATATGTAAACAAGCACAGTAGAACCGACTGAATTGTTTTGAAATTTGTGAGTAACTCTTTAGTGGATGGCTTAATTCAGATGGGGCTCCGTAATGCTCGAATATTGGTTCCCATATTTGTTTAATATTAACTCTTCCAATTAATTCTTGGATGCGAATAAGAGTGCCCCGTCCTTTCACTGACCTTGTCCACCAACAGCCACTCACAAAAAGCTTGTTCTCTTGAGGCCTCCAACATTGACTGAGGACAACATTCCTAGCTACTTGCTATGGTTATACTGAGGAGGGGGTGGCTCCTCAGCTCCTGTACCCTATCTTCGGCCGCTGGATACACCTGTGAATGAGTTGGCTGGTGTGGTTAACTTTATGTCTTGGAATGTGACTGGTATCCACTCAAAGCCTCTAGATTCAGAATGAGGGGAATTCATTGATAGACATCACATTATTTTATTGCAAGAATCATGGGTTACTCATCCTGAGTACAGACCTGGATATCTAACATTTTATAATAAAGCTATTCCTGCCAGATGTGGCGGGAGCCTCAGGGGGATTATTAACTTGGATTAAGTCCACAATTTTTGTAACCCAGAAACATTAGATACTGACTCTAAGGACATTTTGGCTGTCAAATATTTTTTTAGAAATACCCCAGATCAAACTTCAAACATATTGTGTTGATTAATATCTATGTTCGTTCCATCCCAGATAACGTGGAAACACAAATACTCTGTTCCCTTTGTCTTTTGCTGGACTCCCTAAATTAGGATTGGCCTGTGATTATAGCTGGAGACGTTAACACCCATTTTGAACCCTTTGAACCATTCTTCTCTCTGTTGCTTCCCGAGGATGAGGAGTGGGGAATTCCAGGGCTCCAAGTAAAACCAGTCAAAAAAGTGGCCGAAGGTCGCAAACCAGCTTTTTCATTTGACACTAGAGCATGGACTAGGAGCATGTAATAAACGCTCCACCTCGGACCACCCTGCAATTCCCACCTTCAAGAGGGGTAGTTCTTTTAGCCACATAGACTATATTCTAGTGGATCTTAGACTGAGGCCTTTTTTAAAGGGCATGACGGTTATATTCTGCCCTGACAGTGACCATAATGCTTTAGCTGCTAGCTTCCTTGCTGAACTCTGGCCGCCTCCCAGGATTGTGATTCTGACATTTACATAGCACCCTTAGTGCTGACCATAAACCTCATAAATTTAAAATGGGGAGATATAATCAACAAAGATTACTTACTGAGTAAGCTGATTCTTTTAAGGCCTATGGCACCACTGACTGCAATTGGTCAAATTTTGCTCAGGACTATTCAGACTTTTTGTCCACTCTAAGATGGTTTTTTATGACCCATTCTAAACGAAAAACCAACCCAAACATATCTTGTCCCTGGTTTTCAAAGGCATGTAGAGTGGCCAAGAAGGAGTTGTTGGCCTTCGCCAAAAAGGGCGATAAGCTGGAATTAAATATTGCCAGGAAGACATATAAGACAACCCTAAGGGCTGCAAAACGTGACTGGGAGGAGGCTCAGTGGCTTGAACTGACCGCAGCTATGGCCAGGAAGAACACTCAAGCCTTTTGGAAAATCATGGCATTTGTTAAGGGCCCAAATGCCATTTTGCCCGATACTCATGTCCCTGCTGATCAGTGGGTCGCCCCGTTTACCACTTTTTATAAAGACTGGAAAATCACTGATAAACCACTCCTTGACAAAACTGAGCACAGAAACAGTCTCCTGGGAGTGTCTTCACCTAGTTATCAATCTCCAGTGTGTGCTTTTTCACTTAAAGAAACTGAGGCTGCCCTAAACTTAATGAAGCGGTGAAAAGCTCCTGGCCCTGATGGTATACTTGGCAACCTCTTTCTCTATGAGCCAGTAATATGGATACATACCTAAAAGCTCTTGTCAATTCTATAGCTGAGAGGAAAACGATCTCTTAATCGTGGAAAGGAGCAATCATTGTTCAATACATAAAAAAGGAGAGAGATATATAACCCGGGCAACTATAGACACATAAGCCTAATAGATACATCACAAAAGATCTTCTCTAGACATGTTCTTGCCCGTCTCCAGAAGTGCATGAAACTCCACCAGATACTGTCTGATCTGCAGGCAGGTTTTAGTGAAAAAACAAGTATGCTGGACCAGGTGTTTCGGATTTCAATCGTATGTTGGAAATATATTGCACTTTGGAAAAACTACCTAGACGTGGCCTTCAAGGACTTGAAGGCCGTGTTTGACCTAGTACCAAGAAAACGCCTGTGGGAAGTCGTCAAACGCAATGGCATTCCCGAAGACCTTCTGCATATATTAGTAAATCTGCATACTGACACTTAGACCAAGTAAGATGGAATAGCTATAAGGGCCTTACCGTGAAGATTCCTATCAAACGTGGGGTCAGACAGGGCTGCGTTCTTGTCCCCACCCAGTTTTGTTTATTTATAAATGTACTGGTGGGATGGTTGAGTGGCTGTAAGCACAATGCCCCAAAACTAGCAAACACCAGCACACCTCTGTTGATTTTTGCTGACGATACGCTACTCCTGCTCTGCACTCCTATGGGCTTTCAGATTCTTTTGGACTAATTTCAAAAGTTCTGTGTAAACCGAAATCTTGAAATAAATGCAAGCAAGACCAAGTTCATGACTATGAATCCCCATCGTACTTTTAAAAGCAAAATGTATTGAACGAGTCAGGTGTTTTGACTACCTAGGTGTCAGACTTTCGAACCAACTATCTTGGAAGCCGCTGCTAGAGAAAAGTAAATCGCTGCTCCAACACCAATCTTCTGTCACTATGAAGAAATACAGATCAACATCAAGTAGGTCATTGTCCCTGGTTTTAGAAGTGTATAGAGCAGTTGCACTGGGTGGGGCCTTATGCGGTGTGGAACTATGGGGCTATGATGACACAAGCCCTCTACTAACAGCAGGCAATAGGTTTCTAAGGTCACTCTTAAACCTCCCTTGTAGTACTCCTATGCTCCCATTAAGATGGGAATTGAACATCTAGGGAGTGGGCCATATTGTCCAACTCAGAATCTTAAAGTATGGGATTAGATTATGGACAACCCGAGCTGATTTCTTACAGAATGGCCATCAAGGAGCTTATCACGCTCAATAAGAACTGTTCTACACCTTGGCGTAAGGCGGTTAAGAAACTCTGCCAGAAGTATGGGGAAATACAGAAAATCTGCCTACAAATTTAGCGCCCCATACTAAGACTCTCTATTGGGAGCGTAGGCTGGCTGAAGTCTGGCATGACTTCCAGCCTGATGGTATGATTGACAAATGTTTAACATTCAAGTGTCTACCCCAATATGAAACCTTCATGGACAGAATCACTACTCCCACAGCCAAAACATTGTATGTTCGCTTGAGGATTGGTTCGCTCCCTTTAAATGCGTTGACTGCTAAATGGTCAAAGAAAGAAGATGTGGCAGGGGAATGCCCTTTCTGCCCAGCAATTTAGGAAACTGTGATTTACTTCATATTCTTCTGCCCAAACCACAAGTTAGCTATCCCAATCTGCCAATACTTAGCAGAAGCACTGCACATTGTTAGTCGTGAGACACATGAACCAATAGTCTTTGCGACCTCGAAATATTTAAATTGGGCATGGTCTCTAAGAACCAGAAGCCTCAAACTGATAAGCCATCTTTAACAACATATCTCCTTAGTGGCTAAGCTATGACATGATAATGCAATAGGCACAGAACTACCTGCCCTTGCATTACTTGAATATTTGCAGGTTGATCTCCCCGCTCTGTCTTAACCTAAAGCGCTTTTTTTCCCCTTTCCTTTTATACTTCTTCATGAATTGCCTTTTTTCTGTGGAAACACACAACACTCTAGCAAAGGGTTCCATTAAATAGGAGCTACCCAATGGGGTATATTTATTTAACTTCCTGCTTTAGATGGCTAGAAATATGCTTTTGGCCTAGGTCATTATTTAGAGTGAGTATTAGCACAAGGAGTACCCTGAAAATTGTCAAAATATGTATTTCGAGTCATAGAGTTTGGTATTGCAACCTTGTGTGGGCTGTCGAGTAATATTGTTGTTGGAGCACCTGCTCATCTAATGCCCTAGTAAGTCAAGGGAATATACGACGTTATCCCGCATACTTTCACCCCGCATACCAACATTCCGCATTTTTCACAACGCAAATGCAATTACTCCGCAATACCATTACCCCGCAAACTTTCACTCCGCATATGACTTTACCACGCATGCCTTTACAACGCAAATGCAAGCGTGGTGAAATCATAAACTGTGTAAAAGTGCTTTACCTTCATATATATATATAACCCTAAACCCACCATGAACCCCAAAAATACCCCAGCACCCCAAAACCTAAACCCACCCTGATTTCTCAAATTTCCCCTGCACCCCAAAACCTAAACGCACCCTGAAACCTAAAATTACCCCCTACACCCCAAAACCCTAATCCACCCTGACCCCTAAAATTACCCCAGTACCCCAAAACCTAAATGCACCCTGAACCCTAAAAATACCCCAGCACCCCAAAACCTTAAATGCACCCTGAACCCTAAAAATATCCCCTACACCCCAAAACCCTATCCCACCCTGACCCCTAAAAATACCCCAGTACCCCAAAACCTAAACGCACCCTGAACCCCAAAAATACCCCAGCACCCCCAAAACCTTAAACGCACCCTGAACCCTAAAAATACCCCCTACACCCCAAAACCCTAACCCACCCTGACCCTTAAAATTACCCCTGCACCCCAAAACCTAAACGCACCCTGAACCCCAAAAATATCCCAGCACCCCAAAACCTTAAACGCACCCTGAACCCTAAAAATACCCCCTACACCCCAAAACCCTAACCCACCCTGATCCCTAAAATTACCCCAGTACCCCAAAACCTAAACGCACCCTGAACCCCAAAAATACCCCAGCACCCCAAAACCTTAAACACACCCTGAAGCCTAAAAGTACCCCTACACCCCAAAACCCTAACCCACCCTGACCCTTAAAATTACCCCAGCACCCCAAAACCTAAACGCACCCTGAACCCTAAAAATACCTCCAGCACCCCAAAACCTAAATGCACCCTGAACCCTAAAAATATCCCTACACCCCAAAACCCTAACCCACCCTGACCCCTAAAATTACCCCAGCACCCCAAAACCTAAACACACCCTTAACCCTAAAAATACCCCCAGCACCCCAAAACCTAAACGCACCCTGAACCCTAAAAATACCCCCATCACCCCAAAACCTAAACGCACCCTGAACCCTAAAAATACCCCAGCACCCCAAAACCTAAACGCACCCTGAACCCTAAAAATACCCCAGCACCCCTAAACCTAAATGCACCCTGAACCCTAAAAATACCCCAGCACCCAAAAACCTAAACTCACCCTGAACCCTAAAAATACCCCCTGCACCCCAAAACCCTAACTCACCCTGACCCCTAAAAATACCCCAGCACCCCTAAACCTAAACGCACCCGGAAGCCTAAAAATACTCCATGCACCCCAAACCCCTAACCCACCCTGACCCCTAAAAATACCCCAGCACCCTAAAACACAAAAATACACTTTACACTATATTTTCCCCAGAACCCCAAAACATATACCCCTATACCCATACTTACCTTATACTTACATATAAAAAAAATATGCTTTTTCCATTCATGCATTTATCACAAATTTCGTTGTAAATGTATGCGTGGTAAAAGCATATGAAATGTAATGCCTTGCGTTGTAATGGCATTGCGGAGTCATGGTAGATGCGTTATAATAGTATGCGGGGTGATGGTATGCGGGGTGAAAGATTCGTGGTAATGGGTGTTTACCAAGTCAAGGTAACCACGTGCTGCCCAGAAGTGACTAACAGATGTCTCTTTTATCTTGATGGATATTTGTATGGTTTTCACTTATTAGCTACTACTGTTTAAGAAAGCCCATTCTGATTATTTTTTTGTATCCAGGGTAGTAGTTGGGTTGGTTTGTACACAATAATTTTTATTGTATAATAATGTTCAACATTGCTAGGGTATTTTACGATCACTATAAACAGGATTCGCATATCATTTGTAACTCTCATTGACTGTTGATGTACGACAATTTATAGGTGCTGTAATTTTTTTCGTGTTTTTTATATAGTCTTGTTTTATTGCATTTTTATGTGTACTTTTATGGTTATTTTATGTAACCGAATAGAGGTATTTACTACTACTACTAGGCCTGAGATCTCGCATGGCAGAGTACATGTACAAAGAAAGCAGGAAACTGGAGGCCAGCCAAGAGCTCATGAAGCTCTGGCATGGCCAAAAGGCTACTATGCCTGAGGACAATTGGTGTGGGTGTTGGAGCCTGCATCTCCTAAGGCCATCCAGGACAAGTGGACTGGGCCCTATCCCAGCCTAGAGAAGAAGGGTGAGGTTACCTATTTGGTAGACCTTAACACCCCCAGGAATCCTCACAGGGTCCTGCATGTCAATAGGTTGACGCCCCACCAACACAGGGCAGACATGACAATGCTGATGGTCACAGATGAAGGAGGAGAGGAGGAGACTGAGCCACTGCCAGACCTCTTCTCTCCCAATATGCAAGATGGGTCAGTGGAGGGAGTTGTGATCTCTCCCACATTGACAGGCCAGCAGCACAGAGACTGCAAGCAGGTACTGGAGCAGTTTGCTGGTCTGTTCTCCTTGACCCCAGGTATCACCAACTAGTATATACATGATGTTGACACTGATGACAGCCTACCTGTCAAAAATAAGTTGTACTGGTTGTCTGACCATGTCAGAGTAAGCATCAAGGTTGAAGTAGCTAAGATGCTGGACTTGGGGGTAATTGAGCCCTCTGAGTCCATGGGTCAGCCCAGTGGTGCTGGTACCCAAACCTAATCCCCAAGAGGGAAAGGAGTGTAGGAAGCTGGCTCTGTATATACTATACCAAATTAAGGTATAGTGTGCACAGAGTCCAGTGGAACCCCAAAGGTAGGCAGAGGTAAAAGTAGATAATACCTTACTCTCTATTTGCAGTAGTGTGGGCGAGCAGTAGGGCTTTATCAGAGGGTAGTGTTAAGCATTTATTGTACAAACTCAGGCAAGAAATATCACACACTCAAACACTGAACTCAGATCAATTTGTTTGTATAAAAATATTATTTAGTTATTTTATTTCTAGAACAAAGCCAGGCCTGGTGCAGGTAAGTGAAATAATACTTTGCAATACTTATGCAATTAATTTACAGTTGAATGCAGGTTCAAATGCAGTAGGTTGATTTACAGGTAAGTCAATAATCGGGATTACTTTTCAGTTACTTTGTAGATTACAGTACACGTTACTTCTTGGATTGCTTTTTAAGTTACTTTTGCTAATATCACACTGAGACATTTCCTAGACAAAAGCTAAGTAATTCACTTTTGGTACAGAGATCACCAGATCTCAGGTCAGGATCTCTGGAGAGACCTCCTCGTGGTGTTGGACCACTCGAACTCGGGCCGTGGGCGTCGGGTGCAGAGTGGTGCAGACCCGTGGATTTGGCCGGAGCCAGAGTCTGTGGGTGAGCAAATCCGGTGCTCACGGGAGACAAAGTCTTGGTTTGGGAAGGCAGGGCAGGTCCTCCGGTTTCTTGGGGGCTGCTGGCTGCAGAACACGCTGGGATGTAGCTGGAGCAGGTTCGAGGTGGGGACTGGCCGGTAGGGCTGGGACCAAGTTAGTGGGCATCCTCCTCTTCTTAGTTCAGCACTGTTTCTTCGGTCCTTCTTCTTCTCTCTTCTTGTTGGTTCTTGTCTGAGGAGGCACGGTTTGGGGTTGCCCCTAAATACTAGATTTAAGGGCATTACAGGTAGGTAAAGTTCGGGACCAATGGGTCCTTTCCTTGGGGTGGGAACACCCCCTATTATGCCACCCTCCAGTGGGAGGGGGGCACATGCCTCTCTCTAGTTGGCTGGGTCCCCCCATCTGCAAGATGGCAGGGACTGACAGTTGTGCTTCACCTCGCCTCCCCCACCTGAGGGGTGGAGTTGGAAAAGGTAGGCACCCCTCTCCTCCTAACCTGGGTTTCCCTCCAATTCTCCCATCCAAAGTGGGGGTCAGAACCGGTGGGGGCCAGTTGCTGGGAGCAGCAAATGGCTGGGGTAGCTCACAAAGGCGTCAAGCCTTTGAAGCTTCCCCTTCGTGGACCCTGCCCATCCTGGGGGAGGAGGCTTGGCACCTCATCCCAGGATGTGCATTGTTTCAGGACCCTGAAAGCGGCAGGCTCTCAACCCAAGGGTCCAGAAACATGTCTGGTGGTGGCAGCTGGTGAGCAGCCACTCAGCCAGGACACTAGAGTTAGGTCGCTTTCAGGGGGAATCTCTAAGATGCCCTCTGCGTGCATTTTCCACTAAATTCCTCACTGGCTTCAGTGTGGGTTTAATGTGCTGAGAAGTTTGATACCAAACTTCCCAGTTTTCAGTAAAGCCATTATGGTGCTATGGAGTTCTTAATGACAAATTCCCAGTACCATATACTCTTAATGGCATTACTGCACTTACAATGTCTAAGAATTGGCTTAGACACTGTAGGTCACAGGGCTCATGCACCTGTACTCTCACCACTGGTATAGTGCACCCAGCTAGAGGGGTGGCTTACCTATGCCAGGGCAGTGGTTTGTAGGAATGGCACACAGGGATGTGTGCCATGTCGACTCTTCACTTTGTTCTGCACCAAAACAAGCAGCCTGCAATGGCAGTGTGTGTGTGTGTAAAGGTACAGGGCCTCTAAGGGTGGCACAATAAGTGCTGCAGCCCTTAGAGGCCTTCCCTGGTCAGAGTGCCCTTGGTACCTATGGTACATTTTACAATGGACTTACATGTGGCCAGAGAGTTGCCACTTGGGTTATGCAACAGTGTAATTTAGGGAAAGAACATAGGCCCTGGGTACCTGGTTGGCTGGAACCCAGGGCACACTCAGTCAAAGTACATCAACAGTTTGGCAAAAAGTGGGGGCAACCATGTAAAAAGGGGCCCTTTCCTACAAGAAGGAATTAAGGTTCTGTGTGGACTATGGAGGATAGAATGCAGTCACTAAGACTGATTCTCACCCTAGCTGATAAGCTCATTGATAGGTTACGGCCTGCAAAGTACCTGAGTGCATTTGATTTGACCTCAGGCTACTGGCAGATTGCCCTTAGTCAAGGAGCAAGGGAGAGGACATTATTCTACACCCCAGAGGAACATTACCAGTTCAAAGTAATTCATTTTGGTTCAAAGAATGCCCCTGCCACCTTCCAGAGGTTGGTGAACAGGGTCCTATCTCGGCTGAAACAGTACAGTGCAACCTATCTGGATGATGTAGCTGTGTACAGGTCTACTTGGGAGGATCACCTGCACCACCTGAAGCGAGTGCTTCAGGTCCTGCAACAGGCAGGCCTGACTATCAAGGCAAGTAAGTGCCAGATAGGGCAGAGTTCAGTGGTGTAGCTGGGCCACCTTGTATGTGAAAGCCATGAACAACCTCTCCAACCCAAAATACAAACTATTGTGGATTGGGTAGCTCCTACTACCCATACACAGGTCAGGGTGTCCCTTTGTCCCAGGGGAGCTGGAGAACAGGAGGGAGGAGAGAAATATGAATCTAGAGCTTGCCAAATTGAACTTGGAGAAGGAGCAGGCCCTTGCCAAGCTAGAGAAGGAGCAGGCCCTTGCTAAACTTGAGAGAAAGCAAACTATAGAGGAGAAAAAGCTGGCCATGGAGGAGAGAAAAATGGGCCCACATGCCCAACATGAGAGAGCTGGATATCAGAGCCATGAGAGAGGAGTCCAGCAACAGTAATGGTGACAGCATACCTGCAGTGTCCACTGCTGAGTCCGAAGTCTGGATACCCAAGGATTTGCTCAGTTATGTGGTGGGGAATGACATAGACAAAAGCTTTGCAACCTTTGAAGTGGCTGTGAGAGTGCACAAGGTCCCAGAGGAGTTCTGTGGTGGTAGTCTATGGAGGCATATGCCCACACTGGGGAGGAACACACTTCTTACACTAGAGGTAGAGGATCAGACATGCTACACTACAAAGAAGGCCATCCTAGTCAGTAAGTTCGGACTGACCACTGAGAGCTATGGGCTCAGGTTCAGGGGCAGCCACAATATCTCATCACAGACATGGGTGGATTTCTTGCATTATGCCAGCAAGGCACTGAAAGGCTAGGTGAGGGGCAAAAGGATTATGATTTTTCAGGGCTGTGCACCTTCATTTTAAAGGAACACATGCTTGATATTTGTTTTCCAGATCTGCACAAACACCTAGTTGATAGCAAGTTAACTGGCCCCAGAAAAACCTGCTGAGGAGGGGGACAACTGGGTCAGCACCAGAGTGTCCAAGAAGGCATCTGGGGGTGGGACTCCCAAATGTGTGGTCAGGGTTCCCACCAGAAGAAGGAGGGGGTATAATAATCCAGAGTTCTCTAAAAGCCCCCAAAACAACTCCCACAGGAAAGGGTCTGGTTTTCATTACCAATCTGTCCACCAGAAGAAAAACTACTCTTACATAGGTCATCAGCCTAAGCCCATTGTGTGATATGAGTGCTACGAGTATGGACATTACAAGGGGGATCCCAAATGTGCAAAAAGAGCACCACCTCCCACTGCAGGAAAGAATCCAGGGTGGCTAGTGTAGTGTTGGGGAAGAGTTTGTCCCAGTTAATGAGGTGAGTTTAGTGGAGTTACCCTGGTGTTCCTGGGTTGCAGTGAGATGGTTCCTAAGATCCATGTGCCCACAAATGCTACTAAGTATAGGCAATGGGTCATCATCAATGGGCAAGGTGTTGAGGCTCTGAGGGATACAGGTGCCAGCATGACTATGGTAAGGAGTCAGATGGTGTCCCCAGAGCAGGTAATTCCAAATGTATTCCACCAAGTTGTGGTGGCTAGCATCAGAGAGGGGCCTTATTCTATTTGATTGGGGGGGGAGCTACCATTCTTCTGAAGGTTGCTGTGAGCCCTGCCATGCCTGTGGACTGTTTGTTGGGTAACGACCTTGAGCATACTATCTGGAAAAAAGATGGAACTCAAGACTCATGTGGAGATGTTGGGGTTATCTGATTGGATATGTGCAACGACAAGCTCCATGGCTGTCCAAGTTGATGGTCAAAAAGGCTGAAGCCAGGAACAATGGTCCAGCCAGCTGCTAAGAAGGAGAAAGGCAGAGGGTGTGGAAAACCAGCCCCTCAGTGTCTTCCAAGTGAGGTGGATGGGGCACCTGTGGTAGCCGCTCCGGAGCCCACTGAGAAGGGCACTGCTTCCCTTGTTGACCTGCCTACACATGCTTGAAGGCATGTAGAAGGAGGGCCCACCCAGGAGGAGTTCTGTAGGGCACAAAGGGAGTGTCCAACCCTTCAGGGCATAAGGAAACAGGCTGAAGCCCATGTAGCAGGTGATGTCTCTGAGAGTTATCACATTTATTAGGAGGACAACCTCCTTTACAGTGAGCCTATGGCTCCTGTGCATGGGACAACAAGGGCCCTGGTCGTCCCCCAATACTACAGGGCCTTTCTGCTGGAGCTGGCTCACAAGATTCCCCTGGTAGGCCACCTAGCACAAGACAAGACCTTTGCAATTCTTGTCCCACACTTTTATTGGTCTAGGATCAAGAACTCCTCAGATGCCTTCTCCAGGGCTTGTGTAACCATCCTGGCCAGTGGGAAGACAGGGCAGGGCAGAGGCTGAAAGTCCCCCTTAAATTAATCCCTTGTCTGTCGTTGGCAGACCCATTGAGTGGGTGGGCATCAATATTGTTGGGCCTAAGGATCCCCAGACTGCATCAGGTAACAGGTTTATCCTGGTTCTGGTGGATCCTGCCACTAGGGATCCAGAGGCCATCCCTCTGAGGATCATGACTGCAACTGAAGTGGCAGAGTCCAATGTTTTTTTTACCTGAGTGGGTTTTGCCAAGGAAGTTGTGTCGGACATGGGCACAAACGTAATGTCTGCATACATGCAGTCAATGTGGAAGGAGTGTGGGGTAACCTACAAGTTCTCCATCCACAAAGAAATGGGCCTGTTGAGAGATTCAACAAGACCCTGACGGGAATGACTAGAGGCCTGCCTGAGGCCCTGAGGTATAAGTGGGACATTCTCTTACCATGTCTGTTGTTTGCCTACACGGAGGTACCACAGAATGGAGTGGGCTTCAGCCCCTTTGAGCTCCTGTATGGGCATCCTGTCAGATAACCTCTGAGTTTGGTCAAGGAAGGATGTGAGCAAGCTCCCAGGAAGATAGTAGCCACATGCTAGCCTTCAGGAGCCAAATGGCTAGGTTGTGGAAGCAAGCTTCAGACAACTTGCCAGTCAGGCTTTGATGAAAGAGGGGTAGAACCAAAATTCTACCACAGTGGATTTGCAGCCTGGGCAGAAAGTGTAGGTCATGGAACATGTGGAACACAAGGCCCTCCAGGACTGTTGGACTGGGCCCTATAAAGTGATTGAGAGGAAGGGTAAGGCCAACTACCTGGTGGACCTCAAGGCTCCCAGGCAACCCTACATGGTGCTCCATATCAATCACCCCAAATCCCACTTTGAGAGTTCTGAGCTCACAATGCTGAAGAGAAGAGGAGGAGGAGGAGAGTGAGCCTCTCCCTGACCTCTTAGACTCCAAGGAGAAAGATGGGTCTGTGGAGGGAGTAATCCTTTTACCAGTCTAACTCTTGAACAGCAGAGAGACTTCCACCAAGTGTTGGGACAGTACTCTTCTCTGTTCTCCCTTATACCTGGGACTACCCACCTGTGTACCTATGATGTGTACACAGGGGAAAACCTCCCTGTTACGACTAAATCTTGCAGGTTGTCAGATAAGGTGAGGGCCAGCATTAAGAGTGAAGTCTATAAAATGCTGGAGTTGGGGGTGATAGAACCCTCCAGTAGCCCCTGGTCCAGTCCTGTGGTTCCGGTACCAAAAGCTGCCCCACCGGGCACCACACCTGAACTGAGGTTCAATGTGGATTATAGAGGGCTAAGCTCAGTGACAAATTCAGGTGCTCATCCCATCCCGAGCTGATTGGCCAGTTAGGGACTGCTCAGTAATAAGTACCTTTGATCTTACGTCAGGATACTGGCAAATCACCCTAACAGAAGGTGCCAAGGAGAGGTCAGCCTTCTCCACTCCAGAGGGCCACTACCAATTTCATGTGATGCCCTTTGGGCTCAAAAATGCCCTTGCCACCTTCCAGAGGTTGGTGAACCAGGCCCTTGATGGTATGGAGGCCTTCTCAGATGCCTATCTGGATGACATAGCTGTCTTCAATAGCAGTTGGAAGGGCCACCTTTTACACCTCCAGAAAGTGCTTCAGGCTCTGCAACAGGCAGGCCTTACTATCAAGGCTGGTAATTGCCAGATAAGGACACCTGGTGGGCAGGGGTAAGGTGTAGCCCCTCCAAGCCAAGATAGAGACTATCACAGCCTGGGAGCCCCCCCAAACCCAGACTCACATCAGAGCATTCTTGGGCCTCACTGGGTACTGCAGGAGATTTGTAAAGGGATACAGCACCATTGTTGCCCCCTTGACAGAACTGACTTCTAAGATGTAGCCCAGAAATGTGATTTCGACAGAAGCATGCCAAACTGCATTTGACTCCCTCAAGCAAGCCATGTGCACAGCCCCTGTGGTCAGGTCCCCTGATGTCTCCAAGGAGTTTATCATTCAGAGAGACGCCTCAGAACATGGTATGGGGAAGTTTTATCACAGCTTAATCAGGAGGGCCTGGACCAACCTGTAGCCTTCATCAGGAGCTTACCCCCCAGGGAACAGAGGTGGAGTGCTATAGAAAGAGAAGCTTTTCAGGTGGACTGAGCACTGAAGAAGTTGAGGCCATTCCTGTTTGGCACTCACTTTCTGATTCAGACTGACCACAGGCCCCTCAGGTGGCTTATACAAATGAGAGGTGAGAATCTAAAACTGTTGGGGTGGTACATTTCACTATAGGGTATGGACTCCTGGGTGGAACACAGACCTGGGGTGGACCATGCCAATGCTGATGGTCTATCTAGGTTCTCTCAACTTAGTGATGAGAACTTCCTAAAGGTTGGGTTGTTCTCCCTACTTTCAGCTGGGGAGGACATGTGGTAGACCTGGCATCCTTAGGGTGGTGTTCCTTAAACTTTTTGCCTGCTTACCTCCACTTTTTGCTGTATGTTTGTGTTGGCCTTAGGACTTTGATCACTCTTCTCCCCTGAACATGGTGACATTGGTGTACACATTATTTGCATATTAAGTTTACTTATAAGCCCCTTGTAAAGTGGTATATCCTATACCCAGGGCCTATAATCTTAATGCTACTAGTAGGCCTGCAGCACTGTTTGTGCCACCCACACAAGTAGCCTTTCAAACCTGTCTCAGGCCTGACATTGCAAGGCCTGTGTTTGCAGTTTGCTTCCACTTCGACTTAGCATTTAAAACCACATGCCAAGCGTTAGACTCCTCTTTCATTTACACATATGTCACCTCTAAGGAAGGCCCTAAGTAGCCTCAAGGACAGGGTGATGTGCAACTAAAAGGTAGGACATGTACTTTTAAGTTTTGCATGTCCTGGTAGTGACAAACAGCTAACTTTGATTTTCACTAGTGTGAGGCCTACTCCTCTCATATGCTAGCATTGGGAATTCCTTAAAACACTTTTACGCTATAATTCCAGATTAGAAAGGAGTAGCTGAATCATGTTTCATATCTTTGGAATGGTACTGATAAGTCCTCTTTAGTTGTAAAGTTGGATTTAACATTACTGTTTTAAAAATGCCACTTTTAGAAAGCAGACATTTCTCTGCTCTTACTGCTCTGTCTTGCAGACTGTCTCCAATACACATATGGGATGGGTGGCAGCTACACTTCGTGCATTCCCTCTAGACAGCCACAAACACAGGAAGGGTGGGTGTGACAGAGAAACTCATCTGCATTCATCTACATTCTGATAGCTCTTCTTGTACACGAAGAGTGAGGGGGGCTGACACTAACTCCTGAATAGGCAGTGTCCTGTGTCCCACACAAAGGACTGATTACCCCCCACAGAGCTGGGATGAAAGGGGACCTGTGCACTTTAAGGGCTTGCTTTGAAGTCACCCCCACAGGCTCATTTGGGTATAAGTACTGGGGCATTGACCCTACCAAGACGGTACACTACTGGACCTGTGAAGAACTCTGCCAGGAGTAAAGACTGCTGTGCTACAAAGATTGCCACTCTGCTTGACTGACTGCTCTGAAGGAACTACTTCTCTGCTTTGCTGAGTTGCCCTGCTGCCTGCTGATTTCTGCCTTGCTGAGGACAAGAACTGGACCCATCTCACTTGAACCCAGGGTGACTCCAAGTGCTTGCTGGCTTGCCCCATGTTCTGAAGTCTCAGGGCCATCAAAGAGTTCATACAACCCTGCTGTTGCTGTTGGACTCTGCCATCTGTAAGTCTTCCCTTTCCTGAGGTGCCAATCCAGTCCTGTGCCGCAGAATATGGTTCTGCAGCTGTTTTTGCTTCAAAATTGACGCAGTGACGACTTTGCGCCAATCAGAACTGACGCATTGCTCTTCAATGCCGGCGCAGGAGCTGATTGATGACATCGCCTCGACGGACTGTGCGGCTCAACGCCGATGGACAGCACAGCTCAACATTAATGTTGCGCCTGCATCGTAAAGGGGTTCGACATCAAAGCCTTCATCAACTGCGTTGATCGGCGCTGACATTTTGCCTCCATCCACTGGATCTATGACAATGCGGTGCCTCCTCAACACCTCGGTTCGAGTCTTCAACGGCGACGCTTGCTCCATCCAAGGTACTTTGTCAGCGGGACATGTCTGAGTCCTCTAGCTGACCAGCTCTCCATTCCGGTACTTTGGTTTTACCCTGGTCTAGCATGACTTCAAGTAACCCCATTAGCGCTAGTGACTTCTAAGCACTATTTTTGGTTTTACTTTAAAAAAATTCATAACTCCGGCTCTACGTATTGGATATTTGTCATTTGGGTGTTGTTTTATTCATAAAAATATTCTCTATTTTTATAACCCTGTGTGGAGCATTTTTGTGGTGTTTTCATTGTGTTAGTGTGTGTGTGTGTGTTTGTGTGTTTATCTTTTAGTGTGTATCTAGCTTACCCTGACTAGGATTGTTGTCCCTACTTGGAAAGAATGCATACCTATGTGTCAGAACCCTCAGCATCCTAGTAAGGTTAAGGGGTCCCGTGAATTCGATCTCATTGAAAACACCCCTTCGAATTAAGAGAAAAGCAATATTGGGACAAAAGTGGTACAAAAGGAATTCCAAGATGGCCACAAAGAAGTGGTTCACAGCCCAGCATTCTAGTGTTGCAAACTTGGAGACAGTCATGGAATGTTTGGAGGGCTCTCCTTTAGAACCTCGCACTTTCCTTGAGGTTCCTGATGAGAAGGACCCTTTCCCTGTTCTCGGCGCGAGAGTTAGTCAGGGTAGTTTGTCGTGAGTTTTCCCGACGTTTAGTTTCGTCGCGTTCGAGTTCGCTGATACCAAGAGACTAGTGTCTCAGTTCCGAGTTCCTCAAGTAATGTTTTTGTGTCATTCTAATTGACGTGAAGAGATAGCGTCTCCACTCAACGTCTTATTCCTGAGGTTGCGCAGTGAATATTTGTAGTAGAATTTCTGTAGCAGGAGTCTGGGGTAGCGTTACTCGTTTACGAGGGATTAGTGTTTCGCATCTACGGATGACTTCAAACAAATAGAAATCCCAGAGTCAGCACAAGTCAGTTGGGAGGTTTTCCTTGCCTTATGAAATACTTAAGAAATTACATCGTGTGCGAGAGGTTGAATTCTAGTGACAGAGTGGAGTTTATTTTCGAAAAGGTAAAGAGAGCTTCCTTACTTCACTCACTTATACTGAATTGAGTCTTGCCATCACTTACCTGATTCCGTGTACCGGAGTCCTTGTCTGTTTCCGTAGTCTCCATTTGCTCCTTCAGTAGACAACAGTTTTCCTGTAGAAAACAAGTGAGAAACAGAGATTAATAAGGTCTTCTTAGCAAATACTTTTGTGAAGAAAAAGAAAATTCTCATTAACATTAAGAAAAAAATTATTCTTTGCATCTTTATCGCTTATGCAGAGAATAAAAGAAGAGAGGCATTAGTCAAGTCAATTTTGGGTATGTAAGAAAACGATGTACAAGTTTAGTAAATGAAATATCAAATTATAACAAGAAATGAGTAGAGTCTATTTTAAGTAAGTTGTTACATGTTTTTACTTGCAGTTCTTCGCCCACTTACAAGTACACATCGAAGATTAAAAGCACAGTGAGTGGTGGAGTACAAGAAGAAAGGGAGAAGAACCAGAAGGAAGACTTGGCTGTCTCTTCTCTGTCCCCATCCCCTTTCCCACCTTTGAGTTTTTCTGTCACTCAAGTTATAATTGACAACGGGGAAAGTTGGAGAGGGGCATTGGGTTCTGGCATCGTTCTGCTCCTGTGCAATCGTGATGGAGTTCTGACACTATGCAACTAGAGACCCAACTTCTAACACATTTGAAGTGCACGGATGCTCTGCCCTGCCTGGCTCTAGACTAATTGCAGGGGGTATGCAGCACTATGTGTGGAAAATTACATAGCCTATTCAGGAGTAAGGGAGGCTGGATCCAGCTCCTCCCTCCGATCCTGCGAGTGATGGCCCATTCAGTCACACCTAAGCTCCCATCATTGTGAGTGGCTCTCTAAGAGGAATACAAAAAGCCCAGCTGGCAACTACACCAAGTCATGTGACCAGAGACAAGCTGCAGGCACCAAATGGCTAAGCAAGAAAATGGCAACTTTCTAAAAGTGGCATTTTCAGAATTGTAATTTAAAATCCAACTTAACTAAAAGTTAGGATTTTAAATTAGGATTCCAGAGACATCAGACTTGAACCAGGTATGTCTTCCCATTTGGAAATTACACGTATAAAATGTAATAAGGTAATAATCTCAATGTTATCCTATGGGAGATATAGGCCTTGCCGTAGTGAAAAAGATTTTTTGACTACCAGGACATGTAAAACATAAAAGTGCATGTCCTGCTTTTTAAATACATGCACTCTGCCCTCTAGGCTGTCCTTGGCCAACCGTAGGGGTGACATATATGTATTAAAAGGGAAGGTTTGGGCCTGGCAAAAGGTTATTTTACCAGGTCAAAATGGCTGTTAAAACTGCACACACAGGCTTTGCAATGGCAGGCTTGGGACATGCTTGAAGTGCTACTTAAGTGGGTGGCACAATCAGTGCTGTGGCCCCACTAGTAGCATTTAATTTACAGGCCCTGGGCACATGTAGTGGATCTTACTAGGGACTTATATAAGTAAATTAAATATGCCAATTGGGGATAAGCCAATATCATCATGTTTAAAGGTGAGAGCATGTGCACTTAGCACTGGTTAGCAGTGTTAAAGTGCTCAGAGTACTAATACTAGTAATACAAGGTCAGAAAAAGAAGAAGAAAAAGGCAAAACATCACGGGGAAGACCACCTTAAGACTGATAAGTCTAACAATATTGATACAGGAAGCAGGAAGGCTGTGAAAAATAAAATGTACAGGCTATCTGACAAGGTGAGGGCTAGCATCAAGGTAGAAGTATCAATGACGCTTGAATTGTGGGTTACTGAGCACTCCAATCGTCCCTGGTCCAGTCCAGTAGTGCTGGTACCCAAAGCTGCCCCTCTGGGCGCTGTCTCAGAACTCAGGTTCTGCATGAACATAGGGGTCTCAATCAGTCACCAACACTGATACTTACCCCATTCCCCAAGCTAATGAGCTAATTAATAGGTTTGGAGCTGACACATTTCTCAGTACTCATGGTCTGACTTCTGGGTACTGGCAGATTGCCTTAACTGAGGGGGCTAAGGAGAGGTCCGCATTCTCCACCCTAGAGGGCCACTTCCCATTTAGGGTGAATCCCATTGGGTTAAAAAATGCCCTGCCACCTTCCAGAGGTAAACATGATCCTGGCTGGGACCGAGGCATTCAGTAGCTGTCTTCAGTTCCAGCTGGGGGGACCACCTATCAACCTTCAGGAGGTGCTCCAGGCTCAGCAACAGGCAGGCTGGAACATCAAGCCCAGCAAGTACCAGATAGGGCAGAGATCTGTGATGTATCAGGGACACCTTGTGGGCAGGGGCAAGGTGCATCTCTCCAAGATTGAGACTATGCTGGCCTGGTAACCCCTTAACATTTGGAGAGAAGTGAGGGTCTTCCTGGGTCTCTTTGGATAGTATAGGAGGTTTGTCAAGAGTCATGGCTTCATTGTTTCCCCCTTGATTAAGCTGACTTCCAAGAAGCAGTACAAGAAGGTGATCCGGACAGAGACCTTCAAGAAAACTTTTGATACCCTCAAGGAAGCCATGTGTACAGCACCCTTGCTCCAGACCCTTGATTTCTACAAGGAATTTATAGTCCAAACAGATGTTTCAGAGCATCACATGGAGCCTTTACTACCACATTCAAATGAGGAGGGTCTAGATAAGTCTGCCTGAAGTCTTCATAAGTATGAGGTTACTCCCCAAGGAACAGAGATTGAGTGCTACTGAGTGAGAAGGTTTTGCTCTGGTCTCAGCACTAACATGGCTGAGACCATACCTGTTTGGGACTAACTTCGGAGTTCAGACGGACCACAGGCCTCCTCATGCAGATTAGGAGTGGGAATCCCTAACTGTTGAGGTGGTGTATCTCCCTACCGGGTCTCCCTGGGTCAGACCACTCCAATGCTAATGATCTTTCCAGGTTATTCCACCTTAGAGATGAGACCTCCCATTAAGGGTGCATTATTCTCCCCACTTTCAGCTGAGGGGACACATGTTGGACCTGACAGCCCTTATGGTGGTCTTTCCTAAACTTTTTGCCAATTCACCTCCTTTTGTTGAAGTTCGTTCTTGTGGGCTTTAAGACTCTATGCACTTTACCACTGCTAAGAAGCGCTAAAGTACTTCTCTCTCCTTAAAACATGGTGACATTCATCTACATCTGATTGACACATTTAATTTACTTATAAGTCCCTACTAAAGTGGTTCAGCATGTACCCAGGGCTTGTACATTTCATGCTACTAGTGGGCATGCAGTCTTTATTGTGCCACTTACTTAATTAGCTTATTAAAACATTTCTCACGTCTGCAATTGCAGACTGTGTGCAGTTTTGAACTGCCAATGTGACCTGGCAAAAAATCTTTTGGCAGGCCTAAACCGCACTTTTTAATTTGCATAACTTATCCCTAAGGTAGGGTGTAAACAGCCCATAGGCCAGAGTGCAGTGTATTTAAAAAGCTGGACATGTACTTTTAACCTGTTAAGTGCTGGCGTCGGCCAATGGCCGACATCCACACTACATCCCTAGTGTGCTTGTCTGGCAGTGGCCAACACTGGGGGGGGGGGCGTGGTAAGGTAACTTCTGGTGCTTGCATCAGAGGATTCTATTGTTTTTTTAAAGGCTGGGGGTGAAGAGGAATCGCTTTGTCTTCAACCCCCGCCCCACCGCCCATTTGCTCACTCTCCATCTCTCCATCTTCCTCCTCCCAAACTCCAGTCTCCCCTTTCCAATGATGACTCCCTGAAACAGTTTCCTGCTTGTGGATTGCGGTCTTGCTGCTATCCACAAAAAGGAAACCCACTTGGTCACTAGAGATTTGTGGGTTTGAGGTGTCAGCCCTTTTAGAGGATTGGCCGACCACCCTGGGGGCATATATTTTAGAACAAAAATGTGTTTTCCAGGGGATATAAAAAAGGGATAATTTTTCTAAAAAGAAATGTAAATGAAATTGTCAGGGGTTTGGCCCTCCTGGCAACATTAATTTTTTTGAAATGTGTGTTTCCCCTGGGTCAGGGTGGGGTTATTGTGGCCCCTAGGGAAAAACATACATTTAAAAATATAGAAAAGAGAAATACAATTTTAAGTGTCAATTAGAAATGTGCGGTATGCGTGCTAGGGCGAGGGAGGCAGAGCAAAGGTCCCTGGAAGGGAGATGGAAGTTCAGGCAGTGGCTCATGTATGCTGGTCGTAGGTCATTGAGGGCTTTGTAGGCGTGTCAGTAGCTTGAATTGGCTTCTTTTCTGGATGGGGAGCCAGAGGAGGTTTCTCAGGTGCTGGGTGATGTGGGTCCATTTGGGCAGGTTCAGGATCAGTCTGGCCACTGAGTTCTGCATCGTCTAGAGCCTTCTTCTGAGTTCAATGGTGGTACCTGCATACAAGGTGTTGCTGTATTCCAGATGGTTGGTGATTAGGGCTTGTATGACTTCTTTTCTTGTGCTTGTGAGGTGCCATTTGAAGATTCTTTGGAGCATGCAGAGAGTGTGGAAGCAGGCCGAGGAGACAGTGTTGATCTGTCGTTTCATGGTGAGTTTGATGTCCAGGATGATGCTGAGGTTGATGGTGTGGTCCTTTCGTGTGTGGGTGCGTCCGTGTTCCACAGGCCACCAGTTTTCATTCCAGAGAGAGGTATGGTTGACAAAGATCAGCACTTCCGTCTTGTCCATGTTATCCTTCAGGCATTTGTCCTTCATCTAGGCTGCGACATTCTTCATGCAGTTGTGGAAGGTGTATGCAGTCAGCAGAGATGGCTTCTCTGCGGATGACTGCTGCCTACACTCTAACTCGAGTTATGGAGAACAGCTCTGAGGCAGGATCAGATACTTAGATAGCATCTGAAAAGGAAGCAGACTCTGGAAGTAATTTTTCAGTCGGTGGAGTTCTATCCGATGACTCGTCTAAGAGCGATTCTGAGGAACATGGTCATGGCAGTCATGTTGTCCCTTCGCAAGCACAGTCTGTGCAGCGCACAAGCGGAACAAGGTAGACCAACCCAGAGAGCAGTCACATGCAGCAGTAAGGACAGACGGAGTGCTCTCTAGGAAGCCCCTCAATTCAGTGAAGCCCCATATTCCCCATTCACTGGAGACAACTGTAAAGTTGATACAGCAAACATTTTGCCAATTGACTATGTTCATCTCTTTTTGGATGATAACTTCCATGAGGAAACTGTACAGCAAACACATTCGCAGGCAGAACAATTTCTAATAATGCATAGAGGCTCACTTGGGCCTCATTCTAGGGCACATCTGTGGACTTCCGCTTCACTTGAGGAGTTGAAGACATTTGTGGGCCTTACTCTCAAAATGGGGTTAGTACACAAACCAAGCTTGCAGTCCTACTGGTTTGCTTGCACAGTTTGGATAACCCCCTTCTTTACATTGTACTTGAGAAGATATTGATTTTTGCTTTTGCTGCGTATGCTGCGTTTCAATGATAAATCTGCTGCATTGCTTGGGACCAACCAGACCATAACAGGTTTGTCAACATTCGGCTTGTTGTAGAAACTTTGTTTGCCAGGTTTTTTAGAGATTTATACCACTCACAGACTCACTAAGAGACCCATGTGCGTACTCACATAAGCACTCGGAGTCTCATGCACACAGTCTTAGACACACTCAGAGACTCATGCGCCCACTCACATACATACTCAGAGACTGATACACCCAGTCACAGACCCACTCAGAGACTCATACACCCACTCACAGACCCACTCAGACACTCATGCACCCACTCAGAGACCCACTCAGAGACGTATGCTTCCACTCACACACCCAGTGAGAGATTGATGCACCCACTCACAGACCCACTCAGAGACTCATGCACCAAGTTATAGACCCAGTCAAAGACTAATACACCCATTCACAGACCGACTCATCCAATCACCCAGGCACTACTCATGCACTCATGCAATCACCCAGGCACTACTCATGCACTCATCCAGTCACCCAGACACTACCCATGCAGTCATACAATTACCCAGGCACTACCCATGCACTGATAGAATCACCCAGGTACCACTCTAGCACTCATTCTAAAATCCACACACCACTTTTGCAATCATCCATGCACCACTCATTCTAGTATCCATGCAACGCTCATGCACTCATTCATTCAACATATATTTTTCTTAACAAGAACGGCGGATTTAAAAAGAACCATTTTTTTCTTTTTTCATAACTGACTTATTTTGTTTGTTTTTCTTCGTTTTTTATTTTTTGTATTTTTTCATAAATAAAATGGCAACGAAAACAACATAATTGTGAGCACTGACTAAAACATTGTGGCTGAATTGCTGCAATGAAAAAGGGAAAAAAACAAGTATAACTTTTCACATTCTGCAAAATTACATCCACAAACCGCTCCCCGGCTGTTATGATGGTGTTACAGTCCAGGCAGAAGTTAGCAAAACGCTTCAGTTCTGGTGACATTTCACCGCAGCTTTCTCCATTTCAGCTGGAACTTTGTCAGCAGGAGCAGGGGCTGGAGGTCTGCAGGCTGATGATCCCTCTCCTTCTTTCTCCCTCTGTGCAATTTTAAGTTGCTTCTTGTGGTATGTTTTCAAGTGGTACAACATGCTTGTTGTACTAAATCCACATGAATATTTTTTTGCTGTGCCCGAGATAATGTCTTCTCACATATGCTGCACTTCACCAATTTATTTGTGGTTTTTGATTCACCAGATGGAATAGTGAAAAAATCCCAAGCTATGCTTTGTTTATTCATCTGAAGACTGTGCATTTGCAGCTGAGTCCTCCTGCTCTTCAACAACTTCAACCAGTTGTAGGCCTTCCTCTGGTTTTTTTGATGCCATTTTATTCTTGTAAAAATAGCCAAAATAGCAAAAAAACAGTCCAATCTTCAAAATCAGTTTGGGACGCTCCTATAATAAACTAACCAGTACCTGGAATCTTCAAGAAGGGAGAAATGGGTGTGTACTTTCTTTCATAAAGGAAACTGTGTAAACCAATGAAATTTCTTAATTTGGTAGTCGTGCCTTCCGGCGTCGCTGCTAAAACTGAAAGTTATTTTTTTAAACTGCTCTTTTTGGCAAAAGAGTTGAGAAAATAAACTTAAACCAATATGCTGCTAAACAGGTAGAGTCAATCTTTATGTAAATATGTCTAAATATGTGTTTTACAAAATATGCAGTATTCACAACTACCAATGTCATAGCGACCTCCGGTGTCGCTGCGAACCAGGAAAATGCATTTTTGATGTTGTTTTTTCGACAAATGAATACAAAGGGGAAAGTTAAATGAATATCTTACTACATACACAGCTAGAGTGAAATGTTCTGTAAAGTATGTCTATATATGTGTTTTACACTTTGTCCGCGGCAATCGCGACGTAGTCATGGACACCAAAATATCTTAAAATAAGATGATTAGTGTACTTTTTAAATAAATAGATGACATATACAAAACTATGTGGTGCACAATGCAGATGTAATGTTCAATATCTAATTATAGGAACACAATAGAAAGGTTATAGAAGTTCACCTAATAAAACCCAAAGTTAATATGGACATTAAAGTTAATTAATACAATCTTAAACCTTAGAAAATCACTTAAAAACCAAAGGCTATTGAGACATTATAGTTAGGAATGAGAATTAAAAAAACTTACAAATTCACCAAAAAAACAAAGGTTACAGAGAAGCTGTAGTTAGGAAATAGAATTTTAAAAACCTTACAAATTCAGTGAAAAAACTAAAATTTACAGGGACATTATAGTTATGAAATAAAATTAAAAAACCTTAGAAATTCACTGAGAAAACCAATAGTTACAGAGATGTTATAGTTATGAGATAGAATTAAAAAAACCTTAGAAATTCACTGAGAAAACCATACGTTACAGAGACGTTAAAGTTAGGAAATAGAATAAAAAATCCTTAGAAACTCACTGAAAAAAACAAGGGTTACAGGGACGTTATAGTTAGGCTGACAATTCACTCGTACAAAACCATAGAAATTCAGCAGTTACCTGAGCTAACTATAACTCATGCACCGGCAATGCACTGCTTATGACCTCATATATTACATCACTCAAGACATGGTCAGTGACATCACTGATGACATCTCAAATGACATTACTGATGACATCTCAAATGACATCACTGATGACATCATCCAGTGATTGTGAGTGTTTTCTAAAAGTTACAGAGTGTTAAACATTTATACTAAGGTAACTTGACATTTTCTGCTCTGTATGACATTGATTTTAGTGAGTATAGAAAGTCCTACCGCCTGAAGTGCTGATTTTCCATATGGAGATATTTGCAGATATGAGAGTTTATTTTTCAAAATTATTTGGGGCTTATTTACAAGCCTCTTGCGGCACCGGTACGTCACTTTTTGTGACACACCAGCAGTGCATTTTGCTGCCCCATATTTACAAGGTCACGTAAAGCCACCCTGCGTGACTTTTCGTGTCCTTGTAAATAGGCCCCTTTTCATGCAGCACTTTGCAGGAAAGGGGCGTGCAATGGGTTGCTGTGGGTGTTCCCACGTAACACCCATGGCTTCTGCTACATTCCCAGATTTACAACCTTTCGTAAACCTGGAAGGCGTAAGGAGGTGCAACAAGGAGAAATGTTTTCATTTCTCCTAGTTTTTTCCTCTTGCTATGCGTGCTGCATTCTGCAGCACACATAGAAAGAGGAAATCACCTCTCGTGATTGTTTTTGTGCAGGAATTGTCCCTTCCTGCACAAAAACAATCTACCCTGAAATGCAGACACCCGTGCACCATGGTGCAAGGGGGTGCCTTCATTGGCACATGGCAGCCAATTGTGCACCAGCGCAGGGGAAAGCACAGGGATGCAACATATTATTGTAGATATGTCGCATCCCTGTGCTTTGAATGTGACTCAGTGCAGCGCAGCCAAATGGCTTGCGGTGCCTCTCTGAGTCACTTTCTTTTAGATAAAGCCCTTAGTATTTTTAAATACATATTTGTGAAATAATTTCATTTATTTAAAATATTCTAATATATTTTAATTATTAGTTTAAATGTATTTTTAAGTACTATATTTTCTTTACTTTTTTCAAAATGATTAATTTAGTTTTTTAATTTTTAATTTTATATGACATTTTTTTACGTTAATACATTTTTGGGAATATGTTAAACACATTTAAATGCGTACCTATGTCATGTTGATATTTTTGTCCTCTTTAGTTTTGCTCTTGTGATTTTTGCACTTCACATTATAAGTATGTAAATTAGGCTTCTTTTGGCTATGATATTTTTGCTGCAATATTTTTGTATAATAATATTTTTTACCTCAATATTATTTCATAGAAGCATCTGTTGAATGGCTACAAGAGAAACATGTCCATGCTGTCCTCTTTTGTGTGAACCTTATTGTATATAACATATAAACCCTCTTCACATGATAGCACATGTGAATCAAGTTCCTGGAAAAGTATGCTTACGCTATCACTGCTAGGAAGTTACGTGTAAGCAATAATCGTAATCGGCGTTCTGAAGCGAATCTTACACTTAAACTGCCTACCAGATGAATCTCTGTTAAATGAAACTGGGACATGAAGTTGTAATTACACACTTTCGTGTTCTATATCATGAGACAAGGTGCTTTACTTGGCGGAGGTCACTAACTCACAAACCTGGAGGATGTGAATGACAAATAGATCAGCACGTCGCTAGACCATAAAGTTACTAAGTCCAGCCTAGATGAACTACCACTTAATATGGGAGTAACCTGTCCAACATCTTTAAAATGACTGTTGGACATGGACCTGTCTGCAGGGTCACCCCCACACTTTTTGCCTCCACTCCTCCTGTTTTGCTGAATTTGTTTTTGTTGGCTCTAGGACTCTATGCACTTTACTACTGCTAACCATTGCTAAAGTACTTATGCTCTCTCCTTAAAACATGGTAACATTGTCTTACAGCCAATTGGCACATTTAATTTCTTGTGAGTTCCTAGAAAGGTGACACTACATGTCCCTAGGACCTGGAAATTAAATTCCATTAGTGGGCCTGCAACACCTATTGTGCCATCCACTTAAGTAGCCTTTTTAAACAGCTCTGAGGCCTGCCATTGCAGCTTCTGTGTATAGTTTTAAACTGCTATTACGACTTGGTAAAATAAACCTTTTGCCAGACCTCAGCCTTCCTTTTTAATACATGTGTCACCCCAGGGGTAGGCCCTAAACAGCCCAGAGGTCAGGGTGCATTGTATTTAAAAAGTTGGACATGTACTTTTAAGTTTTGTATGTCCTGGTAGTGAAAAACTCCCAAATGTGTTTTTCACTACTGTGAGGCCTATCTCTCCCATAGGATAATATAGGGTTACCTTATTACACTTAATACGTGATAACAAATATTTGGGAGCAGGTACAAATGACATGTTTGGTGTCTGAGAAATTATAATTTAAAACCCTCTTTAATTTTAAAGTTGGATTTTAAGTCACATTTCTGAAAATGCCACATTTGGAAAGTTGTTATTTTTATGTCCTAAACTTTTGGTGCCTGCCGCCTGTTTCCTGAGTCGCATGACTAGATATAGTTGGCAGTTGACCTTTGTGTATTCCTCCCAGACAGCCACACTATAGGGAGTCTGGGTGTTGGTAGAATGGGCCATCCTGTCTTGATAAGAGGGGCAGAGCTGTCACCTGTCACACTTGCACTTCAAAGACACTGCCTCCACTCACACATAAAGTACTTCACACTAGCCTATTGTGCCTGCAGACAGACTGGGACCAGGGCAGGGAGGCAGGAAATTTCAGGCACTTCTGAAGGGGGAAAACTCAAGAAGTATCTTTCACTTCAAACTGGGCACCAGGTACAAAAAGGGAACACTCAGACCCATTCTTCAGTAAACTCCTGGACCCGTGTTTACTACAGAAGAAGGAGTGTCCTGATGCTAGAGGACTACTCTGCTGCTTGAGGCCTGCCTTGCTGTCTGAGAATGAAGACTGGACCTGCACCCTTCATTCCAGACTAAAGTGACTCCAAGGATTAGTTGACTGACCACCTCTTCTGACCTACAGGGACACAACAAGCTCTAAAGGCCTCCCTGCAACTTCCCAGCTGACCTGCTCTACTGACCTGCCCAGACCTGCAACTGGACCTTCCTGAGCCCTGCCGACCTCTGCTGGAGTCAGTTCCTGATTTCCAAGAGCAGCCTTTCAGGTCTTGGGCCCTTGATGTGGCATCAGTGTAGTTACTCCTAAAAGAAAAGAAGAAATCCTGAAGTTTCAGGCTCTTTGCAATTGGGAACAGGCTAGCTCATGCCCAGATCTTGCAAACCATGCAGGCCACCAACGAGAAACTTTAGTGAACTCAACTCTTCGCGCTACAATGACCACCAGCGATGACCGGCAGTGCGAGATCTGAACTTTGCGCTACAGCATCGACAGCCCGTGGTGACCACCAACATGAAGCTCCAGCAAAGACTGTCCATGACACCCAAGAGGATCTTCATGCTGCAGCAATGACTGTCCGTGTCACCTCGCCGACTCTTCAAGATACAGCGACGACCATCAACAACACTCTCACTGCTCCTCACAGAATCCCCCACCGCGAACAGAACAGATTTTCGTGCTGGATTTTAGGAGGTAACTTCTTTCGCTGGACTAAACTGGTCCATGTATCTAGCTTGTGTTCCTTTGCGGTCTGTCTGAACTTGGCGCTTTGTGCTTTTAGGTGATATACTGACAATAAATCTTTCAAATTGCATATCTCCGGTTCAACCAGTTAGATTTTTGGCGTTTTGGTGTGAAATAAGTTATTACATTTTACTCTAGTTTTCTACATCAGTCTGGGAGTTTTCTTGTGTCACCTCTTCAACCCACTCAGCAGGACACACACTCGAACCCATCTTCTCTGCAAGCAACAGCATCTCCTTCGAGCTACACTGTACTGACCACCACTGCGTCAACTTCTCCTTCGCCAAACCCACCGCACACCACCACGCCCACCCCCATCCTTGCAGAAGCTGGAACAAAGTCACCGAAGACCAGCTCAACACCTCCCTCAGCAAAGCCCACTACCTACAACCATGAACACCAATGCCTCAACACGCAGCCTCCATCGTTGGATCTCCAACTGCGCCGACACACTGGCTATCCTCAGGGAACCCTCAGGCAGGCAGTCCTCCAAGAAAGCCAGCTGGTTCTCTCCCACCCTCCAAGAATCCAGGCACACCTGCAGATGGCTCGAGAAGAAATGGAGGCGCAGCAAGATCTTGGCAGACCATGCAGCCTTCAAAACTGCCGTCACCGCATACCACCACCTCATCAGAACAACAAAGAAAACAGCTATACAGGAACACATCAATGCCAATGCAGACAAGAGCAAAGAACTCTTCACTGTGGTCAAAGAATTCACCAAACCCAGCATGGAGCCAGCAGACAATCCCCCCCTCTCAACACCTCTGCGACTACCTTGCCACTTTCTTCCACCACAAGATCAAGGAGACCTACGATAGCTCACAACCCAAGAAACTAACCACCATGCCCAATGGCTCTAGACCCCAGCAGACCCTTCCCACCTGGGTCACCCTCACCTCTGACAACACCCTCAGGATCATGAAGAGCATCCACTCTGGAGCCCCCTGGGATCCCTGCCCTCACCACATCTTCAACAGAGCCGGTACCTCCATTGCCCCCAAACTCTGCTGCACCATCAACTGCTCCATCAAGTCCGCTACCTTCCCCGAAGACTGGAAACAAGCAGAGACCAAGCCACTGCTGAAGAAACCCTCTGCCAACCTGACAGACCTCAAGAACTTCAGACCTGTCTCTCTGCTCCCCTTCCCAGCCAAAGTCATTGAGAAGGCCATCAACGCCCAACTCTCTGAGTTCATCAAAACGAACCACATCCTGGACCTCTCCCAGTCGGGCTTCAGAAGCAACCACAGCACCTAGACTGAGCTCCTCGCCGCTACAGATGACATTCGCACACTCCTCGACCGGGGCAAAACTGCAGCCCTCATCCTACTGGACCTCTCGGTAGCCTTCAAACCGTCTCCCATAACACCCTCTGCGCAAGACTCCATGACGCAGGCATCTGTGACAAAGCCTTAAAATGGATCTGCATCTTCCTCTCCTGCCGAACACAGAGAGTCAGACTTCCACTATTCAAATCAGAACCCACAGAGATCAGCTGCAGAGTGCCCCAGGGATCCTCCCCTCCCTGAGCCTCACCCTCTTCAATATCTACATGGCCCCACTTGCAGCCATCTTCAGAAGCCATGGACTCAACATCATCTCCTACACCAACAACATCCAGCTGATTCTCTCCCTCACAGATGAACCCACAGCCACCAAGAGCAAATTCCACAATGGGATGAAGACAGTCGCCACCTGGATGAAGGACAGCTGTCTCAAGCTAAACTCAGACAGACAGTCGCCACCTGGCTGAAGGACAGCTGTCTCAAGCTAAACTCAGACAAGACTGAATTCCTCATCTTGGGCTCCACCCCTTCTGCTTGGAATGACGGCTGGTAGCCCGCAGGGCTCAGAAACTCCCCCCCCAGACCGCAGACCACACACATAACCTTGGCATCATCTTGGACTCCTCGCTCTCTATGAACTGCCAAATCAACGCCGTCTCATTCTCCTACCTCCACACGCTCTGTCTGCTTCAGAAGATTTTCAAGTGGATCCTCACCTAGTCCAGGAAAACAGTCACCCATGCACTCGTCAGCAGCAGACTGGACTACGGCAATGCACTCTACACTGGTACCACCAAAAAGCTCCTAAAGACACTACAGAACATCCAGAACACCTCTGCCAGACACATCCTGAACATCCCCCGTCGCAGCCACAACACTGGTCACCTGAGAGACCTACACTGGCTCCCGATCAACAAAAGAATTACCTTCAAGCTCCTCACGCACACCTACAAAGCCCTCAACAACGTAGGACCTGCATACCTCAACCGCCACCTCTCCTTCCACACACCCACCAGACATCTCTGCTCTGCCCAACTGGCCCTGGCTACCATCTCACAGATCCACTTGACCATGGCGGGAGAAAGATCCTTCTCCCACCTAGAGGCAAAGACCTGGAACTCCCTGCTTGTTACATCTCAGTCAATCACCATGTCTGCCTCAATTCAGGAAGGACCTCAAGACCTGACACCCTGACTGAGCCGCAGATCTGCCACTCACCCCCTCAGTGCCTTGAGACCCTAATGGGTGAGTAGTCGTACTTTACAAGAACCCTGATTGATTGATTGTGTTCTGTTTCACTTTATTACTGTTTGTGTGCAGCATAAATAGTTTACACATTGCCTCAAGGTTAAGCTTGACTGCTTTTGTGCCAAGCTGTCAAGGGCAGATTAATTTAGTGACTTTTATGGTTACCCTGACCTTGATTGTGGCTGCTGCTTGAGAATGGCAACACACCCACCTCAACCAACAATCTAGTTTCTCAAAGCAGGTTTGTGTCCCAAAAATGTATTATTATCTCTCTTCTAGTTTCTCCAGCGTACCCTTTATTAGAAATAGAAAGTATTAAATAGAAAACATTTCTGAGCAGATAATCTTTATTCGGTATACAATAAATAGTATAACCATAAAAGCATACAATAATATATATATATATATATATTAAGAGTGGGCTGCCGTGCGTCCCATTAAAAGCAGCATTTCCCTCGCACTCAGGACTCGGCTTTTTGTTGTTTCCTAAAATGGTGTTGCAGGAGTGACTCTGTGCCTGTGTTGCTGAGTCCACCCTGTCAGAGTCGGGGCCCCCGTTTTCGCAGAGACTGGTTGAGGTAAGGGATGACTGCATACATACAAGCTTGTTCAGAAAAGCTACTGCAGTGAATAGCGTGCTACATGCACGTAGTCATCACCCAGATGCACTCAAGAGAAGCATTCCTTATGGAGAGTTGCTCCGCGCTAAACGTAATTGTAGTTCTGCTGAAGCCTTTACTAGGGAAAGTTTGACCATGTTTAGCCGTTTTAAATCACGAGGCTACTCAGGTCAAACCATTAAAGTAGCTACTGAAAAAGCAGCAGGGAGGGACAGAAACAGCTTGTTGGTCCCTAAGACCACTAACAAAAGAGCTCAGGAAGTAAGACTTATCACCACCTTCTCCAATGCATCACAAGCCTTACACAGGATAGTTAACAAGCACTGGCATTTAGTCAAGCAGGATGTGGTGATTGGTAAATTGGTTAGTTCCAAGCCACACATCACCTATCGCAAGTCTAAATCCCTACAAGATACCCTGGTACACAGTCATCTTACACATAGGAACATTGGCTCGGGTTCATGGCTTAAGGAACTCCCCGGTTTTTACAAATGTGGCCGGTGTAAGGCCTGTAGTAACAGCCGCAATGTGAGAAGCTACCCTTTGCCAGTGGGCAGGGATGAGAAAATCTTGTCATTTATAAATTGCAACACCGAATTTGTGGTGTATGTCATTGTCTGTATTTGTGGCCTGCGCTATGTCGGCAGCACCATTTTTCCTGTTAAAAAGCGTATCCTTGAGCACTTGCGCGCAGTTCGGAACAGGGATCTGACTTACACTGTAGCCAAGCATTGCTTGTTGGAGCATGGTGGGACCGTTGATGTCTCTTCTAAACTTTCTTATTTTGGAATTGACAGGGTCCCAGTACATCCCAGAGGAGGTGGCCGTGAAAGAAATCTCAGGCGCCTGGAATCGGAGTATATCATTCGCCTGCAAAGCAAGACCCCCGGAGGCCTCAATTGTGAGGAAGACCTTCATGTCCATTTAGGCTAGTAAAGATACTATATACAATTGGTGCTCCCTAAATACCCTTAGGACACTGTATATATTGCTATCTTCCTTCTCCTGATCTGGGTTTCAATCTTAATTTCATTTGATCTTATCTTGTATTGATTTTCATTTTTATTTCTGCTTTTCAACGTAGTGTGCCTTAAGGGCTTTATTTCCCCCTTTTCTTTTATTTTATTTTTTAATTTATTTTATTTTTTGCCCATTTTTTTATTTATTTTTTGCTAATTTTTTGGTCATATTTAATTTCCCCTCTTAGAATGATCTGTTCCTCTATTATCTTCCTTTTTGAGGAAGTCCCATCTCCGTTTCAGCGTTATAGTCGCACTGTAACTCATCTCTTTTTTTCAAGCGGCTGCTTGAACTGATGGTCTCTCCCACTCCGTTTTTCCCTTGTATATCACCTGTGGGTGGGTTTTAATAGTGCTCTTTTTTGTGTTCTCATTGAGTTATATGTTTTAGTTCTTGTTATTTTGTTGCCCTTTTACTTTATCTGTACTTGTCGAATGGGATCTGGTAGGCCCTGTATTGGGTTTAATATGGGTGCAGTGGTTTTCTTGGCCACTATGTGCCTTTCAGCCTCATGAAACTTTTCACTTGTTTGCGCACTTGCGCTGTGAGGCCTCTTTGTAAATTACCATTTGATTGCCATATCCCATTGTCGTGGGTTTTGCATATGTTTCTTTTTTATGCTTATTTCATTTTGGTTTTGTTTCCACGTCAATTTAGTTTGTTTAAACTATCATGAGCTATGACAATGGGTATTATATCTTTATTGGTTCAAAACGTGATGTTAGTCTGTCTTCTTATATGAAGAGACCTTAATTACCATATATAATTTTCTTTATGTCTATGTATTTGTCTTGTGACTTTTTCCATGAGCACTTAAATACAGCCACTTCCGGGTCAGGAAGTGACTTTGACAAAGACCGTGAGGTTGAAACGCGTCAGTCAATAAACTTTTGCTCTCAAAATATCCTGAGTGCGACTTTGCCTTCTGTTGTTCGACTGGAGGATTCGTACACATATATATATATATATATATATATATTCACTGAAAAAACCTAAGGTTTTAGGGACAGTTATAGTTACTTGGACATTGCACTCGTACAAAACCCGTGAAATTCCCCCGTTATAGTTAGTTCAGCTAACTATAACTCGCGCCCACAATGCACTGCTGATGACGTCACATATTACATCACTCATGACATGGTCAGTGACATCACTGATGACATCACTGATGACATCTCAAATGACATCACTGATGACATCACTGATGACATCACTGATGACATCATCCAGTGACTGTGTGTTTCTGTAAAGTTTAAATATTTTTAATATATATAGGAAAAGACGTATTGAAGAATGAGTGGGTGTGTAAGTGTCTGTATGGATGATTTAGTAGGTGCGTGACTGACTCTATAAGTGAGTGATTTAACGTATCTTACTGAATGCATGGGTTAGTGACTAAACTGGATGAATGTCTGTATCCGTCTGTCTGTTGCTGTGTAAGTGGCTGCATGTGTTTGTGAATAGCTACATGAGTGTCTATATGAGTTATTGAATGCTTGTCTGAGTATCTGTATGGGTGCCTGAGTGTTTGTGTGGGAGGGGTGTGTGCAACTCTGTGCATAGATGTGTGAGTGGGTGATTCACTGGGTGGATGGTTTCAAGAGTGCATCTGTGATAGACTGTATGGGTGGGTAAGTGTGTGTAAGAGTGTGTTAGTGAGTGAATGTATGTCCCAGTGGTACATGTGTGAGTAACTACATATGTGAAAGGCAGTATATATGTGTGTTGGAGTATATAAATAGCTATAAGCAAGAGTGAGTGATTGTGATAGTGGCTGTATGGATGAGTGTGTGCTTGTATCAGTGATTGTATAAGAGCGTAACAATGTGCTACTATTTGTATGAGTAAGTGAGCTGGTGTGTGTATAACTGTATAGGTGAGTAAATGGCAGTGTGTTTAATTATTTGCATGACTGACTAGGTGTGTGAGTATCTCTATGGATGAGTGGCGTTGTTTGAGTGTCTATATAGGAGTAAGAGTGCATATGATAGTCCTGTACTGAGTGACCGTAAGTATGAGTGACTGTACGGGTGAGTGAGTGGATGTGTGTGTGTAGACCTAAGAATCAGTGAGTGGGTATGTAGTTATTGGTGTTGGAGTGTCTATGGTTTTGCGAATGGCAGTCTGTAATTTAGAGTGGGTGTATCAAAGGTTATATTAGGGTGTGAGGAGGTGCATCAGATTATCACGTGGATGATGTCATCAGTGATGTCATTTGAGATGTCATCAGTGATGTCATCAGTGATGTCACTGACCATGTCATGAGTGATGTAATATGTGACGTCATCAGCAGTGCATTGCGGGGCGCGAGTTATAGTTAGCTGAACTAACTATAACGGGGAATTTCACGGGTTTTGTACGAGTGCAATGTCCAAGTAACTATAACTGTCCCTAAAACCTATGGTTTTTCAGTGAATTTCAAGGTTTTTAAATGCTAATTTGTAACTATAACGTGTCTGAAACCTATGGTTTTTTCAGTGAATTTCAAAGGTTTTTAAATGCTAATTTGTAACTATAACGTGTCTGAAACCTATGGTTTTTCAGTGAATTTCAAAGGTTTTTTAAATGCTAATTTCTAACTATAACGTGCCTGAAACCTACGGTTTTTTCAGTGAATTTCAAAGGTTTTGTAAATGACAATTTTTAAATGTATTAATTGTTATATTAATTTTTTTCATAC
Organism: Calotriton arnoldi; assembly: GCA_963921515.1. Lineage (NCBI taxonomy): Eukaryota > Metazoa > Chordata > Amphibia > Caudata > Salamandridae > Calotriton > Calotriton arnoldi. The sequence continues at coordinate 899,355 of CAWUFW010001730.1, forward strand.
TGATTTACTACATTTTTAGAAACAATTTTTTTACATATTTTATTTTTAAATTACATTGTAATTACATTATACATTACATTACAAAAATACTTTCTCAGAATGAATTACTTTAGTTTAAATACTTTGCAGATAGGCAATAGACTTTTAAGTACAGTAGTTACAGTTGTTGCAATGGGCAACACATTTTCAAACACAATGCAACATTCAGCTCAATGTGAATTTCTAGTTAAATACAATTAGTTACTTTATGGATTACTTTTGTAACCACAGGACTGGATCCTAGATTCAGTCCTGGTACATCTCCTGTAAACAGTTGAGTAAAAGCGTTTTGGTTACAGTCGTGATTTTTAAGGAATATTATTGTATTTTAAAAGTTGACACTTAGAAACTTTTTCTCATAGAATCACCAATGTTATCCTATGGAAGGAAATTCACTTAGCAGGTAAAAACTGTTATCGTTACTTTTTCTTACTCAGTGTTGGATCCTGGATCCAGCACTGGTGCATCTCCTGTAAACAGTTGAAAGAATGCGTTTAAGTCATACAGGCGATTTTTAAGGAATATTTGTAGTTTGTGAAAATCAACACTTTGAAACTTTTTTGCTGAAAACCAGTCAATCTTAGCCTATGAAGGAAATTCAAGTTACCGGTAAGTACGGTTAAAATTACTTTTGAGGATCAGTACTGGGCTGAAAGATGCAGCACTGAGGTCTCTCCTGATAACAGGTGAGTAAATCGGAATTCGTATTTCGGCTGATTTTAGAGGAATATTTTAAAGTTCCAAAACTCCACACTTAGAAGAATTTCCAAGTGAAACCAGTCAATGTTAGCCTATGGAAGGAAATTCAAGTTACTGGTAAGTACAGTTAAAATTACTTTTCAGGACCAGTACTGGGCTGAAAGATACAGCACTGAGGTCTCTCCTTATAACAGGTGAGTAAATCGGAATTCGTATTTCGGCTGATTTTACAGGAATATTTGTATGTTTCAAAAATCAACACTTAGAAACTTTTTCAGCAAAAAGCAGGCAATGATATCCTATGGAAGGAAATTCAAGTTACTGGTAAGTATGGTTAAAATTACTTTTGAGGATCAGTACTGGGCTGAAAGATGCAGCACTGAGGTCTCTCCTGATAACAGGTGAGTAAATCGGAATTCGTATTTCGGCTGATTTTAGAGGAATATTTTAAAGTTCCAAAACTCCACACTTAGAAGAATTTCCAAGTGAAACCAGTCAATGTTAGCCTATGGAAGGAAATTCAAGTTACTGGTAAGTACAGTTAAAATTACTTTTCAGGACCAGTACTGGGCTGAAAGATACAGCACTGAGGTCTCTCCTTATAACAGGTGAGTAAATCGGAATTCGTATTTCGGCTGATTTTACAGGAATATTTGTATGTTTCAAAAATCAACACTTAGAAACTTTTTCAGCAAAAAGCAGGCAATGATATCCTATGGAAGGAAATTCAAGTTACTGGTAAGTATGGTTAAAATTACTTTTGAGGATCAGTACTGGGCTGAAAGATGCAGCACTGAGGTCTCTCCTGATAACAGGTGAGTAAATCGGAATTCGTATTTCGGCTGATTTTAGAGGAATATTTTAAAGTTCCAAAACTCCACACTTAGAAGAATTTCCAAGTGAAACCAGTCAATGTTAGCCTATGAAGGAAATTCAAGTTACCGGTAAGTACGGTTAAAATTACTTTTCAGGACCAGTACTGGGCTGAAAGATGCAGCACTGAGGTCTCTCCTGATAACAGGTGAGTAAATCGGAATTCATATTTCGGCTGATTTTAGAGGAATATTTTAAAGTTCCAAAACTCCACACTTAGAAGAATTTCCAAGTGAAACCAGTCAATGTTAGCCTATGGAAGGAAATTCAAGTTACTGGTAAGTATGGTTAGAATTACTTTTCAGGACCAGTACTGGGCTGAAAGATACAGCACTGAGGTCTCTCCTGATAACAGGTGAGTAAATCGGAATTCGTATTTCGGCTGATTTTAGAGGAATATTTGCACAATGGTGAAGGGAGGGGCGGGGCCTGAGGTGACATCTGTGCAAACGCGCCCGTGCGCGTTTTAAGTTGGGGGATTAAGTCCCCTTGAATCCTGAGGGTCCCTAGGGGCCAACTAGCCCACCAGGAACCTCCAATATGCGCCAGGGGCTGCGTTGCAGAGACGTGTAGAGAGGCCACACCCCTTTTACACCTCTCTGCAACGCAGCTCTGTGGCGCTTTCTGGATGTACCTGTTGGGCTAGTTGGCCCCAGAGACCCTCAGGATTGAAGGGATTTAATTCCCCATCTTAAAACGCGCCACGGGGCCTGTTTGCACACATGTCACCTGAAGCCCCGCCCCTCCCTTCACCACTGTGCAAACGCGCCCAGTGGCGCGTTTTAAGTTGGGGGATTAAGTCCCCTTGAATCCTGAGGGTCCCCGGAGTCCAACTAGCCCACCATATACCTCCAAAGCGCCACAGAGCTGCGTTGCAGAGAGGTGTAAAAGGGGTGTGGCCTCTCTACAGTCTCTGCAACGCAGCCCCTGGCGCATATTGGAGGTTCCTGGTGGGCTAGTTGGCCCCCAGGGACCCCCAGTATTCAAGAGGAATTCGTTCCCCCTCTGCAAACGCGCCAGGGCGCGTTTGCAGAGTGGTGAAGGAAGGGGGCGGGGCCTGCGGGCCCGATCGTTTTAAAAAGAAAAAAAATGTTGTCCCCTGAAGGGGGGCTGTGTAGCCCCCTTCCTTTTTCCTGTTTTTATGCCCTGGGGACCCCATCCCCCAGGGCCTTACCCCTTTTTAAAATTTTTAATTAAAAAAAAACGGGAAGGGGGCCGCGTGGCCCCCTTCCCTGGGCCTGTATTGGCCCCGGGGACCCCATCCCCCGGGGCATGGCCTTTTATTTTTATTCTTTGGAGGGGGCTGCGTGGCCCCCCTCCTCTGGCCATTTAAGGCCCCGGGGACCCCATCCCCGGGGCCGGCCTTTCCATTTTTTTTAATTTTTTAATTTTTCTTTTTTGGGGAGGGGGCCGCGTGGCCCCCTCCTGGGCCACTACTTGCCCCGGGGACCCCATCCCCCGGGGCTGGCCCTCTCCGTTGGGGACTGTTGGGGGTCCCCAATCCCCCACAGTCCCGCCGGCTCCCACGTCCCTTGGGAGCCGGCATTGCTTTCCACATGGGGAGCAGCTGACATGCTGCTCCCCATGTGGAAAGCAATGTGCTTTGGATATTGGAAGAGAGAGCAGGTTTCCCTGCTCTCTCTTCCAATATCCAAAGCAGTTTGCTATGGCAGGACGGGAGCCGCGAGGCTCCCGTCCCTGCCATAGCAAACTACAGTGTCCCGAGGGTAGGCACCCGGGACACTGCAGGAGCCGGCCCTGGGGGTGGTGGTCCCCAGGGCCATCAAGGGCTCCAGGAGGGGGCGCAGCGGCCCCCTCCCTACATCAGCACAGCCCCGGGGAGGTGGTGGTCCCCGGGGCTTCGGGGTCCAAACGGACCCCCATTTTAATTTGTTAGTGCCCCGGGAGGTGGCGGTCCCGGGCGTGTGGGGGGACTGGAGCCCCCACACAGGTTGTTAAATTAATTAAAAAAGCCCCGGGGAGGTGGTGGTCCCCGGGGCTGCGGAGGGCTCAGAGCCCTCCCGCACCATTTTTTAAAAAGCCCCGGGGGTGGCGGTCCCCGGGCTTGGAGGCCCTTGAGGCCCCCACACATTAAATTATCCCCCCACCATGCCCCCGGGACTTGGGCCACCCGGGGGCCAGTTAGCTATCGAAGCGCGGAGACCGCGCTTGATTTCCCGGCAGGATTCGCACACCCTGAGCGCATCCTGCCGATTTAAAAAAAAAAAAAATGCTTTCTTTTGCCCAGGGGGTCCTTGTGGGACCCCCTGAGCAGGCCTAGGGGTTAGGGTGTTTCTACCCTGCCCCCTTTGTGCGTTTTACGCACTTGTTTCTTTTTTTCTCGGCGGGATACGCGCACCCTAAGCGCATCCCGCCGATTTAAAAAAAAAAATCTTTTTCTGCCCAGGGGGTCCTTGTGGGACCCCCTGAGCAGACCTAGGGGTCAGGGTGTTTCTACCCTGCCCCTTTTGCTCTTTGCGCACTTGTTTCTGTCCCTCGGTTCTACCGAGGACAAAATGACTGCCAACACTTCTTGATTTGGAGTGTTGACAGCCAATTAGCATGCAGCTCGTGATCGGGAGGGTACGCGGATCCGACGCGCCCATAGATATATATGTGATTTTAATTGTGAATTTCTCAGGAACTACTGAACGGATTTACACCATTTTAGCAAAAGGCACCAGTCTGAACCAAGGGCTACCTCTTTGCCAAATTTGGGGTAATTCCGTTCAGCAGTTCGGGCTGTAGCTGCGACTAAAGGTTCCTATGGAAAAATGAATGGGGAAAACGCGTTTTGGGACCCCCCTTTTTTCTCGGCCCCCGCTTCACGTATCACCCCGAGACTTTCAGGGTAGGAGCGGAGCGCCCCAACAAGTTGGAAACTTTCACGAAGATTCGTCAACCGGCGCCAACGTTATTTCAAATAGAATGTCGCGGATTTCCTATGGATAATAGGTTGTAACTATAACTATCTACTGGCGACCGCCAGTAGATAATATATATATATATATATATCCAAGCTCCAAAATACCCAACGTACAAGGAGCACTCGAACGGCAACATGCTCATGAAGAGCCTCTATGGTATACATTCCGCCGGCACAACGATAACTTTAAGCAGTTCAATTTGCCATGGATGCTGCCTGATGCATTTCGAAGTGTCCCCACTTCTCTTCAGAGGCTTTGGCAATTGAAGGCGCATAGGACACCGCCCTCATCATTTAAATGCTCCAATGCATACCCTGGATGGGACGCTCTGCCGCGACTAGCAGAGCATTATGGACCTTGTAGTGTCCTTTGTCTCCAGATGGAGCGCGCAATGTTGCTGCTGTAACATTCATAGCCCCCAGATGGGCCTCGGTGTGCCGGTGGAAATGCTAAATCCGTTGCTGCCCCACGAAGTCGGCCTGCTCGATAACAGACCACGTGGCCCCCACATCCTGGGGTGGTGCTCCTTCGCGGCAGGGTGTGCCACGTGTTTATCCAAGCTCCAAAGTACCCAATGTACAAGGAGCACTCGAATGGCAACATGCTCATGAAGAGCCTTTATGGTATACATTCCGCCGGCACAACGATAACTTTAAGCAGTTCAATTTGCCATGGATGCCTGACGCGTTTCGAAGTGTCCCCACTTCTCTTCAGAGGCTTTGGCAATTGAAGGCGCATAGGACACCTCCCTCATCATTTAAATGCTCCAATGCATGCCCTGGATGGGATGCTCTGCCGCGACTAGCAGAGCATAATGGGCCTTGTAGTGTCCTTTGTCTCCAATTGGAGCGCGTAATGTTGCTGCTGTAACATTCATAGCCCCCAGATGGGCCTCGGTGTGCCGGTGGAAATGCTACATCAGTTGCTACCCCATGAAGTCGGCCTGCTCGATAACAGACCACGTGGCCCCCACATCCTGGGGTGGTGCTCCTTAGCGGCAGGGTGTGCTGCGTGTTTATCCAAGCTCCAAAGTACCCAACGTACAAGGAGCACTCGAACGGCAACATGCTCATGAAGAGCCTTTATGGTATACATTCCGCTGGCACAACAATGACTTTAAGCAGTTCAATTTGCCATGGATGCCTGACGCGTTTTGAAGTGTCCCCACTTCTCTTCAGACGCTTTGGCAATTGAAGGCGCATAGGACACCGCCCTCATCATTTAAATGCTCCAATGCATGTCCTGGATGGGACGCTCTGCCGTGACTAGCAGAGCATTATGGACCTTGTAGTGTCCTTTGTCTCCAGATGGAGCGCGCAATGTTGCTGCTGTAACATTCATAGCCCCCAGATGTATATATACACAATCGTTGCTGTGCTCCTTCCGCCCATTGGTAGTTGGTGCGCAATGCCGGCGAAGCCCACCGGATGTAATAATTCCAAAGTAAGCGCTCACTCAGGGTATCAGTTACCGAGCCATAGATTTTATTGCCAGCCACTGGCAATAAAATCTATGGCTCTGTAACTGATCCCCTGAGTGAGCGCTTACTTGGTTTACTTTGGAATATGCGGAATATATGTATATTTATTTTGAAATATATATATTTATCTAGCTATCTATATATATATATATATATATATCCAAGCTCCAAAGTACCCAACGTACAAGGAGCACTCGAACGGCAACATGCTCATGAAGAGCCTTTATGGTATACAATCTGCCTGCACAACGATAAATTTAAGCAGTCCAATTTGCCATGGATGCCTGACGCGTTTCGAAGTGTCCCCACTTCTCTTCAGAGGCTTTGGCAATTGAAGGCGCATAGGACACCGCACTCATCATTTAAATGCTCCAATGCATGCCCTGGATGGGACGCTCTGCCACGACTAGCAGAGCATTATGGGCCTTGTAGTGTCCTTTGTCTCCAGATGGAGCGCGCAATGTTGCTGCTGTAACATTCATAGCCCCCAGATGGGCCTCCGTGTGCCGGTGGATATGCTAAATCCGTTGCTGCCCCACGAAGTCGGCCTGCTCGATAACAGACCGCGTGGCCCCCACATCCTAGGGTGGTGCTCCTTCGCAGCAGGGTATGCCGCGTATTTATCGAAGCTCCAAAGTACCCAACGTACAAGGAGCACTCGAACGGCAACATGCTCAAGAAGAGCCTTTATGGTATACAATCCGCCGGCACAAAGATAACTTTAAGCAGTCCAATTTGCCATGGATGCCTGACGCGTTTCAAAGTGTCCCCACTTCTCTTCAGAGGCTTTGTCAATTGAAGGCGCATAGGACACCGCCCTCATCATTTAAATGCTCCAATGCATGCCCTGGATGGGACGCTCTGCCACGACTAGCAGAGCATTATACGCCTTGTAGTGTCCTTTGTCTCCAGATGGAGCGCGCAATGTTGCTCCTGTAACATTCATAGCCCCCAGATGGGCCTCGGTGTGCTGGTGGATATGCTAACTCCGTTGCTACCCCACTAAGTCGGCCTGCTTGATAACAGACCGCGTGGCCCCCACATCCTGGGGTGGTGCTCCTTCGCGGCAGGGTATGCCGCGTATTTATCCAAGCTCCAAAGTACCCAACGTACAAGGAGCACTCGAACGGCAACATGCTCATGAAGAGCCTTTATGGTATACAATCCGCCGGCACAACGATAACTTTAAGCAGTCCAATTTGCCATGGATGCCTGACGCGTTTCGAAGTGTCCCCACTTCTCTTCAGAGGCTTTGGCAATTGAAGGCGCATAGGACACCGCCCTCATCATTTAAATGCTCCAATGCATGCCCTGGATGGGACGCTCTGCCGCCACTAGCAGAGCATTATGGGCCTTGTAGTGTCCTTTGTCTCCAGATGGAGCGCGCAATGTTGCTGCTTTAACATTCATAGCCCCCAGATGGGCCTCGGTGTGCCGGTGGAAATGCTAAATCCGTTGCTACCCCATGAAGTCGGCCTGCTCGATAACAGACCACGTGGCCCCCACATCCTGGGGTGGTGCTCCTTAGCGGCAGGGTGTGCTGCGTGTTTATCCAAGCTCCAAAGTACCCAACGTACAAGGAGCTCTCGAACGGCAACATGCTCATGAAGAGCCTTTATGGTATACATTCCGCTGGCACAACGATGACTTTAAGCAGTTCGATTTGCCATGGATGCCTGACGCGTTTTGAAGTGTCCCACTTCTCTTCAGACGCTTTGGCAATTGAAGGCGCATAGGACACCGCCCTCATCATTTAAATGCTCCAATGCATGTCCTGGATGGGACGCTCTGCCGTGACTAGCAGAGCATTATGGACCTTGTAGTGTCCTTTGTCTCCAGATGGAGCGCGCAATGTTGCTGCTGTAACATTCATAGCCCCCAGATGGGCCTCCGTGTGCCGGTGGATATGCTAAATCCGTTGCTGCCCCACGAAGTCGGCCTGCTCGATAACAGACCGCGTGGCCCACATCCTGGGGTGGTGCTCCTTCGCGGCAGGGTATGCTGCGTATTTATCCAAGCTCCAAAGTACCCAACGTACAAGGAGCACTCGAACGGCAACATGCTCATGAAGAGCCTTTATGGTATACAATCCGCCGGCACAAAGATAACTTTAAGCAGTCCAATTTGCCATGGATGCCTGACGCGTTTCGAAGTGTCCCCACTTCTCTTCAGAGGCTTTGGCAATTGAAGGCGCATAGGACACCGCCCTCATCATTTAAATGCTCCAATGCATGCCCTGGATGGGACGCTCTGCCGGGACTAGCAGAGCATTATACGCCTTGTAGTGTCCTTTGTCTCCAGATGGAGCGCGCAATGTTGCTGCTGTAACATTCATAGCCCCCAGATGGGACTCGGTGTGCTGGTGGATATGCTAACTCCGTTGCTACCCCACGAAGTCGGCCTGCTTGATAACAGACCGCGTGGCCCCCACATCCTGGGGTGGTGCTCCTTCGCGGCAGGGTATGCCGCGTATTTATCCAAGCTCCAAAGTACCCAACATACAAGGAGCACTCGAACGGCAACATGCTCATGAAGAGCCTTTATGGTATACAATCCGCCGGCACAACGATAACTTTAAGCAGTCCAATTTGCCATGGATGCCTGACGCGTTTCGAAGTGTCCCCACTTCTCTTCAGAGGCTTTGGCAATTGAAGGCGCATAGGACACCGCCCTCATCATTTAAATGCTCCAATGCATGCCCTGGATGGGACGCTCTGCCGCCACTAGCAGAGCATTATGGGCCTTGTAGTGTCCTTTGTCTCCAGATGGAGCGCGCAATGTTGCTGCTGTAACATTCATAGCCCCCAGATGGGCCTCGGTGTGCCGGTGGAAATGCTAAATCCGTTGCTACCCCATGAAGTCGGCCTGCTCGATAACAGACCACGTGGCCCCCACATCCTGGGGTGGTGCTCCTTAGCGGCAGGGTGTGCTGCGTGTTTATCCAAGCTCCAAAGTACCCAACGTACAAGGAGCACTCGAACGGCAACATGCTCATGAAGAGCCTTTATGGTATACATTCCGCTGGCACAACAATGACTTTAAGCAGTTCGATTTGCCATGGATGCCTGACGCGTTTGAAGTGTCCCCACTTCTCTTCAGACGCTTTGGCAATTGAAGGCGCATAGGACACCGCCCTCATCATTTAAATGCTCCAATGCATGTCCTGGATGGGATGCTCTGCCGTGACTAGCAGAGCATTATGGACCTTGTAGTGTCCTTTGTCTCCAGATGGAGCGCGCAATGTTGCTGCTGTAACATTCATAGCCCCCAGATGGGCCTCGGTGTGCTGGTGGATATGCTAAATCCGTTGCTACCCCACGAACTCGGCCTGCTTGATAACAGACCGCGTGGCCCCCACATCCTGGGGTGGTGCTCCTTCGCGGGAGGGTATGCCGCGTATTTATCCAAGCTCCAAAGTACCCAACGTACAAGGAGCAATCGAACGGCAACATGCTCATGAAGAGCCTTTATGGTATACAATCCGCCGGCACAAAGATAACTTTAAGCAGTCCAATTTGCCATGGATGCCTGACGCGTTTCGAAGTGTCCCCACTTCTCTTCAGAGGCTTTGGCAATTGAAGGCGCATAGGACACCGCCCTCATCATTTAAATGCTCCAATGCATGCCCTGGATGGGACGCTCTGCCGCGACTAGCAGAGCATTATGGACCTTGTAGTGTCCTTTGTCTCCAGATGGAGCGCGCAATGTTGCTGCTGTAACATTCATAGCCCCCAGATGGGCCTCGGTGTGCCAGTGGAAATGCTAAATCCGTTGCTGCCCCACGAAGTCGGCCTGCTCGATAACAGACCACGTGGCCCCCACATCCTGGGGTGGTGCTCCTTAGCGGCAGGGTGTGCTGCGTGTTTATCCAAGCTCCAAAGTACCCAACGTACAAGGAGCACTCGAACGGCAACATGCTCATGAAGAGCCTTTATGGTATACATTCCGCTGGCACAACGATGACTTTAAGCAGTTCAATTTGCCGTGGATGCCTGACGCGTTTTGAAGTGTCCCCACTTCTCTTCAGACGCTTTGGCAATTGAAGGCGCATAGGACACCACCCTCATCATTTAAATGCTCCAATGCATGTCCTGGATGGGACGCTCTGCCGTGACTAGCAGAGCATTATGGACCTTGTAGTGTCCTTTGTCTCCAGATGGAGCGCGCAATGTTGCTGCTGTAACATTCATAGCCCCCAGATGTATATATACACAATCGTTGCTGTGCTCCTTCCGCCCGTTGGTAGTTGGTGCGCAATGCCGGCGAAGCCCACCGGACGTAATAATTCCAAAGTAAGCGCTCACTCAGGGTATCAGTTACCGAGCCATAGATTTTATTGCCAGCCACTGGCAATAAAATCTATGGCTCTGTAACTGATCCCCTGAGTGAGCGCTTACTTGGTTTACTTTGGAATATGCGGAATATATATACATATGTATATTTATTTTGAAATATATATATGTATCTATCTATCTCTATATATATATATATATATATATATATATATATATATATATATATATCCAAGCTCCAAAGTACCCAACGTACAAGGAGCACTCGAACGGCAACATGCTCATGAAGAGCCTTTATGGTATACAATCCGCCGGCACAACGATAACTTTAAGCAGTCCAATTTGCCATGGATGCCTGACGCGTTTCGAAGTGTCCCCACTTCTCTTCAGAGGCTTTGGCAATTGAAGGCGCATAGGACACCGCCCTCATCATTTAAATGCTCCAATGCATGCCCTGGATGGGACATTCTGCCACGACTAGCAGAGCATTATGGGCCTTGTAGTGTCCTTTGTCTCCAGATGGAGCGCGCAATGCTGCTGCAGTAACATTCATAGCCCCCAGATGGGCCTCCGTGTGCCGGTGCATATGCTAAATCCGTTGTTGCCCCACGAAGTCGGCCTGCTCGATAACAGACCACGTGGCCCCCACATCCTGGGGTGGTGCTCCTTCGCGGCAGGGTATGCTGCGTATTTATCCAAGCTCCAAAGTACCCAACGTACAAGGAGCACTCGAACGGCAACATGCTCATGAAGAGCCTTTATGGTATACAATCCGCCGGCACAAAGATAACTTTAAGCAGTCCAATTTGCCATGGATGCCTGACGCGTTTCGAAGTGTCCCCACTTCTCTTCAGAGGCTTTGGCAATTGAAGGCGCATAGGACACCGCCCTCATCATTTAAATGCTCCAATGCATGCCCTGGATGGGACGCTCTGCCGCGACTAGCAGAGCATTATACGCCTTGTAGTGTCCTTTGTCTCCAGATGGAGCGCGCAATGTTGCTGCTGTAACATTCATAGCCCCCAGATGGGCCTCGGTGTGCTGGTGGATATGCTAAATCCGTTGCTACCCCACGAAGTCGGCCTGCTTGATAACAGAGCGCGTGGCCCCCACATCCAGGGGTGGTGCTCCTTCGCGGCAGGGTATGCCGCGTATTTATCCAAGCTCCAAAGTACCCAACGTACAAGGAGCACTCGAACGGCAACATGCTCATGAAGAGCCTTTATGGTATACAATCCGCCGGCACAACGATAACTTTAAGCAGTCCAATTTGCCGTGGATGCCTGACGCGTTTCGAAGTGTCCCCACTTCTCTTCAGAGGCTTTGGCAATTGAAGGCGCATAGGACACCGCCCTCATCATTTAAATGCTCCAATGCATGCCCTGGATGGGACGCTCTGCCGCCACTAGCAGAGCATTATGGGCCTTGTAGTGTCCTTTGTCTCCAGATGGAGCACGCAATGTTGCTGCTGTAACATTCATAGCCCCCAGATGGGCCTCGGTGTGCTGGTGGATATGCTAAATCCGTTGCTACCCCACGAAGTCGGCCTGCTTGATAACAGACCGCGTGGCCCCCACATCCTGGGGTGGTGCTCCTTCGCGGCAGGGTATGCCGCGTATTTATCCAAGCTCCAAAGTACCCAACGTACAAGGAGCACTCGAACGGCAACATGCTCATGAAGAGCCTTTATGGTATACAATCCGCCGGCACAAAGATAACTTTAAGCAGTCCAATTTGCCATGGATGCCTGACGCGTTTCGAAGTGTCCCCACTTCTCTTCAGAGGCTTTGGCAATTGAAGGCGCATAGGACACCGCCCTCATCATTTAAATGCTCCAATGCATGCCCTGGATGGGACGCTCTGCCGCGACTAGCAGAGCATTATGGACCTTGTAGTGTCCTTTGTCTCCAGATGGAGCGCGCAATGTTGCTGCTGTAACATTCATAGCCCCCAGATGGGCCTCGGTGTGCCGGTGGAAATGCTAAATCCGTTGCTACCCGATGAAGTCGGCCTGCTCGATAACAGACCACGTGGACCCCACATCCTGGGGTGGTGCTCCTTAGCGGCAGGGTGTGCTGCGTGTTTATCCAAGCTCCAAAGTACCCAACGTACAAGGAGCACTCGAACGGCAACATGCTCATGAAGAGCCTTTATGGTATACATTCCGCTAGCACAATGATGACTTTAAGCAGTTCAATTTGCCGTGGATGCCTGACGCGTTTTGAAGTGTCCCCACTTCTCTTCAGACGCTTTGGCAATTGAAGGCGCATAGGACACCACCCTCATCATTTAAATGCTCCAATGCATGTCCTGGATGGGACGCTCTGCCGTGACTAGCAGAGCATTATGAACCTTGTAGTGTCCTTTGTCTCCAGATGGAGCGCGCAATGTTGCTGCTGTAACATTCATAGCCCCCAGATGTATATATACACAATCGTTGCTGTGCTCCTTCCGCCCGTTGGTAGTTGGTGCGCAATGCCGGCAAAGCCCACCGGACGTAATAATTCCAAAGTAAGCGCTCACTCAGGGTATCAGTTACCGAGCCATAGATTTTATTGCCAGCCACTGGCAATAAAATCTATGGCTCTGTAACTGATCCCCTGAGTGAGCGCTTACTTGGTTTACTTTGGAATATGCGGAATATATATACATATGTATATTTATTTTGAAATATATATATGTATCTATCTATCTCTATATATATATATATATATATATATATCCAAGCTCCAAAGTACCCAACGTACAAGGAGCACTCGAACGGCAACATGCTCATGAAGAGCCTTTATGGTATACAATCCGCCGGCACAACGATAACTTTAAGCAGTCCAATTTGCCATGGATGCCTGACGCGTTTCGAAGTGTCCCCACTTCTCTTCAGAGGCTTTGGCAATTGAAGGCGCATAGGACACCGCCCTCATCATTTAAATGCTCCAATGCATGCCCTGGATGGGACGCTCTGCCACGACTAGCAGAGCATTATGGGCCTTGTAGTGTCCTTTGTCTCCAGATGGAGCGCGCAATGTTGCTGCTGTAACATTCATAGCCCCCAGATGGGCCTCCGTGTGCCGGTGGATATGCTAAATCCGTTGCTGCCCCACGAAGTCGGCCTGCTCGATAACAGACCGCGTGGCCCCCACATCCTGGGGTGGTGCTCCTTCGCGGCAGGGTATGCTGCGTATTTATCCAAGCTCCAAAGTACCCAACGTACAAGGAGCACTCGAACGGCAACATGCTCATGAAGAGCCTTTATGGTATACAATCCGCCGGCACAAAGATAACTTTAAGCAGTCCAATTTGCCATGGATGCCTGATGCGTTTCGAAGTGTCCCCACTTCTCTTCAGAGGCTTTGGCAATTGAAGGCGCATAGGACACCGCCCTCATCATTTAAATGCTCCAATGCATGCCCTGGATGGGACGCTCTGCCGCGACTAGCAGAGCATTATACGCCTTGTAGTGTCCTTTGTCTCCAGATGGAGCGCGCAATGTTGCTGCTGTAACATTCATAGCCCCCAGATGGGCCTCGGTGTGCTGGTGGATATGCTAAATCCGTTGCTACCCCACGAAGTCGGCCTGCTTGATAACAGAGCGCGTGGCCCCCACATCCAGGGGTGGTGCTCCTTCGCGGCAGGGTATGCCGCGTATTTATCCAAGCTCCAAAGTACCCAACGTACAAGGAGCACTCGAACGGCAACATGCTCATGAAGAGCCTTTATGGTATACAATCCGCCGGCACAACGATAACTTTAAGCAGTCCAATTTGCCGTGGATGCCTGACGCGTTTCGAAGTGTCCCCACTTCTCTTCAGAGGCTTTGGCAATTGAAGGCGCATAGGACACCGCCCTCATCATTTAAATGCTCCAATGCATGCCCTGGATGGGACGCTCTGCCGCCACTAGCAGAGCATTATGGGCCTTGTAGTGTCCTTTGTCTCCAGATGGAGCACGCAATGTTGCTGCTGTAACATTCATAGCCCCCAGATGGGCCTCGGTGTGCTGGTGGATATGCTAAATCCGTTGCTACCCCACGAAGTCGGCCTGCTTGATAACAGACCGCGTGGCCCCCACATCCTGGGGTGGTGCTCCTTAGCGGCAGGGTGTGCTGCGTGTTTATCCAAGCTCCAAAGTACCCAACGTACAAGGAGCACTCGAACGGCAACATGCTCATGAAGAGCCTTTATGGTATACATTCCGCTAGCACAACGATGACTTTAAGCAGTTCAATTTGCCGTGGATGCCTGACGCGTTTTGAAGTGTCCCCACTTCTCTTCAGACGCTTTGGCAATTGAAGGCGCATAGGACACCGCCCTCAAAATTTAAATGCTCCAATGCATGTCCTGGATGGGACGCTCTGCCGTGACTAGCAGAGCATTATGGACCTTGTAGTGTCCTTTGTCTCCAGATGGAGCGCGCAATGTTGCTGCTGTAACATTCATAGCCCCCAGATGTATATATACACAATCGTTGCTGTGCTCCTTCCGCCCGTTGGTAGTTGGTGCGCAATGCCGGCGAAGCCCACCGGACGTAATAATTCCAAGTAAGCGCTCACTCAGGGTATCAGTTACCGAGCCATAGATTTTATTGCCAGCCACTGGCAATAAAATCTATGGCTCTGTAACTGATCCCCTGAGTGAGCGCTTACTTGGTTTACTTTGGAATATGCGGAATATATATACATATGTATATTTATTTTGAAATATATATATGTATCTATCTATCTCTATATATATATATATATATATATATATATATATATATATATATATATATATCCAAGCTCCAAAGTACCCAACGTACAAGGAGCACTCGAACGGCAACATGCTCAGGAAGAGCCTTTATGGTATACAATCCGCCGGCACAACGATAACTTTAAGCAGTCCAATTTGCCATGGATGCCTGACGCGTTTCGAAGTGTCCCCACTTCTCTTCAGAGGCTTTGGCAATTGAAGGCGCATAGGACACCGCCCTCATCATTTAAATGCTCCAATGCATGCCCTGGATGGGACGCTCTGCCACGACTAGCAGAGCATCATGGGCCTTGTAGTGTCCTTTGTCTCCAGATGGAGCGCGCAATGTTGCTGCTGTAACATTCATAGCCCCCAGATGGGCCTCCGTGTGCCGGTCGATATGCTAAATCCGTTGCTGCCCCACGAAGTCGGCCTGCTCGATAACAGACTGCATGGCCCCCACATCCTGGGGTGGTGCTCCTTCGCGGCAGGGTATGCCGCGTATTTATCCAAGCTCCAAAGTACCCAACGTACAAGGAGCACTCGAACGGCAACATGCTCATGAAGAGCCTTTATGGTATACAATCCGCCGGCACAAAGATAACTTTAAGCAGTCCAATTTGCCATGGATGCCTGACGCGTTTCGAAGTGTCCCCACTTCTCTTCAGAGGCTTTGGCAATTGAAGGCGCATAGGACACCGCCCTCATCATTTAAATGCTCCAATGCATGCCCTGGATGGGACGCTCTGCCGCGACTAGCAGAGCATTATAGGCCTTGTAGTGTCCTTTATCTCCAGATGGAGCGCGCAATGTTGCTGCTGTAACATTCATAGCCCCCAGATGGGCCTCGGTGTGCTGGTGGATATGCTAAATCCGTTGCTACCCCACGAAGTCGGCCTGCTTGATAACAGACCGCGTGGCCCCCACATCCTGGGGTGGTGCTCCTTCGCGGCAGGGTATGCCGCGTATTTATCCAAGCTCCAAAGTACCCAACGTACAAGGAGCACTCAAATGGCAACATGCTCATGAAGAGCCTTTATGGTATACAATCCGCCGGCACAACGATAACTTTAAGCAGTCCAATTTGCCATGGATGCCTGACGCGTTTCGAAGTGTCCCCACTTCTCTTCAGAGGCTTTGGCAATTGAAGGCGCATAGGACACCGCCCTCATCATTTAAATGCTCCAATGCATGCCCTGGATGGGACGCTCTGCCACGACTAGCAGAGCATCATGGGCCTTGTAGTGTCCTTTGTCTCCAGATGGAGCGCGCAATGTTGCTGCTGTAACATTCATAGCCCCCAGATGGGCCTCCGTGTGCCGGTGGATATGCTAAATCCGTTGCTGCCCCACGAAGTCTGCCTGCTCGATAACAGACTGCGTGGCCCCCACATCCTGGGGTGGTGCTCCTTCGCGGCAGGGTATGCCGCGTATTTATCCAAGCTCCAAAGTACCCAACGTACAAGGAGCACTCGAACGGCAACATGCTCATGAAGAGCCTTTATGGTATACAATCCGCCGGCACAAAGATAACTTTAAGCAGTCCAATTTGCCATGGATGCCTGACGCGTTTCGAAGTGTCCCCACTTCTCTTCAGAGGCTTTGGCAATTGAAGGCGCATAGGACACCGCCCTCATCATTTAAATGCTCCAATGCATGCCCTGGATGGGACGCTCTGCCGCGACTAGCAGAGCATTATGGACCTTGTAGTGTCCTTTGTCTCCAGATGGAGCGCGCAATGTTGCTGCTGTAACATTCATAGCCCCCAGATGGGCCTCGGTGTGCCGGTGGAAATGCTAAATCCGTTGCTGCCCCACGAAGTCGGCCTGCTCGATAACAGACCACGTGGCCCCCACATCCTGGGGTGGTGCTCCTTCGCGGCAGGGTGTGCCACGTGTTTATCCAAGCTCCAAAGTACCCAATGTACAAGGAGCACTCGAACGGCAACATGCTCATGAAGAGCCTTTATGGTATACATTCCGCCTGCACAATGATAACTTTAAGCAGTTCAATTTGCCATGGATGCCTGACGCGTTTCGAAGTGTCCCCACTTCTCTTCAGAGGCTTTGGCAATTGAAGGCGCATAGGACACCTCCCTCATCATTTAAATGCTCCAATGCATACCCTGGATGGGATGCTCTGCCGCGACTAGCAGAGCATTATGGGCCTTGTAGTGTCCTTTGTCTCCAGATTGGAGCGCGTAATGTTGCTGTTGTAACATTCATAGCCCCCAGATGGGCCTCGGTGTGCCGGTGGAAATGCTAAATCCGTTGCTACCTCATGAAGTCGGCCTGCTCGATAACAGACCACGTGGACCCCACATCCTGGGGTGGTGCTCCTTAGCGGCAGGGTGTGCTGCGTGTTTATCCAAGCTCCAAAGTACCCAACGTACAAGGAGCACTCGAACGGCAACATGCTCATGAAGAGCCTTTAGAGTATACATTCCGCTGGCACAACGATGACTTTAAGCAGTTCAATTTGCCGTGGATGCCTGACGCGTTTTGAAGTGTCCCCACTTCTCTTCAGACGCTTTGGCAATTGAAGGCGCATAGGACACCGCCCTCATCATTTAAATGCTCCAATGCATGCCCTGGATGGGACGCTCTGCCACGACTAGCAGAGCATCATGGGCCTTGTAGTGTCCTTTGTCTCCAGATGGAGCGCGCAATGTTGCTGCTGTAACATTCATAGCCCCCAGATGGGCCTCCGTGTGCCGGTGGATATGCTAAATCCGTTGCTGCCCCACGAAGTCGGCCTGCTCGATAACAGACTGCGTGGCCCCCACATCCTGGGGTGGTGCTCCTTCGCGGCAGGGTATGCCGCGTATTTATCCAAGCTCCAAAGTACCCAACGTACAAGGAGCACTCGAACGACAACATGCTCATGAAGAGCCTTTATGGTATACAATCCGCCGGCACAAAGATAACTTTAAGCAGTCCAATTTGCCATGGATGCCTGACGCGTTTCGAAGTGTCCCCACTTCTCTTCAGAGGCTTTGGCAATTGAAGGCGCATAGGACACCGCCCTCATCATTTAAATGCTCCAATGCATGCCCTGGATGGGACGCTCTGCCGCGACTAGCAGAGCATTATGGACCTTGTAGTGTCCTTTGTCTCCAGATGGAGCGCGCAATGTTGCTGCTGTAACATTCATAGCCCCCAGATGGGCCTCGGTGTGCCGGTGGAAATGCTAAATCCGTTGCTGCCCCACGAAGTCGGCCTGCTCGATAACAGACCACGTGGCCCCCACATCCTGGGGTGGTGCTCCTTCGCGGCAGGGTGTGCCACGTGTTTATCCAAGCTCCAAAGTACCCAACGTACAAGGAGCACTCGAACGGCAACATGCTCATGAAGAGCCTTTATGGTATACATTCCGCCTGCACAATGATAACTTTAAGCAGTTCAATTTGCCATGGATGCCTGACGCGTTTCGAAGTGTCCCCACTTCTCTTCAGAGGCTTTGGCAATTGAAGGCGCATAGGACACCTCCCTCATCATTTAAATGCTCCAATGCATACCCTGGATGGGATGCTCTGCCGCTGACTAGCAGAGCATTATGGGCCTTGTAGTGTCCTTTGTCTCCAATTGGAGCGCGTAATGTTGCTGTTGTAACATTCATAGCCCCCAGATGGGCCTCGGTGTGCCGGTGGAAATGCTAAATCCGTTGCTACCCCATGAAGTCGGCCTGCTCGATAACAGACCACGTGGACCCCACATCCTGGGGTGGTGCTCCTTAGCGGCAGGGTGTGCTGCGTGTTTATCCAAGCTCCAAAGTACCCAACGTAC
Source organism: Calotriton arnoldi (assembly GCA_963921515.1). Classification (NCBI taxonomy): domain Eukaryota; kingdom Metazoa; phylum Chordata; class Amphibia; order Caudata; family Salamandridae; genus Calotriton; species Calotriton arnoldi. Next base: position 918,176 of record CAWUFW010001730.1, read on the forward strand.
AAGGAGCACTCGAACGGCAACATGCTCATGAAGAGCCTTTATGGTATACATTCCGCTGGCACAACGATGACTTTAAGCAGTTCAATTTGCCGTGGATGCCTGACGCGTTTTGAAGTGTCCCCACTTCTCTTCAGACGTTTTGGCAATTGAAGGCGCATAGGACACCGCCCTCATCATTTAAATGCTCCAATGCATGTCCTGGATGGGACGCTCTGCCGTGACTAGCAGAGCATTATGGACCTTGTAGTGTCCTTTGTCTCCAGATGGAGCGCGCAATGTTGCTGCTGTAACATTCATAGCGCCCAGATGGGCCTCGGTGTGCCGGTGGATATGCTAAATCCGTTGCTGCCCCACGAAGTCGACGTGCTCGATAACAGACCACGTGGCTCCCACATTCTGGGGTGGTGCTCCTTCGCGGCAGGGTCGTATGCGCCTTCAATTGCCAAAGCCTCTGAAGAGAAGGGGGGACACTTCGAAATGCGTCAGGCATCCAAGGCAAATTGGACTGCTTAAAGTTATCGTTGTGCCGGCGGATTGTATACCAGAAAGGCTCTTCATGATCATGTTGCCGTTCGAGTGCTCCTTGTACGTTGGGTACTTTGGAGCTTGGATAATCACGCGGCATACCCTGCCGCGAAGGAGCACCACCCCAGGATGTGGGGGCCACGTGGTCTGTTATCGAGCAGGCCGACTTCGTGGGGCAGCAACGGATTTAGCATATCCACCGGCACACCGAGGCCCATCTGGGGGCTATGAATGTTACAGCAGCAACATTGCGCGCTCCATTTGGAGACAAAGGACACTACAAGGCCCATAATGCTCTGCTAGTATCGGCAGAGCGTCCCATCCAGGGCATGCATTGGAGCATTTAAATGATGAGGGCGGTGTCCTATGCGCCTTCAATTGCCAAAGCCTCTGAAGAGAAGTGGGTACACTTCGAAACGCGTCAGGCATCCATGGCAAATTGGACTGCTTAAAGTTATCGTTGTGCCGGCGGATTGTATACCAGAAAGGCTCTTCATGAGCATGTTGCCATTCGAGTGCTCCTTGTACGTTGGGTACTTTGGAGCTTGGATAAACACGCGGCATACCCTGCCGCGAAGGAGCACCACCCCAGGATGTGGGGGCCACGCGGTCTGTTATCGAGCAGGCCGACTTCGTGGGGCAGCAACGGATTTAGCATATCCACCGGCACACCGGGGCCCATCTGGGGGCTATGAATGTTACAGCAGCAACATTGCGCGCTCCAGTTGGAGACAAAGGACACTACAAGGCCCATAATGCTCTGCTAGTATCGGCAGAGCGTCCCATCCAGGGCATGCATTGGAGCATTTAAATGATGAGGGCGATGTCCTATGCGCCTTCAATTGCCAAAGCCTCTGAAGAGATGTGGGGACACTTCGAAACGCGTCAGGCATCCATGGCAAATTGGACTGCTTAAAGTTATCGTTGTGCCGGCGGATTGTATACCAGAAAGGCTCTTCATGAGCATGTTGCCGTTCGAGTGCTCCTTGTACGTTGGGTACTTTGGAGCTTGGATAAATACGCGGCATACCCTGCCGCGAAGGAGCACCACCCCAGGATGTGGGGGCCACGCGGTCTGTTATCGAGCAGGCCGACTTTGTGGGGCAGCAACAGATTTAGCATATCCACCGGCACACCGAGGCCCATCTGGGGGCTATGAATGTTACAGCAGCAACATTGCGCGCTCCATTTGGAGTCAAAGGACACTACAAGGCCCATAATGCTCTGCTAGTCGCGGCAGAGCGTCCCATCCAGGGCATGCATTGGAGCATTTAAGTGATGAGGGCGGTGTCCTATGCGCCTTCAATTGCCAAAGCCTCTGAAGAGAAGTGGGGACACTTCGAAACGCGTCAGGCATCCATGGCAAATTGGACTGCTTAAAGTTATCGTTGTGCCGGCGGATTGTATACCAGAAAGGCTCTTCATGAGCATGTTGCCGTGCGAGTGCTCCTTGTACGTTGGGTGCTTTGGACCTTGGAGATATATATATATATATATATATATGTCCACAAAGTGATCCTTACGTTCCGAGTGCGCTCAACAGCGGGTGCTCTGCATAGGGGCCGGATCCTGGCCCAGATTAATTTGTAAAACAAAGGATGCAGCACTCTTGAGCAGACTGTTAGCTTAATTTATTGGCAAACGTTCACTCCACCAACGCGTTTCAGCCTGCCTCGGCTTATTTCACGGTCAGTGAGTCTTTCTACAGTTACACTTATATACTACCCATCTCTGCCTCAAAGTGGCATTATGGGAGTTATAGTGTTCTTTGCATTCAATGTGATATCCAAAACTTTATACATATATACAAGAAAGACAATTGCGCATTGTGTCAGATACTTTCCTTCTCTGCGTTTTCTATCGTTACACAGCGTGATTAACTTATTACAATTACATTTAAGCCATGTTTATAGTATGATCACTTGATACATGCTTGCCGTTTTATTTTCACTTTATATCATTCATTTAGGTATAGTACCTACTTCTGTAGTATGGATAGTGCTTTTCTTAAATATCACGCTAAATGAAAAATCGTTCATTATATAGCATCAGTGCTATCAATTCCTCAGCGTGAATTTAGATATTCATATTACATTTTCATTGTATAGGTATAGTACTCGGTATGTACTTCTACAATGCTATGTTCAGATACAAAAACGGCAATAATCAATTACACGTCAACAGTCTCACTACTCAAGGTGTACATAAAGTTCTTCATCATTATTTATGCCTCTCGGGCTTTTAGTCCTGAGTCTTATGATGAAGCGTGATTCAATTTGGCGTAGCATCTTAACTCTATCCCCACCTTGTTCACCTAGGGGTATCATCTTGATTCCATAGAAAGACATTGATCTCCAATCACCTTTTTGGCATTTGCTCATGTGTTTCGCTGTAGCATACGCCATATCCCCATTTTTTACTGCACGAATGTGCTCCAGAATTCGTTTTTTGAGCATACATGTGGTGCTACCAACATATTTCATACCACATTTACATTCTATAATGTAGATTACAAATTTAGACGTACAGGTGATATTCTGATCAATGTCAATAGATTTGCCATTGGGTTCATAAATGGTAGTCATGTTTTTTCCTATTTTACAGGCTTTGCATGAGTTACATTTTCTAAACCCTTTCTGTTGGTCTTTTAGCCAATTGGTTTGTTGTTTAGGTTGAAAATAACTCTTCACTAGTAGATCTCGCAGAGACGTTGTTTTCCTATAGGACACAACTGGTTTAGGGCCAAGAAGTTTACCTATATCTGGATCTCCTGCAATTAAATGCCAGTATTTTCTCATTTTGTTCACAATTCTTCCACTTTCTTTCTGTACGTGGTTACAAATCGCGGTGCTGTACTTATATGAGGAGTTTTGGTTTTCTCAATCAAGGTATCTTCTCTAGTTCTCTTATCAATTCGTTGTTTACATTTTCTCAATGTTCGTTCATTGTAGCCTCTCATTTTGAGTCTTTTTTTGGTCTCTTTGATTTTCTGTTCAGCGTCGTCCTCTTTGGAACAGTTTCTCTTCATGCGTGTGAACTCACCATAAGGGATGCTGTTTATTAATGGCTTCGGATGGAAACTTGTCCCATGGAGAATGCTATTGGTGGCAGTCTGTTTTCTAAATAGTGTTGAATGTATCTTTCCATCATCTATGTAGACCTTGGTGTCTAGAAAATCAATTTCTTTTTTGTGTGTCGTACACGTGAAGGACAAACCAATTTGATTTTGATTAAGTTTGGTAAAGTATCTGTAAAACTCTTGTTCCGTTCCATTCCAGATTAGGAACAAGTCGTCAATATAACGGACCCATAGGATGACCCTATCGAGATCATCCTGGTTCTCTGCACTCCATGCCATGGTCCTTTCCCACCATCCCATGGTGATATTGGCATAATTCGGGGGAAATGAAATTCCCATAGCTGTACCACATTCTTGTTTGAAGAGCTCCTTGTTAAACAGAAATATGTTGTTCATTAGACACATTTCTATCATGGTGAGAAGCATTACAGTGTGATCGAGTTCTGATATATTTCGTTGTTTGAGGAAGTATTTACACGCTGTCAATCCAATGTCATGCCTGATTGATGTATATAATGAGACAACATCTATTGTCACCAAGAGATACTCTGGGTTCCATATTATTCCTGTTAAAATTCTAAGGAAGTCTCCCGTGTCTTTCAAATACGAGCTCATATTATGTGCTATTGGTGCTAGATACTTATCCACATACTGGGACAAATTTTCATATAGAGAGCTGCAAGAGGAAACTATTGGTCTCCCAGGTGGATTTATGAGAGTCTTATGGATTTTGGGCAAAAAGTATATACATGGTATCACTGGAAAATCCTTCGTTAAAAGTTTTCTTTCGTCATCAGTAATGAGATGTTTATCATACCACTGCTGAAGATTTGTATTCAATTCCATTATCATTTTATTTATTGGGTTATTCTTTAATCTACAGTAATTCTCCACGTTATTTAGTTGCCTCAATGCCTCATGAATGTAATCCTTTGTGTCCATTATCACAATATTTCCCCCTTTGTCGGCGGGCTTGATTGTGATTTCTTTATTATCCACCAATTTCTCAATTGCTTTTCTCTCATTAGTTGTTAGATTTTCTCTGTGTTTTAAATTCCTAGTATGTGGCATCCTTTCCAACTCTTCAATTAATGCATCAGAGAACAGATCGATTTTATTTCCTGGGGACAATGATGGGCAATATTTTGATCTTCTCTTTAGTCCACTTTCTGGTCTCTTATTTGTTTGTATATCTAGATGTTCCAATATTTCTTTCTCCGTCATTGCCTCATCCTGCAAGTCATATAAAATGTCAAACATATTTTTGAGATCTGGCATTTGATCTATCGTTATCGCAAGGTTTTCATCGTTTTCAGGCTGTTTGTCTTCACTCTGTACTTCATTCCCTTTATTGGCGTGTATTTTCGCCAATTTCAGCTTCCTAATGTATTTATACAAATCTATTCGTATTTGTGTATAATGGAAGTGAGATTCCGGGCAAAATGATAAGCCTTTGTTTAAAACTGATATCTCATCTTGTGTTGGTTGATACGATGAGATATTCACAATCAAGTTAACTTTTTCTATTTCCGGCTGCGTAATGAATACTGTTTTCTTTCGCTTAGCCCTTCTTGTTTTTCTGGTACTTCCTTTCCGCACTGCAATATAACAATAACATGTTGAAGCATAGATTATATATATGTTACAATGTATTGTTTAATGGAGCGGATTCTTAACAGTTTATGGCATCTCGAGTGATTCAACTCGGAAGTCTGTTTATTATGTTTATGTATCACATGGGATGTTTATTTAACTAACCATAAAACTGACATAGCTACTCGTGATCAAGGGGTTCTTCCCCGAAACGCGTTGAGTTTGTCGAAGCCTTTTCAATAAATCATCACTTTGCAAAGACTTTGGTCCACAGCATGCTGTTTCTTCATTGTCGAGACAGAGTTGGATTTGCTGTTTTGGGACACACCGTCCCGCTGTGGAACGCCGTCATTTGAGGCAGGGGTAAGGCGATGGCGTTGCTTTGCTCGCTTGGCTGTGGGATATATATATATATATATATATATTTCAAAATAAATAAAACCAGTAAAATTCCATAGGGAATTAAAAGAACAGGATAGTTATTATCACATCCCAAGATTTGCTTAGCATGGCCTAAGACAGGTGTTTGCAGTCCAAAGTTATCATTGTGTGGAAAGACAAGGTACATACAATTACTGTTGAGACTACCATCGAAAAAATACTAGAGAAATTCCCAGACAAAAAATACCAGCGAAATCCCCAGGCAATATTTATTTTTCCTACAATTAGTCATTCATTTATCATCATTAGTATTTCCTTTGTATCCTAGTTTATCAGTCACCAAAGCTGCAGCACACACGTGACACTCATCACATCTATGGTTTCCTAATACAAGGGTTAGACTATAAATAGTCCAATGTGTTGTCAGTCATTTCCTTAGGGACTGTATGTATAAAGTTATGTCTCAATATAGTATACTTCTGAAATGTAAAAAGAAGATTCTAGTTTCTGTAAATCGATATACTCATCTTAAATATTGTATTGGTTATTATTTGGGATGGACAGTCATCCACCTCAAGAAATATTAACACTATTCTGACACTTTTCACTAAATTAACCTGAGCTGAATGCCTTGGTAACTATGGCACAGAGCAGACAGGCTTCACTTAGTTAAATGTATAAAGTGTTTATGCAATACCAAAATAGTAAAACAGTCAAAACAGCAAACAATAAAATATCCAAACCAAATTAGAAAAATAGAGCACATTTTAATAAACAAAATTGCCACAAAATAATATGAAGGGGAACAGGAGATTTTAATTTTTAAAATATTATGTAAAAATAGATTTGAAAAGCATTAATCAACAATAATAGTCTCTGGAAGTGGTGGACTTGGCCCAAAGAGGGTTTTGAAGCTGACTGCAATGGAGCATGGGTCGAGTACACTAATCAGGTTCGCCTCGGTCAAAGATTTTACCTTTGACTTTTCATGGATCTGAAAATCCTCCAGTGGGGCAAGCCTTAAGCTGTATCCGACAATGCTGCATCTACACCTTTGCTACAAGGTCCAGCTGATGGCTCTGGAGGTCTTGGAAGTCAAAAAATGTCTAAGTTCAAATTATTCAGGGTTTCTAGAGCTTTTCTGGGTCACTCCTAGAGCTCCCAGGAACATCACTTAGGGGTCAGGTTCACTCTAGTAAAGGCCACCAGCGTGGTCCAGTCCAGGTCCAGTTGGTACTGGTCAAGTGGTCATTTCAGGAAAAAGGCCTCTTGAAATTTGTTGTGTCCCTGTAGCCAGACTGAAGGTCTTTCAACTGACCCTTAGAATCAATTTTTTTTATCCTGGGTACAAGAGGGAGAAGGATCCAGTCTTACAGGGCTTCTCTCAGGTCACAGAAAGCAGGGCCAGTCCTCTGCTGATCTTCCATAGGTCTAGAAAGTGTTCTGATGCGGATACCACATTTCTGGTTGGCGCTAGCTAGTGGGTCGAGTCACTCCTGGCTCCTCCACGACCAATGAGGTTAAATTTCCCAGGGGCAAGTTGACCCACTTTTTCAGAAGTAACCATTTGAGTGCTTATTACCTTGTAACCATATATCTGCAAGATGTACTTCTCTATTGTTAAAACCCAATATAAATATACAAACAGAAGTTCATGTTTGCCCTATTGAAAACAATCCCACAGTGCACTTTACTTCTAATATCCAAGATGGGGAAACCCATTCTCCCTTGTGCAAAGCCTGTGTGCCCACTCAAATGTGTGCCCTGTTAGTAGGTATCCCTCATTTGTGGTCACTGAAAACTGGTTCTGGGGATAGCTTCCCTCCCACTGGGCTTAAAGTGAATTTTGCTGGGGGAACAAAGGTTTGCCTTCCGCAGGTCTCATCTTGTATTTAGTTGTGAAAAAGAAGGCTCTTTACACGTTAATGAAGTTCCTGGTTCCAACCTATCTGGTATTTCTATAAGGAGAAGTGGAAGAAAAACACCTCCCCATAAGCAGGCACCTGTTTCTGCTCTGGTAGCAGTTTAACACCTCATTAAGGTCAAGCACTGGCAGGCCAGCTGTCAGTAGGCTTATGCTAATTAGCTTACTGCAGGTTCAGATAGGTAAAAGGTAATGTTCTAAAAGCTACTTCTCCTAAATATCTATTAAGGTTCTGACTTTAACATTTAATTGGATTTGCAGTGATGATTAAGAATCATTTTTAAATGATGTTTGTAGCCATTTGCTGTTAAAAGTTACACATTAAAGTTTATAGCTTGTACTTTAAATTTGCACATGTTCTACTTTTTAGTATCGGATATCCTACCATGCGGGCAGTGAGGTGTACCTAAGGGTGACTTTTTTAATATATAAATGCAAGGTTATCCACCTGTCAAGAAAGGGTTATTTAGACTGTATGACAGCAGGTTTTTAGGCTTATGCAGTCAGGCTGCACATGGTAGGCCTGAAGCCATGTTTTACAGGCCCACTCTTTGGATGTCACAACTGGCGCTGCAGTCCACAGGTGACTTTAACTAATAGGCGCTACGTGCATTTTTTACACCATATATAAGGGTTTATTTCAGCTAGTTAAATATGGAGTAGCAAATTTAACTATGCCATAAAGGGGAGCCTAGGCTCTTTACTGATGTTTAGCAGGGGTATAAGTGCATATAGTTTTACGGTCATCAAAAATAGGGTCAAGAAAAAGGCTAAAATGTGAAGTAACCATGTAGATAAGGCAGATTTGCTGCAAACGGATTCACCTGTTACTACTGGTGACATTCTTTATCTTATTTTTGATATTAATAAATGATGTGATACCAAACACTCTTCTCCCTTAGAACATGCATCTCTATCCAGAAGAAAGTCTCTATAATAAAATATAGCCCTCTTGCAAGGTTAGGGCAATAGTGTTTCATAGTAGTCTCTCACTTTTAATTTTTCTTTCAACATAGCAGCATATTTTGAATGGTTATATTAGAAAGAGTATATTAGTTCAATTCCTCATGAAAAGGAAAAACTGTCCAGAAGATAATGTTTCTCCTTCACTCTTCAGGAAAAAACTAGATAGTGTACAAATGTTTTCCTGAAGATTGGTTTCATGCATACATCAACCTCAAGATAAGATTCAAAATTCAAATAGCCAGACACTCCACTTCTTCTTTACTCTATTTAGCTGTCAGTTTTAGTATTTAATCGCAAGAAATGATCCATAAAAGTGATTCTTTTATTTACTCATATGCACCTCTCCAGATGAAGAAAATATCATTTATAAAACTGAACCAAAATACTATATTCTGAGAGAAAATGGGCACTTTGGTTTGTAAATACTTATTTATTCAAATGCCCCATATGCACATTCGTTGCACTTGGGGAAACAAGCAGGTTCCCTGTTAGTGCCCTTTCACTGTTTATAGAGTTCACCATTGAATTGTTAAAAAGTTGTTCAATAGATACATTTTTAACCCCTTTGGAGCTCATGACGGAATGGTTCCCTCATGAGCACCAGTGCCCCTGTGCTCATGACAGAACCATTCCGTCATGTGCACAGACACACTAAATCCCTCTGCTGCAAACAGCAGTGACGACATTACATTGCAAATGAAACCAAAACTTAGTTTCAGTTTCCCTGGGAGAGGTATCATTGGAAAGGGGAGAATCTTCCCTTTCCAATGGTACCATTCCCTAGTGGAACCCTGCTTGGGGATCGCCCCACTAGGCACCAGGGAGGGTGAGCGGCCCCTTGGGCAAGGGCCTTTGCTCCCTCCATTAAATTATGGCATAATCAGTCTTGCTGCCCCCTGGGGAGCAGAAAGCACTCTAGACACCAGGGTTTATTTTTTATAGGTCACGGTGGGGGCTGCCCAGAATGGGCATGCCAGTGCCCCCACCCCCATAAAAAGTGCTACACTCCTTCTGCCCCCCTGGGGAGGCAGATGGGACCAATATACCCTGGGGGGGGGGGCTGAAAGCCTCCTAGGCACTAGGGAATATTTGTTTCCAAAGTTCAGGGGTGATGCCCCCAATACCCAAAAGTCATTCTGCCCCCCTAGGAGGCAGATGGGGCAGTGGCCCATGAGCTGCCCCCCCAGGGGGGCAGAAAGCCTACTAGGCACCAGGGATTATTATTTGTTTTATACGTAGGGGTGGGGGCTGCCCAGAATAGGTATGCCAATGCCTCCACCCCCAAAAAAATTACCACAGTCTTTCTGCCCCCCGGGAGGCAGATGGAGGCAATAGCCCCTTATCTGACCCCCCCAGGGGGCGTAAATCCCACTAGGCACTAGGGATTCTTTTTTTAAAAGTTCAGGGGTGGGGCCTGCCCAGAATGGGCATACCAATGCCCCCATCCCCCCAAAAAATAGCCACAGTCTTTCTGCCCCCCAGGGCGGCAGAAAGCCCACTAGGCACTGACCTTTATTCACAATGTGCCTAGCTGTGGATTTTTGGCCCTAGCGCAGACGGCACCTAGGGAAACCTAGCAAGCCTGCACTTTTTTGAAAACTAGACATCAAGGGGAATCCAGGATGGGGTGACTGGTGTGCCTCTCACCAGATTCTGTTACCCAGAATCCCTTCCAAACCTCAGGCTTAGTAAAAAAAACATTTTCCTCAGATTTCTGTGATCTAAAGTTTTGGAATCTGCGTGGATCCACAAACTTCCACCCACCCAGCATTCCCCAAAGTCTCCCGATATAAGTGGTACCTCACTTGTGTGGTGAGGCCTAGTACCCGTGACAGGAAATGGCTCGAAATGCAACGTGGACACATCACATTTTTCCAGTGAAAACGGACCCTTTTTTGCAATGTGCCTAGCTGTGGATTTTGGAACCTAGCTCTACCGGCAACTAAGGAAACCTAGCAATCCTATGCTTTTTTAAGACTAGACACCCAGGGAAATCCAGGATGTGGTGACTTGTCTGGCTCTCACCAGGTTCTATTACCCAGAATCCCTTGCAACCCTCAACCATTGTAAAAAAAACACATTTTCCTCATATCTCTGTGATGGAAAGTTCTGGAATCTACATGGATCGACAAACTTTCACCCACCCAGCATTCCCCAAAGTCTCCTGATAAAAATGGTACCTCACTTGTGTGGGTAGGCCTAGTACCCGCGACAAGAAACGGCCCAAAGTGCAATATGGACACATCACATTTTTCCAGTGAAAACTGACCCTTTTTTCCTAATGTGCCTACCTGTGGATTATAGACCCTAGCAATGCTGGCACCTAAGGAAACCTAGTAAACCTATATATTTTTAAAAACTAGACATCCATGGGAATCCAGGATAGGGTGACTTGTGTGGCTCTCACCTGGTTCTGTTACACAGAATCCCTTGCAAACCTCAAATGTAGCTAAAAAAAATATAATTTTTCTCACATTTCTGTGTGAGAAAGTTGTGGGATCACCGGGCTGACACAAATTTTGTACCACCCCATGTTCCTTCAGGTCTCCCAATAAAAATGGTACCTCACTTGTGTGGGTGGGCCAAGCACCTGCAACAGGCAAGGGCCTAAAATATATTGTGGAGACATCAAAATTATCTATCCCAAAAGTACCTGGTTTTGCAAGGGGGGGCATATGAGTTTTTGGTCCTAGTCTCAGCGAGCATCTACGGAAACCTACCAAACCCAGATATTTCTGAAAACGAGACACCCGGAAGAGACGAGGGATGTGTGCATTGAGTGGATCCCCAATGTTTTCCTACCCAGAATCCCCTGCAAACCTCAAATTTAGCTAAAACTATCACATTTTCCTCATATTTCTGCCTGGGATCACCGCGCCAGCACAAATGTCCTACCACCCAGCTTTCCCCTTAGTCTCCTGATAAAAATGATACCTCACTTGTATGGGTGTCTAATGCAGAGTCAGCCTAAAAATACATATAAAAAGAAATATAGCGCTTAGAGCTCGCTGTGCTATCCCCTCAATCCCTATGTTTTTGGCCCTTCCCAGCTGAAGGTTCTTGTCCCACCCACACAATTGAGGTATCATTTTACTCGGGGGATCGAGGGGAACGCTGGTTGGTAGGTAGTTTGTGCCGGCATGGTAACCCTTGACAGAAATTGGAAGAAAATGTGATTTTGTTTAGCTAAATTTGAGGTTTGCAGGGGATTCTGGGTAAGAAAATATTGTGGGATCCACACAAGCCACACCTATCTGGACTCCCTCCGGTGTCTCGTTTTCAGAAATGTCAGGGATTGGTTGGTTTCCCTTGATGGCCGCCGAACCCGGTACCTAAAACACAGGTGCCCCCTTGCAAAACTAGGTCGCATTGTGATAGATAGGGGGCATCTGCGTTTTTGGTCCCGGGCTCGGTGGCCATCTAGGGAAACTTACCGAACACACACATATCTGAAAACTAGACACCCAGAAGAGTCCAGGGAGGTGTGACGTGCATGGATCCCCCAAAGTTTTCCTACCCAGAATCCCTGCAAACCTCAAATTTAGCTGAAACAATCAAATTTTTCTCACATTTCTGGGTGGGAAAGTTGTGGGATCAAAGGGCTAACACTAATTTCCTATCACCCAGCGTTCCCCAAGGTCTCCCGATAAAAATAGTACCTCACTTGTGTGGGTGGGCCAAGTACCTGTGACAGGAAAGGGCCCAAATAGTATTGTGGAGACATCAAATTTATCTATCACAATACAACATGGTTTTGCAAGGGGGCACCTGTGTTTTAGGTACCGGGTTCAGCAGCCATCTAGGGAAACCTACAAATCGCAGACATTTCTGAAAACTAGACACCCGAGGGAGTCCAGGGATGTGTGGCTTATGTGGATCCCCCAATGTTTTCCTACCCAGAATCCACTGCAAACCTCAAATCTAGCTGAAAAAATCACATTTTCTTGACATTTCTGCCTGGAATCACCGTCCTGACACAAATGTCCTACCACTCAGCAGTCTCCTCAGTCTGCCGAGTAAAATGATACTTCACTTGTGTGGGTGGGCCAAGGGCCTGTGACTGGGAAAGGCCAAAAACGTAGGGATTGAGAGGATAGCACAGTGAACTCTAAGCGCTATATTTGTTTTAAAATACGTTTTTAGGTGATTCTGCATTGGACAACCACACAAGTGAGCTGTCATTTTTATCGGGAGACCAAGAGGAATGCTTTGTGGTAGGACATTTGTGTCGGCACGTTGATCCAGTACAGAAATGTAAGGAAGATGGTGATTTCAGCACCACAAACGCTTTGTTGATACCATTTGCAGAGAAAAATTTGACGCTTTCTTCTGCAGCACTTTTTTCCAATTTAAAAAAAAACAATGTAGCTGTATTTTGGCTAATTTCTGGGTCCCCTCCAGGGGAATCTACAAAGCCTGGGTACCTTTAGAATCATCAGGGTGTTGGAAAAAAAGGACGCAAATTTAACGTGGATACCTTATGTGGACTAAAAGGTACAGGGGCCTAACATGAACTACCCCAAATAGCCAAAAAAAGGCTTAGCGGGAGGAAAGACCTATCAGCGAAAGGGGTTAAGCACTGTACAATGGATTCATTAGGACGGTCTCTGGATGAGATAGAGCATGTCTTACATCACTATTGTTACCTCTATATTTGAATATAGCTCTTCTACATCATGGTTACTAATGTTTCATAATCATGGTTTAAAGAACAATGATCTACTTTTTGATTATCTCTGTCATATCTTTAGTATATTATTTCAGTGACCTTACTAATAGCCACAAATATGTCCGAAATCTTTGACAATGGTTGTGAACCATTGTTTATGCAAGAAACATTAGGTCTCTGGGGAGGGCTTTTTTCACCTTTGTGAGTCTTAGGGAGATCATAGAAAGCTGGCACTTTTAGATGGTTGTTATTATAAAATCAAACTTGTGCTGACAGATATTACCTGACGCTAATGCCTGTGAGGCTTTCAAAGAATCACATTTTGTTTCTTCATAATGCCAAGTGCCTGCAAACATCTCCTCCCCATTCTTGTTACATTTGACTTTGCACATTAATACTGTGATTCTCCCATTATCACAGGGTTTAATGACGGTGCCCTCATCCTTTTAAGCACGTCAAAGCTTGCCTTTCGCATTGAGGTGAAATAGAATGTTTTATTGATCTAGACAGCCCATCTAGAACCTTTCAGAAAACCTTTTTTGAAGACAGTAACATCTTTGCCCAGACTCTCAAGGGAGGATAAAACACGTTGGTGGTTTTAGACTGGATTTGTTATCACTATGATCCAGTTCCATCTGTATTCACATAAAATACTTCTGCAGTTTGATTTTTCTGCAAAAAAGCATGTACATCTCTGTAGTTCAAATTTCTCTTTGTTGAGTTCTCAAAGATACATTGAAATGGGTAATTTTCATGTCCCTTATATGGTCTCCAATACTTCTGTCACCGCATATTTACATCTTCTTGTGAGAAAAGGAGGAGGTTTGTGCGTATTGTTCACTTATATCATATTGTTCTTAGTCTCAAGCAGCATGTAGGATTCCAAATGTTACCTCCCCTTCTGAGACTCAAGAAAATATGTCTGAGTAAGTGACTTTTCTTCTCCAAGAATTCTTCCATGACAATTAATACTACCAAGCGTAGTAGCAGTAGTGTAATACCCTAGGGGAGATGCAGATATGTTTTCGCCACTGAGTAATTCCTGATATATTCTTTCAGCTTAACAGATAGTCAACAAACTGTTTCATCTCATTAATTTCATTGAGTTTTGTCTTTGCGAGAAATGAAAATACTTTATTTTCTCCTTTAACTCTTCAATTTCTTTTTTTATTATAATTGCCACTTTTTTTACTGTCTCAGAGATTAAACTCATCCAGTCACAGGAACATGTGTTCGCAATCAATGGCTTCATTTCTAAAAACAGCTTGGTACATCCTTGACTTGAAGACCCTCCAGAATAATTGTTGCTTTAAGATATTCAAGCATGAAATGTGTCTGCACACTGTGATTTTTTTCTTGAGACTGAGCAGCTTAAGCCACTCTTTGTTATTAACATTGAAAAACTGCTTGTTTACAAAATAGAGGAATGACTTATCAGTTTGGTAAACTCATCCTCGGCAAACGGAGGGTCTTTAAAGATTCCATATATTCATCAAGGGATACATTTACAATGTTTTATTGTGAGAAACCCATCTAGCCCTATATTACTTACACATCCACAGTCAAACATATTTTAAAATATGATTTCTAGATATCAATGGATCCTCTCGAGTATTTTGTCCATCTCTGTATGTTTGCTCCAATCAGCCTAATGTTCACGTGAGAGGAGAAAGTGGGAGCAAAGAATGGAATCTTCCACTCGCATACGAATCTCTTTCTGAATACAAAAAAACCCTGCTGCTTCGACTGGATCACTCGCCACTCATATACTGCTTATGAACAAAATCATTTACAGATATGAATGCACTTAATGTGGTTAATTGTTGATAACAAACAATCTAAATTGACTCCCATCAGCGTTTCCCAGGATTTGAGCCTGTCACAAGCAGATTTTCAAACCCCCTTCTTAGCTCACTCTATATCCCTCTGTAACAAGCTCATTCATACGATTGACGAAAGAACAAGAAGAGGCTGAGCACTGGTTGTGAAAGGTGTTCAAGAAGAAGGAGAACTAAACTTGATAGCGTACTCAAAAAGGCGCACATCATTACATACACAACACTGGGAAACTATTCCATGTGCAATTTTTAGGCATAGTGTGACCATCGAAATCTTGATTAATATATCACGTCACCTTAAAAAGCAAAACAGCTGTCTCCTGCAGGAAAAGAGGGGGGAATTTCTAGAGCTGTCACAGTAGCGCCTTCCTATCACTCAAAAGGCTGGGTAGATATAGAATAACCCTACTTAGTGAGCAATTTCGCGAGACACTGTTCACTTTTAAATGGTTCTTTAAAAAGTACACAAATCCTCCCCCTCGCTTGGTGGTATACTTCTTCACCAGCAACTGCTGTTGCTCACTAGGTTCAAGCAGAGTTCATAAGCATTTTTTTAGTTGTGCGTAAAGCCACAGATTAAAAGTGTATTAGATGTAGGAAATTGATTTATGTTTATTGACGTTTCACACATACTTACAAAAGATGAATAAAATATAGGGATAGAGTGACTGGCGATTTTATGACTGGCCAGTCTACCCCTCTTCGATCAATTACACAGATATCCTCTAAGTGTAGTTATTATGTCTTACCCACTCTTTCTCAGTTTTTAGCCGAGGTGCTAGATGTAGTTTTAGAATATGTGTAGCGTAAAAACTGAACATTGAACATAATGGACAACTGTATAGCACTTTATATGTATCTGGGGACTCTAGTGTAATAGGACTGTTTGAGGCTGGCAGGAGGGAAAAAGTATTGATGGGCATGACTCGCTTAATTCCATGTAGTGTAATCCCGAGGAATTACCCCAAAATTCAGCGAGATTATGCGGAATTACGCGAGAAGAATAACTCTGCATTTAGCCCTTTTTTCTTAGCGTAAAATTACCCTCTCAAGCCAAAACGGACGTGAGGATGCATTTTGTTCTATGGACTAATGGTAAATGCAACAGAGCACGAATAGGGAATGTGTACTTGGGGTAGGATTCCCCCCAACTTTTCCTGACCTTTAGCACTAGTTTCCTAGCGCAAAATGCAACCTTGCATCCAAAATGGATGTGAGGATGCATTTTGCACTAAGAAATAGTAATAGTAAGCACGAGCAGTCGCTCGCTAACTGTTGTCTTGCAGTCTGATTTTCCCCTCAAAATTGCTCTTAATTAGGGAAGTGGACATTTTCGCATTATCTGTAATAGCGCATCTAAAGTAATGAATTACAAAATCTACTCGGATTACTACAGCGTAATTGAAATACTGTTCAGGCCTTGTAAAAAGCCTTCACCTTTTATCTCTCTTTCTGTGTTTCCCACATAAGGATATCTACATTGATAGCTCATTCAAGCCTCTCCTCATGGGCATTTGCAATCAGAGCAATCAGCAATTTGCTGCTGAGAAAACTACGGTTTGAAAGTGTAGAGTATATATGCACTATAGTATTTTTTAAGGTTAAAGGTTGCACAAAAGATTTATGTAAATTAATGCAAGGAATTGTGGAAAATACACTCATAAAGTATGTTAGAGTAATTTGGACAATAATTTAAGTAATTAACGTAAGCTATTACCTCCTGAAAAGTAAATTTCTGGGTCTTAACTATCTTTTTAACATTTTGTGGTGAGATATGTGTGCAGACTGTGTGATCATGAGCTGCATAGAGGTTCTGGTGAAAGTCTAGCATTCATTTATAAGATGACTGACAGTGGATTCATAATTTGGTCTGGCTAGACACAACAAAGTTTTAAGTACATTTTTGCTTAACCCCTGGCAGTTATGACACAAGCAACAGGCAGTTCTGCAGAATATAGTTTGTTAAGCTCAAGCAATACCAAACAATATTTATCTAAGAACACAAGACACTGTGATTATGAAACCATTTTTCTTTTTTTAAATTAAGCAAAATTTAATAAGCATTAAGGCACAGAAATTATTATAATTAAATAGGAGAACCAGTGATATACGTTATTACACTTGTAATACAAAAAGCACCAAGAAAGCTCAAAGATTCAACGAGACAGAATGTTAGAGTAGACCACGACCTGACCATGAGGGAGCAGGGGTTGGGTGAAGCTAGCTAGTCACACCAAAGTTTCTAATTTAGGACTTTGTCACTCACTTCTATGGTTCTCAGAATCCTCCATCATAATAATGTAGAATGATAAAGCAAGTGTTGGTCCCTTGTGGTATGAGAAGTCATTAAGAGCTCCCAATAAAAACTTCAGTTTTGTTTCCAAATGATTGGAGCTGGACAAAGCTTGAATTTGTATCCACTGAGATCACTTCACCTCTGGGGTAATTCTGCCTTCTCACCCGGTCTGAACTTTTTCCCTTTGACTTAGTCACTTTTTTGGTTCTCAAAATCCACCAGCAGGGCAAGGATGAGTGCTGTAGTCAGAGTTGTATGAGGCTATGTTTTCCACTGAAATCTATGTTGCACATGGCAAAAAAGGTCTGAGCAAGTATAACATGGAAACATTTCCTGATGAGGACACACTTTCCTTGTGGTAACTTTAGCATCTTGTTTCAGTCATCTAGAGACCAGAAAAAAAGTGCCAACATTTATGTGATGATCAGGTAGTCACTCCTGGGCCCTTCTATAGCCCTCATGTCCTCCTGACAGGCAGCTAGGAACCAGATCTCTCTTCAACCAGAGCTCTCTCAATATCAAGAAGATCTTAGGAACAGGTAATATCTATGCATTTTGTGCACCTGTAGCTGCAACAAGAGGCCATCCAAGTGTCCCTTTGAGCGTAGTCCCAGTCCCTAGCTGCCATATGGTTTCAGATGTACTTCAGTCTTCTAGCCGCAGTCGTATTACATTGAATACACAATAACTTTCATTTGGGAGCAGGTAGGAATGTCAAGCTTGGTGTCTAAATAATTGTAATTTAAACCCCTCCTTAATGGTAAAGTCAGATTTTAAGTCACAATTCTAAAAATCCCACTTTTTCAATTGTGTGTCTTTTACTTTTAGAAAGTTGACACTTTTTTATTCTAACCATTTGGTGCCTGCAGCCTGCGTCCTAGATAACATGACTGTGATCAGAATCACAGTTAGAATATGTGTATTCACCAAGACAGTGAGACAAAGGGGAACTAGGAGTTGGAATAATGGGCCATCTTGCCAGGATGGAAAGGGCGGAGCTATTCCCTGCCTCACTTACATTTCAAAGGAGCTGCATCAGCACCCTCACAAATAACTTCACACCAATCTTTTGTCACCCAGAACCTCAAGGTGTGAGGGCATGCAGGAAGGAAATTCCAGGACAATTTCAGGGGGGGGGGGATCTATAGGTTTCCTCCACTTCAAAGGTGGCACCAGTTATAAAAATAGGACACTTAGATCACTCTTCAGTTTACTTCTGTAGCTGCGGAGAATACTCAGAAGGCCTTGAATGTCTGAGGACTGCTCTGCTGCTTGAGGCCTGCTTTCTACTTCCAATGAATGCCCTGTAGCTTGAAACCTATCTAGAACCATCAGAGAACTGCCCTGCAACTTGAGGGCTACCTTGCTGCTTGAACCCAGGATTACCAGAGTGACTCCAAGGGCTAGTTGGCTGGCCTCCTGTTCTGAGCTACAGGGACATAAAAGCTCCAACAACTTGAACCCTGCACTTGGACCCTGCCTGAAGTGACTCTTATCCTCCAAGTGGTGCCCACCCAGTTTGGACCCTTGAAAGTGGTGCTAAAGGTGACAAAAATCTAACAAAACCCAAAACTTGGGACATAGAAAATTTTCAGCCAAATAGTGCTCTGAGAACTGACAGGAGACCAGGACCCACCTGCTTGGTGATCCAAAGTACATTGCTAGTCGGCCTGACTTTGTGGTAGCTCCTGCTGCATTCTTCTCTAAAGCAGCAAACCCTGCTCAGCAACTCCTCGCAGAAGGGGGTATCCAGCCTTGTGGAGCCCTCCTCATCTACAGCCTGCAGCTTTGTCCTGCTGATGATTTTCAATTTCCCAAAAAGTGCAAAAATCTGAACGTAGAAATCTTCACCCCAACTTTGTCCAGCGGCTCCTCAACAGTAACGCCTCCTCCTAAGACCCCGCTGGCTGCCATGCCCTGCTATACATTACCATCGCAGATATTTTTCTTTAAAATTTCTTGTAAGTCTGCAGGTAAGCCAAAATTGGGCCCTATCCACCTCATGTATCTGAACCACGTTCCATCACGGTCTACCTTAACTGTTGACTTTCCACCAGTCCCACACTCCTTAATGCCCACAGTTAGTGATTTGATCTTTTAGATTTTATGTTTTACTAAAAAAGTAAAAAAACAAAAATCCATAATTCCAGTTCTACTGATTGATTTTGTGTCGTTTGGTGTAAAAAAGTTTATTAAAATGTTCTCTAATTGTTGAAGGATTGTTTTACTGCTGAGTTTTCACTTTTATTACTGTTTGTGAGATTCATAAATACTTAACACAGTGCCTCTAAGTTAAGCCTAACTGCTTTTGTGCTAAGTTACCAGTGGGTTAAGCATAGGTTAATTTGGTGACTTTTGTGGTTCACCCTGACAAGAATTGCGGTTGCTGCTTGAGATGGCTTTTTATCACAATCAACCAAAAACCCTATCTCTAATACTGCTGGATTCATATGAAGGCCAACGTAGTGGGGCAGCCAAGCAAACTGGTTTTCTTCCAGTTTTATCTCAGACAAGGCATAGCACATGTTTAGAAGTTGCATTACCTTCCCGCCCCTCCCTAGCTGAAATTCAGCACTAAAGAGGCTTCCCAGTCTCCACTGACCCAATCCCAAGCCGCCTCTTAACTTTAAAAAGCCCTTCCCCCACCACACTTCCTGTTATTTTCTGTCTGTGGACTAATTACGCCTCACCTCTTCTCAGCGGGCCTTGGAGAACTTTCTTGTACTCTGTTCAGGTAACCTTGCACAGGCTCCTAGGCAGAGCAAAGAATGCAGAAGGAGGTGAGGACTCTCAGATATGATTGGGTGGTCCAGAGAGGCTGAAGCTGTGCTTCCAGATCAGAGGTCAGGTATCGAAGCGGCTGGTCGACGGAGAAGCACAGCTCGAGTGTATCTGTTCAGATAAGGTAGGTGACCCTGGAATCCATGCGTTTATGTCACTTTTGGGGACATAAGCCGCTTGTTTGATGGTTGGTCGATACCTTTGATCTTTTTTGATTAGAGGGTTGGATTTTTATGTTTCTCATTGGTACACTTTCAAGCATGCATAGTTGCTTTTAAGAAGAGAGGCTTTGTTTCGTGATGGTATTGTTGGAAAAATGGATGGCAAGGGAGCAGCAAAGAGGAGGCATGTTTTGACTTATTCCTCATCTTCTAAAGAGAGTCCTATTCTGGCCAGGCATCACAGAGGAGGGGGCAGCGAAGCAGGGAATGTGCTGCTTTTGATATCTAAAGAGGAAATTCAGGCGATGATAGAGACAGCGATCTCAGGGCTATGGGATCTAAGTCACTTCCACCAGCTAAGTCTGTCAACTTTTCGACTTCTGTGACTGCAGATGATTCTGCAGGTTCTGAAGTGGGTATACCTTCAATTTTATAAGACAAAGAAAGGCAGTAGGGCTATAGGACAGTCGCACTAGTATTTATCCGTATTAGTTCATTAGTTAAACCCAGACACTCAACTGTTTGTGCTTCTACCACCAACTAATCACTACACAAAACTACTTAGAACATACAGGACAGGAGTGTCTATTATCTACACATGTGTTATCAGTTGATAATATCATTAATCTATTTTAGAAACTTCACATTTCCATCATTGATGATGCCCAGACATCATAATTAATATAGCCCAAATATATAAATTGTCCAACCCGTAATCACGGGAGTGTACATTAGTAATACACAGGAGTCATGGAATCTTGATTTATTTGTATTCTTTTTGTAGATGTAAACATGAATTCAGCCCAGTCAACGTGTTTCATCCTAAACGGACTTCATCAGGGTTGTAAGTAAATGCTCAAAACCAGGTGTATCATCTCTAGTTAGGCTTTGCATTGTAATTGAGTGGATCCCAGATGATAGTATAAAAGATGAGTCATCAAATATTCTATGTTCAACTCCAATTTATTTATTCCAAACCTCCATTTTCCTCATCAGAAGTGAATTCATTATGATCAATGATATTGCTCTTCCATGGATCCAAAGCAAAGCTACCATCTACCGGGTTTAGAGTGTGACTCCTGTGTATTACTAATGCACGCTCCCAGAATTACGGGTTGGACAATTTATATATTTGGTCTATATTAATTATGATGTCTGGCCATCATCAATGATGGAAATGTGAAGTTTCTAAAAAAAGATTAAAGATATTATCAATGATAACACGTGTAGATAATAGGCACTCCTGTCCTGTATGTGCTAAGTGGGTATGCCTTCGACAACATCTGGGAAATAGTTCAGTTCAGTTCAAACCACTTTATTCGGCTAACAAAAGCCATAAAAGCACACCGCAGAGAACAATTTACATACAAAATAAATAAAAAACATATTTATACATTTTAAACCCTTTAAAATATCACATACAGTCGATTAAAATCAAACCAGTAAAAAACAAATGGATCATATTTCATTTCTCAGACAATAAAAACAATTATATCTGTATATAAAATCATCCAACATTTTAAAATATCTAAAACCCTTTCTTCCTATGCCTCACTGCCGACACCAAAAATTAGCAATGTAAAAAATCTCCAATGGGTTATTTAACAACTGCAGATATACTAAGGCTGGTCTGACTTGCACAAATCCCTTGTCCTTTAATATGGGTCTTAAGAACTTTCTCCTCATGGGGCTAAAATGCTCACAGAACATAGTAAAGTGCATAGTGTCCTGCAAAGAAAAATTATCACAAGTACAAGGGCCTAAATCATTGACCCTGCTCCAGCCCTGTACATCCGCTAAAAGACAATGAATAAGATTAAAACGAAACCTGGTTAGTAAAAATCGGTGGAAAGGTTTTGTGACTATTGACAAATACAGTTCTATCTGTGGGACTGTCTTTAGCAGCAAGTGGGCTCTCACCATTGGTTTCTCAATCTCCAATGCCTCCCTCTCTACAAACCGCATGTTTAAAAATTGGGCTTTAACCCATGCCACATCCTCTTTCACAATCTTTTCAGGAGTAGCAAAAAGTTCAGGTCGTCCCAGTTTGCCAAGCGTTGACTTGACATAATGTATCCATTGGATTTTATTTACATTATCCAGCGCTAAACAGTCCCTAAAGATGTCTCTATTCAGACACAGTTCTACATTGATCCATGTCTTTAACCAGGAAATCACAGGACCTAACCCAATTTGATCCTCAACAAAACCACTACCCAGCTCCTGATGAATAGCATACGTAGGGGTCGATTGAGGAACCGCCAGGAGATATAACTCATAAATTTGTTTTCAACTAGCTGAAGTTCCGCTACAGGTTTAAATCCCCAAATTGCAGACCCATACGATGCTATTGCTATACTTTTAGAGCCATATATTTTAAGTAGGGTTTCAAGAGGCTTCGCTCCCAGTCGGGAGGCAAAACCTTGAATAGCAGCTACGGACCTTGACATGATGAGTTTTTTTGCCCGTAACTGGGGGGTCCATGAGCCTCTTTCATCAAATAAGACTCCCAAATAGGGGAAAGAGGAAACCCTTGACAACTCGACCCCCTCACAATAGAAAGTTTTAAATTTTTTTTACTTCTGCCCTATCATCATCGTATGTGATTTCGTTTTATTGACAACAAGGTCCAGGGATTGCATGAAAGATCCAAAGGAGTCCAGGAGTTTCTGGAGACCTATTACAGTACGAGCCAAAAGGACTGCATCATCCGCGTATAGGAGGGCGGGGATAACCCTGTCCCCTATACGTGGAATATCTAAAGTGGCAGTGCTAAGGGAAGTATTTACATTATTTATATAAAGGATAAAAAGCAGGGGGGCTAATATACAGCCTTGACTAACCCCTTTGTCAATTTTAAAGTGCTTGGTGCATTTACCATCTTGGTTGACTCTGACCCTGGCATAAAGATCCTTATGAAGATCTGCTAAAAAGTTAACTAAACAATGATCCATCCCCATGTCCAACAGTATTGACCATAACTTAGTTCTATTTACTAGGTCAAAAGCTGATGACAGGTCCATAAATGCCAGCTGCAGAGTACCTTGTTTTGCTACGGTGTACTTCTCTACCAAAAGGTGCAAATTTAAACATTGATCTATGGTACTTCTGCCTTTCCTAAAGCCATATTGACAGTCTGTTAAAATACCAGAGTCCACCAACCATACAGAAAGTTTATTTAAAATAACTTTGCCTAAAACCTTGACCACAGAATCAATCAGAGAAACGGGTCTGTAGCAACCTGGGTCGCCTCTCTGCCCCTTTTTAAACACAGGGATAATGGTCGACAGGAACCAAGCTGGCGGGAACCCGTGGGTACTAGCCGTATTCTGGAGATTAGTAATAACTTTTGCCCAGAGATGAGGAGTTAATTTGTATAAATCGGCCGGGACACAATCAGGGCCGGGGGCCTTGTTGCTGGTCATTTGTACGATAGCCGCCTCCACCTCAGTTTCTATAAAAGTTAATGGTGTGTTACCCCGGACTAAGTCCGGAGTAACTGTTGGGACCAACTCAACCTTTGGTGCTCCATAAACAGTATTAAAATGGGAGTACCACTGATCCTCCGTGATATTGCATTGTAAGGGAGTATTATTTTGTCCGGAGAAAAAAGGTTTGTTAACTATTGCCCAAAATCTTGCACTATCCCTATTAACCTCAACCGAGAGTAGGTCATTCCATGCCTCATCTTTAATTTCCTGCTTACGGCGATTAATTATAAGTTTATAAGACTGTCTCAGTTGGGCTACAAGAATACGATCTCTGGGAACCTGCTTCAGGGCAGAAATCAACTTTTGGTGGGCTTTAGAACACTCCTTATCAAACCATGTCTCCCCCATATTAACATAACTTTTACTAGGCAAAGTTAGGCCCGCTGCCACCTGCACACAAATCTCCTCAAAAGCCAATAAAACTTCTGGCCCATTTTCTCCAGGGTTAAGGCATATATCGAAACACTCTTCTGCGTTGTGCATTAAATCCTTTAAAAATAACTCAGGAATTATACTCGTCCATCTTAGCCTCCGTCCCTGGTCTATGGTCTTAACCTGCAGACGAATAAGTGATTGACCCTCTTTTTCTTTAAGGCCGATTGACCTACATAACTCTAATATAACAGGGTTATGATCACTATATTCAGACCATATAGCACCATACTTAATAACTAGTGGTGATAATACCTGCAAAATGAAAATGTAGTCAATTATAGAATCTTGCCCCCTTGCCTTAAAAGTCGGGATCCTTTGCCCTAAATTATTTATATTAGGTTGACATAAATTGAGTACCGCAAGAAGATCCTCCAGGCATTCTCCTTGCGGACTATGCTCAAAATGACAACTAAGGGGGTCCTCTGGGCCAAGATAATCTCCCACAAAACAATTCTTCAGACACGGGTGAACATTAACATCTCCCAAAATAAAGATAGCATAAAAAGTGGTTTGCGTAGATCTATATCCAATTAAAAAACTTTTTAAACAGTTTAAATGCTCATTTACAAGTCCAACCTCTGGTGAATTATAGAAATTTACTATTAACAAATTCGTGGAATTTGCTTTTTGATTTCTACGGCTAGACAATTGCTGGCACCAGTATGAACCAAACGGTGTTTTCCCAACACTTTTAGCGATATTAAAATCTGAAGACCCCCCTTTGCTCTCCCCGATGCCGAGGGCCGAGCTGCCTCAAAATAGGATTTATATCCATCCAGCCAGAAATTATCTTCTATTTCTCATGTCTCTTGCAGACCCACTATGTCATAGGTTTTAAGAAAATTAATCCAGCTGGGTTCCCTACATTTTGTTCTGAGCCCTGCTACATTCCAGCTTAGGATCTTGCAATCCAGGGTCTCCTCCGCCCTCTCTCTAGAAAGTCCTTCTCCCCCTTCCCTACCCTCTGTAACAAGGGGCTGCAGTCAATCATTTTCATCCAATCGTCTTAGTGGGGAGAACCTGTTAGAACACACTAAGCCATTCATCGTTCTCACCTCATTAGCAGGTTTAAACAATGGTTTGTGGGGAAATGGGCCTCGATTTTGTATCCAATTATCAGGCTTGGGCATCCTACAACCTTGCCCCCTAAATGGATCAACCTTCCTTACCAATTGTGATGGAGTCCCCAGGGGGATCCTTCCCTGCGGCTGGTTACTTTCTGGGCGAGGGTAGAAAAAACCCAGTGGTAATGCCCTAATACCCCCAGGGCCCACATTATAACCTCCCTTTAAAAGCAGTCCCGCCATCCCTATTTGTTCAAAATTAATAACACACTCGCCTTCTCCTTCTTTAATCCTGTGTCCCACCCCACCAACGCGTCTAGCCATTATAATATGTGCTGAAGCCTGAGCCCCATGTTCTGAGTGTTGTTTACACCAGAATTTGGTTTTACGTAAAAGGTCCTCAGTAGTTTCTGTCACGTTCACATTAAGTGGGGGCACTCCTGTAAGCACTGCAACTAAAGGAGTTGCCTCAGGGGGGAGATCAAGCCTAAAATTATTGTATCTTTTACATTCCCCTGTACTGCCATGGGACTCTCCCAGTTCATTGGGTTTGTTTTTCGTAGCCATCACACAATCAGGTTGCCTAAGCCTAAGCACATCCCCACCTCTTGTTTTCTGAGCAACCGTGCCCCTAGATGATGTACTCTCCTCCCCAATAGGATCTGTATAAACCATTACTGATGGTTCAGGTTGTACAATTATATTACTGCCACACTGGGTATTCATAGCATTTACACATTCTAATTTTTCTAGTTTTTCAAATAACAGGGTGAATTTCCTGTCCAATAATACTTTAAACTTGTCAAAAGCGGCTCCCAAGGCGGTCTCCACAACAGAAACAAGTGCAGGATCCCCCGTACAAGTTTTGCTGGTTGATAGAGCAGGCAAGACGTCATCAGTCTGTGTACCCACCGAATTTAATAAAAATACTACATGGTTAGATGCATGATTTACAGTTTTGACTCACTTATGATTTCTAGTTGCTTGTGTGCCTGCTCCCCGTTTTCGTTTTGCTAATGGCTCCTTAGTCGTCGTCTCCTCCAATGGTTTGGAGACCATTGCTCTGGTGGCAATCCTTGTCCCGTTCGAAACAACTATGGGGGATGCGTCCAAAACGTCCAGGTTTGGCAAAAGGGGGGTATTAGGCAAATTTTGGACATCTTGCGTACTAGTCGATGAGCACATTAGAGGGAAGCCCCCCTGGTTAAGTGTACCTAATGACAAACGTCTCGGTAGTGATGGACAATCTAAGGAGAGACGCCGCTCGGTAATTTCAATTTCGTGGGTCCGCAGCGACTCTGCCCTGACAATAAACGCATCTAATGTGCCAACGACTCCTTTATTTTTAGTCATGATTATAGTCGTAATTCCGTAGTTTGTAACAAGCAGTGATTCCAAGACTAGAAGACACTTAGAGGGGTGGAACACGAGTATTGATAACAAAAAGAAAATAGTTGCGACATTACCTTAATGTTAGAAGATACACATTAACGCCGAAAGTCAGGTGTTAGAGCGATGGCCCAGCTGCAGGAGCCCTGTAGTGCTTTTTAAAGTGCCTCCGGGCGCGTAGTGCGGTTCGTCGGTGGCTGTAACGGCCACTAGGGAGCCTGGGGCCTGTGATCCTGTCCCGCTCCTTCTCTCCCCAACACTGACACCAGTCGGTAAAGTTGCAGGGCTCAATAAGTGAGTTCTTATAGGACATTTCCTGCACAAGTCCAAAAACAGCGGAAAGATCTCACTGCAAAACCAAAGGGTATAGCCCAGCCCGGTCTCCTTCGGGCTTTGGCCGGGCGCGGCCCTGGCACGCCCGCGCCGCGGGAGTGCAGCGAAGCTCTTAACACGCCTCCTGGCGCGATTGCGGCGTCACTGGGTGCGCGAGGCTCAGGGGATTCTGGGGTTGTAGTCCCCCGGTCGGCCGTTCCCCTCACGGCGATGAATTGGAGGAGTGGTGGAGGATGGCCGTTCCCTCACGGCAAGCAGGTAGGCGAAGGTGGCCGTCTCCTCACGGCAGCAGTGGATACTGCAGACTGGCTTCCCGTGCCGTGGGAGTGCAGCGAGCTCTTAACGCGCCTCCTGGCGCGATTGCGGCATCACTGGGTGCGCGAGGCTCAGGGATTCTGGGGTTGTAGTCCCCCGGCGGCCGTCTCCTCACGGCGATGAATTGGAGGAGTGGTGGAGGATGGCCGTTCCCTCACGGCAAGCAGGTAGGCAAAGGTGGCCGTTCCCCTCACGGCAGCAGTGGATACTGCAGACTGGCTTCCCCTGCCGCGGGAGTGCAGCGAAGCTCTTAACGCGCCTCCTGGCGCGATTGCGGCGTCACTGGGTGCGCGAGGCTCAGGGGATTCTGGGGGTTGTAGTCCCCTGGTCGGCCGTTCCCCTCACGGCGATGAATTGGAGGAGTGGTGGAGGATGGCCGTTCCCCTCACGGCAAGCAGGTAGGCGAAGGTGGCCGTTCCCCTCACGGCAGCAGTGGATACTGCAGACTGGCTTCCCGTGCCGTGGGAGTGCAGCGAAGCTCTTAACGCGCCTCCTGGCGCGATTGCGGCATCACTGGGTGCGCGAGGCTCAGGGGATTCTGGGGGTTGTAGTCCCCCGGCGGCCGTTCCCCTCACGGCGATGAATTGGAGGAGTGGTGGAGGATGGCCGTTCCCCTCACGGCAAGCAGGTAGGCGAAGGTGGCCGTTCCCCTCACACCAGCAGTGGATACTGCAGACTGGCTTCCCCCGCCGTGGGAGTGCAGCAAAGCTCTTAACGCGCCTCCTGGCGCGATTGCGGCATCACTGGGTGCGCGAGGCTCAGGGGATTCTGGGGGTTGTAGTCCCCCGGTCGGCCGTTCCCCTCACGGCGATGAATTGGAGGAGTGGTGGAGGATGGCCGTTCCCCTCACGGCAAGCAGGTAGGCGAAGGTGGCCGTTCCCCTCACGGCAGCAGTGGATACTGCAGACTGGCTTCGACATCATCTGGGAAATATGTAAGAAGAGAAGAAATGTGGGACTTCTTTCTCATGTGAGGGAGAATTTAAGCTTTGATCTATTTCACTTGGAGGAAGGTGATGAATCTCTCTTTTCTCAGTATCTAAAGCTCTCCGAACTAGCAATGCCATTCCATGGGCAAATTAAGGCCATGGTTATGGATGAGTCAAAAGAGCTTGATAGGCTTTCAGTTCCACGGTTTTTCCAGAAGTCATATTCAATTGAGGGAGATGATTGTTACTTCATGCTGTTAAAGCAGATTCAATCCTTGCAACATTAATTAGGAGGATAGCCATTAATCCAGAAGATTATTCCCCATCTGATGCCACAGATAAAAAGGCTGAGTCTAATCTTAAGAAGGCTTTTGCGGCATAAACTTTTGTATTAAAAGCTAGGGTGTATGTTGCCTATTCAGCCCAATCTATGGTGCGGAACTTTGATAAGTTGGCCATAGTGATTCAGGAAGGATTGGAGTGCTCAGACTTTCTAGACTCAATGGAGCAACAGGCCAGGTTAATGGTTAATATTTCACCTGTTGTTATTATGGCTACATCTATGGTGTCTGGTGCTGTCATAGCGGCTAGGTATAATCTCTGGACTTGAGATTGGAAGGCTGATCTTGCTGAAAAGGCCACACTTTTGAAACTTCCCTTTGAGGTACAGATATTATTTGGAGACCAGTTGAACTCTATGCTGTCAAAGGCTTTCAAGGATCGAAAGCATGTTCTACCCTATATTGGGAAGTCTACTGCTAGGACGTGTTGGGAGAAATCGGCCAGATCTTCGCCTAAACATGATTCATCATCTTCCTGTTTTAGAAGAAGGAGGTTTTCGGCCCAGGTCCTCCTCCCAAAGATTGAGTTTAACAAGCCTACAGTGCCAAATAAGAAAAGTTCTTGAGCAGTCGTCCTCCGTCAAGTTACTCCCTGTTAGAGGAAGGATTCAGCACTTCTGGCAGGCTTGGGAAGAAGATGTCACAGATCGTTGGGTGCTGGACGTTGTTTCAAAAGGGTATGCCAAATATTTGTGAAATTACCACCAAATATAGGAATTATTTGCACCCATGTCCCTACTCATGCAGCAATAAGAAATACTGGCAATGTTACAGGGAGTGGATACTGTGCTTGCAAAGAACCCAATATCCAGGGTAACATTGCCAGAATGGGAGATGGGCACTTACTCTATTCTTTTTCTAGTGCAGAAGGTGTCAGTTGCCTATTGGCCGGTGTTGGACCTAAAATGGGTAAACCCTTGAATCAAGTCAGTTCACTTTCATATTATGACTCTTCAGGCCATTATTCCCATGGATCAGCCAGGGGATTTTTTGGCATTAATCGATCTCTAAGATGCTTATCTGTATGTGCCTATCAGACCTGCTCATCAAAAATACCATTGTTATGCCATTGGAGATGATCATTTCCAGTTCTGCATTCTCCTTTTCAGTTCAAAATCTTCGCCAAGGGTTTTGACAAAGGTGTTGACTCCTTTGTTGACCAGGCTGCATGGTGAAGGTATTTATCTACATGCCTATCTAGACGATTGGCTGGTGAAATCTTCAGGGAGAGATATACTCTTATTCCATGCATATAGAGTGTTGGAGGTGCTCCAAAAGAATGGTTTAATAATCAACTAGAAGAAGCTTTCCCTAACTCTCACATAAGACCAAGGGCTAGATGTATGAACAATAGTAATAGCGATCATTACCAAATAGCGATTTTTTATGAATCGCTATTACTAATGTACAAAGGGGTTATTTAGCCCTGCTCCACTAAATAGCGATTCGTAGTCAGTCGCAAATAGACCTACCTCATGAATATTAATGTGGTAGGTTGCAATTTGTGACCCACTAGGATTTGCTGCCATCACAGGGATGGTGGCCTGCTGGGTTCAGCAGACAACCCTGTCTGTGACTGTATTAAGTAAAGCAATCTTTTTTTTTAAGCATAGCCCATTTTCCTTGAAGGAAAACGGAATGTGTTTAAAAAGAAAGAAATTATACGTTTAAGTTTCATTTTTTTAAAGTAGGCAGTAGTCCCTATTTATTCAACCATTCTCCCAGGGGAAAAGGGACCCCTTCCCATTTGAGTTGGCGGTAAAGTGTTAATGTTTTGCGACTGAATTTTGGTCTAAAAACCATTTGTACATAGCAATATGAATTGGTATTTAGAAGGGATGCTCCTTCCAAGTACCGAATCGCAAACCCAAATTGCAAGTCGGTAACAGGTTACTGAATCGCAATTTGGGCTTTTGTACATCAAAAAAGGCATTTTTGCGTTTGCAAACAGCCTGATTCTGTGAATCAGGCTTTTTGCAAATACAAAAATGTTACGTACGTCTAGCCCCTAGTGTTTGTAGGAGCTCGTTTCCAAACTCAACTGGTCATGGTGCCACTCCTGGAAAAGAGATGGCTCACATTGGAGTCCCATGTGCAGTAGCATCTGGCACAGAAGCATCCAAGGATTGCAGACTGGCTGCAGGTCCAAGGCAACTTTGCTTCCAGAATTATCCTGGTTTTGTGAACAAGGTTTCATTTTTACACATTCCTGAGGTGGATTCCTGATGAATGGTCTCCAGATACACACGATCTAGTAGTCAAGATCAAATGGACAGCAGGTGGTGACTAAATAGAGACATGGTGATGAAAGGATTACCGCTGCATCCTCCCGTTCTGGTGATCATCACTGCAGCTGCCATTTTGTCCACATGAGGTGCTTGATTGGGAGATTATGAGGTGCCAGTTTCTGGACAGAAACATAGGCTCTGTATTCTTCAAACTGGAGAGAGCTCAAAGCTGTATAGCTGGCTCTTCTAGCGTTCAATCATCTGGTTCTAAACAGAGTGGTTCTGGTGCAAACGGACAACATGGTCTCAAAGACATTTCTGAACAAACAGTGGTGGACCAGATCACGGTCATTGAAAGACATCGCCAAACAGATTTTCAACTGGGCTCATGTTTCACTGAGTTCTCTGACTGCAGTCCAGATTCAGGGAGGGGCCAATTAGAGGGCGAATGGACTCAGCAGGGAAATTTCGTACTCTCTGGACTTCCCTCTGCATCCACAAATGTTCGCTCTCCCTGTGGGAAAATTGAACAGGCCGGTGATAGATTTGTTTGCCGCATGAGAGAAAGTCAAACATCTGAGGTTCTGTTCGAGGGACAAGTCAGCTTGGGCAGTGGAAGGTCAGACATGTCTGTGGCTTCAGAGGCTTATATATGCTTTCCCCCCTTTTCTGTGAGAGTAAGGAGGGAAAGGGAACAGGTGGTGATGATAGCTCCGCTTTGGCCTCCGGCAAATTGGTTTCCTCTGTTAGAGTCCATGAGGGTGTTGCAGGAGTGGAGGCTCCTCATAGTCCCCTCTCCTTTTGAATTTCCGGTCCTGTCACGGGGAACGCTTCACAAACTCAGGTTGATGGCCTGGAGGTGAGCAGAGAGGGTTGCCTGAAGGCTGGCAGTTACAGTTCAGACTTCCCGGAGGTCATCCACACTTCATTAATATAGTAGGAATTGGGCTTCCTTTTCTCGTTGCTGTGAGGTTAGAGAGTTAGACCCTACATCAGCCAGTCTGATTATGATGACGGAGTTTTTGCAGGAAGGAGCAACGTTAGGCTTGACAATATCAAACCTTAGAATGCAGATGGCAGTAATAAGGGCTTTTCAAAGTTCCTGGAAGAATTTCAATGATGAGGATAGTCTGATTCCCAGATTTCTTAAAGAACACCTCCAGTGAAGCAGCACTGAACAAGCAGAGGATAGGCCCTAAAGCTTTTAGAGCTCCCCTCTCACTCATCATCATTCAGATTGACTTAATGGTCAGTCTGCCGTACGCCCACCTGAAGCAAATTGGTTACTTTGAACATCTTTCTGGTTTTACTCCAAAATACAAAATAACGTGCCCCCCTGGTTAATGGATTTCAGCAAACAATAACTACGCCATAAACCTATCTATCAAACTCCTGTTTTCTGCAACTCTCTTTTTTTCTCCCATCTCTGATGTTCAGAGAGTGAGAGGGATAACTGTCCTCATTTATAGATTCCTTCCATGTCCTTCCTTTTTCTCAGTAGTAAAACTTTGTGCATTTATAATCTGACATCTGCTGTCTGCAAATTGAGAACATTCTCTGTAGCAGAAAAACACGTTTGCATTTGGGATTCCTCCTTTCTGATGCAGTGTAGCGACATCTGCTTTAAAAACAGGATTTTCAGACTCAGTTACTAGCTTCAAAGCTCTCTAGGCAGCTACTAAGGGGGACTATGAAATGCGGGTTTCCCCAGATGTATCGTTTGTACATATATATCACAAGCTCCTCGTGCAATAGCTGAATGCATACAATCATCTAGTATTCTTCGGAATTTCATATTACATTGTAAAAAGAAATTCAAATGCATTGCCTATTACCCAGGCCACTGCTTTTTAAATGAGCTGCTGTTCCAGCCCTAAATATCCTCCACGAGTCATGTGCAATCACCAAAAGAGCAGCCTCTTCACAGCAGTTTGCATTAATTTAATTTAATGTCTTCCCAGTGCCTCGTTGAGCTCCTTCGTCGAGTCCATGTACGATCATTTCGAATAGCCAAACAATCCATTCTGATGGAGAAGCCTCTAATGAGTAGGCCGACATTTTGGTTGTTTACCTCGTTATTTTGAACCAAAGGTATGTGATTCTGTAGACAGCATTCACGCAGCATTGACCCCTGTAGCTAACAAGTGATGTTTGAAGCATCATTGGGGATTGAGGGAGTTAGAGAAATTCCACCTGGATCTTTCTGAATAAACTCATGTCCGTGTGGTGACGTTGTTGCCCAAGAGAGACGTAAATGACCGCTCTGCTATTAATGAAAACAAAGTAAACACATGTACGCTCTCTAGCACAATATAGAACTATTCGTTCGAGGAACAGACTTTCATTTTACACACGCGAAAGTCTTCGTGTGTTAATGCCAGATAGCTGACGCTGCTTTTCCGACTTTTCTAACAGATTGTCAAGCAAACAAGGTACCGATTGAGGCACTTTTACGATCAAGGCATCGGTTACAAAAATATTGTTGTGAAAAGGCTTTTAGAACCCACTGAGGGGTCTTCGATGATGGGCTCGCAATTCACTGCCTTATAAATGTCACTTGAGTGGATGCCTAGTACTTGGATTGTAACACGTTATCTGCAACACCGTCATGGTCCAGTCGCAGCCTCCAGTTTCATGCACTGGGATTTGGACCCCTTTGGCAGTTTAATTGGTACATCACAAAGCCAGTTACACTTTCTATGCATTTGTCCTGCTGTCAACCAACTTCGACAGAAATTACTTTTCCCCACTTTCCGGACACTCAAGATAAGATCCTGCCAACACACAGTGATGACATTACTGAACAGCCATTCAATTCAGCTTTCCTGCAGGGCCGCCAAGTTTCTACTACAAGTGAACAAATTGCTATCAGCACAGCAGAAGCCAGGCTAGTTAAGAAACTGCCACCCTAGGCATGGGTACCATCAACAGTTTAACCGGAAGCCATCATTCTGATAGGCGTTTGATTCTCAATACAAGCAAAATTGTAGCCCTCATTCGATCAGGGGCCCATAGCCCAAATCTTTACCTGGACAAAGCCACCCCTGCCCGGCAAGCATTTCTCTAATCAAATGTAACCCATTGCAGATAGTTTTTATTAATAAATCTTTTAAAGTTAGAGAAAGGTCTATCTACTCGAACAGTTCCCAATTCATTTGAAAGCGTTCTGTGTCAGGAAGTGTGTAAAGATCAAAGCTGAAAGACTGTTGCTATCTTGCTGTGATTGTTTCATTTGTAATGCTTGCCCATTTTGAACAAATTCAGGTTTGGTTTCAAATCACTGATCTGCCTAAAATAATTGCATACTAGCAAGTAACCAGCTGAATGACTTTTTGAATTGTTTTGTATATATTCATGATGTTTACATATTGTAATGAATTATAGTTTTTAAACTGTAAAATGTTTATGGTTTTAATTAGCTGAAACAATAAACTTAAACTTGAAACTTGATTTGTCACATAAATGTAGGAATTCTTATTGGATTTTGTGGGGACTGTGCACAGACATTAACAGGAGGGCTGCATCTCGCTGCAGGTAGATATAGCTCTCAACGAGGCCAGTGATGGTCTTTCATCTAATCATGATTTTTTTTCATTAGCTAACAGCACATTTCACACTGGGAGTAGAGATGAAAACGGCCCTACATACAATGAGAAATGTACACATCTCCAAGCATGCTTTCAGTGGTTGGTAGGAAAAAACACAGGACGGGCTGAAAATCATCTTTATGACGTGGGCAGGGGCGGCTCCTCCATTTTAAATACCATTTTATGTTTATGCTTCTCGCACTGCGAGAAAGCAGAAGGCAGGGTTTGGTTGGGGGCGGGCAGGTGGGCGTGTCTGCTGGAGGGCAGAGGAGGAGTGGCTTGCCCACTGTTGTGGGCGCTGATTGTTTGGTCGGCCCCAGAATGGCTACAGGGACCCATATAAGCCAGCTAAACAAAGTACCTTAAATCCTGGGTAGCGGAGTCTTGTGAGAATCTGCGTCAAAGATATGTTGCGCAGGTGAAGCACTTGTACCAAGAGGCGGTGAGGCTGCAATGCGAGGTCCTGTGTCATCATCGAGTATCCAGTTGACAGGGCTTGCAATGTGAAGTCCAGCATCAAGGATGCAGTTTCTGAGGAACTGTGAGGCTGTGATGCGAAGTCCACCATCACCGTCAAGGCTGCAGTCGATGAGGGATGCGAGAGCCTCTGCTGAGGATCCATTGCGCATCAGTTGTTGAGATGGTATGTGATGCAATGCTGGTCTTTGCAATGGGCCAATCCATATGACGATGCATTGCTTTTGCTTTTGTTTGAGCCGCACAGAAGAGGAGATGCGCCAGTTCTGATGGATCCACAGAAGCCGGCAGAGCACCTTACAACTCACTTCCAATGGTCCAGTACTAGGGTGGCACCACTTGACAGGGTAGATTCACAGATGGCAGAGTCCAGGTGCAGATGCAAGGTTGTTGGAACCCTGTTGTGTCCATGAGTCTTCAGATCAGGAGGCCAGCCAACTAGCCCTTGGAGTCACTCTGGGTTCTGGATTCAAGAGAAGCAGGTTGAGTCCTTTTCACCCAGGCAAGAGGGCAGCAGGTCAGCATAGCAGAGCAGTAGTCCAGCAGAGTGGCAGTCCTTGTAGCAGCATATCAGTCCTTCTTCCTGACAGAGTATCCAAAGGTGCAGAAGAATTCCGAAGTGGTGATATCTGAGGTCCAGTATTTACACCTAGTTGAGCATTTGAAGTGAGGAGAAGCTTCCAGAGGCATACCTTTGAAGTTCACAGGTGCCCTGCCATCCTAACCCTGGCTCCAGACTAACTACAAGGGGTATGCAGCCCTTTGTGTGGAGACAGGACATAGCCCATTGAAGTGTAAGTGGGGATGGGCACTGCTCTTCCCTCCCATCCTGCCATTGATGATCCATCCAGTCACACCTAAGCCTTGGCATTGTGTGGCTTTCTAGGAGGAATACACAAAGCCTAACTGTCAACTACACACCGTCATGTGACCAAGAGACAAGCTCCAGGCATGAAATGGCTAAGGCAAGAAAATGGCAACTTTCTAAAAGTCCATTAAGACTAATGGGGTAACCCAGTATCCCGCAGAACCTGGGGAATCTAGTAGTATGCAGCAACAATTGGTTCTGTAGGGGAGTGCATTATTTCTTTTCAAAACTTCTTTGTATCCTGATTAACTAAGAGCAGCCAAACAAATGGTGCAGCACAACAGGTTAACAGGTAAAAACACAAACTGACACTAAAGACATTTTTTTAAATTGAACACAGTATATTAACACTGAGATATAGTGGAAAAAGTTGTTATTTGAAGAGTATGTCTTAATGTCTATCTTGTCAACCAACGTGTAGTACGCCTAACTGGACACTTTTTAAATATTATTTTAAATATTTTTATAAATGTTTTCTATATGCTGTTTTGTATGCATGACATTTACGCATGATCAAGACCACCTATGGGCTGTAATTGGTTGATTTAGGAAGGCCATCTAATATAAATACTTGTTTCCGTTCAGCTAACGCCATCTTCATTTTTATACAGGGATGGCGTGTATGTATTAAAAAGGAAGGTTTGGGCCTGGCAAAAGGTTTACTGTGCCAGGTCAAAATGGCAGTTTAAAAACTGCAGCACAGGCTGCAATGGCTGGCCTGAGACATGTTTAAAGTACTACTTAAGTGAGTGGCACAAGCAGGGCTACAGGCCCACTAGTAGCATTTAATTTATAGGCCCTGGATACACATAGTACAACTATAATAAGGTCTTATAAGTACATTAAATATGCCAATTGGGTATAAGCCAATGTTACCATGTTTAGAGGAGAGAGCAAAAGCACTTTAGCAATGATTAGCAGTGGTAAAGTGCACAGAGTCCTAAAGCCAACAAAAACGAGTTTCAGCAAAACAAAATAGGAGAAAGGCAAAAATTCTGGAATGACTGTGCAGAAAAAGCCAAGTCCAATGTTTATTCTCAGCCATTTATAAGTGTGTTTTGTTGTAAGGTTGAATGTCGTACCCTTTGAAATATTTTTTTGTGTGTTTTTATATCCACAGTAAGAATAATAACTTACATTCCACCACTTAGCATTGAATGGCCAGGAGCAAGCATCTGAACACTGCAAACCCGCAAGGCAACTGTCAATTCAATGCGGGCCCACCATTCGGCTGTAAGAGTCAAGCACTACCCTGTGATAACATTATATACACTATGCACAGTAACCATAGCTCAAGACAGGCACATTTACTGTTATTCATCCTCTGGTATGGGCTGAATCAGTTCATTTATAATTTCCACCCAGATCCCAATTTCCTCTGACACCCTTTTGTCTCTTTTCTCCTCTTTAATGCATCGCTCTTCAGTTCAGGGCTATTCAGTCAAATCCTGTTGACAGGAAATCCTCATTGAGAGCCTGGGAGAGAGCCAATACATGGCGATTTACCACTATCTTATTACTAAAGCTAAGGAGGCACATTTTCACAGCATTTTCCTCCCTTTGGGTCTAGGACTGATGCTAAGAGATTAATGTCTTATTGAGTCTTCCAGTTTTATGGCCATCACCCAACCCAATGTTTCGACTGCTCCACTCCAGAACTCTGCTAAATATTTACATGTCCAGGACAGAAGCATGAATGATGCATTGTTCTCTCTACATTTCGGGCATGTGGGGGATCTGTCATTATATATTCCGTGCAATCTTACTGAAGTAATGTATGTATGATGTAGAATATTAAAATGCATTAATAATAATCTAGCGTTGCTAGCAATCTCATGCACCTGTACACAGGAGACACTCCATTCTGCGTCTGTGATGCATTCCTGCAAGCAAGTTTCCGAATGTTGCCTGCCCCCCCAAAGGACACGGCATCCTACCACTTTCTAGTACCCTGTACAGGCACAATACCAGATTCCTACCTTGTCCCCCTCTAGGATCACCTCTAGAGTAACAGAGGACTCTGGGGTAGCTGGAAAACAAGCACAAATCTCTTTAGCTGTATTGCATTGTTTTTCGTTTTGTAGGAATTGGCCCACCCCCACCTGAAATGCACCCTGTGCTTCTTCACAGAATACAAAGGAGTCTGTCAGATATAAATCGCCTAGTGACAGACACCTGTCTGTTCCGCAAAGGGCCATAGACATGACCTGGTCTATCGCTTAGAACGGCTGAAGGCACCAAATCTGTAAGACTCTTTAAAATGTGGGTTTCTTCAGTACCCTCTATATTGGTCATTCCATGCTTTAGATATGTGGCACAGTACATATGGGATATCTTTAGGGATATGATATTTTATCTTTCATTATACACACCAGGAGTGTTGTCTCCCAACTGACCACCATGGAGTCTTTTCTCCCAAATATACTCAGTGGCACATCAGTAGGCAGCTGCACAGCTAGATAGCATAATTCTAGATATGTCAACCAATGCTCACTTCTGTTCTATTTTCATAGTGTCTAATATCACCCTACTCCTCCTGCCTGACTAGAATGGTGAAATCAGCATGCAATCCACCTCCTAAAATTCTGACTTAAGAATTGGCGCATGGAGATTTGTACACATGGGGGAGCACTGCCATGTTTGCAATCACACGCCTACCGACTGTAGATAGAGGAACAGTATTCCAGAAGCAGATTATAGTTTTAAGGCTCTTAAGAACCCTCCCTATATTGTACGCATAT
Organism: Calotriton arnoldi; assembly: GCA_963921515.1. Classification (NCBI taxonomy): domain Eukaryota; kingdom Metazoa; phylum Chordata; class Amphibia; order Caudata; family Salamandridae; genus Calotriton; species Calotriton arnoldi. The sequence goes on from CAWUFW010001730.1 coordinate 956,586, forward strand.
TATTTGTCTTCATCATGAGCAACCTCAATCCCTAGGTAGTGAAATTTATCAGTCTCCCTCTGCAGGCCTACTTGTGGGTGGTCATGGGAGGCATTTTGTTTTGTTATTACTGCCAGGGGGAACACCACAGTTTTGTCTCTATTAATTATCAGGTCTGATACTTTACTAAACCCATCCAACACATGCAATAATCTGGGGATCAACACACTGGGTTGCATCAAATATACCAATGCATCATCCGAATACAAGTATACGATGTGTGTATCCTAGTGCAGATTAATACTTCAGTTCTTCATGACATCTCGAAGAACTATCGCCATAGGTTCCACCGCCAGTGCAAAAAACAGTGAGAATAGGGCACAACCCTGCATGGTACCCCTTTCTATAGTCAATTTGTCAGAAACTAAACGATCCAATCTAACTCTTGCTGTGGGTGTCCTGTAGAAGTTGCTGATCCATTAATTTAAACTTAGGGCCCAAACCCTTATTACTTATCTCCTCCATCAAGTACGTCCAGTCGAACAGATCAAACACCTTTTCACTATCCAGTGCCACAAGGGCAATTTCCATTTTCTTGTCTCCTGTGTCATGGGGATTATGACTCAGATGCCTAAGATTCTTGAGGGTGCTACATTTCAGAATGAAGCAGCATTGATTTTCATGCACGAGGTGGGTCATCACTCTAAGCAATCTATTTGCTAGGATTTGAGATAACATATTTGTGTCTGTATTGACCAAAGAGTGGGGCATATATCATCCTTACCCTTCGATCCTTGTTGGAAATCGGCATCTTAAGTATTATCACTTCTATCATTGTTTCAGGCAATTTCCCTTTCACATAAACCTCACTTTAGACTTCGAGGAGCTTCTCAGAGAGCTGGGCATGGAAAATCTGAGAACATTCCAGTGGAAAACTATCTCTTCTGTGCAATTTACCCTTGGGCACCCCTAAGACAGCTTTATTTATGTCTTCCCTTGTAAAGTCTTGTTCAAAAATTGCTACCTCGTCCTCTGTTAACCTATTATTCTCGATGTTGCTTAGTTAGGCAGTAGGTGTGTCGGTAGTGTCCCCCCCAGGAAAATGATAAAGTCTTGCCAGATATTGAGCGAGGGTGTGTTTAATGCCGGCTTGTGTGGCTGCTTAAGTGACATCTGGTTTTGTGGTTGTCTTGATTTGTCATTCTCTCTCTCTCTCTCTGTATAATATCTGCCTGGGGACTATGTGTAAACTTGTCTAGGGCTCCTAAGGCCTCATTGACTGCCCGCCGTGCTTCATGTAGGGCTGTGCTATAAGAAATCGGTTTATTTGTTGAGGTGTGTGGAAACCCTAATCATGTAACAACCACAATCCTTGTCAGGATGAACCACAAAAGTCATTAAATTAACCTGTGCTTAACTCTCTGATAGACTGGCACAAAAGCAGTCAGGCTGAAATTAGAGGCAATGTTTACGATTTTTTGCAGCGCACAAACAGTAATAAAATTTAAACACAACACAAAAAAAATCCCTAATCAATTGAAAACAATAGAGTAACATTTACTGAATAAAATGACATCAGAATGAATTAAATCCAGTCAGTAGGACCAGAGTTATGAATGTTTTCAGTGTGCAATAGCGCTTAAAAGATCTAAGTGCTAACCTTGGTCTGGTTACGCAAGTCAGAAGCCAAGTCAAACGTTAAGGCTGACCGCAATGAAGTGTGCGTCGAATACACAGGGTGGAGTGAGTCCGGTCACAAATTACCTTTGAACTTTGATGAAAAGGTCTGAGAAGGTAGAGTTCAGCCAGGCAAGCCTGCAGACGGTATCTGAGGAGGAGGCACTGTTGTCATCAAGCTGCTGGACAGAGTCGTGGTGAAGATATTTACCTTCGGATTTTGTCACTTTTTTGAAAGTCAAAAATCTCCAGCAGGATGTAGCTGAAACTGTAGTCTACAAGAGCTGCACAAGTACGGATACCTTCACTGAGGGGTTCAGCGTCACAGTATTTGCTGCTGCAGAGAAAAATGGAGCAGGAGCTACTGCGAAGTCAGACCAACTGGCGATGCACCTTGGGTGGATCGGCTGGCAGGTAGGTCCCGGTCTTCTGTCTGTTCCCAGGGCACTTCATGGTGAACATTTTTCTAAGTCCTAAGTTTTAGGTTAGGCAAGAGCAGCACCTCTAGTGCCACTTCCAAGGGTCCAGTAACTGGGGGAGCATGACTTGGTGGGGTGTTAAGACTCGCTCCAGCAGAGTCAAGGATCAGTATTCAAGGCCTCTGGAACTTGTTATGTCTCTGTATCTCACGGGGGTGGTCCTAGATTCAAGTCCAAGGTCCAGTTCTCCTTGAAGCAGCAAGCAAGGCCTTCAAGCAGCTGGGCAGACCTCTGGTAGCAGCAGGGCAGTCCTCTGGGGACCAGACAATACTTCTAGATTCTTCCAAATGTCCAGGGGTGTACTAGAGTGGTGTTTTAGGGGTCCAATATTTGTACCTGGTGCCAGCCTTTGGTGTGTGCTGACACCCTGGGTAACCACCTCATCATTTTTAGGAATGTTCTTCCCTTTCCCTGCCAAGGTTCCAAGAAGTCTAGGATGACAAAAGGCTTGTGTCAGGTTTCTTTATGTGTACTGGAGGAAAGCCCTTTGAAGTTTAAGTGGGTCAGAAAACAGCTCCACCCTAGACATCTTGGCAGGATGACCCTTCCTGCCAACATCCAGTCCCTTTTGACTCACTGTTTGGCAGAAATACACAAACCCCAACATCAGAGTCATTCACAGTGACCGAGGGCACTGGCAGCAGGCACCAAATAGTTAGGGCAACTTTTTAAAAGTTGATTGCTCCCATTCAAAAATTAGCACTTTTTAAATGAAATAAGGTTATCCAATGTTAACCAATGGGAGAGATAGGCCTTACAGTAGTGAAAAATGAACTCAGGAATTTTTCACTACCAGGACATGTAAAACGTAAACCCACATATCCTACTTTTTAAATAAAATGCACCCTGCACTATGGGCCTTCAGGGCTTAGGAGTAACATGTATGTAATAAAAAGAAAGCTTTAGGCCTGGGCTAGAGGTTTATTTTGCAAAGGTTGAAATGGCAGTTTAAACCTTCTTACAGGTTTCATTGGCAGTCTTAAGATGTTTTATCGTGCTACTTCAGCAGGTGACACAAGGAGTGCTGCAGGTCCACTAGTAGCATTTAATTTACAGGCTCTTGGTACAAGTAGTACTATAGACTACAGACTTATTGGTAAATTAAATGTGCTAATCAGGTGTAAGTCAATTGTACCACGTTTGTAGGGAAAGGACACATGCAGTTTAGCACTGGGTAGCAGTGGTAAAGTGCACAGAGTACTCAACTCAACAAAAACAATTCCTGTAAAACAGGAGGAGTGAAGGCAAAAACAGTTCTGGGGAAAGACCATACCACAGATGTCAGGTCTAACACACGCTTTCGAGTGGGTCCTCCAGCCTACTTTTTTGTGCTTGTCATAATGCATCTTCTTCGTGAGACAGAGCATGCCTCAGCTATCTACTGATACAAACTATTTTGTGCACACATTCTCCCACCACCACAGCCTTCAGCGCCTCCCACTCCACTGACCTCATGCCTGTTGATCCCCAGTTTATATTCAAATATGTGTCAATAGCTTTTTTTAAATTCAATTTTAAGTACAGGATCATTCAAGACCTCTGGACTGAGCCACCGCACATAAAAATTATTGTGTTCTTGACCCATATTAACATTTATTAGTAGAGAGGTATAACCAGAAAGAGACAGCCCACTTCCCAAGGATCCGACTTCTCGACTATCCTAACTTGTTGAGCCGCTAATCGCTACCTGGGATCCTATGACGTAGGTGAGTATTATGTATTTGCCTCTATTTCTCTTTTCTTTATTTCCAGTGTTTATTGTTTACCATGTACACCCCCATCGGTCATACAATATAACTAATTGAACTCTTCATCTGAATCTGTTAACAGGTTCGCACACTACTAAAGATAATAGACTGTCTGAAGAATGTCATTTCAGCCCAATCAGTGCAAAATCGTACTTAAACATATTACGCTTTATGACATAGAACTTTGATATTCTGTTCCCTTAAATGGTGTCAGCTCTTGGAACCCTTACAAAATTCATAACTTTAGATATAAAATATCAGCGCTGCAGTTTTAATCCTCGGAAAGGTGTAGTCGCTGCAGCTAGGACTTTGGCACTCCCCCACTTAAGCTGTCACCTTAAACCAACATGGGCCCACCTAATATTTCTGAAACTTTCTTATAAGAATGACAGATAATAGATCTTTTTAAAATGCTCTATGTAAGCTTTAAAGTCAATATACTGACTATACCATTAGTAAATTAGCAACATAGCATATAAATCATAAGTAAAGAACTCAGTACATTTCAGTAAGCAATCCAACATAGATTCACCTTATAAGAATGGGAATGGGGATTCCTCTTGTGAGAGAAATGCACTCTTATATAGGGTTATGAACAATGGGGCTCATACATTTGTTGGGAACATATGATTCATTAGTTTAACAAAATAGGAAACAGTCTAAAGGAAACATTTCTAAATAGAATACATTAGGTGATTTTCCCACCCAGGGCCGGACTGGCATCCGAAACTGGCCCTGGCAAACTGCTCGGCCGGCCCCCTCTGGGGGGAGGGGGTGTGAAGCCGAACTGTTTTCTAGGGCCGATGTCGGGCGATTTTGTTACCGGGGGCCGATATTGCCGGCCCCGGTAACAAAAACGGCCCCCCAAGGGGCCCAAAACCGGCCCCCACCCTGGCGGCCCACCGGGGAAACGCCCGGTGCCCGCTAGGGCCAGTCCGGCCCTGTTCCCACCATCAATACACTATGGTTCGATCGTTCTAACAGTCTTGAATATACAGTTTAACTGATACAATGTTAACAAAACTATGATGAGCAGAGTTTGTCCTTGGATTGGTACACTCAGGAAGCTCTCTCTGAGAATGTTTTCTGGTGACTTGTGTGAAACTATTAAGGTTTTTGTTCCAAAACAGAATCAACAATAATATCACGTGACAAAGGATGACGTTTAAACAAGATGGAAGACGATGTAAACACGGCTCAGTATTAGCAGTAGCTCAGATATAATGCTCACACCAGTTTATGCCATCTACGTCCAGCTCATTATTCTACTACTACGCTATTTATAAGTCACATTTTGTGAAAGGAAATTTTGAGTTTGCATGCTGCTGCACACAAAACAGACCTTTTTACCTCTGAACATCCATTGTACACAACAGTAGCCACCTTCATATACCCCTCTAGACTCCAAGTTTGTTTTTTTACTCACTGCAAATTATGTTTCCCTTGTGGCCCAGCCAGAGAGGATAGAAACTTTGTCCACACAGCCCTATCCTAGCTTTCCAATAACCACCCCATCCTCTTGCATGTCACACTCTCAAAATCCTCACATATCGTATTTGCCATGCTGGAGGCCCTGCACATCATACACCAGACAAGAGCTGTAATCGTTCTATCCTCTGCCTTTTCTCCCCATACAATGACCCCACAAAATCTTCCAACACTTAATATCCTCAAAGCAGGTCCACACGCCTTCAAAATTGTACCCTGTCCAAACCAGTACCACAATCCTAGTCAGAGTAAGTCGCAACACACCCTAAATTATCCTGTTCTCACCTTCTGGTAGCTTGGCACAAAGCAGTCAGGCTTAAAAGAGTCAGCATGTAAATTATTTGTGCAACACTTCAAACAGTAACACAGTGAAAATACCACAAAACTACTTGACAGCAGTTTATTAAAATGGAGAGTAATTTTATAAATAAAACGAGACAAAAACAACACAAATCCAATAAGTAGAAGTCGAGATATGATTTTGTAAAGAATAAACTGCAAAATAGTGCTTAGAAGCAATAAGCCTTTATTTGAGACATATGGTCATGCAAGACCGGGACAAAGTCAAAGGTTCAGGCCGACTGCGATGGAGCACAGGCCTGATACAGGGGCGAGTTAGGCCTGCTAAACAAATGTACCTTGACATGAGCTGCGTTGCTGTAGAAGATGCAAGGTACAGCCAAAGCGATGTGTCGGTGTCGAGCACACAGTAGACTAGATGCATCAATATTCTCCATGCAATAGCGCCAATCCGTTGGTTCCGAGTGCGATGCACAGGTTCTGAATGCGATGTGCTGCTACTGCTCTGGGTATGCCCAGACGTGGGTCCTGTGCTCTCCATGCCACTGGAGTCAAGCTATTCTGGCTGATGAGGGGTGAAACTCGAAACCGGTCCTAGGATGCTTGTCTCCAGTCCAGGGAGTACCTGGCCTAGCAGTTTGGGCTGGACTGTTCCCATTGGGTGCAGGGTCAAGACTGATTTGCATATGGCTGGGTTCAAATTGGAATGGCATGGGGAGCAAAAAAATGATGGATTTAGGGCCAGATCTCTGTACTGGGGTGAATGTATGACATTGTTCTGCATTCTGTCCATCAACTGTTCTTTTTGCATTTGTCACCCTGAGTGGAACGGGTATGCCCAGATGTGGGTCCCGTGCTCTCCATGCCACTGGAGTCGAGCTATCCTGGCTGATGAGGGGTGAAACTCCGAAACGAGTCCTAGGATGCTTGTTTCCAGTCCAGGGAGGACCTGGCCTGGCAGTTTGGGCTGGACTGTTCCCATTGGGCGCAGGGTCAAGACTGATTTGCATATGGCTGGGTTCATACTGGAATGGCATGGGGAGCAAAAAAACGATGGATTTAGGCCCAGATCTCTGTACTGGGGTGAATGTATGACATTGTTCTGCATTCTGTCCATCAATTATTCTTTTTGCTGCTGCTCCTACAGCAGAGGAATCATCGGTTCAAAGGGCGATGCCCTGGTTCAAAGGCGATGCGCCTAGTCCGCTCCACGCAATGATGAGGATGCACTGTTTCTGATCCCCGCACAGGCGAAGATGCACCGGTTCAGACCCATGCAAAGGCGAAGATGCACCAGTTCCGATGAGGATGTGTGGGTTGACTTGAAGAAGCTCCTTAGGCCTCACTTCCAATTTTCCAGGACAGGGGTGGCACCCCTTGGCAGGGCAGACTCACAGAAAGCAGAGTCCAGGTGCAGATGCAGGTGAGTTGGAAGTCTTTTATGACCTTGAGACTACAATCAGGAGGCAATCCAGCAAGAACTTGGAGTCACTCTCGGTACAAGTGATGCAGGTCCAGCCCTTCCTACCCATGCAGGGGAACAGCAGGTAGGAAGGGCAGCACAGCAAGGCAGGAGTCCAGTAAAGCACCAGCCCAGCAGAGTGTCAGTCCTTGAGCAGCACTGCAATTCTTTTGGTAGTGTCTTCACAGATCCAGAAGTGTACTGAAGTTATACCTAGTTGGGCCTTTGAAGTGGGAGAGACTTCAAGGAAGGCTTTGAAGTGAACAGAGTGCCCTCCCTCCCTGCCCTGGTCCAAGACTCAGCACAGAAGGGTACGCAGGCCTTTGTGTGTGGACAGGACACAGTCTATTCATGTGCAAGTGTGAGACTGTGCCCAGCTCTTCCATTCCATCTCTCAGGATGGCCCATCAAGTCACACCTAAGATCCCTTTGTGGGTGACTGCCTCGAGGGAATACACAAATCCCTGCTGTCTCTCAACCCAGACTAAACAGAGACAGGCTGCAGGTACCAAATGCTAAAATTTAAAAAATGCTGACTTCCTAAAAGTGCCATTTTCAGAACTGCAATTTAAAATCCGACTTCATCATAAGTTGTGATTTTAAATTGTGACTGCAGATACACCAGACATGAATAAGGTTATCCCAATGCTATCCTATGGGATAGATAGGCTTGCAGTAGTGAAAAACAAATGTAAGAGTTTTTCACTACCATGACATGTAAAACTGAAAAGTACATGTTCTTCTTTCTAAATACACTGCACCTTACCCTTGGGCTGTCCAGGGCCTAACTTAGGGGTGACTTATATGTATTAAAAAGTAAGGTTTGGGCGTGGTAAGAGGTTTAATTTGCCAGGCCGGCATGGCAGTTTATTCCTGCCCACAGAGGCACTGCAGTGGCCGGCCTGAGACATGGTTAAGGGACTATTTAAGTGGGTGTCACAATAAGTGCTGCAGGCGCACCAGTAGAATTTAATTTACAGGCCCTGGGCACATGTAGTGCACTTTAATAGGGACCTATAAGTAAATGAAATATGGCAAAGGGTATGAAGTATGAACCAATGTTACCATATTTAGAGGAGAAAGCACATGCACTTTCACACTGGTTAGCAGTGGTAAAGTGCTCAGAATCCTAAAGCCTACAAACAAAAGGTCAGAAAAAGAGGAGGAGGAAGGCAAAAGGTTTGGGGTGACCCTTCAGAGAGTGCCACTTTCCAACAGTTTCACTCTGGACTCATATCTCACACTAGTTCTTCACATCAATATTTCTGTAAAAATAGTCAAATTTAATCTCCATGTCCCGAATAACATACATTTGTCACTTAATTCCATTCCAACTGTCTGAGAACAGCCATACATTTATTAGTTATACTCCAGGGTGGAGTTCAGAAATGTTACCTTAGTAGGCATGTTGCTTACACTCAAAGCAGTCTGTTGTAAGGGAAGATAGGAACTTGTAGGCAAGTATTCCAGAAGTCAGTAATGTAGGTTAAAAGAAGAAGGTTTATTGTTTAAGATAACATAACGTGTATTTGTAAAGCGCACGTTCACCCGTAGGCATCTTGGCGCTGAATAACAGATGTTTATTGTTACCCAACTCAATGGTACTCATTTTATCGACCTCAGATGGATGAAAGGCTGAATTGACCCGCCGGGATTTGAATCTGTGACCATGAGGTCAAACACAGGCCCCTGCAGTGGAAGCAATAGTCCACTGAGCCACCAGACCCAGCTTAGTCTTAGTTACAGGTAATATCAGTAAGATGATAAATAGTAGCCCCACCAGGAGCAGCTCTCTCCAACTCACATTCATCCATACCAGGCACTCATCAGCATTTCATGGCATCACACTCACACTGGCTGAGCAGTAGGGTACTGGTAACTAAGGAGAGGATGCATGCCAACAATTCAAGTCACAACACAGTCCTTCAGTCAGTGGCCAGGTTGGTACACCCTCCAAATAGGTACAATCACCTCGTCAGTATACTATGTGACCTACACTTTCTTCCCATCATGCACATACTGCAATTAAAAATCTGCTCCAATGATCACACAGAACAAAAACCCACACTGTCACTGAGATTTACTCATTGTCTCTGGCAGATCAAGAGTGTTGAAAAGGATCACTTAGGGGCCAGGACATACTCCAGCAAAGGCCACCAGAAGGGTCCAGTCCAGGTTCAGTTGGGTCTGGTGAACTGATTACTTCGGGAAAAAGGCCTCTTGAAGTGTGTTGTGTCTCTGTAGCCACACAGGAGGTCAGACAATTGACCCTTGGAGTCCACTTTTTTTGTCCTGGGTAAAAGAGGGAACAGGTCTAGTCATTCAGGCCTCCTCTCGGTTCACACACAGGAGGTCCAATCCTCTTCTGGTCTTCTGCAGTTCCAGAAAGTGTTCTGAGGATGGTGCTTTGGGGCACCACATTCATACCTGGCACCAGCTAGTGGATGGGGGTGACTTCTGGGCACCACCCCAACTAATGGGCAAAAGTTCCCTGGGTCAACCCTGCCCACTTCCTCAGCAGTTCCTGTTTGCACTATGGCAAACAACCTCACAGGGCATCTTATTACCAGATTCCAAGATGAAGAAACCCTCTCTCCCTTGCGCAGAGCCTATGTACCCACATACAAGTGTTACCAGGGTAATGAGCAGTCCCCTTCTCTGTGGTCACTCAAAACTGTTTCTGTGGGTAGCTTTTCTCCTGCTGGATTTGAAACCAGCCTGACTAGGGGAATAAAAGCTGGGGACTTTTCAGGTTTCATCAAACATTTAGTTATGATAGGGCAGGCCCCTCAGAAGTTGAATAAATTCCTGAGTCTATCAAAACTGGTCTTACTGCCAGGGACAGAAAATCACCTCCTCACTCCCGGGCTATTTTCCCTGCTCTGAGAACAGTTTTCACATCTCTTTCAGGGCTCATTCAGGCCAAGTATTGGTTGTTCAGCGGCTGGAGAGCTAAGCCAAATTAGCCCTGAGTAGTTACAGACAGGGTAAAGGTAACTTTCTAACCATTACATTTCCAATATATTTAATACATATCTGACTACACCATTAGATTGGATTTATATTAAATATAAAAATAAGTCTTTAAATGGAGTTTGCAACTGGTAAAGGTCGAAGGTTATATAGTAAAGTGTTTATACTATACTTTGACTTTCACTATGTGCCAGTTACAGCCTGACCAGTGACAATGTTGTTTTGGGCCTATTCACTGGGGGTAAAATGTAATTCATAATGGTGCACATGTTCCACTCATAAATATTATGCACCCTACCTTGTGGGCAGCAGGAGTGCTTAGGGAGGACATGTTTAGTATTTAAAATCAGGTTTTCCTAACAGTCAAAAAGATGATTTTGACCGGTCTGGGCAGCAGGGTTCAAGATGCTGCAGTCAGGCTTCACGTGCTAGGCCTGAAGCCATGTTTTCCAGGCCCACTCTATGGATATCACGATATTTGTTGCAGTCCACAGTTGGCATTTAACATGCAGGCCCCAGATACATTTTCAATACCATATACTAGGGAAGTTAAATAAGTCAAGTAGTGATAAGCCAATTTACCCATGTTTAAAGGGAGAGTAACAGTGCACAGAGTTCTATGTACAGCAAAAAAATAGGGCCAAGAAAAAGGCAAAAGATCTGTGGTGACCACACAGAAAATGTAGATTTCCTACACACATATTTAGAGAAACAGTCAGTCAAGGACTGCATTTTGTAGTACATTTAGTAGTATTGTAATAGTACTACTAAAATACTACAAAATGCTGTTCAGGAACCTGCAGGCATTAATCCCCCTCCTTCACCTCTCCTTATTTTTTGATGAGCCTCACACATATAGGTTTACTACTTATTAGTAAATGTGGGAGGGACCAGGGTGAGTACCTACTACTAAATAGGCGAGGTTTATGGAGGATTAATGAGAGGTTAGGGAGGCTTTTAAGGAGGTACAGAGACCCACTACAAAAGAGTAAGCATAGTACTGTTCACACACTTAACTGCACCCAAAACGACCCATACCCATAGTAAATGTACTCCAGCTCGCAACACTCTCTCATAGAAATAAAGGGCCAGATGTACGACCCTTTTTTGTGGCCGCAAACGGGAGAACCTTCCATTTGAGGCTGCAAAAAAGGGTAATAGCATGTACAAATGCTATTTTGCGAGTCCCTGACTCGCAAAATAGCATTTGCGACTCTCGCTATTAGGAAGTGGCGTCCCTTCCTAATAGCGAGCCAACAAGCTATGTACTAGTGTTTTGCGACCGCATTTGCGGCCGCAAAACACTCGCAGTTTACCACCTACTTCAAGTAGGTGGTAAACCACTCGCAAAGGGGAAGGGGTCCCCAGGGGACCCCTGCCCCTTTGTGAGTATGTTGAAAAATATTTTTTAAGAGCAGGCAGTGGTCCCAGAGACCACTGCCTGCCCTTAAAAAAGAAAACTGAAAAGTTTCATTTTCCTTTTTTAAATGCATCCCGTTTTCCTTTAAGGAAAACGGGCTACATTTAAAAAAAAAAAAAGCTGCTTTTTTTAAAAAGCAGTCCCAGACATGATGGTCTGCTGAGCCCAGCAGGCCACCATACCTGGGAGGGCTGTCATTCCCAATGGGCTCGCAAATTGCGAGAGGCTCATTAATATTAATGAGCCTCGCAATTTGCGACCCCATTGGGAATCGCAACAGTGTTAAATACACTGTTGTACATCGGAATTGCGCCTCGCAAATTGCGAGTCGCAAAAGAGTCGCAATTTGCGATGCGCAATTTTCTTGGTCGTACATCTGGCCCAAAGAGAGGCAGGGACTTCTAATAAAACACCATATGAAATAAAGTTAAATTAAATTTGATTATTTTAACTTTTTAAAAGTATATATAATATTAGTGTAATGTAAAAATGTTTTTTAAAATAAACCATAACTATTATTTAATTTTATACTATGTTACAACCTTTTTTTTTTATATAAAAATTAATGTCACATTTTTTATTAAATTGTAGTAAATTCCCATTCATTAATTTAAAATCACTTTTAATAATTATTCATTCATAATCTAAATATATATTATTTATCATTAGATGGGATTTCTTAAAAATTAAACTTCAGAAAACAAATTTGTATTTCGATTAATATATTTAAATTAAGTTTTGATTAAAAAATAAGTTAATAGTGGTTTAGCTTTTTTTTAAATTTTGTACATAATTTAAAATAAGCATAACATTAATTGACATTATTATTTAATATACATTTTTTTAACTATTTTACCTTTTGCACCAGAGAATTGGCTATGATGGGGAAGCCAGCCCAATTTGTATGGACAGATCACTATGGGATTTGCTCTTCCATTAATGTTCAAGGCATGTTACAACAGTCCAAATATCTTTCTCATCCTGCTTGTCTTAACTGTGAAAATATAATCTTGAACTGATGGCCCTGACTATAGATTAGGTCCTCCCCATGACCTAAAGTTTCAACACTGAAGCCATCCAAGGTATGAAAGTTAATTTATTCACTAGTTCTCTAACCACAGTTTTGGATGATAATCCTCTTTCCCAGAAGTAATAAACCCCTACTGCTGTAGATAATTGGTTCTTTGTGCATCTAAATTAACGAGGTAAGTGAGGGGTAAAGAGATAAGAAAAGAGACGGAGATAAACAATTTTACTGATCTTTGATATGAAATTATAAAAGCGTAGAATTAAGGATACAAAAACAGCTGATTTATTTATGTGTATTAAACAGGTCCCAACTCTTGCAAATAAACTCTTCCATATAATTCCAGAAAAACAATGACCGCAAGAAACCTAGACAAGGGTACATCCTTCCCATCAATGTTGCTATTGCCCTCAAAAACATAACTGTGCCAGCATACCTTACTAGAAATTCCCTGTCTAAGATTATTGACACCAGCCTTGAGGTTTTCTAATTTACAACAGGAGAGCAATTGACCACTGTCACATTGTTCGGCCAAATATCCTGCCTTATTAATGTTTCTCCTAATCACTCTACTTGCTTACAGATTTCTTCTAACCATCTTCTGCTGACTGTTCCCAAAATTAGAATAGTCTCTTATGGAGGCAGGGCATTGTCAATAGCTGCCACTAAGCTGTGGAACTCCCACTCCTGTAATCTGCGAGCTGAACAAATAATTTTGCTTCATGTATCTACTAAAACTTGCCTGTTTAAGATATTGTCCTCTTGTCTCTCACTCATTAAAACTTTTGTTATTGGTTTTAGCCTGTTATGTGTTCTCACAGCAACAAGAAAAACTGTGTACATGTGCTAAGTAAATACAAATTTTATAAGAAAACTTTACATAATATAACATGCAGCACATTTTTTGTGTTCAACTGGTAAAAAACTGCAGAGTAGTATCATATTTGCTTGCAGAACTGGACTGGCTCTATTGGATACAATGCAAACCCATGGTAGGCTCAGGCGTGGCTGGATGGATGGAGGGATCATTAGCCATCCAACTTGGAATACTGCCCTAAAAAAACACAACAATTTTCTTGTAGACACGTGTGTACTTTGCCCCATAACCTTCTTGGAGGCAGTCAGACTCACTTGTTACCCACGTTAGGGCTGGTACGATCAGATTTACCAGGGCTCCTTGAAGCCCTCTGACCATCACTGACTGGATGGATTTAAGAAATCCTTTTTGATGTTTTTTCCAGTGTTACACAAAATGTTTTTATCAGATATGTTTGCACACATTGTAAGGAACTTGAAGTGTGCCACAGTTTAGTTTTCAATCTAGCACAGATTATGAATGTTAAGTGCAAGTATAAAAAACCTTGTCATTGTGCTAAGATATCTCTTAAGAACCACAGTCACAATGGCACAAGATGTCAGATTTTATTATACATGACACATTTACTGATTTAGACACAGAAACCTGAATGTGTACCTTGCACACGTTAAACAAAATGACACCGCAATCGAGACAAGTGAAGAAACAGCACAGTAAAAGCGTGCTTAAAAAGTGTAAGAAAAAGATAAATTAAACGCAAAATTATTATAACGCTTATTAATTGGTTTGTATAAGACGTATACTCATGAATATAATGTTTTATGATTCATTTACTGATGAAATAGTATGATTTTAATAATGTGGCCTAACATTTCTGTTGCCTTTCAATGTAGTGCATCACAAAATTAAAATGATGCAATTATGCAATAAAGTTTGTTAGGAAGCTGAAACTTACAGTAATGATAGTAGAGACCAATGATTACTGTAGAAAACTAAAAACGATTTTAGTAAAATGAGTTTTAAAAATAATTTACATGTATGGATGTTGAAAATTTGTAGAAGTAGGCCATTTCTAACGTTAGTCATTTTCATGTAATAATACATTGGTGAAGCATTATTATTATGTCTTATTATGAAACGTTTGATTTATTGCATTGTATTTGATTTTAATGGAGTTTAATTCATCGAAAGCTGACACATGCATTTTAAGTTTTTAAAAATGTTCTTTCCTAAACGGCATTTTTCCCTTAACTAAATACAATGGATACTTCTACATTTATCTGAATGTTGCTTTATTTGTTCTGTACAAGTAACATCCTGCTTTTTAAGGACATTCCTTTAGAGTTTACTGTGAGATAGTTCAGTGGGAAAGTGAACTCTAACCCGACGCCATGAACAGTGTATACTTCTTACCGTTGACAAACCTGTGAGGCCTGGTAAGCCATTTCTTTCTCATGATCAGCATAGGAAAGTCTGCCATAAAACTAAAATGTATTCAATGTCTTAATACATAAACTAACCATCTGATAATCGAACCATGGTGGAGTGATGGTACATTCCAAAAGCATCATAAAGACTATAAAAGAAGAAACCCCAAAAGAGGGGCAATGAGGACTTTATCATTTTCCATTTTTCTCGTCAACGCTTGCCGCCATATCCTTTATCCATGCCAAAAGACCTAAGCTTTTTGAGAACCATCCTATTGCTTTGGATTACTTTGCTGATGTTGCTACTTTTGGCAGACTGATTCAATTCTTCTTTGCTGAACTATCGATTTTGTTCTACTTATTCTTTTAGCCCATGTTTAGAGACTTGCCCTTAACAGATTTTAACTGGATTCCTTTCATTCCTGTTGCTTTAGAACTTAGGGATGCTGTTAGAGAAACAAACTATTCTTCTGCCTTTGATGGTGGTTGGAATCTGAAATTTGTAGCTGATGAATGTTTCAGAAAAAACTTGGACTGCCTATAATGATGGTAAGAACCTTGTATCTTCGAATGTTCTTTAACCATCCTCTTTGAGAAATAGAACTTTGACTATATTGAGCGCTTTAATATTCCTGATTAAAATGCTCAAAAGATTTCTTATATGCATTGATTTTGGATCATTAATACAATAACCAAACTATCTAAATTGTCTGAGTCTATTATTGTGTCTTGATGTTCTTTCATTGAACTGTGCTATTTCTTCCAATAATTGTAAACTCGTAATAGGGCGAGTCAGAGAATCTTCTATGAAGTTCTGCTTCTTTTATTCTGTGTCACTATAGCAGAGTTCCTAGTGTGAATAACTCTGGTTAGGAGGTTGGGTCTTCCTATTGCAATCCTTTATTTCTATAGCATGGTCCTGAGACTGGTGTATTTGAACCTTATGTCGAACTTGTGAGTTAGGCACTAATTAATGGTCCTCACTGGGTGGCTAACATTGTGTTTTGGACACCCTAATTCCCACCTCTCCTATCAGCAGAGATCCGTCAGAGGACCATCGCCTCAGTGGTAAAGGTAATGTCTTATCATAAAAGGGCCCCGTACGATTAGAGTGATGAAGAGTTAAAGAATCAAAATGCTTCCACTGGATCAGTCACAAATGTGAAGAAAGAGTTGGGTATCTTACACTTAACACTCCTGGTATTTGTTTTTTACTGTGAAACAGAAAAATGTGGAGCAGACCATTCGTTGTCACTTTGCTCTGTTTCTGATTTTCTATACCATGTTCATCTCCTTATCTCTCTATGTAGTTTGAATGAGGTTGTTGAGATGATTGTAAAATGGACTCAAAATGCAGTTTGGGTTCAACAGGTAAGTTTATTAGGAGATAACCCTCAGCCACCATACGCCAAATAAACAGCAGTAGACAACTGACAATATTTTCTTAATCATAAGCCCGCATTACATAGCTAACATTCTGCTCATTGTGAAGCACAAGGCTTGACCAGCCAATCAGGACATCACACACCTTCCCTTTAATATTTGACAGATAAAAGTACATTGGTCCCTATGCTGCAGATTTACGCTGCCCAATGTGTCCAGATAGCATCATATGGGGCGAAAATCTGGGGAATAAATTATTGCATAACTATACAGAGAGAAGAAAATCATTTCCTTAGGAAAAATTTGGCAGTCCCCTTCTCCACAAGGAACTGGGCTTAAATTACTTGAGTGATTACATTTGTACCAAGCCCCCCCTATTGTGGCTCTCAATTTGGAAGAAAGAGGAGACAGCTGTAACTAGAGACATAATAAAGGACTTCTCTGGGCTGTGATAAGGGTCTTTCAATTCCATGGCTGGTGTAAGTCAAAAAATCATTTGATGAGATTGGCCTAACCCGCATCGTTTCAGATAGAACATATCATGCTATCCCAGATAGAAAACAAATACAAGCCCTATTTATTTATTTAGTTATTCATTTATTTGGCGCACTAATCATCCCAGAGGGGATCTCTAGGCGCCTTTACAGCTGGGATGACACACAGTACGAGAAGAAATTATAGGGTGAATAACCAGGTTTTCAGAAGTTTTTTAAAAAGGGTGAAGTCAGAGAATGCACAAATAGACAAGGGCAGCTGATTCCAGTGATAAGGGATGAGGTAGGAGAAAGAGCGACTCCCAAACCTGGTCATTCAAATACTTTTGGGGCGTAAGAGTAATAGATCACTGGATCTAAGCTGGCGGACCGGGATGTATGGCTGAAGTTTGCTTCTGAGGTAAAGGGGGCCGTTACCATGGAGAGTTTTGCAGACTATACAAAGAAGTTTGAAAAGGATGTGTTTTTTAATCGGAAGCCAATGGAGAAAACGAAGGGTGGGCTCCAAAGGAGAACGGGGGGGAAGGTTCAGGACCAGGCGTGCAGCTGAGTTCTGGACTACCTGGAGCCTAGTTAGGAGATTTTCATTAATTCCTACCATTAAGGCATTGCCATAGTCAATACGACTTATTATCAAGGCTTGAACAAGAGTTTTCCTGGTTTGCAGTGGGGTCCATTGAAAGACTTTCTTAAGCATTCGCATTAGACCAAGACAGGTACCGGAGATGGTTTTAACATGCTCACTCATGGAGAGATTATCATCTATGAGAACTCCCAGGTTCTTTGCACATTTTTTGGGATAGGTGGTGGGCCCAACTCCAATGGCCACCAGCCAGCTGACCAGATTGAGTGAGCTTTTCCGAATAAAAGGATCTCTGTTTTGTTCGTATTGAGCTGCAAAACGTTATCAGTCATCCACGTCAAAATATTTAGCAAACAGTTCTTAAATTTGACTTTGGTCAGCATTGGATTATGGTCCATAGTGATGACCAATTGTGTGTCATCAGCATAAGAGATGGTTTCAAACCCATATGACCAGATGAGTTTTGCCGGGGGTTCCACATAAACATTAAACAAGGTGGGGCTCAAAATTGAGCCCTGCGGCACCCCTTTATCCAGGACCACGGATGCAGAAGAATAGTCACCCAGCTGGACCAGATGAGTACGTTCAGAGAGGAAATTCTTCATCTATTCCAAAGCTTTACCCATGACACCATCTCCCCTAGTCTTTGGACTACCAGTTACTTATGGAACATTATGGGGTACTGGGAGCATTCACTACTGTTCCACTTTAGAACTGACATGACTAAATACTTGCTTTGCTTTCCAATTGGATACCAACAGAATTTAGAATGTAAAGTATGGCCATGCAATAATGAATCCAGCCAATCAATATTACACTTCCTTTTTTTCTGTGGCTTTTACAAGATCTATACTAAAAGATATTTAATTTCATTTTTAAAACTCAGGAATCTTTGCCACTGTGTTTAGGCCTATCACTATCTCCAACTACTCTCAGACGAAGAGACCTATAACCTCATTTCTCCATTCAGCTGTGCGGTCACGAGGCACTATGCAACCTGACTAATTGCATTTTTATGAATTTTCTTTTAACTTTTTATTCTTAAGAATTGTTTTTAATATTGTGTCTGATGTACAATGTTTTAGATATTTATGCATGTGCTTTTAAAATGCAATAGGCGGCTTGGCACTGCTGGGTCTTTTTTTCTATGTATTTTATGATTGCGTACACTTTTATGGTTTAATCATTAAATGAATAAAGTTATATTGAAATTGAAAAATGTAAATATGCAAGTGAAGGAAAATGGGGTAAATTCCAGAGAGACCACAAGGTGCCCAGTAAGAATACATTGAAGATGAAAAGGAAAAGGTGGGGAAATGGGAAAACAGGAGAGAAAAAAACATGGACAACATCCTGAGAGTACTCAAACAGGAGATTAATAAAGAAGAAACTACCTTATATAGTATTTCAGCTATCCTGACTTCTATGCACTCTTCCTAGACTCCAAATGATCTGCCAAACTCACTAGTTCTTGTCCTTACAGGCCATTCAAATGACTTGAAGAACACTCAACAGGAACCCCACATTCAACTCATCTGACTTAACCATGGAAGACTGACAATCTGGTTGAGCTTTGAAATTTTTCCATCATCAGTTTTGACAGAAATTTTAAATGCCTTGGCCACCCTTTTTGGACAGGAGAATTTGGACAATTCTGCAAAACCTTCGGGAGCCTCAATTTGTACCCACTGTACCACGGTCACAGGAATGACCCACCATAAGCCATCTTCATTTATTCCCAACACTTGTTCTCTCTCCATCCATTCATCAGCTGCTGACACCAGTACACTACCTTTTAACCACATCATCCAAGCTGAAGACAGCCATGACTCAGGCTTCCTCCTTTGAACAACTCGAAGGGGGACCGCCTGGTGATGGAGTGGGGACACATTTAATTAGCTATCAGACCCTTCCTCATTTCATCCTTCCATGCCTTGTCATTAGCCCTAACCAACTCCAACCTCTCCTTGTGTATTTTATTGAAAGGTTTGTCTACCCCAGTGATCTTGGGATGGTACCACACACTCCTCTATTCTCAATCTCACACACTCCTAGAAACTTCTCTTGAACAGAATTGCACCCCAATATCTGAAAGTAGCACTTTTGGCAGATACTCTCTCTGGAAAATGTCCTTGAGGAAATTGATGATTCCTTTGGAGTTTATGTATGCCACACATTTAACCTACAGCCACGTGGAGAACAAGTCTACCAATATAAAAAGATCAAATGTGCAATGCACACCTTCAAGCAGCCTACCTATATAATAACAACATCCTCCTATGAAGATGCTGGCAGTCGTCGGGTCTGCATTAATAGAGTAAAGGTTTTCAAAACCTTGTCACTGTTGCAGCATTCCACATATTGAAGAACAGACCATTTGACCATCATGCCCATGCTTGGCCTCCAGAATCCATTCCGTCATGTTTGCCATGCCTAGCAGTCCTTTGTGACTCAGGGTCACAACTGTGTCAAACTTTGTGGGAGGATGAGTTTTGTACCTCTAAAAATAATACCGCCCCCTCACTTAGTTCTTTTTCACTCGCCAAAATGGATTTACTTCCTCTTCCCTCTCCTTTATGGCACTCCAGCCTCCTTTCAACTTTCCATGACATTCTGCATGCAGGAATCCTTGTTCATCTTATCTCTCTTCATCTCCTCAGTCACCACCCCATTTGTTATGCTACAAATGCTTTCATACGCCTCACACTCCACATCCATGCCTGGCTCTTCCTCTGATTTTTTTGTCACCAATCTGGAAAAACAGTCTGCTGCCATTATCAGGGAACCAGGAATATACTCTACAGAAAAGCAAACATCTTGCAAGTCAGCCACCCAAAGTCTGATTCCAGAAGAGACTGCATCTAAACCTTTGGGCAATAAATCTTGCAAAGGGGCTTATGGTCCATCCTGATAGAAAACATAGACCTTTAGATCAAATTTCCAAATTTCTTTACTGACCAAACCACGGCCTATGCTTCACCTAACTGACACTGCACCCAAGCTTTTCATGCTGGCATCTGTGATGATAACTGTGTCCTTACCCGGAACACATGCCTGGAGACTACGCATTGGTTCCAAAACCATTTTCACACTCTCAAACTCCACTTCACACTCCATGGATCATGCAAAATGTTGCAACTCAAAAGAAGTCTTGTAGTCCAGGTGTAGATTTAGTAAGATGGTTTATTAAATAGTTATGATAAAGAGCCCCACCAGGAGCAGCCTCGCTGCTGCTCAGCCGATACTCCAACTGACACTCTCAGACATCCAACATTCCACTGCAGCACCACACACCAACATTCCACACCACACTCACACTGGCTGAGTAGCAGGTATAACTCATCACCCTTCTTTACAGGGAAAAAGAACCCAATGTGACTGCCTGATGAACAATTCGCATTCGCAAATGCATCACAAAACAAATTAGATGCAATAATTAAAAGAATGTCAAATCTAGCGAATAACAAATGGACAAATCGTTATCTGATGAAGAATGCATGGAAACAAATTAGATGTAATACATAAGAAACCCTGCATGTAAAAACGCAAAAAAAGATTACCTTCACGCATTCATCCCACACCAAATGCCAACAACGAACGGTTGAACCACACACCACACATCATTCACCAACGCAAGGGCATATGGTGTGAACATGCAAACAACACATTTGCATCAGAAATAGGTGGACTTACTAACGCGCCGCCATCGCACACAACAATAAAGAATGGGTGAAATCCACCCCCACACAACCATCCCTACACATTGGCATCTAGTGTACCACAGAAAAGAACGGGCGTCCCACAGCCACCACACAATCATCCTTACGCAAGGCCATCTAGTGTCCACACCAGCAAAGAATAGTTGACCCACACACCATCACAATCACCCCTACGCAAGGGCATCTATTGTACACACAAGCAAAGAATGGATGACCCACTCCCCCACACAATCATCCCTACACAAGGGCATCTAGTGTATCATAGCAATGTCTGCACATGCAACACGCCAAAATCCAACCTCACAACATACATCACAGAGCACTCAGAAATAAACTTGGAAAACCCTGGCAGCAGACCATGGCATGCTCAGCTTCCACCCCATACATATCACTAGCCCACAAATGCACATAACTTGAAATGCTAAATCTGTCCCCTTCACTGTGGCATTAGTCCACTTCAATGAAATCATTCCGGCTATCAGGACCGGACCACAGACATTTGGGTACATCAGAGGCAGCGCCCGACTGGCCAGCACTCAATTGTGCAAACTCCTCAGGGTGCGCAAGAAGTCAAAGTTACGATGCACCCTACTGGTACCTGAATGCTGAGCAACTACCAAGCCATATAACAAGCCGGGAAACTGTTCCTCCTCAAAGCTTAGGATAACAGTGCGTCTCTCTCACCAGCAAATGAAACACCACCGAAACTTGGAGGTTCAGTCAATTCTCCACAGTCCAGCATAGGAACCTGCAATGCTGAAAATTGGCCTGCAAGACCTATTTTTGTGCATGCATGCCCTCTCTGACAGCCTCCGACATCCACGAATACCAGACCACACCAAGCAAAGATGGCGGTACGCACACGTGAGGAGCGCCAGGTGGCTCTGGGCCCATATCCGCTGCACCACGTCGCTCTGCAGCATGCTGAGCCTTGCGCTGCCGAATATCTTGAACAGCACAATGACAAGGTAAGGGGTGCACGAGTAGCTTGCAGCCCTTTCAAATGTCACATTTAACGGGCACACTCCGTCAAAACAGCTATTTCTGGCAGGACCATGTAGCTCACAAATGTTAGCCAGAGGTTCAGAAGCACGCTGCTGGTCCCGCAGTCTGCTTCGCAGGATAGCAACCAGTTTCCTCATTTTCAAAACCATCCACTTTGACTGCCAGTTTCCTCATTTAAAAAAAACGCGCACTTTGACTGGACACATAGCACCATGCTGTGAATACAAATTCCATGTTAGACTTGCTAGTTCCTATTAACTGGAATAGCTCATATGCCACAGGTTGTCACGAGGCACATAAAGCTCATGAAAGTAATTGAAAGAGGCACGCCTTGGCTGGGACCGACCGGTCTGGAGGTCACTGATGGGGCTGCAGGGCTGCAGAGCTTACTGTATTTTCCTGTACCTTTAGTCTCTTTAAGTTTCTTTGAAAGTCTTTCTCTTCTTGTGGTTTCTTCAGCTTATTAGTTCTTTGTAATCTTGGTATTCAATGTTTCTTCTTTCATTCAATTAAACACATGTAGGTTCTTGTTCACCAAATCATTGCCAAAATGTTGTAATTCAAAAGAAGCCCAGTAGTCCAGGTGTAAGTTTAGTAAGATGGTTTATTAAGTATTTATGATGAAGAGCCCCACCAGGAGCAGCCTCCCTGCTGCTCAGCCCATACTCCAACTAACACTCTCAAACATCCAACATTCCACTGCATCACCACGCACCAACATTCCACGCCACACTCACACTGGCTGAGCAGCAGATGTAACACAAAACCGATGTTCGTCTTTAATAACACTCTCATGGCTAGATGTCTTTGCCAAACCTTGCACAAAGTGGCCGTAGTAGTCAACCATACCAAAGAATAACAACAGCACCTCTTTTGGCTTGGGAAATTGCAACCTACTAATAGTTTCAACTAATTCTGTTATAGGGGCACTCTCTCAGCACTAATGTCATATCCCAGATAACTGATTTCAGTCTTACCAAATTTACACTTGTCTGCGCATAAAGATAGGGCATTCTGTTGAAATCTACCTAACACCTCTCCAAGTCTTTCATCATGCTTCTCCGATCCTTGCCAAATACCAAAATGTCTTGCTGATAACAATGTAATCTCTGCAAACCATCCAGCATGGACACCATATCCCTGTGAAAAACGGAAAAGTCTTGCGTTAATCCAAAAGGCAGATGGAAACATTTTAATGCCTCAAAGGATGTAGCAAAAGAGGTGAGTAGTACCAAAAGATCATTATTTAAAAATGCAGATGGAATGGAATAAATGAAATACCACGGAAACTGAGTCTTTAGATATACATTTAGGATTCAACGTTCATGTAATTGAAGTTAATCAATTTAAAGACTGTATTGCCCAAGACTCAAATATGAATTACCCACATCAAAAGAAGAGACTGCCCTCCTGCTAGACCACAAATGCTGACAAAGTGCCACTCAATTAAATACCCAAAAAGCAGTCTTGAAAGAGAGGGGCATCCCTTAAGTAATGAACATATTGCCCACATGATTTAAAACTGTGAATGATCATGTGTTAAATAATAGTCCAGCCAGATGTTCTTTACAAACATTAGAACATGATCTCCTGACACAGCTCTCCAATGTCCTTTAGAGCAGAAAAAACACAGTATGATTTAGAGTTTGGTGGGCAGGTACTCCATCACAAATGTGATGGATATCCTGTCTGCCTCATCACAAGTGCATTAGTATATTTTCACTTGTAATAAGGTGGTTGGGAGGAAGTAGACCAATTCATGAAAGAAGATAGGTGATAGCTAGTCTATGAAAATGATGAAGGTCCTGCCAATGGGTTAGGATCAACCCTTAATCAGCTTATTGAAACTTTTAGCTTTACACATGACTTTGAAAATGGTCTTAAGAGGTGTGAAAAGGTGTGATGGTGGATTGTCTTAATTCCTAAATTTGTATATCATTAATTTGTGTATGCTGGCTCAAGCACAAGATGTATGTCAGCAACTTGAACAGGTAATAGAAACATGATAGTTGATTTGATCTTTTGAGTCCAAATTGCTTATTATAGGCAATATTAATATTAATGAATAGCACCATTACCAAAATCCAAATTTACAATCAATTTGTCATTATATGTATGAGATATGAGTCCTGCTGCAGTATTTTCAGAGGTCGGTGCAACGTTCAAAACCACAGTATGTATTTTGAAATTTGGAAAAGAGACCCTGCTCAAGAATTCCTTAACTGATCCAGATGAAGCCGGATAAAGGGCCCCTTTATTCCCACGCATGTGGAATTGGTTGTCAATGTAGCATGGGCAAGTCACTAATGTCTTGGAACTCCTACTACACCATTGTGCTCTGATTGGGCTGCAGTGTCACATGGTGATAAAACGTGCCTTTGCCATGCACCTCAGAGTGTGGGTGCTCGCTATATAAAAGTGGTGCATGCTAGTTATTAAGAAATGCATGGCTAACAGTACACAGTCTATTTGTCACTGTCTAGGTAATTACAGGTCACATTATGCTGCATTTCCAACTGAATCCTGATGGAGCGCTTGAAGTCCCCAACACCTTCTCCTGTGTAACTGAGATCCGACAGTGGGAATGCAGTGATACTGATACACAGTTGGGGGTAAGAGGGTATAGGATGAGAAAAAGTGAGTGCACAATTATGGTAAGTCATCTTCTGTATTCACTAAGTTGTCTAGTTTTTTAGAAATTGGTAGTTTAGAAATTTGATACTCAGGTCACTGGTTGCCTTACTGTGACTTCTCAACATGATTTTTCGGAGAACAGTAGGCAGTGGAACAAGGCATAGGATCTCAAACACATATAAACAATGCCTGATCATTTCCCTCCAAATATGGTGTAATAGCCACACCTTCGTATGTGGGTCCAGCTGCTATGTAATGGTGTGGCGATGTTTACAGTTAAAATATAGAGTATCTGGAACAAGAGTGCACAAGAAGATATATATATAAATGCGCTCTAGTATACCAATCTTACTTTATACTGCTACTGCATGCTCAGACCTAGAAAGTTCTCCTATTTTGATAACCTGCATTTGTCTTTTATCCCTCTTCAGCCAACTCATAACAGTATTTCCTTTGGGGTAAGAAGGAGGAATGAATCTAGTTAAACTGCAACATCAGAACCAATAACATACAAGGACTTAGAAAGCTCACCAATAATTGGCTAAAGGTCTAGGCTAGCCTGCAGTTTCACAGAGCTCTAATGTATCCTGCAAGCTGTGCCCACCTGTTGAGAAGAATGCAAAAGAAAACCAAGAGGAGTCCAAGTGTGTGAGAAACTGGGTTGTTGGATGAGGAATGTGTGAACCCTTCTCAAGTAACAGCCACCATACTTATCAGGGTGAGCCACAAACAGTTACTAAATTAACCTATGCTTCACCCTCTGGCAGCTGGGCATAAAAGCAAGCAGGCTTAACTTAGAGGCAATGTGTAAAGTATGTACGCAGCACACAAACAGTCTTAAAGTGGAAACACAACACAAGAAAAATCCCATACCATTTTAGAAAAATAGAGTAAAAGTTAATAAATTATTTGACACCAAAATGTCAAATATCCAATCAGTAGAATCAGAGATATGCAACTTCAAAGATTTCAGGTAAGTATAGCACCTAAAAGCACAAAGTGCCACTCGTGGTTATCTGGTCATGCGAGACCGGATAACAGTCACAAGTTCAGGCTGACAGTAATGGAGCATGGGCTTGATGCAGGGACCATGTTAGTCCCACTGAAAAAAATTACCTTCTGAAGTCCAGCATGAAGAGCTCCGTTCATGGTGGAAGAGGCTGCGAGGGAAAGGGAGAGCATCGGAGATGGTTGTCGTTGTAGCATAAAGAGCAGTCTGGGCATTGTGGATGGTCGGCACTGTAGCATGAAGGTTCATTTGGGCAGATGGTTGTTGCTGGAGCTTGGCATTGGTGGTTACCCAGGACTGTCGACTCTGTAGTGCAAAGTGCAAAACTTGTGCTGCTGGTCATTACTGGTAATCGCTGTGGTGTGAAGAGTCAGGTTTGCAATACCAAAGGGGATGATGGACGGAGCGCTTGAGCAAATCAAACACTCACCCCCAGTCAACTGATCTGGGTTTAATCCATCATCATTCTTTAGCTCACTCCACCACCCCAGTTCAGACATGGCCATATGCAAATCAGTCTGACCCTGTGCCTCATGGGAACAGTCCAGCCCGAACTGCCAAGCCATGTCTTCCCTGGACCGGAAACAAGCATCCTGGGACCGGTTTCTGGCTATTCAGCCGTCATCAGCCAGGCTAGCTTGAATCCAGTGGCAAAGTGAGCAAGGGACCCACGTCTGGGCATACCCTGCCAACTTAGGGCGAACAAAGCGATACCAAAGGGGATGATGGACGGAGCGCTTGAGCAAATCAAACACTCACCCCCAGTCAACTGATCTGGGTTTAATCCATCATCATTCTTTAGCTCACTCCCCACCCCAGTTCAGACATGGCCATATGCAAATCAGTCTGACCCTGTGCCTCATGGGAACAGTCCAGCCCGAACTGCCAAGCCATGTCTTACCTGGACCGGAAACAAGCATCCTGGGACCGGTTTCTGGCTATTCAGCCGTCATCAGCCAGGCTAGCTTGAATCCAGTGGCAAAGTGAGCAAGGGACCCACGTCTGGGCATAGCCTGCCAACTTAGGGAGAACAAAGCGATACCAAAGGGGATGATGGACGGAGCGCTTGAGCAAATCAAACACTCACCCCCAGTCAACTGATCTGGGTTTAATCCATCATCATTCTTTAGCTCACTCCACCACCCCAGTTCAGACATGGCCATATGCAAATCAGTCTGACCCTGTGCCTCATGGGAACAGTCCAGCCCGAACTGCCAAGCCATGTCTTGCCTGGACCGGAAACAAGCATCCTGGGACCTGTTTCTGGCTATTCAGCCATCATCAGCCAGGCTAGCTTGAATCCAGTGGCAAAGTGAACAAGGGACCCACGTCTGGGCATACCCTGCCAACTTAGGGCGAACAAAGCGATACCAAAGGGGATGATGGACGGAGCGCTTGAGCAAATCAAACACTCACCCCCAGTCAACTGATCTGGGTTTAATCCATCATCATTCTTTAGCTCACTCCACCAACCCAGTTCAGACATGGCCATATGCAAATCAGTCTGACCCTGTGCCTCATGGGAACAGTCCAGCCCAAACTGCCAAGCCATGTCTTCCCTGGACCGGAAACAAGCATCCTGGGACCGGTTTCTGGCTATTCAGCCATCATCAGCCAGGCTAGCTTGAATCCAGTGGCAAAGTGAGCAAGAGTTTTGCATTGGTGGCTTGGTGCGGTTGGCAAGATCTTGCCCTGAACAGATCCGTTTGTGGTCATGATGAGTCCAAAATGTCAGGATTCTCCTTCTCTTGTAGGAGGAGCTCTACTGATGCCACACCAGGGGTCCAGGACCTGGGAGGCACCTCTTAGGGTTCAGGACCCCATTCCAGCAGAGGCCAGCAGGGCTCAGGCACCCATTCCAGCAGAGACCAGCACGACTCAGGCAGTTCCAGTTGAAGATTTAGGCAGATCCATTGTAGCAGGTCAGCTAGGCAGTTGTAGGGAGGCCTCTGTGGCTTTTCCTGTCCATGCAACTCAGAACAGGAGGTCAGTCAGCTGACCCTTAGAGTCACTTCATTCTGGGATGAAGGGTACAGGTCCAGTCATCCTTCTCAGAAAGCAGGGCAGGCCTCAAGCAGCAGGGTAGTCCTCTGGCAGCAGGGCAGACCTTCTTCTGTAGCATCACAGGTCTAGGAGTGTGCTGAAAATGGGTCTGGGAGTCCCCTTTTTATACCTGCTGCCCATTTTCACATGGAAGAAACTTCTAGAGTCTTCCCCCAACAGTGGTGTCTGGAATTTCCTGCCTCCTGCCTTGGTCCAAGTCTGCCTGCAGGCACAATAGGCTGGTGTGAAGCCATTTGTGTGTGAGCTGAAGCATAGTCTTTGAAGTGAAAGTGTGACAGGTGACAGCTCCACCCCCTCATAAAGTCAGGATGGTTCAGCCAGCTAACACCCAGGCTCTCTATTGTGTGCCGTATGGGAGGAATACATAAAGAACAACTTCCAACTATACCTAGTCATTTGACTCAGGAACAGGCTGCAGGAACCAAATGGTTAGAGCAAGAAAATGCCAACTTTCTAAAAGTGAAATTGACAGAATTGCGACTTAAAATCCAACTTTACTCTTGAAGAGGATTTTAAATTACAATTCCTCAGCCACCGAACATGATATTCCTACCTGCTCCTGAACAAAAGTTATCACTTATTAATTGTATTAAGGTAACTCAATGTTATTCAAGAAGGAGGTAGGCCTCATAACAGGGAAACACAGATTTGTGAGTTTTTCACTACCAGTATACATGTAAAACTCCTTAGTACATGTCCACATTTTTTAAAAATACTACACCCTGTCCTATGGGCTATCTAGGGCCTACCATAGGGGTGTCTTGTATGTATTAAAAAGGGTGGATTAGTGACTGGCAAAAGCTTTATATTGCCAGCTCGAAATGGCAGTTTAACACTGTTCACACAGTCTGTATTGGCAGGCCTGAAACATGTTTTAAAGGGCTACTTAAGTGTGTGGAACCATAAGTGCTGCAGGCCCACTAGTATAATTTAATTTACAGACACTGGGTACCTGTAGCACGACAGACAATAACAAAAAGTGAAACAGGATCCAACAAGGTCCTGTCAGCGGGGGGACTCAGAAGAAAAATTCCAGAATTAGGAGGTCTATAGAATACACTGTCCCACGTAAATCATGTACACAATGCAAGTATTCCTAGCCTATCTAAAATGGGATGAAACTCCTCCTCATAGAGATTTCCTGATTAGCCCCTATGGGAAAAAAAAATCTTTTTTATATGATCCTCACCCACTCTGATAGTGGCATGCTTCATCATCGGGTCCACCTCGGTTGCTAAAAGCCGAGGTGGGCTCAACTGTATTTAAGGGAGCACCTACAAGAACCTACGGGGGAGTTTGTGTGCCAGCTAAATCTCAGGGAATAATAATAATGGTAAAATAACTCTGGAGGATAACATGTTTGCTGGAGAGATCTGTGGTTTGCCTAGTCCTAGTTTTGAATCAAAGTAGCATAGAGGGTTAATAAGTGTCCTGCAAAGCATATTATGTAACACGCAGATGACAGTTTTTTTTAAATGTAAATGGGCAAGTGGGTTACTGATTTTAAGATAGAGATCCTTTTGTTACCTGCAGTTCATAAATTGTAATCCTTCTAATAAAGCACAGTGAGGTATGAAGAACATGTGGCTCCTACACCTTGTAACGCTCACTGTCTTGTGTAATAAAGTATAATCTGTACGTGTCATGTGAAGCTTTCTGACAACCTGAATTGGGATGAGTAGTGCTAAAGTGCTCTGATAGAAATAAAACAAAATAGTGGTATTTAAATTGTTATTTGGGTAAATATTGAGGCGACAAACAAATCTGACAGTCATACAGCGTTTACATACTTCTTATATACAGGGACTGAACAAAGTCAAAAGCAATTCTCTCTTAAGTATCTGTGAAGTAGTAAGATTTGAGCCTATGTTTCCCCTTCATTGCATCAAGGTGCGAGGCTCACAATAGCTCCCAACCAGGATACTCCAATAAAAAGAGGCCTGATGACCCCTTAACTTCGGCTTTTGTTATGGGCAAAACTGTAATCTGATAAGCCCTCTCCCTGCCTGCGTGTTGCTTCTTGTAACAAATGCTGACAACCTGCTGGGGCTGCTGAAAGTGTCCTGGTGTCAGAATATCACACCGGGACGAGTTCAGCATATTTCTGTGGGGCCCTACCTCATGGCACGTTAGACTGCGTCTACCCTTTGAAAATAGTGGGTAGACGGCATCTACCCACGTCTACCCTCAACTCGAGCCCTGGATGTAGCTCATTCCAACTCCTGTTAGATTTTCTCCAAATTGAGGTTTCTTTCCTTCAGTAAATATGTTGATTTTTATGACTGTGTCTTACATACATGCTGTGAGGGGAAATTTACAAAGGCAGTTCTGGCTGTCAGCTTAGGGTTATGGTCTTAATTTACGCTTGTCAGGTATTCATAAAATGAATCCAGCAGATTTTTCTGTCACAGTTTCTGGGTGGGTAGTGGCATAGGAAGTGGGCAGAACATGGCATCGTGAGCTTTGTAAGTTTCTGAACTCCAATAACATTGTATATTTGTGGGCATTCACGCACTCTGATATGACCTTTTCCTCCCTGGTAATGGTTGTAGATTTACTTCAGCAAACACCTTTAAGAGATTCCCTTCCAGGCAAGGGGAACAGATCATATCCAGAAGTGTTTCTCCATGTGAAAAATGTTTTATCTCTGATGAAAAAGAGGAAAAACTGCATTTGTCCGTCAGTCACCACTTCCTCAGTGCTTAATCCCACACTATCTAAAATTACACATTAGGGAAATCAGTGGCTGGGGTATGTCACATGACGTTAATAGTGATACACCAGGATACCATCATTTAGTGCAACTTTACAGATGTACTACTAGGAATGCTTGTGAATTCCAAAAAGTAATTAAACTACACTAAAGATTCATTCATAGAAGTAGAAAATTCACTACGGTTTTATGAATTGCTTCCTTTTTGTTTGTGATAAATTTTTCTTCCAAAGAAAGAAACCCAAACTTGTGTCCAACACTCAATAATTCATAATTCGCTATCTCCAGTGCATTTTCTGAACTGAAAATATCATACTTACCCATCCAAACAACCTTTCTTGACACAGAGAATTGTTCTTAGTCAGAATGGGAATTTGCCTAGCACCGTAAGGTAAGTTCCAATTCTATTAAGGACACGGAGGCGAGGATTATGCTTTTTCTCTCTTCGCTTTAATATTATAAAACATCATGGCAGCCAGAAAGATATTCAAACAAATCTTTAAACATTAACAGGAAAAACTCCAACTCCCATCATCCAGGGAGGGACCCGAGAATATAGTCCTTCCACTGTGTCCATTGCCAACAGCACATAGTCCCATGTTTGTGTCCCTCCTTCCTCTTTCTTCGCGCAAGTCACGCCAAATCATCACAGGTCCTGTTTTGAAGCATCGTTTCCTGAAAAACAAAGACAACGTAAGGGCTCCAGGAAACTAAAGTAGTATGCAATTCACAAATCCGACAATTGCTGTACAAGAATTCAATAACGAAAAAGAATGTCCAACATTACACAAAGGTTACATTGCAAAAATAAAAATTGGTTACTTACTACCATACGGGTGGGTTCGCACCATCTGTGCCCCGGGAGGGATAATCCTCGCCTCCGTGTCCTTAATAGAAGTGGAACTTACCTTTACGGTGCTAGGCAAATTCCCATTCTATGTTAGGACCGGAGGCTTCAGATTATGCAAGTTTAAAGCTTACTTACCACTAACTGAGCCACTTCCAAAACCGGTTTAAAGTAAAACCTTTTGAATGTTGAGTCTGAGGACCAATCCACTGCTCGCATTAAATCCTCTAGACGAGCCCCTAGCGCAAACGCCTTAGAGGCCATTGCACCCCTGGCTGAATGGGCTCCAAATTGTTTTGTGTCAATACCCGCTTCCTGCATGACCCAACGCACCCACCTGGCTATAGTGGGGGAAGAGACAGCCTTGTGCGGTTTCTTGAGCGCAATAAGGAGTTGTCGTTCACCCGGTGGTCTTGAAAGGCCCGGCAACGACCACCGTTGCCTGAAAGTCGCCACACCATGAGCTGGAGTAGCCCCTGGGTGACCAGATGATGCGGAACTCCGTCTGGGTTCAGAAGCAGGGGAGGAAACAGGGGGAGTAGGATTGGAGAATCCCAAGAAAGTTCCAGTAGAACCGGAAACCAAACTTGCAATCTCCAACAAGGCGTTATCATGATCACTTCCGCCCCTTGCCGGCGAAGCTGGGCCACCGCCCTCGTGATCATTGAAAAAGGAGGAAATGTGTAGCCCCTCTCTTTGCTCCAATCTTGAAGGAAGGCGTCTGTGGCCAGAGCCATCGGGTCCGGTCTCCAACTGAAGAACCGAGGAACCTGATGGTCTAGACGTGACGCAAAGAGGTCCACCGAGAACGGTCCCCATAGTGCTTCCACCCACTGAAAGACCTGAGGGTCCAGTTTCCAGAGACTGGAGTCGTAAAGATTTCTCGAGTGCCAATCTACAATCTGATTGTTCCGGCCCGGAAGGTATTCCGCCGTGACCGAAATGTGGTGTGCCAAGCAAAAACCCCCAAAATCCTTCGCTAAGTTAGCTAAAGCCCGAGATCGGGGACCTCCCAACCGGTTGACGTATCCAACCACGGAGATGTTGTCCATTTTTAGAAGGACACAGGACTGCACCTTGTCCTTGGTCCAACATCGAACCGCAAAAGAGCCTGCCAGAAGTTCCAGGCAGTTGATATGAAGGTCCTGCTCGTCCAATGACCAATCGCCTCCGGTGGAATAATCCCCCGAGCGCCCCAGCTTGACCTGCTGGCATCGGACTCTATGATAAGGTCTGGAACTGAGCCAAAAATCGCCCTATCGTTCCACGCCTCCATGTGGGACAACCACCAAGCAACCTCTTCCCTGATCTCTGCTGAGAGGGGAACTGAATGGTCGTACGACAATCCTTTCTTCAGATGATACGCCTTGAGACGCTGGAGTGCTCGATAATGTAGGGGCCCCTGGAAGATCGCCTGAATAGACGAGGACAAAAGGCCCACCAGTCTGGCCAGTTGCCAGAGGGAGGTGTAAGGTCTGGAAATCGTTTGACGCAATTCGTGACGAATCTTGGCCATTTTCCGAGACGGTAAGCTCAGAGTCGCGTGGATGGAATCCACTACAAACCCGAGAAACGTCACTGTTTGAGAAGGTCTGAGAACCGATTTGTCCTCGTTGATGATGAACCCTAGGCTTTGTAAAAGGGAGACCGTCTGCTGGAGCTGCCTGGATAAGATCTTCTTATGGCGCAATGCCATAAGAAGATCTTCTTCTTATGGCATTGCGCCATAAGAAGAAGATCATCCAAGTATACGATCATGCGAATGCCCTGAGCTCTGAGGAACTCCACCGCCGGATGAAGTACCTTGGTGAAACACCAAGGAGCTGAGGAAAGGCCGAATGGAAGGGCGGTGAACTCGTAAATAAGATTCCTCCAACAAAACTGCAGGAACCACCGATGGGGAGGATGGATTGGAACCACCAGATAGGCATCCTTTAGATCCAACCGCACCATCTAGTCGGAAGGAAGAAGGACGTCTCGGAGCAGATGGATTCCCTCCATCTTGAAATGGCGGTAAACACACCACCCGTTGAACTCTTTGAGGTTGATAACCGGGTGCCATCCCCCATCGGGCTTGTCCACCAAAAAGATGTTGCTGAGAAAACCATGAGGATGCAGAGTTCATCGGCAAATGGCCCCTTTGCGGAGCAGTGCGGAAACCTCTTCGTCGATCAACTGTGCCTCGTGGGAATTGAATAATATTGGCCGAGGAGAGACCTCTTGCTGAGGGTTCTCGTAAAACTCTATATGAAAACCTTGACCGGTCTGTAAGACCCATGCGTCTGAAGTAATGGTCGCCCAAGCATCCTGAAAGGCCACTAATCGACCCCCAATGCGAACGTGGGCTGCAGGAAGAACACTTACCGCTGGTATTTCCTTCGCCGGTGTTGTTCTTGAAACCTCCGCGGCCTCTGAAGCGTTGGCCTCGTGTTGGATAGAAATTGGGGTAATTTGCGGTGGAGTTATACTGCCCGCGCCCAGAGCCTTGTCCCCGTAGGGGATTCTGATGGAAACCACGGCCGGGCGAGCGGCCCCTGCCTTGGCCGGCCCCGTGGAAAACCTGTTGGTTAAAGACCCTTTTAATATTGGACTGGGCTTTGTCCAGCGAAGTAAATGTTGCAACGAATTTACCCAGCTCTTTAACAAAAGGGTCGCCAAAAATACCCCCTTGGGCCACTGCCCCCGCCTCCGAGGAGGCCCAATCCCCAAGCTTAGGGTCAAGCTTGATTAACAGCGAGCAACGGCGCTCCATAGATAAGGCACAATTAGCGTTGCCCATAAAAATGATGGCCCGTTGGGCCCAATTGGAAAGGACTTCGGGGGAGATGACCGATCCTGAGACTTTAGCTTCCTCTGCCATGTCCAAGATTTTCGTCATAGGACCAATGGCGTCGAGGAGCTTATCCTAACAAGATAGCCAGGATCTATCTATACCCTTCCGTGGATCTTTCATGTATTTGGCCAGAATTTTGCCTCCGGAGGCGACCCGCGACAAATTTGGCCACCTTGTCGCCGGGAACCCAGGCCGCAGACCGGGGATGCATGATCTCATCAGGATTCAACATACCAGAATCATCCTCTGGCGTGGTGGAAGGAGCGACGGCTGGGCGCCAAGGCCGTGAGGGGCCCGCCTCATCATCCGTATCCCCTTGAAGGTCGTCATTGTCAGTATCAGGGGAAGCCGGATCTGGGGTGTCCTGAGGATCGTTCGCGGGTGGGGGGGCAGGGGTGAGCGGCGAGACCGTAGCCAGGAAAGTGCTTTTTAGGTGCGCAAATGCATCTTTATCCACCCCTTCGGTACACTGCTTCTTGGATGGTGGGGGGCCCTGCCCAGACAGCTCAACCTGGGGCGCAGGAATTTCTGCGTGCGCTTTCGCCAATTTTGCGCATTCTTGGACAATTCTATCCGAAAGGCGTTGCTCCATAGGGCCAACCACCTCATTCACCACCCTATAGATGGATGAGTCCACGGCCTCGTAGAAGTCGTCATCCCAACGTAAGTAACCCTGGACCTCCTCCTCATAATACCCAGTTTGGGACTCCATTACTACAAAGGTGAGTATAAAAGCAACCAATAGAAAAGGTAATGATAATTGCCCTTAGTAATATAATATATATGTGCTTAGCACTGTAAATAAGAGGCTTGGCAACCAAACCAAATTTCAAGCAGACCAGAGGACTGAGCAACTTTTGGGCAGTCCCGAGGACCGCAAATAGGTTTGCACCAACCTTGAACGCGCTGAAGCCCTCAGAAAACTCTGACCGGGCTGCTGCCTCCCCGCGCGTTTTTAATGAGAAACTCGTGCAACAGAGAAAACGCTCGTAAGCGTGAATCACGGGCAGACCCGCGTTACGGACACCAGCCGGGGCGTACAAAGAACAAAATGCGTGAAATACAACCCGATTAACACGGGCGTCAAGGTGGAGGCAGTGGGGGACAAGGCTCGGTGAAGTCTCCTCTCGCAGCGCGGCTCCTTGTCTGAGGAGCTGCGATGCGAGACCAACGAGACGAGCGAGTCCCCATGGCGGGCTGACAGCAGCACCACAACCAGCAGGGCGCCGGCCGCGTAAGGAGCGGAGAACGTTCCCGCGGCCGGCCGAGGAATCTGAAAAGAATGCAACAATACAGAAACAAAGGGGGAAAAGCATTCAAATACTTCCCAATAAACCCTTGCCCTAAAACAGAGGAGACAATACAATTTCAGTAAAATAAACAAGTCAGAAGAGAAAAGTCGACTTAACTGGCTGCGAAGCAGCGAAGAAAGAGGAAGGAGGGAGGAGGGACACAAACATGGGACTATGTGCTGTTGGCAATGGACACAGTGGAAGGACTATATTCTCGGGTCCCTCCCTGGATGATGGGAGTTGGAGTTTTTTCCTGTTAATGTTTAAAGATTTGTTTGAATATCTTTCTGGCTGCTATGAAGTTTTATAATATTAAAGCGAAGAGAGAAAAAGCATAATCTGAAGGCTCCTGTCCTGACATAGAATCAATCCCCCAGAAGAGCATTTAAAGCATGTGAATTCCAGGCAATTACTTCAGAAGTGATGCTGTTGAATAGCATGCAAGGAATGGTAAAGGACTGTCACTGAAAAATCATTAATTCAAGATTGAAATAAACAAAAAATATTTTAAATATACAGTTTGGCCTTCTATGTGGGTCACTGCTTCAGATATTTGTGAATTTTCATCGCTCATAGTTGGACCTCAGGTGTCCATGCCCTGTTTCTTGCAAACTGACCAAAAATTCAATTCATTGACAGTTTTTATTGGAACAGTCTGACGAAGTGTCACTCGAAACTTAAAATCGTATGGCTGTCCCCCCTGAAGTCGGCATTGCCATGGTGATTTGGCAGTAAGCAAGGTGGTAATGATGAAATAGTGGAGGTGGAAACTTACATCCCTGCATTGCGGAAAAGTGACAGCAATTTAATAGCAGTTCTCAAGGGACCTGCTGGCTTTACATCTTTGTTTTAAAGGTATTCTGGAAAGTTTCTCAATCAATTCTTCTGCATACGTGAGAATGTTGTGTCAATTATATGGAGTTCGGAACCCAGATATGTCACATGCAAATCATCCAATATGCCTGACACAAAAATCACGGGAAAGAAAGTGCAGACACGACACAAAAAGCCTTACACTTAGCACTAAGCATACAGCACAAAAACAAGACTGGAAAAGTCCGAAGAGACAGGATGAAGAGCTATAGGCTGTAAACAAGGACAATGAGCCAAACACATCAAAAACTCAACAAAAGGAGTGATAACAGAGAAGACGATTTCAGATGGATTATCATAAAAAAAGTATTGTATAAGCATGGCCCATGGAAACTGAAACATAACATCTATTATTTGACTTAGTTTTTAAAGGGCATGTTGATACTTGCCGTGATAGGCATGCGGGGAAGTATGAAATAAGGCATTTAGGGCCATATGTAGGTAATTTCTATTTACCGATTCCTAAATACCGAATTTTACCGATTCGGTATTTAAGAATTGGTAAATAGAATGTAGGTAAACATTCGGTAAATTTTACCGATTCGGTAATATTCGTTATTACCTATTCGGTATTTACCGAATCGGTAATAAGGAATACCTTCCCATTCATTCCTATGGGCCTGGAGGCCCATAGGAATGAATGGGAAGCCATTCACTATTACCGATTCGGTAAATACCGAATCGGTAATAGGGGAGCATATTCAAGGGTGGCAGGGTGTCAAATTGACACCCTGTTGCACCCTGAATCGTGCATGTGTGCACATGTGGAGCACATACATGCCCTAAGGGCATGTATGTCTGCCACATGGCACTTTTAAAAAAGCACAAAATTGCTTTTTAAAAGGTATTCGGTATTTACCACCAACTTGTAGTTGGTGGTAAATAACGATTCCTTAAACCAAAAATGCACTCACTTGAGTGCTCCTTACATAGGATTTAAGGAATCGGTAATTTACCGATTCCTTAAAATAACGAATCGGTAAATTACCGACTCCTTAAATCCGGCCTCCTACATCGCAAAGGGCTAAATACCGGTCGGTAACGGGAAATTTACCGATTTTCGGCCGTTACCGACCGGTATTAGCCCACCTACATATGGCCCTAAGTCACAACGTATGCAACTGCAGAAAAAGTGTTAGCTACAGAAGCAGGGCTGCATCAGCAGTAAATATACTAAAGAGTTAAGCGTAATAGACCCAGGCGCTTATTTATAAGCTCGCTGCTCCGCTGGTGCGTCACTTTTAACATGGGAAAAAGTGATGTACTGGAGGCGCACAGGACTTGTAAATGAGCCCCCAATGTCAATTGACAACTAACAGATTCAATTGTATAAACATGGAAGTTATCTTACACCTGAAATCTTTGGTCTTTTTTGCTTCTCACCTCCTGTTTTTGCCTGGGTGGTGCATTTCGTTTTTTCTGCTTTCAGAACTCTGGGCACTTTACCACTGCTGATCAGTGCTAAAGTGCAAGCGCTCCCCGAGTAAATTGTGATTATGATTTATTATCCATGAATGTTTTATTTGATTTACTAGTAAGACCCTAGTAAAGTGCATTGTGTCTGTCCAGGGCCTGTAAATCAAATACTACTAGTGGTCCTGCAGCACTCATTGTGCCACCCACATGAGTAGCCCTTTAAACATGTCTCAGGTCTGCCACTGCTGTGTCTGTGAGCGCAGTTTTAAACTGCCATGTCAACCTGGCAAGTGCGCCCACTTGCCAAGCCCAAACCTTAACTTTTACTACATTTAAGGCATCCCTAAAGTAGGCCCAAGGTAGCCCCATTGGCAGGGTGCAGTGTATTTGAAAGGTAGGACATGTACTGGTGTGTTTTACATGCCCTGACAGTGAAATACTGCTAATTTAGTTTTTCACTATTTCAAGGACTATCTCTCCCATAGGTTATAATTGGAGCTGCCTTGCAGCCTCTTACAAGTGTAACTTCAATTTGGGAAGAGATAGAGGTCTGGGTCCTCATTTACAAGGGCATTGCGCCGCTTGTGCGTCACTTTTTTTGATGCACCGATGGCCCAGTGTGCCTGCCCATATTTGCAAGGCCACGTAAAGTCACCCTGTGTGACTTTTCATGGCCTTGTAAATATTGGCCCCTTTCACGCATTACTCTGCGTGAAAGGGGCATTCCATGGGTGTTGCTGTGGGTGTTCCCAAGCAACATCCATGGAACCTGACACGTTCCCAGATTTGAAAAGTTTTGTAAAGCTGGAATGCGTCAGAATCATACACTTCCCTCAGAGGGCATTAGAGTGGCACAAGGAGGAGAAAGACTTTTATTTCTCCTCGTTCTTTCTTTTTCTATGCATGCTGCATTCTTCAACACGCATAGAAAGAGGAAAATGTCATAATGATTGTTTTTGTGCAGGAAGGTTTCCTTTCCTCCACAAAAACAATCATCCCCACAATGCAGGCGCCCTTGCGACATGACAAAAGGGTGCCTGCGTTGGCGCATGGCAGCCAATTATGAGCCAGTGCAGGGGAAAGCACATGGAAGCATTGTATTGTTGTTAATACAAAACATCTCTGTGCTTTCAAAATGACGCAGTTTGGCACAGCAAAATGGCTGCGTCATTTTTTCTAAATGAGGCCCTAGGAGTTTGGGGTCCCTGAACTCACAGTTTAAAAATACATCTTTGAGTGAAGTTGGTTTTTAAATTGCGTGTTTGAAAATGCCACTTTTAGAAAGTGGGCATTTTCTTGCTTTACCATTCTGTGCCTCTGCCTTCCTGTGGAATCCATGGGGCAGATTTACAAGCCCCTTGCGACACTTTTACGCCGCCGTTGCGTCACCATGTGCCACGTTGCGACTTATTTACAACG
The DNA here is from genome assembly GCA_963921515.1 of Calotriton arnoldi. Lineage (NCBI taxonomy): Eukaryota > Metazoa > Chordata > Amphibia > Caudata > Salamandridae > Calotriton > Calotriton arnoldi. The sequence goes on from CAWUFW010001730.1 coordinate 995,667, forward strand.
TGACGCATCTATGCAGATGTGTCACGTCGTAAAGCACTGCGCCACATGAAACCTGCATCAGGTTTCATGTGGGCGTTCCGTCGCAGTGTGGGCGTTCCGTCGGAGGAAAGCCTCGGAAAAGTGACGCAGTGAAATCTACAAGATTTCACTCAGTCACTTTTCCAACGCCGCTGCGTCAATACCTTGCGCCTGCTTGAAGCAGGCGTAAGGCGTGACGCAGCATGTTGGAGATAGGCCGAGTTGGAACAGTGCTGGAGTTGCGTCGCGCCCACAACACGACTCTCGCACTGCGCCAACCTTACGACGGCAGATACGTCACGCATCTGCCTATCCGTGCACCAGGGCGCCAGGGCGCGCCACATTGTAAATGCGGCGCATCCATGGTGGCGCACGGGTAGTTGTGCGTGACGCATCTTTCTTGGCGCATCCCTGCTGATTTGCAGGGATGCGCCAGAAGTTGTAAATCTGCCCCCATGTATGAGGAATATACGATGTTACATCGCGGTGTTAACACCGCGATACCTTTACAACGCAGGCATTACAACGTAAGTCGTTACAACGACTTGCGCTGGAGGGCGCTGGACTTAGGAATAGTATGATTTTCTATTCCAACTCCAGCCTACGTTACAGTAGGGAAGGTGTTGGAATAGTAAATCATACTATTCCTTAGCTTAGAGCGCCATCCAGCGCAAGTCATTGTAATGACTTGCGTTGTAATGCCCGCGTTGTAAAGGTATTGCGGTGTGACCGATGTTTCCATTGTCTGAGTGATGGTGACTGTTGGGCTGTTTGTGCATTCACTCTGGACAGTCACACAAAGGGAGCTGAGGTGTGCCCTGCATATCCTCATGACCCAACACCAGGCTGATGGGTCTTCCTGAGCTGGAGTGGTGGGAGGAGTTGTCACTGACCCCTGAATATTGCTCTGCCAGTCCTCAAACAATGCTGGCTCCACCCCCTGTCGTGTGTCTGGAGCCAGGTCAGGGAAAGGCAGGGTCTTGCGCACTATAAAGACTTTCCTTTGAAGTTTGCCAGTTGTATTACAGAACCCCGCATGCGATAATATTGCATGCCTGAACATCGCAGTCTTAACAACGACCGCGACTTTATCACGCATGCCTTTACAAAGAATTTCATTGTAAAGGCATGATTGGTAAAGGCATATGCGTGGCAAAGATCACACCCCAGCTCCCCGCCCTGAACCCTAAAACCAGGTCCCCAGTCCTGCAATCCACCCAACCCCAGCCCTAGAAACTACCTCGACCCCCCACCCTGAACCCTAAAACCCAGCCCCCCAGCTCTAAAATCTACCTCGACCCCAGACCCCCTGCCGAGCCATAAAACTGGCCCCAGCCCTGAAAATTGCCTCTCCCCCCCGCCTTGAGCCCTAAAATTTGGCCCCCAGACCTAAAAACTAAAAGACGTTGAAATGGCACACGTGGTTTAGCCCACGTTGTTAATGCCGTTTCCCAAGTTTGCCTACTTCAAAGGCAGAAGCTGGTATAAGTAAGACACCATAACTTCATAACACTTCTGGTCTAAGAGGACATTCTGCCATGAAGAAGAGCTGGAGAAGCTGTCAGGAGGGACTGCCACTTTGGTGTGTGCTTTGCTTTGCGGGCCTGCTGCTTGCTGCTTCTGTCTTGGGCAGTGAAAGGACTGGACTTTGCTTTCTATATCCTGCTTGCCAAGGTTCTCCAAGGGCTTGTGTGTGCTTGCCTCCAGTTAAAAAGTCTTGGGCCATCAAAGACTTCATCTGCAGCCCCTGAGTTCCTCTGCTGGGAGTTATAACCTGCCAAATGGCACCAATTCTAGTTCTGGGCCCTTGAAGGTGGCTTTTGCTCTAAAGAACCAAGAAAATCCACGAATCGACCTCCAGCGCCTGTTTTTCCTGACACAGCACCGCCATGCTTCGACATGCCGTGGGCCACAGGATGGGGTGCATGATGGGGGCCCCACTTCAGAGCCCACTGGTGCCCCAGTCAGAGCTTCTGAACCCGGTTAAGCAGGGGAAGCCTCCCCGGGCCCAAATGATTCTCGTCCTGGGCCCTTTGGAGGTGAGGCAGGACAGAGGATGGAGCCCAGGATGAGTTGGCCCCATACCCCAGGGCCCACGGGGGCCCCGGACATGGCACATCTGGTCACTGGCTGAGAACCACCAGACCACAAGGGGGTCCAGGGTACCCTGTCCCTAGTAATCCAGAGGAAGGCTATCCCCCTTTCTTGTAATCCATGGACATCGAGTGACAGAGGGGACCAAAGGGGAGAATGATCCTGACCTCCTGGAGCCCTGGGTAGGATTGAGGAAGCAAATGAGCCCCCGTTGGCACTTCCACGGTAGCCCGACCATCTGATCGCCCCAGTTGAAAGCATGGTGTGTGACCAAATGGCCAGGCCCAGGGGAACCAGCGGCTCGGGTGCTCGGAGCCCTAGCTGGGCCTCAGGCACAGGGCTGTGAGGGGGGCCCTGACGGAGCTCCGAACCTAGACCCACATGCACCTTATTATGCAGGCCTAGCGGGGGAGGCCTCTCCGAGCCTGATGGACCCCCGCCCCGGGCTCTTGCCGGTGCACTAGTCTGGAAGATGGAGAACAGGGTGAGAGGGCCCACCACGGGGTTTGGAGGGCCCCTGGGCCCCTGTTAGAACTCCTGGACCCGGTCACACAGGGGGGCCTTCCCAGGCCTGCGGGACCCGGTCCTTGGCACTTTGCCACGCAGCGGGCTGCAGGACAGGGCCAGTATGGGGGGCCCCCACCCTAGGGTCCATCGGGGACCTAGTTAGAGCTACTGAACCTGGCCTAGTAGGGGAATTCTCCCTGGGCCCGATGGAACCCCGTCCCGGGACCTTGGCAGTGCAGAAGACCAGAGGCTAGAGCCTGGGGCAGGAGCGCCCGCTACGGGGCTTGGCTGGCCCTTGTGCTCAGTCAGAGCTCCTGGACCCGGCCATGAAGGTAAAGCCTCCCTGGGCCCAGACAATTGGTAAAAACACTTGTTCTACCATTTTTTCCCTTAGATTTTGGACCCTAGCTCATCCAGCACCTAGGGAAACCTAGCCAACCTATGACTATCCAGGGGGGCTGACTTGCGTGGCTCTCACCACGTTTTATTATCCAGAAGCCCTTGCAAACTTCCAACTTTGACTATAAAAACTCATTTCCCTCACATTTCTGTGATGAAAACTTCAAGAATCTGCAGGGAGGCACACACTTCCTTCCAGCCGGCATTCCCTCAAGTCTCCCGATACAAATGGGTGTGGGTAGACCTAGTGCCCGCGACAGGAAATGGCCCAAAACGCAGCACATTTTTCCACCGGAAATAGACCCTTTTATCCCCAATCAGCCGATCGGCTTATTTTACTTTCAATGTAAAAATATCTACTTAGCAGCCCCTAACCTGACAATGAGATCATTAGCTCTAGGTATAGGGTGAGCGTCAGTCTTTGTGACTGCATTCAATCCTCTGTAGTCCATACAGAACCTTAACTCCTTGGGTCCCCCCTGAGGATTAGGTTTGGGCACCCTCACCACTGGACTGGCCCATGGACTTTCAGATGGTTCAATTACCCCCAATTCTAGCATCTTAGCAACCTCAGCTTTAATGCTGTCTCTGCCATGGTAAGACAACCTGTACAGTTTATTTTTGACAGGTAGGGTGTCACCAGTGTCAATGTGGTGCACACACCACTCAGTGATGCCTGGGGTCAAAGAGAACAGGCCAGCAAACAGTCTATGTGCTGCTGGTCTGTCAACTTGGGAGAGAGTACCACTCCCCCCACTGACCCATCTTGTACATTAGTGGAGAGGAGGTCAGGCACTGGCTCAGTTTCCTCCTCCACTCCCTCATCAGTGACCAGTAACATGGTCATATCTGCCCTGTCATGGTGGGGTTTCAATCTATTCACATGCAGGACCCTATGATGGTTCCTGGGGGTGCCAAGGTCAACCAAATAGGTAACCTCACCCTTCTTTTCTAAGATTGGATAGGGCCCACTCCACTTGTCATGGAGGGCCCGGGGAGCCACAGGCTCCAACACCCACACCAATTGTCCTGGAGTATACTCAGGCATAGTAGCCTTCTGATCATACCAGTGATTCATGAGCTCCTGACTGACCTCCAGTTTCCTGCTTGCCTTGTACATGTACTCTGCCATTCTAGATCTCAGGCCTAGTACATAGTCAAGCACATTGTCCTTTGCTTCTTTAAGAGGCTTCTCTAAAGACTCTCTCAGCAGGCTCAATGGCTCCCTCACAGGGTATCCAAACAACAACTCAAAGGGACTGAAACCAACCCATTTCTGTGGCACCTCCTTGTAGGCAAACAGTAGGCATTGGAGGAGAACATCCCATCTCCTCCTGTGTTTCTCTGACAAGCCATTTATCATGCCCTTCAGGGTTTTGTTGAATCTCTCAACTAGACCATTTGCTTGGGGTTGATAGTGGGTGGTGAACTTGTAGTTAACACCACACTCAACCCACATAGCAGTCATATAACTGGACAGGAAGTTCGTGCCCCTATTCCTTTCGGAAAACCCACTCTGGTGAACACACCAAGCAGTGCTCTAGCCACTGCAGGAGCATCAATGGTTCTAAGAGGGATTGCTTCATGGTACCTAGTGGCATGGTCCATCCCCACCCTTTCAAAAGGAACACCAACCACTGGCAGTGGTATTAGGGGAGCCTTTGTCTTGCCCCCTGCCTTGCCACTGGCCTGACAGGAGCCGCAAAACTATTTTACCTTTTCAGACATATGGGGCCAGTAGAAATCGTTCACTAACCGGTTCCATGTCTTTGTCTGTCCCAAATGTCCTGCCAAGGGGATATCATGACCCAAAGTCAGGATGAGCTCTCTGTACTTCTGGGGCACCACCAACCTCCTGGTGGCCCCCTCCTTGAGGTTTCTGGCCTCAGTTTATGGTCTGGCCTTGATTATGGAAACGCCCTATTCGTGGGCATGACCGAGCTCCTCTTCACGCGGCTTCAGGTGCTCCAAAACACCGCAGCCAAACTAGTATGCAATAAAAGCAGACTAAGTTCCGCATCAACGTGCATGAAACACCTGCATTGGCTACCACTACGACAAAGAGCAGTATTCAAACTGCTCTGTCATGCACATAAAGTACTACATCTAAGCGGACCCAGAATTCTCCAGGGGAGAATTGAGTTCTATGTCCCTACAAGGAGCCTTCGGTCACTCCATCAAGCACTAGCCAGAACTAAACGCATCAAGAAAGGGAGGACCGGTGGACGATCTTTCTCATACCTAGCAGCTCAGAAATGGAATGAACTCCCCTTGGATCTACGTCTTACAACCGATTACCTGATATTCCGGAAAAAACTTAAAACTCACCTGTTCCCTAAAAACTAACAACCATCAGTCCTTCTATACCAGCAGCCAAGCACTGTTGCGACTAGCGCCTTGATATCCCTTGGGATGAATGATGCGCTCTACAAATAAATAAATAAATAAGTATAAAGCAGTCCATCTTCCGTGTAGATTCTGTGAAACCCACTGTCATCCCCCTCCTCTTGCTTAGAAGCAATCCACCTCAAGCTCTCAAGGGTGGGACAGTCTCTCTGTCCCTTACTGAACTCTTCTCTGGAGGGTCCACCTGCTCCTGTCAGTTATGCCAAATCTGACAGCTCTGGCAGGGATGGAGTCCCTCCCTCAGAGTCAAGATCCTCCCCATCAGGGTTAGATTCTTCCTGCACCTCAGGAGTTCCCTGGGCTGGCTCACCAGGGCCAGTACCCTTGTCCTTAGATGCTTGGCCCTTTGTTCCAGGGTCCAAGTGTCCAGCCCCTCCCTTCTGGCTAGTCTGTGACCCAGTCACAGCACATACCTACTCAGGGAGCTCCAATATTTTCATATGGAGTCCTCTTTCCACCTCTGACCACTCAGAGGCTTCAAGATCATTGCCCAGTAAACACTGGACTGGGAGCACATTTGACACAGCTACCTTCATAGGGCCTGTCACACCTCCCCATTCCAAATCCACCACAGCCATAGGATGGAGTTTGGTTGTGCTGTCTGCATAAGTCACCTGGTGAAACTCACCAGGTAGCAACCTCTCTGGGGGCACCAGCTCATCCAGGACCATAGTTACACTAGCCCCGGTGACTCTGATAGCCTCAACCTCAGTCCCATTCACTTTAGGCCTCTGCCTGTAGTTGTCTATGTTTGGAGGTAAGGCAACAAGGGTTGCAATATTCACCCCACCTCGGGACACTAAGGTTGCTTCCACCACCTGACTACCCCTCTCTGGGGCACCACTCTCCACCCCTACACTTACACTGGCAATCCCTGTGGATGGCCCCTTAGGGGGGAGCTTCTTGGCACAGACAGCATCTCCCTTTTTGTGCCCTGGCTTGTTACAATCAAAGCACTTACCCAACTTTGAGGGATCAAAGAACATACCATTCTTTCCCTGATAACCCCTCCCTTTGAATTTGGGTTGGCTCGGGCCCCCCCTCCTTGTGCAGGTTTTTGTGGGTCTTTGGAGGACTCCTTCTGGTTTTGACCTTCTTTTCCCTGGGCTTTCCCCTGGGGAGGGACCTGTCCTCCTTTCTTCTGGTCACTCCCCTGGTGCTGAATGGAAACCCGGGTTCTCTCCCACTCATCAGCTGCTTCCCCCAGCGCTCTGGGGTCTGTCAGCTTAGAGTTCACTAGATACTGGCGTAACTTCTCTTCTGCACAATTAGTCAAAATGAGGGGCATATTATCAAGAACGGTGTTAAAATTATCGCCGCTTTAGCGGCAGAAAACTGCAGCTAAAGCGGCGATAATGGGCTTGATAATATGCCCTTGAGAATTCCAATAGAAGCCCATGTTCTGGTGTCAACATGGGCTTCTATTGGAATTCTCAAGGGCATATTATCAAGCCCATTATCGCCGCTTTAGCGGCAGTTTTCTGCCGCTAAAGCGGCGATAATTTTAACACCGTTCTTGATAATATGCCCCTATGTTCTTTCAAAAACAAATTATACAATCCCTCATATGTGTCAACCTTATTACCAACAATCTAGCCTTCCAGTGCCTTCACTGAACCATCCACAAAGTCTATCCAAGACTTTGAACTCAATTTCTGGGGGCCTCTAAACTTCACCCTGTACTGTTCTGGAGTCAGACCAAATCTCTTGACTAAGCATGCCTTCATCTGCTGGTATGATTCTGCATCTTCTCCCTTCAGGGTCAGGAGCCTATCCCTCCCAGCTACTGGAATTAACTCCCATAGGAATGCACCTCAATACTTAGAGTGGACCCTACTCATTCTAAGGGCCCTCTCAAAGGCTGCAAGCCACTTGTCAATGTCATCCCCCTCAGTGTGCTTGGGTACTATACCCTTGGGAAGTTTGTGATCCAAACCACCACCCCTGGACGTCTCAATATCTTCATCATTTTCACTGCCACCATTTCTTTTCTTCTCCTCCCTCTCCCATTTCTTCTTAGCTAATTCCAATTTCTCCTGCTCCAAAGCTATCAAAGCCAATTGAGCCTTAAGATGTCTCTCTGTAAGGGACAGTGGTGGTTCCTGAGTGAGGGACCCTTACCCCTCCCACCATCTGGAATCATATGGCTAACACTAGAGAATATGGAAGAGGCACCATCCTCACCCTCCTCTTGGGTGAGGTAGGGGGAACACCCTCCATCCCCCCTTGAATCTCCTCAGCCACCCCAGCCCAGGCCTTTAGGGACTTAAGCAACCCTGCCTTCCTAATCTTGTGGGGGCAGGCAGCCCCTCAGCCTTCACTGTACCCTAAGATCAGCCTTCCTGAACTGGGACAGTTTAGCCAGGTCCAGCTCCATGGTTCCCTAGTTTTGGGTCACAATAACTAGGCACAACAGATTTAGAACAATTTGGAAAAATCAAAACAATGGATTAAAAACAGTTTAGTCCAAATTCCAAAAATCAAACTCAAAAGTTTTGTTCTAACGCAATTTAGAGGATTTTTACAATCTTAATTCACTTTACTGAAAGGTGTACTTTTTAAACACAAGTCCTCATCCACACCGCTGAGCACCAAATGTTGGAAAGTGGATTATTGGTAGGGGCAAATGCAGGTGTGCTACTGGTAATAAGGCCACCAACACAGTTTAGGGCTCAGAATAGGTCTTAGAAAATTATTCCAATGCTCAACCATTGGTAGCTTCGATGCGAGCAGGCAGGATTAACTTCAAAGACAGGTATGTAAAGCATTTAAAAACACCATTTCAGTAAATAATTAAGACACAATACAAAATAAAAATCCAACACCAATTTATAAAAATTGGAAATATTTTATCTTTCAAATGACACCAAAACGACAAATTTCCAATGTAGGGAACAGGAGATATGAATTTTCAAAGATTTAGCAATTTCTAGCCCATAGAAACCTATAACGCCTTATCGGGACATCTGGTCGCGATAGACCGGATCAAAGTCAAAGTTTCAGGCTGACCGCGATGAAGCCCTGGGCAGCTACCCCTCGCGGTAGGTCTGGGTCAAAGTTTTTACCTTCTGACTTAAAAACTTTTCTGGAACTTTTCTTCCCGGGGTCTCTCGAAGCTCTCAGCCAGTCCGGATTCGGGGAGGGTATACCGGATTGCCTTGCGATGAGCTCCAGGTCAAACTTATGGAAGGCTGACCTCCGGAGCGTTCCAGCGGAGCAAACCAAGGATCCAGGCCGACACGCGGTTTAAGGCAGGCGGCTTGGCTTTCGCGGTTGCTCTCGGTCACCTTTTCTTCGTTCGGACTTGGAAACTTTAACAGAGCTTTTTCTCGCGGGCCCCTTGATGCTCTTCACTAGGCCGGATTCGGTAAGTGTTCGCCAGCCTCGGATTTCGACTACTCACGGTCAAACTCTGGAAGTAGAACCTATGGAGCTTTTCAGCGGGGCAAACCTGGACGGCAGGCTGACTCACGGTTGAAGGCAGGCAGCTTGGCTGGCAAGGTTGAGTCAGTCCCCTTATGGAGCTTTTTTTCAAAGTTTTCCAAAGTTCTCCAAACTTCTGGAACTTCTTCCTGAAGTTCCCCAAAGGGTCCCAAAGTGTCTCAAACTCACTCCAAGGGTCTGGAAGCTCTAAGATGGTCCTTGAAAGTTGAGGACTTCAGTTTTCACAATCCACTTGGACAAAACCCTTACAAATCCACTGGTAGTTCTCCAGGTTGAGGATTCTTGGTGGTGATGTTCCAGGTGAGCTCTGTTAACCTGTAGCTTGTAGGGAGTCCACTTTTATTCCTTTTACAGCAAGGTAATCCACAGGCTGTAGTTTCAGATGGTGCAGAAGGTGCAGTCTTCAGAGTGCAGGCCTTAGGAAATGCACATCAAACTTCCAGCATGGCCCGTCTTGCTTTCTTAAGTTTCAAGCAGCAGATCTGAGGGGCTCTGCCCTTCTCAGATACTTATTGAAATTTCTCTGGGTCAAGCAGGAGGTCACTCCTGTCCAATGGGCTGCAGGGTACCACCTAAAGGTCTGACCACTACCTGCAGAGTGTGGCACTGTCTTGTCCCAAAGTGCACCAATTCTTCCAAATTCATAATGACTGGTTTTCCAGCAGGGAGAGAAGAGCTGGCTAAACACACCCCTAGGATGGCTAATCTCCATAGTCTCTCCCCCTTGCATCTGCTCATTGCTTCATTAATCCTAGCATCTGGCTGGGGTCAAAAGATTAGAGTTGTAAATGACACTGGGATCTTCCCCTTCCCTTGAAGTCCATTGTTTACGACTCCTCCTCCTGCTCTGGCATTCCTGTGCAACAGGACACTGCCCTCCCAGCAGAGCTGGTCAACCCCAGGGACTCTTTATCACCTCTTCAAAGAAGCCTGGCTAATCCACTCACCTCTGACCAATCAGGACAGAACACTGGAAGGCTGAATTTGGGCTTACAAACAAGAAAGTCTTATAACTTCTTGTATGTACATTTTAGGAGAAATTCAACAATATAATATTGTCTTTAATGGTAGTTTTAGCCTTTTCCTATCAAGAGTTATTAGTTAATAACTTCTTGCCATGTAGCAGGGGATTTGCAATGGGAAAAATGACTTGAGCCATTTTTCCAGCACCAGGACTTATAAAAACATATTTTATAAGTACTCTACATATATCTAGAGGAACCCCACCCAAGGAACACCTAAGGGAGACCATAGGGGTTCTGAATATGTACAAATATTTCAGATCCTCCCTCCACAGTGCTCCTACCACCAACGTCGATTTTGGGCAGCACTTTATCACAATGTGGGGAGTGAAATGTGCCATTTCACTTAACCCAGGGCATATAAAACTAATTTTATAAGGGTCCTCCTTATAAATACCTGATCCCCCACCCCTGGGACACTTAGGGGAGACCCTGGGGATGTCTAATATGCCCAAACATTGTAGGTTATCCATTTTTAAGTGCCCCAAATACCAAAGTCGAGTTTGGGCACAGTTGTCTTTTTTAAAAGCAGTCCTGCAACACAGGGCTACTTTTAAACTGACCTCAGGCTTCAGCAAGTGCAAAAAGGGCTGCTGGCCACTAACCTGCCATGCCCTATTATATACTAGGGACTGATAGGTAGTTTCAATCCCCCTGCCCTATTATATACTAGGGCCTTAGAGGGTGGGTAATGCCAATCACAGGGGTACCCCAACCCATAGTGTACCCTAGTGTATGTAGGTGTTTTCACTGTATTCTAAATGTGTCTCTTTCAGCATAGCACTGGCCCTGGGCCTGGTTAGGAAGAGCCCAGGGTCCGTCAGAGTAAGTTACCACCAGTGCCAGTCAGCAAAACATTGGGGGGTGCCCAGGGCACAGGATGACTTTCCAACAGTTTGTGTCTAAATTTTCAACCCAATCGAATGCGATCAACCGGATCATTTCACATCATTGGAAGCTTCTGCAAACAGCATCAGATTTTAAGTTTTTTTTTTAATAAGCCCCTCTTTGTGTGTACATGCACAAGGAACTTGAGAGAGCTGCTGGCACCTCCAGGAAAAAGCATGACGACACATCCAAAGGATTGAGGAAGTGTTACACCTGCATTCACTGTGGCAACGTCATTGCAGGCAACAATATCTCTCCCTCCCAAACCTGGAAAACAGATTTGACTGAGGCCTTCAGCAGTTTGCAATTTCCAAAGGTTGTATATGCTATAAAGTATCCATATGGATTACTTTATGTGGGTGAAACAGAGAAGAGAGTCAAGGTGCGCATTACAGAGCACAAAAGCATGATTAGGCTTAAGAACAGGAATTCATCTCTTGTGGCCCATTGGATGAATCACAATCATAACATTGCACAGCTCAGATTTATGGTATTAGAAACTATACCCGAGAATTCAGAAACCAACACACACAGAAACACTTATTGCAGCATGAAACACATTGGATCAAGCACTTGAACAGACTTATTCCAAGGGGTCTTAATGATAAGCTCGAACTAACATGTTTTCTCTAAAGAATCTTGATCTTTTCTCTCATTTTGATACTAGATCACCTCCTCGCAAGTTACATGCATTCTTCTCCTAAGACAACACTTTCTGATGTTTCCCGTATACATGCTTTTCCCAGAAATTTTTGTACATGTCTGTTTATGTTCACCAGGTGATTGCTACCGTTTTTAAGATCTCACTGTTTGGCCTATTGTATACAATTGACACCACAGTAACCATTAGCATTGCACACTTTTTTCTCATTGTATCATGATACGTGATTTGGCAACTATACATGTCCTGGGATGAAATGTTTACACATACGCACTGTGGGGCATATTTACAAGCCCCTATTGCCACCACAGTGTCACTTTTTGGGACGTTGTGATGGCGACAGGGGCTTAGCCTTATTTACAAGGCAGTGGTAAGCTACATAACGTGGCTTAACGCTGCCTTGTAAATAAGGCACCCTTTCACGCTAGACAGCGTGAAAGGGGAGGGCAATGGGTGTTGCGGTGGGTGTTCCACCGCAACAGCCATTGATTTTCACGCTGCCCCATATTTACAAGGTTGGCGTAAATATGGGGCAGCGCCAAAATTAAGACCCGGGAAAACCTGGTCTTACCCTGGCGAAATGAGGAGAAATGTTTAATTTCTCCTAGTTTTTGCAGTTTTCATGTGTGCTGCATTGTGTAGCACACATAGAAACAGCAAAACGCCATTTTTTGTTTATGTGCAGGAAGGAACACCTTCCTGCACACAAACAATCTTCCCCTGCAATGAAGACACCCTTGCACTACGGTGCAAGGGTGCCTGTGTTGGCGCTAGGCAGCTAAAGTTAGCGCCAGCACAGGGGGAAACGCAGAGCTGCACCATATTGTTGTAAATATGGTGCAGCCCTGAGTTTCCGAAGTGGCGGAGCGCTGCGTTAAGCCAAGGAGGTTGGCGCCGCGCTCCGTCACTTCCATTGTAAATATGCCCCTGTGTCTTGCAATACCTTGTGTACGAATAATTGGTTACATCTTACTTATATGTTCAGCATCTGTACTAATAATTTTTTGTCATGTTTTAGGCTGGTACTATATGCCTCAACAAGTCTCATTGTGTGTTGAAATGCTGGGTTAAAATGTTCACACATGTGCTCTGTGTTTTGCAATACATTGTGTATGATCATTTTGTTCATACCTTTCTTACTTATTCTGTAGTTGTATTTAACCACTTTTTTGTCACCATGATGGTTTAAGTGGGTGCTATATGCCCTGACAAGCCTCATTGTGTTTTGAAAGGCATATGAAGGATGTATTGACTCCTCTGTGGGAGCACAATATGGTTAATTGCACACTGATACATATTGTTTAGAATATTGAGTGGTTTCCACTTGTGCCAGTCGTGTTTCATATTAAACAGCTGTTAGAAATGGGGGTCTCTAGTTGGCAGAGGTAGGTACCTTTGTCCAAATAAGGACCCTTCTTCCTATTCAGGATAAGGGAGTTACACTCCTAAAATAACCCCTGCTCACCCCCTTGGTAGCTTGGCATGAGCAGTCAGGCTTATCTTAGAGGCAGTGTGTAAAGCATTTGCACATAACCAACAGTAATACAGTGTAAGCACTACAAAAGGACACTACACCAGTTTAGAAAAATATCCAATATTTTTATATACTTAAGACAAGACCAAAAACGATAAAAATCCACAATACAGTACTTAGAAATCTTCAGTTATCAAAATAACTTTGAAAAACAGTTCCTTGAAGTCGATAGCTCCCTCTAGGGCTATCACGGCATCGTGAACAAACAAATCCAAACAGTTCTGGCTGACAGCAGTGTCGTGGGCCAGCTACAGTGTCGGGAAGACCCGCAAAACAGTACCTTTAGAAATGCAGGGCGTCGGCGACCTCTTGTTGAGCTTCCGAAAGCACGGCATCCGCAGGCGTCGGTTCAGGAGGTCGGTGCAGGAGTCGTCGGGCCCTTGAAGTCAAACGCGTTGCAGATAGAACTCCTTGTGGTTGAAGTCAGGAGCGCTGGCATCGGCAGGCGTCGGGTGCTGCAGTGCGGCGTGCAATGCCTTCAGGTCGCTGTGCGAGCAGCGGCTCAGTGACGGCGTCAGATGGTTTCGTCGGTGAGACCAGGATCGTGGTGCGAAGTGATGCGGTGCTCATCGCGGTGCTGGCAGGTCACGGTGCAAGCAGCGGCGGCGTCGCTGAAGCGCTGTTGTCGGCTGGCGAACTGGAGTCGATGGCGCCGGCGTCGGTAGGCCAAGGCTGCGGTGTGGCATGAGGGCGGTGTGTCGTGTAACCTTACGAGCGGTGCCCTCGAACCACGGTGCAAGCAGCGCCGTTGATTTCGTCGGGGATACCAAGGCGGCGTCGTGAAGCGAGACGGTACGGAGTGCAGTGCCCACAGGTCGCGGTGCGAGCAGTGGCTCGGTGGCAGCATCAGCAGGCGTCGCCGGTGAGACCAGGGTCACGGTGCGGCGGTGCCCTCTGCGGTGCCTTCAGGACACAGAGTCGGCAGCGGCTTCGTAGACGGAGTCGGGTTGCTTTTTCTTTTGTTGCAGCACAAAACACACAGTCCCCAGTGCTGAGGGCGGAAGACCTTGAAGTCTTTGCTGTTCCTGAGACTTCTTGAACAGGGGAAAAGCTCTACCTCAAGCACTTGGAGATACTCAAAGAGAGAAGTTGCAGAAAGTTCAGTCCAGTCCTTTCACTGCCCAAGACAGAAGCAGCCACTGCAGGCCAACACAACAAAGCACTCAGCAAACTGGTAGTTCCTCCTCACAGCTTCTCCAGCTCTTCTTCTTAGCAGTCTTCTTGGTCCAAAAGAGTTCTAAAGTTCTGGGGTCTGGGCCCCAATATTTATACCACCAAATCCTTTTTGCTCTGAAGGCAGAGAGTGTCTGTACCCAGCCAAAACCAGTTCTGTCCTCACTGGTGCAGCTTCCTGGCAGGGGGTGGAGATGGCATTGTGCAAGGCAGACCAGGCCCATTCAGGTGCAAGGAAATCTCCTCCTACTACTCTAAATGTAACCCAGGTCTATTCAGCCCAGCACTGACCCATCAGACTTCTGGAGCCGCTGCCCCTCTCCAGCCCCTGTCATCCAAAAGCCAGACATGCAATACACAAACCTAGCAGAGGCACACTGGATGGTTAGGCAAGAAAATACCTACTTTCTAAAAGTGGTGAGTTCAGGCATTCTAAACTTTATTTTTCTACCTTCTTCCTAGGGCCAGTTATGTTTATAAGATCTTATAAACAAACTTCCCATTCTGTCCTATAGGAACAAGTAGCCTTGCAATAGTGAAAAACGAAATTGGCAGTAATTCACTATCAGGACATGCCACACACACCAGGGCATGTCCTACCTTTCACATACACTACACCCTGCCCACAGGGGTACCTTGGGCCTACCTTAGGGGTGACTGACATGCAAGAAAAGGGAAGGTAAGGGCCTGGCAAGTGGGTACACTTGCCAAGTCAACATGGCAGTCCCAGACTGCCCACAGGCTCTGCAATGGCAGGCCAGAGTTACATTTACAAGCTGTTTGTGTGGGTGGCACAATCCAGTGCTGCAGCCCACTAACAGCATTTGATTTACATGCCCTGGCACACTCAGTGCACTTTACTAGGGACTGACAAGTAAATCAAATATGCCAATCATGGAAACACCAATCCATAACACAGTTTACAACAGGAGCACTTGCACTTTAACACTGAACAGCAGTGAGAAAGTGCGCAGAGACACTAAGCCAGCAAAAACAGAGTCAAAACCGGGAGGTCAGAAAGCAAAAACTCAGGGGAAACACGCCAAAAGATGCCAAGTCTAACACATGTCCCCTCCAGCTGACAGTAGGGAGAACTACCCAACCTCCTGGGAGTACTCTTCACTAAGGCGGAAGAACCTGGACAGACCATCCTTGTTGGCGTGTTCTGTGCCAGGGCGGTGTTCCACCGTAAAGTCCATTCCCTGTAGAGAGATGGACCACCTCAGCAGTTTTGGATTCTACCCCTCATTTGCATCAACCATCTGAGGGGCCTGTGGTCTGTCTGAACCTGGAAGTGAGTCCCAAACAGGTAGGGTCTCAGCTTCTTCAGTGCCCAGACCACAGCAAAAGCTTCCCTTTCTATGGCACTCCACCTCTGTTCCCTGGTGAGTAGTCTCCGGCTAAGGAAGACTACAGGCTGGTCTAGGCCCTCTTCATTTAGTTGTGAGAGCACCGCTCCCACACCATGCTCTGAAGCATCGGTCTGCATGAGGAATTCCTTGGAGAAGTCGGGTGCCTTGAGCACGGGCGCCGTGCACATGGCGGCCTTCAGGGCATCAATAGCCTTCTGGCAGGACTCAGTACAGATCACCTTCTTGTGTTGCTTCCTGGAAGTCAGCTCTGTTAAGGGGGCAACAATGGTGCCATAGCCCTAACAAACCTCCTGTAGTAACCGGTGAGATCTAAAATGGCTGTCACCTCTGTCTGGGTCTTGGGGGGTTCCCAAGCCAGAATGGTGTCAATCTTGGGCTGTAGGGGCGCCACCTGGCCACTGCCTACCTGGTGTCCCACGTACACCACAGAACCCTGCCCGATCTGGCACTTACTGGCCTTGATCGTGAGGCCTGCCCTCTGCAGAGCCCTCAACACTTCCCCGAGGTGCAGCAAGTGTTCTTCCCAGCTGGAACTGAACACTGCAATGTTATCCAGGTATGCGGCACTGAAATCCTCCAGTCCAGCCAACACCTGGTTGACCAACCTCTGAAAGGTGGCAGGGGCATTCTTCAACCCAAAGGGCATCACCCGGAACTGGTAATGTCCTTCTGGGGTTGAGAATGCTGACCTCTCCTTGGCCCATCGGTTAAGGCAATCTGCCAGTACCCAGACGTTAAATCAAACGTGCTGAGGAACTTGGCAGCTCCCAACCGATCAATGAGCTCATCAGCTCGGGGGATCGGGTGCGTGTCAGTCCTGGTGATGGCGTTGAGCCCACGGAAGTCCACACAAAACCGCAGTTCTGGAGTGGCACCGGGTGCAGCAGCCTTTGGGACCAAGACCACTGGGCTGGCCCAAGGACTGTTGGAGGGCTCGATCACCCCTAACGCCAACATCTTGGAGACCTCCTCATTGATGCTGGCCCTGACCCGGTCAGTCAACCTGTAAATCTTGTGTTTTACAGGAGGGCTGTCACCAGTGTCCACGTCATGGGTACACCAGTGAGTAACACCTGGGGTCAGAGAGAACAGTGGGGCAAACTGTCACAACAACAACTGGTGACAGTTGCTCTGCTTCTCTGGGGTCAGTGTAGGGGAGAGGATCACACCTTCTACTGACCCATCGTGCTCCTTGGTGGACAGGAGGTCAGGGAGAGGTTCACTCTCCTCTTCCACCCCATCATCTGTCGCCAAGAGCATGCTGACTTCGGACCTCTCGAAGTGGGGCTTGAGGCGGTTCATGTGCAGGACCCTCAAAGGGTTCCTTGGAGTCCGCAAATCCACCAGGTAGGTGACATCACTTTTGCGCTCCACCACCTCAAAATGCCCAGTCCACTTGTCCTGCAAGGTGCAAGGTTCCACTGGGGCTATGACCCACACTTTTTGTCCAGGTTGAAATTCGACCAGAGTGGCATTCTGGTCATACCACTTCTTCATTTCTTCCTGGCTTGCTTCTAGGTTCGCCTGAGCGAGTTTCCTGAAGCAGGGAGTTTGGTTTCTGAAGGCCAGCATGTAACTAAACACATACTGGGGAGTTTTCCTGGGAGCTGCCTCCCAGCCTTCCTTCACCAAACTCAGAGGTCCTCTCACAGGGTGACCATATAGAAGCTCAAAGGGACTGAACCCATTGGACTTCTGTGGCACCTCCCTGTATGCAAAGAGAAGGCATGGCAAGAGGACGTCCCACTTACGCCTCATGGGTTCTGTTAGACCCTTAATCATGCCCTTCAAGGTCTGGTTGAATCTCTCCACCAGACCGTCACCTTGGGTGTGGTAAGGAGTGGTGAACTTGTAGGTTACACCACACTCCTTCCACAGGAATGTCATATACTTGGATATGAAATTGGTCCCCTGTCAGGAACCACCTCTCTGGTGAACCCCACACGGGAAGAGATCCCCATTAATGCCCGGCCCACCACTGGCGCCGTCGTCCTGAGAGGGATTGCCTCTGGGTACCGGGTGGCATGGTCCACCAAGACCAGGATGTACCTGTTGCCCATGGCTGTCTTGGGATCCAGTGGCCCCACAATGTCCATCCCTATCCTTTCAATGGGTGTTCCAACAACTGGAAAAGGTTGGAGAGGAGCTTTGACCTTCCTCCCACTCTTACCACTTGCCTGGCAAGTTTGGCAAGACCTACAATGTCCATCCGACTGCCTTCGCATTTGGGGTCAGAAGACGTGGGTGACAAGCCTGTCAAAGGTCTTGCCCCACCCCAAATGTCCTGACAAAGGCAGGTCATGAGCCAGACCCAGTAGGAAGGTCCTCAAGTGCTGGGGTACCACCAGCACACGGGCTGACCCAGGCTCAGCAACCTTAGGCTCACTATACAGGAGACCATTCTCCCAGTAGATCCAATGTGATCCAGACTGATCACCAGCTGCCTGGTCTGCATCCTGCCACCGCAGACCCTCTAGAGAAGGGCACTCTTTCTGCTCCCTGCAGAATTCTTCCCTGGTGGGACCCCCTTCTTGCTGCCAATGGGTCAGCTC
This sequence comes from Calotriton arnoldi, assembly GCA_963921515.1. NCBI lineage: Eukaryota > Metazoa > Chordata > Amphibia > Caudata > Salamandridae > Calotriton > Calotriton arnoldi. The sequence continues at coordinate 1,013,738 of CAWUFW010001730.1, forward strand.
AGAGATGTCGCCCAGTTCAGCTCCCTGCTCCCCTGTAGGCACCGGGGCATCCCCCTCAAGGTCAGCCCCCCGTGCCGTGGGAACTTCAGGGGCCGGTTTCCCGCGCCCCCTGCCCTTTCTCTTGGCAGGGACCTGGGCCACTGTTTCAGGCTCTAGGTCCTTCTGATCACCCTTCCTGGCCGCCATTGACCGAGTGGACATGCATGCCCACTCTGGCAAACCAAGCATCTCCAAGTGAGACCTGAGCTCAACATCCTTCCACAAGGACTGCTCCAGGTCGTTACCTAGCAGACAATCTACAGGCATGGTAGGGCTCACAACCACCCTCAAGGGACCTGAGACCCCCCCATTCAAAGGGAACCTGCGCCACCATACACTGGTGCTCTGAGTTGTCCACAGCAATTACTTGGTGGAATGCCCCTGGGACTACCTGCTCTTCAGAGACCAGGTGACACCGGACTGAGGTCACACTGGCTCCAGTATCTGTGAGAGCCTCTACACTTTTCCTATTGATGGTCACCCAGGTGCTATATTTCTTTGTGTTAGGGGGCACCTGGTTTCCTGGGACCATCTCACTGTCCCCTAGTGAGACGAGGGTCATTTCTGCGGGTTCCCCGCCCTCCTGTGGGCACCCCTCCTCCCCAAGCGCTATACTAGCCAACACCTTGGACTGCCCACTGGTGGGTGGCTGTGCCCTCTTGGGACACTTGGGGTCCCCCTTCAAGTGACCCACCTGATCACATGCAAAACACTTGTGGGGGCCGGTCTCAGCAGGCTTTCCTGAAGAAACCACTTCTTTTTTATCTCCTGGGGGATGGGAACCTTTACCCTCGGTGTTAGTTTGGGGCCCTTTAGAGAACTCCTGTGCTTTACCCTTGTCCCCCCCACTTTTCTGCTGGGGACCCTGCCCACCTTTTGCTGAGTCTCCCCCAAGTGCTTTCTTGTGGACCCGGGTACTCACCCAGCAGTCCTCCTCCATAGCAAGCTTCCTGGGGTCAGTTAGCTTACCATCAACCAAGTGCTGGCGCAGATCTGCAAAACATAGACTACACAAGTGCTCCCATGCAATCAAATTGTAGAGCCCCTGAAAATCTGTTGCATTACTGCCCTTCACCAAGCCATCCAGTGACCTGCAAAACTAATCTACTCATTCCAACCAAGTGTTGGCATCAGACTTCTTACTGGACCTCAACTGATCCCTGTACTTGTCAGGAGTGAGACCATACTTGGTGAGGAGGGCCTCCTTCATGTCAGCATAGGTGAGGTTACACCCCTTACCCAAAGCTATCAAAGTATCCCTTGCTTCTTCTGGGAAAAAAGGCCACAATCCTGCCCCCCAATTCTTCTCAGGGACCCCATTCATGTGTACAGATGCCTCATAACCCTGAAACCACCTTTGTATGTCATCCCCCTTCTTGAACTCCTTGCCTACATTCTTGGGGATGTGCACAATTCGATCTGACTGCACTGATGAGTTGCTGCCACCATCTGAGCTGGGCCTACTCCTTAGCTCCAGCTCCTTAAGACTACGTTGATGATCTAAGATCATCTTTCTTTCCTCCTTGGCTATTCTCTTCTCTTTCCTCTCACTCTCCATCCTGAGTTTTTCCAACTCGAACTTCCTCTGGGGACAGGCCACTGCTGGCTGGCCTGGAGGGTTCTCCCCCTCCCAAAAGCACATCCACCCTAGGAATAGCCTCCTCCGCCTCTCCACTGAGATTTCCAGACTGCTCGCTGGCATGTCTGGCTCCTACCCAGGCCCTCAGCGCCTTTTGTAGCTCCTACTTCCTGGTGAGGCCTCTGACTTGGGCTTTTAGGTTTTTGCAAATGGCCTTCAACTCTTTCACGTTGTAGGATTCCAACCTATCCTCCTCAAAGGCAACTTCCAAGGATGCACTTGATGATGCTCTTGATTCAGGCATGATGAAGTAGCAAGTTCAAAACTGGCAAGATCAAAAATAGGCCAAAAAGAAAAAGAACCAGTATGTGGCACGTAATGGTCTGTGATATGGTAGTAGTGCCCACCAATCACTGTAAGTTAAGTGCAAACACAAGTCCTATCCTCACCGCTGACAACCAATGTTAGAAATGGGGGTCGCTAGTTGGCAGAGGTAGGTACCTTTGTCCAAATAGGAACCCTTCGTCCTAGTCAGGATAAGGGAGTTTCACTCCTAAAATAACCCCTGCTCACCCCCTTGGTAGTTTGGCACGAGCTGTCAGGCTTATCTTAGAGGCAGTGTGTAAAGCATTTGCAAATAACCAACAGTTATACAGTGTAAGCACTACAAAAGGACACCACACCAGTTTAGAAAAATATCCAATATTTTTATATACTTAAGACAAGACCAAAAACGATAAAAATCCACAATACAGTACTTAGAAATCTTCAGTTATAAAAATAACCTTGAAAAACAGTTCCTTGAAGTCGATAGCTCCCTCTGGGGCTATCACGGCGTCGTGAACAAACAAATCCAAACAGTTCTGGCTGACCGCGGCGTCGCAGGCCAGCTATGGTGTCGGGAAGACCCGCAAAACAGTACCTTTAGAAATGCAGGGTGTCGGCGACCTCTCGTTGAGCTTCCAAAAGCACGGCGCCCACAGGCGTTGGTTCCGGAGGTCGGTGCAGGAGTCATCAGGCCCTTGAAGTCACACGCGTTGCAGATCGAATTCCTCGCTGTTGAAGTCAGGAGCGCTGGAGTTGGCAGGCGTCGGGTGCTGCGGTGCGAAGTGCAGCGGTGCGGCGTGCGATGCCCTCAGGTCCCAGTGCGAGCAGCGGCTCGGTGGCGGCGTCAAATGGTGTCATCGGTGAGTCCAGGGTCGCGGTGCGAAGTGATGCTGTGCTCGTCGCGGTGCTGGCTGGTTACGGTGCAAGCAGCGGCGTCGTCGTCGCTGAAGCACTGTCGTCGGCTGACGAACTGGAGTCGATGGCGCCGGCATCGGTAGGCCAAGACTGCGGTGTGGGATGAGGGCGGTGCATCCTGTAACCTTACGAGCGGTGCCCTCGAACCACGGTGCAAGCAGCGGCGTCGATTTCGGCGTGGAGCGTCGTCGTCGGGGATACCAAGGCGGCGTCGTGAAGCGAGGCAGTGCGGAGTGCGGTGCCACAGGTCGCGGTGTGAGCAGTTTCTCGGTGGTGGCGTCAGCAGGCATTGTCGGTGGGACCAGGGTCGCGGTGCGGTGTTGCGGTGGTGCCCTCTGCGGTGCCCTCTGCGGTGCCTTCAGGACACGGAGTCGGCAGCGGCGTCGTAGACGGCGTCGGGTTGCTTTTTCTTCTGTTGCAGCACAAAACACACAGTCCCCAGTGCTGAGGGCAGAAGAACTTGAAGTCTTTGCTGTACCTGAGACTTCTTGAACAGGGGGCAAGCTCTACCTCAAGCCCTTGGAGATACTCAAAGAAAGAAGTTGCAGAAAGTTCAGTCCAGTCCTTTCACTGCCCAAGACAGAAGCAGCCACTGCAGGCCAACACAGCATAGCACTCAGCAAAGCTGTAGTTCCTCCTCATTGCTTCTCCAGCTCTTCTTCTTGGAAGTCTTCTTGGTCCAAAAGAGTTCTGAAGTTCTGGGGTCTGGGCCCCAATATTTATACCACCAAGTTCGGGCTGGGCTGTTCCCACTGGGGTGAATGTATGACATTGTTCTGCATTCTGTCCATCAATTGTTGTTTTTGCATTTGTCACCCCGAGTGGGACGGGTATGCCCAGTCGTGGGTCCCGTGCTCTCCATGCCACTGGAGTCAAGCTATCCTGGCTGATGAGGGCTAAAAGCCTGAAACCGGTCCTAGGATGCTTGTTTCCAGTCCAGGGAGGACCTGGCCTGGCAGTTCGGGCTGGACTGTTCCCATTGGGCGCAGGGTCAAGACTGATTTGCATATGGCTGGGTCCAAACTGGAATGGCATGGTGAGCAAAAAGATGGATTTAGGCCCAGATCTTTGTACTGGGGTGAATGTATGACATTGTTCTGCATTCTGTCCATCAATTGTTGTTTTTGCATTTGTCACCCCGAGTGGGACGGGTATGCCCAGACGTGGGTCCCGTGCTCTCCATGCCACTGGAGTCAAGCTATCCAGGCTGATGAGGGCTGAAAGCCCGAAACCGGTCCTAGGATGCTTGTTTCCAGTCCAGGGAGGACCTGGCTTGGCAGTTCGGGCTGGACTGTTCCCATTGGGCGCAGGGTCAAGACTGATTTGCATATGGCTGGGTCCAAACTGGAATGGCATGGTGAGCAAAAAAACGATGGATTTAGGCCCAGATCTTTGTACTGGGGTGAATGTATGACATTGTTCTGCATTCTGTCCATCAATTGTTTTTGCATTTGTCACCCCGAGTGGGACGGGTATGCCCAGACGTGGGTCCCGTGCTCTCCATGCCACTGGAGTCAAGCTATCCTGGTTGATGAGGGCTGAAAGCCCGAAACCGGTCCTAGGATGCTTGTTTCCAGTGCAGGGAGGACCTGGCCTGGCAGTTCGGGCTGGACTGTTCCCATTGGGTGCAGGGTCAAGACTGATTTGCATATGGCTGGGTCCAAACTGGAATGGCATGGTGAGCAGAAAAACGATGGATTTAGGCCATATCTTGTACTGGGGTGAATGTATGACATTGTTCTGCATTCTGTCCATCAATTGTTGTTTTTGCACTTTTAGAAAGTTGGCATTTTCTTACTTTAACCATTCTGTTCCTCTGTCTGTCTCTGAATACACATCTGGGTCAGGATGACAGCTGGGTTTTTTGTGCATTAACTCTAGACAGTCACACAAAGGGAGCTGAGGTGTGCCATGCATATCCTGATGGCCTATCACCAGGCTGATGGGCGTTCCTGAGCTAGAGTGGTGGGAGGGGCTGACACTGGCACCTGAATAGGGCAGTGCATGTCCTCACACAAAGACGTCTCCAATCCCTGGAGTGTGTCTGGAGCCAGGGCTGGGAAAGGCAGGGTCTTGTGCACTACAAAGACTTTCCTTTGAAGTTTGCCTAATTCTAAGGCTGAAATTGGTATAAGTACTGGAACTGTGACGCCATATACTCAGAACACTTCTAGGTTGAGGACATTCTGCCCCGAAGAGGAGCTGACACTTGCTGTTTGCTTTGCTGTGTATGCCTGCTGGTTGCTGCTTCTGTCATAGGAGTGAAAGGACTGGATGTTGCTTTCTACATCCTGCATCCAAGGTTTTCCAAGGGCTTGAGTTGAGCTTGCCTCCTGTTAAGAAGTCTTAGGGCCATTAAAGACTTCACCTGCAACCCAGGTCCCCTCTGCTGAAGAGCCCTACTTGCCAAGTGGTTTCAGTTCCAGTTCTTGGGCCCTTGGAAGTGAGTTTGCAGTGCTTCCAAGGAAAAATCAATGCATCGATGCCGATCGACTTTGGAACTGACGCATGTCTGGAACTCGGGTGCCATGCTGCTGCCTACATCGGAGCGATGGTCGCGCTCAAACGCACCGGCCACAAGCTCCGACAATGCCCCACCACTGCATGCCCCGGAGCTATGGTCCTGCTGATCGCACTGACCACGACTTGCACTAGAGGCTCCGGTGACGCTACAGTGCCCCTGAAGTTCTGCCACTACTCGAGTCTCAAGCACTGCACCGCCCAAGTCTGTGGTGCACCTCTCCAACTCTGCCGCCTGTGGCCTGGTTCAACATCGACCATCGACACCACGGAACTGAAGTCTTATGGCTTGACTTCCGACATCTCAGTGGCGCCGCTCCAGAGTAAGTAACCTAGGTACCACACCAGCAACTGCAGCATCACGTCCCCTACAGAAGTAAAGAACCGACGCGCCACTTACCCTGCCCGGCAGTAAGGAACCGACGCATCACCTCCCCTGCAACAGTAAGGAACCAATGCTGTACCGGCCTCTGCGATGCCTCACCTTCCCTGTGTTTTGCATTGTCTTTGTTTTTTCACAATGCCTCCAAGGTACTGTACTGGGGTCTGCATGACTCCGTAACCAGCCCTCATTCCATCGAGGTCGGACTGTCTTTGTGGAGTCATCGGCGTCAACCGGTTGGAGCTATTTTTGATTTTTAAAAGCTATACTTGATTTAATCTTTAAAAAGTGATATCTTGATTTGTGTATGTTGGATTTCTGTCGTTTTGACTTGTTTTCATCAGGATGTGGAGTGCTTTTGTGGTGTTGTGTGTGTGTGTGTGTGTGTGTCTGTGTGTGTGTGTGTGTGTGTGTGTGTGTTACTATCCTTGTGGGGACTTGAGTGTGATAACACACTCACGCTGTGGGGACTTGATTGCACTGTGGGGACCTGAACCCAGGTCCCCACAAGGCAACGTCTTCTAAATGATAAAAAAAATGACTTCAAGAACACCTGTGCCAATTTTTACAACTTTTTTAAAAATGACCTTGTGGGGACCTGTGTTTCATCAAGTGTGTTTATATTTTTGCTCAGCTCTGCCCCTGTAGACAGGTAGCGGTACTTCAGTCTTAAACACACTTTGCATTTAAACACACTTTGCTCTGCAGAAACACAAACTAGCAGCAGCAAGGACAGACATTTCAAAGGAAAAGCTCAATAACTTGTGTTTAGCCAAATATCTTTCATGCATATTAACCTTTCCTCAATTAATTAAAATAAAACTTTATTTATATGAAGCTATTGAATTTCGACTTTTTGGGTCTGAAAATTGTTAGTGGTATTATGAACATTGCTAATGCAATTTGGGCCAGTTTCAAATCCGAAAATGCTTCAATATTGCCGTTTGATGCATGTCTGCTACTAAACAATGATGGTGCACTACACTGTTATTCAATTTAAACTGATTTGATCCTGTTTTGCATATAACTTACAGGCATCAATGTCTATTGTTACATTTTACTGCTTGTATCAGGACTTCAGAGTCTTTATTTTGCTTTTCCTTTGTTTGGATATTAATATGCACAATGGAATATGTTATTTTAGATGATGGCTGGATGAGTGAGTGATTAGGGTTGCATTTCACTAAGGGCTACGTTCTTGCAGACAGCAAACTGAAGCACTGTTATGCCCAAAGCACTGCAAAGTTTATTTTTAACAGAAAAGGCATGTTCTTCTAGAATTAATGAATTTCTTTGAAGATATATTCAAATATTGTCAAGGTTTTTATGTGACACCCCATAGTCTAACTTTGTATTGGAAATGGGTGAAGCTTAAGCTTAAGTGCAGTTATCTAGCAAGCACTAGGGTCATGATTTCAATAGTGCACCAGGTTTAGTGGCACTGGAGCTAAAAGCACCAGGCACCCCATTAAACACCTAATATTGCTATATTTTATTCCTAAACATGCAACCACAAGTGCAGACCACAGGGTCATGATTTGAATGGTACAGCAGGTGCAGTAGCACCGGGCCCAAAAGTTGTCATAACTCCTCTAAACACATAATATTGCTATATTTGACTACTAAACAGGCAGTTACAATTGCAGTTATCTTGCAGTTAAAAGGGGCTTGCTTTGAATGGTGCAGCAGGTGCAGTGGCACCGGGACCAAAAGCTCTAGGGACCCCACTAAACACCAAATATTGCTATATTTAACTACTAAATAAGCAGTCATAAGTGCAGTTACCTTGCAGGCACTAGGGTCATGAATTCGATGGTGCAGCAGGTGCAGTGACACCAGGGCCCAAAGCTCTAGGAACACCTCTAAACACAAAATATTGCAATATTTTACTATTAAGCAGGCAGTCACAAGTGCAGTTACCTTACAGGCAATAGGGTCATGATTTGAATAGTGCAGCAGGTGCAGTGGCACCAGGGCTAAAAGTTGGCATAACTCCTCTAAACACCAAATATTGCTATATTTTACTACTAAACAGGCAGTCAAAAATGCAGTTATCTTGCAGGCATTAGGGGCATGATTTGAATGGTGCAGCAGGTGCAGTGGTACTGGGCCCAAAAGTTGTCAGGACTCCTCTAAACACATAGGGGCTCATTGCGATGGCGGACGGACTTCAGTCCGCCAGCCATCGTCCCAGGGATTGGGACCGGCCGCCTATAAGGTGGCCGTCCCGCAAATGACATTACGATGTGACCGCCACCACGGCGGCCACAAATGGCATGTTTAACATTGCGGCGGGTGCTGCTGGCTGCAGCACCCGCCGCAATGTTAAAAATGCACTGTTTGCATTTCCCTGCACTAGGTGGCAGGCACCATATGGTGCCTGCCACATGATGAAGGGAAATGTAGGCGGGCACCATAGGTGCCCCCCAAGTGCACAAACAACCAGCTCCTGAACAAGGGGGGCCCGGATCGGGCCCCCAAAGTACATCCCCGCCAGCCTTTCCATGGTGGTTGAACCGCCATGGAAAGGCTGGCGGGGATGCAGCAACCTAATCTGGCGGACGGTGCCTGCTAGGCACTGCCACCATTCTGTGGAGGTGGGGTGGTCCGACAGGCAATCGTAACGATTGCTGCTGTCGGACCCGTGGCAGACGGGCTTTCCGTCCGCAACGCACACCGCCCGCCATCAAAATTTGGCAGGCGGAAATTGGCCTTACGATAGCGGTGAACCCGACACCGGCAGCCTGCCAGTGGCGGGTTCACCGCCATTGTAATCAGCCCCATAGTATTGCTATTACATCAGTTAATTCAATTATTTCCCTCTTTCATTTCATTTTGCAAAATTTTGCTATTACTTACCCACACTATACCACTAGTAACAGCACTCTATATTACCTTTTTGTACAAAAACAAGTCATAAAATTTTAACAAACTTTCTGTACTTATAATGTACAACTACTCAGCAAGCTACAACTTACAACAAAAAAACTGGTTATTATTAATGTCATCGGAGAAACCTAATGCATTTACCAATGCTTGTTTGTTTTGCTTTCAGCACTCTATGGGAGAACATGCGTTTTCTTTCACTCCACCTCGGTATTGTGTTCTGCTTCCCTTTCAAGTCCATGCCCTCATCCGCTCTGTGTTTTTGTCATCCCTCGTCTTTCTGTTGCTTCTCATCCCTTCCCTTGCCACTGGTTAGTTTTAATCACTGCTGAGAGCAGTGTTGACTTCCTACCCCTGCCACTCTGCTCCTCTGTTGGTCTCCTGTCCCTCCTCATCCTGTTTTTAGGAGGTCTTGGCAGCTGCGATTTCCTACCAGGTCACTCCTTTTCCTAAGTGTGCTTTCATGCACTTTTTAAAAATGTACTGCTCAATGTTGCAAGTCTGCCAACCTGGAATAGAAAATTAAAAAATAAATTGATGCTGCATGCGTTGTGACAGACAACATGCACAAACATACATCATCACGTTGGGGCTGCCATAGCGTCATGATGCATAAGTGCACATAAGCGGTGATGTGGGCGCATTTCTTTATTTTTGTTGATCATGATGAACAGCAGAAGAAGAGACTTATTGCTTTGTTTGTGCTGGGTTTTTTTTATTCTGGCGCTTGTGGGCCTGTAGTTGTACAGAAAAAGGAAACATACAAGTTACAGATGCGTTTGTGCACTAATCTAAAATCAAGTAAAAAGTTCAAATTCATACAAAGTAGTTTACTAAGTAGTGTGAATTTCAAAAACAACCTACCGTTAGTGCATGAGTTGAAATATATTTCTTTTTAAACAACTGTTTAAAGACTTGATATGAAAGATGTTCCTTTCATTAGGGATATGCAATTAATTTTGGAATGTGATTTTAATTATATTCATAAACGTGTCTATCTGATGATAGTCGATTTTTGCATTGGGTTTCCAAGTCAGGCGATTAAGGTACTAAAATACCCATTTCCACTTTTCTGGGAATGAAAGTTCCCGCTCTGTTTTGGCTAACTCTGCAACCTGAAACATGCAGGCAGTTGTATCCTGTTTGCAGCCCTCCCAATGTACCTGTTGATATGCAAGTTGAGAGCCTCTCCCTGGCCTCCGTTGTCATGACTATTGCTGGGGATAGGTGTGAATGCGCTCTACCCCAGGTTCAGCATAACAGAGGGCCGAGAGCTTGACTTCCCCAGCAGTGAGCCCCTTCCCGGGAAACACCGGCAGCAGGCTGAAGTTGTGAGGGAAGGGATCCAGGGGCTGGTGTGTTGTGTCACACGAAGCTGTCTGCACACGAGTTAAGCATATAAAGCACTTGCTTTTACCTAAACGTAATAGCCTTGAATTAAGTTCGGCATAGACGTTTACAACATGCTTTTCACTGAAAACTAAGGGGCATATTAGCAATGCCTAGCGATAATTATCGCAAAGCGCAATTAGCGCTTGGATAATTATCGCCAGGCATCGCCGGTTTCTATCGCGGAGTTAGCGTGCAATCAGCAATGCTAATCTCCAAAGCGATAGAAACCTTGAAGAACAGTGTGAATATCGCCTGAAAACAGGCGATATTCACACTGTTCCCCAGTTCTGCTTGCTGATAGTGCGAGGGGACTTAGCCATGTAATCCACCTCTCATTGGATTACATGGCTAAGTCAGGGTGGGACCAGGTGTTATCAAACCAGCGCTAAACGTGTTTAGCGCTGGTTCGCTAATCACCGCCCCTGCCTCGCTGATAGGCGTTAGCGACCTCAGCGACTGTTTCCAGTCGCTGTTAGGTGGGAAACGCCTACTTTGCATGCCATTAGCGATAAATATCGCTGGCATGCAAAGCGGCACCCAACCCGGTCGCTATCGCCTACAAGCTGTCGCTAACAGCAGTTAGCGACAGCTTGTTGATAAGGCGATAATATTATCGCCGCTTTAGCGGGAAAAAGTCCCGCTAAAGTGGCGATAATCGCCTTGCTAATATGCCCCTAACTTTTTCAGAACTGAACCTCTCAAAAATTCATATATCTACGTATAAAGCAACACGTGATGCCTGTTTTCTGTTTAGTTGCAAAACACATTTCTAAAAGGTTAGTGCTTTCTCCATATGCAAAAAGCTTTGATTGCTGCAAGCTGCTGTCAAAATTTGAATTTTACACTCAATCTCTTTAAGTTGTAAAATGTTTAGTGATCTAATAATGGGCAATGACAACAGCAATCTGAATTTAATAAACCTTTATCAGAGTACTACAAGAAAGGTGCGTGTTCATAAGCATAGCGTAATTAAAGATTTAGCGCAAAAAAGATTTATTTTACAATTCCATATCTCTCTATATTGTCCACATACAAATGAGCATTCAAATCTGGAAGTCTAGCTGGTGAAGAATGAGTTATTAATTTTGTTAGGAGAATTTAAGGAAATAGTTTTGCACCTTGACACCAGTTTTAACAATGTCTTATGCGCTAAACAAAAACATTTTGCAAATCTAAGGCAGTCGCTTAATCTCCATTCTTGACTGTCTTTACATTCTGCAAGTTCCTATCATATCCTTGTTTCTGTAATTCTCACTACTGGTCCTGCACGCATTTTTCGACGTACACCATCTCGTGTTCGAGAAGCTCCTTCTAAATAAAAGTCTTCCCTGTACATTGTCCTGCTGTTCCTGGAAATTATAAGTCTGCTGTATGTTGAACACAAAAGAAATGCAAAACGCAGAGTTTCATTTTGCTGATGTTTTCCAATCAGCCACTGGAAATACACATGTGGAGTCATTGACAGAGGGGAAGATAGAGAACGAGAGACAGAGGAAGGTAGACATGGGAGGATATGGAAATGGACAGATGTGGGAAGACAGAAAAACGCAAACAAAAAGAGAGACAATAAAGGATGCTAGGACTCGGGTAGAAATGGGAAAAAAATGATTTAAAAAATCACATAGGCACAAGAAGACACATACTCAAGCACTCAGTACCACAAGGATTGAACAGGAAGACACAGAATGAAGACTGAGGGAGGTAGAGTCATGGGACAGTGACATGGGGAGATATAGAAACAGAAGACAAGAATGGTCGAGGTATGGTAAAACAGGAAAGCACACTAACGGGCATTCACTGCCAATGAGACAGGCTTACATTGACTCTGATATAGGGAGACACAAATATTGGCACAGAAAGAAATGAGCACTAGTACAGGGACACTGTAACAGGGAGAAATAAACCTTGAGATATGGCCTTAGGACAGAGCAAAGGAAGAGGGAGATGTAACGAGGTCAGAAAAAAGATAGAGGTATGCATTAACACCTTCCTGGACCTAATTGAAGAAGTTACAGCACCACATGAGGAGTGCAAGAGGAAGGCTGTCACGCTGGTAAGTCTGACCATCAACTGCCACCCACAATGTCCTACCATTCAGTCTCACACACACATCAGACTTCCACAAACTCCAGAACAAACAATACATTCCAGACTCTCTGCCCTCATGTAACATTCCACTGCCAGCTCTACCACAGGAGGTACAGACAACAAAACAAAGATATTTTACATAAGGACAATCGGTCATGAACACCAGTTTAGGGAATCAAAAACTCTAGCAGGGTTATTTACAAAGGTAACTTACACATGTGTTTAATTTACACATGTAATATACTCTTTCACTTTTGAGTTAGAACTTTTGGTTATTCACAAAATCTGAGTGTAAAGTTAATCTAATGTATATAAACCTATATGTCTTCACTTCCTGAAGAAGTGGTTAGAGCCAAATGTACAAGTGTAAGTTACTACTACTAAAAAAGAAACAGTAAGTCTAGCACCACACATGTTTAACTACTGATACTGCACTCACTCGTTAGGACTGGTTTACGTATGAGGAACAGCTCCTGCACTTCTCAACTGGGCTACTATAACAATAATTGACAATACCAGCACTTCTCATGATGGCTGATATATTTTGAACAAGATTTTCCCACCTTTATTGGGACTTTACAAGCACTTCTCTTCTGGACTGCTGCCTCTTTCATGGGGTTTTACCCATGGGACATGGCACCTACTGGCACAGCTAAAAAACAAAGCACAAATATGCCTCATATTCTTACATCATTCCACTTCCAACAGTGCTTCCCAACAAAATTCATCACACATATAGATCCATTATAATGCATTAGACAGAACACTGCACATACATTCCATACAGGTCAGATATGCCATATTGTCCGTTATGAAGTTGCTTCTGTGAGACAATGGCTTTTTGCAGCTTCACCACTAATTTTTGCCCCCAATTTTTTGACTGTTCGGTTCTGGTGTAATGACCCTGTAGTGCCCTGGGCCCTGCTTACCAGGCCTCAGTGCATGTGCTCGAACCCTTAAAAGTATATGTTTAATTGGCTTACCCCCAAATGACATAAGTTAACTTACATATAAATCCCTAGTATATGATACCAGGTGTACCCAGGACCTGTAAGCTAAGTGTCCATCATAGCTACAGCACTGATTGTGCCACCACGAGTGTGACAAAGTAAATCATGTCTCCCAGCCTACCACTGCAGACTGGTAGAGCATTTTTTAAACTGCTAACTCGACGTCTGCATTTGAAGTTATGGCAAAGCCCAAACCTTTCTTTTTAATATATATATGTCATCCCTAAGGCAAGCCTAATTAGCCCTAGGGCAGGGTGGTTTGAATTAGAAACAAAGACGTGTTATGTTTTTACATGTCCTGAAAGTAAAACCCTGCATTGTCATTTTTACTGTGGAGAGGCTACTGGCCCCACTGGTGAGTACAGAGTTACATACGGACAAATCAGCAGTGCTCAATCAATCAATCAGGAGTTTTAAAGCGCGGCTAATCACCCGATAGGGTATCCAGGCGCTTGCAGGACCTGGAGGCTTATTCGAACAGCCAGGTCTTGAGAGCCATTCGGAATTCCGGAAGTGAGGTGATGGTCTGGAGGTGCGTGGGGAGGCTGTTCCAGTTCTTTGCTGCAATGTGGGAGAAGGAGCGTCCTCCAGTTCTGCTTCGGTAGATGCAGGTAGTATGGGCAAGTGAAAGGGAGGTGGATCATAGTCTTCTAGATGGTTGGTGAAAGTTCAGGCAGTGGTTAAATGTAGGTGGGTCCTTAGTTGTGTAGAGCCTTGTGTGTGTGAGTCAGCAGCTTAAATTGGCATCTCTTCTGTACAGGGAGCCAGTGGAGTTTGCTGAGGTATGGTGTGATGTGGGTTTGTCAGGGAAGGCTGAAGAGGAGTCTGACTGCGGCATTCTGTAGGGTCTGAAGTCTCTGTAGAATATGTGTGGCGATTCCTACGTAGAGGGCACTGCTGTAGTCTAGTCGGCTGGTGATGAGTGCTTGTGTCACGGTGCGTCTCATGTGTAGTGGTAGCCACTTGAAGAACTTACATAGCTTGCGCATTGAGGAAGTAGGCAGAGGAGTCAGCATTGATCTGTCATTTCATGGTGAGCTTGTTGTCAATGATGATTTCGAGGCTTCTGGCATGTTTGGAGGGAGTGGGTGTGGCTCTTAGGTCTGATGGCCACCAGGAGTCATTCCATGTGTTGCTGCTGTTGCCAAATATCAGTACTTCCGTCTTGTCTGTGTTCAGCTGCAGGCAGTTGTTCTTCATCCAGTCGGTGACATTTGTCATGCATCTGTGGATGTTGGTTCTGGTGGTGGTGGGGTCATCCGTGAGTGAGAGGATGAGTAGGGTGTCGTCTGCGTACGAAATTATGTTGAGAACGTGGGATCGGACGATGTTGGCCAGCGGGGTCATTTATTGCGTTGAAGAGTGTGGGCTGAGGGATGAGCCCTGGGGAACCCTACAGATGATCTCCTGGTGTTCAGGGTGAAGAGTGGGAGGTGGATCCTCTGGGTTCTTCTAGTAAGAAAGGAGGAGTCCCCTTGGATGCCAATGCGGTGGAGTCTTTTGATCAGTGTGTGGTGGGATACAGTGTCGCCGGCTGCCAAGAGGTCGAGGAGGATCAAAGCTGCTGCTTCTCCTCAGTCGAGGAGGGTATGGATGCTGTTGGTGGCTGTGATCAGGGCGGTTTTGGTGCTGTTATTGCTGCGGAAGCCGGATTGGGAGGCGCTGAGTAGCTGGTTCTGCTCCAGGTGTCATGAGTTTATTGTTGATGATCTTTTCCAGTACCTTCACTGGGAATGGGAGCAAGGAGATTGGCCGGCAGTTTTTGAGTTTGCTGGGGTCGGTGGAGGGTTTTTTGGGTACTGGACTGACTTTGGCATGTTTCCAGGTGTCAGGAAATGTTGCGGTGGTGATAGAGGTGTTGAGTAGGGTGGTGAGTTTCTGGCCGCTCCTTTGGTTTCTGAGGTTGAAGATGTGGTGCAGGCATGGGTCTGTGGGAGCTCTTGATCGAATGGATTTCATGGTGGAGGAGGTGTCCTGGGTGGAGAGGATGTTCCAGGTGGTCAGTGTGGGGTTTGTGTCGGTTATGGTGTTGACGTATCTGTCGAGGAAGTCTGTAGATGTGGGTTGGGGTTTGAAGTTTCTGTATATGGTTGTGGAAGAAGTGGACAAGGTTGTCTCACAGCTCCTGTGAGGGTGTCATGTTGTTTTCACTGGCAGCCAGATTGGAGAATTCCTTAACAATGTTGTAAAGTTCCTTAGTGTTGTTGGTAACTTCCAAATGGTACTGCTAAATATGGTAAATCAAAGTATCATAAGAAACAGTGCATTTCTGGGATTTAATTTGGATTCCTGGTAGCAGCATTCACTGTCCAGAATTGGTGTGGTTAAGCGAATTGATTTGTCATTGTGAGATTTAGATGCACGCTGATTTAGTGATAGCTGGTTACAATACCAAGCCAAGTTTTCCTTTTGGTGGATTTTCTGCCAATGGAGAGTCTAGCTGCTCAATTATCTCTGACATATTGATCCTAGTACTAGGCTAGTAGTTGGGTAAGAACAAGGAATCCTTGATTTAAAGAAAGCCCTAATATTAATAGTAGTAGAGGAGACTTTACCATTGGTAGGTCTTCAACCATATTAAAGTTATAGTGGATAGCATTCTATAGAAGATTCTCATCCAGGTTCAGCCCCTCCTCTAAACATAGGAGGATTTTCCATCATGACCCAACTTTAAATAAAATCTTGTTTTCAAGCTACTTTTAATATCCTAGAAAACCTAATTCAATTAAGGGACTGTTTTAAAGATGAGTAGTAACGGAAAATCTTCCATGTTGTGGTGTAAGTGGTTTGATCTTCATTGGAGAATTCTTGGCCTGTGCAGAGAGTTGTCATCATCATAGGTATAGCATGACAGATTTAATTTTGATGACAGATTTTCAACTGGAGAACTCTTCTCAAATACTTGAATTTCAACTTCCTTGTCATGTATGAATGAATGTATGTATATGGAAGTTCAAACCTAGACAAAAGGCAGCCCAGTGCTTATACATGGTCATATACAAGAATAAAGTCAACAATGAGAGGAGAAGAAGCTGAGGAGTGGATGGTTAATTCATTACAATGTTATGTTATTTAAAGAGGTTCGTCTTCAACTCTTTCATAAATTGAGGCTGCTTTGAGGCAGTCGTGATAGATACAGGAATATTGTTCCAGATCCTAGGTGCATAGATAGAAAGGGTCTGCTGTCTTGTTTTTGTCTTTTTTACACTTCTTAGTCTGATAGTGTCCTGGCTACGGATGTGCCGAGATCCACTGGAAATCATGAGCTTGACTGCAACATAAACAGTGGTGCTAGTCATGATAGCTTTATGAATGATGCAGCAGGTTTTGAAGTTGGTGCAGGCTGGCAAGGGTAGCCAATGGAGTTCCATAAGGATAGTGATTATGTGATCATATTTCTTCAGGCCCTGGGTGAGATGTGCTGCAGTATGTAGGACTCCCCTAATGGGTGCCAGAGTGGAGTCTGGGAGGTCATTACCACCATCCAGATGCAAGCGTACAAGGGCTTGGATAGCAGTTCTGAAGTCAATTTCTGGAAGAAATGGGTTGACTTTCTTTAGGAGGGAGAGTTGGTATCAGGTGGCCTTTGTTTTTTTTTTTTTTTTGGCAATATGTTCCTTGAGGGTGAGGTTGGTGTCCAGGGTGAATGCAAGTGACATGTCATTCGGTGAAAGTTGGGGTTTGAAGCCATCCAGGTTCATTTAATTGAGCTAGGTTTGTGCTGAATTTTGTCTATTGCTCTTGGTAAATTACAGGAATTCTGTTTTGGTTGGTTTGAGCTTCAGGTAATGCTCTGGGCATCCAAGTATGTATGATGTGCAAGCAGTGTTTGAGACAATAGATGTCTGAAGCTGAGGGCTGACAGGGTTAATGTTGCCACTCAACTCTAAATCAGCCCAGATGCATAACACAAAATCCTTTTTTGTGAAATAATTGATTAAAAAATAGGAGAATCCACTGGTGGAGTTTCCAGCTCTATAGGTGCTATATGGAGAATACATGAGATGGTTAGTGTGGAGTATTCAGGATTGCTGTCTCCTTCCCAATACTATTCATATGTTGGAGAAACATCTGCTGGTGGATTCGCCTAAAAAAAAGTTGCACTTACTCGATAAATAGCAGAATTATCTGCAAGCTCACAACTCTAAACCAGCCATTTTGTGCAGATTCTTATTTCTCCAATTTTGGCTGATAAAGGACCTAGACTCAATTAGGTTGCTGCCCGTATTTAGAGATTGGGGAATTAGAAATCACAAAGGAAGTCATAAGTCTATCTTTGGAGAATTCTGAGCTGATGGTGGATGTAGCCGCAGAATGACTATGCCATACGATTCATGTAGTGGACTTAATTCTGCTGGCCGATTCTCTACTGGCAGCCAATCCCCAGGCTGCATATGAACAGGGCCAGAAAAGAATATAACCTGTGTGCTTGCTGCACAGCACAGTCAATACTTTTACCACTCAACAGAATTTCCTCCCAACCTTAATCCCCCCCTTCAAAAGAACAGCCAGCACAAAAGAGGAACAAAAACCTTGTTGAAAGTACTGACAAAAAAAAATGCAGTGAAAGCGATGATACACTGACCTTGAACAAATGAGTGTAAAGGAAAAATCACCAGTCATTTAATGAGAGTTTGTATTTATTTGAATCTCAAGAGTGGCAATGTAATTTTAGCAATTTAAGACACAGCTACTACAAAAACATACTTAAAGTAGCCAACTTATCAACTGTAACTGAGCAAACTGTAAAAGGCTTAAAAATACAAGACCTCTCTTGCAGCTTATTTATTATTCTCGTAAATGATTGATCTTGTGCCTCTATGTTGTTTCTGTTATATGATGTCTGCTGGCATTTGGTTTAAAATTGTGTGTTTTTAAGATTCTTGTTTCAAGAAACCCAAAGGCTTTGTCTAGTGTTCCTGTGCAAAGAAAAAGAAAGGATGCCAGGCATTTCCATGGTCGGACAAAGATGTGCAAATGTACCTATCTACATAACAAAGAAACAGTTAACCAACATTAATGAAAACACCTCCAGGCCTTGACTGTCAGAGATGGCGGTGGGGGGTGGGGATGGGGGCTGTTGCATGCAAACAGGCGGGCACACTATGTTCCCCTGTGCATGTATCGCCATGACTTGAGGCACCAGCCTTTTCATGGAATGAACTCTGTCATGAGACTGCTGGCATTGAGGAAGCTTCTAATATGCTTGGCGATGCCGCAGCAAGACCAAGCTGACTACTTTCAACTGGACCTTCCCTGGACCCTGCTGGTGGCTTCCCCTGGAGTGAGTCCTGACCCTCAAGTGCTTTTCCTGAGGTCTTGTGACCAATTGCTGGTCTCAGAGTGCACTGCTCCTGGCTAACCCTAAAAGTAGAGACATTTAGAAACTTTTCTGGCAAGTTTTCTTCAAGAGAACCAACTTAGGACCAGGACCTGCCTGCCAGCCATTTCACCAAGGGTGCATCACCGATGGGATTGAATTTAGCACAGCTCCCACTGCGTACCTCACAAGGACCGACGTCCAAGCCACTTTTGACGATGTCGAACCCTTCGCTGTAATCAGCTTGCAGCCTTGCTCTACTGAAGGAATCCCAATCTCCAGAGAAATAAGAAAGACTGACTGCCCAAAACGTCACCAGAACCAATGCTGACTGACACCCAATTGACGTTGAGGGCATTTTTGGCGTGAATCATGAACTTCCACTCAGATCCTTCCCTCATCATTGACGACTGCATCGGGACCCCATCCTCCAACAATTTATTGCCATAGAGCCCTGCTTCGAGAAGGTAACTCTTTGACCGGGACAAACTCAGTCCCTGTATCTGACGGGCGATCGACCATGGTGAGCCTTAACTTTTTACTTTGCCCCAGTCTAGCATGCTCAGTTGGCCACGTTTGGCAATTTGTACTTTTTGGATACGATTTTTATATACAAGTTTGAAAATTCAGTTCTCCGGTTCCCCTAACTGGATTTTAATCGTTTTGATGTCATTTTGCTGATTAAAATATTTTCTATTTTTATTAATTGGAGAGGAATTCTTACGATGTTGTGTTTTCAACTTTTTAGCTGTTTTAGTGCGCACAAATGCTTTCCACATTTTCCTAAGTTAAGCCTGTCTGTTCTGTGCCATAACTACCAGGGGTTGAGCTCAGGTTTAAATTACTGAAACCTTTACTGAACCTAACAGGAACAGTGCCATTATTACTTGTTGGGGACTACCATTCACCCCAATTAATAATCCACTTTCTCTCAGTGACGTTATACTTAGGTATGGACATGATATCTAACTACTTAAATATCTATCTAAAAAAACCTAGAAATTCACTGACAAAAAGGAAAGGTTAAAGTGATATTTTTAAGTGCCAGGCACCTATTAAGCATGCACAGCTTTTGGCCTGTTGACAGCTTTTTATGGACACCCCACTCCCTCCAGACACCCTAGCCCAATTCCGTGGCTAAGCCCTACTATATACAACCCTCGACATGTGCACAGCTCTTCACGGACAGCCCACTCCCTCCAGACACCCTAGCCCAATTCCGTGGCTAGGCCCCTACGATATACAACCCTTGACATGTGCACAGCTTTTACGGACAGCCCACTCCCTCCCGAGAGCCAAGCCCCATTAGGTGGCCAAACTCCAACAATACACAACCTTCACCCTGTGCAGAGCTCTTCAAAGAGAGTCCACTCCCTGTAGGCACACAAGCCCCACTAGATGGCCAAGCCTCTACTACACACAGCCAAGAACTCCCTCCAGACTCCCAAGCCCGATTAGGTGACCAAGCATGTTGCAAAAACATACACTCATTAGCAGTAGAAAAGGTATATATGATTTTCTCTAGATGTATCGTATTAAATACATTTAAGAGTATAGCAAACTTACACTTATTGGATGATGCCATTAGTGATGTCATCAGTGATGTAATCAATCATGTAATCTGAGATGTCATCAGTAATTTCATCAATGAGGTCACTGAAAATGTCATGGGTGAAGTAATATGAGAAGTCATAAGCAGTGCATGGCAGTGGATCACGTTATAATTAACTCAGTAAATACAACTGATGAATTTCAGTGCATTTAAAGCTCCAGTTTTTTGATTATTAGAAGACCTAACCGTAACGCTTCATTAACCTTTGTGTAAATAGAGATTAAGGATAAGTTCTAGTTAGGAAATCTTCTTAGTTTGCAAACCAAACTTAAACTACACAAATATTAGAAATTCAAAAGTTATGACTTTAATTTATGATTTACACACCATGTTCAATGTAATATGTCATAGTTGTAGCTCACATTTATACTTACGCACCACCTTGAAATTACTATAAGTTGTGCAGCTACGTACAGTCGTGTCGCCTCACTCGCCACGCTACATGAACTATAACTCACTCCCATTCCATGCACTAGCTATACCCTTGCATATTACATAAGTTATAGCATGTGAAATCATAGCATTGATAACAACACTTATGATATCTGAAATCACATAATTTGTCAGAACACAGTGCATGGTAGAGTGACGAGTTATAGTCCATTCAGTGTGGTGAGTGAGGTGACAAGTCTGTGTAGGTAGGTGCACAACATCTAGTAAATTGAAGGTAGCGCATAAATCAAAGTTATAACTATAACTTTAGAATTTCTGTCTGTGTAGTTTAAGTTTGGTTTGTATACAAAGAAGAAATAAAGTTTTCCTAACTATATCTTATCCTTAACCTTTGTTTTTTTCTTGGGATTTCAATGGTTAACATTTTAATAACGTTTTGTATATAATCGTACAGTGAGCTGTTCTTGAGTGGAGTCATTAAATGGAGTGTGGTACAAAACAGTGGAGAATAGTGTTCTAAAGTATATTGTCGTACAGTATAGTGACAGTGGAGTACAGTGGAGTAGCATAGAGTGGAATGCCATACAGTGGAGTAGCATACAATGGACTAGTGTTGAGTGGAATAACGGTGACTTTAGTGGCATTAAGTCTAGTGATGTACATCGGGGTGGCATATAGTGGAGTACCGTAGAGTACAGGGTAATACAGTGAAATAGCTTAGACTGTAGAAGCGTAGAGTGTAGTGACATACAGTGGAGTGACATACAATGTAGTCAATCAATCAATCACAGAATTTGTAAAGCGCACTACTTACCCGCGAGGGTCTCAAGGCGCTAGGGAAAAAAAGGGGGGGTGCTGCTACTGGTCGAACAACCAGGTCTTGAGTAGCCTCCTGAAGGTCAGCAGGTCTTGGGTCTGTCGTAGGCTTAGTGGAAGGGTGTTCCAGGTCTTGGCGGCGAGGTGGGAGAAGGATCTGCCGCCGGTGGTAGTTCTTCGAATGCGAGGGACGGTGGCGAGGGAGAGGTCGGCGGAGCGGAGTTGGCGGTTGGGGACGTAGAAGAGGAGTCGTCTGTTGAGGTAGGCTGGGCCAGTCTTGTGGAGTGCCTTGTGTGCGTGGATGAGGAGTTTGAAGGAGATTCTCCTGTCGACGGGGAGCCAGTGCAGGTTCCTCAGGTGGGGGGTGATGTGGCTGTGGCGTGGTACATCGAGGATCAGGCGTGCGGAGGCGTTTTGTATGCGTTGCAGTCGCTTGATGAGCTTGGTCGGGGCTCCCGCGTAGAGGGCGTTCCCATAGTCAAGTCTGCTACTGACGAGGGCCTGGGTGACTGTTCTTCTTGTGTCTGTCGGGATCCACCTGTAGATCTTGCGAAGCATGCGGAGGGTGTTGAAGCAGGAGGATGAGACTGCGTTGACTTGCTTGGCCATGGAGAGCGTTGAGTCGAGGATGACTCCCAGGTTGCGTGCGTGGTCGGTGGGTGTCGGGGCTGCTCCCACCGTCGTTGGCCACCAGGAGTCGTCCCAGGCTGAGGGGTTGGAGCCGAGGATGAGGACCTCTGTCTTCTCCGTGTTCAGTTTTAGTCGGCTGATCTTCATCCAATCGGCGACGGCCTTCATTCCTTCATGGAGGTTGGATTTGGCGGCGAGGGGGTCCTTGGTGAGGGAGAGAATCAGTTGAGTGTCGTCGGCGTAGGAGATTATGTTGAGGTCGTGCTGTCTGGCGATGCGTGCGAGCGGGGCCATGTAGATGTTGAACAGTGTTGGGCTGAGGGACGATCCATGGGGTACGCCGCAGATGATCTCGGAGGCTTCGGATCGGAATGGTGGGAGGCGGACTCTCTGGGTTCTGCCAGCGAGGAAGGAGGTGGCCCATTCCAGGGCCTTGTCTCGGATCCCTGCGTCGTGGAGGCGTGCGGCGTAGAGTGCGGTGGCAGACAGTGTCGAAGGCGGCGGAGAGGTCCAGCAGGATGAGGGCTGCGGTCTCACCGTTGTCCAGCAGGATCCTGATGTCGTCGGTGGCGGTGATGAGGGCAGTCTCAGTGCTGTGGTTGCTGCGGAACCCCGATTGGGATGGGTCCAGGATGCTGTTTTCTTCGAGGTATCGGGTTAGCTGTTTGTTGACGATCTTCTCGATGACCTTGGCTGGGAACGGAAGCAGGGAGATGGGCCGGAAGTTCTTGAGGTCTCTCGGGTCCGCCTTGGGTTTTTTGAGTAGGGCGTTGATCTCTGCGTGTTTCCAGCTCTCTGGGAAGGTCGCGGTCTCGAAGGAGAGATTGATGACGTTGCACAGGTGGGGTGCGATGGAGCTGCTGGCTTTGTTGAAGATGTGGTGCGGGAAAGGGTCTGACGGGGAGCCGGAGTGTATTGTGCTCATGGTCTTGATGGTGTCCTCGATGTTCACGCTGGCCCAGGCTGGCAGGGGGTCGTGGTCGATGGTGTGCGGCGGGTCTGGTGCATCGATCTTAGTTGGGGCTGTCTGGGTGTTGAAGCTGTCGTGGATGTCGGCGATCTTGCGGTGGAAGAAGGTGGCGAGGGAATCGCACAGGGGTTGCGACGGCGGGATGTCGTTGGTGTTGGAGCTGGGGTTGGAGAGTTCCTTCACGATGTTGAAAAGCTCCTTGCTGTTGTGTGCGTTGTTGTCGAGGCGGTCTTTGAAGGAGATTCTCTTGGCGGACTTGATGAGGTGGTGGTGGTTACGGATGGCGTCTTTGTGGGCTGCGTGGCTGTCCGGTGTCTTATCACTGTGCCATTTCTTCTCTAGTTTCCGGCAGGTACGCTTGGAAGCTAGGAGTTCAGAGGTGAACCAGCTGGCTCTTTTGGTGGTGTCACTGTAGGTGAGTTTTTCAGCGGGGCGAGGGTGTTGGCACAGTCGTCCATCCATCGTCTGAGGTTGCAGGCAGCGTCGTCGGTGTTGGATGGGTCGGAGGGAGGGCTGAGAGCGAGGGTTGCCCGAGTTGGTCTTCGGTGACTTTGCTCCAGCAGCGGCGTGGGATCTGTTGGGTGCGGTGGTGTGTGGTGGGTTTCTGGAAGGTGAAATGGATGCAGCGGCGGTCGGTCCAGAGGAGTTCCGTGGTGTGGCTGAAGGAGACGTGGGAGCTTGAGGAGAAGACGGGGTCAAGCGTGTGGCTGGCGGAATGGGTCGGTGTTGTGACGAGCTGGCTCAGACCGAGGTTGGCGAGGTTGTCGATCAGGGTGGTGGAGTTGCTGTCGTTGTTCTCCAGGTGAAAGTTCAGGTCTCCGAGGAGGATGTAGTCGGTAGAGGTCAGGGCGTGCGTGCTGATGAAGTCGGCGATGGAGTCGCTGAACTGGGGTCGGGGCCCAGGGGGTCTGTAGACAAGGGTGCCTCTAAGGGTGGTGTTGGGGTCCGTGTGGATCTGGAAGTGCATGTGTTCGGCGGTGCTGAGAGTGTCGTCGGTGCTGGTCGAGACCCTGATGGTGTTCTTGTGGACGATGGCGATTCCTCCTCCTACTGCGTTGACGCGGTCTCTGCGGGTGATCTTATAGCCGTCTGGCTATGTAGTGTTGTACAGTGTAGTAGCATACAGTGGATTGTGGTAGAGTGCAGCGGTGTATACTGCAGTTGAGTACAGTGGAGTGCCGTACAGTGGAGTGGCATCCAGTGGAATAGCATAGAGTGCAGTGGTGTACCATGAAGTTGCGCAGAGTGGAATAGCACAGAGTAGAGTAACGTAGAATGTAGTGTTGTAGAGTGGAGTTGCATATAGTTGAATAGCGTACAGTGGCGAGGCGTACAGTGGAGGGGGTACAGTGAAGTGGCATAGACTGGAGTGTAATAGAATAGAGTGGCATACAGTATAATAGCGTAAAGTAGAGTGCTGTAGCATGGAGTGGTCTAGAGTGGAGTACAGTGGAGTGGCATACAGTGGATTAGCGTACAGTGTAGTGATGTATAATGGACTGACGCAAAGTGGAGTCGCGTTAATAAAAATAATTGTAAAAAGCATATATTAAAAACAACACAATTCGGTAAATAAATAAAATATAAAAATACAATTCCAAATAAAAATAGATTTTTAAAAAATAATAAAAAACGTAAAAAGATACATAATTTTATTTTAAAAAATTACAATTAAAAAGAAGCAGCAACAATACATTATTTAACTCCAATTAAAATAAAAGTAGGAAAAGTGTTACACTTGAAAGGGGTTACATTTACTATTCCCACTACAACATAAACTAAATAGGGGAAAATATTGGACTTCAGATGAGTTAGATTAACTCTTTCCACTCCAATCTAAGCAACAGTAAAGAAAGGATTGGATTTCGGAGAGGTTAGATTAACTAGTCCCACTCTTATTTAAGCAACCCAAGGAAAAATGTTGGACTTCAGAGAGGCTGCATTTACTATCCCACTCCAATCTAAGCAACAGTATGGAAAGTATTGGACTTCAGAATGGATGAAATTACTATTCCCACTCTGATCTAGGCAACAGTAGGGAAGGGGTTGGATTTACGAGGGATTAGAGTTACCATTTCCACTCCAGTCTAAGCAACAGTAGGGGAAGTGTTGTACTCTGGACAGGTTAGATTTGCTACTCCATCTCCAATCTAAATACCAGTAGGTAAAGTGTTGGACTTCAGAGGGGTTCAATTTGCTAAGCAACAGTATGGAAGGTGTTGAACTTCTGTGGGGTCAAATTTACTATTCCCATTCCACCCTAAGCAAAGGCAGGGAAAGCGTTGAATTTCGGAGAGGTTAGATTTACGATTCCCACTGCAATGTAAGCAACAGCTGGGAAAGTGTTGGACTTCAGAGGGATTAGATTTACTATTCCCACCCCAATATATAAACAACGGAAGGAAAAGTATTGGGTTATATTTACTATTCTCACTCCATCCTAAGCAACAGTAGGGAAAGCATTGGACTTTGAAAGGGTTTTATTAACTAACCCCACTCCAATTAAGCAATAAGGAAAGCATTGGAATTGGATGAGCTAGATGTACTCTTCCCATTCCAATCTAAGCAACAGTAGGAAAAAGTGTTGGACTTCAGAAAGTTTACATATACCATTCCAACACAGTCATTTAAAAAAAATATTTAAATGCCTAATAAAATAAAATGATTAACCATATTTAAACTAAATAATATATATTGTATAAATTTAAATAAAATGCACAATTTATTATAAATACACAAAATAAATGTATAAATAAATGAAATATTTAAATAAACATACATAGAATTCACTTCTCTCACTTCTACTTAAAAAAACACAAACACCAAGAAGATAAACTAAAATATAGATAAAACAATAATAAAATTAAAATAAAATAAATAAATGAAACATATAAAAATAATAAATATAATATACACTTGTTTATAAATATTGCTAATTATTTCTAACATAGTCTAAATAAAACAATTTTACATATTAAATAATCAAGTAAAAAATTATAAAAATGATTTATAATTAATTATTTAAATAACAAAAAATTAATAAAGACAACTATTTTTATTTAAATATTGTCTTACCCTATTTCCGTACAAACTGAACAACACACTACTAAATTAGAGATAACCAATTATGCTATACAAAATATAAATAAAAAATCTGAAATGAAACCCAAATAATTGAAAGAACAAATAAACAATTTAAACATTTACATAATAACCAACTAAGGGGCCAATTACGATCTCTCTAGGAAAGCATTCCCACCAAATCGGGTTGGGAATGCTTTCTGAACGAATCGCACTCCGGGAGTCCCACCAACCGAGTCCGTGTGTGTACAGACTCGGTTCAGTCGGACTCCCATTGATTTCAATGGGAGCCTGTGTACCCAATGTGAGCACAGGCTCCCATTAAAAAAGGGGTAGGTGGGGAAAATCGTGCACACTATGGTGGGCACCCCATGGTGCCTGCCACACTGTGCAAGCATGGAAAGGGGGACCCATGGATACCCCCTGCGACCAAATCGGAGGGCCCTGGGTGAAGGGGGGCCTGCTACGGCCCCCTGAAGTCCGATTCACACAGCCGTTTCGTCTCGGCAAAACCTTGTTGGTACGGCTGTTGAAATCGGTCATCATACTCGCTCGTTCGGAAGCCGTCCCCGTTGAGCTTCACGATTCAGCTCCGAACGACTCGGCCTGCCTGATTCGGGTTCAGAACCGATTCGGGTAGCATGGACAGCTTCCTCGCATCGTACTTGGTCGTTCGGAAAGGGGGACGATTCGTTCAGAAACATTGGCTCCGATTCAGATGCTTTTTCCAACTCCCGTTTGGAGACCTTCCTGATGAGATCGTAATCGGCCCCTAAATATTTAATTTGCCTTATGTTACTTAACAGTAAAAAACAATTCTTCGAAATGTAATTAACTTCCCACCATATTCCCCTACAAACCCAATGTCCTGCTACTAAATTATAAACTACAAATTAAATTTAAAACTTAAATTACACATTCAAAATTGTAATCTATTTAAAAAAGACAATTATACTAATATTACTAGTATACATATATATATATATATTCACTGAAAAACCATAGGTTTCAGGGGTGTTATAGTTAGTTGGACATTTCACTCGTACAACACCATAGAAATTCCCCGTTATAGTTAGTTCAGCTAACTATAACTCGCGCGCCCGCAATGCACTGCTGATGACGTCACATATTACATCACTCATGACATGGTCAGTGACATCACTCATGACATCACTGATGACATCTCAAATGACATCACTGATGACATCACTCATGACATCATCCTTGTGATAGAGTGGCAGACCTCCTCTCACCCTAATATAACCTTTGATACACACACTCAAAAATACAAACTAACATTTTCAAAACAATGGACATACCAATACCAGTTACAACACACCTATTCAGTAATTCCAAGATCTACACACACACATCCACTCATTCACCAACAGTCCCTATACAGTGACTCATACATGTACTCACTCATCATATGTACTCATACACCTATACATCCTGTTACACACCGCCACTCATCCATAGAGTTACTCACACACATAGTCACACACGCAAACAAAGTATCAAACATCCATTTACTTGCATATACAGTTATACACACACTACCACACTTACTTCTACAGAAACTTACACATACTTACTCTCTTAAACAATCACTTATAGAAACACCTACTTATTTGTACAGGAACTCTTCCAATCTCTCACTCTCACATATACTCACTTATATACACCAATACTCACATATACTAGTTTAAAACATATGTAGTTACTCATAAAGACACTATTGAGACAGTCATTCACTCACTAACACACCCATACACATACTCATCCACCTATACAGTCCTGCACACATGCTGTCTTCAACACATACAAACAGTGAGTCACTCATTCATGCATCTATGCACTAAGTAATACCCCCCACCGAACCATACAGACACTCAGACACTCATACTGATACTCAAAAAATCAACTAATAACCCATATAGACACTCATGTAGCTACTCACCAACCCATGCAGCCACTTATACACAAAGTGAGAGACTGATACAGATATTTTCATATTTAAACATTACTCACTAACCCATGTATTCACTAGGATACACTTAGTCAGTTATACAATCAATTTTACAAAAATAAATCATCCATTTAGACACTTATATACCCATTTATTCTTCCATCGACCTTGAGATATACATATATAAAACATATTTAATTTTCAGAAAAACACACATTCACTGGATGATGTCATCAGTGATGTCATTTGAGATGTCATCAGTGATGTCATGAGTGATGTCACTGACCATGTCATGAGTGATGTAATATGTGACGTCATCAGCAGTGCATTGCGGGCGCGCGAGTTATAGTTAGCTGAACTAACTATAACGGGGGAATTTCTATGGTTTTGTACGAGTGAAATGTCCAACTAACTATAACGCCCCTGAAACGTATGGTTTTTTCAGTGAATTTCTAAGGTTTTTTAAATGCTAATTTCTAACTATAACGTGCCTGAAACCTATGGTTTTTTCAGTGAATTTCTAAGGTTTTTTAAATGCTAATTTCTAACTATAACGTGCCTGAAACCTATGGTTTTTTCAGTGAATATATATGTATTTATTATACTATGTATACATGTGAAAATGTCTCGGTCCCCTGTTTGCCTCGGTGGCACGGAAAAAATGGGTGGAACTGACGTCAGCACGCCAACGAGGTCCTCTTATGGCTCCATGACGTCATACGGTGTCGCGAGTGGAGCCGTGCTATTATGACGTCCTCGTTGACGTGGGAGAGCTAGGAAAGAATTTCTGTGGAATGCTGGTGCAAGGGATATTCACCTAAGTGTTCAGGCTAGTCCTTTGGGAGAAACTGTTTATGTTGCCACTCCAGAAACCGAAACCAGTGATCCGAGGGCAGAGGCCCTGCAGATGGCACACGAGGTGGGGTGCCCAGTCGTGTGCACCGGCGGGGCAGCGAAGTGACAAGCACCACTACCCACAGAAAAGGTAACGACGGCACTGAATAACACAGGATCTTCTCTTTGTATCTGGCAGGAACAACGAAGTTAAAATGCCCTAGTACCAAAATGTAGAATTAGTGCTACAACGGTCTTCAAGAGGACCTGCGATGCCGCTTCTGCCTCCCGTACCCTGGAGGCGGCACATGGGTCACGCGGTACGGTCATACTGCGGTGGGACGCACACTCATTGACCTCTCATGGCACTGCTCCACACTTCAGGGAGGATGCTTTCCATTAGCTATGTTTTCTGATGACATGTCGCGCCGGCCCCGTCCAACAACAGAACTCCTTTTAGATCCAAACAGACTCTTCCACTCTCTCACCGGAAGTGAAACCAGGCCACGCGGACACTTTCACAATACAACAGCCGGGAATGCACTTTTCAGTAAAAAAACCACATTCCTTCCTCCTAATTAATCAAATAAACGTCTCACTGAAGAACAGGGGCCAGCTTCGATCAGTAAACAGCCGTTACAACGACTTATTTACTTTGCGATACCATTACAACGTATGCATTACCACGCATGCGTTGTACATCACAAAGTCATTACTACGCATTTTTTTAGAACGCATGGTCATTTACCACGCATGCCTTTACAACAAATTTTGTTGTAAAGGTATGTATGGTAAATGACCATGCGTTCTAAAAAACATGTAGATCGATCCATGTCGTTGTAAGGAAACAGAGGCTGTTCCGTTTCCTCACAACGACGTGCACCGCCCCTCAGAGACGACGTGAAGCAGGAACCACGAGGAGAGAGGAACCACGAGAGTGAGAGGTAAGGGGGATTGGGCATGGGGTGGGGGTTTCTTTTCTAGGGTTTAGGGTAGTGCAGTGGTGTTTGGGTGGTGTAGGGGGTCGTGCTGGGGGTAGTGTTTTAGGGTTTAGGGTAGTGCAGTGGTGTTTGGGTAGTGTAGGGGGTCGTGCTGGGGGTAGTGTTTTAGGGTTTAGGGTAGTGCAGTAGTGTAGGGGGTCATGCTGGGGGTAGTGTTTTAGGGTTTAGGGTAGTGCAGTGGTGTATGGGTAGTGTAGGGGTCATGCTGGGGTAGTGTTTTAGGGTTTAGGGTAGTGCAGTGGTGTTTGAGTAGTGTAGGGGTCATGCTGGGGGTAGTGTTTTATGGTTTAGGGTAGTGCAGCGGTTTTTGGGTAGTGTAGGGGGTCGTGCTGGGGGTAAATTTAGGGTTTAGGGTAGTGCAGTGGTGTTTGGGTAGTGTAGGGAGTCATGCTGGGGGTAGTGTTTTAGGGTTTAGGGTAGTGCAGTGGTGTTTGTGTAGTGTAGGGGGTTGTGCTGGGGGTAGTGTTTTAGGGTTTATGTTAGTGCAGTGGTGTTTGGGTAGTGTAGGGGGTAGTGCTGGGGTAGTGTTTTAGGGTTTAGGGTAGTGCAGTGGTGTTTGGGTAGTGTAGGGGTTCATGCTGGGGGTAGTGTTTTAGGGTTTAGGGTATGGCAGTGGTGTTTGGGTAGTGTAGGGGGTCGTGCTGGGGGTAGATTTAGGGTTTAGGGTAGTGCAGTGGTGTTTGTGTTGTGAGGGGGTCGTGCTGGGGGTAGTGTTTTAGGGTTTAGAGTAATGCAGTTATGTTTGGGTAGTGTAGGGGGTCGTGTTTTAGGGTATAGGGTAGTGCAGTGGTGTTTGGGTAGTGTAGGGGGTCATGCTGGGGTTAGTGTTTTAGGGTTTAGGGTAGTGCAGTGGTGTTTGGGTAGTGTAAGGGGTCGTGCTGGGGGTAGTGTTTTAGGGTTTAGGGTAGTGCAGTGGTGTTTGTGTAGTGTGGGAGGTCATGCTGAGGTTAGATTTAGGGTTTAGTGCAGTGCAGTGGTATTTGGGTAGTGTAGGGAGTTGTGCTGGGGTAGTGTTTTAGGGTTTAGGGTAGTCCAGTGGTGTTTGTGTAGTGTAGGGAGTCGTGCTGGGGGTAGTGTTTTAGGGTTTAGGGTAGTGCAGTGGTGTTTGGGTAGTGTAGGGGTAGTGCTGGGGTAGTGTTTTGGGTTTACGGTTGTGCAGTGGTGTTTGTGTAGTGTAGGGGGTCATGCTGGGGGTAGTGTTTTAGGGTTTAGGGTAGTGCAGTGGTGTTTGTGTAGTGTAGGGTTTAGTGTTTTAGGGTTTAGGGTAGTGCAGTGGTGTTTGTGTACTGTAGGGGGTCGTGCTGGGTTCTAGTGTTTTAGGGTTTAGGGTAGTGCAGTGGTGTTTGTGTAGTGTAGGGGGCCGTGTTTTAGGTTTAGGGTTGTGCAGTGGTGTTTGGGTAGTGTAGGGGGTCGTGCTGGGGTAGTGTTTTAGGGTTTAGGGTAGTGCAGTTGTGTTTAGGTAGTGAAGGGGGTCGTGCTGGGGGTTGTGTTTTAGGGTTTAGGGTAGTGCAGTGGTGTTTGTGTAGTGTAGGGGTCATGCTGGGGGTAGATTTAGGGTTTAGGGTAGTGCAGTGGTGTTTGTGTAGTGTAGGGGGTCGTGCTGGGGGTAGTGTTTTAGGGTTTAAGGCAGTGCAGTGGTGTTTGTGTAGTGAAGGGGTCGTGCTGGGGGTAGTGTTTTAGGGTTTAGGGTGGTGCAGTGGTGTTTGGGTAGTGTAGGGAGTCATGCTGGTGGTAGTGTTTTAGGGTTTAGGGTAGTGCAGTTATGTTTGGGTAGTGTAGGGGGTCGTGTTTTAGGGTATAGGGTAGTGCAGTGGTGTTTGGGTAGTGTAGGGAGTCATGCTGGGGTTAGTGTTTTAGGGTTTAGGGTAGTGCAGTGGTGTTTGGGTAGTGTAGGGGGTCGTGCTGGGGGTAGTGTTTTAGGGTTTAGGGTAGTGCAGTGGTGTTTGTGTAGTGTGGGAGGTCATGCTGGGGTTAGATTTAGGGTTTAGTGCAGTGCAGTGGTATTTGGGTAGTGTAGGGAGTTGTGCTGGGGGTAGTGTTTTAGGGTTTAGGGTAGTCCAGTGGTGTTTGTGTAGTGTAGGAGTCGTGCTGGGGGTAGTGTTTTAGGGTTTAGGGTAGTGCAGTGGTGTTTGGGTAGTGTAGGGGTAGTGCTGGGGTAGTGTTTTGGGTTTACGGTAGTGCAGTGGTGTTTGTGTAGTGTAGGGGGTCATGCTGGGGGTAGTGTTTTAGGGTTTAGGGTAGTGCAGTGGTGTTTGTGTAGTGTAGGGTTTAGTGTTTTAGGGTTTAGGGTAGTGCAGTGGTGTTTGTGTACTGTAGGGGGTCGTGCTGGGTTCTAGTGTTTTAGGGTTTAGGGTAGTGCAGTGGTGTTTGTGTAGTGTAGGGGTCGTGTTTTAGGGTTTAGGGTTGTGCAGTGGTGTTTGGGTAGTGTAGGGGTCGTGCTGGGGGTAGTGTTTTAGGGTTTAGGGTAGTGCAGTTGTGTTTAGGTAGTGAAGGGGGTCGTGCTGGGGGTTGTGTTTTAGGGTTTAGGGTAGTGCAGTGGTGTTTGTGTAGTGTAGGGGGTCATGCTGGGGGTAGATTTAGGGTTTAGGGTAGTGCAGTGGTGTTTGTGTAGTGTAGGGGGTCGTGCTGGGGGTAGTGTTTTAGGGTTTAAGGCAGTGCAGTGGTGTTTGTGTAGTGAAGGGGTCGTGCTGGGGGTAGTGTTTTAGGGTTTAGGGTGGTGCAGTGGTGTTTGGGTAGTGTAGGGAGTCATGCTGGTGGTAGTGTTTTAGGGTTTAGGGTAGTGCAGTTATGTTTGGGTAGTGTAGGGTGTTGTGCTGGGTGTAGTGTTTTAGGGTTTAGGGTAGTGCAGTGGTGTTTGGGTAGTGGAGGGGGTAGTGTTTTAGGGTTTAGGGTAGTGCGCCCAACCAGCCACAATATCCGTGGACAAAGGGGATCCTGACTCTTTGGAACGCTCCGTCAATTGAATAATTTGGTTCAAGGGCCTCTTCCACGTCCAAGACCTATCAATTCCTTTCTTGGGATCCCTCATATACTTGGAGAAAAAGGTACATAGTTTCTCATCAATTTCAGGCGTGTGTGCCACCTTCCCCTTCAGTGAGGGCCTGGGGCATTCTCCCCTCATCCTATTCCTGACCTCCCTTTCAAGGGGTTGATGGATTTTCCCCACCACATACTCTGCCACTTTGGCGTCAGGAGTCCACTCCGCCGACCTAGGATGGTAAATTTGGGTAGGCTCGAACATGTCCAACCGGGGACTGAGAGGAGTGGGACTCTGGACGCCAGGGACGCCCCGAGTCCTTATCCTCATCGGAGGAGAAATCGTCCTCCGATACACCCTCTCCCTCTAAGGGAAACCCGCCATCGGGGTCTACAATAGTGGTGACAGTGTCGCAATTTTGTGCGGGCCCCTCCTCCTCCCGGCAGGGTGCATGTTTTAGCGTTCGCGCACTCTTGAGGAAGGTCTCTGTAAGTTTATCAAATCCTTCCAAGTGCCCCGCGTTATGCTTAACGGCCCTTTTATTCCCCATCTGGGAGCTACTGGGACCCGCCACCACCAGATCTGGGGAAAAGTATTGAACAATGGGGTAACCCAGTAACCCTCAGAGCCTGGGTGAGTATATAACAGACTACAGTGGCTCTGTCGGGGGGCAACAATCACTTTGCTAAAAAGCACCAATCATTGAAAAGCAACGGACTTATATTTGCTTTGAAAGTTCAATAGTGTACAATTTAAATTAATGCGCGCAAAGAAAACGAAAGCAAATCACAATACACCCTGGAAAGAACGAGAACATCAAAAATACTTGCAAAACATTTTTTGTATTTGGTTTTTTTCACATTTCATCAGCCAAAATCAATATACATATGGTCGGGCTGTCCAAGTAAAACACAGTAAAATATTGACACGTGTATCAAAGTGACATAAGTGCTCAGTGCTGGTGATAAGGTGCGTATATACAAATGTGAACTATGTACAAAACTAAACTAAACAATTTCCTCAAAAAGGTCAGCATAGCAGTTCAAAAAGTAACCCTGGTCAAGGCTAGATTGCTCAACAATGGAAACCAGAGGTATTTCCAGCTGAACCTCGATTAAGTGTCGACGTTTCAACCCTAAAGGCGCACAAATAATATGTCGCAGCGGGTCTTCATCAGGACAAAGAACAGCATAGATCTGGGTCACTGAACACCCCAGGGATGCTTTTCACCAGCTTATCAACCTGATCCCTAAGAGGAGCCAGCGCCCTAGAAATAGCCAGAGAGAGGGCTTGGTCCACTGCTGGAGGGAGAAGTTGGGAGGCCATTCCTCCTCCACTTCCTGGTAGGAGGAGTAAAAATGGTCTTCTGGAGAAGACATGATAGCAGAGGGTGTGAGCACAGAACAAATGCCCTTAAAATCCTTAAGGCAGCCCCCTCGCCGGTGCTCCAACAGCTGGGCTTTCCCCGAAGCTGTTATAAGAATAGATTTTGAGGCGCAATACCAATTACCACCACCAGGTGGCGCTGGTCACTAACGTGGCCGTGTGGGGAAATCACCGCATAGCGGTGTCAAAATTAGCGAGGGTTGGTCGAGAATCAAGCGGACACTAAAGGAGTGACCGGATTCCCAAACGCGCGTAAAGACCAGCGGGAGCGCTCGACGGAGCTGCCTCGCTCGGACCAGACGCACCTGACAGGATCTCACCGCGCGCAGAGCACACAGCGGGAGAAACTGTGAGGGGGAGAACGCGCTCGGGCAAGAGCCTGCTGCGCAGGGAATATGGAACAATACCAAGGCAATAATGCTAATAACGTGAAACAATACCAAGGCAATAATGCTAATAACGTGCACAAGAAACCGCTATACAAACAGCAACAACGTCAGATTAAGCCAAGAATGTAAGGAATGCACTTAACTGACGAGCAGTGAAGAAAGAGGAAGCGGAAGGGACGTCACGATATTATATACGATGGACTGTGATATGATTGGACTATAGTTGCCTTGGAGACTACCCCCTAATGGTTCATGGGTTGTGTAGTCTTTTGTTTAATGATTGTTGTGTTACGTTTTCTTTGAACTGCTATGCAAATAAAGTGAGGAAAGATATGCATAATCCTCGCCTCCGTCCTGCCATAGAATTCATTAAACTTTATTTGATCTGATTTAGAAACATAGATCATAAAAGTGTACATAAAAACAGTAAATCCTCTTTCCTAATACAATACAGTGAGAATTAATTAAAACCAGTAGGTAAAAATGGGTGTTACAAAGCCCGGTTCAGAGCAACTTCAGGTTAACAGAATCGTAAAGTTCAATGTTTCGCAAGATCAATCTCATGTACTTCGTGCAAAATACGG
The DNA here is from genome assembly GCA_963921515.1 of Calotriton arnoldi. Lineage (NCBI taxonomy): Eukaryota > Metazoa > Chordata > Amphibia > Caudata > Salamandridae > Calotriton > Calotriton arnoldi. Next base: position 1,048,838 of record CAWUFW010001730.1, read on the forward strand.
AATAAGGGGTCCAAGTAAGATGTAACGCTCCAATACCTGACCAGTTTGCACTATATAAAACTGCAGAAAAAATAAAAATAAAAAGTGTTTTGCACACTTCTGTCATTGGGCTATATGTGGGCTACATCTGAGTGATATTTGTGCTACATTTGGGCTCTTTTTTCTCTGGTGGCCATCTTGGGAGACTTATTTGTTATGAAGTTTCCTAATTTCGTCATTTACTGCAGTCTCCTCAGTAGGAAATACTTTCAGTTTTTTACTTTGATTCCATCAAGAAGGCATTCAGATGTGTCACACATTTGCCATAAATTCAGCATGTTAGCACTCTAGTTGTTCATTAGATCACTGTAGTAAAGCTACTGCTCACCAGGGAGTTAACTGGAAGTCTACTGCTGGTATTGAAAGTGATTGTTTCAGTCTGCATGTCAGAATTTTCTAATGAAATAGAAGAGGATTTGAGATCTCACTTAAAACATGCCCTAAATTTTCTTTCTGCAGCACTAACCATAATTTCTATGGCAAAATGAACTCCTCATTTTGTTCCTTTTTAAATTAAATGTTTTAAGTGTTACCAGTTTATTCCAATCAAGATGGCTTCAGGTGTGCCATACTTTTGTCATAAGTAAGACTGTTAGCGCTCTAGTTGTTCTTTAGAACACTCTGGGAAGCTGCAGTAGAACACAAAGGCATCAACTGACAGGCTGCTCCTGTTGAAATATAACAGGAAGATATTTGAGATCTCACTTAAAACATGTCCTAATTTTTCTTTCTACAGCACTAACCATAATTTCTATGACAAAATGAACCCCCTCATTTTGTTCCTTTTTAAATTAAATGTTTTAAGAGTTACCAGTTTATTCCAATCAAGATGGCTTCAGGTGTGCCATAATTTTGTCATAAGTAAGACTGTTAGCGCTCTAGTTGTTCTTTAGAACACTCTGGGAAGCTGCAGTAGAACACAAAGGCATCAACTGACAGGCTGCTCCTGTTGAAATATAACAGGAAGATATTTGAGATCACACTTGAAACATGTCCTAATTTTTCTTTCTACAGCACTAACCATAATTTCTATGACAAAATGAACCCCATCATTTGTTCCTTTTTAAATTAAATGTTTTAAGTATTACCAGTTTATTCCAATCAAGATGGCTTCAGGTGTGCCATACTTTTGTCATAAGTAAGGCTGTTAGCACTCTAGTTGTTCTTTAGAACACTCTGGGAAGCTGCAGTAGAACACAAAGGCATCAACTGACAGGCTGCTCCTGTTGAAATATAACAGGAAGATATTTGAGATCACACTTGAAACATGTCCTAATTTTTCTTTCTACAGCACTAACCATAATTTCTATGACAAAATGAACCCCATCATTTTGTTCCTTTTAAATTAAATGTTTTAAGTGTTACCAGTTTATTCCAATCAAGATGGCTTCAGTGTGCCATACTTTTGTCATAAGTAAGGCTGTTAGCACTCTAGTTGTTCTTTAGAACACTCTGGGAAGCTGCAGTAGAACACAAAGGAACCAACTGACAGTCTCTGCCCTTGTTGGATGTACATGTTTTACTGAGAATGTCAGACTTCATTCTCACATGACTGAGAAAGATAATGTGAATTTACAGAAAATATGCCCTCATTTTAGCTTCTGGAGCACCTTCCAAAACTGTATGGGACAAGCATGTGAAAATAGTTTTCTCTCAAACATGATTCATGATATCCCAGCAGAAGGTTTTTCACAGGGTAAAATCACCTTAGAACACACCACAATTCCTGAAATTAGTATGGTAACATCAACAAATGAATTCTAATGTAATATTGGTCCCAAGATGGCTGCCAGCAATTCCAGGATGAAGTGCTGACAGCCAATCAGATCTCACGATGACATGTGTGGTTAGGCTCCGCCCAGATATTGATATGTTTTCTTTTTCAAATTTCTCAGGAACTACTGAACGGATTTACACCAGTTAACAAAAAGGGTTCTTTCTGAACCAAGAGCTACCTCTTTACCAAATTTGGTGTAATTCCGTTCAGCAGTTCGGGCTGTAGCCGTGTCTAAAGTTTCTTATGGAAAATTGCATGGGGAAAAAATGTTTTGGGACCCCCCTTTTTTCTCGGCCCTCGCTTGCCGAATCACCCCGAAACTTTCAGGACAGGAGCAGACCGGAGCGCCCCACGAGTTTTGAAAATTTCACGAAGATTCATCAACCGGCGCGAAAGTTATTTGAAATAGAATGTTGTGAATTTCCTATGGAAAATAGGTCCTAACTATAACTACCTACTGGCGACCGCCAGTAGGTAATATACATATATAGTAACCCGGTCGAAACGCGTCATGCAGTGGAGATCCTCTGATCAATAAAGCACCTATCTCACTGAAAGCTGTTTGTGGTCTGTACCTGATTTCCTGTTCGTAAGGAACTTGGCCCAGGATTTGCAAGCTCATATATATATATATATATATATATATATATATATATATATATATATATATATATATATATATATATATATATATATATATATATTCCAAATGAGATATTTTTTCAAAAATAATCGTCCAGCACTCCCAGGCGGGTTCAATTACTCAGTTCTTTATTTGAACGACAAAACAACATCTACGCGTTTCAGCAGTCTCAGCTGCCTTGCTCAATATATATATATTTATTAAAAACAATGGGCATCACTACGATGCTGGTCGGACTCTCATCCGACCGGCAGCTCAGCGGAAGAGGGACTGCCCGACAAGGAGTCAGAGGTACCCCTGCCCTTATTACAATGCAACAGCCTTCACGGCGGACGCAAAGTGTATATTTTCTATTGCGGCTTCAGCACAAGCCTCAATAGAAAAAATACACTTTAAAAACATCCCTGCACATTGTGGCAGGCACCATGCAGTACCTGCCACATGGTGCAGGGATGTTTAGATGGGCTTAGTTAAATACACTATGGAATAGCCTCCAATTGGAGTAAGTGCCCTCACACACCCCGTGAGCCACACCAATAAAGTTTAGTAAAACCGAGCATTACGAAACCTATTTTAACCACCTCTATCACTTCACTACACTACTTATCACAGTCCACATACCCTCACTCACCCAACGGCATTATCAAAAAGAACTCTGCCAAAGAGCCCCTTCACGGGTGCCCATCGGGCATTGCAGCGCCGCCCCGACGAGGAGCATGCCCAGATGATGAAGCATTACACCTATCGGGGTGTGTGAGGGCACTTACTCCAATCGGAAGCTATTCCACTGACCTGACCACCTTCCCCTGTTTCAGGAACTGCACACCCTTGTATTTAACTATTACAGAAAGGGAGCACGTGCGCTGGACCTTATCAAAAGCTCCCGGTTCCTCTTGTTTAGATGATGTTTAGGTGGGCACCATAGGTGCCCCCCAAGCCTCATAGATGAGGGCCAGAGGGAAAGGGGGGCCTGCTAGGGCTCCCAAAATCACTTTCACCCTGTCTTTTCATGACGGACGAACCGACATGAAAGTGCAGGCAGAAAGGGACATTGTAATCCCTACGGCGTTGCCTGTGAAGGCACCACCCCTATTGTAGTGATTACTGACCCTTCGACGGTCCGACAGGCTTCTTGTCTGTCCTTCTCCCTGCTGCCTCCGACCACACGCATTGTAATGAGTCGGTCGGACCACCACAGCAGATGGTGGTCGGACCGCATTTGATGATCCATCGGATGCGGTCCAACAGTCATCAGAATGACCCTCAAGGTTTATTACAACAATATTGAAGTACACAATATTAATTACAACAATTTTCCTCATTACGATATTGTATACAATAAAACCTGTATTCTTACTTTTGATATTCTGTTCCACTATATTTTTGCAGTGGTGATATTTTTGACAACATATTTATGTCACATGATATTTATGAATCAATATTTGTTTCATTTACCATATTCATAATGTGCACATTTTGAAAATATCCTTTTTCTCATGAAAAGTGTATTTCTTCTTTATTCAACTGCGAACAGTCATAAAAGCACTAAAATAGCAAAAACTATCAGAGAAATACAATAAAATATAATAAAATACATTGACATCTATCTGGCAAGATTAAGAAAAATACAAGAGAAACAATAGGACTAATATAGCCACATGCCGCACTATAAAATCTCATTTTTTAACAAAGCATTGACTCCCTTGAGCAGACGGAAGTGTAGTTACACAACTATAAGTGATGTTCTCTACTCCGGCACAAAGGGACCACAACCCTAATTCAAAAATTTGTGTTTAAGACTCTATGTACAAAATGCCCACTGCTGAAAACCTGTTTTTCAACTTTGTGAAGGACTCTTATCTTTAACAGGGGCATGTTTTAAGGTTTCTTTTTGCACAGAAACAGCTAGTGCATGACTATCAAATTGTCCTTCTCTATTCCTGAACAAAGGATTCACAAGCTCCTTTTATGAAGCCTAGTTGTATACCCCCCACACACCTAAGTACAACATTTAAGCTCACCCCATAAAAATGTTTTTGTTAACATTGCAAAAGATACCTATAATTAAAGTAGGCACATTCTCAGGTTTTTATTCCTATGAAAGAGACAGCTATACGTCACTTTCTCTAATCTTACACAATGAGCACATCAGCTCAGTTCAGGAATACAATTTGTAAGACTCTTGTATATGATTTGGCCTTCAAATAACAGGACCTTCAACACTGAGAAAATCTCTTGCAGTTGACATGGGCACTTCTGAGAATGTCTAAGTCTTGTTTAAAAATTTCGATTTTACATTCCAAATATAAAAGGTTGGTTCTCAAATGGATGTTTCAACTTTGTGAAAGTTTCCCATGTTTCACCTGGGCACATTTTGAGAATGTGTCTTCCCATAAAAAGGTGAATGTACCACTGCCATGATTTTTTTCTACTCTTGCACAAAGGATAGCTAGCCCCATTCTGGAAATCCACTTACAGACTTTGGGCTCCCAAACACAGTAAGGGCCTGATTACGAGTTTGACGGTGCAGCAGCAGGACCACCCCACTGCTGCACCGCCAAACCCACCGTATAATTACTTTTTTAGTCATTGGTGGGCGATTATTTGGCATTCTCACGGCGGTGCCTATAAAATAGGCACCGCATTGGGAATGTCAAAGGAAGTTCCAGCACGTCATGGACTGTGAAGTCCATGGCGTGCTGGAACTGGGGGTGCATGCACACAGGGGGGCGCATAGTGTGCCCCCCTTTGTGCATCCACATGGAGTGAAGCACAAGGGGACTTTCTTTCCTCACTGCCACAGTTTTCATGGAGGAAAGACCTCCATGAAATCAGTGGTGATGAGAAAAGTCGTAATATGCTTGGGGGGACAGCAGCGGTCCCGACAAGCATATTGATGCCTCTTGAACAGCAGTTCCCCGGTGGAGTCGGCGGTCCCAGGGTGGCACGACCGGCAAGGTCGTAATGTGGCAGTCAGAAGACCACCACTGCTGCCCCACCACGAGTCTGGCGGTCCTCGTAATTAGGCCCTAAATGTTTTAAGTTTGTTAAACAAGATTTATGTACATATATACAGGTATTTATAGAGTGTGAGCCTGGGTAGCTAGAAAGAGCCCCAAATCAGGTAGAATAAATACTTTGAGAGAAAGAAGAGCTTTGTGAGGAGAGGACAATTACATTCTCGAAATATAGAGACAAAAATTATAAAGATGTGCCAGTTCTTAAATCTATTTCTCTACTGTAAAAATTCTAAAGGGTCAGAATAAATCAGTATAGGGAGTTTGTTGCAATCAGATATACAGTTTTATCTTTCTTATGGAGACTAGAGTTCATAAAATGGCGCTAGAAAAGAAAACAAGAACTCAAATGCATGCCTTTTTAAGTAAGTGTTGGCCTTCCTGGATAAACACAGTTTAAATCAGTTAATGCTGCATTTGAAGTGGGAGTAATAGATATTGGATAATTCCAATCTATCTCTAGTGTAGGCTTGAGTACCACTATTATCACATCATATCACATCATCTCATGTGAGTATATAAAGTACACATTCACACCTGGAGGTATGTTGGTGCTGAATTCCATATGTTTATTGTTATCCAAGTAAATGGTACTTATTGTATGAACCTTGGAAGGATGAAAGGCTGTATGAAAGCACCAGGATTCAAACATGTGAGAGAGTGGTCAAACACATATCCCTCAAGTGGATTCATTACTTTAATAAGCCACCAGACGAATACGATCTGTATGGGTTCTTCAACATACCTATCGTTTCTCACATCACTCTGGAAACTTGAATATGACTGTAATCACACATTATCACTGTGAGGACTTAAACATCACTGTAATCACACAGTATTTCTGTGGGGACTTGAACATGACTATAATCATACACTATCTATATGTACTATCCCTGTGCATCCCTAATCACACACTATCTCTGTGGGGACCTGGGCATGTCTATAATAACACACTATCTCTGTGGGGACCTGGGATGCCTATAAACACACACTATCTCTGTGGGGACCTGGGCATGTCTATAATCACACACTATCTCTGTGGGGACCTCGGATGCTTATAAACACACACTATCTCTGTGGGGACCTGTGCATCCCTATAATCACACACTATCTCTGTGGGGACCTGGGCATGTCTATAATCACACATTATCTCTGTGGGGACCTGGACATCCCTATAATCACACATTATCTCTTTGGGGACCTGGGCATGTCTATAATCACACACTATCTCTGTGGGGATCTGGGCATATCTATAATCACACACTATCTCTGTGGGGACCTGGGCATGTCTATAATCACACACTATCTCTGCGGGGACCTGGGCATGTCTAGAATCATACACTATCTCTGTGGGAACCTGGGCATGTCTATAAATGCACACTAGCTCTGTGGGGATCTTGGCATGTTTATAATCACACACTATCTCTGTGGGGACCTGTGCATCCCTATAATCACACACTATCTCTGTGGGGACCTGGGCATGTCTATAATCACACACTAACCTTGTGGGGACTGGTGAAGTCTATAATCACACACTATCTCTGTGGGGACCTGAACATCCCTAAAATCACACACTATCTCTGTGGGGCTCTGGGCATGTCTTTAATTATACACTATCTCTGTGGGAACTTGGGCATGTCTGTAATCACACACATTTTCTTTATTATAGTCACACATCATCTCTGTGGGGACCTGGACATCTCTATAATCACACACTATCTCTGTGGGAACTGGGGCATATTTATAATCACTCACTATATTTGTGGGGACCTGAGCATGTCTATAATCACACATTATCTCTTTAGGGACAGTGGTAATATTATAATCACACACTATCTCTGTAACGATCTGGACAGCAATATAATCAATCACACACTATCTTTGTGGGGAATTGAACATGAGTGTTATCACACACTATCTCTGTGGGGACGTATGCTTCACTATAAGCCCACAATACCTCTGCAGGACTTGAACATGACTATAATTGCACATTATCTGTGAATCCACCTCAGCATCACTATAATCACATACCATTTCTGCAGGGATCGGAGCATGACTATTATAATACACGATTCCTCCAGGATCCTGAACATTTCTATCTTAACCCTCTCTATATAAGGAGTTGAACATGACTGTCATAACACTTCTTTTATGGGGACTTGAATATGATTGTAACCACACATTGTCTCTGTGAGGACTTGAACATAACTATAGTTAAACACTATCCCTGAGGGGAACTAGAATATGAATATAATCACACTCTATCTCTATGGGCACTTGAGAGTGACTATAATTAAATGCTATATCTGTGGGAATCTGGGCATCAATATAATCATGCACTATCTCTGCGGGGTCTTGTGACTATCACAACACACTCCCTCGGTCACCTCTAGAACATTACTATAATCACATGCCATATCTTTTGGGGCTATTATTGTACAGCCATACCAAGACGATGGTGAAGTTGATGCAAAAAATGAGGTAATCTCAACCTCAATTTCCCACCTGACCACGTTGCATGCTCTTTGGCATCTACATTAATTTAATTGTTTGTTTTTTCCTCATCCCTTAATGTTTGTGAGGACTCCGCAATAGACTAGATATCTGTGAATCCCTTTACATGGGCTTTATATACTATGTTTTCTACTGAGAAATGCAGTATCATCAAAATCCATTTGCTGGTTGCTCCTAGGCCACAAAGAGCTATAAATATAATGATAAAACTACCATGTAATATAGGTAAAGCACTGAAAAATTACATTTACCATTTGTTTGTGAATGTATTTAAACACAAATGATAAATATTGAGTAAGTCCCCACAAGGATGGTAACACACGTCCAAGTCCCCACAAAGATGGTCCTGCGCTCGCGATTAAATAACAATATATTTGCAGATTTGAAGCAGGATCCTATATAATGAATTTTTCTTAACATTTTTCAGTTATTGATATATTTTTTAAACATTGGGAAAGATTAGTCCCCACAAGGCAGGTGTTCACACATAGTCCCCACAAGGATGGTAGTGTGTGTGTGTGTGTGTGTGTGTGTGTGTGTGTGTGTGTGTGTGTGTGTGTGTGTGTGTGTGTGTGTGTGTGCGTGGGTGTGTGTGTGTGTGTATACACACACACAAATACTTTACACATTGCTTCTGGGATAAGCCTGACTGCTCTTGTCAAGCTACCAAAGGGTTTAGCACGGGTTATCTTTGATGTGTAACTTACTTGCTCTGACTAGAGTGATGGGCTCTGGCTGGCTTAGGTGCCTACATAGCCAATCAGAAACCCCATTCCTAACAAGCATCATTCTTAGGTGATCTGTTACTGAAGTCACGACAGATTCTAGAGGGAGTCAGAGGTGAAAGCCAGTCTGAGCCTCATCATGAATGTCATTATTCTACAAGCATTCATTATTCTACAAGCATCATTGCCCTAAGAGCTGGTCTCTTAGGTCTTTAGTAACTTAGCTACGTTAGGTAAGAAGGAAATAGGCCATGAAAAGTGCTACATCCTGAGGATTTAGCCCAGCTTTCTAAGTAATGGATGAGCTAGATGTATCTTAAAATCTCCAGCGACTTCTCTTTATAGAATGAGTCAATAACAATATCAATAATACAAGAAGCAGTAGTCTGATGGATATCTTTTATTAGGGGCACAGAACATATGTCTAAATGTGAGCCTGAAGGCGTGCAGTGTCTCATCAATGTGTGACATTTTTCGATTGGTCAGAAAAAAACATGCAAAGGCACTCTGTTTTGCTGTTACATCGGTCAAATTGTATTGATGGCCCTCTAATGACATCTCTGGACTAGTCAAAAACTTCTCTCTAATTTTTGTCACTTTTTTGTAAAGTAGACTGCTAATTTATCTACCAAACATTGTGAGGGTATACCTTTCTCACTCTGAATTTCAGCGTTTCTTATTCTGTCTATGGTACAAAAAAGCTTCGGGAAATGTCTGTGCCAGATATCCTCAAGCATTTGTAATAGCGTTTATGTGGTTTCAACTCAGGGGTAAACCATTAATAGTTAATACATTTAGGATTTATGCAGTTATTCCCAATAGTAGGTATTCCTAATGGGGCTCTTTGTCTTAAGCTGACGGGATTGCCATTTTAAACTATAGAGTTTATTTACTTTGTTCAGTCCCTCCTTTAGTCTGACAGCAAGATATAGAGCCTCTAAAAAATCCTTCCTGAGACTGTTGACCTCCCCAATTCTCTTTAATTACTTGTTTTTTTCCCTATCTATTTTGAGTTGATATTGCCATAAAACATAGGTCGAAGGTCTGACCTGCCCTGTCGCTCCTTTTACTATTTTCTCTTTCTTTTATGTTTTAGGAAATCGTGAAATATTACAGCCGCTCCCCTCCACATTTCAAATTAAGGTCACATATCAGAATGATTCAGAATGATACAGCAAGGTGGAATCATCCTCGACCAGGTGACTGCAATCTTCCTTAAGTCATATTTCTGTTAAAAATTCAAGCTGAAGAGAGTCATTGCTAATCAGGGTGCTTATTAGGATGCGCTTTTCACTTGAACCTCATATTACACATGGCTGCATTAATTCTAGAGTGCCACTTTGGTATTTTCACTGGCTTTGTAATATAAATCAGCCATCCGGAGTGGTGCAGTATGTTTTCTCCCAGGAGCTTATTTATAACATTCACGTTTAAAGCATAGCTGGGTGAACAGAAATCTAGCAATTGCCTACCTGTGTATTTTATTGTGGACAGCGTTTTTGAGGCATAGTGTAGTGATCGTCTGATCAGCATTCTAGTGTTTCCCCCTGCTGTACCACACACTGAACACCCACCCACCACAGGCGTCACCAGTCAGGTGACCCTGACAATAAAAGGGGCCGAGCGCACGTGCTCTGGGCCAGTTATCCACCCATACTATCTGTGTCTGCGTGATCCTTCATTAGAGTATGTGGGCCTAGCGCCCGCCAACTCTACATTGGCGATGAGGGGGCTGTGCCCGTGCGTGCAGCAGCCCAGCAGCGGGAGAGAAAGGGGGAGAGAGCTGCCGTGTGAAAGGCACCCCCTGTGAGGTAGCGCACCGCCCGCCTAATGGCCCACGGGGCAGATGAAGAGCCCCGGGCCCGCACGCTGTTAAGGAGGTTCGCGGGAGCCCACCCCGCAGGTATGCCTGCCCCCTGGAAGGAGGTGCCCGATAGCCCACGGGGCGTGTGATGAGCCCCGGGCGAGAAACGGTGATCGGGAGCCCACCCCGCACCTGGTGTGCCTGCACCCCCTGTGAAGCGGCGCCGGATGCGCCCGGTAGCCAACGAGGCGTGCTAGGAGCCCCGGGGGTGAAAGTGCCGAGCGGGAGCCCACCCCGCATCCGAAGACCCTGACATGCTGTGAGGTGAGCCCGGAGTGCGGCGTGAATGAAGCCGGCGATCTGAGGGGCCCCAGAGTAGCGACACCAAGGGTTCTCTGCAGAGACTGCGAGGGCGGCACAGCCTCCTGCACCGGGGCCAAGTAAGTGCAAAGGCAGGCCCGATGAGGCACTGAGGATAGACACCCAGCGTGCATGCTGAAGGGAGCAGGGCAGCGCGTCATGGCGAGAGCAGTGCCGATCAGGGAAGACACCTCCAGGCCGGGAACGGGCAGTGTACACACATCCCACGTACATGGCCACAGGTTCAAGCCCCACGCAGCCGGGAGTGTTAGTGCCCCGCCGGAGAGAAGACTAAGCGCGTGGCCGGTGGGCGCTAGAGAGTAGGCCACGCCAGCCTGCCGTGGGTCCCAGCGCGGCCGGAGCAACGAGGCTGCAGGGGAAAGGCAGGAGTGGCCACGAAAGTGAAGAGGCATCAGAGAAAGGCCCGCATCGTGTGTAGAGCTGCGGAGGCCTGTCGGAGCAATGCCGAGATGAAATCAGCCCAAGCGGCCCTCAATGACAGGGGCTGTCAGGTGTAAATGACTAAAGCGGAGCCCACCCGCAGCTGCGGCAACACGAGCCCCCACACAGCCCGGAAAGCAAGAGGGCCTGTGGCGAGGGGCAGAGCAAGAGGAAAGAAACTGAGGCCGAGCGGGGAGCTGCGTAGGCGGGAAGGGGAAGAGATCTCCCTCCCCAAGCAATAAACGTGCATTGTGCCCGGGGAAATGAAAATAATAAAAGACTCACCGCAAAGGAAGAGGGGGTCCTGCTGCAGGGCGGCCGTCTGAGGATGTGCCCGCTCATGGGGTGATGAATGCGAGACCATGAGGAGCCCTGGGGCAAGCCCAAATGTGCCTGGTGCCGGGCCGGCCCAAAAGTGAAAGCACACGAAGCCTGCAATGCTGTGGAAGCGGCCGAGAACAGTGGAAGGGAACAGGATAAAGCAAGCTGCCACCTAGTGGCCATTTAGCAGTACCGCACCTGCGTTGCAAAATAAAGTGCAGCAGAACTGGAAACAGCCAAGAGTGCCTAGGGCACACAGATGATGCCCAGCCTGGGAACTGCACAACAGCGGCAGTTCAAAGCATCTGTGCACACAGAGGATCAGTGGCTCAAAGCATCTGTGCACACAGAGGATCAGTGGCACCTTTACAGTGAGCAGAGCATGTGCAGCAAGCCCAGGGTGTCAAGAGAACACTAAAGAGCGTCTAAGGTGAAAGGCAGCGCAGGAAAAGGAGCTGCTGAACCCACCGACAGCAAGAAGGATATCGGCCTGAACGTAGTGAGAACGAAGGGGCAGCGGTACCTGGTAGCCACAGGTTGTCGCTGCAGCAGCTAGAAAAGGCAGGAGCACCACCAGACAGACAAGGGTGATTCAGGAACCCAGCACCAGGCAAGCACGCAGCAACACTGGAACAGCTGCTACAATCCAGTAAGGAAGGACTGAAGAGACTGCGCAGTAAGTGCGTCCAACGAAGGGACCGCAGGGCGCAGTCAGAAGCGCGCTGAAGCAATGCGACTGCAGAGAGACGAAGTAGTGGTTGTGCAGACCACCAGAAGCACGAAGACCCGCGAGGGAGAAGCCGACCGGTCAGTGGTCGCAAGGAGGAAGAAGCCGACCCGGTCAGTGGTCGCAAGGAGGAAGAAGCCGACCCGCCCGATGGTCGCAAGGAGGAAGAAGCCGACCTGCCAGATGGTCGCAAGGAGAAAGAAGCCGACTTGCCAGATGGTCGCAAGGAGGAAGAAGCCGACCTGCCACATGGTCGCAAGGAGGAAGAAGCCGACCTGCCACATGGTCGCAAGGAGGAAGAAGCCGACCTGCCAGATGGTCGCAAGGAGGAAGAAGCCGACCCGCCTGATGGTCGCAAGGAGGAAGAAGCCAACCTGCCAGATGGTCGCAAGGACGACGCCGACCTACAAGAGGTCAGAGAGCAAAGTGACCTGTGAAGTGGTCAGAGCACAGTGACCTGCGAAGAGGTCAGAGAGAGAGAGAAGAGATCTGACGAGAGGTCCGACAAGAAGATTGGAGAAGAGGTCCGTGAAGAGAACGACCGAGGAGATGTCCATGATGAGGACCCCAGGAGAGGTCCGCGAAGAGGACCAGAAAGAGACGGACAAGAAGTCTACCGACATTAACTTGAAGTCAGAAGTAATTGTACGAAAGAAGGTCGCGACGACAGGTCCAGTCACAGAGCGAAGTGAAGGCAGTGTCCTAGTGTTTGGACAATACCAGGGGGAAACGTGTGGAGTGCACGCTACACGGAGAAGCCTGTTTAGGGCGAACAGACATGAGAGAAGACCAGACCGCGTCGCGAAGGAAGGAAAAGAGAAGATAGAAGTTAAGTGGCAAGACTCAATGGTGAAGAAGAAACATATCTATGAGAAGAGTAAAGAAGTGTGGGACAAGTCAACTCACACACCAGAAGGGGAACACCTGAAGAAGAAGAAAGTGCAAAGATGCAAGAACATCAGAACACGGTGCCTGGAGAACATCAGCATCACTGGGAGTACACATCTACTTACGAATCCCAAGATCACCCGGGGACGACAGAGGCGAGCAGGCCGGTCCATTGGTAACAACCACCTCTGGGATGGAACGGACACAGGACCGTGGATATCCAAGGGGCAGAGGCCTCTGGGACACCGGTGGCAGCGGGTCCCGACACGGGAGATGGACTGTTGAAGCTCGGTCTGGAAATCCTGAGAGGACAAAGGTAGCAGTCAAAGGAGCAAGTGCCAACAACACCCTTTTCAGGTGGAGCTTGGGACACAGAGAAAGGACCCGTAGCGATTCCTCCAACGTCGTTGGAGCGACAAGGCGGGAGTCCACCGGTCCAGTGGAAGCCTGGCAGCAAAGGGCCTCCGGGTCGTCCGGTGAGAGGGGACACCCACGAGAGAGGGGCATCCGTGAGAGGGACGTCCAGCAACTGCCTACCCCATTGGAGATAGTGAATCACCAGATGAAGAATATACATCACCCAGGACTGTACAGTGGAAAACAACACAGAACTGATCCACCATCATCTGCACTTTCACTGTGTGTGGAACAGGAAGAGAGAGACTGTAGAGCACACTTCCACGCTGTGAGTCCAAGGAAGACTACATCCACAGGGCACCCTGACATCGTGCCAAGGAGAACTAGTGGTCCCGGCTGCAAGGATACCCTCGTAGGCGGTTGGCCAGCAGCGGAAGAGACTACGTGGAAGTCGTTATTATTGTGTTGTGTTTGTTTTCAAATTGTATTCTCTCCCACAGGTTCGGACTTCATTATTTTGACCTTTATTAAAGTTTGGGAGGGATGTAGTGATCGTCCGATCAGCATTCTAGTGTTTCCCCCTGCTGTACCACACACTGAACACCCACCCACCACAGGCGTCACCAGTCAGGTGACCCTGACAATAAAAGGGGCCGAGCGCATGTGCTCTGGGCCAGTTATCCACCCATACTAAATGTGTCTGCGTGATCCTTCATTAGAGTATGTGGCCCTAGCACCTGCCAACTCTACAGCATAGCAAAGTGGACGGGCGCAGGCATAGATGGGCTCCGGTCGGTCATCAGCAAGCCCACTGCGCACATCCACTGCGTGTGCCCGCGCTTTTGCTTCAATTTTACATACAGTCAGAGGTAAGCACATGAGCCAGGTTGAAGTATCTGGCCACTCGCCTATCTAACAAAGGTGCACTCAGTGGGAGAGCAATATGGCTCGTAGCTATATTCATTACAAAGAGATGTGTGTTCACTAGAAAGTGCCAAATCAAAATAACAACAGTAAAAAATATTTAACAATGGAAACGTAAATACTTTCCTCTTATTTAAAAAAAGAAAGAAAATGAAACAAACAGCTACATACCTGGAGCACAGCCTTGTTTTCAGAATGCCTTTTGCCGTTCCGCGCTCGTACTTACATTTTATACTCGCCAGAGGCCAACGCATGACCCAGATTGAAGTATCTAGCCAGTCGAGCGAGCTAACAAAGGCACGACCAGTGGGCCAGCTATACGGCTAATAAAAGTAGCCAAATGCTATAATATTTACCAAGAGACAAGTGTATTCACTAGAAAGTGCCAAGTGCAGAATACAATTAATGAGAAGTCTTCCGTCGAAGGAGGAGAGGAGCCTTGTGGTATGTCCAAGTACGTTTCTTTCAAGCCAAGGAATACGACCGAGCAGCAGGGTGGCTAACAGATGCGCAACTGCCTTAATCTTCAAATCCGGCATTCCACACTCCATACTCAGTGAAACGCCACTGAGTTCCATATTCCACCCGCCCGAACCCAACACATCTTCCCCTTATACAACAAATAATATAAAAAACTAATAACATTAATAAATAAAAACACTGCTCCCATATCATAAAATAAGTACAAGAATTGTTCAGGAAATCACATACTTCACGATACATAGTCGCGCAGGCATACAGATGGGATTTCTCTCCATGGAGGTTCTTGTGCATGGCTTTCGTGATGTCGAAACTTTCACAACATATATATAAACCTCACTTCAGCATCCCAGCTAGTTGATTGTTTCTGGACAGACAACCTGTCTTTGTTCCACCACTTACCATCCTCCAGCAGGACCACTCACCTTTTAACATACAGTACTTTTTTAGGGTCAGAAAACTTTGAACAGCCCTTGGCAATGACACCTGGCAATTTCACTCTGACTCCATCCCCTTCTTTGACACACAACCGTTTCACCTCTTTCTAACATTCCTCAGCCACATACTTCTTTTGAGCATCTTCATGCTTCTCCTTGACTTGTGCCCTCCTCTCTTTTGACACCCCCAACCCATTCACCCATGGTTGCACCAATTTGGTTGCAGCCATCCTACCCTTCAGCATAGCAAACAGTGACATACCCATGACTGCATTTGGAGTGGTGCGTACTGGCCACAACATTTCCTCCAGCTCTTTACTCCAATCCAATCCATTTGCTAGGGACAATTGCACATTGTCCTTAATTTCTCTGTCACATCTTTCAACTAGACTCTTTCTTCTGGGATGGTACAAAGACGTTGTCACATGTTTAACACCCCAATGGTTCACAATTTTGCCAAAATCATCAGATGTAAATTGTGCTTCATTGTCCGTCACCAACTCAGAGGGGACTCACAAGTTAAAAACAAGTTGTGCAAAAACTTTACAACTTCACCAGTATTGGCTGTTCTTACAAATTTCTCCTTCGACCATCAGGAAAAATAATCAACCAACACTATGCCATACCTGCAACTTTTCCTTGAGTAAATTCATAGGACCAATGCCCAACTTCACCCAGGGCTTCTCCGGCATTGGGACTGCTTCAACTGGACTTGGTACCATTACTGGGGATTTATCACTGATGGCACATGCTACACAATCCCTGACAAAATGTTCCACCTCTCTGTCCATCCCCGCCACCAAAACATGTCCCTGATCCTTCTCTTCATTACCCTCACACCCACATTTCCTTCATGTGCCAATTTCAACACTTTAGCATGTAGCCCTTGATGAACCACCATCAAATTTGCTCATCTAAGCATTTCCTTGGAAACACTTAAGTCCGAGAAAACTTGTTTGAAACCACTCAAATATTCACTAACTGCACCTTTGGGCCAACTACTATTCAAACCGGATAGTAGTTCCTGCAGGACACTATCGTCTGGTACTGCTGCTCTCCACTTCTTTTGGCTTATGCACTCTTCTTTAGCTGATTAAAAAGCAACAATACAATAACCATCACAATTAACATCGTCATCAACTCCATCAACCTTCAGGGGCAAACAGGACAATCAGCAGATGCATTCTTGACCCCTGGAATATACTCCAATTTGAACTGAAATTCCTGCAATCTATAATGCCATTTAGCAATCCTTGGAATGGCTGTACAAGTTCTTTTCGTGGTAAATATATTGATCAATGGTTTATGATCCATGCGTAGCATAAATTCAACACTCCATAGAAATTTTCTAAAGTGATGCACGCCCCACCAGCAGGCCAATGCTTCCCATTCAATCGCAGAATAGGAACTTTCTGCTCTGCGGAAGGCACCTACCTTTCAAAGCTGCACCACAATAAAACCAAATTGGCTCAATCTACTCACGGTGAGCATGAGCCTTGGTGAAGCGTATGTGTGTTTTATTTCCGACTGACATTCTTGGAGTTTGAGGACGTATCAGCGCGGAGGTTGTCAATGACATACTGCATGCTGCCATCTTGCGGTGTTTGTTGGGGCTGCATCCTAGCCACCGTCCTTCATTGAGCACCATTTTACTTTGGGCTTTTGTTGTGTAAGCCCCTATACAGTCTTTAGATTGTTAAAGTGTTTAAAGGAGGCATTGTTCTGGAAACAGTCCCTGCTGCTGCTGGGTGGAGGGTCATCAATGGTGAGCAAATTCTCTATGATTTGCTCACCTTTTAAAAAGTGTGGATCACAGTCAGCTGCACACCTGTATGACTGCAATATTTTTTGAGCTAATGTTCGGTGATTCGCACACCTTGGTGAAGTGTGGATGATGCGGATCTGTACACATGGCTGGCTGCAACATCATCTGTGGTGACATTTTTGAGATAGTCCTCCAGCATTACAGATTGTGGGTGTTCATTTTCTGTCTCTCATGCAGTTGGTCAATTTGTAGTTCTGTTTGAAATAACCAGTGCTGAAGTATCCAGTGCAATGTAATGCAACAAAATGTGGTACCTCCACCAGCATTCTTAGTTTCTCCTGGGTAGCCACCCATTGACTGGGAACAGCAAAAGGAGGGTTTTGAAGCATTATTTGGAGGCCATCGATGGGGATGTATTCACACAGAAAAAGAAGATTGCTATATTGGTTCATTCTTCAGGGTAGAAAAGAATTGAACCATTTGCCAGTATCAACTGTTTTGGGGAAGGGTGATGCAGTTGACTAGTATGCATCAGCAATCAAAATGTTGGATTTATGCTTTAAGAATAAAAAATTTGATAATGGAACATCATAAGATTTATAGGAGGCATCCGCTTCTAAATGAGTCAGTAGAAAGTTTTGTGAGTGATTTAAGAGTGTTGGCTGCGACATGCGACTACAAAATATTTGAAGAATAGATGATTCAGATCAACTAGTGGAAAAGTCACATAGCAAGAAGGTGCAAGAGCTATTACTGACTGCGGAGAATTCAACGCCAGAAAAAGCTATAGAAGTGGAGAGTGGTATAGAGTTTACAACAACTTCTATGAAATAAATGGCAATAAACACAAATGTGCACACTGTACAACTAGTTGATAAGTCTAGGAGGAAATGGAAGGGAAATGATGATAGAAAGGGGTTGGGAGAGTGTTACAGATGTGGTGGCAAGAATCATTTGGGCAATTCTGTCAATTGTCCTGCTGTGGACAAATGTTGGAAACGCAAGAAAAAGGGACATTATACTAAAGTGTGCAAGGCACGCTTTGGCAGTGAATCTAAGGTGTCTTCAAGGAGTGTGAGCACTGTGGAGAAGGGGGCTGACATGACTAGGCAATCTGATTCAGATGAAGATATTGTGGTGTTGACGGTGGATGCAATTCAACATGTGGATGGTGGGGTGGAGAGTAATAAGGAAGTAGTATCACTCATAAGTTTTCCTGCCATTAAGATACCTTTGGGCTTATTTACAAGTCCCTTGTGCCACCGGTGCATCACATTTTTTATTGCACCAGCAGCGCAGTGTGCTGGCCCATATTTACAAGTCCACGCAAAGCCAACCTGCGTGGCTTTTCATGGCCTTGTAAATATGGCACCTTTTCACGCATCACTTTGCTTGAAAGGGGCGTGCCATGGGTGTTGCTGTGGGTGTTCCCATGCAACACCCATAGATTCTGTGGCATTCCCAGATTTACAATTTTTCGTCAACTTGGGAATGTGTCATAATCCTACGCCTCCATATGGGAGGTGTGTCAGGAGGTGCAATGAGGAGAAATACTTTTATTTCTCTTCATTTTTCCTCTTTCTGTGCGTGCTGCATTCTGCAGCATGCATAGAAAGAGGAAAATGCCATCAATTATTGTTTTTGTGCAGGAAGGTGTCTCTTCCTGCACAACAACAATCACAACCCGCAACGCAGGCACCCTTGCACCATGGTGCAAGGGTGTCTGCATTGGCACATGGCAGCCAATTGTGCACCAGTGCAGGGGAAAGAACAGGGATGCATTGTATTGTTGTAAATACGATGCATCTTTGTGCTTTTAAAATGGCGCAGCTCCGCAAAGCGAAATGGCTTGTGGCAAAGCGCTGCGTCATTTTGTTGTAAATGAGGACCCATATTTCCAAGTGAATATTTGTGATGTCAGTGTGAGCATGATCGCTGGGTCATTGTTCACTTAAATAGGTCCGGATGAGTGGAAATACATTTCAGAATGTTGATCTCAGAGTGTCAAGGGTGCGACCTATGGTGTATGGGGGCAAGCCCATTAAGG
Organism: Calotriton arnoldi; assembly: GCA_963921515.1. Taxonomy (NCBI): domain Eukaryota; kingdom Metazoa; phylum Chordata; class Amphibia; order Caudata; family Salamandridae; genus Calotriton; species Calotriton arnoldi. The sequence continues at coordinate 1,068,104 of CAWUFW010001730.1, forward strand.
TGCTGGGTGAGTTCAGTGCCACGTTAAATTTCACAGGCAATGTGTCAGAAGAAACAGCGTATGTGGTAAAGGATGGATCATGTTTGTTGGGTTGGATGGACCAGAGGAATCTTGGGGTTGTGTTGGATCACAACAGTCCCGACCAGGTCATGTTAAGAAAAGATTGTATAGGAGTGGTGTCTGGGGATAGGTGTGTGTGGACGGATGCATTTCCTGAAGATTTTGGTGAAAACCGTGAGAGAATGAATGGATTTTGTCACCAAATCCTGTTGAAAGTGGGGGAAGAACTAGTAGTTCAAAAAGCTAGGTATGTTCCCATTTCCATCAGGGGGGAGTTGAAAAAGAACTGAAACATTTCCTTAATCAAGGGATCAATGAGCCCATAGAGAGCTCAAAATGACTATCGCCTGTTGTGCTAGCTAGAGAAGGTAATGGCTCTTTGAGAATGAGAATCGATCTAAGAGATCTCGGTGAGAGGATATGGGTTGATAGACATCCCTTGACTAACATGACGAAAATGCTGTCTGCCCTGAGAGGAGCAAAAGCCTTTACCTCATTGGACATGTCATTGGCTACCACCAAGTTGTGTTACATCGGGATTCCCATCATTTGACATCATTTGTAAATCATGGCGGGCTTTCAGATTCAAAAGCAAGCACTTCGTATTGGCCCCTGCCTCATCTGTGTTCCAGCGAGTCATAGAGGCTATGTTCAGGGGATAGCAAACGTAAGATGTTTAAAAGATGACATACCGATCGTTGGGGAAGATATGAAATCACATGATCAAACTTTGGCATTGGTTTTGTCCATTTTAAAAGAAAACGTTGTCATGTTGAAAGCAGGTTAATGTAAGTTTGCAGTGGAGAGTGTGGACTACTTGGGGCACACAGTGCCTGCCAGAGGGGTGAAGCTAAAGGAGAGTTTGGTTAAAGCTATAAAGGAATTTCCTGATCAGCTGGGTTCCTTTTTCGGCATGTTGGAATTTTATGCTTGCATTGCTCCCAAATGTGCTGAAAGAACGCATATGTTGAGGTCCTTGTTGAAGAAAAAATGAATGGTTTGTGTAGAGCGAGGATGTGGACAAGGAATTTAATTTGATTAAGGGAGAGATAGCAAATTCTATTTTGTTTAAAGCCCTTTGATCTGCGCAATCTATGTATAGTGGTCACTGTGCCAGCCAGTACAGCCTTGGAGCTGTGTTGTTACAATCACGGGGAGGGAAGGATGAAGTGGTTGCTAGGATGCAGGATGGTTGCTAGGATGCAGCCCCAACACACACACACACACACACAAGATGGAGGCACGCAGTATGTTGTGGACTAACACTCAAAGAATGGCAGTCGGAAATTAAACACACGTGTTTCACCAAGGCTGAGGCTCACCGTGAGTACACTGAGCCAATTTGGTTTCAATGAGGTGCAGCCTAGAAATCCTCTCCCCGTGTCAATTTCCGCTTACAGCAGAAGCAGGAATCCGGACTGGAGGGAGGCTGCGCAGGCAGAATGGGTGCGTTCTAGTCCAATCGCAGACTGAAAATGCCACGTGCCTTTTAACATAGGCCACCTCTCCGATCGTGGCCACTGAGAATTCTTCCATCAAAGCAAGGGGGGGGCCTTCGATATGTTCGAGCATGTTTATTTTAAGTCAAGGAATACGACCGGCAAGGCAGCTAACAGATGCACAACTGCCTTAATCTTCAAATCCCACATTCCACATTCCAAACTCAGTGACACACCACTTAGTTCCATTAAACACCAGACAGAACTCAACAATTTCCCACTTAAAATCCTAAACAATTAAAAAGTATGTACTTTCCCCTAATTTAAAAATACATAAAATCAAACAAACAGATAGCATAATGGGAGTACAGCCTTGTTGTCTAGTGTCATCACAAAATGTAAAAATCCACTTTTCTGGTCTCATGATATGCCTTCTTTCCCACCTATCATAATATATATGAACCCACATAATGGACTTACCCAATTAAATGTGAAGACTAAATGACAGCTGTACTAAATATTCTAACAGCAGTACATTCTCCAATTCAGTGTTTGTGACCGGTAAAATGCCTTTTTCTATCTACTAATCCCTTTTTAGGAGTCTGAAAAGTTTATCTGACTCTTAAAATACAATTTCAAATGGAATCTGATTCCGTATCTGGAAGGGGTGCATTGTAGGCGTCCCTTCCAAATACCGAATCAGTATCTAATTGATCAATGTTTTGTGATGTAAATCCAGTCGCAAACATTCATATTTTACCAACACCTCAAAAGAGGTTGTAATGCATTCACACAAGGATATATCTGAAGGGACACATTCACCTTTGTGTGTGTAAAAAAGTTTGTTCAAGAGTACGCAGTGATCCAGAGTGCCACTGACAAATCTTAGGCTTAAAAAAAGTAAACTTTTCATTTTAATCACTGTACCATTTCTTTTTATTGGAAAATGGGCTGCATTTGTTTTCTAAAGTTTCCTTTATTGAAAAGCAATCATATTCAGTGTTTTCTGTCCAAACAGGCCACCATTCTTGTGATAGCCTTTGTTAGAAATTGGGTTTCTGGTTATCAGAGGTATGCACCCTGTCCAAGCAGGAACCACAGTCCTAGTCAGGGTAAGTCACAACGTGGCACAAAGCAGTCAGGCTTAACTTAAGAGGCCATGAGTAAATTATTTGTGCAACACTTCAAACAGTAACACAGTGAACACACCACAAAAAGACTCAACACCAGGTTTGAATTTTAGAACTTAATTTTGTATATAAAACAAGACCAAGTGACAAAAATCCAATGGTAGAAGTTGAGATATGAAATTTTAAAATATAAACTGTAAAATAGCACTTAGAAGCAAGAGCGCTTATTTGCGATATGTGGTCATGCCGGACCAGGACAAAGTCAAAAGCTCAGGCCGACCGCTAGGGAGTGCTGGCCAGATACAGAGACTCAGTTAGGCCCACTGAACAAAAGTACCTTGATCCAGGCTGCATTGACATTGAGGTAGATTAAATTAAATGAAATTTAGATTTGTAACGTGCGCTAATACCCAAAGGTGTCTAGGCGCGGCAGCTCTACAGTATTGGCTAACCAGAAGGGGGTGTTAAATTGGTGTGATCGAGCTAGATGTTAAAAAGCCTGGTTTTTAGAAGCTTACGAAATGCCCAAAAATTGTTTTCCGCCTTAAGTGCCAGAGGGAGTGAGTTCCACAATCTGACTGTGCCTGCAACTAAATCTCTCCTCCCCATGAGGCAGTTTTGGCCCTGGGAATTACCAGATTTGAGGAGGCAGCTGAGCGGAGCTGTCTCTCTGCGATGTACTACTTGAACCTATTTGTAAAGTAGTAGGGGCCAAGACCATGTAGCGCTTTAAAGGCGATGTAAAGGGCCTTGAATTTGATTTGTCTTTTAACTGGTAGCCAGTGCAAAATTGGGAGGGCATGAGCCACTGATTGATGTTTCGGGATAGCAAGCAGCCTGTGAGCTGCTGCAATTTGGAGGACCTGCATTTTATTGAGGAAACATGATTGTATATTGAGGAACAGCCCGCTGCAGTAATCAATGTTTGACAGGATAAGAGCTGCAACCACTGCTTTCTGGAGTTCCAGCTGAATAAAAGGTAACATTTTTCTGAGAGTTTTAATCGTGTAAAAACAAGAGGAGGTGATCGCATTGATATGCCCCTCGAAGGATAGCTTGGCGTCAAATTAGATTCCTAAGCTTTTCACCTTAGAGACTGGATTTGGGATTTCTCCCAGTTCCTGTGGCCACCAGCTTGGTTGCCAAAAAGAGGTATCACGTCCAAAAAGAAGCACCTTGGTTTTCCCTGTGTTTAGCTTCAGGCAGTTTTGGGACATCCAGTGTCCAACTTCACGCATACAGTCGTGAACTCCCAATGCGGTGTCCGTTGGGTCCCTTGCAAAGGATGCTACAATTTGCGTTTCGTCGGCATATGACACCATCTTAAAGCCAAGGGACTTTATGAGAGAGCAGTGGGAGGTGACATAAAGGTTGAAAAATGTCAGACTCAGCGAGGAGCCCTGCGGCACCCTGCAAGGAAAAGTGAACCAAGGAGACCTGTGTCCACCAAGCTCTACCCGTTGCTCTCTGTCACTGAGAAAGGACTTCAGTAGAGCCAGAGCCCTGCCCCTGATACCCACAGAAAAGAGTCGGCTGATAAGAAGATTGTGATCAACCGTATCGAAGGCCGCCGAGAGGTCCAGCAGGATCAAGGCTGTCTTCCCGCCTTTGTCCAGTACCTCTCTTATTTCCTCCAACCCATTGATCAAGGCCAGCTCATTGCTGTGTTGACTTCCAAAGCCATATTGAGAGCTGTCTAGAAGTTTATTATCATTAATAAACTGGGTTAGCTCTATATTCATGGACTTCTCCACGATCTTGGATGGAAAAGGTAATCGAGAAATTGGCCTGCAGCTGTTCGGATATTTGCTGTCCATATTTGTTTTTTTCAGCAGCAGGAGAATAGATGCCCTTTTCCAATGTATTGGAAAATATCCATCGGAAAACATACAGTTGAAGATATCTTTAAGGTAATTGGCTGTAACCTCAGGGGCCAAGTGGAGACGTTTTGGGGGGCAAGGGTTCCAGGGTGATCCTGATCTTGTCTGACTGAGAATCGTTATGACCTGTGTATCCAAAATGGGATTAAACGTATCAAAGCTAGGGATAATAACTGCGGGGGGACCAGCACAGCTTGAACCCTCTGTTGTAGTGGGGGTGGGTCCCTTAGGTCACCCTCCCGCCACCCGATGGGTGGAGAAAAAGGAGTCTGAGACTTCTTTAACCTTTGCCTGGAAGGAATTTGCTAGCAAATGGCAGAATTCTTGATCTACCCCTGTGTTTTTCTGTACGGGTAGTTTACTCAGCTTCTGTACTGTGGAAAAGAGTTCTTTGGTGGAATTGAGGGAGGTCCTAATTTTAAAAGAATGATAGCATTTTTTTGTGGTTAAAATTTTTGTTTTATATTCCACAATGGCTTTTTTATATGCGATCTTGTCATCAGGGTCATAATACGTGCGCCATTTCCTTTCCAGCCTTCGACAGACTTGCTTCTGTTGTCTCAGACTATCGTCAAATCATGGCTCGGAGGGGGATGTCTTTTTATTGGTTATCATTTTTAAAGGTGCAATGGTGTCTAGGTTATCGGTAATCCAGTTATGGTAGGTATTAGTGGCCTCGTCCAGGTCCGCTGGGAGACCCAGTTTGGAGTGGTGAAAGTGGGTCTTGAGAATTTCTGGGGTGACTTTGTGCCTAGGACGCTTCAGCGATTTGGGCAGGAGTGGGGGTGCCGGCTCAGCTGCTGCTTCTGGGCAAATGCTGAACATCACGGCTGAGTGGTCAGACCATGCTAAAGGGATGGTAGAGAAGAATTTAAGATGCAGGTTGTCTGAAAAAATGCCATCCAAAGCATGGCTGGCCTTATGGGTAGGGCTATTCACTAGTTGTAGAAGGCCTTCACTTACCATAAGGTCGGTGAAAGCAATGGCATCTTTTGATGCTACATTTTCGAGGTGAAAGTTAAAGTCCCCTAAGATGGTAAAATCAGGAAAAAGGACTTTAATGTCCAGCAGTTGACTGCTGTTGTATAGAAAAGTTGCACTAGATCCTGGGGGTCTGTAAAGTAGTACCCCATTAAAGGAATACCGGCTGGTCAAGGTAATTTTAAAGACCAGCGCTTCACAGTTCGGAACAGCTTGTAAGGGCTTGACAGAGATTTTCAGATGTTCCTGGGAGATAATTGCCAGCCCTCCGCCCTTTTTTAGAGGACAGTCTAATCTGGAGATGGCAAAGCCCGGGGGTGCGGCCATGATGAGGTCTGGGTCAGACCCGGCGTCATCCCAGGTCTCTGTGACAAATGCCAGGTTCAATTCCTGACATTCTATATATTCAGAGTAGGTGTGGGGTGCAGCTGAAGTGATGTGTCGGCAGCGAACCTCACAATGGCGGTGATGCGCTGGTCCACGCAACACCAGCGATGAGTCAGCTCCAATGAGTGCAGGGGCGGCGATGCGAAGTTCTCTGCATCGTCGTCGAGGCTGTCGTCGGAGGTGTGAAGACCTCAAGCTTGGGTGAGCAGTTTGGAAAGTGCTGGTTCCGAAGGCAATGCATCCTCTTCGATCCTCGCAGCAGAGGCAATGCGCTGGTTCTGGTCACACAACAGAGGTGATGCTCCAGTCCCGACCCACACAATGGCACGGATACGCTGGTTCTGGAGAGAACATGTCGATTTCATTGAAGCAAGCACCTTGGCCTTAATTCCAAGGGCCCAGGACCGAGGTGGCACTACTTGGCAGGGCAGACTCACATATAGCAGAGTCCAGGTGCAGTAGCAGAAGAGTTGGAAGTCTTTTATGTCCTTGAAACTTCAGATCAGGAGGCAAGCGAGTAAGCCCTTGGAGTCACTCTGGGTTCAAGTGATGCAGGTCCAGTCCTTCTCACTCAGGCAGGGGAACAGCAGGCAACCAGGCATCACAGCAAGGCAGGCATCCAGCAAAGCAGCATATAGCAGAGTGGCAGTCATTCAGCAGCACAGCAGTCCTTCTTGCTGGCAGAGCCTTCACAGGTCCAGAAGTGTACAGAAGTCATGGTGTCAGAGATCCAGTACTTATACCCAGTTGTGCCTTTGAAGTGGGGGAGACTTCAAAGAAGTGCACAAAGATCCTCCTTTCCTGCCCTGGCTTCAGACGCACTACAGGGGGTATGCCGCCCTTTGTGTGTGTACTGGTCACAGCCCATTTAGGTGTAAGTGTGTGCCTGTGCCCAGCTCCTCCCTCCTATCTCCCAGTTTGGCCCATCAAGTCTCACATAAGCTCCCTTTGTGTGTGGCTGTCTAGAGGTAATGCACAAAGCCCAGCTTTCACCCACCCACGACTGAACAGAGAGAGGCAGCAGGCACCAAATGGCTAAAGTAAGAAAATGCAGGTAATGTGCTCCTTGGTATTGTGAGGTGCCCTCATGGGCATCATGAGCCCCCACTTTACCAGCTACAGCAATATGTGTTTTTTATGGACCTCTTTTATCTGCAACTTGGCATGAAAAGATCAGTCAAGCCCGAACTGCCAAGCCAGGTCTTTCTTGGACCGGAAACAAGCATCCTGGGACCGGTTTCAGGATAACACCCCTCATCATCCAGGCTAGCTTGAATCCAGTGGCAAAGTGAGCAAGGGACCCATGTTTGGGCATACCCATCCCACTTAGGGAGAATAGTGCTGTTGCAAACACATTCTTAAACAGTTCACACCTTGCATGTGTGCTGTACATTGTAGAATATGTGCAATGTGTGGAATGTTTGGGGAAGTGAAAACATTTCTCCTTGTTACCACCAGCTTCAATAAGATGTTGTTTTCTGAGTCAAATCGCAGTCTAGGTATCTTAGGAGATTAGAATTTGCGTCAAAAACTATGGGTGCTTGCACAGATCCACCCAAGTTGCATCCAACTAATGCCCCATTAATGTACTGTAAAAGACACACAGATGATGGACGGAATGCAGACCAATGTCATATATTCACCCCCAGTACAGAGATCTGGGCCTAAATCCATTGTTTTTTTGCTCCCCATGTCATTCTAGTTTGGACTCAGCCACATGCAAATCAGTCTTGATTCCTGTGCCTCATGGGAACAGTCCAGCCTGAACTGCCAAGCCAGCTCCTCCCTGGACCAGAAACAAGCATCCTGGGACCAGTTTCAGGGCATCACCCCTCATCAGCCGTGCTCTCCATGCCACTGAAGTCAAGCGATTCTGGCTGATGAGGGGTGAAACCCCGAAACCAGTCCTAGGATGCTTGTTACCAGTCCAGGGAGGACCTGGCATGGCAGTTTAGGCTGGACTGTTCCCATTGGGCGCAGGGTTAAGACTGATTGCATATGTCCGGTTTCAAACTGGAATAACAAGGGGAGCAAAAAAGTGATGGATGTAGGCCCAGATCTCTGTATGGGGATGAATGTATAACATTGTTCTGCATTCTGTCCATCAATTGTTCTTTTTGCATTTGTCAGCCCGAGTGGGACGGGTATGCCAAGACGTGGGTCCCATGCTCTCCATGCCACTGGAGTCAAGCTATCCTGGCTGATGAGGGGTGAAACCCCAAAACCGGTCCTAGGATGCTTGTTTCCAGTCCAGGGAGGACCTTTCTTGGCAGTTCAGGCTGGGCGGTTCCCATTGGGCGCAGGGTCAAGACTGATTTGCATATGGCCGGGTTCAAACTGGAATGGCATGGGGAGCAAAAAAATGATTGATTTAGGCCCAGATCTCTGTACTGGGGTGAATGTATAACATTGTTCTGCATTCTGTCCATCAATTGTTCTTTTTGCATTTGTCAGCCCGAGTGGGACGTGTATGCCCGGACGTGGGTCCCGTGCTCTCCATGCCACTGGAGTCAAACTATCCTGGCTGATGAGGTGTGAAATCCTGAAACCGTTCCTAGGATGCTTGTTTCCAGTCCAGGGAGGATCTGGCCTGGCAGTTGAGGCTGGACTGTTCCCATTGGGCGCAGGGTCAAGACTGATTTTCATATGGCTGGGTTCACACTGGAATGGCATGGGGAGTAAAAAAACGATGGAATTAGGCCCAGATCTCTGTACTGGGGTCAATGTATGACAATGTTCTACATTCTGTCCATCGATTGTTCTTTTTGCATTTGTCATCCCGAGTGGGACAGGTATGCCCAGACGTGGGTCCCGTGCTTTCCGTGCCACTGGAGTCAAGCTATCCTGGCCGATGAGGGGTGAAACCCCGAAACCAGTCCTAGGATGCTTGTTTCCAGTCCAGGGAGGACCAAGAGCTAGTTGTGCTAAGACAAGGGCATTTTTCCAGTGCAAAATACCTTTTGCGTTGGAAATAAGTAAATTGCCCTTACAAGTGTTGTGCCGTTTTACATCATTTTAACTGACTTTCCCTTGGCACAAACCTTTAATGAATCTGTACCACAGGCCCTTGCAGAGGTATCCTCTGAAATATCAAGCAACCCACATAGCTTTCATTGAACATGCCTCCTAATTTCTTTTTCCAGTTAAAGGTTTTTACATTAATCATTTTGTTCCTGCTGAAACGAATGTTACAGATTTTGCTCCTCTCTCATCTAGCAGTGCCTATCTGGGATTCTGGATGAGACAGCATTGCAAGCTGAGTCCCTTGACCATAGAAACACACTGTCCACAGGTCGGCATGCTCGTGTACGTTTGGCAAAAGAAGGTGTGAGAAATAACAGTTTCAAGCGATCTCATTAGACCTTTCTTTTTAATTAGCCTGGATTTACTGTTGTGGTTTGATCACTGGGAACCTGCTAAACAGATACCAGTGCATGAGATCGGACATCTACGTATGTAGTAAATAGCCCCAATTGACGTGTGCAGCTTTTAGGTAATCCCACAATACAATGGGACAGAAATACCCCCAGTAGCATGAAATTAAGCTACCACGTGTAGGTTGCAGTACAGGCCTGCCCACCCAAAAGAGTGACTTTAAACTTATGTCCTCAGGACTGACATTGAAGCCTTCTACTTTTAAATGTATTTCTTACTTTGGATATTAGCTAAGTTACATATAAATACCTGCAAGTTCGGGATGTAAAGTGTTCAAAGGTAGGGCAAGACTAATATTTGGATTGGTATGTCCTTGCTTTGAAAGGATATCAAACGCTCATTTTCTATCAATCAATCAATCAATCAGGGTAATTGTAAGCGCACTACTCACCCGTGAGGGTCTCAAGGCGCTGTGGGGGGGGGGGGTAAGCAGCTCCGTTCAGTCGAAGAGCCAGGTCTTGAGTGTCTTCCTGAAGATGTTCAGGGAGGGAGCGCATCTGATGTCGATCGGGAGCTCATTCCAGGTCTTGGCCGTGAAGTAGGAGAAAGCTCTTCTTCTGTTCTGGCTCTGCGGATCCGTGGGATTTCAGTGAGGGCGCGGTCGGTGGATCAGAGGTTTCGCTTGGGTGTTTGGAAGGAGATTCTCTCCTTGAGGTATTTGGGTCCGGTGTTGTGAAGGCATTTGTATGCGTGGGTGAGTATCTTGAAGGTGATTCTCTTTTCTATGGGGAGCCAGTGGAGGTTCCGCAGGTGTTGGGTGATGCGCTTGTGTCGAGGGATGCCGAGGACGAGTCTGGCTGCGGTGTTCTGTATGGTCTGGACTTTGCAGAGCATGGACTTGATCCCAGCTTAGAGGGCGATTCCGTAGTCCAGTCTGCTGGTTATGAGTGTGTGGGTGACGGTCTTCCTTGATTCGGGGGGGATCCATTTGAAGGTCTTTCGGAGGATGCGGAGGGTGTTGAAGCAGCTGGAGGAACGGCGTTGCCCTGTCGGGTCATGGAGAGGGAGGAGTCGAGTACGATGCTGAGGTTACGGGCGTTGTCCGTGGGGGTGGGATGGCTGCTGAGGGCGGTGGGTCACTAGGTATTGTCCCATGCAGAGGGGGAGGGTCCGAGCACGAGGACCTCTGTCTTCTCCAAGTTGAGCTTCAGGGAGCTGCTGCTCATCCAGGATGCGATGTCCTTCATTCCTTCCTGGAAGTTGTGCCTGGTGGTGATGGGGTCCTTGGTGAGGGAGAGGATGAGCTGGGTGTCGTCGGCGTAGGATACTATGCTGAGTCCGTGCTGTTTGACGATGGCGGAGAGGGGGGCCATGTAGATGTTGAAGAGCGTGGGGCTGAGCGACGATCCTTGGGGTACTCCGCAGTTGATTTCCATTGGTTCGGAGAGGAAGGGTGGCAGTCTGATTCTTTGGGTTCTGCCGGTGAGGAAGGAGCGGATCCAGTCGAGGGTGGTTCCGTGTATTCCGGTGTTGCAGAGTCTGGCGCAGTAGCGGCCCGTGGTGGGAGTGCTGCCAGGCGGTGACGTGGGGTGGGGGAGGGACAGGATGGGGGGTAGTAAACTACAGAATACGGCAGCACAGAGGTAAGTAAACAAAAAAATAAATAAAACAAATTTTGTTGCGCGCGCTGCATCGCCAAATGCAATGCAGCGCGCGCAACGAAATTCGTTTTATTTATTTTTTTGTTTACTTACCTCTGTGCTGCCGTATTCCGTAGTTTACTACCCCCCACCCTGCCCCTCCCCCACCCCACATCACCGCCCGGCAGCACTCCCACCACAGGCAGCTACTGGTCTGGCGGTGAGTGTGCAGTGGGAGACGGTGTCGAACGCAGCAGAGAGGTCGAGTAGGATCAGGGCCGCAGTGTGTCCTTGGTCGAGGAGCATGCAGATGTTGTCTGTGGCGGCGAGTAGAACGGTCTCAGTACTGTGGTTGCTGCGGAATCCGGATTGGGAGGGGTTGAGGATGGAGTATTCTTCGATGAATCTTGTCAGCTGGGCATTGATGGTCTTCTCAGTGAATTTGGCCGTGAACGGGAGGAGGGAGATGAGTTGGTAGTTTTTGAGGTCCGTGGGATCTGCTGAGGGCTTCTTGAGCAAGGGTCTGACTTCTGCGCATTTCCAGTCATCAGGATAGATGCCGGTCTTGAAGGTGGCGTTGATTGTGTGTCATAGTTCTGTAGCGATGGCGGCTTTGTGGAAGATGTGCGGCGGGCAGGGGTCCTTGGGGGCTCCTGAGTGGATGCCTTTCATGGTTGAGGTGGTGTCTTCGGTGGTGACTGGGGTCCAGGAGGAAATGGTGGGCTGGCTGGCGTTGCTGGAGGAGGATGTGGTTTTGGGGTCAGGCTTCTTGTCGTTGAAGTTGTCATAGAGGCCCTTGATTTTCAGATGGAAGTAGGATCCGAGCTTGTTGCAGAGGTCCAGGGAAGAAGTGATGTCCGCGGTTTCGCTGGGGGGCTTGGTGAATTCCTGGATGATGCTGAAAAGTTCCTTCAAGTTGCTGGAGTTGGGGAGGATCTTGTTTTGGATGAAGGTCCTTTTGGTGGATCTGATGCGTTGGTGGTGTTCCGTCATGGCGTTCTTGTTGGTGGTGCGATCTTCAGACATTTTGCTGTATCTCCAGTTCTTCTCGAGGCGTCTGCAGGTGCGTCTTGATTCTTGGAGATCGGCGGTGAGCCATGTGGCCTTTTCTGGGGCACTGTCTGTCGGGGTTAAGTAGGGGTGCGAGCTCGTCTGCACAGTTGGAGATCCATTTGTTGAGTTCCTTGGCTGCGAGGTTGGCGTCGGTCGAGGTGGTGGGGGGTCTCGGTTGAAGGTGGAGTTGAGCTGCTCCTTGGTGACTTTGCTCCAGTTCCTTCATGGAGGGCACGGTGCAGGTTTGGGTGGTGTGGGTTTGTCGACACGGAAGTGTACACATTGGTGGTCCATCCATGGGGGTTGTGTGGTGTGGCTGAAGTGGATGTTGTTACCTCCTGCGAAGATGGGGTCCAGGGTGTGTCCTGCCTTGTGGGTAGGTGTGGTGATGAGCTGTTTCAGTCCGATGTTGGCGGAGTTGTCCAGGAGGGTGGTGGCATTGGGGTCGCTGGGGTTGTCGAGTTGGAAGTTCAGGTCTCCAATGAGTATGTAGTCCATGGAGGTGATGGCGTGGGGGGCAATGAAGTTGGCGATGGTAGTGGTGAACGGAGCGCGAGGTCCGGGGGGTCTGTAGGCGAGGGTGCCACGAAGTGTGGTTCTGGGGCTGGTCTGGAAGTGCAGGTGTTCGGTGGTGGAGAAGGAGTCGCTGGTGGTGGGAGTGAAGAGTTGGAGGGAGCTCTTGTGTTCGATGGCGAGTCCTCCCCCTGGGCGGTCAGGGCGGTCCTTCCTCTGGATCTTGTATCCATCAGGGATGGCGGTGGCGATGTTGGGGGCGGAGGAGGCGTTTGTCCAGGTTTCTGTGAAGAAGGCAACGTCTGGTGAGAGGGTGTCGAGGAGGTCCCAAATCTCTACGGCGTGTCTGTGCAAGGAGCGCACGTTGAGGAGGATGCATTTCAGGTCTTCGGTGGTGTTGGCGTTCGGTGTGGGGGGGGTGGCCGTGGGGGTGCGTGCAGTGGTGAAGGTATGGCGGCAGTGACGGCAGGAGAACTGTCCGTGGGTGGTGCTCGGCGTGGACCTCTGGCAGTTGTTGCTCCTTCTGGGGTCGAATGCGAGGAGGGTGGCTGAGTCGTAGCGATGGATGGTGGGAGATACAGGGTTCCTGGTGCTGGTCGCAGTCGGGTTGCGGACGGGCACAGACGGGCTTGCCGCGCGGCCGTGCAGCGGCCGGCATTAAATAGGGCAGGGGGAGGGAAGCACAGCTGGGAGGCAGGCGCAAGAACGGCAGGGGGGAGGGGCCGCGGAGGGGCAGCGGCGGGAAAAAGGGCAGCAAGAAATGGGCAGGGAGGAGAAAACGAGGGCACAGGCACAAAAAACAACGAAGGGCAGAAAGAACAGAATCACAGACAAAAACAGGCACAGAAATTACAGTTACAGTGAAAAAAACAGTAAAGACAGGAAAAGACACCACAAACATAAAACGGGCACAACAAAGGCAGACAGACAGAAGTGGAGCAGCAGAAGAGCAAGGCTCTCCCACAAGACCACCAGGGATGAGGCGCAGGCAGGAGCCTGCGGGTGGAGGATGGCCTCAAACACCTACCAGGAGAGAGGTTTCTGGGGCAGCGGCAGACGAGGCTACGTCGGAGCTTCTTGGGCAGAGAGTGGGACTCTGGCCTGGAGGTCAGAGGTCCTGCTCATACACCCGAGCAGCGGCCGGCATTTAATAGGGCAGGGGGGAGAGAAGCACAGCTGGAAGGCGGGCACGAGAACGGCAGGGGGGAGGGGCCGGGGAGGGCAGCGGCGGGAAAAAGGGCAGCGAGAAATGACAGGGAGGAGAAAGCGAGGGCACAGGCACAGAAAACAACAAAGGGCAGAAAGAACAGAATCACAGACAAAAACAGGCACAGAAATTACAGTTACAGTGAAAAAAACAGTAAAGATAGGAAAAGACACCACAAACAAAAAATGGGCACAACAAAGGCAGACAGACAGAAGTGGAGCAGCAGAAGAGCAAGGGAGGCAATGTCAGTTACAGTGAAAAAACAGTAAAGACAGGAAAAGACACCACAAACAAAAAACTGGCCCAACAAAGGCAGACAGACAGAAGTGGAGCAGCAGAAGAGCAGGGCTCTCCCACTGGACCACCAGGGATGAAGCACAGGCAGGAGCCTGCGGGTGGATGAGGGCCTCGAACACCTACCAGGAGAGAGGTGCCTGGGGCAGCGGCAGGCGAGGCTACGTCGGAGCTGCTTGGGCAGAGAGTGGGACCCTGGCCAGAAGGCTCACTTCATAAGCCAAGGTAGCCTTACCCCTAAAAGTCATAAAATCCTCCTTGTAAATGAAAATTCAAATGTTCGATAAGTCTGGCGAGGAAAAAGCTACAGAGAGCATCTATGCGTTATTCAATTTAGCAAAGTATAATTCAGAGGTGAGCACAGATTATTTTAATTATAGTGCAATAGTGATTAAAAAAAAACAAAAAAAACTGTTTTACTCTGCTCAAGAATCTGGACATTAATTAATTCAGTCCTGCTAGGTTTTCTTCCATTCATTAGAAGAAAGTAGCTCTTTGATGAGGTATAGATCCTCCTTCCCTGGAGAAAAGAGTATGCTTGTGCCTGCTGACAGGAAAGATGGATGTTGTAATTACTGTTTGCTTATCTTGGAATGTGAGGGAAGGGAGTGGAAAGGGGCAGCACATTGCCCTGATAAAGAATTGACTGCAAACTTCGAGAGTAGCCTGTTTATTGTACATAGTGCTATAATTTTAGTTGTACCTTTAAAGCTGTTCTGTTCTCAGCTAACCTGTCTCTCCTAATAGCTGGGCGGGGCTTTATATAAAAAATGTCAGGGATGGTTTTCAAGGGGACTTCCCTCACCTACATCGCTGGCCTAGGGTGGGCATTCTGAGCTCCACCAACTTGGGCCATGGAGTTCTGCCATTTTGAAAGCTCACCAAAATGCTGTTTCCTGGCAGAGCTTACCAGAAAATAACAGGAAGTGCTGAAAAAGTAGGGTGTTTCTTTTGAGCCTTAGAATCGGATTCGAAGTTGTAACCAATCACTGGCTAGTGTGCCTATAAGAAAAGTTTCCCATCACCATCTCATCAGAATGCAGCTGAACTTGGGAGAAATCAGAAAAAAACGGGGACATCGTCTTGCTGTCTGTGATCCGTGTGGAAAATTAATGAGAGGATCCCAGTTCTTCTTGTACCTTTGTTTTAGAAGTGTTCTAATGAGCCTTCCTGTATGATTAAGGACAGCAATGTCTGATGAAGTGCATCTTGGAACGAGAGCCATCAGACCAGTTGGCATTGGGAACGGTCTATGAAGCTGTGGCTGGAGTCAGTCATTAAGCCTGCCTCCTCCTCCTGTGGCCTAGATCCTAGAAGCCTACCCCTGCTGTTTGGTTGGTCTGTGAAGAAGTTCTCAAGCATCTTCTAAAGTTGAGAATTGGTCAATTGTTTGACCTTGGGAAGACTGTGGCAAAATGCCAAAGCTACCCGCAAAAGATGTTACCAAGCATCCAAGACATACAGACCTGTCCTTCTCCCAGATCTTTGGCAGGAGATTCAAGGCTATCACTGAATTCAAGCATCCCGACTTGTGGATCCCTCATCAGCCAACACACCCTAATTTGGTTCCCTTGGCCAAGACCTGGAACGAACTCCCCACCGACATCAGACATGCCCCCTCCCTGGACACCTTCAGGAAGGCTCTGAAGACCTGGCTATTCAACTGAAACGGAACTGCTGACCCCCCCCCCCCCCAGTGCCTTGAGACCTTCACGGGTGAGTAGTGCGCTTATAATCCCCCTGATTGATTGATTGATTGGATATTGTATTCTCCAAAAAAGTGCCAAAGTTTAAAGTTAAAGCTAGAGTTGAAAAGGGGATATATTTTTCAATCTTGTGCCACTTTGAGTTTTTGCCACCAAAATGTAGGACTTTAGAACAACCCTATAACACATACATCCAAATTTGAGATACCACTCTCTGGCTATAGTGTCCTGCCTAGCACTCAGCATTACCTAGGCTATAATATGGCCAAAATACGTAAAAAAAACATTGGAAATATGAAAAATGAATTAAACAACTGGTTCACCTAATGTATACTTAAAAAAATTCCTTGTTAATTCCAGCAATTTCCAGTAAACAGAGATTTAATTTTATGATAAAACTTTGATTTCACGTAGCAGTGAAACACATATATCAACTGCTCCCTGCTATAATCCCAAATTTTTGATTGTGGTATCTAAAAGTTTAGCTACCATGCACAATATGTCAGAAGACGGTGTGTTAAAACACATGTACACGTGCTTCGAAACTGTCCTCATCCCTGCATGGTTGTGTACTGGGCAGCGAGAATATCCTTTTCATTTTAAGATTAGACAAAAGACAAAATGGAGCCTATTCACAAACTGCCTTTTGTACTATGTTTAGTAGTACTAATTTAGTACTACTAATGTACAGCTAAATGCTACTCAAAAACCTACATGCAGAGGCTTACGTCTCTGCCTCTCCTATTGTTTTGTGTGGAGATCTCCACCCTGACTGCGGAGATCTCGGCACACTTAGGTATACATTTTAGTAGTAAATGTGGGAGGGATGGGGAGAGTGGCTGGAAAAGACTTGCTACTAAATTGCGTGGGGTAAGGAAATAGTAAGGAGGGGCTTAAAGAGAATAAAGCAACAGTATCCTTTGGACCCGATATCACACATATAATATTCGACCAGTCAATATATTCCATTCAAGCCAATACTTCTTCACTCTTATCTCACATACACACTTGAGGGAATATTGCCATATAACTACCACATAGAGTCATGAACCATAAAATATACAAAGATATACAAAGATATAAATCGATTTATTGTAAAAACCAGTGTATTTAAAAACGTTTAAGAAACTCAAGGGCAATAAAACCCTATACTATATGAGCACAATACATAGCATGGTAAATAGACAGAAATCACAAATGTTTCAAAGCAAATAATCACATGTTAAAATACAATCCATTAAAAGAAACCAAAGATAAAACAAATTAAAGAGAGTACATAGCACAGACAGGTTCAATTTATCATTAGTTTTTTACACATCTGTTTTACACCAATATTTAAGGCAACGATCCTGGTATGTATTACTCATAGACCTCCGCCTTTCTAACAGATTGTGTATTAAGATGAGCGTCGACGCGTTTCGATGGATGAAAAATTTTTAAACCATCTTTTTCAAGACCAAACCAATTTGACTCTCCTTAAATAAAACAAATTTTTCTAAAAATAAACAATATCAGTTTCACCACCTCCCATAGGTGGTACTAGTCGTATCAAGAAAGTACTCAACAGATATAATGTGATATACTGTCTTTACTTGTCTTCACTATTCCGTTCTCAATTAGTGAAAATAAATCTGAATAAAAACTAATTTCCCAACATCATAAATTGGTGCCAAAATTTGAAGCTAAAAATGGTTTTGTAGTCTTCCAAACAGGTCTATAGCACACCGTTTTTAAGACCTCCACCACAGGAAATATATTGATATATCGATGGTTCTCAAGCAGGCTCCTTAAAAATGGAAGCAGAATTACTGCTGTCAAAGGGCGAATTGTTTCAATTTGTCGTCCTCTATAACTCCCTCTTTAACATTAGGGTAGTTAGCGCGGTTGTCATCACATGCGGTCCTAGTCCTTCAGCGGTTAGTTGGGCTTAAAGAGAGACATGCACCCACACAAAAGTGTAAGCACATTCCTATTCACAAACTGCACATCTATAGTTACCAAAAAGGAACCAAAACAGCCAAAAAGGCACTCCAACTCAGACTCGAGTAAGCCCATTCCTGTATAAGTGGTTGCCATCTGCCTTAAAATTGTTTATCAGAATGGTTTAAAAATATGTGTCATTTCTTTCATTGTTACGGTTTGCCACATCCTATGGAACCATAGTGCACTTGGAGTGGGACTCCACCCTCTTCCAGTATAGGGTGAAAAAGTTGTTTAGACGCCCCTGTCATATGTCAAAAAAGTAGCAAATCTTTTGGTGAAATTGCGATACCACTGGTGTTGAAGACTCTTTAAGAACCACCAGTCCCAGAACGCACTTGGATATGAAATGCACATGCAACCAATAAAAAGAGCTGTTAATTTACTGGTGGTTTTGATTTGCATTTCACTTGCTGGCTGCCTGTGATCAAGGAAGGATGGTTCTAAAACGCGTTAGCCGAATGTGCCTGTTCCTGCCTCTACAGACTTTGCCTTTGCTCATGAATCTACGTGAGTGCGGCTTTGTCCCTGGACAAACTTTTTGAAAAATTAATACGGTGGTCAAACCATGAAGCTGCACCGCTGCGTGAATGTTATGCAGGTCCGTGTGTCCCTACATTTAGAGAGACTGTCACAGAACATTTATGGGGCTGTGATAGTCTTCATTTTGGCAAAATCTGCAGCCCACTAGGGGCTATGGAAATTAATCATTTTGGTGAAATTGCGATACTCACTGGGGTTTGAGACTGTTTAAGAACCACCAGTCGCAGAATGCACTTGGATATGAAATGCACACAAAACCAATAAAAAGAGCTGTTAATTTACTGGTAGTTTTGAATCGCATTTCACTTGCTGGCTGCCTGTGATCAAGGAAGGATGGTTCCGGAACGCGTTAGGCGAATGTGCCAGTTCCTGCCACTACAGACCTTGCCTTTGCCTGTGAATCTACGTGAGTGCGGCTTTGTCCCAGACAAGCTATTCAACCCCCCAAAAAAATAGGTCATGTGATCTCGGCCTTCCAGGCCGAAACACGTAGTGGCGGACTACCTGCAATTATCGAACTCGCAACAGCAAATCGAGGTCCGTGTCTGTCTTTTTTTCCGATTGATGGATGTAACAAGGAGCAGAGAACGTGATATATATATATCTTACTTGCCTTGAAAGTGGGCTTGTGAAAGACGCAACAGACCTGAAAATGAATTTAAATTTGACACTATCCACTGGAGAATCGTAATTCAGAGGGACATAAAACAGCAAGTACCAGGATGCACTTTTCCAACCCATCTGGGCGCCCACCAGGGGGCGATCATATATAAAGACTAGTGATTATACTTGCGGTTTTTTCTTTGCCCATCATGTGATGTGAATACCGGCTCACCTCTGAAGAAGGTCAATGGTGAGCGAAATATATTAGGACTGCCGGGCACTTTGAATAATAAAAGGATTACATGTTGCGGAGTGCTGCTGCCTCTTTGTTGTAGGAGAGGTTCTTAATTGATGTCATACGGCGTGGTTCAGCCGTCAGCAAGCACCGCCAGCAAGAGCGCTTAATCTGCCCGAAAATAAACCCTGTTTGAAGTTCGTGAAAGCGGAATGGCAACGGCGCCGCCGAAGACTACCTTCGGCTTGGTTCTTACTTGCCTGGAAAGTGGGCTTGTGAAAGACGCAACAGACCTGAAAATGAATTTAAATTTGACACTATCCACTGGAGGATCGTAATTCAGAGGGACATAAAACAGCAAGTACCAGGATGCACTTTTCCAACCCATCTGGGCGCCCACCAGGGGACGATCATATATAAAGACTAGTGATTTCCCTTGCGGTTTTTTCTTTGCCCCTCATGTGATGTGAATACCGGCTCACCTCTGAAGAAGGTCAATGGTGACCGAAATATATTAGGACTGCCGGGCACTTTGAATAATAAAAGGATTACATGTTGCGGAGTGCTGCTGCCTCTTTGTTGTAGGAGAGGTTCTTAATTGATATATATATATATATATATAGCAACTGTAATCCTTTCTCACTTCACGAAAGAATTCCAGCCTCACCAACAGGCTCGTATTTGGATCAGTTAGTAGCTTCCCAAGACCTAAGCAGGTCGAAACGCGTTTTTTTCTTTTGCCAAAAAACTACTAATTGATCCAAATACGAGCCTGTTGGTGAGGCTGGAATTCTTTCGTGAAGTGGGAAAGGATTACTGTTGCTATATATATATATATATATATATTCACTGAAAAAACCATAGATTTTAGGGACAGTTATAGTTAGTTGGACATTTCACTCGTACAAAACCATAGAAATTCCCCCGTTATAGTTAGTTCAGCTAACTATAACTCGCGCCCCCGCAATGCACTGCTGATGACGTCACATATTACATCACTCATGACATGGTCAGTGACATCACTGATGACATCACTGATGACATCATCCAGTGACTGTGTGTTTCTGTAAAGTTTAAATATGTTTAATATATATAGGGAAAGGCGTATTGAAGAATGAGTGGGTGTATAAGTGTCTGAATGGATGGTTTAGTACGTGAGTGACTGACTCTACAAGTGAGTGATTAAATGTATCTTACTGAATGCATGGGTTAGTGACTAAACTGTGTGAATGTCTGTATCCGTCTGTCTGTTGGTTTGTAAGCGGCTGCATGGCTTTCTGAATAGCTACATGAGTGTCTACATGGGTTATTGATTGATTGTCTCAGTATCTGTATGGGTGCCTGAGTGTTTGTGTGGGTGGGGTGTGTGTGACTCTGTGCATAGATGTGTGAGTTGGTGATTCACTGGGTGCATGGTTTCAAGAGTGCATCTGTGATGGACTGTATGGGTGGGTGAGTGTGTGTTTGGGTGTGTTAGTGATTGAATGTATATCTCAGTGGTACATGTGTGAGTAACTACATATGTGAAAGGCAGTATATATGTGTGTTGGAGTATATAAATGGCTCTAAGTGAGAGTGTGTGATTGTGAGAGTGGCTGTATGGATGAGTGTGTACTTGTATCAGTGATTGTATAAGAGCGTAAGAATGTGCTAGTATTTGTATGAGTAAGTGAGCTGGTGTGTGTATAACTGTATAGGTGAGAAAATGGGTGTGTGATTAAGTTTTTGCATGACTGACTAGGTGTGTGAGTACCTCTATGGATGAGTGGCGGTGTGTGAGTGTTTATATAGGTGTATGAGTGCATATAATAGTCCTGTACTGAGTGACTAAGTATGAGTGACTGTACGGGTGAGTGAGTGGATGTGTGTGTAGACCTAAGAATCAGTGAGTGGGTATGTAGTTTTTGGTGTTGAAGTGTCTATGGTTTTGAGAATGGCAGTCTGTAATTTAGAGTGGGTATATCAAAAGTTATATTAGGGTGTGAGAAGATGCATGAAATTATCACATGGATGATGTCATCAGTGATGTCATTTGAGATGTCATCAGTGATGTCATCAGTGATGTCACTGACCATGTCATGAGTGATGTAATATGTGACGTCATCAGCAGTGCATTGCGGGGCGCGAGTTATAGTTAGCTGAACTAACTATAACGGGGAATTTCTATGGTTTTGTACGAGTGAAATGTCCAACTAACTATAACTGTCCCTAAAACCTATGGTTTTTTCAGTGAATTTCAAAGGTTTTTTAAATGCTAATTTCTAACTATAACGTGTCTGAAACCTATGGTTTTTTCAGTGAATTTCAAAGGTTTTTTAAATGCTAATTTCTAACTATAACGTGCCTGAAACCTATGATTTTTAAGTGAATTTCAAAGGTTTTTTTAAATGCTAGTTTCTAACTATGCCTACAGAGGTAGGACATGTGAAGAAAGAAGAAAAAACGCACAGAAAGAAGCAAAAGATGTGCAGAAAGAACCAAAAGAGGAGCAGAAAGAGGCCTTGTTGCAAAATCATCCTGTGCCCACAACTTTTTCAGACGGGTACTGGTGGTAACTGACTCTGACTAACCAGAGCCAGTGCTATGCTAAAAGACACTTAGAATACAGTGAAAACACCTACATACACTAGGGAACACTATGCGTTGGGGTACCCCTGTGATTAGCATGACCTCCTCTGCAAGTCCCTAGTACATAATAGGGCAGGGGGATTAAAACTACCTCTTAAAACGCGCTACAGGGCGCGTTTGCACAGTGGTGAAGGGAGGGGGGCCTGAGGTGACATGTGTGCAAACGCACCCCGTGGCGCATTTTAAGTTGCGGGATTAAGTCCCTTGAATTCCTGAGGGTCCCTGGGCCCAACTAGCCCCCCAGGTACCTACAGTTAGGACCACAGAGCTGAGTTTCAGAGAGGCGTTCCGAGGCCACGCACCTTTTTTCACCTCTCTGCAACGCAACTCTGTTGTGCTTACTGAAGGTACCTGGTGGGCTAGTTGGCCCTCAGGGTCCCTCAGGATTCAAAGGGAATTAATTCCCCAACTTAAAACGCACCACAGGGCGTGTTTGCGCACATGTCACCTGAGGCCCCGCCGCCTCCCTTCACCACTGTGCAAACGCGCCCCGTGGTGCGTTTTAAGTTGGGGGATTAGGTCACCTTGAATCCTGAGGGTCCCTGGGGCCCAACTAGCCCACTAGGTACTTCCAGTAAGCACCACAGGCCTGCGTTGCAACGCCTGTAACAAATTGTGCAGTTGTGTTTAGGTAGTGAAGAGGGTCGTGCTGGGGGTAGTGTTTTAGGGTTTAGGGTAGTGCAGTGGTGTTTGTGTAGTGTAGGGGGTCATGCTGGGGGTAGATTTAGGGTTTAGGGTAGTGCAGTGGTGTTTGGGTAGTGTAGGGAGTCGTGCTGGGGGAGTGTTTTAGGGTTTAGGGTAGTGCAGTGGTGTTTGGGTAGTGTAGGGGGTCGTGCTGGGGGTAGTGTTTTAGGGTTTAGGGTAGTGCAGTGGTGTTTGGGTAGTGTAGGGGGTCGTGTTGGGGGTAGTGATTTAGGGTAGTGCAGTGGTGTTTGGGTAGTGTAGGGGTACTGCTGGGGGTAGTGTTTTAGGGTTTAGGTTAGTGCAGTGGTGTTTGGGTAGTGTAGGGGTACTGCTGGGGGTAGTGTTTTAGGGTTTAGGGTAGTGCAGTGGTGTTTGTGTAGTGTAGGGGGTAGTGTTTTAGGGTTTAGGGTAGTGCAGTGGTGTTTGTGTAGTGTAGGGGGTAGTGTTTTAGGTTTAGGGTAGTGCAGTGGTCTTTGGGTAGTGTAGGGAGTCGTGCGGGGTAGTGTTTTAGGGTTTAGGGTAGTGTAGGGGGTCATGCGGGGGTAGTGTTTTAGGGATTAGGGTAGTGCATTGGTGTTTGGGTAGTGTAGGGTGTCATGCGGGGGTAGTGTTTTAGGGTTTAGGGCAGTGCAGTGGTGTTTGGGTAGTGTAGGGGGTCGTGCTGGGGGGAGTGTTTTAGGGTTTAGGGCAGTGCAGTGGTGTTTGGGTAGTGTAGGGGGTCGTGCTGGGGGGAGTGTTTTAGGGTTTAGGGCAGTGCAGTGGTGTTCGGGTAGTGTAGGGGGTCGTGCTGGGGGAGTGTTTGAGGGTTTAGGGCAGTGCAGTCGTGTTCGGGTAGTGTAGGGGGTTGTGCTGGGGGTAGTATTTTAGGGTTTAGGGTAGTGCAGTGGTGTTCGGGTAGTGTAGGGGGTCGTGCTGGGGGTAGTGTTCTAGGGTTTAGGGCAGTGCAGTGGTGTTTGGGCAGTGTAGGGGGTAATGCTGGGGGTGGTGTTTTAGGGTTTAGGGCAGTGCAGTGGTCTTCGGGCAGTGTAGGGGGTCGTGCTGGGGGTGGTGTTTCAGGGTTTAGGGCAGTGCAGTGGTGTTCGGGCAGTGTAGGGTGTGGTGTTTCAGGGTTTAGGGCAGTGCAGTGGTGTTCGGGCAGTGTAGGGGGTCGTGCAGGGGGTGGTGTTTCAGGGTTTAGGGCAGTGGTGTTCGGGCAGTGTAGGGGGTCGTGCTGGGGGTGGTGTTTCAGGGTTTGGGGCAGTGCAGTGGTGTTCGAGCAGTAAAGGGGGTCGTGCTGGGGGTGGTGTTTCAGGGTTTAGGGCAGTGCAGTGGTGTTCGGGCAGTGTAGGGGGCGGTGCAGGGGGTGGTGTTTCAGGGTTTAGGGCAGTGCAGTGGTGTTCGGGCAGTGTAGGGGGTGCTGCAGGGGGTGGTGTTTCAGGGTTTAGGGCAGTGCAGTGGTGTTCGGGCAGTGTAGGGGGTCGTACAGGGGTGGTGTTTCAGGGTTTAGGGCAGTGCAGTGGTGTTCGGGCAGTGTAGGGGGTCGTGCTGGGGCTGGTGTTTCAGGGTTTAGGGCAGTACAGTGGTGTTCGGGCAGTGTAGGGGGTCGTGCTGGGGCTGGTGTTTCAGGGTTTAGGGCAGTGCAGTGGTGTTCGGGCAGTGTAGGGGGTCGTGCTGGGGCTGGTGTTTCAGGGTTTAGGGCAGTGCAGTGGTGTTCGGGTAGTGTAGGTGGTCGTGCTGGGGCTGGTGTTTCAGGGTTTAGGGCAGTGCAGTGGTGTTCGGGCAGTGTAGGGGTCATGCTGGGGCTGGTGTTTCAGGGTTTAGGGCAGTGCAGTGGTGTTCGGGCAGTGTAGGGGGACTTGCTGGGGCTGGTGTTTCAGAGTCTAGGGCAGTGCAGTGGTGTTCGGGCAGTGTAGGGGGTCTTGCTGGGGCTGGTGTTTCAGGGTTTAGGGCAGTGCAGTGGTGTTCGGGCAGTGTAGGGGGTCATGCTGGGAATGGTGTTTCAGGGTTTAGGGCAGTGCAGTGGTGTTTGGGCAGTGTAGGGGGTCATGCTGGGGCTAGTGTTTCAGGATTTAGGGCAGAGCAATGGTGTTCAGGCAGTGTAGGGGGTTTTGCTGGCGGTGGTGTTTCAGGGTTTAGGGCAGTGCAGTGGTGTTCGTGCAGTGTAGGGGGTGGTGTTTCAGGGTTTAGGGCAGTGGTGTTCAGGCAGTGAAGGGGGTCTTGCTGGGGTTGATGTTTCAGGGTTAAGGGCAGTGCAGTGGTGTTCGGGCAGTGTAGGGGGTCGTGCTGGGGGTGGTGTTTCAGGGTTTAGGGCAGTGCAGTGGTGTTCCGGCAGTGTAGGAGGTCGTGCAGGGGGTGGTGTTTCAGGGTTTAGGGCAGTGCAGTGGTGTTCGGGCAGTGTAGGGGTCGTGCAGGGGGTGGTGTTTCAGGGTTTAGGGCAGTGCAGTGGTGTTTGGGCAGTGTAGGGGGTCGTGCAGGGGGTGGTGTTTCAGGGTTTAGGGCAGTGCAGTGGTGTTCGGCCAGTGTAGGTGGTCTTGCTGGGGGTGGTGTTTCAGGCTTTAGTGCAGTGGTGTTCTGGCAGTGTAGGGGGTCTTGCTGGGGGTGGTGTTTCAGGGTTTAGGGCAGTGCAGTGGTGTTCGGGTAGTGTAGGGGGTCTTGCTGGGGCTGGTGTTTCAGGGTTTAGGGCAGTGCAGTGGTGTTCGGGCAGTGTAGGGGGTCGTGCTGGGGCTGGTGTTTCAGGGTTTAGGGTAGTGCAGTGGTGTTCGGGCAGTGTAGGGGGTCATGCTGGGGCTGGTGTTTCAGGGTTTAGGGCAGTGCAGTGGTTTTCGGGCAGTGTAGGCGGTCGTGCTGGGGCTGGTGTTTCAGGGTTTAGGGCAGTGCAGTGGTGTTCGGGCAGTGTAGGGGGTCGTGCTGGGGGTGGTGTTTCAGGGTTTAGGGCAGTGCAGTGGTGTTCGGGCAGTGTAGGGGGTCGTGCTGGAGCTGGTGTTTCATGGTTTAGGGCAGTGCAGTGGTGTTCGGGCAGTGTAGGGGGTCGTGCTGGGGGTGGTGTTTCAGGGTTTAGGGCAGTGCAGTGGTGTTCGGGCAGTGTAGGAGGTCATGCTGGGGATGGTGTTTCAGGGTTTAGGGCAGTGCAGTGGTGTACGGGCAGTGTAGGGGGTCTTGCTGGGGGTGGTGTTTCAGGGTTTAGGGCAGTGGTGTTCGGGCAGTGTAGGGGGTCTTGCTGGGGGTGTTTCGGGGTTTAGGGCAGTGCAGTGGTGTTCGTGCAGTGTAGGGGGTCGTGCAGGGGGTGGTGTTTCAGGGTTTAGGGCAGTGCAGTGGTGTTCGGGCAGTGTAGGGGATCATGCAGGGGGTGGTGTTTCAGGGTTTAGGGCAGTGCAGTGGTGTTCGGGCAGTGTAGGGGTCGTGCTGGGGGTGGTGTTTCATGGTTTAGGGCAGTGCAGTGGTGTTCGGGCAGTGTATGGGGTCATGCAGGGGGTGGTGTTTCAGGGTTTAGGGCAGTGCAGTGGTGTTCGGGCAGTGTAGGGGGTCTTGCTGGGGGTGGTGTTTCAGGGTTTAGGGCAGTGGTGTTCGGGCAGTGTAGGGGGTCTTGCTGGGGGTGGTGTTTCAGGGTTTAGGGCAGTGCAGTGGTGTTCGGGCAGTGTAGGGGGTCTTGCTGAGGGTAGTGTTTCAGGGTTTAGGGCAGTGCAGTGGTGTTCGGGCAGTGTAGGGGTCTTGCTGGGGGTAGTGTTTCAGGGTTTAGGGCAGTGCAGTGGTGTTCGTGCAGTGTAGGGGTCGTGCTGGGGATGGTGTTTCAGGGTTTAGGGCAGTGCAGTAGTGTTCGGGCAGTGTAGGGGGTCGTGCTGGGGGTGGTGTTTCAGGGTTTAGGGCAGTGGTGTTTGGGCAGTGTAGGGGGTCTTGCTGGGGGTGATGTTTCAGGGTTTAGGGTAGTGCAGTGGTGTTCGGGCAGTGTAGGAGGTCTTGCTGGGGGTAGTGTTTCAGGGTTTAGGGCAGTGCAGTGGTGTTCGGGCAGTGTAGGGGTCATGCTGGGGGTGGTGTTTCAGGGTTTAGGGCAGTGCAGTGGTGTTCGGGCAGTGTAGGGGGTCGTGAAGGCGGTGGTGTTTCAGGGTTTAGGGCAGTGCAGTGGTGTTCGGGCAGTGTAGGGGTCGTGCTAGGGTATGTGTTTCAGGGTTTAGGGCAGTGCAGTGGTGTTCGGGCAGTGTAGGGGGTCATGCAGGGGCTGGTGTTTCAGGGTTTAGGGCAGTGCAGTGGTGTTCGGGCAGTGTAGGGGGTCGTGCTGGGGGTAGTGTTTTAGGGTTTAGGGTAATGCAGTGGTGCTTGTGTAGTGTAGGGGGTCGTGCTGGGGGTAGTGTTTTAGGGTTTAGGGTAGTGCAGTGGTGTTTGTGTAGTGTAGGGGGTCATGTTTTAGGGTAGTGCAGTGGTGTTCGGGTAGTGTAGGGGGTCGTGCTGGGGGTAGTGTTTTAGGATTTAGATTAGTGCAGTGGTGTTTGGGTAGTGTAGGGGGTCGTGCTGGGGGTAGTGTTTTAAGGTTTAAGGTAGTGCAGTGGTGTTTGTGTAGTGTAGGGGGTCGTGCTGGGGGTAGTGTTTTAGGTTTTAGGGTAGTGCAGTGGTGCTTGTGTAGTGTAGGGGGTCATGCTGGGGGTAGTGTTTTAGGGTTTAGGGTAGTGCAGTGGTGTTTGTGTAGTGTAGGGGGTCATGTTTTAGGGTAGTGCAGTGGTGTTTGGGAAGTGTAGGGGGTCGTGCTGGGGGTAGTGTTTTAGGATTTAGGTTAGTGCAGTGGTGTTGGGTGTGAGAAGTTGGCCTGGCATATGCTGTCCACTAATTATAGTGGGCACCTTGCACCAGTCCAAATCGACTCTTATGGTAGGTAGGTTAAAGACAACCTTATTGAAAGCTATCCTAGTGGTAGCTATGGAGAGCAGCCTTCAGGCTAAGTCTTGAAGGAATGTAAAGCAGCTTGTTTTACCAGTCTATAATCTCTTGAGTGACCAAATGAAAGAGCACCACACCAGGTATATATTCAAAATATATGTATTTATTACTAAACACACCCCTCTAGTCTCTTTATGAGGCTAGAGTTCGAAGTACATAGGTTATAAGATCTTAAATCACAGTAATAGCACAAATACACGTTTGGGCCCTAGGGGCGTACCAAACCATATACCAATAAAGTGGTATGCGAACCACGACTGAACTAGACACTAGGCCTAGAGCCTCTAGAAGTGCTTGGACCACAAGGAACCACCCAAGGTAGTGACACAGGGGACCCACGGGAGACGCGTGCAGTGTAAATACACAACCGCGATACGCCGTTAACTTCTATGGAGAAAGTCGGGATCGGGAAAATAGAGGAAAGGGACACTTAAAAGAGGACTAGGACAAAACCCTTTGAGATCTAGGACTTTGAAGAGTCTCTACCCACGGGAGCACCGGAGTACTCGTGTTACCTCACCCAGGGAAGCCGGGTGCATAGGTGCCTTTCGGGGTCGGGTTTCGTCGTCGGTTCTTATGGCGATCTGCTGCAAAGTGCTGCTGGCGACCAGGAGAAAAGTGTCCGGGTGGATCCAAGAGTGGATCGGAGTTCTGAAGAACCTGAAAGCAGAGGGGACAGAGTCTGGGTCACTAGCCAGTGACCAGGGAGGCGATGGACAGATGCCCACCGATGTCGAGTGCTTCAGGTGCGTTGACGGTCGTCTCGTTTCTGCAGCCACGAGGTCCAGGAGGCGTTGTCGGCAACCAGGAGCAGGATTCGGGCTGGTACACGATGTCTGTCGAGTGCTGCGGTGTCGGCGACCAGATTGGACCCAACAAGCCTTGGCAACGGCAAGTCTCGATGTAGCTGAAGATCGTCGATGGTGCAGACCAGCAAGTTCTGGGGAACTCACCCAGCAAGGGTAAGTGAGGGCAGGCCTGGAGCAACCAGACTACCAAGTAAAGAAAAGATTGGCCTTCGGTAAGGGCTACTAGCCAACGGGCTAGCGACCGCGAAGGAGCCTCGTGACGCCGCACGTGGAGCTGGCTTACCGGACACTCGTGGAGTGGGGGCCAGTGATCTTCGGTGCAGGTGGTGCTGGAGGCTAGGGCTACTCGGAGCCCAAAGCACGACTTCTTGGGAGACCCAGAAGATGGTGCACTTGCAAGTGTGCTCGGTGTCCAGGGGTCACGGTCTCACGTTACCCACGATAGCCACGGGCCTCAGCTTTGCTGGGGACTCAGGGTAGCCTCGGGGAAGTCTGAGAATCCACCTCTGGTGATGCGATGACTTCGGCGTCCGACGGGAGCTTCAGTGATGCGAACCGGACAGATGCTTCTTTGGTGCCTGCCAAGCAGGGGAGTCACTCCTTGACCCCAAGGGAGATTCTTCAGTCCTCTAATCGTGAGTAGAGCGTCGAAGGTCCAGGATTCTGTGTCAGAGTTTCGTCCAGGTATAATCTAAAGTCCTAAGGACTGGGTTCCTACCTTTATTCCAAAAATAGGGGATGGACTACTCTGTGGCCCCACCTATGGGTGGGTCAGGGCAGAGGGGTGGCTACACCCCTTTCCCTTTGTCCAGTTCGCGCCAAAGCAGGGGCTGCAAGCCCCTGATCCGGTTTGAACTGGGGTATGCACAGGGACACCAAATGTGCCCCCAGTGCAGGACTTCAAAGCACCCGAAAGTGCTCCCGCCCAGCCCCAATACACTTTGTCCTGTCTGGGGAGGTGGTCACACCTCCCTGGGACAGGAAACCTATTGTCCAGGCCTCCCCTGCCGGAGTTTCGTCCAGCAGCAGGAGGCCAGACTCGTGTCTGTGGCAGTAGCATCCATTTTGTGATGCCAGGCTCTGGAAAGAAGTTACCGGACTCGTCAGAGTTAACATGCCTTTCCCTCTAGAAGGGTGGAATGCTACCCCCGCCGCCAGAATTGGCGGGGGGTAGTATTCCAAGATGTTTGACACCAAACACGACATGTTTCGGTGCAGCCATTCCATAGTTAGCATTTTACCGCGAGGATATAATGCGTTTAAGAGTATATGGTCAGGCTGCACTACAAACAGCATCAGAGATGGTCTCCGAACGCTGCAGAGGGGCCCTGCTCATGCAGGGGCACCCTCTCACATAGAAACCATGCACTCTGCCTTCAGGATTGATAAGGCCTGCCTTAGGAGTGACTTATAGGTTTATATGTGTGTATGCATTTAGTGATATAGGTAACCTATACCACAGCAAGGGGTGCATGCACCACCTTACCCAGGCTGCAGTAGCAGACCTGTGGTGTCAGTTTGGATGGCCTACCAGGGGTGGCATAATATATGCTGCAGCCCCTGGCAGGCCTCTGAGGTACCTATGCCCTTGGTACATAGTATACCATATACTAGGGACTTACAAGGGCACTCCAGATCCCAATCAGAGATGTGCCTAAGGCACATGGATACCCTTTTAAAGAGGAAACAGCTAGGCTGGGGTTCTGAATAGCAGGGCCCCAGCCAGACTAATGTCGAAAACCAGTGAAGTATCAGCAAAAAGTGGGGGTACCCCTGTGAAGCAGATCCTACTCTCCTACACAACCCCCCCCAAACGTAGGGACATTAAACTAACCTTGCCCAGTTAAGTCTTCATGTTCTAAGTGGAAATACCTAGAGAGTCCATCTGCATTCGCATGGTTACTCCCAGGCCTATGTTCCACTGTAAAGTCCATCCCCTGTAGGGAAATGGACCACCTAAGCAGTTTGGGGTTTTCACCCTTCATTTGTTTTAGCCATAAGAGGGGCTTATGGTCTGTCTGAACCAGGAAGTGTGTACCAAACAAGTATGGCCTCAACTTCTTCAGAGCCCAGACCACAGCAAAGGCCTCCCTCTCTATGGCTGACCAACGTTTCTCTCTAGGGGTCAGCCTTCTGCTAATAAAAGCTACTGGCTGATCCTGACCTTCTTCATTCAATTGTGACAGTACAGCCCCTACCCCCAATTCAGATGCATCAGTTTGAACAATGAACTTCTTGGAGTAATCAGGACTCTGCAGAATTGGAGCAGTGCACATGGCCTGCTTGAGGTCATCAAATGCCTTTTGACAGCTAACTGTCCACTGAACCTTTTTGGGCATTTTCTTAGAAGTTAAGTCATTCAAGGGTGTCACTATTGATCCATACCCCTTGACAAATCTCCTATAGTACCCAGTCAGGCCTAAGAAGGCTCTCACCTGAGTCTGGGTAGTGGGAGCAGTCCAGTCCATGATGGTCTGGATCTTGCTCTGCAAAGGTTGAACCTGGCCTCCACCCACAAGGTGGCCCAGGTACACAACCTGACTCTGCCCTATCTGGCACTTAGTGGCCTTGATAGTCAGGCCTGCCTTTTGCAGGGCCTGTAAAACATTCCTGAGGTGGACCAGGTGATCCTCCCAGGTGGAGCTAAAGACAGCAATATCATCTAGATAAGCTGCACTATAGGCCTCCAGTCCTGTGAGAACTGTGTTCACCAACCTCTGAAAGTGGCAGGTGCATTTTTCAGACCAAAGGGCATCACCACAAATTGATAATGCCCACTAGGGGTTGAAAATGCTGTTTTGGGCTTTGCAGCATCAGCTAGTCTGATCTGCCAGTAGCCAGCTGTTAGGTCAAATGTGCTGAGATATTTGGCAGAGGCCAAAGTATCTATGAGCTCATCTGCCCTGGGTATTGGATGGGCATCAGTCCTAGTGACTGCATTGAGGCCCCTGTAGTCTACACAGAACCTCATCTCTCTTTTCCCACCACTGGTGTGAGGTTTAGGTACTAGGACTACTGGACTAGCCCAAGGGCTATCTGAGGGCTCAATCACTCCCAATTCCAACATCTTCTGGACTTCAGTCCTGATACAGTCCCTGACATGGTCAGGTTGCCTATAAATCTTGTTTTTAATAGGCAGACTGTCCCCAGTGTCCACTTCATGAGTGCACCAGGTGGTCTGACTGGGTGTCAGAGAAAACATATGTCTAAACTGATTGAGGACTTGCCTGCAATCAGCTTGTTGCTGGGTAGTGAGGCTGCCTGCCAAGGCTACACCATCTACTGACCCATCGTCAGGGTTCTGTGAGAGCAGGTCAGGGAGTGGGTCACTCTCTTCCTCCTGCCCTTCATCAGTAGCCATGAGCAAGCCCATGTCTGCCCTGTCCACATATGGCTTAAGTCTGTTGACATGGAGAACCCTGTGGGGACTCCTGGGTGTTCCCAGGTCTACTAAGTAAGTGACCTCACCCTTCTGCTCAACAATAGTGTGGGGTCCACTCCATTTGTCTTGGAGAGCTGCTGGGGCCACTGGCTCCAACACCCACACCTTCTGTCCTGGCTGGTAAACAGTTAGGACAGCCTTTTGGTCATGCCAGGCCTTTTGAAGTTCCTGGCTAGCCTCAAGGTTTTTGGTTGCCTTTTTCATGTACTCAGCCATCCTGGAGCGGAGACCAAGTACATAGTCCACTATATCTTGCTTTGGGGGCTTGAGAGGTAACTCCCATCCTTCCTTCACCAAGCACAGTGGACCCCTCACAGGGTGGCCAAACAGAAGTTCAAAAGGGCTGTAACCAACCCCTTCTGAGGCACCTCCCTATATGCGAATAAAAGGCAGGGCAAGAGTATGTCCCATCTACGCCTAAGCTTTTCTGGGAGCCCTTTAATCATGCCCTTCAAGGTTTTGTTGAATCTCTCAACTAAACCATTGCATTGTGGGTGATAGGGTGTGGTGAACTTATAAGTAACCCCACACTCCTTCCACATTGCCTTTAAGTACCCAGACATGAAGTTTGCACCCCTGTCTGATACCACCTCCTTAGGAAAGCCCACTCTTGAGAAAATTCCCAGGAGGGCCCTTGCCACCACAGGTGCTGTAGTGGTCCTAAGGGGTATAGCCTCTGGATACCTGGTGGCATGATCCACTACCACCAGTATAAATCTGTGCCCAGATGCTGTTTGGGGATCCATGGGACCAACAATGTCAATCCCTACCCTCTCAAAGGGCACCCCCACCACAGGTAGTGGTATCAGGGGGCCTTTGTAGTGCCACCTGCTTTGCCACTGGCTTGGCAGGTTACACAGGAGCGACAAAACTCCTTACTGTCTTCAGACATGTGGGGCCAGTGAAAGTGAGGGACAATTCTGTCCCAAGTCTTGTTCTGGCCCAGGTGTCCTGCTAAGGGAATATCATGGGCTAGGGTCAATAGGAAGCCCCTGAACTTCAAAGGTATCACCAACCTCCTGGTAGCACCAGGCTTGGGGTCTCTACTCTCTGAGTACAGGAGTCCATCATCCCAATACACTGTATGGGGACCACTAGCTTTCCCAGCAGCCTCAGCAGCAGCTTGCTGTCTGAGGGGTTCAAGGGAGGGGCAGCTCTGCTGCTCCTGGCTCAGATCTGCCCTAGAAGGTCCCCCTGTCCCCAAGAACTCAACCTGGTCAGGCTCAAGTTCCTCTGGGACAGTTCCTTCTTCAGGGCTGAGATCATCCCCTCAAGGGA
The DNA here is from genome assembly GCA_963921515.1 of Calotriton arnoldi. Classification (NCBI taxonomy): domain Eukaryota; kingdom Metazoa; phylum Chordata; class Amphibia; order Caudata; family Salamandridae; genus Calotriton; species Calotriton arnoldi. The sequence goes on from CAWUFW010001730.1 coordinate 1,100,876, forward strand.
CTGATCTTCCTCCTGAGCCAAGGGGAAGGCACTGCCTTAACCCTACTACTCCTCCTCTTGGAAGGCACTTGGTCCATTCTTTCAGAATCCAAGGCCTGTTCAGTTTTAGACAGTTTAGCTTGTGACCTGGTCACAGCAAACACATCTGCAGGGATCCCCAGCATTTCTGCATGGGTCCTGAGCTCCACTTCTGCCCAAGCAGAAGTCTCTAAGTCATTGCCAAGCAAGCATTCGACTGGTAGGTTTGCACTTACCACAACCTTCTTAAGGCCAGTTACCCCTCCCCAGGAGAAGTTAACAACTGCCAGAGTATGGTCTGTTCTGACATTGCTAGCATTGGTCACTTGGTACATTTCACCAAGTATAACTTGCCCAGGTAGCACAAGGTCTTGTGTCACCATTGTGACACTTGCCCCTGTGTCCCTAAATGCCAAAGCCTCTCGTCCATTGATTAAAGGCTGTTGTCTGTACTTGCCCAGATTACTGGGACTCACAGTGGAGGTCACATCCATGCCTCCATCACAGACTAACACAGCCTGAGTCAGCTCCCTGACTAAGTCAGAGCCCAACTCAGTTCCCAGGGTGAACCCTACTAAACCCTTGGCTGGAGCACTTCCACCAACTGTACTAGGGGGAACAGGTGCCTTAGGGGCATTGGTGGAGGCTGGACTGGAGTCTTTGGACTTGGTGCAATCACTGGTCCAGTGGGTCTTTTGCTTACAGACCTTGCACCATGGTTTTCTTTGGCCTTTACCCTTGGTAGACTGGGAATCCCCACCAGAAGAAGATTTTTGGGGGCCTGATGAAGACTTTTGATCTTTACCCTTCTCCCCACCCTTGTCAGAGTTCTTAGCATCTTGCTTCTTGGTTTCCCCACCTTGGTTCTGTACCTTCTGCTTCACCCTGGTTCTGACCCATTTGTCTGCCTTCTTTCCCAATTCTTGGGGAGAGGTCAGATCAGAGTCAACCAGGTACTGATGCAACAGCTGGTTTTGACAGTTATTAAGAATCTGCTCCCTCATTATCAGATTATACAATCCTGAGAAGTCACACACCTTACTGCCCATCAACCAGCCTTCCAGAGCCTTGGCAGAACAATCCACATAGTCTACCCAGTCTTGAGTCTGTGCTTTTGGGTGTCTCTGAACTTCAACCTGTACTGTTCAGTGGTTAGGCCAAACCCATCAATAAGAGCACTCTTCAAGACCTTGTAATTGTCAGCATCCTCCTCTCTAACAGTGAGGAGCTTGTCTCTACCTTTGTCAGCAAAGGAGAGCCACAAGATTGCTGCCCACTGCTCCTGAGGGACCTTCTGTACCTTACAGGCCCTCTCTAAAGCAGTTATCCATTTGTGGATATCATCCCCACTCTGGTAGGGAGGGACAATCTTGCTCAGGTTCCTATGGTCATAGGACCTTTCCCTATCTCTAGGGATATGGCTGCCACCATGGGACTCTAGTCCCAACTTTCTTCTCTCTTTAAGGAGATCTAGGGATTCTCTATCTAAAGCTAATTGCTTCTTCCTGATCTCCAGTTGAGTTTCCTCATACTGGACCAGTCTCTTTCTTCTCTCATGAGAGGATTCCCTCCTGTGAGAAGAAACAGAGCTCCCTATTGAGGTGCCAGAGTGGTTAGACTCCTGAGAAGGAGACCTAGACTTTCTGAGCACACTCATAATCCTTCCTGGGGGACAAAGGTGTGGTTCTCTAGATCCTCATCTTCATCTTCCCCAGAAGGGATTGGGTTTTCCAGGTCAGGGTCATTGTCACCCTCCTGGTCAGTTTCAGAGGGGGGCTGGGGGTAGTAGTACCCCTGGTCCCTTCCTCATCTGCTGGCCCACCCTCTGCTCCTACCCCTTCAGTCTCTGAAGACTTACTAAGATCATAAGCCACCAACAACTCCTGGAGGTGTTGGGTGGTGGGACTTTGGCCTGTCCTTAATTTCCTCACGTTACACAAAGCTCTCAGTTCCAAGAATGGGAGTGTGTCATACTTGGAGGGGGAAGCTCAATGGCTTCCTGCAGGGCATCTTTGGATCCTGCTTTTAAAGACATTACTAGTGTGGTGTGGTGTATGCACTACCTACTCTAGTGTGGCCTACTAAACTCTCTTGAGTTGTAGAAAGGGTTGTGCTATCCCTTAACACACAACTCTAAGTTCAGTAGAACTTACTGATATTCTAAGCTTAATTTATATGTACCTTAGGTACCTTTAGTGGTTTTCAGTTGATCAATTCAATTGAGATTATCTGGTAAAACAATAGCAAGCTGGAATCCCACACGCTGCACACCAATGTGAGAAGTTGGCCTGGCATATGCTGTCCACTAATTATAGTGGGCACCTTGCACCAGTCCAAATCGACTCTTATGGTAGGTAGGTTAAAGACAACCTTATTGAAAGCTATCCTAGTGGTAGCTATGGAGAGCAGCCTTCAGGCTAAGTCTTGAAGGAATGTAAAGCAGCTTGTTTTACCAGTCTATAATCTCTTGAGTGACCAAATGAAAGAGCACCACACCAGGTATATATTCAAAATATATGTATTTATTACTAAACACACCCCTCTAGTCTCTTTATGAGGCTAGAGTTCGAAGTACATAGGTTATAAGATCTTAAATCACAGTAATAGCACAAATACACGTTTGGGCCCTAGGGGCGTACCAAACCATATACCAATAAAGTGGTATGCGAACCACGACTGAACTAGACACTAGGCCTAGAGCCTCTAGAAGTGCTTGGACCACAAGGAACCACCCAAGGTAGTGACACAGGGGACCCACGGGAGACGCGTGCAGTGTAAATACACAACCGCGATACGCCGTTAACTTCTATGGAGAAAGTCGGGATCGGGAAAATAGAGGAAAGGGACACTTAAAAGAGGACTAGGACAAAACCCTTTGAGATCTAGGACTTTGAAGAGTCTCTACCCACGGGAGCACCGGAGTACTCGTGTTACCTCACCCAGGGAAGCCGGGTGCATAGGTGCCTTTCGGGGTCGGGTTTCGTCGTCGGTTCTTATGGCGATCTGCTGCAAAGTGCTGCTGGCGACCAGGAGAAAAGTGTCCGGGTGGATCCAAGAGTGGATCGGAGTTCTGAAGAACCTGAAAGCAGAGGGGACAGAGTCTGGGTCACTAGCCAGTGACCAGGGAGGCGATGGACAGATGCCCACCGATGTCGAGTGCTTCAGGTGCGTTGACGGTCGTCTCGTTTCTGCAGCCACGAGGTCCAGGAGGCGTTGTCGGCGACCAGGAGCAGGATTCGGGCTGGTACACGATGTCTGTCGAGTGCTGCGGTGTCGGCGACCAGATTGGACCCAACAAGCCTTGGCAACGGCAAGTCTCGATGTAGCTGAAGATCGTCGATGGTGCAGACCAGCAAGGTCTGGGGAACTCACCCAGCAAGGGTAAGTGAGGGCAGGCCTGGAGCAACCAGACTGCCAAGTAAAGAAAAGATTGGCCTTCGGTAAGGGCTACTAGCCAACGGGCTAGCGACCGCGAAGGAGCCTCGTGACGCCGCACGTGGAGCTGGCTTACAGGACACTCGTGGAGTGGGGGCCAGTGATCTTCGGTGCAGGTGGTGCTGGAGGCTAGGGCTACTCGGAGCCCAAAGCACGACTTCTTGGGAGACCCAGAAGATGGTGCACTTGCAAGTGTGCTCGGTGTCCAGGGGTCACGGTCTCACGTTACCCACGATAGCCACGGGCCTCAGCTTTGCTGGGGACTCAGGGTAGCCTCGGGAAGTCTGAGAATCCACCTCTGGTGATGCGATGACTTCGGCGTCCGACGGGAGCTTCAGTGATGCGAACCGGACAGATGCTTCTTTGGTGCCTGCCAAGCAGGGGAGTCACTCCTTGACCCCAAGGGAGATTCTTCAGTCCTCTAATCGTGAGTAGAGCGTCGAAGGTCCAGGATTCTGTGTCAGAGTTTCGTCCAGGTATAATCTAAAGTCCTAAGGACTGGGTTCCTACCTTTATTCCAAAAATAGGGGATGGACTACTCTGTGGCCCCACCTATGGGTGGGTCAGGGCAGAGCGGTGGCTACACCCCTTTCCCTTTGTCCAGTTCGCGCCAAAGCAGGGGCTGCAAGCCCCTGATCCGGTTTGAACTGGGGTATGCACAGGGACACCAAATGTGCCCCCAGTGCAGGACTTCAAAGCACCCGAAAGTGCTCCCGCCCAGCCCCAATACACTTTGTCCTGTCTGGGGAGGTGGTCACACCTCCCTGGGACAGGAAACCTATTGTCCAGGCCTCCCCTGCCGGAGTTTCGTCCAGCAGCAGGAGGCCAGACTCGTGTCTGTGGCAGTAGCATCCATTTTGTGATGCCAGGCTCTGGAAAGAAGTTACCGGACTCGTCAGAGTTAACATGCCTTTCCCTCTAGAAGGGTGGAATGCTACCCCCGCCGCCAGAATTGGCGGGGGGTAGTATTCCAAGATGTTTGACACCAAACACGACATGTTTCGGTGCAGCCATTCCATAGTTAGCATTTTACCGCGAGGATATAATGCGTTTAAGAGTATATGGTCAGGCTGCACTACAAACAGCATCAGAGATGGTCTCCGAACGCTGCAGAGGGGCCCTGCTCATGCAGGGGCACCCTCTCACATAGAAACCATGCACTCTGCCTTCAGGATTGATAAGGCCTGCCTTAGGAGTGACTTATAGGTTTATATGTGTGTATGCATTTAGTGATATAGGTAACCTATACCACAGCAAGGGGTGCATGCACCACCTTACCCAGGCTGCAGTAGCAGACCTGTGGTGTCAGTTTGGATGGCCTACCAGGGGTGGCATAATATATGCTGCAGCCCCTGGCAGGCCTCTGAGGTACCTATGCCCTTGGTACATAGTATACCATATACTAGGGACTTACAAGGGCACTCCAGATCCCAATCAGAGATGTGCCTAAGGCACATGGATACCCTTTTAAAGAGGAAACAGCTAGGCTGGGGTTCTGAATAGCAGGGCCCCAGCCAGACTAATGTCGAAAACCAGTGAAGTATCAGCAAAAAGTGGGGGTACCCCTGTGAAGCAGATCCTACTCTCCTACACGGGTAGTGTTTTAGGGTTTAGAGTAGTGAAGTGGTGTTTGTGTAGTGTAGGGGGTCATGCTGGGGGTAGTGTTTTAGGGTTTAGGATAGTGCAGTGGTGCTTTTGTAGTGTAGGGGGTCGTGCTGGGGTAGTGTTTTAGGGTTTAGGGTAGTGCAGTGGTGTTTTGTAGTGTAGGGGGTCATATTTTAAGATGCAACGCTCCAATACCTGACCAGTCTGCACTACATAAAACTGCAAAAAACTAAAAATAAAAAGTGTTTTGCACACTTTTGTCATTGGGCTATATGTGGGCTACATCTGGGTAATATTTGTGCTACATTTGTGCTCTTTTTCACTGGTGGCCATCTTGGAAGACTTCTTTGTTATGAAGTTTCCTAATTTCCTCATTTACTGCAGTCTCCTCAGTAGGAAATGCTTTCAGTTTTTTACTTTGATTCCATCAAGAAGGCATTCAGATGTGTCACACATTTGCCATAAATTCAGAATGTTATTACTCTAGTTGTTCATTAGATCACTGTAGTAAAGCTACTGCTCACCAAGGAGTTAACTGGAAGTCTACTGCTGGTATTGAAAGTGATTGTTTCAGTCTGCATGTCAGAATTTTCTAATGAAATAGAAGAGGATTTGAGATCTCACTTAAAACATGCACTAAATTTTCTTTTTGCAGCACTAACCATAATTTGTATGGCAAAATGAACCCCTCATTTTGTTCCTTTTTAAATTAAATGTTTTAAGTGTTACCAGTTTATTCCAATCAAGATGGCTTCAGGTGTGCCATACTTTTGTCATAAGTAAGGCTGTTAGCACTCTAGTTGTTCTTTAGAACACTCTGGGAAGCTGCAGTAGAACACAAAGGCATCAACTGACAGGCTGCTCCTGTTGAAATATAACAGGAAGATATTTGAGATCTCACTTAAAACATGTCCTAATTTTTCTTTCTACAGCACTAACCATAATTTCTATGGCAAAATGAACCCCCTCATTTTGTTCCTTTTTAAATTAAATGTTTTAAGTGTTACCAGTTTATTCCAATCAAGATGGCTTCAGGTGTGCCATACTTTTGTCATAAGTAAGACTGTTAGCGCTCTAGTTGTTCTTTAGAACACTCTGGGAAGCTGCAGTAGAACACAAAGGCATCAACTGACAGGCTGCTCCTGTTGAAATATAACAGGAAGATATTTGAGATCACACTTGAAACATGTCCTAATTTTTCTTTCTACAGCACTAACCATAATTTCTATGACAAAATGAACCCCATCATTTTGTTCCTTTTTAAATTAAATGTTTTAAGTGTTACCAGTTTATTCCAATCAAGATGGCTTCAGGTGTGCCATACTTTTGTCATAAGTAAGGCTGTTAGCACTCTAGTTGTTCTTTAGAACACTCTGGGAAGCTGCAGTAGAACACAAAGGAATCAACTGACAGTCTCTGCCCTTGTTGGATGTACATGTTTTACTGAGAATGTCAGACTTCATTCTCACATGACTGAGAAAGATAATGTGAATTTACAGAAAATATGCTCTCATTTTAGCTTCTGGGGCACCTTCCAAAACTGTATGGGACAAGCATGTGAAAATAGTTTTCTCTCAAACATGATTCATGATATCCCAGCAGAAGGTTTTTCACAGGGTAAAATCACCTTATAACACACCACAATTCCTGAAATTAGTATGGTACCATCAACAAATGAATTCTAATGTAACTAAAGTCTGTTATCACCCTTTATAGTTCTCCTTTTGATAACCCTCAAAATCTTCGATTCACTACAATGCATTTCAATGGTACTATCATTTATATTGGTCCCAAGATGGCTGCCAGCAATTCCAGGATGAAGTGCTGACAGCCAATCAGATCTCACGATGACATGTGTGGTTAGGCTCCGCCCAGATATATATGTGTTTTTACTTTTGATTTTCTCAGCAACTACTGAACGGATTTACACCATTTAACAAAAAGGGTTCTTTGTGAACCAAGAACTACCTCTTTGCCAAATTTGGTGTAATTCCGTTCAGCAGTTCGGGCTGTAGCCTTGCATAAAGTTTCCTATGGGAAATTGATTTTTTGACTCTTATTTTTTTAATTTCTCCGCAACTACTGAACGGATTTACACCATTTAACAAAAAGGGTTCTTTCTGAACCAATAACTACCTCTTTGCCAAATTTGGTGTAATTCCGTTCAGCAGTTCGGGCTGTAGCCGTGTCTAAAGTTTCCTATGGGAAAATGAATGGGGAAAACATGTTTTGGGACCCCCCTTTTTTCTCGGCCCCCGCTTGACGAATCACCCTGAGACTTTCAGGGTAAGAGCGGACCAGAGCAGGCCATAAAGTTTGAAAATTTCGCGAAGATTCGTCAACCGACGCAAGAGTTTTTTCAAATAGAATGTCGCGGATTTCCTATGGAAAATAGGTCCTAACTATAACTATCTACTGGCGACCGCCAGTAGATAATATATATATATATATATATATATATATATATATATATATATATATATATATATATATATATGTATATATCGACACGGACCTCGATTTGCTGTTGCGAGTTAGTTTATTGCAGGTAGTCCGCCATTACGTGTTTTGGCCTGGAAGGCCTTGATCATATGACCTATTTTTTTTTGTTGTTGAAAAGTTTGTCCAGGGACAAGGCCACACTCACGTAGATTCACGGGCAAAGGCAAAGTCTGTAGTGGCAGGAACTGGCACATTCACCTAATGCGTTTCGGAACCATCCTTCCTTGATCACAGCGAGCCAGCAATCGAAATGCGATTCAAAACCACCAGTAAATTAACAGCTCTTTTTATTGGTTGCATGTGCATTTCATATCCAAGTGCATTCTGGGACTGGTGGTTCTTAAAGAGTCTCAAACCCCAGTGGGTATCGCAATTTCACCAAAATGATTAATTTCCATAGCCCCCAGTGGGCTGCAGCATTTGCCAAAATGAAGCCTATCACAGCCCCTCGAATGTTCTGTGACAGTCTCTCTAAATGTAGGGACACACGGTCCTGCCAATAAACTACTAACTGATCCAAATACGAGCCTGTTGGTGAGGCTGGAATTCTTTCGTGAAGTGAGAAAGCATTACTGTTGCCATATTGAGCGGTGGCGACCGCTGAACCAGCCCTGGCCCGTGAGGTGAGGCGAACTAATCACGCATCGCCATTTGTTGTTATATATATCTATATATATATATAGATATAAATATATATATATATAACAACAAATATATATATATAAATATATATATGTATACATATATATATTTATATATATATATTCACTGAAAAAAACAAAGGTTACAGGGACGTTATGGTTAGGCTCAAATTCCACTTGTACAGAAAAAATAGAAATTCAGCAGGTATAGTAACCTGAGCTAACTGTATCTTACGCCCCGTAATGCACTGTTTATGACCTCACATATTGCATCACTCATAACATGGTCAGTGACATGGTCAGTGACATCACTGATGACATCTCAAATGACATCACTGATTACATCCTCCCATGACTGTGTTTCGTAAACATTTCTGAGACTTGATATATACTAAGCTACAGCATAGGTTAAATTACTATTCTTTCTTTACTAGTAATTACTCATACTATTTCTAACATATCTCCTCTGAGTGATTGTCTGACTGTCTGTATTAGCGTGTGAGTGGATGTCTGAGTGGCTGTAAGAATGTTAACTATAACGTCCTTGTAACCTTTGTTTTTTCAGTGAATTTCTAAGGAATTGTTATGTTAATTCCTAACTATAATGTCCCTGTAACCTTTGGTACTATAAATGAATGGCTTAAACAATGTGAAGTAATGCAACGCAGCACAAATCGCTGCATTCCATTACTGTACACCTGGGAGGTGTTCCATGGGCTTTGCATGGGTGTTCCCAACCAACTCCCATGGTTTTTGATGCATTTCTATGTTTACCAAACCTGATAAACCTTGGAATGCGCCAAAAAGATACTCATCCCCAGGAGAGGTGTAACAAGGAGAAATATCCTTATTTCTCCTCATTTGTTCCTCTTTCTACTAGTGCTGCCTTCTGCAGCACACATAGAAAGAGCAAAAAGCCTCTCATAATTGTTTTTATGCAGGAAGGTGTCCCTTCCTGCAGAAAAACAACCCTGCCTACAACCTGCCTACAACACAGGCACCCTTGTACCATGCTGCACATGTGCCTGTGTTGGGGCTAGTCTGCCAAAACGGTGCAAGGGAAGAGGACAAGAATGCACCATATTGGATAAATACAGCGCATTCCTGCCCATTCCCTGTGATGCCAGGCACTGCCCTGCACCACAATTTCCATAAATATGCCCCTTAGTGTACACTACTACTCCATATCTAGACCAGTTTGAACCAATTCTCCTTAATTGACATTTTTGATTTTTCCAAAAGTCTTTTTGCCCAATTCCAATTTTTTTTCTATGTATGTGGCCTTACCTGGCAAGATGGAATTCGAGCTGCCAATCTGGAGACCTACATAGTGGTCCAGCTAAAGGGGTTCTGCAAGGAGAAGAAACTGTTCTTTAAGGGGAGTGCCAAGAAGGCAGATCTTCAAACAGCCTTAAGAGAATGGGCAGCACCCTACCAGACTAATCCAGATACTGCGAAGGAAGGGTCAGAGTCTGAGGAGGAGTTAGAGCAGACCTGTCTGGAGGTCTTGTCATGCAGCCTACTGAAGAGGTGGTAACATCCTCCCAGGACTGGAAGTCCATCCATGAGCAGGCAGCCGTGTGTCTTCTAGAAACCTGTACCGGAGGAGCTGGAAGACAGGAGGGAGGAGTGCAAGCTAAAGCTAGAACTTGCCAGGATTGAAAGAGAGCAAAAACGTGCTAAATTGGGGCAGGCGCAAGCTCTAGAAGAGAAAAGGCTGGCCAGGGAGGAGAGGAGGATGACACATGAGCTGAGCCTGAGAGAACTGGACATCAGAGCCATGCAAGTGGAGTCCAGCAGTAGTGGTGGCAGCATACAGACAGTGTATGCTGCAAAAAGAAGAGTTTGCATCCTGCAGGATTTGCTACCCAGTTATGTTGTGGGGAATGACATAAACTAGTGGTTCTCCACCTATGAGGTGGCTCTAACAGTGCACAAGGTTCCTGAGAAGTCCTGGGTGGGGTAGTCTATGGAGTTTCATGCCCATGGTGGGGAGGGACACAGTCCGTACACTGGAGGTACAGGATCAGAACCAGTATCCCTCCATGAAGACCATAGAGGACAATAGAGGTATAGGCAGAAAGGTCCTCACACATGACAGCGTGGGTCCTGTGATGGTGACTTGTGGCGACTGCCTAACATGCTCCAAAGGTACTGAAATGAAAGGACGCACTGGGTCCCGAAGCACATTTGTTCTATTCTCTTCACGTTTAAAGGATTACCGTAACAGTTCTAGGAATAGAACATTATTGCCAAGTACTGTTTTTTGACCCTTGCCGTTACAGAAGCATAACTTGTGATATCTTGATTGGATTTCTGTCGTCTTGGTCTTATCTTGCAGCGATAAAGATTCTTTATTTTTCTAACCTGGTGTGGAGTCTCGTTTTGTGGTTTATTTACCGTGTTGTATGAGATATTGAACAAATACTTTACACATTGCCTTCTAAGTTAAGCCTGCCTGCTGTGTGCTAAGCTACCAGAGGGTGAGCACAGGATAATTTAGTATTGTGTTGTAATTTACCCTGATTAGGATGGTGGTCCCTACTTGGACAGGGTGCATACCTCTTCCAACTAGAGACCTGGTTTCTAACAAGGGGTGAAAATCCAAAGTTGGTGAGGTGGTCCATCTCCCAAGAGGTTGGGTAGCTATCCCACCTTTCAGCTGGGGGGGGCATGTGTTAGACCTGACAGCCTTAGGATGGTCTTCCCCAAACGTTTTTCCTGCTTACCTCCACTGTTAACCGTATTCTTTTTGTTGGCCTTAGCACTCTGAGCACTTTACCACTGCTGACCAGTACTAAAGCGCATGTGCTTCTCTCCTAAACATGGTTTCATTGATCTAACCACAATTGGTAAATTTAATTTATCTGTAAGTCCCTAGTAGAGTGCACTACCTATGGCCAGGGCCTGTAAATTAAATGTTTCTAGTGGGATTGCAGCGCTGATTATGCCACACACACAGGTATCACTTTAAAAATGTCTCATGTCTGCCACTTCAGAGCTTATATGTGAAGCTTCCACTTTCATGTTGATTTGGCATTTAAATCCCCTTGCTAAGCCTTAAACTCCCCTTTTATTACATATAAGTCACCCCTAAGGTAGGCCCTAGATAGCCCATATGGCTGTGTAACTAAAAGGTAAGACAGTTACTTTTAAATTTTGCATGTCCTGGTTGTAAAAACACCTGAATTTGTTTTTCAATACTGTGAGCCCTGCCCGTCTCATACGACAACATTGGGATTCCCTCATTACACTCTTAAACTGTAATTCCTGATTGAGAAGAAGTAGCTCTGTCATGTTTAATAGAATTGGAATGGTAATGATAAATTCTCTTAGCTGGCAAAGTTGGAATTAACATTACTATTTTAGTAATGCCACTTTTAGAAAGAGGGTATTTCTGTGCTCTAAAAGCTCTGTGTGCCGCAGCCTATCTCACGTAAAGGGTGGGTGACAGCTGGACTTGTGCATTCCCTCTACACAGCCACACACAAAGGAAGGGTAGGTGTGATCTGCATCCTGATGGCTCATCCTGGGCAGGCTGGGAGGGAGGAGCTGATACACCTGACTGGGCATTATCCTGTCCCCACACAAAGGGCTGATAACCCCCTTGTAGTGAGTCTGGAGACCGGGCTGAGAAGGGCGGACCTCTGTGCACTGCAGAAACCCTCTTTGAAGACACCTCCAATTCAAAGGCACAATTGGGTATATGTCCTGGGTTTCTGACCCGACCAAATCAGACACTTCTGGACCTGTAAAGAAACTCTGCCAGGAAGAAGGACAGTTGTGCTGCTACATTGACCGCCACTCTACTGGACGCTGCTCTGGAAGAACTGCTTTTATTCTGTGCTTCCCTGCTGCTTGCTACCCTCTGCACCTGTTGAGGAAGAACTGGACTCTTGCTTAAAACCAGAGTGACCTCCAAGATCATGCTGGGTTGCCTCCTGTTTTGACTGCCAGAGATATCAAATTCTCACCTCATTTGCCTGTGCCTGGTCTATTGGAAGTGGATCCAGGTGCTTGCTCCAGTGGAACCAAAGCATCCCCTGCAGCATGAAGCAGAATCGATGCATCGCCACTGTTGAGGGAACAGACTCAGTGTATTACACTCAGAACCAATGCATCGGCTCAAGAACCGACGCATCAGAACCACCGCATCACCACCGCTGCAGTAGGAGAAAATCATTGCGTCCCCTCAATTGCGTGGAGAAACCCCTGCACATCGGCTTCAGGACCTGCACATCTCATCTTTGGCACTTCATCCTCGTAACTGGTGCATCACCATTGTTGCGTGGAGAAAATCGATGCATCACCTCGACTGCAGGGATGGACACAGAGGCATCGCTCGGCTGTGCCTCGCATCTCACTGTTGTGACCAGGATCAAGGTACTTTGTTCAGCGGGCCTTGCATGGCTCCTGTATCCAGCCTGCGCTCCATCGCAGTTGGCCTGAACTCTTGACTTTGCCACAGTCCAGTGCGACCAGATAACCCACATAGGTGCTTATTGCTTTTAAGTGCTTATATTCTTTAAAAATTCATATTGGGACTTTTATTTCTTAGATTTTTATTGTTTTGGTCTTGTTTTATTTATCTAATCATAATCTATTTTTCTAAACTGGTGTGGGGTCTTTTGTGGTGTGTTTTCACTGTTACTGTTTGAAGTGTGTTTCTGACTTACCCTGACTAGGATTGTGGTTCCTGCTTGAACAGGGTGCATACCTCTGCCAACTAATAACCCAATTTCTAATAACCATAGATCAGAAGGTTGCTTTTGGGTAGGTGTATGCTGCCTGGATTTTGCCATATCATATTGGCACCAAGTTAGATCTTGTCCAAGATAGCTCCAAGAGATGCCAAGTTCACCCACTGAAACATTTTTCTGCATCTAAGGATGCCAACAAAGAGCAGATGCTATGCTTGTGGGCTTTTTTGACAAGATGAGCTAGGCCTTGGATATTGTCGGCTTTCTGACAGTTGCAGATGAAACCTACCGGGTCATGGTCAATAAGGCCAGGTAGTTGAGAATCTAGCCGTTTTGGTAGAACCTGGTATAATTTTGCATCTGTATTCAAGAGGGCAATTGGATGATAGGAAGTGCAATGAGCCAGATCCTTACTAGGTTTGGGAATGAGAGCTATTTCACCCTCACACATGGTAAGGGTGATACAGGTTTGTTGTGAAAAAGAGTTCAACAAAGCTACCATGTGATCTTGAAGAGGAAAGACATTTTTTTGTAAAACTCTATGGTTAGGCCATCTGGGCCTAAAGATTTCCCTATTGGCATGGTTTTAAGTGCCTGCCTCAGTTCTCCGTGCTCTATGGGAGCCTCTAGCATTTGCCAGTGGTAGGGGGAAATTTGTGTCCAATCGAATTTGTTTAAATATTCTTGTATGTTCTTGGGGTATGCATTTCCCTTGTTATAGAGGGCTTGATAAAATGCATGAAAATTAGCCCTTTCTTTTTTCTTTTCTGAGGATACCCATGGACGGATAGGATATTTTTTTTGGTTGTGTGTAATCTAATTTTGTAGGCTAGGATTCTACCTATCTTGTCTCCTTTGCCATAAAAGCACTGTCCTAAAGCCGCTAGAGAGAGTTCACCCTTATTAGTTCTGTGTAATTTTAGTTATCCCTCATAATGGCCAATTCCCTTCTGTGAGTTTAGACTGATGTTTTTTAGTCTGCTTCTCGAGGGACTTGATTTTGAAGGTGAGATTGTACTTAATGAGTCGCGCCTTCCTACATCTATCTAGGCCTATTGATATCATGGTACCCCTAATGGAAGGTTTGAATGCATCCCAAAGGGTGTGGGGAGAGATGTCAGGTGAGTCATTAAGTGTAAAGGATACGTTGATTGTGCCAAAAATAGTGGTCTTGTTCACTGGGTCTCTCAAAAGTTGGGTGTGTAGGTGCCAATGCTGCGAGGCTCCCAGGGAGTGATGACCCTCACTCCAAGTAAGTCCCAGATGGGCATCGTCGGATATTGATACATTCAAACTTATGACAGAATCGAATGTAAGTATGTGTGAGTAAGAGATGAAGGCATAGTCTATACGCAAATAGGTCGAGTGGACATGCGAGTCAAACAAGAACAAGTATTCCCTGATGTCCGGTTGCAGGTGGTGCAACGCATCGATCAGACCCATTTTGGCCATTTCTTTTTTGAGGAGTGCTGACATAGCCCCTGTTCCCTAGTATGTGTTTGTATTCCTATCCTGATCTGCTTCACACTTCAGGTTTACATCCCCTCCCACAACATAGTCTTAGATATGCTTTCAGAGTATAGTACGAATGTAAGTGTCCTGGGAAGTGTTGGGGTGGATATATTCAGTGTGAGATTTGCTTTTCCACATGAAATTTGTCACTTAAGGTATCTGCCCTCAGCATATTTGTGAATACTTAGGGTATTCTGTGTAATGTGGGCCTTACACAGGATTGCCACTCCATCCATTTTAGTGGGGATGAAGCCCAGTATTGGTGAGACTATTTAAGGTGATGCATGCAGGGGTGCTCTTTCCTAAGAAGAGGGATAACCAGCAAGAAAATCACATCTGGATTGTGCTGCAGGAGGTAGCTCTAGACCTGTTGCCTTTTATAAGGAGAGTTCAGCCCTTGTACATTCAGTGAGAGGTGTTTAAATGTGCATGGATGGGAGGTTATCATGCAGTTCTAGGTACCCAGACCAAATCAATGCCCTATGTCCTGTGACGAATATGACAAGTATAAAGTTGCCTGCTGAATGTAGGGAACCCCCAACTACCTTCTGAGTGTCTAATATATAGAAAAGGAAAGAAACTGAAAAAGGATATTGATAATAGCAGTTAACTAGCCAACAGGGTCTGTTTTAAGGGTCTTATCCATCGGTGGAGTGGATAAGTACTGCTGTCCCACTGGAGGGGCAATTCTCCAAATGGATGGACAAGAAAAATATCACGGAGGGTGGGCCAGTTAGATGGGGGTATTATTCAAAGTAGGTCTTGTGTATAGTATTGCAGAGTTTCAGGATGGACCTCTCCCCTCAGTCCCTTTCTTATCCCCATTTCCCATTTGGAGTGAGTTTGGATCAGGGAACTATATGCTCATGTGACATTAAGTGGTTGGTGAGGACGTTGTCTCCTGCAGCAGTTCTTATTTCATGCTTTGGAGGTGGGAGATGACATCAATCCTCTCTTTGACAGGGCTTCTTTCTTTCCACCAACTGGGTCCATGTTGTCTGTAAATAGTCTACCAGTCAGATCATAGCTCTTTGTGTTCCAAGGGGGGTCCCTGGGCTGTTCCTCTCATATCTAATGAGGGTAGGCCGAGTATTGCCTTGGCCTCTGAAAGAGATATCACATATCTCTGCTTTCCTTTCCAATAGAACACTAGGCTAAAAGTGTGGCCCAATTGATATTTGATTTTGTGTTCTTTGAGGCATTTCATGATTGGTCGAAAATGCCTTCATTTCCTGAGGGTAACGAAGGAGAGATCTTGATATAATTGGATGGTGACACTTCTGAAAATGAGTTCTCCTTTAGCTTTAGCTATACTCATGATGTTTTCCTTATTGTCAAAGTAGTGGACTCGAGTGAGGATATCTGGTGTGCTATCCGGGCAGTTCTCATTGAAGAGGACTCTGTGTGCCTGATCAAGTCTTGGTGGGAGTAGGGCTGAGTCGCCTCTGATCGCCTGGCGGATGCCTCTCATGAATCGAAGGATACGGTATCCCTCGACACCTCTAGTGATGCCTATAAGGGTTTAGACTCTACATCAGAGCATCACGTGGTCTTCCGTGCCTCTAAATTTTTTCATAGGTCGGTAACCTCTCTGTGCACTTTTTGGAGGCACATTTTAAAGTCTGTCCTGAGAGAGGAGATCTCTAAGCTATTTCAGTCAGGAAGTGTTGTATGTACTTCTGTGTGAGGGGGGATAGATCGCAGATCTGCTATCGCTCAGCAGAAAGTCTTCCGACTTTCATCTCCCACAGCCCGGCAACTCTGCTCTAAATTTTTGTAGGGGCTGCAGAAGACCTCATGGCTGTAAGGGCCAAAATCAGGATATTCATGCTTGTTAGCCAGTTCTACAGCTCCCTGTTGCAAGTAGCGTGTGATTGCAAGGGGATTAAGACACTGCTCAGGGGTGTAATTTAGATTACAGCTGCTGGGAGTGCCTGGTTCCTGGATGTACTCGATTCTATTACCTCATTTGGGAGTCTTCTGCGATGGTTGTTGGGAGCCTGTCAGAGCTGGGTAGATTTATATTACGCAGAAGTCTGTGTGCATTTGCTGGTCAGCTTGGGGCAAAGAATGGAGCTTCTCTGTCTTCCACTGCCATTTTCAATTTCCCAGATTTCCTACTTTGGGCCAATATCAACTGACTGAGGTTGGTAGGCTTTCTTTTCCCAGGATCCTAGTCAGTTTGTGCCAACTGTGAAGATGTGGCTGTTAGACCTGGCATCCATGGTGTGGTTTTCCTCTAACTTATTGCCTTCACATCTCCTGTTTCTGCTGACTTTGTTTTTCTGGCCTTGGGACTCTGCGCACTTTACCACTGCTAACCAGTGCCAAAACGTTTGTCCTCTCTTCTTAAAATATGATAACATCGGCTTATACCCAATTGGCATATTTAATTTACTTATAAATCCCTAGTAAAGTGCACTATATGTGTCCAGGGCCTGTAAATTGAATGCTACTAGTGTGTCTGCAGCACTGATAGTGCCACTTACTTAAGTAGCCCTTTAAACATGTCTCAGGCCTACCTTTACAACCTGTGTGTGTGCAATTATAAACTGCCATGTCGACCTGTCAAAATTAACCTTTTGCCAAGCCCAAACCTTTCTTTTTAATACATATGTCACCACTAGATTAGGCCCCAGGACAGACCAGGGGGAAAGGTGCAATGTAAGTAAAAGGTTGGGCATGTACTTTTAAGTTTTGCATATCCTGGTAGTGAAAACTCTTAAATTCATTTTTCACTACTTCAAGGCCACCCTCTCCCATAGGATGACATTGGGATTAGCTAACTATATTTTAAAAGTGTAATTTCCAAATGGAAACAGGTAACCCCTTCATGCTTGTTGTCTCTTGAATCATAATTTAAATTCCTAATTTATGATGAAGTCAGATTTTAAACTGCAATTCTGAAAATGCCCCTTTTAGAAAGTTAGCATTTTCTTGCCTTCAGCCTGTCTCTGGACCACATGACTGGGTGTGGGTGACAGTTGGGCTTTTTGCATTCCTCCTAGACAGCCTCAAACAATGAGGAGATTCGGTGTGTCTGGATGGGCTATTACTGGCAGGATGGAAGGAAAGAAGCTGGGCCAGCCCCATTTACATGGGACTAGACTCTATCCTGTCTCCACACAAAGGCTGCATTACCCCTGTAATTGGTCTGGGGCCAGGGCCCGTAAGACAGGGCATCTGTGCACTTCAAAGGCATGCCTCTAGAAAGTTCTCCCCATTTCAAAGGCACAATTGAAAATATGTGACCTACAACATGCACAATGAGGCTAACATAGGGAAAACTACAATGGACAATGCAGGAAATACAAAACACCCTCCCTTTGGTCGGGATTATACCACGAAATAAAATACTAAATGTAATCAGGAGGTAAACAAACTCAAAGCACAATTTGAGGATAGGATATACTGAAAATTAATAAAGAAATTGTCAATTTAGAAAAATAATCAAATCATGGTGTTTCGGAGGAATCTACTGTGTCACTCAGCAATTCAAAGGCTAAGGACTCCATAAAGGAGTTCGACTCCACACACAATAATTGGTCAACAGCCCAAGCCATGAGTTCCAAAGAACAAACATGATCTCCGGTCTCAGCCGATGCTGAGACAGCCACCATGCAACTTGCATCTGTGTCAGTAGATCCTGTATCCTGTAATTCATGTGCTGATGAACATATTTCCTCGAAGTGGCTCAAATTTTGCAGTGTGAAGAAGTCTCAAATCTAAAGGACAGTCCTGAAAATGGGTCATTGAGGGACTCATTAGCAGTCCAATGTCGAAGGTAGGAGACACTGCGAAGCCAGGCAAATGCCCAGTGCACATTGAAAGGGGCACTAGATACAGCGGAACAAAGGTTGCACACAGGTAAACCAGGCATACCGAAATGTAAGGGACCAATATAGATCCAGCTCCTGCAGTAAAAACAGTCCAAAGATCTGAAGCTAACACTCGCCGTAGTGTTGGAGTAGTTCCAAAGGGACTGCAAAAGGAACATCCATTGGGGAGAAGCAGGAACAGGATGAGAATACCACAAAAGAGGAATACCAGCAACGGGAATCCTTCAAATTCAATAGAAAAAATGGAGTGTATAAAAGCCGGGATTACTCCACAGATGGTTTGGAATGAACTAACAAAACCAGAGCCTACTGCCTTAAAAAAGTGGGTAAGGCCGGCTGTACTAGAGGCATTAAAAATTTGATCCACTAATTCTCTGAAATACAGGGCAAGGTTTGTATTTAACAATGACTGAATTTCACTGGAAGTTCTAGCCACCTGCAATCTGAAGGTTTCGCAGGCAGATATGAGAGCTACCTCTTGTTGGAACAATAATGCTTTGAGTCTGCTTAGCTTTTTGAAATCTGCCTTCAAAGATGGAATGGAAGGCCACAACGATCTATCTATAATCCCATGTGCAGGGCGAAATAAGACGTTGTTGCAACAAGTGACTAACTGGAAAAGGATAAAATATACAGAACTCCAGCTCACATTCTGCAACAGTCTTGAACACTAAGCATTAGATAACTCCCTTTAGAAAGTAATGTAATGGAGGTGAGAATTGCGAGAACCGGAATTCCTTTTAAGTAACAAGCTAGATTGGACGCTGAAATATTACATGCGCTGTGGATATTAACATGTTTACAAACAAGTACATGTCCGACTGTAGAGTCGCATTCTTCTCCAGTAATAACAACTTTATTGGTGTGTTCACAACGATATGTTAATGGAAGTGACCATAATTCATGAATAAAGCTGCTTCGAAGGGGTTCATATCTACCTACAGGAAAGTATTTCATGCCAGCTGTGAATTGAAATGTCGAGAAAGGCATTGAAATAACACCATGTATTAACCACACTGCCGAAGGTGTTTCAGCTATTGTGAATAGGAGTTGTTCTAATTTTTCTAAGTGCAGCATTGTGTAGGTTGCATTTTTTCATGGCCATCAGTTGTTTGCGTGTTACATTAACAAGCAGAAATAAATCACTGCAAATCAAGTTATGCCATTGAACACACCCAGTTTTGAGCGTTTGGAGCATCAAGTTAAACTGCATAATAGATCCAAGCTGACTGTGCCAATCATACAACGTTGACATGGCACTCTGCACAATATCAATAATAAACAACACAATGTTATTTAAATTGTAAATATGAGATGACAACATATTAATACTATTATCAACAACAGCAAGCACTATATCCAAATTATCTTGGTTGATTTGTCTTAAACATAAAGCAGCATCCACCTGGGATAATGTCCACATTTCATTATAGGTAGCATATATAAATCCTTTATAACATGAAGATTTGGAACCTAAACGAAAATCTGATAATTTCATGTCTTCGAACAGGTGAGAAAGATTTTGTTTCACTGCAGACAGTGTGGAATGTTCCAACCATTGTTGAAATAACTTTCCCACAGGATAGGTGGCAATAATACCATGTGCTGACTGAGAGTATCTGGGCTCAGGACTGCTTGATTTAAACCCAGGTGTGGAATTAAGAAAATGAGCATGACAACAATTTGTGTCTACTGGCCACAACAACCACCCACCAGGACTCAAAAATGAGGATTTAAATGTACCATTCTGAACCATGCTATTTCATTCTTCTTCAGTGTGATTTGTCAGACTCTGCTAATTATCAAAGCAGGCAATAAAGGGAATTGTCGGGAACTTCATTTCTTTAATTTTTGCCACACCCAGATAGGTAGTCTGTTGGATCATTTCGTTCACGAAAATCATTTGTGTGGGAATTAAACAGGCTCAAAATAATGTTTCCGTTCCCTAAACATGCCAAGATTTGGTTCGCCAAATTGACTTCAAATCAATAGTGTCACTCCAGTAGCTATAACCATTAAGGGCTAACTGTTTGATAAACGAAGCTGTATATATGAGCTTAGTCCGAGTAAGCATATTTTTTTGGGTGGGGTGGGAACTAATTTGAAATATTATGGCTTGGGGTCTGAGGTGTCATATCCCGTAAAATATGTAAACTTGTAATTCTGCTTTTTGCACCTCCCTTTTGGGGGAGTTGGACAATGTTTCCATTGTGTGTAATTAAAATGGGGATGCTGACCACTGGCTCTGTGCAGAAAATGATGTTCATAATGATGATAACAGAACATATCAGCATAGTTAGCAGAAATAAGACATAGGACCTCTGATTCAAAAACAGTGTAATACTCTAGTTCTGAAAGCATAGAATTTATACTATCAACATCCCAACCATCCAAATGTAACCCAGGTACTATTACATCATCCATAGAAACTGTGAACACATAAGGTATCTGTAGGATCTCCTTAGGGCAAAATATGTCGAAAGGAACTATATCTCAAGCAATTCCATCAGTCACTGGATCAGCTGGAATGTTAATGAGGGACAAGTCTCTTTTCAGTTTATGCGATGTAGAATGGGGGACCAACACCCCGTCGACCAGTTCCATAGCAGAAATTTCTGGGAGGTAATGGCCATCAATTAATGGAAAAAACGGTCACAAATGCAAACCACATGAACAGAAAAAGCAAGGAGAATATGATCCAGACATATATTTAAGGTGGGACTAGATAAGTGAGTTTTAGCCATGAAATAAAAACACAAATCAGTGCTGGAGGCGGATGCAAAACAGAAGAACTGTCTGAAGAAAAATCATCTTGATCCATATAGTACCCAGAGGTACTCAGCTGGAAAACTAGAGCCTGTGACTCAGCAAATCCAATTTCGGAAGGACTCACCAATGGTGGATCCATGTAAATAGCATCCATCATAGAAGACATAATAGTAGAAACAAGTACTGTGTCTGTCAGCTTATCGGTGGAGGACTCAGCCTCCCACCCCCCAGCCAGAGAGAATCAGCATCGGTGGCTCAAGGGCTGTAAAGTAAAGTCTTGTGGAAGCATATGAATACTTCATGGCATACTATTGAAAATCGACCACATGGTGTAGTTTGACATGTTCAATGGAGACAAAACGTTTGCCTTTAGCGCCTGAATGTGGTGGCAAGATCACAGTACATGTACTTTGTATGCTAAGGACTGGAACAGGAGCACGGCACGTTGGGCCGAATTCCGTTTTGATCACCACCTTTTCCCAAACCAGATCTCCAACTTTTAGAAGACAGGTGGAGCTGCAGTTTGGTCCTCAGTACTCGAAGAGAGAGATGCAGGCTAGTGTTTGCAAAACTGAGGGTCACTGACATTTTTTAGGTCCTGTAAGACATCACAATATTTATCTACATCAAAGGTTGCAGCAGCGCCACAATGTCTGGACTGCCAAGGTCTGGAACATACATCTTGATGCAAAAAGAATTTTGTACCGGGTCTGCCCACCCAGAGATCTTTTTGGGAGGTTATTAAGTGCTCGTTGAATCCCCATAGAGATGGTTCAACCAACCACGCCCTGTACTTAATACTCTAGCCATCATGGACTGCTTTAAGTCACAGTTTATTCTTTCCACAACAGAATTGCCCTCGGTCCTATATAGAGAATACTGCACTTGTACACCGATGGATGTCATTGAATGACAGTACGCTTTAGAAGCCAAAGACAGACCCTTTTCCAAGTGGAATGCACAACAGGCATAAGTCCAGATGAAGACTTGCAAGTCTTTAATAACAGTTTGAGCATCAGTCTAGCACTGTGGCCATACCCAGAGAAATCTAGAGCAAAAATCAATTGCAACGAACATAAATTTGAACGCCTTGTCCGAAATCAGTGGACCACAGTGATCGAGGTAAATTCAGCCAAAAGGCTTGTGAGAACTGAAGAGATGTGCTTGTGGTGGACAAGACACAGTGGAGCTTTTAATCTGCTGACAGATGCCACAACACAGAACATATTTTTTGATCTGTCTGTATAAGCTGTGCCACCAATAACGTTGTTGTAAAAGCGAAATAGTGGCAGCCACTCCCACATGGGCGGAAGATACACCTTCATGTGCTGCAATAATTAAAGCCTGTCTGCGGTCCTTGTTGGGAATCACACAATTGCCAACTCCTGGAATGGTTACAAAAGGAAAGTTCTAGTCATTTAAGTGATAAGAGTATTGAGAAGGAAATCCCTTAGGTAAAAGTTGCTATTTTTAAAAGCATTTATGGCAGGCAAGATATAATTATCGATACGAGTTTTAGAGCATGTCTCTGCTGCTAATTTAGCTGTGGCTACTGCAGATTTGGCTGCTTCATCAGCCAGAGAATTCCCTACAGCGTGTGTTCCCACACGTTGATGACTCAATGTATGTATTACATGACTTTGTGGCAACCTATCCTTAAGACCTGCCACTTTAACCCAAAGCAGTTGGCGCTTGATTGTGCTACCCATTGAATCTTTGAACTCATTTTGTTGCCAAAAATGTACATTGCCATTAAAAGACTGTACACAGTAATACGAATCACACACAGTAAGTGTGGGGAATTTAGGATCCATATTTTTAAGTTCAAGAAGCAAAGCCTTGGGGGCGTGGCTAACAGCCGAACATGGCCGGCGTCTTTTATACGAGCTCCGGACCTGGGCTACAATATCCTGTAAATCACCTACTGCACACGATCTATTGGGGCCTACCGGTGCGTGGACAGTCAGTCTGCAGCGGTGCCGAGACTCGGAGCCGCCTTCCAGCCGAGAAACACCGACGAGCGGGAAGTTATCTGCTTTGTGGCCCGGCTGTGAGGAGTGCGGCGGAGCTGCGTAGCAGGCCCTGAGCGGGACGGATCACGGACTCGAGGTACACAACACCCCGAATGTCGTCCCTAATCCTGGGGCTAACGTAAGGAGGCGCTGAGGCGAGTTTCCCTGTGAGCAAGATTTGTGGAGTTGCCGGGGCTGTGGTCTGTGGCCCGCCCGGGGCGGAGTGGGTGTCCGAGAGCGCCCGCGTACGGCAAGTCGGGGGGACGCAACTACGCGAGGCCCGGGGATGCGGTGCGGCCTACACTAACTGCTCTCATCAGTGGCCCGCCGACCGGGACAGCAGCGGCCGCAGAGGACCACCAGCGCACGGCGCGTGCACTGGAGGTAGGCGACGGGGGAGTGCGGTGATCTATGCCACATGGAATGAAGAGCGATGCCAGGCACGGACTCGGTATAGCGGCGGGGCCTCCCAGCGCGCAGTCTGGACGGGGTGGCTTAACTTGTGTGCCCTAATTGTATTCTGGCTGGTTTTCCTGTGCTGGGATCTCGAACAAGTGGCTGAGAGCGGCAATCGAGGCCGGTCGGAGTCTGTGTGCTGGGAGTGTGGGCGCTGTATTGTGGGACTGTGTCACCCGGAGCCTGCGACCTCGTCGCCACATCGGACTATTGTAGGGGATGCCCAGCCTCGGAGTCGCTGTGGGGAGATGCAACACAGAGCGACACTGAGCCCAGCTTGAAAGCGGCACACGGCGGCCTTAGAGGGCATAGGGCGTTGACCAAACATAAGGAACAGCAGCTGGGATCACCAAAACACTGTGTTGGGCAGGTGCTGGCACGGGACCGGGACGATTGAGACCGCTACCTGTCGCTGAGCGGATCACCGGCTCACCCTTGTGATGGGGCGCCCTAGGGGGAAGCAACAGGAGGCGGGCGGCGGCCCCGACCACGGCCCGGATGCCGCAGAGCACACTGATGCCACGCTGACGCCCAGCTGAATACCGCCCACTAACATGACCGAACCTGTAGACAAATTGGACCTGATCCTGCAGTAGGTGCGTGACTCCCGAAAGGCTATTGAGCATCAGATTGGGACCCTCACGACCGGACTTACATTGCTCCGGGCGGACCACGCGAAGCTCACAGACAAGGTCAAAGATAATACCATGGCACTGAAGGAGCTGACCCCGCAACAGGCCCAAAACACCGCTCACATCAAGCAATTGCAGGATCAAGTTGCCACCCTGCTGGACCGAGTAGAAGATGCGGAGGAGAGAGCTAGGAGGAACAACATCCGCGTTATAGGCGTACCAGAAAGGAGTGAAGGAAGTGATGCAACGCGCTACATGGAGCAATGGTTCAGGGACCATGTCACATCTGAAGGACTCTCTACTCAATACTGCATTGAACGAGCGCACAGGATACCCACAGGGCGACCAAAACCAGGAGCCCCTCCGCGCCCCCTCATAGTCAATGATGATGTAAGTGTCCTGTGCCAATGGTACGATGTCATTTAGAAAATTAATAAAACTATGTTTAAAAAAAAAAGAAGCAAAGCCTTCAGTTCAGCCAAATGCACAGTACAGTCTCCTGTGTGTGAGTTGTTTGGGGTGAAAAACTCCATCCAACATAATACCAATAATGATAGCGCATGTGGCTGGGTACCGCTGCTTCGAACCTATGGCAGGTTGAGCTGAATCGCCAGTGTAAATAAAATGTTCATACTGATCAAGAGAAGAGAGCAAAGGATAGACATACTCATACTGTAGAAATTCTTGTGTTTGCAAAGAAGGGTTGAAGACAAAATGTACATCTATGGCTGTTCAGGACGTAGCCGATTGTATAAATAAGGATGGAGGGCTTTAGCATTAGGAACGCTAGCTTTTGGGACAACCTTTAAGTCTGGTTTGGGAGAAGCGACAATAATGAGTTTCCCTTCTGCAAGGAGCTGTTCTATAGGGATGGCCATCTGCACAGGAGTCAGTATTTTTTCAGTGGAAGCAAAATGCAATTCTGCAGTGGAATATAAATGCACTTTATATGCTATAGGAATTGTTTCACCCTCATTAAAGGTGACATGTGTAAATCCAATTGCACCCAGTAAAGCTCAGATGACAAGGTTCGTTTTTATTAACATGTGTATGTAAGTGTCGTGTTTCAAGCAAGTCAGGTTGCAAAGATCTGAGTGTTTCTGTGTGTTCTGATGTCCATGATGAAATGGAAAAATCAGAATTTATTACTGCATAAAGGGATTTTATGATCTGTGCATAATCAGGTATGCACGTTCTGCCAAAATTAAAAAATCCCAGCAGGGACTAAACTTTTTAAGATTGTTTGGAGGTTGCAATTGTGTGCATTTCTCTAGAAAATAAGGGCCAAGACTCTTTCCCTCATTTGTAAGTTCATATCCTAAGGAAAGGACACTCAGAAACGCTACGTTTCATATTTTGAAGTTGAATTTGTAACCAAGGTTAGAAAACTGCAAAGTATGCAATCTACTTTCGCCAAGTGAGGGTTTCATTCATCGTCCTTCAGATAGGTGTAATCAAAATAGGACAGAGCATCAGGGTCAATCTCATGAAGAATTGACACAATTCATGCCACAAAAACTGCTGGGCTATTCTCATAGCCCAGAGGAAGTTGAGCATAGCGCATTTGGAAAAGTGTAGGGCGCTAAAGGCAAACCAGTCATGGCTCTCAAGAGCCAAATTATGACTGAAAAATCTTTAGAAATGTCTAATGTGGTTTTGTATTTTTTATTAACTACATTATTAATGAGTACCATACTGTGTGTATTTGGACTGCAAATGTGCGTGTATGCCTATTCAAATGTCTATAGTCTAAGACAATGTGATAGGAATGTTCAGGTTTCAAAACCAGAAAAAGAGGATTATTAATTTAAGAGACACAGGGTTCCATTACACCTTGGTACTTCAGTTGGGAAAGAATTTCCTTAACGGGTGCTTTAGCATCCCATTTAAAAGGACACTGTGGTTGTACATGAGGTTTGGACAGTATAGGAATGACATGATAATGGGAATCCAACCAGTCTGATTATGATAAAATGCCAGGGCCAATGCAAGTGCCCATTCAAATGCATAAGCTTGTTGGACTTTATCCGGGACAAGGTGTGAAAAAGAAAGTAGAATCCTCACCATGAGGGGATGCAAGAACAAAACATGGGGCCAATTGACCTCCGCCAGAAGTATGTCATGAGACATAGTTAAGTTGTCCTAAAATATTGCTTTAATGGTGCATTTAACATCACCCTCATTTTGAATAACTAAGTGATATAGTCTGTCTGGAGGGGCTGTGCGGTTGTCCGCGGTTTCACCCGTAATAAATGTATCAGTTGCTTTTGCTACCAGAAATTGGTGGAGAGTCCAGCATTCTATGGTGACTTCTGCCGCACTGTTGAGGAGAGTCATCACTTTACTTCTTTCAGGAGGAGGGTTCTCACCGTTTGTGGCATATTTAGCAGTTAAGGCTGTAACTTTCTTTTTCTGAAAAGGGGGTTTATATGGAGGAGGCCTGTCCTCCTTCTTTATCTTTATGTCAGATGAGAGTTTTGTCTCCTGTTTTGGTTTCACGTACTCCTGTTGATCCGACGAGTCCTGAAAGGAAGGAGAAGAACATGTATCAGGACCCTGATACCAGTCTGGAGTCTTTATTTTAGTGCGATCACGAAAATCGTATAGTTTTTCAGAGGACTCCGGGGGTGGAGAACCTTCACGTTGTCTACATTTCCGTTGTTGTTGTTTAGATTTATCCCATGTTTTTTTTTAGCAAGCTCACAGGATGGTACGGCATCCTTGTCAAAGCTACACTTGACAATTGGTGGTACTTAAGGTCTGGTTCCCAAACTATTGCGACCTAAAGACATGTATACATTAGCAATGATAACTGGCAACTCACGTTCGCAGTTGGCTATTGCCACAGCGGTAAGTCACTGGCATATAGCCAAAGACGCTGCTTCACCTTTAACATTAGAAAGAATCATTCGGAGACCACGGAAAACTTACCAATGAGTTTCATTCCCAAATTAAGGGCAGGGCCTGCCCCATGTTCATTTTGTATTTGTTTGAGGGTGTTCGGTAGAACGACCATCAAAGTAGTGCCATGGCAAAGAGTGTAGACTGTGGCAAAAATAGTCCCACATGTGTCAGCTAGAGGGGGAACCAGTCCAGTGGGTAAGCACATGGTTACAATTCTGTGCTTGTCTTGTGGTCCTGTAAGGGAAAACACAGCTTCAAGTGGATTGATTTTTGGGGTAATCCAAAACGGTATTTCCTCATGATTAGTAGGCGTAACTGAATGAACAATTGCAGGTCTTATTACAGGCACTGCAGGCAACTGGGCTTGGTTTGCAGGCCAAGTCTAGCTGGACCAGCTAGTAATGTACGTGAAATAAATTGAGTCATACGTTGATATAGGACAACAGGAACATTATGCAAAGCATGCTTTGTACTAGATTTAAATTACCTAAATCTGGATAAGGATTATATCCAGCCAATGCCAGCCAAGTGGCCCCATCATTACTGGGAGGACTCATTCAAACTGGCCCAGGCACATGGGGAAGGCTGCCATTAAACCAAGTCTAGTGTTCCCAAATTGTAAGAGGAATTTCAACAACGGCATAAGATTGATATGCTGCAGGTGTCTGGGGTATTGTGTACTCATGAAAAGTGTTAGCGTCCAAAGCCGGAAATGTGACCCAGGAATAAAAAACATCAAAGCAGAATGCAGCGTCCACTTCTACAACAAAACTTACAGGAGTTCCCACATTAAGGACTCCATGTTATTGTAAATGGGCATATACTGCCGGTCGCCAATAGGTGTGCTATAAGTAATTCTATATCGGATTCAAAGCATAGCACAAACATGGTATAAGACCTTTTAATATCCAAGCTTGAAAAACCAACAGAAGTAGGTGCTATCTAAAAACTTTGGAGGATCCCCAACACCATGGACGTCTCCGATACAAAGGAGCGAGGGTATTGCGGACATGCACAAGCACTACTCAGATTTTCAGTAAGTAAGTACCTGACCAAAATATTGGTGGTGCAATGTTGCAGGGATTCTGAACAGGAGCAGAACTATGCTTGGGACCGTAGAAAATCGGCATGTAGCGACTGAGTCACCATACCACCTCGGTATCTTTGAGCCCGGGTCCGACTAGCTATAGTACCTCACTTGCCCTCCTGACCTTTCCAGAGAAACAAGTTAGTTGTCACCCCAGAACACAACAGGGGAGAGGGTGTGGCTTAATGGCTAGGGCGACTGAACTTGTACCTGGGAATCAGGTTCGAGTCTGGCGGGAGGCTCAAACATCCAGTGATTCTGGGCAAATCACTTAATCTCCATGTGTCTAAAAATTAATGTGCTCATCTGTAATGCAACTGGTGCTTATGTGAAGTGCTCTGATTCCTCCGGGTCGAGTTTGCGCTGTATAAAACCAAAACAAAAAACCCCTCTCGATCCTCTCAGGGATCGCAGTAACAGGACACACCCTTTCCCTCTCTCACTTGTACTTGTCCACAAGAAGATAAGCAAGAGACACGAAGGAAGTTCAGAATATTTAGTTAAACCATCATGCTCTAATATGCCGTATTTGCACCACAATTAGAAGACAAATGGATAGCAAAAATACTGCTAGCCTGGTTAACAACCATATACCACAAAAAGCCCTGTCATGCAACAGGATTGATTGGTCTAAACCCCACCCCCCCTTTCCTACTGAAGCTAAATGTTTATATATGGAAGATCTCTGGGATTAGGGGTGGAACCTGTACCTTAGCATACATAGATGAACGTTCTACATCTGACATGGTAATCTTGCCTCAGTATCTTCGTGTATGTTTGAACTCCTGTGATCAGTTATATGATAAGACATGTGTGCTCATAAACAGCAGCTGCATTCTCGTGTTGTGTCTAGGTGCTATCTTCTGACCAGAGAGAACAACAAGGGGCTTTGTTGTTTGACCTTGTCTAAGGTGTTCAGACTAATTCCCAGGAAAAGAACAGAACACAAAAACATATGCAAGTTCTGTGTGAAAATACAATATAGAACAAAGCAAGCGTGTTTATATAGTAACATGTGCAAAAGAAAATGCGGCCTACAACGTGCACAATGAGGCTGACATAGGAAAAACTACAATGGACCATGCAGGAAACACACAACAATACTGGACCTCAGATACCAACTCTTCAGTTCACTTCTGGACCTGTGGATACTCTGCCGGGAAGAAGGACTGCTGTGCTGCTACAAGGACTGCCATCTGCTTGACTGCTGCTCTGAAGGAACTCCTGTTCTGCTATGCTGACCATCTTCCCTCTTGTCTGGGGAAGAAGAACTGGACCTGCAACTTCATCTTGAACCCAGGACCACAAAGTACCTCCAAGGGCTAGTCTGCTGGCCTCCTGATCTGAGTCTCAGGGACATAAAAGGCTCCACAAATAGCTCCTGGACCGAGCTGCAGCAAGCCCCTGACCCTCAAATGTTGCCCCTTAGGTCCTGGACCCTTGGTGTGGCTCACAGGCTCTGAAATCAAGCTTTTGTTCTCTTCGCAATAGAAAATGAGCCTGTTCGCAATGAGATCACATTTCTCACACTGAGAATCAGCACAAAGCGCCTTCAGCCTGTCTCCTATCACTGCAGCATCAACCGCTTGCGAGGGACCGCCCACGCGAATCTCAGCCTGCCCGTATGCAACACCCAGCCTGCTCTTTGCGCCAAGCCAGCAGCCTCCTGCGACGCTCTCCTTCCTTCTCATGATCCTCTCCAATGTGAATGGGAATCTTGGCACAGAACTTGAGAAGGTAAACCTTCGACGGGACCAATCTAGGACTGTATCCCACCTGCATTCCATTGCCGTCGGCCAGAACTTTTGACTTTGACCTGGCCCACCACAACCAGATAGCCGCGGTTGGACCTATATGCTTCTACGTGCTATTTTACACTTTATTCATTAAAAATCGATGACTCTTATTCTACTGATTGAAATTTTGTAGTTTTGGTCTTGTTTTATTTATTAAAACCGGCTCTATTTTTTGACTGACATGGGATCCTTTTTGTGTGGTGTTTTCACTGTTTTTCTGTTTGTAGTGCTATACAAATACTTCACACATTGCCTCTAAGATAAGCCTGACTGCTCTGTGCCAAGCTGCCAGGAGGTTGAGCAGAGGTCAACTT
Organism: Calotriton arnoldi; assembly: GCA_963921515.1. Classification (NCBI taxonomy): domain Eukaryota; kingdom Metazoa; phylum Chordata; class Amphibia; order Caudata; family Salamandridae; genus Calotriton; species Calotriton arnoldi. The sequence continues at coordinate 1,131,098 of CAWUFW010001730.1, forward strand.
GGGGTTTGCTTGTGCCTTACCCTGACAGGGATTGTGGTTGTCGCTTGATCAGGGCTCACTCCCCAGTCAACCAATAACCCAGTTTCTCACAGAGGCCTATCCAGCTCGTACGCTGTGCAGCCAAGAGCTCCAGGGTAGAGCCCTTGGTGTTAGGTGGTCCCTGCATGGGGATCAGTCACAACACTTTGGTGGTAAGAGAGCTCCCCACTCCAGTTTGTTATAGCTGCTGCTTCTTATTGCTAAACGGGAGACCATGCAACAATGCTCTACCTTCTACCTCCATTGATGTCTCCCAGGTGCCCAAGCTCAATGTCTGCAATGAGGCAGTGCTCCAATTCAGCCTCTCTAGACCGTGCAGTGCTCTCTGTCCCCAGGGGCACCTGTGCACTAGCTCTCACCAGTTATTTTCTTCAGTGGAGCTGGATACACAAAGCGGGACCCATTCACCTACTGGAGCTCGGTTTGCCGGACATCTCTCTCCCGTTCGGCACTGCTGTCTCTCTAGATCTGCATGCACTGCTGTTCTCTGGTTTCTTGGCAGAGATGGACAGGGATCGGCCACCTCACAGGGTCTGGTCTCTGTCTCCTCATCCCCGTACTCGATGCTGCAAACAAGATGATGGCTGCAGCTCACTCCTCCCTGGTGCCTAGCCAATGTCGGGTCTGAGTTCTGCCTTGCTTTCTAACAAAAGTCCAGTCCGAGGGTTTGGAACCAACCTATCCAGGACCCTTAGTTTGTGAAATAACAATTTAGGCTCCACAGTTGGGAGTTTTAACAGCATATGGGACTAAGGTGGAGAGGTGCCAGTGAATTCAGCTTTCTACTCCATGCTCAGCTTGGCCACACCCTCCCCTTACTGCATATTTTAAATTAATTTACATTATTATTTATCTTAGAAATATTTTACTTTTTTTTGTTTAATTTTAATAAACTTTTAAACTGCTCCTTGCACTTTGCTATGGGGAAATCTCCATCCCAGTGGTGTAGATTTCTACCTACGAGTAAAAAGTTACAAGTAATAACTTTACACTCATAAATTATGCTCCACCCCCTGAATTTATCTTAACCCTAATATAATGACTAAGGGGAGAAAAAGCATATTCTTGACTTGAGCAAATTTAGTAAGAGGGTAGAATACAAAATTACTTTGTTGCCCAGCCTCTAATATTTAAATGAGAAAGAAGAAGTTTGGCTTTTATGAAAAAGACTAAGGGTCTCATTTAATGTTTGGTGGAGTGGGAATGATCCAGCGCGATATTAGCCAACTGCATTCATACACCATATACTCACTTGGGCCCATACATTCACACTACGCTAATACTTACGCTGGGTGTCAGATGTACTCTTGTATCAAAAATCCCTGCTACCAATTACCTTCTGATTGAAGAGTAATAACTTACCAATGGATCCTTTGCTAATTGGGAAGTTTAAAATGAGTGACATTCACTATAATACATAACCCTGAAATAACCACAGAGTCAAGAAGTTTTAAAATGTTTATCTAAAGTTTTTAGCAGAGTAAATACAGGAAAAAGACACGGTATTTGATCAGAATACTCGTGGAAGAGCATAGAATGATTATTGCTAATCAATGACGGTGTTTAAGGAAAAGAGGAGATAGGAACAGCAGCGCAACTAAAGGTTGCATATATTTACCTAAATGTAAGAACCAAACCCTTAGCCAAGGAGTTTGAAAAGATAGGACCCTGGAAGGATGAAGAGCAAGGACCTTCTTCAGGATCAGGATAGGATCGGTGACCTCTCTACAACGACGCCTGCGCCGTTCCCCTCTCTGGCACTCGACTTCTCCTCGATTCTTCCCTCTAATGGACTCCGCCGCCCCCTCCTCAGGACCTCTTCTGGATAGGGATTCAGTCAGCAACTGATCAGCTGGGCAGACTGGAGCTCTTCTGTATGTTCTAAAAATCGGCGCTAACTAACTACTAATGCTATATTCTATTATACCCTTCTACGCCCATGTACCTCCCCTTAATGTTGCTAAAATATGGGACCACTACTTCTGATTGGGCAGGGACAGGAGGTGGATTCTCGTACCATGACAAATTTGGCTTAATTTGTGAAGCCCATTGTATTAACGTTCCCGCCCCTTCAATTTAATACATTCACTTTATTTCCCACCCGTCTCACAACAAATTATATACAATTTCTACAGCAAATGTATCTACTGTTACAATTTTGTAGATTTAGAACATCCTCTTCGGCCGATAGGTCATGGCCTTGTGAGACGTCCAAGTTGACTTCATTTTGGCAGTCTTTCAGGAGTCATGCGCAGAACCTTCTGCTTTTCAAGTTTCAAGTCACCAACCCAGGCCCAAGATTACGAATTACTAAAAGTGCAAGAAGGAAATATTAATATCAAAAATAAAACGTTTCACTGTATACCACTTATCTTATTTCTAATCCCTTTTAATTATAAAAACCTATCCCGCATTAATTGCGTTAAGAAATGATAATTTAATAATGACACGAGAGCAAGCTTAAGCATGTGAGAACATTGAACAGCCATTTTAATGCACACTGCGCAGAAGCAGAAATTCCCACCAAGCAAAGAAAGACGTCACACCATGTGATCAGGTTGTGACATGCGCAGTTAAAATCCCGCGCTTAAGCGGCCATTTTAGACTAGGAACAAGCGTTATTTGTTAGAAAAACAACATAGGCAAGCTTCCTAACTATTCATGTAGTGTGTGCAAATATTAATACAGACAATACAAGTTTTAATATTAATACAATGAGGAAGATTGCATCCGAGCAAGTTTCATTTGCGAAACCTTGCTCCATCAATCCCCTCTCTGATGGCGTTTCTGAGCCATCAAAAAGTACCCTCAATCAGATGCCAACTTCTAGCAAATCACTTCATTCTCATTTTCATTTTTAGCTTTTCTATTTTTACAATCTCCCTTCATCTTTTTGTATAATTCACTTTTCCATTCTTCTAGTTCAATCTCGTCTCTCTTTCTCTTCTTTCCTTTGTCTGTCACTTTATACGTTCCATTCTTTCTGCAGCATTTACACCAAAATACTATTGTCAGAACTATTATTGCTATCCCTGCTAAGGGAACTAATATTTGACCTATAAGTCCTTTACCCATATTAGAAAACCAAGTTCCGATTGACGATATACTATTTGTCAATCTTTCCCATACACTATCAACTTCCAGTGGTTTAAGTTCTTGCTCAAGTTTAGTTATATTCTGAATATATGTCCCAATTTCTGCACTCTTATCAGGAATATATGTGCAGCAGTGTTTTGTTTTCAATACTTTACAGACTCCGCCCTCTTTTGCCAATATTATGTCAAGAGCAAGTCGATTTTGCATTACCATGGATCTAATCGCAACCATTTCCACATTAATCATTAGAAACCCTCCAGCAGTATTCGTTGATAAACGATCAACTACTGTAGACAATTTACATATCTTCCTTGAGTTCAGAATTATTCCCACTGAAGGTATCAATGCACCAAATATATCACCTATTATTTCTGAAAAACTAGCTCTTTTATTACGTTTTAATTCGCCATTGTTTTCATTGCTTCCAGTGTTTCTTTTTACGTGGTATATTTTTGGAAAAACTATTCCAAAGTAACAACTTCCATACCACCGTGCAGGAAGCCTAAAGTAAGCCTTATTCCCGCAGACATAATAGATTCCAGGAAAAACTGAATCTGTTCCTCCTTTAAGTCCCCAACCTCCCAATATTAAAAATTGTGTTCACAATCACTGGTACCGATGAAAACATTGTTATAGTCAGTTTTTAATCTATGAAGACAAATTTTTCCCTTCTTTTCGAAATCCAGAGCCATAGCAGCTTGATCTTTGCCAGGTTTGTAACTTCCTTCTTTCTCCGCCCAAGGTGGTAAATGAGCCTTATGCTCTGTAGCTTTCTTTTGAAAATCTTGTCTTCTATCTTCTACTAAATTCAAAAATATTTTCTCTTCTTCTAATAAAGAACATGTTAGATTGTGTTTACGTGCATGTGTTAAGTCTATTGATTTCATTGTTAAGAAAAATTCTCCCATAAACTGTGCATCTAAGGCGCTAAGCACTGGGTTCATACTCTTGCGAATAGGAATTTCAGAAAATACAACATCTATATTGGAATAGTAATATTGTAGTCTACCTGTACTATAAAACAAACTTGTTAATACGCTACATGAAATGCCATATGTCAGTGGTAAATGATGGTATGTTAATCCTTCTGCTACTGATTCAGGTAATTTCATACAGACATAACAATTACTAACTTCCATGGTGTCTACATACTGAAACAATAACTTTGTGAAAACATTTAAACTAGTGTCGTTATCAGCTATCACATGATGAATTCCTTCATCCTCTTCTGCCATTAGTTCTACCCTATTTCCCTTCATGTTTGCTGTCCTCCCTATAGTTTCATTATTGTTCTTTTTATCTATTATCATCAGGTAAGGAATTGCTACAATCAGGACTAACCATACTATAAGCACCAATACTAGACTACATATGCAAATTGCACAGCATCTTCTACAGCATTTTCTCTTTGGTCTCCCAGTATCCCTATCATCAGGCATTTTTCGACAAGGAAGATTGCTCTTCTTATCTCTGTTCCTTTTCTTCAATGGATTCTTTTGTTTAGTCAGGGTGGTCTTGTTTCTTCTTCGTAAGTTAGTTCTGCACTTGTTCCTTCACCACCACTGTCACTTGATTCTGAGCTTTCAAAGTCTTCAAGAACGATATACGTCCAATCAGGACCCCTGAATTTGTTGTTCACAAGTCTTAATCTTTTACTTTTTCTTTTCCCAGACTTTTTCTCTTGATCTGTTTGACTTGTTACTTCAGGTACTTGATCTGGATCTTCGCTTCTTGTTTTTATGTGCCACTTTACTCTTTTGATGAAACTTGGCCACTGATCTCCTTTTCTTGGTTTTTCTGTTTGTACTGTTTCTATATTTTCGTCTTCAGGTGTCTTTTTATGTTCACTGGTTGGTACTGTTTTGTTCTTTGTTTTCTCTGACTTATCTAATTGTTCTTTTTCTGGTCTTATTGGTTTCTCATTTGCAGCTCCACTGTGTGTTTCCAATAATTCACTTGGTTCTGTATTTACTTCTTTATGTTCACTTTTCTCAGTCTCTATTTCTTCTGTATTTTCCTCTTGACCTAACTGCTTCTGATCAGGGCTTATTGCACTGTGTACTTCTGCAGCCTGACCTGCTTCTTCTAAACCTGTCTCTCCCTGTTCAAATTCTATTAATTCTTCACTGCTTTCAGTCCAGTTTTCTTTCCCTATCTGATTTGGTTCAGGGTCGTTTACTAGCTTGTCTTCTTGATCCTGAACCCCTTCTTTTTCACCTATCAGATCTTCTTCAATTGCTTTTAATTTTCTTTGACTTCTTGTTCGGTGGAAAACCTCAGGAATTTCGACCACTGGTATCCAATCCTGACTTGTGCTCGGTTGTTGTCCGTCAGCTTCTCTTGAACCTCGAGCCTGAGATTCTTCAGCTTGGCAACCTTCAGCTTCTTCAGTGATTGGTGTCGTCTGAGTGTTTTCTTCTTCTGGGTCTGGTACTCTCTTGGTGTGACTTACGTGAATCCAATTCGGAAATCCAACACACTTTACTGCTGTGTTTGTGGTCAATATGATTTGACAAGGTCTGCTCCACCTGGGTGATAGACACGTTTCTCTGGTGTGATTCTTCACTACCACCCAATCACCAGGATTCAGATCATGTTCTAGTTCAGGCTGTCTGGAAACTGCGTCTTCTCCAACCTGGTGAGAGACAGAACGCACTAGGTCAGCCAATCCTTTACAGTAGTCCAACACCATATCATCAGAAATATTCACCAGTCTATTTGTGGGAACATGTGTTTGTCTCATCGCTCTTCCCATCATAATTTCATGGGGGCTCAAACCTGTTGTTCGATCAGGTATACTTCTGAGTCCCATCAGAACGAGTGGCAATGCGTCAGGCCACTCCAGTGATGTTGATGCACACATTTTTCCCAATCTTGACTTTATGGTGCCATTCAATTGTTCAACCACTCCAGAAGCCTCTGGACGATATGCACAATGCAGTTTCTGTTTGATTTGAAATGCTTCACAGATTATCAGGATCACTTCGTTGTTAAAATGTTTTCCTCTATCTGATTCCAAAGATACTGGGAAACCAAACCTAGGTATGAGCTCTCTTAGTAACAGCTTTGCAACTATAATGCTGTCATTTCTCCTAGTTGGATACGCCTCCACCCACTTTGAAAACAGACATACTATGACTAGTACGTATTTCAACCCTCTGCATGGTGGTAGCTGTATGAAGTCAAACTGCAATCTTATAAATGGACCCTCTGCCTTCCCAATCTTCCCAAACCCAATTATTGTTGTCCTGCCTGTGTTGTGCATTTGGCAAATTAGACATCTCTGGCAAAGACTTTCTGTAACAGCTCTGAATTTGGGATTGTACCAATTTTGTCTGAATAGTCTAATCATTGCATCTCTCCCTATGTGTGTGTCTCCATGATACATCCTAGCCATTTGAGAGAGTAAACAATCTGGCATGACTGGTCCGCCATCTGTACTGACCCATACTTCATCTTCTCTTCTTTGAGAACAACCCACTTTGATCCACAAATTTCTTTCAACTTCATCAACCTCGTCTTGCAATCTTTTCACTTCATTCCAGGTTTCAGGTGGCATAAATAACATAAGTTGGCAGCTGATTCCCATTCTTTCCACCCTCTTATTCACTGATGTTCTGGTTTTGGCACAATATTGAGCCACCAAATCTGCATATCTATTGCCAACTACCACCCAGTCATCTCCTGACTGATGTGCGGCACATTTCACCACAGCCAATTCTTTTGGTGATTGTATTGCTTCTAGCAATTCTTTTACAAATTGTCCATTTTTAATGGGAGATCCTGAAGAAGTCATGAAATCCCTCTGCATCCACAGTTGGCCAAAATCGTGCACAACCCCATAACCATATTGACTATCAGTGAATATGGTTATTTTCTGATTCCTCCCAATTTTGCATGCTTTTATCAGCGCAATCAATTCAGCTACTTGTGCAGATTTTACCCCTGGTAAATAGGATGCTTCGACTATTCCAGTTAATTCACATACTGCATAGGCAGCTGTTAGTTTGCCATCTTCATGTCTCTGGCAAGAGCCATCAACAAACAGTTCTTTATCTGGCTTTTTAAGAGGCTGTTCCTCTATATCTGGGCGAGGTTTTGTGCATAGTTCTGTAATCTGTATACAATCATGTTCATCTTCTTCGTCATCTTTACTTGTCTCATGATATGGATCTGGTAGTAAACTTGCTGGATTTATTATTGTACACCTCACCATGGTCACATTTTCAGCACCCATTATTATCCTCTCATACTTAGTCAGCCGACTAGGAGTGAGATGCTGAGTTCGTGTTCTGGTCAACAGAATCACCACTGCATGTGGAACATATACTTTTACAGGATGTCCCATCACAATTGATTCACTTTGTTCGATGCTCAAACATGTTGCTGCTACTGCTTTCAAACATCCTGGCAACGCAGATGCTACAGGGTCTAGTGTAGCGGAAAAGTATGCTATAGGACGTCTGTCCAGACCATGTCTTTGAGTTAAAACTGAAAGTGCACAATTTTCTCTTTCATGACAGAATAATGCGAATTCTCTTTTATAATCTGGCATGCCTAAGGCAGGTGCTGAACAAAGGGAGTTTCTCAATTTTACAAAAGCTTCTACACTTTCATCTTCCCACTCAACAGGATCTTTTGCTTTCTTTTTGGTCATGTTAATCAAGGGCTTAGCCAACATGGAAAATCCTGGTATCCATTGTCGACAGTAACCTACTATTCCTAAGAACATTCTTACTTGCCTTTGCGTTACTGGCATTTGCATTCTTTTTATTAATGCTACTCTTTCAGAGGTTACTCTTCTTTTTCCCCTTTCAATTTGATGTCCCAGGTATTTAACAGTTGTTGTACAAAACTGTAATTTTTCAGGTGACACTTTATGTCCCTCTTCTGCCAAAAGATTCAAGAGTGCTATAGTATCAACAACACAGTCCTCTCTGGTGCTTGATGCCACCAATAAATCGTCGATATATTGGACTAAAACTGAGCTTCCTGGCATCACTAATTTTTCGAGACACTTTTTCAATATCTGATTAAAAATGGAAGGGCTTTCTGTGTACCCCTGAGGAACACAATTCCACACATAAACCTTATTTTCGAATTTAAATGAGAAAAGATACTGACTGTCTGGGTGTAACGGAATTGAAAAGAAGGCTTGACACAGATCTATGACTGTAAACCATCCAGCATTCCAAGGAATCTGGTACAGAATTACTGCAGGGTTTGGCACTATAGGACAACATGGTTCTACAATTTTGTTGATTTTCCTCAGATCTTGAACGATCCTATATTTTCCACTAGGTTTCTTTAGTCCCATGATTGGTGAATTACATGGACTACTCATTACTTCTCTCAATATATTTTGTTTGACCATCCGATTGATTTCTTCAATGACACCTGCTTTTACTTCTGCACTCATTTTGTACTGTTTTGTATTTGGGAAAATTGCACCTTCTTTTACAGTTACTTGAACTGGGTCTATTTTAGCCATGAAACCTACTTCCTTTCCCGTGAGATCCCATACTATGGGGTTTACTGTATCTTTTAATTCTTCTGGCAATTCATCTTTTGTTATTAATGAAAACATTTCATCTACTTCTGTTCCTTGTTTTGCAACCATAATTTTATATACATGATCTTCATCTGGTGTTTGTACTGCCACACCATCCGGTGTGCAGAAAATAGTGCAATTCATTTTGCACAATAAGTCCCTACCTAGTAAGTTTACTGGACTGGAATCGCATACTACAAATTGATGCATTTCTTTGAAATTCCCAATTTTAACCTCCATTGGTTCGGTAAGTGGTGTTCTAATTCTTTGGTTAGCAACTCCTACAACTTGAATATCTTCACCAGAGAGAGGAATGTTTGGGACGTCTACTGTTCTCACAGTAGACCTGGTAGCACCAGTATCCAAAAGAAAAGTAATATCATTACCTCTCACTTTTCCTTCAACATATGGACCTGATTGATCTACCTGCAGGGATGCGCCAAGTACGCATTCCTTCTCCCCTCTCCTAGGCACCGTCATGCGTCGAACCCGCAAAAATCATCCTGCAAAAGAAATTGTGAGGTCATATAATCATTCTTACCACTTCCCCCTGAGTATCCGATGTCTGTACCATGCTTTGCTCTGCTTACATTACCCTGAACAGGTGGAGATGGCAACTGACTCTGAGGATTTACTCCTTGCTGTGAGTCATTCTGCGTTTGTGAATTTAAATTTTGATTTGGGCCATTATTATTTCGAATCTTTTTACACTCATCCTTCCAATGCCCCAATTTTCCGCATCCATGACAAGGAAATTTCTTTTTAGCCTCTTCTCTACTCATTCGTCCTTTCATTCTTCCACCATTTCCAGAATTACCATTCGTTCCACAGTCTTTTCCCTGATTTTCATTAGGATTATCTAAATTAATTCCCTGTTTTTCAGCCATTTTCACCTGTGCCCACATTACCTTTTCTTGTAATTTCTTGTGCCTATCCTCAATGTCATCCCCACAATATTTTGCATATTTCAAAATTTCGTCAATTGGTTTCCCTTGCCAACAGAGCATATGCTGCTTAATCATCTGGCAAATCTCGGGCTTCAAACCATACACAAATCGGTATACAAACTGACTCATGTTTTTGTCTCCAATGTCCTCAAATCCACTGTACTGTTTGAACACCTGCAAAAGGCGCTCATAATATGAATGAACTGTTTCACTGGCTTCTTGGGTAGTTCGATCTATTTTTACCCAATCTGTTTCTTTCGGTGGTATTTTCCCTTTCAGGTATGTTATCACCTGCTGATACTTTTTCATCACATCATTTGACGGGGCACCTGTCTTTGGATCTCTGGGATACTCATCACTCGGCCAATCGACTGTGATCTTACAATCTGTCCATAAATCTGCAGGTACCACTATGTCAAACAGACCATCCAAATCCTTCAACAATACTTTTGATACTTTCACAAACCTTTCAACCTGCTTGTACCATTCAATTGGCTTTTCTCTCAGCTTTGGGAAATCATTCGTAAATGATAAAATATCCTGTCTACTCCATGGGACATGTACATAACCACCTCCTGCAACTTCTCGCATCGGGTACATTTTGTCAACTTTTTCTGTTTCCTTAATTACATATTCAGAAGCTGTTCGACTTGAGCGAGCTTCTTCCTTTTTCTTTGCCCACCTAGTTCTCCATTTATCTAGGTCTCCCCATTTTTGCAAAACTAACATTAATTCTCGTATTTGCAGTCTTCTTCCAGAAGCATTCATATTTTCTAAATCTTTGTCTGAAAATTCTGCTCTATAGGGTTTCTGTAGTACTTTTGATTTCCCTATTTCGATTCCCATTTGTAGGGCTAGATTGGACAATTTTTCATGAAATAACCTTACATTTCTAGTGATACTCCTGCATAGGAACAGCAATTCTTCTTCATCATAATTGTTTAAGCGTTCTACTCCTATATTTCCTGCTATCATTTCTTCTAACTCAGCTTTTAATTTCTGAATGTCTAGCAATTTTGGAGGAGTGCCCAATTTATCTGATCCTTGTACCCACCTTTCTAAATCTTCAGGTGTTACTATGGTAGCACTCTTTGCCCCTGATGAAGTTATTAAACTTACATCTTTTGAACGCTCAGGTATTTCTTTTCTTGGAGTACCTTTTACTGGACCTCTGACAGGTAAATCCATGAGAGATATTGTGGAATCACAATCACTAAAATGATCTTCAATTATAACTGGAGCTTCAAGTTTTTGAAAATTTTCGGGAGTACTCATAGGAGAAGATACGGGTATCAGAGGAGGACAATTTCCTTGTATACCATATAATGGCACTACTGGACCAATTGTTACAGGAATAGTCAATGAATCAGGATGTGTTTTTATCTGGGATATTTTCCGTACTAATTCTGCTCTGGTCTTTTCTAATGCTTCCTTTTCTTTCTCATGAAGTATTCTATTCGGGGTGAATTCATGTAGTACCTGAGGTACCATTGGTGTTTGTGGTGGGGCACTAGGAGGAATTCCACTTGACCCTTCCTGATACGGTGGAGGATTCCTCAATATTTCTTCCATAAACTCATCTTCTGAGTCTTCATGTCTCATTAAATGTTTAGTCTTTTCTGTACACTTGCCTCCTGATTTTTCTCCTTCTGTGAGTAGTGGATATAATCCCTCAACAAGCATTGCCCTTCTCCATTGCTTCATCTGACCTTCCCTATTTTCCCGTAAATATCTGGGGAAAAATCCTGGATACCTTCCATTACTTCGAGATCGATCACGCTCAAATGCTTCAGTTTCCCACTCCTCTAAAGCTTCGTATTGAGTTAATCTGGGTCTAGGTTCTAAATCATTCATCCTTTGTCTCAGATTTTGAAGAATTCGCCCATTGAATGTGCCATTTTCAGGAAATTCTAATATTCCGTCATTTTTGGTATATTCTCTCCAATTTTCTATCCATACACAAGTATGATAACCTCTCTCCATCATCATATATGATGCGGGTGTTTTGGCTGGGGGAATAATAATTCCCTCCCTAGTCTTGATTGGTTTGTCCTTTTTGAAATAATTCTTGATCTTTTGTAAAACTGACATCTTTTTCTTTTCTCCGTACATCTTAGGCAAATACCGATGTATAAAATTATATTCTGCAAACCCTAGAAATCTCCTATCTGGACGATTCCCTGTTAAAGTCGGATCGCGTTTTAACATGCAATCCTTATCCACTTAGAATTTTGCTTCTAAACTCTCAACCAATTAAACCTTTGTTAATTTTTTTTTATTCTAAGCCAATTCTTGCGCGGCCTTTTTGGTGACGTTTCTCTGTCAACCCCCCCCTTTACAATCTGCTCTTTTCTGTTCCCATGCTGATTTAACCAATCCCAGCGCGGCACCTATGACATCAGTACTATTCCTGACTACTGACCCCTCCTTTACAAGGGTTTTCCCACGCCCGCGGATCCAACCAATCCCAGCGCGGCGTTTTGTGACGTCAGCTCCCTCTCCGGCAACTGACCCTCCCTTTACAAAAAATCTTACGCAAAGCTTATTTTCTCTATATTTCTTAATTAAAATTCAGTAACAACATAAAACATTCGCTATCGTGCCAGTTTCTCTAATTCAGAAAGATAGTTTCTCTTACACACTTAGTAAAACCTTTCCATTTACTAAAACATACACTACGAGTAAAACCCTTCCGTTTATTCTTCACACAAGCTTCCGAAATACCTGTTACTTCTTCAATGTTACCCTTTCTAGGTGATATAACATCAAATTTTCACCAGCGTACTCCTTCCACTATTCTTATACGCATAGAATCCCTAACAAGTGCTGATAGTCCTGCTTAACTATTCAGTACTATTTCTGCCTGACAGATAACCTCACTGCAGTATGGCTTCTACTTGCCACCCACTATTCTTTTTCCCCTGGGGTATTCTGGACAACATGAAACAATACTCAAGAATAACGGGTATTAGTTCATAAAAATACAAATACAATTCTCATTACCCAATTAACAAAGAGTAACACAAACCGTCCTCTGCTTACCAGAAAACTGATCCAGCGCGATATTAGCCAACTGCATTCATACACCATATACTCACTTGGGCCCATACATTCACACTACGCTAATACTTACGCTGGGTGTCAGATGTACTCTTGTATCAAAAAATCCCTGCTACCAATTACCTTCTGATTGAAGAGTAATAACTTACCAATGGATCCTTTGCTAATTGGGAAGTTTAAAATGAGTGACATTCACTATAATACATAACCCTGAAATAACCACAGAGTCAAGAAGTTTTAAAATGTTTATCTAAAGTTTTTAGCAGAGTAAATACAGGAAAAAGACACGGTATTTGATCAGAATACTCGTGGAAAAGCATAGAATGATTATTGCTAATCAATGACGGTGTTTAAGGAAAAGAGGAGATAGGAACAGCAGCGCAACTAAAGGTTGCATATATTTACCTAAATGTAAGAACCAAACCCTTAGCCAAGGAGTTTGAAAAGATAGGACCCTGGAAGGATGAAGAGCAAGGACCTTCTTCAGGATCAGGATAGGATCGGTGACCTCTCTACAACGACGCCTGCGCCGTTCCCCTCTCTGGCACTCGACTTCTCCTCGATTCTTCCCTCTAATGGACTCCGCCGCCCCCTCCTCAGGACCTCTTCTGGATAGGGATTCAGTCAGCAACTGATCAGCTGGGCAGACTGGAGCTCTTCTGTATGTTCTAAAAATCTGCGCTAACTAACTACTAATGCTATATTCTATTATACCCTTCTACGCCCATGTACCTCCCCTTAATGTTGCTAAAATATGGGACCACTACTTCTGATTGGGCAGGGACAGGAGGTGGATTCTCGTACCATGACAAATTTGGCATAATTTGTGAAGCCCATTGTATTAACGTTCCCGCCCCTTCAATTTAATACATTCACTTTATTTCCCACCCGTCTCACAACAAATTATATACAATTTCTACAGCAAATGTATCTACTGTTACAATTTTGTAGATTTAGAACATCCTCTTCGGCCGATAGGTCATGGCCTTGTGAGACGTCCAAGTTGACTTCATTTTGGCAGTCTTTCAGGAGTCATGCGCAGAACCTTCTGCTTTTCAAGTTTCAAGTCACCAACCCAGGCCCAAGATTACGAATTACTAAAAGTGCAAGAAGGAAATATTAATATCAAAAATAAAACGTTTCACTGTATACCACTTATCTTATTTCTAATCCCTTTTAATTATAAAAACCTATCCCGCATTAATTGCGTTAAGAAATGATAATTTAATAATGACACGAGAGCAAGCTTAAGCATGTGAGAACATTGAACAGCCATTTTAATGCACACTGCGCAGAAGCAGAAATTCCCACCAAGCAAAGAAAGACGTCACACCATGTGATCAGGTTGTGACATGCGCAGTTAAAATCCCGCGCTTAAGCGGCCATTTTAGACTAGGAACAAGCGTTATTTGTTAGAAAAACAACATAGGCAAGCTTCCTAACTATTCATGTAGTGTGTGCAAATATTAATACAGACAATACAAGTTTTAATATTAATACAATGAGGAAGATTGCATCCGAGCAAGTTTCATTTGCGAAACCTTGCTCCATCAGGAACACCAGGTAAAAATGCATTGCTCCTGCCCCGCAAAACTTGAGGTTGTCCCCCATCTGCGAAATGGCCAGCATTCAAGGTACCTCAGAATATCTACCCTATTTAGAGCGATGGCTGCAACATTATTATTTTCCTGTTAGAGACAGCCAGGAAAAGCCTGAGAAAGGACCTCCCTATACTTGGTGAAAACTCGGGGACAATTTCTTTTTGTGTTTCAAAAAGATACTCCGGCTTTGAGAGTTTGTTATAGAAACATCAAATAACATTTCAGAACTGGTGCCTTAAACGTGGTGGCTGCTCTGCAGAGCTTCAGTCACATTAAAGGCACAGGAGATCCCCGCCTGTCTGGTGTGGGGCTTTCTGACATGGAAAGGAGACTATACACTCTCACGTGGATAGCTGGTGGTCACTCCTCCAAACTTTAAAAGAAGCCCAGAGTCCTAGGGCCTATTCCCAAACTCCATCTTGTAATAACTAAAGTGATACTACAGTAGTACTACTCATGCACTATAAAATGCTATTCACAAACCTATATGTGGAGACCTCTGCCTCCTCCTCTCCTCTTGTTTCTATTCAGAGATCTCTGCACATGTAAGCATATGATTTCACTGTAAATATAAGAGGGACAAGGAAGAGAGGCTGTAAAATGGAGAATACTTAATACTAAATGGAAGGGGATTATGGAGGCAAAATGAAGGTTTAGGGAGGGATATGCTAATACAAACACCCACCCACAAAAGCTATTCACCAACTGCTCTTTTATACTATAGCCCAAATGTTAATGAAATAGTAGCAATAGTATTCCAGCCTAGCCTTAGTGTAAGTCTAGCATCACATGGCTACTCACATTAGTGCTTAATTGTCAGCACCAGTGCATTTAGTGCTTTTCATGAGCACCAGTTAAGGATACGTAAATTTTTTGTAGACATGGGGAGATTAAGTGATTTACTCAGAATCACAGGATGTTGAGCCTATGACAGACTCGAACTTGGGAGGTCATTACAATGACGGGCGGTGGCGATCCGCCCGCCATTTTCCACCGCCCGCATGCCATTTCCCCCCGCCATATTACGATGGTGGGGGGGAGCCCGGCGGACGGAAAGACCGTCTGCCGGTTTTCCGCCGGTCCCACAGGGGACCGGGCGGTAAAGGACCCTAATATGGTGGCGGTGTCTGCAAGACACCGCCATCCATATTAGGATGTTGGTGGAAAGCAGCCTTTCCATGGCGGTGTTGCCGCCATGGAGAGGCATGTGGTCTTTGCTTCTGGGGGCCGGTTGCGGGCCCCCAGGATTTGGGGGGGCGGGGGGTGCACATGGGGGGTACCTATGGTACCCCCCTACATTTGAATGCACAAGGTGGCAGGCACCGCACCGCGCCTGTCACGTTGTGCATTCAAATGCACAACATGCGTTTTTCGCATTGCGGCGGGTGTTGCTGACAGCACCGCCCGCCGCAATGCGAACAATACGGGATGCCACCACCACCGTGGCGGTGGCATCCTAATACCCATGGCGGGACCGCCGCACCCCTTGCGGACGGTCCCGCATTCCGTTGCGGTGGCGGGCGGACAACATCGTAATGTGCCCCTTGGTTCCCCAGCTCCAAAGGTGGAAGCTCTGCCCGTTACACCACACCCTTTCCCTACTTGTAGTGTTTCATGGTTAGTAGTTAGTCCTGTTATAGGTGGCGTTAATAGGAGCCCCAACTCCTATTTTTTCACAAATTAACTACTGTCACAAGTACTACACCTCGATCCCATAGAAAATAATTGGGGCAGGGACTTAATTTAACATTTCATTGGAAATAACATTAAATAAATTAAATTATTTGAACTTTTACATTATATGTAAAACAGTCGATAAAGAGAATTAACATATGTAATAAAATGGGTAGCTACAATGGGATTCCAAAAAGAGAAAATATGGAATTCTGTGGCAGATGGATTCATGAATGAATTAATGAATTAGAAGATGTGAAGTTTGTGAAGCTTCGAGCTTAAAAGAAAATATCAACACAGAATTGTATCTAAAATAATAGAATCTTGTTACAAAATGCTCTTCAGTTTCTCGTACGCTGAAAACAAAGCTGCAGTAAAATAACAGACTTTGACATAAACGTTTAAAAAAATGTCATATACATTTTTCTCTGTGATTTTATTCTATAGCTGATATTAGATTCAAGAAGCGGAGGCGGTGTGCAATGGCCAAGGCCTGGTGAATAAGAACATGTTCAACATGGCTGCATTCCTCACATATTTCTTTGGCATAAAAGACTTTTAAAAAGTTCTAGTTGGAAAACTTTGATGTGGGCAAGAAAGGACTGTTTAGTAAAAAAAAATACTGTAAATCTGACCTCATGGAATGCAAAGTTTGCACCTGTAAATACAAACCGAGTAACATGAACTGTTTGATAAACAAGTACGCTGCCTCTTGCTCTGGAACATACTGCCTGTCAAGTCAATCTTAAATTAAATCATTTTGATTACTTTGAACATGAAACAGCCTTTTCTGAGGTCCTACAACAGTCCTGTATTTATTTTGCCAAACTGAAAATGCTTTTCCAATGAATTCACTTTTCATAAGCAGTCTTTAGCCTTGATGAATGCTTTCATTTTACTCAAATCACCGAGCTTTAACCTTAGCCGTGGGCACAAAGCACACGGACTGATCTTACACGGAGTACACGTCGGGTGCCAGCTAAAATATTAATAGAAGACTCCATACAAAGATACAGGTTTTGGATGCCTCGTTTGCGGAGAGCTAAACGTCTGTAATTCTTGAGTCTGTATACACTGTATGAAGAGTCTACACAGAAAGAAACACCAAACGCATCTGGTTTAACCCAAGAATCACGACAGACAAATACAGTCAGCCTTATCAAACCTGTTCCCTGCCTAACATCAAATGTAGATAATACTTATTAGCCAGCTTTAGCCTTGCCACAGTAAGAGTAATTGCTGGCACTACTTATCAGTAACCTTGATTACTCCGATTTGTGTCAGGTCTCCCTAGTGTGTGAGGGGACTCCACCGACTTCAGGAAAAAATCTGGATATCATTACAAGACAGGACGCTACCATTAAACATTATTCTTTTAATGCAACTTCAAGCAGCCATTTTAAAGTTAATACATTACAAAGCAAAGCTATAGAATAGAATGCTCATATGTTATAATGGCAACAAGGCTAGATAGATCTGCCTCTTTTCAATGCGGCTTCAAGCAGATATGTTCTATTTTTACTACTCTCTAATGCCTTCTTGTGTTGTCAACCTTCTCTTTCAGCATCTATTTTGCTGTTGTTCTTAATATATTCTATGGTATCCTGTGATCGTTCCTTATCTACCATTTTATGCTGTTTGTTTAATTTTGACAATTTCAGGTTTTTTAATAAACGTACTTCGGCGCCTTTAACGCGTCGACGGGCACTTTTGCGGCCTTTCTGAGAGAATCGCCGCTTCTCCTTGCCCGTTTTCATTTTTTATTCGGGCTTTCTGCTTTTCTTTTGGCACACAAGAGTTTACACTCCGTGCAGCACTGGTGCGGCCCTCCCTCGCACTCCAATTTATGGAGTGTGGGCTGCGCCGAGATACCAATACTATCGGACCCCTCCGGTTCACTCCGTCTCTCACTCCGTCTTCTCCCCGGCCCACCGACGTTTTTCGCTTTACCTGCCCTTTCCAACCAAGGGACTCTCCAGTTTTAGAGGAGAGACCCTTGGCAGGCACTGCATGACGGGCCACGCTTTCCCCGCGCACGTCAGGGAAGTCCCGCAATGCCTCTAGCTTCAGCATTTTCACCGCGTTGCCTAGCAATGCATATTTAAGCAGCTGATCGCTCGAGCCGTCCTTTCCAACCTTTTCCTGACGGTTGGGACGCTACAATAGAACAACGGTCCATTGTGGCAGAAGAAGGAAACTCTATGTTAGAGAAGGGAGCAATCATAGAGATTCCCTGGGAACACCTGAATTTTCTGAGCAATATTTTCCTGGTGGAAAAGAAGGACAAAGAGTGGAGACCAGTTATAAATCTGAGAGAATTGAACAAATTGCTCACCTACAGACACTTCAAGATGGAAGGTATCCATCGCCTCAGGGACATGCTTTTAGAGAAAGACTGGTTAGTAAAATTATACCTAAAGGACGCCTGCTTTACAATTCCCATGGCTCAAGAATCCCAGTCCTTCCTCCAATTCGCTTGGAACAATCACCTATACCGGTTCCAGGCTCTTTCCTTCGGTCTATCCTCTGCCCCCTGGTGTTTCACCAAAGTTATGAGGGCCTTCACCTCAGTCTTGGGGGAAAGGGGTATCCGCCTTATAATTTATCTAGACGACATTCTCCTCATGTCTCAAGATCACTCTCAAATCTTGAAAGACTTGAGTACTACTGTAAACTTAATAGAGAGTCCAGGTTTTATTATAAACAGAGAAAAATCGATCATGACTCCCTCGAGGTCTCTAGAGTTTCTGGGCTTCACAGTAGACACCGTGAAGTCTATGCTGTTACTCCCACCGAAAAAAATAACAAAGATCCGAAAAGAGAAACGTCATGTTCTGAAACTCGATCTCTTAACCTTAAGAGAACTAGCCAGACTCCTGGGCCTCCTCTCATCGTCCATACAAGCTATTTTCCCAGGTCCTTTACATTATCGGGCCCTCCAGAGACTGAAGGGCAGAGCACTTCGATCTGGCCTATGGTACGGAGACTAAATTTGCCTAGACACAGAAGCCAAGACAGAACTGACCTGGTGGTTAGAAAATCTGGACACATGGAATGGGAAAGCCATATTTGGCATTTCCCCAGAATTTGTGCTGGAATCAGACGCCAGCCTTCATGGCTGGGGTGCTTGCCTTCAGAATCAGAACACGGGAGGCTTATGGTCCTATTCGGAGAGTTCGCACCACATACATTTTGGGGAGTTAATCACCGGGCTTTATGCCCTAATGAGTTTCAAGCAATCCCTTCAAGGGAGGTCAGTCATTCTCAAGATGGACAACATGTCAGCCGTACCCTACATAAATCGCCTAGGGGGCACCAAGTCACCAGACCTCTCCAACCTAGCCAAAAAGCTATGGATGTTCTGCCTGGAACACAAAATATCGTTAAGAGCAGAATACCTTCCAGGACAAAACAATGTTTGTGCGGATTGGAATTCCAGATTCCTAGTAGAACACACCGACTGGAAACTGAACACAAACGTGCTCAGAACACTAGATTACCTTTGGGGTCCTTTAGAAGTAGATCTCTTTGCGAGCAGGCTGACGTCCCAACTACGCAAATAATTCAGATGGATGCCAGACCCGGGTGCTCTGGCAGTGAATGCCTTTCTTAAACCTTGGAAAGGAATTCGAGGATATGCTTTTCCCCCCTTTGCAATGATCCAGCGCGCCCTGCAGAAGTTGAGAATAGAACAATGTTCAATAATCCTAATAACACCCCTTTGGCCGTCCCAACCTTGGTTTCCAACAACCTTGGAATTAGCTTACGAAATACCCTTTCTACTCCCAGCTTCACCAGGCCTCCTAAGAGACATAGGGGGATATTCACAAGAACGTGCGCTAAACATCACCAAAAAATGTTAACACAACTTTACACATCGCAGTTGATCGCAGGAAAATAACCCCGTGTTAACCTGGAATTCACAACACGGCGGTACCATGCTATAGTCCTCTGAAAACGCGGCCAATGTCCGCGAAACAACCACCGCGACGGAGTCAAAAACACAAACCCCAACACCAAAAAACGTGCGATGAGCCCATTCGTGATGAGGAAATCAGCGATAAGCAGCGCCAGGCCTGCCATACACACACGGCAGACGGGAAAATCACTACAAAGGAGAAAAAACACACAAACACAAAATGACCAACACCGAAGCACCATGGAGGCAACCGGAGCAAGCGCAGAGGACGAGCGGAACCCCACAAGCACCCCGGACGACCAGCCTGGGACCTCAGTGACAGGGAAGGGCAAGGACAAGAAGAAGAGGAAGACGAAGTTCAGTCCGCAGGAGAATAGGATCCTGGTCACGGAGGTGATAGAACACCATCAACAACTGTTCGTCGCTTCCAATGTGTCATTGGGCAGCAAAAATGGATTATGGCGGTCCATCGTGGACAAGGTGAATGCTGTCGGAGAGCACAAGAGGTCAATGGACGAGGTCAAGAGGCGATGGATTGACATCAAGCGCAAGACCAAGGAGAAACTCGCAGGCAACCAGAGGCAGCAATGCAGACTGGAGGTGGGAGCCCAGGGCCACAGCTGGAGCTGGATGACATGGAGGAGCTGGTGTCGACAGTCATCAGTGTGGAGACCGTGGCAGGAGTCGGGGCACCGGACACTGCTCGACATGACACAACACAACAGCAACAGGGTGAGTAACCACCAGGTACTGGGGGGACGGGGGAGATGGCCACAATGGCACACATGCTCAACCAAGCAGAGCACAGTGCACACCCACAATGACTCTGGATCATGGCCCTGATCTACACACTGTCACAATGTACATTGCCATGCTGTCTGAATGTGAACATGTACCATGCGGCCAAATACATGTGGACACATTGTAACACAGCATCTCCCCTTCACATTGCAGGGGCACCGTCAACGCCACCTGCAGAGCAGTCCCAGCCACTCTTCACTGATGACGAGGAGGACACCACCAGCATCGACACCCAAGCCCTCCAAGACATCATTGAACTCATCCGCCAATCACCTCCAGGACCAGGGCAGCCCAGCTGCATCGAGGGAACACCACCCACTCCACAAACCACCCAGCAGGAGGCACCCACAACCCCGGCTGTCTCCCAAGACCTCCCTGAACAGCACATGGCCTTCCAACGCCGTGTGTTGGAGGTCCAGAGGGAGTTGGCTGAGCAGGTGTGGGTGGGGTTCGACCTCATGGCTACCAAACTTGACGGCATCCATGGGTGTCTGAGTCCCATCAGGGACCACCTCCAGTCCCTAACAGACACCCACATGCCTCTCCATGGTCTCCTACGAGCCCTGGCTGACATCACTGGAGTCATGACTCGGAGACAAGAACACCTGTCCGCTCAGAGTGGCTCCAGCGATCTCAGCCGTGAGATGGCACACATGCGGAGGCTCATTGAGGACATGGTGCGGATGGAGGTGGAAAGGATGGCAGCCACCGCTGCACATCAACGAAATGTAGCTGGGATCTACCATGCCCTGCATGTCCTCATCATGGCATTGCTGCCACAAGGGGTGGCGCAGATGAATGCTGCTGCCCCTACACCATCCACATCTCCGCCCCCTGGTGTGTCAGTGCCTCACAGTGCGGCAGACATTTCCACTCCGGCACCTGATGTGTCACTGCCACACAGTGCGGCCGACAATCCACCTCCGGCCCCTGATGTTTCAGTGGCACACAGTGCCGCAGCCGGAACTGCACCACCCACAGGTGGGGCAGAGCACACATCCGAGGACGTGGATGGACTTGAGTTCAGAAGGAGGCACTAGCATTCATGTCCGCCACCTGGCCTGTTGCTGCTTGGTGCCGCACATGGCCCCATGACCTTCCACTGACCCCCGATACACTCTGCTGCACTCACCTTGGACCGTGACATGGACTGCCATATCCTGTTTGGTGACCAATGACACGGCGACCAGACTGCGGACTGTACTCTTCCTCTTCCGCTGTACTTGTCATTCCCCAATGGACTCTGGCTGGCCATCCACAGGCTCATATTGTGAAGTGGGGTTGGCATGGCCCTGTACTGCTCCAGCTGCAAAACTCCTCTGGATGTGCATTAAACATTCAGAAACGCACTGCTGTGTCATGTCTTTAATCATTCATGTATGAATGTGTGGATGAATGTAGGCTCAGTGATTTCCCCCAACATCAATGATGCTCATCTAGTGGGATTCCAGTCACAGTGTGCTACATTGCCGATTGCGTTCCGGGTGCCGTAGACACTACAACAGGAACACACACATTAGTCACTTCCTTGTCCGGACATGGACTGAAACCACGGCCAGAGCTCCCGAGTCATTGTTGCAAGCCCTGCGCTGGTCCGGCGTACGCCAGGCCAGACCACTCCGCTTACGCTCCGAGGGGGGGCCACATAGCTACAAGTCGCAGGTTTACACGCTAGTGGTCTGCAGGTCGCTGGTCTAGTTGTCAGCATGTCACGGCCACTCCCTGAGGGCAGGTTTGCACGCACACAACACCCATCCGGCACAGGCGTCACGGGCCATGTGACCCCGCCAATATAATGGGCCGACAACGTCACATTCCCCACTGCCGGTGGTGACTGGATGACGGACGTTCCACGATACTCAATCATAAAGGGCCAATGAGTTGTTGCGCACAGGGTTAGTGGCACCCGGAGCCATGCGGCCGTCACGGGCCTACCACCATGTGGCGCTGACTGGGGTTGCACAGGGTTAGTGGCACCGAAATTGCTGAGCGGGTGTGCAGCCTGCGATGATGACGTGTGCACTGATGTGGTCTCTGCCATTGATACCTCAGGACTCAGCGTCATGTGTGGGACCTGCTGGGCCGCGGTGCGGGTCTGCATGATGTGGAGCATGCCACGGTGGCGGGACCTGGGCCTGGAGCTTGCACGGGCACGTGGTGTGCCCACTGGTGGACACACCGTTGGCTACAGGTGAGCAGTGGGGCCTGGGTGCACAAGTGCGGACAGCCAGCGCTGGCCGGCGGGAGGGGGTAGGGTGCGGCTGCATGTGTGCGCAGGATGGACAGGCATTGTTGCCGTGAGCAGTGTGATGGACTCTGCCATGATTGACTCTGGCCTCGTTTACAGATTGCAGACCTGGTGGCTTGCATTATATTCTGGCACGTGGTTGGAGACACACCGGTGGCAGCAGGTGAGCAGTGGTGCCTGGGTGCGTGGGGTGGCAGTGTCCCTCCTTCTCTCTCTCCCTCTCCCTTCCCTCTCCCTCTCTCCCTCTCTCCCTCTCTCTCCCTTCCTTTCCCTCTCCCTCTCTCCCTCTCCATTCCTTTCCCTCTCCCTCTCTCCCTATCCCTTCTTTTCCCTCTCCCTCTCCCTTCCTTTCCCTCTCCCTCTCTCCCTCTCCCTTCCTTTCCTTCTCCCTCTCTCACTCTCCCTTCCTTTCCTTCCCTCACTTTCTCTCTCTGCCTTTCTTTCCTTCTCTGTTTCTCTGTGTCTCGCTCCTTTGATGTGCGCATGACACACGTTCTGATTTTGTGCTTTATTTTCCAGGCGGTGACATCAGGATTGTCCCGGACGGACCCGACAGGAGTCTTCCGCATTGGTGTTTTGTGTTGTATTCAATAAAGTTTTTGGTTGTTACTTCAATGATGAGTGACTGTTTCTCGTTCTTCTGACCACACGTGTGTTTCTGTTTGTCATTGTGCGACGTCATGCGTTTTTTGTGACTCTTGTGTCGTGCACGGTATGTGTTTGTCCAGGGGGAGGTCCGGGGGGGGCCTGGGAGTGGTGGCGGTTGGTGTTGTGGCCCTCATGGGTCTCCCGGCTGCATGATCATTGTCTCCATGGCATCTGTGGGTCTTCAGATGTGGCTCTTGGCTGGGCTCCCTTTCATGCTGCAGGTAGTCATCCTGCTTAACACCAACAAAAGGCAGGTGTTAATTCCCTGCTGCTACCGCGGCTTGTCGCCTGTTTTTGGTTCGCATCGCAGATCTGGCAGTTCGTTGTGAAAGTGGTGTAGTGGTGTTTTCGTGTGTTTTTGCACGGGAACGCCTACTCTGCATCTCATTAGGGTTAGTTGGTGGTGTCACCCGTGGAGGTAAATGTTGAGGCAGTTATCGCGGGAATACTTGCGTTGTCTGCAGTTTGCAACCGCTTGTGAATGGGGCGTTAAATCTATCACCACTTTTGTTGCGTTAAGGTGGCGATAACTCGGAGATAAGTCCTTGTGAATATCCCCCATAGACGGTTTGGATCATCCCCTTCTCCAGAGCGGGACTTTGAACCTTCTTGCCTGGAAAGTGTCAGGCGAGCCAATGAAATCTCTGACCTTTCGACACAGGCTTCTTCTCTCCTCCAAGAATCCCGGGCCCCCGGTACACACTATAGATACAACGGCATCTGGAAAAGATGGGTTCGTTGGTGCTTGGAAAGGAACCTGGATTCCGTGGAGGCTCCTATCGTGCACGTAGCCAACTTTCTTTTTGAAGAGTTTGAAAGAGGTCTTTCCTATAGATCAATTAACTGCTATAGATCAGCGATTTCTGCGGGTCACTCTCTTTTAAATGGTAGAACAATTGGTAAAAATTCAATAATTTGCAGAATTATGAAAAGAATTAGGCTTAAAAGACCACCTAAACCTAAATACGAAACAATATGGGACGTGAAATTATTACTTGACCTTTTTTGTAACTGGCCCCAGAATAACCTGCTAGATAATAAAAAAATCTCTATTAAACTAGCTTCTCTCTTATGTCTAATATCCTGTCGGAGGGTATTTGTATTTGTATTTTGTTAGACCTGGCATCCTTGGCGTGGGTCTCCCTCTCATTTTTTATGATGCCTCCTATGTTACCGAACCGTTTTGCTGGCGTTAGATGCTTTGGGCACTGTGCCACTGCTATTCAGTGCCACAGTGCGAGTGCTCCCTATGATAAATTGTGTTATGTATTAGTGACTCCATGATTGGATGATTGGTTTACTTGTCAGTCCCTAGTACAGTGCACTGAGTGTGCCCAGGGCTTGTAAATCCAATGCCGCTGGTGGGCTTGCAGCACTGGTTGTGCCACCCACAGAAGCGGCTTGTAAAATGTGCCTCAGGCCTGCCATTGCAGAGCCTGTGTGCAGCCTAGGGCTGCCATGTCGACTTGGTGAGGACACCCACTTACCAGTCCCTAAACCTTCCCTTTACTGCATGTTGGTCACCCCTAAAGTAGGCCCTAGGGCAGGGTGCATTGTAAGTACAAGGTAGGATATGCCCTGGTGTGTGTGGCATGTCCTAATAGTGAATTACAGCCATTTTCGTTTTTCACTATTGCAAGGCTACCTGCTCCCCATAGGCCAGAATGGGCAGACTGACTATTACACCTCATAGTCAGAACTGACCCAGGGAACATGGTAGAAAAACGAATTTAGTATGCCTGAACTCAGAATGCTAAAATACATCTTTTAGTGAAGTTGGTTTTAACATTCTGTGTTTGAAAATACCCCTTTTAGAAAGTGGGTATTTTCTTGCCTAAACTTCCAAGCCTGCCTCTGCTAGGTTGTGTATTCCTTGTCTGGAGATTGAGTGACAGGGGCTGGGGGTGGCTACAGGAGACAGGGTGAGTCAGCACAGGGCTGAATAGAAAGATCTGCATCCAGAGTGGAGGGAGGAGTTGCACCTGGGTCTGAATAGGGCTGTGCCTGCCTTCCACAATGCTGGCTCCACCTCCTGCCGGGCGGCTGAGCACCCTGCCCCACATTCTGAAAGGAAAGAAGGAGACAGAAAAACAAAGTGCTCCAGGACTGACCAGAACTGGTTTTGGGTTGGGCAGAGGCCTCTCTGCCTTCAGAGAACAAAGGAAAACTGTGTATAAAAAGGGGACCCAGACCCCTAGGAGATTAGATCACTTTGGGAAAACAAGAAGAAACTTTGCTGAGGAGCGGAACCAAGAAGGAACTGAGGAGAAGACTATCCCTAAGCTAGAGGGATCTGCCTGCAGTGGTTGCCTGACTGCCAAAGGAAGGAGAAAGGACTTTGTGTGCACTTTTATTCAACTTGTAAAGTATCTCCAAGGGCTTGAGAAAAGAGCTTGCCTCCTGCTGAAGTCTCAGGGACAACAGACTTCAACCACCAGCTCCCCAAGAATCCTTTGGAAGTGCCTGCTGCTGTTTTGGGCCTTCTGAAGGGACTGCGTGTCGCAAGGAGCTGGAAGCGCGACTCAAGAGGAAGAAGCGTGTCGCCGTCGCTGCTGCTGCCGTCGCAACTCCGAAGGAGGGTGTCGCCGCTGTAGCTGTCGTATTGCACCGCATCGAGAGAAGCGTCCCGCAACGAAGAGGAAGCGTGTCGCCATCGCTGCTGCTGCCGTCGCAACTCCGAAGGAGGGTGTCGCCGCTGTAGCTGTCGCATTGCACCGCAGCAAGAGAAGAGTCTCGCATCGAGGAAGAAGCGTGTCGCCGTCGCAGCCGCTGCCGTCGCAACTCCGAAGGAGGGTGTCGCCGCTGTAGCTGTCGCATTGCACCGCATCAAGAGAAGCGCCTCGCATCCACGGAGAAGCGTGCCGCCGTCGGAGCTGCTGCCGTCGCATCACGAAACAAGGGTGTCGCCGCTGCAGTTGTCGCATCGAGCGGAAGCGTCTCGCAACGTCAGAGAAGAGGGTCGCCGCCAAAGCCGCTGTCGTCGCATCGCTGAAAAAGGGTGTCGCCGCTGTAGCTGACGCATCGAGTCGAGACTCCTCGCAACCTCGGAGAAGCGTGCCGCATCAGGAAGAACTTGACGTCTTTATTTCTTTGCACCAGAACTTTGTCGCATTTCCATCGCTGCAACATTGCTTGTTGTGGAAGCGTCCCGCATTGTAAGGTACATTGACTTAAAGTGTCGCATCTTAAGAACTGAACTGAACTAAGCTAAAACTACCATTCTAAGTACAGTATTGTGGATTTTTGTCGTTTATGGTCTTGTGTTAAAACTATATAAAGAATACTTATTTTTGATATAAAACCTTGTGTGGTGTCCATCTGTAGTGTGTCACTAGATTACTGTATGTGTTCACAAATGCTTTACACACTGCCTCTGAGATAAGCCTGTCTGCTCGTGCCAAGCTACCAAGGGGGTGAGCAGGGGTTATTTTAGGAGTGTACCCCTTTACCCTGACTAGAGGCGAGGGTCCCTATTTGTCACAAGTACCTACCTGTGCCAACTAGAGACCCCCAATTCTAACATTGGTGGTCAGCGGTGAGGATTCTGGACTTGCATTTGTGACTCATGTACAGTGATTGGTGAACACTACTAGTGAGTGCAGACCAAAACGCGACCACATACTGTTGGTAGATTTGTTTTTCTAGGACGTTCCATTTTTGCCAAGTTTAACCATCATGGAAGACACAGCATCCATAGCATCTGTTGGTTCTGAGTGGGAAGAGGAGAAACTGGAATGCTACAAAGTGAGGCAGCTGAAGCACTTCTGCAAAAAGTTTAATGTTGCAATTACCGGGCTCACCAGGAGGGAGGAGTTCTACAAGGCGCTGAGGGCCTGGGTAGAAGCAAGGAAAACCCCTGAGATTGAGGAAGGGGAGAATAATGCAGAGGTGCAGCTGGAAGGGCCAGTGGGTCCAGGGGAAAGGAAAGCACCTTCCCTAATAGGTAGCAGTGTTTCTGCCAAAGGCCTGTCCCCAGGAGAGCTGGAGGACAGGGAGAGAAATAGGATGCATGAGTTAGAGCTGGCCAAAATGAATGGGCAATTGGAAATTAAGAAACTGGCCCTAGAAGAAAAGAAAATGCAGCTTGAGCATGATAGAAGTTTGAGGGAGTTGGATTTGAAAGCTAGGAGCTTAGAAATTACTCCCTCTGGTGGCAGCACACCGTCAATACCTGTGGAATCTAGAGTATATATTCCTAAAGATGTGGTCAGGGAGTTTTTTAAAAATGATGACATTGGGCAGTGGTTCAAGGCCTATGAGGTAGCCATGTCCTCCCACCGGGTCCCTGAGAAGGATTGGGGAGCGGGGTTGTGGGGACGGTTCCTTAGTGAGGGGCGGGACACACTGCTAGATTTGCCTTCTGATGTCCATAATTCATATCGCCACATGAAGGATGCTTTAATGTCTAGGTATGGTTTAACTCCTGAATTGTATAGGCAGAGGTTCAGGGGTTGCACAAAGATAGAGAACAGTACCTGGGTTGAATATGTCACTTTTTTCTGCAGAGCATTGGATGGTTGGGTGAAGGGTAGCAAAGTTGATGATTTTCAGGGGCTCCTTGATTTGATTGCATGGGAGCACTTGTCAAGTAACTGTTTTCCAGAGCTACGCCAGCACCTGATAGATAGCAAGCTGACTATCCCTAGGAAGCTTGCTGAGGAGGCGGACCGCTGGGTCAGTACCAGGGTCCACAAGGGTCATGTGGGAGACTCAGCCAAGGGTGGGCAGGGTCCCCAGCAGAAGAGTGGGGGGACAAGGGTAAACAGAGGGAGTTCCAGAGAAGGCCCCAAAGTAGTCCCCAAGGGAACCAAGGGAAAGGTTCCCAGCCTCCCCCCAGAAACCCACAGGGGCCCCGACAGGTCCACCTGTTCAAAGGGGACCCCTGAGATGCTACAAATGTGGGGACCTGGGTCACATAGCGAGTGATCCCAAGTGCCGCCAGTTTGGAAAAACCGCACCCCTGGTGCAGCCCCCGGCAGATGGCTAGTGTAGCCCTGGGGGAGGAGATGGATGCCCCAGAGGGGTGGGGCCCCGCACAGATGTCCCTTGTCTCATTAGGAGACTGTGAGATGGTCCCCAAAACCCAGCTGCCTGATAACACTAAGAAATACAGGCAGTGGGTGACCATCAATGGCCATAGGGTGGAGGCTCTTAGAGATACCGGAGCCAGTGTGACAGCTGTCAAGTGTCACCTGGTGTCTCAAGAGCAGGTTGTCCCCCATGCATTCTATCCAGTTGTTACCGCTGACAACACAGAGAGTCACTGCAAAGTGGCTCAGGTTCCCTTTGAGTGGGGGGGGGGTCTCTGGTACTCTTCAGGTAGCTGTGAGGCCCGCCATGCCTGTTGACTGTTTGTTAGGGAATGACTTGGAGAGCTCACCTTGGGCGAAGGTGGAGCGAAGTGCTCATTTGGAGATGTTGGGTCTGCCTGACTGGGCGTGTGTGACCACCCGGTCCATGGCAGCAAGTAAAGGTGCTCAAGAGGACCTGGAGCCTGAGAGGGAGGCCCAGGTACCTGCCGTCACGAGAAGAGGCAGGGGGCGCGGGAAACCGGCCCCCGAAGTTCCCACGGTCCAGGAGGAGGCAGACCCTGAGGGGGATGCCCTGGAGCCTACAGGGGAACAGGTAGCTGAACTGGGGGACCTGCCTGAGCTGACCCATTGGCAGCAGGAAGGAGGACCCTCCAGGGAGGAATTCTGCAAGGAGCAGAAAGAATGCCCTTCTCTGGTGGGTCTGCGGCAACAGGCTGCAGACCAGGCAACAGGTGATCAGTCTGGGTCACATTGGGTCTATTGGGAGAATGATCTCCTGTATACTGAGCCTAAGGTTGCTGAGCCTGGGTCAGCCCGTGTGCTGGTGGTACCCCAGTGCTTCAGAGCCTTCCTACTGGGGCTGGCTCATGATGTTCCATTGGCAGGACATTTGGGGCAGGACAAGACCTTTGATAGGCTTGTCACCCACTTTTATTGGCCCCAAATGCGCAGGAGCTCAGACACTCACTGCAGCACGTGTCAGACTTGCCAGGCAAGTGGAAAGAGTGGGAGGAAGCGCAAGGCTCCTCTCCAGCCATTCCCTGTAGTCAGCACCCCCTTTGAACGGGTGGGTATTGACATTGTGGGGCCACTGGACCCCAAGACAGCCATGGGCAACAGGTTCATCCTGGTCTTGGTGGACCATGCCACCCGGTACCCGGAAGCCATACCTCTGAGGACAGTGACGGCCCCCGTGGTGGGACGAGCACTGATGGGAATTTTCTCCCGAGTGGGATTCCCTAGCGAGGTAGTGTCTGACCGGGGGACCAACTTCATTTCCAAGTATATGAAGTCCCTGTGGCAGGAGTGTGGGGTAACCTACAAGTTTACCACTCCTTACCACCCCCAAGGAAATGGATTGGTTGAAAGGTTCAACCGAACCCTCAAAGGCATGATTATGGGTCTTGAGGAACCTATGAGGCGTAAGTGGGACGTCCTCTTACCATGCCTGCTCTTTGCTTACCGTGAGGTGCCACAGAAATCTCTAGGGTTCAGTCCCTTTGAGCTTCTCTATGGACACCCAGTAAGAGGACCTCTAAGTTTGGTCAAAGAAGGCTGGGAGCAATCTCCCAGGAAACCTCCCCAGGATGTATACAGTTACATGCTGGCCTTTAGGAACCAAACTAGGCGTTTCAGGCAACTCGCTGAGGCGAATCTGGAAGCCAGCCAGGAGGAGATGAAGCGGTGGTACGACCAGAATGCCACTCTGGTAGAGCTTCAGCCTGGTCAGAAAGTGTGGGTCATGGCCCCAGTGGAGCCCTGCGCGCTCCAGGATAAGTGGACCGGACCCTTTGAGGTTGTAGAGCGCAAAAGTCCGGTTACCTACTTGGTGGACTTGCGGTCTCCCAGGAACCCCTTGAGGGTCCTGCATGTCAACCGCCTGAAGCCCCACTTGGAGAGGTCCCAAGTGGGCATGCTCTTAGCGACAGATGCTGGAATGGAGGAGGAGACCGAGCCTCTTCCTGACCTCCTGTCAGCAACAGAGCAAGATGGGTCAGTGGATGGTGTCAACCTCTCTTCCACCCTGACCCCTGAGCAACAGAATGACTGCCGCCAGTTGCTGGGACAGTTTTCTGATCTGTTCTCCCTGGTTCCCGGTGTCACAGATTGGTGCATCCATGATGTGGACACTGGGGACAGTACACCTGTGAAGCACAAATCTTACAGGGTGACTGACAGGGTGAGAGCTTGCATCAAGGAGGAGGTCTCCAAAATGCTTGCGTTAGGGGTGATTGAGTCCTCTAACAGTCCTTGGGCCAGCCCAGTGGTCTTGGTCCCAAAGGCTGCCGCACCGGGTACCACACCAGAACTCCGGTTCTGTGTGGACTACCGAGGGCTCAATTCAGTCACCAGGACTGACGCGCACCCCATCCCCAGAGCTGATGAGCTCATAGATCGGCTAGGGGCTGCACGGTACCTCAGCACGTTTGACTTGACGTCTGGGTACTGGCAGATCGCCTTGACTGATGGGGCCAGAGAGAGGTCAGCATTCTCCACACCAGATGGGCACTACCAGTTCCGGGTGATGCCCTTTGGGATGAAGAATGCCCCTGCCACCTTCCAGAGGTTGGTCAACCAGGTGTTGGCTGGACTGGACTCGTTCAGTGCCGCCTACCTGGATGACATCGCAGTGTTCAGCGCCAGTTGGGAAGAACATCTGCGCCACCTCTGGGAAGTGTTGATGGCGCTGCGGAGAGCAGGCCTCACGATCAAGGCGAGTAAGTGCCAGATCGGGCAGGGTTCCGTGGTGTACTTGGGACACCAGGTGGGGAGCGGCCAGGTGGCGCCCCTACAACCCAAAATTGAAACCATCCTGAATTGGGAACCCCCAAAACCCAGACAGAGGTGAGGGCCTTCTTAGGACTCACGGGTTACTACAGGAGGTTTGTCAAGGGGTATGGCAGCATAGTTGCACCCCTGACAGGGCTGACTTCCAAGAAGCAGCCCAGGAAAGTGATTTGGACTGACACCTGTCAGACAGCTTTTGAGGCCCTGAAAACTGCCATGTGCACGGCGCCCGTGCTCATGGCACCCAACTTCTCCAAAGAGTTCGTAGTACAAACAGACGCTTCAGAGCATGGTGTGGGGGCTGTTCTGTCACAGATGAATGAGGAGGGCCTAGATCAACCCGTAGCCTTCATCAGTAGGAGGTTACTACCACGGGAACAGAGGTGGAGTGCTATTGAGCGTGAGGCATTTGCTGTGGTCTGGGCACTGAAGAAGCTGAGACCATACCTGTTTGGGACTCACTTCCGGGTTCAGACAGACCACAGGCCCCTCAGATGGTTGATGCAGATGAGGGGTGAGAATCCAAAGCTGTTGAGGTGGTCCATTTCCCTACAGGGGATGGATTTCACGGTGGAACACCGCCCTGGTACAGAACACGCCAATGCTGATGGTCTGTCCAGATTTTTCCGCCTTAGTGAAGAGAGCTCCCCTGAGGTAGGGTAGTTCTCCCCACATTTCAGCTGGAGGGGACACGTGTTAGACCTGGCATCCTTGGCGTGGGTCTCCCTCTCATTTTTTATGATGCCTCCTATGTTACCGAACCGTTTTGCTGGCGTTAGATGCTTTGGGCACTGTGCCACTGCTATTCAGTGCCACAGTGCGAGTGCTCCCTATGATAAATTGTGTTATGTATTAGTGACTCCATGATTGGATGATTGGTTTACTTGTCAGTCCCTAGTACAGTGCACTGAGTGTGCCCAGGGCTTGTAAATCCAATGCCGCTGGTGGGCTTGCAGCACTGGTTGTGCCACCCACAGAAGCGGCTTGTAAAATGTGCCTCAGGCCTGCCATTGCAGAGCCTGTGTGCAGCCTAGGGCTGCCATGTCGACTTGGTGAGGACACCCACTTACCAGTCCCTAAACCTTCCCTTTACTGCATGTTGGTCACCCCTAAAGTAGGCCCTAGGGCAGGGTGCATTGTAAGTACAAGGTAGGATATGCCCTGGTGTGTGTGGCATGTCCTAATAGTGAATTACAGCCATTTTCGTTTTTCACTATTGCAAGGCTACCTGCTCCCCATAGGCCAGAATGGGCAGACTGACTATTACACCTCATAGTCAGAACTGACCCAGGGAACATGGTAGAAAAACGAATTTAGTATGCCTGAACTCAGAATGCTAAAATACATCTTTTAGTGAAGTTGGTTTTAACATTCTGTGTTTGAAAATACCCCTTTTAGAAAGTGGGTATTTTCTTGCCTAAACTTCCAAGCCTGCCTCTGCTAGGTTGTGTATTCCTTGTCTGGAGATTGAGTGACAGGGGCTGGGGGTGGCTACAGGAGACAGGGTGAGTCAGCACAGGGCTGAATAGAAAGATCTGCATCCAGAGTGGAGGGAGGAGTTGCACCTGGGTCTGAATAGGGCTGTGCCTGCCTTCCACAATGCTGGCTCCACCTCCTGCCGGGCGGCTGAGCACCCTGCCCCACATTCTGAAAGGAAAGAAGGAGACAGAAAAACAAAGTGCTCCAGGACTGACCAGAACTGGTTTTGGGCTGGGCAGAGGCCTCTCTGCCTTCAGAGAACAAAGGAAAACTGTGTATAAAAAGGGGACCCAGACCCCTAGGAGATTAGATCACTTTGGGAAAACAAGAAGAAACTTTGCTGAGGAGCGGAACCAAGAAGGAACTGAGGAGAAGACTATCCCTAAGCTAGAGGGATCTGCCTGCAGTGGTTGCCTGACTGCCAAAGGAAGGAGAAAGGACTTTGTGTGCACTTTTATTCAACTTGTAAAGTATCTCCAAGGGCTTGAGAAAAGAGCTTGCCTCCTGCTGAAGTCTCAGGGACAACAGACTTCAACCACCAGCTCCCCAAGAATCCTTTGGAAGTGCCTGCTGCTGTTTTGGGCCTTCTGAAGGGACTGCGTGTCGCAAGGAGCTGGAAGCGCGACTCAAGAGGAAGAAGCGTGTCGCCGTCGCTGCTGCTGCCGTCGCAACTCCGAAGGAGGGTGTCGCCGCTGTAGCTGTCGTATTGCACCGCATCGAGAGAAGCGTCCCGCAACGAAGAGGAAGCGTGTCGCCATCGCTGCTGCTGCCGTCGCAACTCCGAAGGAGGGTGTCGCCGCTGTAGCTGTCGCATTGCACCGCAGCAAGAGAAGAGTCTCGCATCGAGGAAGAAGCGTGTCGCCGTCGCAGCCGCTGCCGTTGCAACTCCGAAGGAGGGTGTCGCCGCTGTAGCTGTCGCATTGCACCGCATCAAGAGAAGCGCCTCGCATCCACGGAGAAGCGTGCCGCCGTCGGAGCTGCTGCCGTCGCATCACGAAACAAGGGTGTCGCCGCTGCAGTTGTCGCATCGAGCGGAAGCGTCTCGCAACGTCGGAGAAGAGGGTCGCCGCCAAAGCCGCTGTCGTCGCATCGCTGAAAAAGGGTGTCGCCGCTGTAGCTGACGCATCGAGTCGAGACTCCTCGCAACCTCGGAGAAGCGTGCCGCATCAGGAAGAACTTGACGTCTTTATTTCTTTGCACCAGAACTTTGTCGCATTTCCATCGCTGCAACATTGCTTGTTGTGGAAGCGTCCCGCATTGTAAGGTACATTGACTTAAAGTGTCGCATCTTAAGAACTGAACTGAACTAAGCTAAAACTACCATTCTAAGTACAGTATTGTGGATTTTTGTCGTTTATGGTCTTGTGTTAAAACTATATAAAGAATACTTATTTTTGATATAAAACCTTGTGTGGTGTCCATCTGTAGTGTGTCACTAGATTACTGTATGTGTTCACAAATGCTTTACACACTGCCTCTGAGATAAGCCTGTCTGCTCGTGCCAAGCTACCAAGGGGGTGAGCAGGGGTTATTTTAGGAGTGTACCCCTTTACCCTGACTAGAGGCGAGGGTCCCTATTTGTCACAAGTACCTACCTGTGCCAACTAGAGACCCCCAATTCTAACATATTTGTATTTGTAGAGCTCAACATTCATCCCGGAGGACATCACGGTGCTAGGAGAACTTACAGTGCATTGTAAGGAAAGGGTATTTGGTTGCGGCGTGGGTTATTCTTGAGTGATTGCTAATTCTCTAGTACCTAGGAAACAGGAAAGTTTTTAGCTTTTTTCTGAAAGGCAGATATTCATCTGTCAATAGAAGGTCAAGTGGGAGGTCATTCCACTGCACAGCAGCCAATTTAGAGAAGGAGCGGTCTCCCATCCTAACTCTGGAGGTGCGTTTGACCCTTGCCAGGGCTTGATGGCGTGACCTCAGGTTCTGTGGTGGGAAGTGGAATGCCATTTTATCTTGCAAAATGTGTGGGCCTTTCTTATGCAGAGATCTGTGAGCATGGCATAGGAGCTTGAATTTGGCTCTTTGGCGCACTGGCAGCCAGTGTAGTTATTTCATGCTGTCAGATGCTGAGCTGTTTCTGCTCTTGTTACAGATCAGTCTAGCAGCTGCATTCTGGACTACCTGCAGGCGAGAAAAGAGGTACTCGGGCATGCCCATATAAAGTGCATTCCCATAGTCCAGTCTGCTCAAGAAAAGTGCCTGGGTGACCGTTTTTCTGCAGTTCAGCAGGATCCAAGGGAAGAGTCTGCGGAATAGTTTTAATGTGGCGAAGCTTTTTCCGCATAGCGTTCGCACTTGGTCCTGCATGGATAGGGCGTTGTCAAATAGGATGCCCAGATTTTTTGCAACTCGCTTGGGTTCAGGGTCGGTTCCCAGCGCTTGGGGCCACCAACTGCTGTCCCAGATTGAGTGTGCATTACCGAAGAGCAAAATCTCCGATTTTCCAGCATTTAGCTTTAGGCAGTGATCTGTCATCCAGGTTGCAATGTCGGTGAGACAGTTGATTAAGTTGCTCTTTGTGTCAGTATCAGCGCGCTTGTCATCGAGAGGGATCAATAATTGCGTGTCATCAGCATATGAGCAGATGTCAAAGCCCCATTTCCTACTGACTGTTGCTAAAGATGAAACATATGCGTTAAAAAGAGTGGGGCTTAGCGAAGCTCCCTGTGGGACTCCATGTTTGATGCTTTTTGGTTTAGAAGAGCAAGGGCCCATTTGAATTTTTTGGGTTCTGTTTTTCAGGAAGGATGCGAACCATGCGAGGGCTTTTGAGTGCAATCCTTTTTCATGGAGGATTCGTAGTAGGTTATTGTGGGATACGGTATCAAAGGCCGCAGTAAGATCCAAAAGGATCAGTGCTACGGCTCTGCCTTGGTCCACCAAGGATCTAATGCTGTCGGATACGGCAAGTAATGTGGCCTCGGTGCTATTGTTGGCTCTAAAGCCAGTCTGGGAGGGGTCCAGGAGATTATTGGTTTCAAGAAAGGTGGTGAGTTGTTTATTAACCAGTCTTTCCAAGACCTTCGACAGATAAGGTAGCTGCGAGATAGGTCGGTAGTTAGCTGGGTCGTAATATCTAGGCCAGGAAAGACCACGGTTTTCTTCCATATGGTTGGGAAGGAAGCTGACTCCAGTGAATGGTTAAAAATAGTGGTGATACGGGGGACAAAACTGATACTAAGCGGGAGAAGATAAAGTGTGGGCAAGGATCGAGTGGCGATCGAAAGTTAAAGCACTGGAAATATCTAATAGGTCTTATGACGCCTTCGGCGTCAGATTTGAAATTATCAAAAGAACAAAAACCATGTCTGACATGATTTTTTTTTACCCAAGATTCGATGCTTGCAAAAAGTTGTGCGTGGTAGATTGTATGAAGGAGTATGATGCAAGGATGAACAAACATCACACCGCTGGTGTAAACCAGCTTCTTATTTCCTTTGTTAAACCCTTCAAGCCTGTCTCTTCTTCCTCTATTGCTAGATGGGTTCAACTAGCTATGCAAATGGCAGGTATTGACCTCCAAAGATTTTAAGCCCATTCTTTAAGAGGCGCTATGGCCAGCCAATCCTTTTGGAAGGGAGGTAAGTTAGATGATATTCTTAAAGCGGCCGACTGGTCCAGTTCCTATACTTTTGTGAAACACTACTGCAAACCTGTTGAACACGTCTGATGTAATTTTACTTGACTACCAACATGCATAATGGTAGCCTCCGGTCTTGTAATGAAATTGCGATTCTCCTACTACCATGACCAGAGAATCTGGATTTCATTAAAGACACGGGGGCTAACATTATCCCAACCCTCCCCTCCCCGGAGTGGACTCTAAAGATAGCATGTTAATAATTTATTGCATTTGTTTGAAGATTAGAATTTAAAAAAAAAAAAAATTAATAAGGAAACAACTCTATTATTTCATTGTATTATGCCTTTATTATGCACTTTTTAATATCACCAATATTCTCCCTTTTACATAGGGCTTATTAGTACAAATTTGTAATATTTTATCCTTTTCAGATAATTCAACGGAATTGGTTCCTCCACAAGACGCAGTTTTCCTCCTCTTCCCTTCAAGCAAGTCTTGGCATTGCGCCTTCTTGTTCCTTTGGAATTCATCAGTACCTAAAGATGAAGTTTATCGGCATCGTACTTTCTGTTCCTTTGGAATTCATCAGTTTCTAAAGAAGAAGTTTATCTTTTTTCATAATAGTTGAACTTTGTTTTTTCATTGCATTTAAAAGAGGCAGATCTATCTAGCCTTGTTGCCATTGTAACAGATGAGCATTCTATTCTAGAGCTTTGCTTTGTGATGTATCAACTTTAAAATGGCTGCTTGAAGTTGCATTAAAAGAATAATGTATAATGTTAGCCTCCGTGTCTTTAATGAAATCCAGATTCTCTGGTCATGGTAATAGGAGAATCGCAATTCCGTCAGCTTAGACATCTGTTTTATAGAGCCTTTTTAACGTGTTTGGGTCAGTGATACATCTTCACAGTGAGGCTGTGATAACTCTCTCGGAAGCTATGATTCACTTTGCCTTAGAAGTACAGCTCTCTGCTGTGCACACATCCTGGAGTCACATGTGCAGAATAGACCTCTATCTTCATGGAGGTTCAGATGGACATAAGTGCTCCGGTTACAGGGAGACTTGAGGCTGTGCTGGGTAACCTGAGTGGGAATTTATGTCTTCAAAAAGTACCTGTCTCTCATGTTAGCGGATCATCTTTTAAGTATCTGACTATGCTCATTTCAAATCACTAAGGGCCAGATTTATTAAGGTTTTGCGTCACCCTTGCACCACGCAAGGGGGCTCAAAGGCGATGCAAAACCTATGTAAGATTTAATAAAGCCACGCAAGGCCACCTTGCAAGGCAGCGCAAATCGTTGCCTTGTGTTACTCTGCCCCAGGGAGGCGTTCCATGGATGGAGCATGGGTGTTCTGACCATCCACCTATGAATTTTGACGCATTCCCAGATTTATCATCAGTGTTAGACTTGATAATGCATCAAAATGCTCCAGTTTTAATGTACCTGCTCAGAGTTTTTCACACCAAAACCAAGAGCTTTACCAGAACTCATCCAATGCCTATCCTATATCATGGAGCTCTACTCAGATACAGTCTGCTGTTTTGCACTGCTGAAGGATTTTGACTTCCAGAAAAAAGACTAAGGGCCAAATGTACTAAGAACTGGTTGAAAAATACTGGTCATAATTTGAATCCAGTATTTTTTCGAGCCAGTGTTGGAAATTTGCGAATCGACCTATGTACCAAAAGGTCAGTATGCAATTTACTGATTCATAGTGGGCCACAATTCGGCCTACCTAATGAATATTAATGAGGTAGGTCTCATATTGTGCCCCATTATTAATCACTGCCATCACAAAGATGGTGGCCTGCTGGGGTCAGCAAACCACCATGACTATGATTGATTTATAATAGAGTGACTTTTTTATTTAGTTTTTTTACATGCAGCCCATTTGTCTTGAAGAAAATGAGAATTCCTTGCAAAAGGAAAGATTCTGTTTTTGTTTAAGAAGACACAGTGGTCCTTCTAAAAACTTTTTTGCAATCACAAAGGGGTTGCTCATGGATTATCGTTACACCCCTTGCAAATACCAAATCAGTATTTGATCACAAACCCAAATTGAGATTCGGTAACGTGTTACAGAATCACAGTTTGTATTTCATACATAACAAAATGTCTTATTGTTGTGGCAAATGAGCTGATTCTGGAAATCGGCCCATTTGTGAATGCCAAATAGCTTAGTACATCTGGCTGTAAGCCACAAGGTAAAACGTCTGACCAGGTCGAGCCTGTTTAGTGTATTCAACCAGCACTCAATTGCAGTCAGCCTGAAATTGTGCCTAGGTCGTGGTCTGCTGCGACCAGCTGAGCTGCATTGCCACTTAGGGGCCGATTACGATGTCGTTCGGAAACTGTTCTGAACGAATCGGTCTCATAATCGTTCCCAAACAAAGTGGGTCCTGCAAGTCCGAACGACCGATTACGATGCTTCCTAACGCAGTTCGGTCGGACTCGCATTGACTTCAATGGGAGCCAGTGTTCCGAACGAGAACACAGGCTCCCATTGAAAAAAGCGGTGGTTAGTGGAAACCTTGCACCTTGTGGCGGGCACCCCATGGTGCCTGCCACATTGTGCATGGTTGGGAAGAGGGGTCCCTTGGGTACCCCCATGGCACCCAATCGGATGCCTCCGGGTGAAGGGGGGCCCACAATGGGCCCCCAAAGACAGATTCCGACAGCCGTTTCGTGTCGGGCAGACCGAATTGGAACTGCTGTCCGAATCTGTCATCATAATCGCTCAGTCGGAAACCATGTCCATAGAGCTGTACGATTCGGCTCCGAAAGACTTGGGCTGTCCGAATGCCTTTCAGAACCTATTCTGACTGCCCGAACGGTTTCCGGGTATCGTAATCGGTCATTGGGAAATGTGTGCGATTCGTTCGGAAAGAAGGGTTCCGAATCGGATTCTGCAATACAAATCCCATTCGGAGCCTTTCCGAACGACATCGTAATCAGCCCCTTAGTGATTATTTAGCATTATTTTTACTTAAAACGTTTAAAAAATCATATCTCCAATTTCTCTCATGGAATTTTTCTCATTTTGGTGTAACTTTGCTCATTAAGTTATTCTCTACTTATATAAACTGTTTTGGTATTTTTATTGTTGTGTGTTTTTGACTTTTAAATGTTTTGTTATTTTTTAAATGCTTTATATATTTTCTTAAGTTAAGCTTGTCTGCTCTGTGCCATAGCTACCAGGGATTGCACTCAGGTTTAAATTAAACAAACTTTTAAACTGACCTAACAAGATAGTGAGCTTATTATTTGTGGTGGACTACCATCCACCCAAATTAATAATTCATTTTCTTACAGTTTCCAATACAATATAGTGCTAGGTTCACCTTGTTCACTTTTGTTCAGAAGATCAAAATAGTTGATCTCATCTTTGCTACTATTGAACTAATGAACCCATGTAGCCTACTACTGCCACCCTGCCAAATTATAAAAACGTTGGCTATGTATCTTCTACATATGCAGATGTTTTCTCTATAGGGGCTGTCTGGAAACATCATTATGTTGTAATCAAATTCTCCAACATAGAGATTGACTTTGGGCCTGATTTAGATCTTGGCTGTATTATTGCTGTCCGGCCGTGGCGGCGGTCCCAAGAACTTAGAGGAGCTTATGGCAGTACAACCGCCATATTCATATGTTGCGGCAATAAACAGGAGACTGCCACGGCGGTCTCCCCTGCTAGCTAACAGCACTCCGTCACCGTCATGCTAGCAGGTTTCTGCCGATTTAGATGTTCCTGTTGTGCTGGCGGTGTCCTGGCGGCAGAGTTCTGACGGAGTGAAACTATGGTGGTGTGAAGACAGGTAAGTACTACTTATTTTCATCTCAATACACATATATGCTGTGAATTTGTCAATATGCATATGTGAGTAATGTGTACTGCCCGCATTTTTAACTTATAGCTTTGCACACCAACAACATATACACGCAATTAAATGTACACCCACACCCACCACAAAAGCCTACCTTAGATCCCGGCAACAATGGGAATCGGTGGTGATATCCCGAAAAAAGGTGAGCCTTGACCTCTTTTTCTTCTATTCAGCCAACTCAAGCTTGGAGGTTTTGCTGCCACAGTTGCCTTGATGGAAAGGCTCATCGTAATCTGGACGGTGGGAATCTTGGTGGGACTCCCTCCAAAAGACTCTTTTGCCTCTAACGCCATCGACGTGGGAGAAAGACCCTGCTGGAGGCGGCGGGACTGCGGTGGTCTTCCCTTCAGTGCCCAGCCAACCTCTAAATCGAGCAGGCGGACCGCCAAGGCAGCGGGCCGGAAGACTCCCATAAAAGCGACGGTGGGACCAGTCCTGCCAAGATCTATCTGAGGACCTAAGTTAATTGCAAAGCAAATATCCATAGCCACACCTTTAAATTGTGCATAAAATTCAAGTAGTTCCTAGTCAGTGCTTTCTCGGTTAATTGCATGATGAATTTAATAGGGTTACCATTGACCCTCCTTTTCTTGTCCATGGCAACCTTTTGAGGGATATTTGTGTACATGGATTCTACATAAAGAGTTACTAAGATATGTTGTTCATAATTAAATACAGTGCTCCCAATGTAGTTGAAAAAATCAGTGCTCCCTTTGGCATAGGAGGTCATCTTCAGGACATGTGGTATAATGCACAATTTCAGAAATCTACACATTGGTTCCAAAACAACCTGCATCCTGAAATAATGGGTATTCCTAGTGGTTGAGGAAAGTTTATGTGTATCTTCAGGAGAGGTATATCACTGGCATTCTCTGGTGAGGTTTATTCAGGAATGCATGATCTTTTTCACTAATGTACCCTGCCCCTAGCCCTATATCTGTGATACTTTGAATCTTCTCTTCATGTAGGGGGTCCCCAGTAACTTCTTGATTTGAGCATCATAGTATTGCTGTCTCACTATTCGTTCTCATATTTCTCAGTGTCTTGGATCACAATTGCCCCAACCTTATCTGCAGGTTTGACACCATACATGAAGTACAGAATGAAATTTAAAGCATCACAGGATCGATGTTTACGATGGGTTTAGTTTACATGTGCCATCAGGAAGCAAGCATATCGATGAAAAAGGCATTATTGCTTTCTTCAAAAGATGTCAGCAATGGCCATTGACCGATTTTGCATATGAGGTTGCCTCCAGGGGAAAAAGTAGATGGTGAGTGACTATGGACTGATTTTCAGAAGCTGTCAATTGCATGCAGGCCAAAGATACATGCACACAAGATGTGGCTTGCAGTGCTGAAGATGGATGTCAGGTGGGTGACTAATTCCGGTTCCATTGATATAAGGTTGTATGTGAATTTCTGTACTTTTGTAGCTACCTGCTTCCTACATCCTAAGAGTGATATTTACTGCTACTCAAAGTTCACTGTCCCAAAAAAAAGGAGTGGCTAATCCTGATTGGTTGACCTGAGGATATTGTAGTCAAGGGGCTGCACCAACCTGAGCAATAAAGGAGAAAAGG
This sequence comes from Calotriton arnoldi, assembly GCA_963921515.1. Lineage (NCBI taxonomy): Eukaryota > Metazoa > Chordata > Amphibia > Caudata > Salamandridae > Calotriton > Calotriton arnoldi. The sequence goes on from CAWUFW010001730.1 coordinate 1,173,051, forward strand.
AAGGCACGACATGGGCAAGAATATGGGAAGTCACAAGACGCCCAAGGGTAAATTGCAGCTGAAACTCTTAAGTTATAATTTACTTCCTGATGAAGGACCCCCAATGTGGAGATTCATCACCTGGTACACCTTTGATGAAGGATAATATTAAGTTATAGTATGATAAAAAGTACTGTAAATGATGCATAGAAGTGCATACTTGTTCTGACCTTACTCCTCTCCCGAATTCATCCACGGATAAATGTAGAGAGTCAGATTGTGAAGTACTTTTAACAGGACAGATAAGCTAAACAAACTAAACTTGGGGCCTGATTTACATGTTGGTAGAAAGAGTACTCCATTTCAACATTGAGGGAGTACCCTGTCCGCCAACCTGAAGGTATGCCCACCTCACTTAGAGTTTAGCGGACCGTCAGTGTATAGCCGACAGAGACTACTCCAAGTCCACCCAGCCTATTTAGAGTGTGCAGACACATAGTCAGCTTTCACTGCCCGTCAATGACATGAACAATGTGGGGGTAAGGGGAAGTGAAAACTTGTAAATGGTGAGGGGTCATTTTTTCTTTATTTTAAAAAAATCCTCCTTTGGGATTTCCTTTTTGAAAATTAGAATAAAAGTTCTAAGTTTGACATCAGGCTTTATCATTTTGATGGAGCAATTCGTCCAACTTACAATACATTTCCTATAACCGCTGGGACGGCGGTTCCCGGAAAGGCCAGAAATGTCCACAGGGGCAACGGACATCTCTAAATATGGTAGAAGGAGTACCTTTGCCATGGTGGGAGTAAAGTACTCTGCAGTGGCAAAGGTAATTTCTCCATCCACCAACATTTAAATTAGCCCTTTAGTCTAGTCTGCCAGATTTTCTACTTCAGTTCAGTGTCCTCGTATGCAAAATGCCAGGTGGGATAATTTAATGAAAATAAGATAGAAGGAACTGAGTCAGTGTCTTTTTCTAGTACTTTAATGCTTTAGTTCTGGGTGTTAACTGGGAAAGGGAAACAAACATGGGTATCCTCACCGATTGGTACACTTTCTTTCTTCCTTATATTTTAATAGCAAAGAACAAGTCACGTGACAGCAGAGCACCTTCTATGTAACAAGAGCAGAAAGTATAATTATAGTAGGAATTAAAGAAGACAAAACAGATCACAGTGTAGTCCTTAAAGTAGGCTCTGAAGAGGTTAGATTTCATGTCTTTTTAGAATGACACCTGATTTCGTTTAATGTTTTCAAGCACATTGTTCTATACTCTTAGAGATAGGCAGAAGAAAGTGTTGTTGAGATTTTTTATTCTTCTAATTTTTTTCTATTTTTAGGAGATGATAGGGCTTCTTTCTTGTGTTTCTTTTGCCTTCTATAGTTTGTTCTTAATCCTTTATGTAGATGGGAAAGCCAATGTGCAGTAACTTATGTATGATACAGGTCATTTTTAATATTATTCTGGCATCACTGGTACACCAGTAAAGTTATTTTAGAATAGGGTAGTCTGGTTTGATTTAATTCACTTGTGATGAGTGATGAGTCGAATTACAGCATGTAGAATGGTCTTGAGGCAAGCCATGTTGGATTTAGGTCAACCACCTAGAACTGCATGGCAAGTAAAGCAATGTGAGAGCAATAATATGTGTATTTCTGCTCTGAAGTGTAAGGTAGGATGATAGATTGTTGCTGGAAGGATAACCTTTTTGCAATCTTGGCAATGTGTGGAGTTATAGTAAAGTATTGGTCAATGATGAAGCTTAATGATTTTGGGACCTCCTGACACCTAGCTTTATGAGTGTTTCTAGCACATTGGAGAGGTGAGGTCAGGTGTGATCCTGTTGAGAAAAGACCGATGTAATGCTGTACTCACTATCTCCCACCACATAATCACTTAAAATGCATATCCATTATTTAATGATAACTTGATGTGAGCATTCATTTAGCGGTAGAAAATTGCACAGAAACACAAGTACCGCAAGCAGCAGCCATGCATGTTCTGGACACTTGCATTTTTCCATAGAGCATGCTGTAAAATTTTGCAGCAAACAACGCAGAATTACGCAATGTGGCATAAAAGCTGCCCAGCACCAACTCAGGCATCCTGCCTGCGTTGGCGCTAGGCAGCTTTTTTGGAGTTGGCACATCGGTGAGCACAGGGATGTGGCCTATTCTTGTCAATACGGCACATCCCTGCACTTTGAAAATGACGCAGCTCGAAGCAGCAAAATTGCTTGCAGCACCACGCTGCGCCATTTTCATGTAAATATGCCCCCATGTCCCCAGATAGTAACTTAGACTCAAGTGCGCTAAAGTCAGAGAGATCTGTGGTGTTAGTAATGGGGGTCTCTAGTTGGCAGAGGTAGGTACCTTTTGTCCATCATTTTTTATAAAGCGCAGCAATTCTCCAATGAGGGTCTCAAGGCGCAGGGGATACTAGCTGCTGCGAGGTGATCCGTTCATTCAAACACTTCGATCCCCAGCCAACACAACCCACAGCAAACCTAAAGCATTTTCGATGAAATCATTCAACTCACACCACACCTTCACTCGCTCAGAGGCCATACAGTATAACAACACTAAACAAATCCGCAGGGGAAACGAGTTCTCCATTGACGGCTACTTCTCTAAAGAAGTGCAAAACTGAACTCAAAAACCCAGTTTGCGATGAAAATGGCTAACAACTTATTTTAACAATATTTTATCATTGTTTACAAATTCTAATGTTATACCTTGATGTAATGGTTTTAAGTAACTTTGCTAATAAAAATGAACTTGAAACTTGAAACAGTCGTCTACAAAAACTTCGATCCCCAACCCCTGCAGCCGGCAGTAGCAGCCTGCTCACACCCACAAACACAGAACATTAACACCTGCTTCCCCACTGAGACCCTCTCACAAACCAAGCCACAATCGCCATCATTAACTCCGTGCACTCAGGAGCACCCATGGACCCCTGTCCCCACCACGTCTTCAACATCCGAAGCAAGACGATTGGTGACGAGCTCAAGAAAGTTCTCAACACCTCCATCTCCTCGACTTCCTTCCCTGAGGACTGGAAACACACAGGGGTCAGGCCCTCCTGAAGAAACCATTTGCTGATCCAGCAGAACCGAAGAACTACCAACCCATCTCCTTCTCACATTTCCAGCGAACGTTCTCGAGAAGACAATCAACCAGCAACTCACCGGACACCTGGACCACAACACCTTCCGGGACCACTCTCAATCCAGATTCTGTGCCAACCACAGCACCAAGACAGACCTGATCGCAGCCACTGATGGCATCAGGGCCCTCTTGGACCTCTTCAACACTGTCTCCCATCACATCCTGATCAACAGACTCCACCACATCAGATTCCAGGTAGACGCCATCAAATGGATTGCCTCATACCTCACCGGAAGAACCCAGAGAATTGTCTCCCACCGTTCACCTCAGAACCCAAGAAGATCATCTGTGGCATCCCCCAAGCATCATCCCTCAGTCCCACCCTCTTCAAAGCATACATGACCCCCCCTGGCCAACACCTTGAGATCACACAGACTCAATATAATTTCCTACGCCAATGATACCCAGCTCATCCTCTCACTGTCAGAAAACACCCTCCACCACCAGAGCCAACATCCACAGATGTATGATGAATGTCGCTGACTAGATTAAGGACAACTGCCACCAAACTGAACACAGACAAGACCGAAGTCCTCATCTTTGAGAACAACACCTCAAGACTTGAGTTCTCTCCTGAATTGCTAGAGCATTGAGGCGGCCCTGAGGTGCAGGTGAAGGTTGTTTCAAGCTTTGGCTGCCAGATGTGAGAAGGAGCATCCTCCGCTGCTCAAAGGATTCAAGGGGGGTGCCTGCAAGGAAGAGGGAGGTGGATAGTAGGTGTCTGGTTGGTTGGCGGAAGGTCATACATTTGTTGATTAAGCTGGTCCTTTGTTGTGCAGGGCTTTGTATGCATGGTTCAACATCTTGAACTGACATCTCTTCTGAATTGGGAGCCAGTGTAGCTTCTTAAGGTGGGGTGTAATGTGGGTCCATCTGGGGAGGTCGAGGATGATTCTTGCCGCTGAGCTTTGTATTGTCTGTAGTCTCTTCAGGAGGTGTGCAGTGATTCCTACGTAGAGTGTGTTCCCCGCAGTCCAGACTGCTGGTGATGAGGGCCTGTGCGATGGTCCTTCTGATTTTGACTGGGAGCCATGCGAAGATCTTGCGGATCATGCGTAGGGTGTGGAGGCAGGCAAATGAGACAGTGTTTGCCTGTTCTTCATGGATAGCTTGCTGTCGAAGATGATGCTGAGGTTGCGGGCATGGTCTGCCGGGTCAGGGGTTGGGCCGAGTTGCGCAGGCTACCATGCGTCATTTGATGATGAGGTGTTGTTCTCAAAGATGAGGACTTCGGTCTTGTCTGTGTTCAGTTTGGTGGCAGTTGTCCTTAATCTAGTCAGCGACATTCATCATACATCTGTGGATGTTGGCTCTGGTGGTGGAGGGTGTTTTCTGACAGTGAGAGGATGAGCTGGGTATCATTGGCGTAGGAAATTATATTGAGTCTGTGTGATCTCAAGGTGTTGGCCAGGGGGGGTCATGTATGCTTTGAAGAGGGTGGGACTGAGGGATGATGCTTGGGGGATGCCACAGATGATCTTCTTGGGTTCTGAGGTGAACGGTGGGAGACAATTCTCTGGGTTCTTCCGGTGAGGTATGAGGCAATCCATTTGATGGCGTCTACCTGGAATCTGATGTGGTGGAGTCTGTTGATCAGGATGTGATGGGAGACAGTGTTGAAGAGGTCCAAGAGGGCCCTGATGCCATCAGTGGCTGCGATCAGGTCTGTCTTGGTGCTGTGGTTGGCACAGAATCTGGATTGAGAGTGGTCCCGGAAGGTGTTGTGGTCCAGGTGTCCGGTGAGTTGCTGGTTGATTGTCTTCTCGAGAACGTTCGCTGGAAATGTGAGAAGGGAGATGGGTTGGTAGTTCTTCGGTTCTGCTGGATCAGCAAATGGTTTCTTCAGGAGGGGCCTGACCCCTGTGTGTTTCCAGTCCTCAGGGAAGGAAGTCGAGGAGATGGAGGTGTTGAGAACTTTCTTGAGCTCGTCACCAATCGTCTTGCTTCGGATGTTGAAGACGTGGTGGGGACAGGGGTCCATGGGTGCTCCTGAGTGCACGGAGTTAATGATGGCGATTGTGGCTTGGTTTGTGAGAGGGTCTCAGTGGGGAAGCAGGTGTTAATGTTCTGTGTTTGTGGGTGTGAGCAGGCTGCTACTGCCGGCTGCAGGGGTTGGGGATCGAAGTTTTTGTAGACGACTGTTTCAAGTTTCAAGTTCATTTTTATTAGCAAAGTTACTTAAAACCATTACATCAAGGTATAACATTAGAATTTGTAAACAATGATAAAATATTGTTAAAATAAGTTGTTAGCCATTTTCATTGCAAACTGGGTTTTTGAGTTCAGTTTTGCACTTCTTTAGAGAAGTAGCCGTCAATGGAGAACTCGTTTCCCCTGCGGATTTGTTTAGTGTTGTTATACTGTATGGCCTCTGAGCGAGTGAAGGTGTGGTGTGAGTTGAATGATTTCATCGAAAATGCTTTAGGTTTGCTGTGGGTTGTGTTGGCTGGGTGTCCCTCCCTCAGTGAGCTGGCATCTTTTTGGCCACCAGTGTCAAAAAGTTTACCAATCAACAATTCAGCTGTGGGTCCTCTGGTGCGAAGCAGGCCAACACAGCTTGCCTCTGTGTCAGAATCTCTCTTTGATTGAAGTGAGATTTCAGTAGTCATTTCCGCTCCTTCAAAAGTTTTTTGCAGGTGCATAAGAGGTGCAACAGGTCCTCCGGTGCTGTGCCGCATAAGCAGCAAGAGGAGCCCATTTGATCCCTGAGCCAGTGTGGGAGAGGCTGTATGCAAGGTAGCAGCCACAGTCAATATTTCAGGAATTGGATATTGACGGTTTTAGCATATCTCTGTAAGTATTTTTGATGGGCCAGGGCCGTATAGGTGCCCAGGGTCATCCAACCGTGAGCCCTCTTTGATAGTGCAGCTTTCTCTTCAATCAACGATAAAAGTTTTACTGTTTTCCATACAAGTTTTTTTAATGCCGTATTGTTGGTGGGTGTTTCCCAGAGCTGCAATAGCCCTGTGTTACTCAGGCATCTTTTGAGATAGGACGAAGCAGGTGATGAGTATCCCTGTTGTAACTCTAACCATAAGTAATGATTAAGGGTTTCAGGTGTGGCTTTCCGGATTTTGTTCCAGGTGATGGTATACGCTCCTTGTCTTGCCAGGGTCTGTTTTTGTAATCCAAACTCCAACCTGATCTGTGCTGGTGAGGTGTAGTTGGGCAAACTGAAGATAATTCTATATGCTGTCGTGTTTGTGTTGTCCAGGATCTTTGAATCCCTGCCCCTCTGTAGTTCACTGCCATAGGCTATCATTGGTAAAAGCTTGGCTTGTATAACTTGAGCTGAGGGGAGTAGCGATGGACCACTCAGTTTTGAGCTGAGTTTCATTAGTGTGACTGCCAGGGCAAGGCCCTTCCTTCTGATCGAGTCCTTCTGGGTGATAAAGTGACCTCCCTTGTCTATGATCAAGCCTAGGTATTTGTATTCCGTCACAGGTTCAATGTGTGTTTTGCCCCAGTACCAGACCAGTGACTTCTTTATGTTTATTCCTAATCGCAATTGCCCTTGTTTTCTCCAGGTTGATGGTTAGGCTGTTAGCTTCAGAGAAATCCTGTTTGGTGGTGAGGACGTGCTGGAAGCCCACCTGTGTGTGGCTGATCAGGACTATGTCGTCCACATAGAGAAAGCATGGCAGTGCTAGTCCTCCTATTCTTGGGGCGTGTGAGTTGCAGGCATTTAGTGCCGGTACCAGATCTGCTAGGAAGAGGTTAAATAAGGTTGGAGCCAGGATGCACCCCTGTTTAAGCCCCTTGTTGGTTGGTATGCATCTTGACAGAGAAGAGCCATCACCCAGCTTTATCTGGACCCATGTATCTGTGTGAAGATTGATTACCAGGTTCAGCAGAGTCTGTAGGATCCCCCATTGTGCCCATTTGGCCCAGAGGCTGTTGCAGTTCATGTGATCAAATGTGGCTTTATAGTCGATAAAGCATAGGTGTAGCTGCATTTTTGTTGCTAACTCCTTGTCAATCAGCAGTCCCATTGCCAGGATGTTTGTTGCTGTTCCAACAGACTTTGCAAAGCCTGTCTTATTCAGAGGGATGATTGATTTTTCTTTGGCCCATGCCTGGAGTGCTTCAAGGAGTGTTCCTGTGAAGTATTTTACCTCGCTGTCTGGGAGAGCGACTAGACAGTAATTTTTTGGCAAAGCCTTGACTCCAGACTTGAGTATTGGGGAGATTATTGAGCCCCTCCAGGAGGATGGAAGTGTGCTTATTTGCCTTATCTCAGTAAAGAGAGGTTAGAGGGCTCTGGCCCAGAGTTCTGCATCCTGTTTTAACAGTGCCGGAGGGATTCCATTTGGTCCCGGGGCCCTTTCTCTCCTTCCTTGTCCTATTTGCCACCTCATTACCATGATGTTGCATCTTGGAGATGCTATGGTGGTCGTGTTTCCCTCTGTTGCGAGAGGTGCTGTTGCACTCCCTTCCTCAGGATGGATTGCCGGCAGGGTTCCTCCCGTGTGTATTGTAGATTATGATCCGGTGGTCTGTAAGATGTAATCTTGGTGGAATTGGCCCCCAAGGTACCTTGCCCAATCTTCTTTTGAGATGTTGGATGAGATGCCATCGTGTGTGGGGCAAATGAGTCTGTTTATTGTTCCCCAGAATCTTGTTCTGTCTTTCTGCTTTATGTTGGCATGCAATTTTGCCCAGAACTCCTCCTCTAATTCTCTGTTGGCAGCTCATTTTAGTCTCCTGAGCTGAACCTATTGCTGTCTTAGTAGTGCTAGATAGGCTTTGTCGGTTGGATTGTGACGGAGAGATCTTAGCGTGCGGTAGATTGTGCTTTTGGTGTTCTTAATTTGGGCCCCTTGCGCTTTTGGGATGTACTCCATCCTGTTGTGGTTATGATGTGCCTTTTGTTTAGTCGGGGCACCGAAGGACTTTGCCATTTTATTGGTGAAGCTCTCCCATTTCTCTGTTTCGCTTGGTCCAGACCGTGTCTCGGAGAGGAGTATAGTTGATTCCAAGAGGTTCCCCATTGATGCGTGTTGAAATTTGACACTTCTATAATTGATTGTGAAACTTGTTTCCGGGGAAGCCCCAGACTGTTCAAACATGGGCATGGTCGTTCGAAGAGAGAGTTCTTGACGGCGATGGTCACTGCTGGCTTTGTCACCCAGATGGAATGAGATTGAAAAGGGATAGAGAGACGAAGGTATAGTCTAGTATTGAGCTTGCTGTTGAGGAGTAGTGGGTGGCTGCCAGAGGATTGTCGTCTGCAAATCTACTGTTGGTGGCTCTGAGGTTGAGATGTTCAAGGCCGTCTAATAGGCGCCAACCAGTTTTAGTTCGGGGTCCAAGTGTGCTTTTTCCCTGCACTGGAATGTTCCAGAATGAAGTTTGGGCAGACACTTCATCAACAGTTGAGGAAACAAATAGGTCTAGATTTAAATCACGAGTGAGGATAGTGTCTGCTGTTCCCTCTTCGCTTATGCAAGCCTTAAGGTGATCTATCAGTTGCTGGGCTGCCTTGGTTTTCCTTTTTGGGTAAAAGTAAGCATTAATTAATATAATGTCTGAGCTCCTGTTTTTTGGTGTTGCAGGCTCTACGGATATTTTTATTGTGGTGGTTGCTGGAGAGGCCGGGCCCACTGCGTGAGCTGAGATTGTGCTTGTGATAGAGTCATAGATAGCGAGTCAGCCGCCTTGTAAGTGGCCATATTTTGCCCCTCTGGTGGCTGGTGTGAAGAAGTGCAAGTATCCTTGGAGGTGAGGTGGGTCTGCCAGCCAGGTTTCCTGCAGTGCGATGATGTCAAATGATTTTTGGTAGATGCCGAAGTCTGAGTCTAACATCTGCTGGTGAGTCAGTTGATGTTCCATGAGCAAATCCGTAGTAGGTAATTGCCTTGAGTTGGTGGTGGTTTGATCCGGTCTTGTCAGTTGTTGCATGCTTGACTGTCGATTGTCCTTGAGATCCATCTCAGGTCATCATACAGATGTGGTGAGGGGCGTGGCCTGACTACATGGCCGGCTAGTCTCATATCTGCGCTGCTCCTGCCCCAACGGCTGAAATCCTATTAAATCCTGGCGTTATGGTGACCTTCGTGGCTCGGACTTCTGGCGACACCCCCCCCTGATGCCGAGGGTCCCGGTTGTGGTACGTGACATCGGTCATAACCAGAGAACGTCGCTACGGGCCGCTGGTGACCCGTCGGAATCCTGTTCCCGGCAAATGGCGGCCTCTGTACTGTGTTGAGAGGTGGGGATTGACGGGACTTGCCCTGGGCTTGCTGGCGAGCTGTGGAGGCGCCGGTGAATCTTGGCGGGCCCCGCTGCCATTGACGGTCTGCTGAGAGGCCCCAGGCGGGGGAAAAGAAGGACAGTGACAGCTGTGAATGGCCCGACCGGCCGGTGTTCAGAGGCCGGGGACGGGACTTAGGCGAGGCCGGTGCGGTGCGGCCTGCCTTTTCTGTGCCTGGAAGTGCCCGAGATTTATGGCGGCCGCCGTGCTGCCTTGAACGACGGAGACTGTCGCAATCTGCCCCGGGCTTACTGGTGGGCCGCTGAGGCGCCCGTGCACTTTGACGGGTACTGCCACCATTGCTGGACTGCTGTGAGGCCCCAGACGGGGGTAAAGGACGATCGAGACGACCGTGTACGGCCTGCCTGATGGGACTCCGGAGGCCGTGAAAGCGATCTTGGCGAGGCCGTTGAGGTGCGGCCTGCTTTTTCTGGGGCTGGATGTGCCCGGACGTGGCGCGGGAGACGCCGTGAGGCCTGCACGATGGATTGCACCGACCGGGGCCTGCACCTGAAGCTCCAGCTGGTGAGGTGCCCCCCCCCCATAATACAAGAAATCCCCCGGTGCTGGCGGAGCCGGGAGGCCCCAGGGTGGCACTGAAGCACTCGCTCCGCGGATCGGCGGCTGTCCGGGCCGAACGCAGTCCGGGGGTGGGATATACAGACTGAACTGTGAGGCGGTGCTGGCTGAGAGGACCGGTGGTGCCACATAGCCGCCCCGGCCAGCAGCAAGGGTAGCCTGTGCACTATCGACGACACGGAGGCCCGGGGCTCCGATTTAGAGGCGAGGAAGTACGCCTGGGTGTCTCCCTCAGGACTAACTGTGGCATCATTGTTTTCCTGCTTAAGGGGACACCAGGCAGCACCCGAAGAAGGCCGCGCAGGACATGGGGAGGGACCGGCCCCTTCGAGGTGCCCAAACCAATAAAATAATGCAATATACGGTTCCGGGCCCGACTTCGGCGGACCGCCTCAGAACAGACCCGGAGCAGGGGACCCATCAGGGCACAGTGGCCCGTGATAAGGTCGACATTTTGGAAGCTATTCGTGATTCCAGAGTGGTGTTGGAAACCAAAATGGACGGGATGGCTATGGATATTAACCATTTGCGCCTGGATCTCCGGAAGGTGGCAGATAGGGTTACCACCACAGAAGGGGACCTGAACGCTTTGCAGACTGAGGTCCGTCAGCTCCGGGAAACGGTAACAGTCCTCCAAGACCACACAGCCCGACTGGAAGATAGGGCAGAAGATGCTGAAGGGCGGTCAAGGAGGAATAATCTCAGTTTTTTGGCATTTCCAGAAAAGGCGGAAGGGCCGGCGGCAGACCTATTCCTGGAAGATTGGATTGGCACAACATTCCCGAACCTCAGACTTTCCAAAATGTTTGCGATAGAGAGAGCTCATCGATCTCTTGGGCCGCCGCCAAAGCCGGGATCCCCGCCCAAAGCCATGATCGCCCGACTGTTCAATTTTAGAGACCGGGACGCGATCCTCCAATATATTCGCATCAATGGGCCGCCCAGATTTGAAAACCAGGATATCCATATCTACCCAGACTATACGAAAAAGGTTCAGGACCTCCGGAATGGCTTCCTGGGTGTCAAACGCCGGCTGCGAAACCTCTCCATTAAATACAGCTTAATGTTTCCGGCCAGGCTTCGAGTGCAATATGGTGATAAGGTGCACTTCTTTGGTACCCCATCGGAGGCAAATGACTGGATGGACTCATTGGGCTTGGCCGGCCAGGACCAGAACCGGGGCTGGCAGGAACAGAGAAGGCGGAGTGGTCGACGGCGGAACCGGCAACGACAAGATGAGGAACAGGGACAGGGGACACAGGATCCGACAGGTGGTGGACGTATCCTGGTGGGACCGGATGGCACTCTCCTCACGGAATTAGAGGCGATTCCCATGCAGAACCAGTTCTCTCCACTATGTTTGGTGCTGGAAACACAATCGGAGCTGGGGGGTGCCGGCAGCCCGGACGGTGGGGGCTCTGGAAACGTGTGAGTGGCGGACTTGGAGCTGAGACCGAGGGGGTCTGGGTCGTAGACACTGTGAGTACCTGATTTGACCCGAGGGACACTGGAATCGACATTAATAAGGGACATGAATGAGAGGGCCCTGGGCCTAGAGACACTGCGGGGGGAGGGTTGGGAAAGTTTCTGAGGAGGTTACACTATTTCGCCCATATACTTTTTTGCCTCAACGGCTGTAGAGGGCTGAGGCGACTCGGCTAGACCGTCGGTCGGGCGGGGCCGCGCGGTGCCAGTCAGTCGGCTGAATCTTAGAGTTTGGGGGGGGTTTCCTGTTTTGGGAAAGTAAATTCATTTCTAATTGTTAATTCAAGTTGAGAGGGGTGACTTAGGGGGTGGGTGGAGCTTTGGGGCGGGGTTCTGAGTCCTCAGACCGGGATCGGGTTGTGAGAATGAGGTGCTACCGCCTGTGGGTGGGGGGAATTGGGGTTCCACAATTTGGATTTGTTTGGGTTGCTGCCGGGTCTGGTCTATGTTGCATCATTAAGGGCTGGAGAAGATCGCATCATGGGAGGTCACGTTACAACACTATTGGGGGTCCCACGCCCGAACATCGGGTGCTGAGACACCCACAGCTGGTGACTTATGACAGGGGACACACAGAGATATAAACTTATAACGTGGAATGTCCAGGGGCTCAATAATAGGGTCAAACGGATCCGGGTGGCAACTTACCTTAGGCGTTATGGGATCAGTATAGCCCTGCTCCAGGAGACGCACCTATGGGGAGACTGTCTTAAATATGTTCAACGCAGATGAAGGGGTCAGTTTTTCGCCACTTCGTACTCTGGGTTCGCCAGGGGAACGCTTATTTGGGTGGCACCGGGAGTTCCCTTTAAGGCTCTACATACTAAACAAGATCCTGACGGGAGGTTTGTGATAGTGGAGGGGACGCTAGATGGGCGCAGTATGTGCCTGGTAAATATTTATGCCCCGAACAGTGATGATGGTGGGTTTTTAGGTCGCGTATTGGGACAGTTAGATCTGGATCCAGACACAGAATTGGTTTTTGCAGGAGATTTTAATTGTGCCCTTGATGGGGAGCTAGACAGACACCCCCCCAGACTGGATGCTAAACCTAAAGTCAGAGAAGCGATGGGCCAGATGCTTCAAAACTATGGATTAACGGATATATGGCGCCACTGCAACCCTGATCGTCGAGTGTACTCATGTCACACACCTGCTGCCAATACCTATAGTAGACTAGACTACTTCTTTATCCAAAAGACGGCGGCACATCAAATACTGGAGTCGCAATATCTGGCCCGATATTTGTCCGATCACTCCCTGCTTTTAATAACATACTCGCTGGGCCGGCTGAGGTCTCCGATACCGCTATGGAGACTCAATACTGAAGCCTTTGGGGACCCGATTTATAAAGAAGCTATATCGAAAGGGCTGGATGCCTTTTTTGAGATAAACTGGGGCTCGGCTAGCACCAGGGCGATTGAATGGGACGCGATGAAGGTGGTGATACGGGGGTATGTCTGTCCACGGAGGTGGGGGTTAAGAAAGTGCTGGAGCGCGACCTCCACCAGCATGAGGAACGCTTGGTGGCACTGGAGAAGGAGCTTCCCACGAACAGGGACAGGACGGCTAAATGGGATGAATTGCGACGAAAGATAGGGGACATATGGGACTCGCTTGGTAAATTTAATAAAAATGCGAGCAGGCGTCGCTGGTATACAGAAGGGGATAAGGCGGGACAGCTACTAGCGTGCCTGATTCGGGCAGAGACTCAGCCCCACCCGATTCTGACTCTTAAAAATGACCTAGGCCACGTGGTAAATACTCAGACTGAGATCAATGCAGCCTTCCGGACCCATCTACTTAGAACATACTCTGAGACCCAACCCCCCGTGGCCCCTGCAGTGGTAGAGGCTTATTTAGCTGCGGTGGAACTGCCTTGCATAGACTTGGAGAGTCAGGCGGCCTTAGGGGCCCCCTTTAGCGGGGAGGAGATACGGGCGGCGGTTGCTCACCTGAAGACCGCAAAGTCTCCCGGGACGGACGGCATAGCAGCAGAACTTTATAAAGAGTATGGAGGGGTCCTGATCCCTAAACTCTTAGAAATCGCGGCGGAAGACCTCAACTGCGGACTGCTCCCTGACTCCATGAGGGAAGCATTAATAGTGATGATCCCCAAACCGGGGAAGGATCTTCTGCTCCCCAGTTCTTATAGACCAATTTCAATGCTGAACGTGGACCTTAAAATCATCAGTCAGGTGCTGGCTAATAGGCTCCTCCCATATCTTCGGCGGCTTGTCCACGATGACCAGTCCGGTTTTATACCGGGCAGGAATACGTTGCGGAATATCCGCCGTCTCGCACATGTTATGCGATCAGTGGAGGGACGGGCCCAACAGAGCACCTTAGTGTTCCTAGATATCGAACAAGCGTTCGACTCGATCCGATGGGACTATCTCTGGCAGGTACTTTTAAAAATGGGACTGGGGGAGGGGTTTGTAAACTGGGTAAAACTGCTCTATGCCCGACCAGTGGCGAGGGTTCGCACGGGACGCTATGTGTCCGACACAATACCCATAGCGAGGGGGACACGGAAGGGATGCCCGCTCTCCCCATTGCTGTTCGCCCTGGCAATGGAGCCATTGGCTTGCCATCTCCGCGGGGTACTTGAGGGACAGGGCATACGGGTGGGTTCGGAGCATGTGGTATCACTGTACGCCGATGACGCGTTGATATACCTTAATCGGCCGACCCAGTCCTTGCCGACACTGATGGCTGCACTGACGCAGTTTGCTGCCGCCTCTGGGCTGTTCTTCAACAAAACGAAATCTCAGCTTTACGCAATTGGATCGGAGAGCGAATGGGAGGGAGCCCAGCGCCCGGAGATGGAACTTCCATGGGTAGAGGACACACTCCGATATTTGGGAATATGGATCGGTAGAAATGAGGCAATTTTTTACCAGCACAACATGGGGAGGATAATCCGGGGCCTTCAGGGTAGTATTGCATTTTGGAACACTCTTAAACTCTCCCTAATGGGGAAGATCGCCTTGATAAAGATGGTGATCCTGCCCCGATGTCTCTATACAATGCAAGGTTCCTTTTTTGAACTCCCGCACAGGGTATTCAGGGAACTGGATACACTGCTTGTCCTCTTATTATGGAATGGGAAGCGATGCCGGGTTAGTCTAGAAGTCATGAAGCGTAGATGGGGCAAGGGGGGGTTAGAGATTCCAGATTTAGAACTTTATTATTTCGCATCCCACTTACAACATGCAATAGCTTGGTTGGACACGGACCCCTCCTGGGAGAGGTCCCTGCTGGCAGGTACCTACGGGGACCGACAGTTAGGTGCGCTTCTCTGGCGGGCGGGGGGGATGCGGGAACGCAGTCCTCAATTGGTGCGACTCGTAGCTGTAATATGGAACCGCGTGGTCCGAAGACTTATTCGGGACTGGCCGTTTGCCCCGGAGGCGGACTTCTGGCTAATGCCGCCCTTTGCTCGGATCCACCAGATTATGTCAACAGATAAATGGAAGGATGGGGGCTGCCTGATGTTGTCTGACCTCTACCCGGACAATAAATTCATCACTTATCAGGAGGCGGTGACCACCTTTGAGCTGGGATCGGGAGAGTTTTTACAATATGCTAAAATAGCAGCAACGGCGCGGCACCTGTGGCCCTCGTTTCCCGAAGCTCCGGAGTACTCCCAGACCCTGGTCACTATGATCACCATGGCTGGGGGCGGAAGCTTGTGTCTCACCTCTACAGGGCGCTCAGAGACGACAAAAAGACTGGCCCCTTAAAAATAGAAGAAAATGGCAGCAGGTGTGTCCGCAGGAGATCACACCACGGGAATGGGAAAAGATACACGAGAGTGTGCGGAAGGTGTCCGTGTGCAACCGCTTCAAACAAATCCAGTATAATATTATACATATGACTTACCTCTCACCCCGGAGGCTTCAGGCCATCGATAGCTCCAGGGATCCACACTGCCCTAGATGTCGTACCGCTCCGGCGGATTTTCCACACATGGTGTGGACGTGCCCAACGATTCAGACGTACTGGATGGCGGTCCTAGAGGACCTGACCAGGATCACAGGGTGGACAATCTCCCTAGACCCACGCGCCTGTCTCTTGGGCTTCATTCCTCGCGATCCTAAACGTAAGACGAGTAGGCGGTTCCTGGTTCTGGGCCGTGTTATAGCCAAGCGCCGTATCGCAATTCATTGGTTAACCCAGCAGGGCAGGGGCCATTATTGGCGAAATGGAGTACAGATTTGAGGGAGTGGGCTCTGGCAGAGGAAGGGCACATGCGTAACACCAGGAGATGATAAATTGCCCGAGGTGCTAATGGCGTGGGGAGTGATGATTCAGGAGATAGTGGGACGGGCCCCACACCCCACACAAGAAAGCTCAGAGGAGACGCCTGTCACAGGGGGGACGGCCCCAGGTCAAAGGGAAACGACACCAGGAGATCCACCATGAGTAATAAGGAGCATAGACCTCAAGTATACAGACCCGGCAGGGGGGGAGATAGTGAGGGAGGGGGGGGTTTGGGGAGGGTGGAAAGGGAAGGGAGGGGGGTGTTGAATTATAGTTGAGTTAAGATGAAGTTCATATAAACGCAGAGAACAATGAAGACGGAGGATCCGCCTCCAATGCGACCTTGGGCTTAAGTGCTGACATGTATTATTGTTCAAATGTTCACCACCTCGGCTGAGGAATAATTTAATTTAAAAAAATCATACAGATGTGGTGGGTAGGTATACTCCAGTCAACTACTGTCTGTATCTTGGGAGGTCTCTTTCTTGGTCAGTGAGAGCCCTTTTGCTCCTCTGAGCACAGATCTTGTGGTGTTTTTTGGGCCTGCTGGTGGAGCGCCCTTGCCCTCTGATATCAGTGGGGCAGGGTAGCCGGGTTTCGGAGAAGGGGGTGATGTTTGTCCCCCAGTTCCTGAATATGGTGCTTTCTGTGAGGACTTTCTGTCCGATGGTTGAAGTTTTCCATATGGTCTTTGTGTCTTCTCTCTTCAGTAGGTTTTTTGGGTCAAATAAATTCTATTGAGACCAGGTCTATTGTAGATAGATCTGTCAGGGTTGGTATGTTAGACAGCAAATAGAGTATGTTTCCTCAGTTCAGAGTTTCGTGCTGTCCTCTGATTGTGTATTAAGGGCTGAAGATGAGAGTGATGACGTCCCTGTGTGAGTTCATTGCCAGAGTGACCTAATGCATTGTTGGGTTAAGGGAACAACAAACTTTGCCTTGTGCTTCCGATGGTGCTTGGGGCCCGGCGCCTGCCCTGCTTCCTTTTCTGTGTTGGTTGTTAGTGTTAGATTCGGTTATGGTTGATTGGCCCTTGTTTGCTGAAAAGAGAGTGTCAATTTTATGCCTATCTGGCCTATTTGGACCGCCTATTCTGACCTTCTTTGACTGTTCATTGGTGTGATGAAGTTGGTTGAAGTTGTGCTTTTCCTTGTTTGGTTGTTTCTCCTAGTATCAGGGTGCGAAGAAATCTGACTACCAATGCTTCCTGGGGCAGCCTGGGGACCCATGTCCGTTTGGTGATCTGGTGATGCTGATGATAGCTGTTGCAGTGTGTTTATTTCAACCCCTGTCTTGTTGGGGCTTGTTTCTGTGGCCTCTATGTTTTTTTAAAAATGTGTTAATGTCTGTTTTGTTGAGGGAGTTAGTCAGGTTTCTGTCCTCCTCCTCAGCATGCCTCGGTGGGTCTTGGAATGTGGTTCCTTTGGCAGAGTATTGATTTACTGCTGTTACAGGATCTGAGGGCTGTTCGTACTTCACTTACGAAGTGGTTAAGGTTTGTTGTGATGTTTGGCCTGGTGTTTGGTCAGGTGTTAGCCTGAAAAGGCAGAAGACATCTTCTTGGTTTGGACCGAGATTTCGGTTTTGGCCTTTCCTCTTTTGTGCTCTTCTTTGCTTTGCATTTGTTCTTGGTCCCGGGGAGTCAGGTTCCATTCTGGGGTTTGGTGTAGGCCCGACATCCAATTGTGATGTTGCTGTTTTTGGTGCCCTTCATTGATGGGCATGAGTTCCACTGTAATTTTAGTGAGGTTGGACTTTTGGTGCTGGTTGGTTGAGTGGTGGGTATCCACGCTTCTTTGTATTGCAGGGGGAAGCTGCTCCTCTGAAGCTGGCGAGTTGGAGCTTTGAGATACCTTTTTGAGCTGAGTGCATAAGTTACTCAGTATTGACGGGAGGGAGGCTAGTTTGTCAACTATTGGGCCACACCCGCATTGGATTTGCAATCTTGTGAGTTAAGCTGTGTGTATTGGAGATATGAGTTTAGAGCTCCTAGTTTCCCATCAATGGCTACCACAAAGAGTGCCAGAGGGTTCAGTGGGGTTAACTGCGTGTCCATTTTATCTGATTGGTACTGGAGGGCCTCCACCGAGAGATGAACTGTTTTTAGCAAGCTTGCCCAGGCGCTTTCAGTGTTTGATTTATTGGCTTCCTCTATTGGTCCTTGGGACTCTGTGCCTGCCCTTGGCTCGTTCGTCTCCAGTTTCCCTTGTGTCTCCTGGCACTTCTGTTCTTCGAACTCTACCAGGTTGTTGCACGTGGACTTGTCTTGTGTGTCTTGTGTGCAGGTGAGCAGCATATCCTCCCATTCTTGCGTGCTTAGATACAAGATCTGCCCCGGGTCTTCGGACTGGTATCTTTGAGTTCTCTCCGGTGTGGTTAGGAGCAGTGATGTTGAGTGGCCTGATTCGATACCACTTAGCGGTGAGATGGATTGAGACTTTAATTCTTTTCTAGGGGTCTGTGTTGCTTTGAGTGGTGTCAGGCTTTCCAGCTGCATTATTGTTATAGGCTGAGTTATGATGCAGTTGCTCCCCCTGTTGTTTATATCAATTGCTCTCCCTGGTGTGGTGGCTCTATGTTCCTGGTTCTGATCCACTGGGGGAGCATGTACTGGCTGGCTCCGGTCCATGCTCGTGAGTTGCAATGACCTCTGCTGTGACCAACTGAGTCATGTGCATTGATTTCTGCAGCATGAGTGCTGCTTGACACTGTAGTCCTATCAGTGGTCTGGTGAGACTCAGGGGCTTATTTACAAGCCCCTTGTGCTGCCGGTGCGCCACTTTATCCCATGTTAAAAGTGGCACACCGCCAAAGCAAGGGGCTTGTAAATAAGCCCCTCAGTTCCAGACCATGTTCTGGACCTGGTTTGTCCCTGCTGGACTGAGGGCCCATTTCTTCCCTGCTGCTGCCGCTACTCAGCGGGTGGTGGGGTGACTACAGTCCCTGGACCCCAACCATACTTGAGAGGAGGGTGGCGCTCACATCTTTCAGAAAACTGAATTTTGTGTAAATTCTTGGCTGGTAAAGAGTAGACATTGACTTTTTTTCCTACCAAAGTTGCGCATTGTGAGTCACCTATGTCAGCGTCAATTTCTATTAAAGAGCAGTTTGGCTCAGTTTTTGGCTGTGTTTCCGCTGCGATGGCCTGGGGTGATTGAGACTTCCTTTTACGCTTGTTTGCGTCTGTTTTGAGCATGGGGCCTCCTCTTACCTAGTCAGACCTCGTGGTTTTGTCCATGGATATCTTCTTTGGTAGGTTCCTAATAAGGCTTTACACCTTCTTTGTAGCGGTCGGCTTCGCAGGTGCTCGAGAGATGGGAGCAGATGTGTGGTAAGGCTGCCCGACTTGTCTGGCTGTGCATTTTCACGGGGGCGTCCTGCAACCCCTTGAGCACCGCCTCTCCCTCCTCCTCTGCTGTGGGGGCACGAGCATGCTGTGGAGTTGCTCCTTTGGAAGAAGCTGGAGTCTGCTTGGTGGGGTGTCCTGATTTGAGTTCTGGTTCGGGCTCTGGTTTGTCGGCAGTGGCCTAGCTGTAGCGATCGCTGGATCATCTCCTAGTAGACTATTGGTTGTACGTTTACTGAGGCTATGACTTGTTAGTTTGGCAGGTGGGTGTTGGCTTGGCATGTGAAAGGTTAAGGGGGTACCTATGGGACAAGCCGCAGCAGCCTAACGCTGGCCGCCTCTGCCCCAACAGGGTGCCCCTCTGGCTCTAGCCTCTTTCCCACCGGCTTCTGCTGCATCAGCTGCTGCTTCTGTTGCAGCCCTAGGTGTCAGTCCAAATCAGATATAAGGGGGTGTTGCAGTTGTCTCAGCCTCTGTGTCTTTTGTCATGAGCCTATGGGCAAAGGGCCTGAAGGTTGCTGGTTGGGGAGAGGCAAGTGAGGCAGCTGCGGCAGGGGTCCGTCCACCAGCCCTGCCACCATCACGGGCACCGGTGCGGGTGTGGACACAGGCAGACTCTGGCAGAATTGAGCCCAGCTCAGTTCTCGGCGCTCTCCTGCCAGGCCCCCCACAGTACAGCCAGCACGGGCAAGGGACAAGCGAGTGGGCAGTCTGGCTTCTGTGCCCTATGCCATGTGGTCCCCCTTGGTCCTGTTCCCTCACGCCCAGGCGCTCACCTTCTCTCTTGCAGCTCCAGCCAGCCAACCGCAGTGCGGGGGCATGTGCGTGGCCGTGAGTGCAATACAATCCGATGCAGGCTGCTGTGGGCTGCTGTGGGTCCTTGTGGCACTCGAGGTGGCCCATTAACCGTAGGCTTTAGCCCTTAGCCCATTCACTCATGGCCTCACCTTCCTCACCTTCCTTGCTCCTCTCTGCTCTCCTGCCAGCCCTCTTGCAGCACACTGCAATGATGTGGTTTCCGATTAGTTCTTGATTCGACACATAGAGTGCACCGAGTCAGGAGCAGTGATGTGCGAGATTCTTTTTAGATTTGTAGACGACTGAGCTCTTGTGATGGAAGTAGTCCGCCAGGGTGTCCCACAGTTCTTCGAAGAGGGTGGTGTCATTCTTGGTGACTTTGGGGTTGGAGAACTCCTTCACAGTGGCAAAGAGCTCCTTTGCTACAGTTTGTGCCGGCTTCTATAGGGTCTGCTGGTGTGTTCGCCTTTGTTTCTTTCAGTAGGCAGTGATACTAGTTGAGTGAAGTCCTGAAGGTAACGAGGTCTCCTGTTTCTTTGCTGGTGTGTCACTTCCTTTCTGATTACCGGCAGGCGCAGTTGGTGAATTTCATTATTACTGTGAACCAGCTGGCTCTTCTGGTGAGTCCTTTGGACTTGGCTGGCTAGGTGGAGGCAATTGTGTAAGTATATTCTGTGATCCATTGGTAGAAATTCTTCATAGCCTGCTCTGGGTCGGATGTTGTGCTTGGGCGATGGTAGTTGAGAGCGTTGTTCTACTGATCTTCTGAAACCCTTTTCCAGTCTCTGCGCGTGGAGTTGGGGGGCATGGTGCCAGTGTTGGTAGGTCCTGCGATGGTAAAGTGGATTCTGTAGTGGTCAGTCCAGGTGAGCCGCGTGTCCTGGTTGTACATGACTCTGTTGCTGGATGTAAAAATGGTTTTTGTGTCCTGCAATATGGGTAGAGTCGGTGACAAGATGCCCAAGTTGGTCATGCTTTCCAGGAGGTCGGTTGTGTTGGTGTCACTGGGGTCGTCGAGGTGGAAGTTGAGATCCCCTAGGAAGATGTAGTGTTCAGAGTCAATGGCGATTGGGGCAATAAGGTCAGGAATGGTGTTGCAGAAGCTGGTGCATGGTCCTTGTGGTCTGTAGGCGAGGGTGCCTCTGATGGTGCTTTCTCCATCTGAGTGGAGTTGGAAGTTGAGTTGCTCCATTATCAGAGTCGAGTCATCTGGAGAGGTTGTGCAGCAGATGGTGTCCTGTGTAAATGATGGCAATTCCACCTCTGTGGTTGTTATTTCGGTCCCGGTGTGTTTTCTTGTATCCGTTGTAGGTGGTGATATTAGGGTTCAGCCAGGTCTCAGTCAGGAAGATAACATCTGGTGTGAGGTATGAGATCATGCTCCAGATTTCTGTGGTGTGTTTGCCAAGTGATCGAACATTGAGTAGAATGCACTGGAGTTGTGCCTGGCGGTCTTGGTTGGCATGGTGGAAGTGGCACTGAGGATTTCTGACACTGTCTGCTATCCGTTAGGAACCGGGTCATCCTTATCATCTCTGAGGCCCTGCGATGTGTTTGCCTTTGGGTCATCATGGACAGTCTGTGGAATGGTGACCTCCCTATTGGTCTCCATTGGAGCAATTCACTTTTTGTCGGAGACCTTTGGTGTTGTTCTGAGCCGCCACTCAGTAGCTTTGATGGTGTGCCACTATTGGTATTGGACAGCTCAGTAAGCACAACCCCTGTGCTTCTCCTTGGGCCTCTTTGCCCGCTGCTGAGGTTGTAGAGCTCTTTATTTTCAAGGCTCTGGTAAGTGCATTGACAGTATGTGATTTTCTGCTTCCAACCACAGCGTTCTCGTGCAATTGGCTCTCGTTGTATACTTTTCTTTAAAACCTGGTTGATCTCTACCTAGCAGCACTTGTAATCACAGTGTTAATCACTCCATACTATGTCTGGCTCGATGTTGTGTAGTGGCGTGGTACCTTTATGTATGGCCATACCAAATGTTCTCAACCAATGACGTGTAGATTCTCTGTAAATACTTTGGGGCATATTCTCAAGGAGCTAACGCCGAGTTATCAGCACTTTACCGCAGCCAAAGTCGCAATAAATTTATCGCCCCATTCACAAGCTGGTGCTAACAGCCGATAACATCAGTTTACTCGCGAAAGCATCCGCAAAAAACATCGCCACAGATGACCCCTGCAACTATCGCTAATGAGATGCAGAGTAGGCGTTCCCGAGCAAAAATCCGCAACAACACCACTTCGCAACATTCTCAACGACCAGCCCGATCGGCGATAAGACCACAAAAGAGGCGATAAGGCGCGTTAGCAGCAGGAATCTAACACCTGCTCTGACCTGGTGTAAAGTCGGACGACAACCTGCACCATCAAAGGGAGCCCAGCCCAGAACCACACATGAAGAACAACAGATGCCATGGAGCCACTCACCATGCATCCCGGAGCCCCGAGAGGGCAACAACACCCTCCGCCACCACCCCCAGGGCCCCAGCACCCCCCCGAACCACCTCCCACCACCCCACCCCAGAACACCACAGAGGCAGTGCAGACAAAGACAGCAGACCTTCAGGAAACGCACCAGCCCCACAGACCTAACACCAGACAATGCCAATGCCCACCACAGGCTCAAAAGGACAACCATCCACCGCATCCGGACCATCATTGCCCACAGGCTGACGGTACCAGCACAGCGGACAACCAACATCCCTCCGCAGACAAAGCTGCTGGCTGTGCTGCACATGTTGGCCTCCCGTACCTCCCAAACAACATCCGCCAGAGTCCGAGGAGATTCACAGCCAGCCCCATCCAAGTTCCCCACACCTGTCCTGGATGCCATCATCAGCCAGGTACCCCAGTACCTAAACGTCCCCCACAATGTGCAGGAACAGCTGGAGACCAAGCAAGGACTACATGCCATAGCAGGATTCCCGCACCTGTTGGGGGCAATCGACTGCACACATGTCCTACTTGTGCCCCCTGCCGAAAAAACACACAATTACCGCAACAGAAAGCACACGCATCCCATCAATGTGCAGGCAATAGTGGACCAGCGGGGACCCTACACCAATGTTGTAGCCAACTACCCAGGCAGTGTGCATGATTCCATCATCCCCCGACAGTCCATCATCAACCAGCGTTACCAGGATGGCACCCATGGAAATGCACTGCTTGTAGGTAAGTACCAAATGAACACACCACACACCTCAACTCCACAATCATGCAACTCACAACACTGGCAATGCGCATGTCACAAAATCACATACAACATGCCAGACAACATGCCCACCCACCAGACACGACAGCACAACTTACTGTGACAACCTTGCTCAGCCATGTACATGAACCATCAACGGCATGGCACCTCAGCCACACAATAGCGGAATGTGGGGAGAGGTAGGAACCAGGCATGTGCGAAGGAGGCAAGTGACCCATGAATGAGAATGTACACAATGCCAACTGTGGCGGAGATTACCTGGACAGATTGCAGTATGCAGACCACAGACATATCCATGCCCACATGCACTGCTGATGTTTGGAGTGTAGTGGACAGTGGACGCAACCATGTCACCACAGCCAGTGGGGAAGAACGCAGAAATGTAGCTTGTGATGTCCCCCCCGCAAGCGTGTGCAGAGTGGGCTGGCCCAGCATACGCCAGGCCAGCGTAGGGATGTGAATAAAAAGCACGTAGCCCTGGGCGTGGTCCTCTTCCGGAATGCCAAACGTGCCTGCCAGGGCGGTGCATCCTACCCCGCCACGAGGCCGACGCCCTTGCCGTGAGCGATGTGGCCTGCGAACCTATGCGCCTGCTGCACCACAGGCCGCTGGACCCCCAACCTGTCATGCCCGCCCCTGCGTATCCAGGCCTCACAGATCACCTGCCGACACCGGCGTGTGTCGAAGAGGGCCACCACGTGCTGGCGCAAGCTCCAAGCCCGAGCCCCGCGTCCTTGGCAGCCTCCTCACATCATCACGGCCTCCGCGACACAGGCCCGCTTTACTCCTTTTTCGTTTACGTACTCCACCGCTGCCTCCGGCCTACACTACGCTCAAGTAGGTCACACATTTGGGACTGAGTCTTGATTATGCAATGGCAGAGTACACACTTTATGGCTGCGTTTATATCACTGTACTCCCTTCAATGTGGTGCCACCAACTCCGTGCATAGCATCCCAACCACACGTGTCTATGGGCCCTTAATGACTACGCCTTCGGACTACACTGCGGACGAGTAGGTCACACATGTGGAACTGAGTCGTGATATTTGCATGGCGGAGTCCATATCATTGTACGCAAGGAGACGAGTAAGAGGAAGACGCGGTTCAGTCCAGAGGAGAAAAGGACCATCATTACGGAGGTGTCCGGACACTGCCGACAACTGCCCTGGTGTCTCCTCCATTTGCCGCTTCCGGCCGGCTTCTGCCCTCTGCATCATGCCCTGGAGGACCCCTTCCACTGTCCCCCGCAAACCTCCGCGACATTCACCTTTGACATCGACGAGGACCCACTCACCTAGCGTGGCCCTATCTCACTGCACCGCAAGTCACCGTCCCGTGGCGGTGTGCCTGTGCCGGCCGCAGTACATCCGGGGCCACTAACTCTGTGCAGCTCAAATCATGGCCCCAGTCTGAGGGCATGTCGGATGGCCTCTGTTCTGATGGCCTGGGGGGCATCAACGCCATGTGTCTGTGGCCCTGCGCTGTCCGCTGCCTCCGGCCTCAGGTGCGGTCCACCTGGGCTCAGACATCAAATCGAGTCCTGTCCGGCCCGGACGTCGCATCACCGCAGGATGCACACGCCACTACCGCCAGGACCAACTCCAAACAACAGGTGCCAGAGTTGGAGGTGTCTTACTGTCAGAGTTGCTCACACCTGTCGTGGGTGCCATCATCAGCTTGATACCCTGCTCAGCCCTTCAGGTGCCACTTACTCAGTGCACAACGAATCAAGGAGCATTCTGCTTGCATGTTGGGTGAACACTGTACTCTCTCCGGCTACCACCATGATGCTTCACAGTTGTTTCTGTAATGCTGGTGTTTACTGTTTCTGCTTAAATTGTGATCACTGTTCAAGTTGTTGCCAGCACCAACGACTCCCTGAGGGCTGGCTGACACTCACATCACACACATCCAGCACATGCGTCACTGTACATGTGACCATGCCAATAAAGGTGTCAGGCGCACGTGCCCGTGGCCAGTTCAAGAGCTCTATGAGTGTGTCCGTGTGCTCATGATGTATGCTTTCGGCCACGGCCCCACAACATCACATTGTGCCGTGTGCAGAGGACGCAGCCATATCACCGCAGGCAGAGTGTGGGACATTGCACATGTAGCTTTGTCGTCCCCCACTCAATGCGTAAGAGGAGTGGACTGGGCCGCCATGCGCCAGTCCAGCGTGGGGGTGTGGATGATTATCCCGTGGCTCTGGGTGTGGTCAGTCCTGGAAATGTGCAAATGCAGATGTCTCTGTCGCAGTGTAGGTCTCCTTTGGGGAGTGTAGGTGGTCCCTGATGGGACTTAGACACCCACATATGTGATCTAGTTCGGCTTCCATGAGGTGGGACCCCACCCGCACCTGTTCGGACACACCCTTCTGGCAGTCTGACATGGCCTTGGAATCCGATGTGTGCTTCGGTGGGCTGCTGGGAGCCAGCTGTGGTGGTGCGTGCATCCAGCTGTGTTGTCTGTGCAGGGGGTGGGGTATTCTCGATGCAGCTGGGCTGCCCTGCTCCTGGAGGTCGATTGCCCGAAGATGTCCATGGACTGTTGTAGGGCGTCGGTGTCGGAAGTGTGGAGGTCCTCTTCAGAATCACTGTAGAGTTGTCTGGTCTGCTCTGCTGGAGGTGTTGTTTGTCCCTCTGCAATGTGAAGGGGAGATGCTTGTTGACATTGTGTTGGCATGTATGTTCACGCATTATTCAGGTTAACATACAGACTGCATGACAATGTACATTGTGACTGTTTGGGAGGAGCGGACTATTTGGTGCGGGACAGTGGACATTTGGACTACATGACGTAGGTGAGGTTGTACACGTACATTTTCATCTCACAGTTCCCTGCTATGTCAGATGTGATTGGCCATTTTCTACGCACAGGCGGACCCAGTTGTGTCCTCTGTTCTGCAGTGTGTGTGTTGCACTGTGTACCACATTGTCGTCCATGTGGATGTGCTGTCATTGCTATGTGTGTGTGCTGCATTGTGGGAGGGTCGCACCTGCAGCTGTGATTTTGCTGCCCCTTATCCCTTGGAGACGGTGTGCCTTTGACTTTTGTGCTTTTAAGGTGCTGTGATGTTGGCGACTTGGGTCATTTGTGCTCTTGGACGCTTTTTGTACTCTTGTGTATTGTTTGTCTGCAGATGTATTGTTGATGTCAGTGGCTGTTTGTCCACGTGGATGTGTCAGAGTGTGACCTGCTCCTTTCCGGATGTGGTCCACACTCATCCACCTCAGTCTCGTGGCGTGCACAATGTCATGGTGATTGTACTCCAGCCATGCTGCTCGTCATGTGGTGTCACTTGCATTGTCAGTGTGGCTCTCACATGCGCATCTTTGCTGTGTTTTGCACGGGTGCATGTGTGTGTCGTGGAATTAGTGATGTGTGGGGTGTGACCCCTTTGGGCACATGGTGGACAGGGGCCTACTTGATGTTTGTATGTGTGCTGCAGTGTGCCACGGGGATCAGGGACATGACCCAGGGTCATTGTGGGTGTGCGGTGTGCTACACGTCGTTGTGCATGTGTGCCATTGTGCCCGTCCCCCCACCCCCCAGTCCCTGTTCATTACTCACCCTGTTGATGTTGTGTCAGGTCATGTCAAGCTGTGTCCGGACTCCCGACTCCTTGCACCGTCTCCGCACTGATGACTGTGGCCGCCATTTGCTCCAGCTCCTCCTGTGGCCCTGGACTCCCACCTCCATTCGCCATTGCTGTCTTCCTGTTGGCAGCGGGTTTCTGCTTGGTTTGGCTTTTCACATCGTGCCAGCGCATCTTGGCCTCCTCGACACTCCGACTGCATTCACGATGGAATGCCATTTTTCCATCTGTGTTGCCAATGACACGGTGGAGGTGACGGACAGTTGTTGTTAGTGCTCTGTCACCTCAGTGACGACGATCCGGTTGTCATGCGGACTGTACCCCGTCTTCCTCTTCCTCTTCTCCTTGGCCTTCCCCGACCCCGAGGTTCCTTGCTGGTGGTCTGTGGGGCTTGTGGGGTTCGTGTTGACCTGGGCACTCGTTCCGTGTGCATCCATGTTGCTACGCAGTTTATTTTGTTTTTGGTGTTTTTTTTTCCTGTTCTGCTTTTATGGTGTATTTTTCCGCATGACGCGTGGGAATTGCAGGCCTGTCGCTGGTTATCGCTGATTTTTGTATCGCGGTTGGCCTCATCGCAACTTTATTTGCGTTTGTGTTTCGCATTTTTGTGGCGTCGTGTTGATTTTAACGCGGACATTTGACGCGTTATCGTGGGACTATCGCATGGTGCCGCCAGGTTGAGAATACCACGTTAACACGGCGTTGTTTTCCCGCGATAGACTGCGATATGCAAAGTTGCGTTAAGCTAAATTTGCGGTGGTTATCACACGTTCTTGAGAATATCCCCCTTTGTTTTCAAATGTTTCACAGTGGCTGGAACTGAACTTTGACTCCACATGCATTAAACTTTGATTCTGTACTTCAGCGAAGGCACATGTGGTGCACACGAGCAGTTTGCCTGGACCCCAGCAAACTCTCTAAGAGAGCACTGTCAATCTTTGGGTTCCTTATCCCCAATCTCGTCGCCCTTTGTACCTTCTTGCCAGCTGGAGTACCCGTAAATGAGTACGCCACACACGGAGCTTACTATCACATATCTTTATTTGTCTGTGTGTAACTGCAAATTCAACATTCTAAAGCAATCATCACTGTAATACACACTATCCTTTATGTCATAGCTCTATGGAGTTCATCAGAAGCCAAAAGGGTTCCGTCATTGTTAACTCGCAGGACACTCCATTATTAAAAGTGAATTTATGAAGTTTTCTTGGGCAGTGGCCTCATTAACTTTTTGTATGGTTATAAGTGGTTAGAGAGATCATGACAATATCCTTGAGGTTATCCATGAGTGTATGTGAGCTAGTGTTGAAGCCCCTGAGCTTACATCAGAGTTGGTCGCCCACTGAATTAACACATGTTAGGTCCTTAGTTGCATATGCACTAAGTGTGCCAATACTTTCTTAGTTATATGCATATCCCTCCATGTACCCCTGAGTCTGAGTGAATGAGGTATTTCTGGAGCTTGGACAGAATGTCAACACACTCTGCATGATTGTGTGGTTTGTTCTGAATCAGACACTCACTACTTAAGAGTGCATTCCCACCACGAGTGTGTTCATATTCCTGGTGGTACCATCATAGGTGTGTTCATCTTATTGTGGTTTATTCCCTGGGTGCATGCCTGTGTGTTTACCAGTGTCACTAGGTTTGCACATGAGTAGGACACCCACTTCCTTAGTTTGTGCCTGGTCCTTAGCTGAACACCCACTACGTAAGTGTACTATTCTCTCCACTGATCTGTGGTATCCCTAAGTGTACCCTTGACAGTATCACTTAGTGTCAATGTCTGTGAGCTTTGAACAGAGTTGTACGGCCACTGCCTGAGTGAGCACTTGGACTTGAATTGCACATTACCTAAGTGTGCCATTCTCTAAAATGATGTGTCCATGTCCCAGAGAGAACCCTTGATTTGTTTCTGAGCAAATGCTAATCTCTGTGAAAATGAATCAGAGCTGGGTAATCATTGCCTGAGTGTGTGATTGGCTTAAGTTGGACATCCACTGCCAGGCTGTGCCATCCCCTTCAAGTGTATGTGCATATCCATCAGGGTTTCCCTGAGTCTGACGAATGCTCTTTTCCATGAGCCCGGACCTGATTTCAAACCCTTCTGCATGATTGCTTGGTTGGATCTGAGTTAGACATACGCTACTTAATTGTTCCATTCCCACCAGAGGCATGGTTGTATCACTGAGAATAACATCAACCTCATGGATGTATTCATATCCTTCTGGCTTTCTCCCTAGATGTATACACATAAGTGAACCATTATCTCCATGGGTGTGTGGATATTACTGAGGGCACCCTTGACTGAGTGTTTGAGTAAATTTCTCAGAGTGTGAGCTTGGTTCAGAATTTGACCTCCACTGCCTGAATGTGTGCTTGGACCTGAGCCCAAGCCCACATTTAGGCACCTACAGATAGAGTGATCAACAGACTCCTCTTAGTGTGCCATTCTATCAGTACATAGGTGTGTGTGTGTGTGTGTGTGTGTGTACTGATGACAATGAGCTTAGACCACAGTTGGACAACCATTGCATGAGTGTGTGCTTGGTCTGCAGTTACACCTGCACTATCTATGTGTGTCATAATCTTCATAGTACTGCTAAGGGTAGTTTGAGTCTGAGTGAAAGTTATTTTCCTGGAGTCTGGGCTGCATTTCAGCACCTTCTGCTTGATAAGCAGTTGTATCTGAATTAGACATACACTACCAACCTGTATTCCTGCCATTGGTATGTTCAAAACTCTGAAGGCAACATCATGAGTATGTTTATATCCCTTTGATTTACCACCTGGGTGTTGACTAAGTATTTCTGGTGTCACTCAGCTTACACATGAGTAAGACCTCTACTTCCTTACAGTAAGAAACTGGATTATTAGTTGGGGGATTGGCATACTACCCAAAATCTTGTCAGGTCAAACATACAGGGCCTAATTCACAAAGGCACACTTACACTTTTGTGTAAATTTACGATTGCTTCCTATTGACAAAGGGATTTATGAGTAGTATCTTTACAAGCAGAGTCTCTGCACATAAAAAGATAGGACAGTCCTATCTTTTTATGTGCAGAGACTCCGCACTCATAAAGATACTACTCATAAATCCCTTTGTGAATAGGAAACAATCATGCTCAACCTCTGGTAGCTATGTCACAGAGTAGACAGGCTTAACTTAGGAAAATGTCTAAAATATTTAGCAACAATAAAACAGTAAAAAAAGTCATAACACAACTCAATAAATATCCTATCCTACAACAATTTTCTGAAAATTAAGACAAATGTAATAAGATAGAGGATACCAAAATGGCTGAAATCAAATGAGGGGAGCCAGAAATAAGGATATTTAAAGCTTTAAGTCAAAAAAACACCAAGAAAAAGTGAAACACAATCCAGAAATCACTATTCACAGTTGACTGGGATCTATGAGCAATTTCAGGCCAACCACGATGATTTTGCGGAGGTCAAATACACCAAAGGGTTTGTCCTGGTCAAGGTTTTTGTCTTTTTTATTGAAGTTGAAATCCTTCTGTCTGGCAAATTTGAAGGTTATATGCAACAATGTCCCTTTGAATCCAGATAGCCACTGGACGAGGTCGCTCTGAAGCTGTTGGTGGGAAGAGATCCGAGCAGTAACATTGATCTTTCACTGGAGCACAAGATCTCTTGTCGGGTGGATAGTTTTCGCACCTTCATTCAGTAGATCTCTACTTTCGAGCTTAGTTGTATTTGAAGCTTGAAATATTCCAGCGGGGCAAGCCTGAATCTGTATCCAAGAAAGTCCTTTTGAAATTTGCACATTTGCCACAAGATCATGCTGCAGCTGCAGAAGTCTTGGAAGTTCAACTTTTCAGACCTTCTGGGGAAGTTCCTCTTAGCCACATCTAAGGCACACAGGACCTCGGGGACAGCATTGAGGGGTCAGGTCACAGTAGTGGCCACCATCAGGGTCTAGACCAGTTTGAAGTATACCTGGTTCACTAGTCTCTCAAGAACAAGGGCCTCCTGAAGCTTGCTATGGCCCTGGAACGACAAAGGAGGTTATCAAACTGTCTTGGAGTCCATTTCTTAGTTCTCAGCATAGGTGGCTGCAAGTTCGACCCTTCAGGTCTCCACACAGGTTACAGACAGCAGTTCCAATCCTATCCTGTTCTGTCATAGGTCCAGAGAGTTTACTATGGGGCTGGGATGAGGTGCCACCTTTGCTCAGTTCAATAGCCTGTGGGTGGTGATGAATCCTGTACACTCTCTGGCCAATGGGCAAAAGGTTCCCAATGATAAACCTTCCCACTTTTGCAGCACATTCTATTTGTCTTACAGCAAACTATCCCATATTACCATACTCAGTAAACTCCAGGATGGTAAAATCTTTCAGACCCACTAGGTAGTGTGTGACACACGGAGCTGTGGGTTTAAGGTAATGAGCAGTCCCCACCCACTAAACCACTTTAGACCAGTTCTGGGGCTAGTCCCTTCCTCCATTGAGACTAAAGGCAGAAGGCTAAAGTGCATTTTTGTGTCAAAGAGCCCTCTTCTCCAGGCTCCCCTTATCAATAAGCTATAAAAGTACAGGTCTCCCTTGGTCCCCTTTATGTTAGTAAAGGTCCTGGATACTCCTAAATGTCCCTGCTTGGGTTAATCTTGGTCACATTCTTCCCTCAAGCCATCCTGCCAGACCCAAGTCATTTTGTCTGCTCTGAGAGTGGTATTTTACACCTCATCAAATCAGCACTGACAAGCCAACTGCAGACAGCCCAATACTAATTAGAACGCAAAGTTACTTTTCTTATATATTCATCAAAAATCCAAATTCACAAGAGAATTGTATTTTTAATCAATATTAAAATAGAGGTTGAGCCATCCCTGTAGCTTATTCCTCACAAAAGTAAGGGATTAACAAACTAATTGTACTTCAGCTTTTTCTTCATAGAACCATATGCAGCCCTAACAATGAAAATAACCTTTATAGACTTACAACTGTAAAAAAATGCAAACATTAAGGGGCATATCAGCAAGGGACGGCGATAATTATCGCAAAGCGCGCTTAGCGCTAGGATAATTATCGCCGTCTATCTCTGGAATTTATCGCCCTGGTAGCGCGGTATTAACAACGCGTTACTCCAGGGCGATAAGAATTCCAGCGATAGCGGGGAAATCGCCGTTATGCAGGGAACATCGCTGGTTTTCCAGCGATGTTCCCTGCAAAACGGCGATAACCTTGCTGATACGACCCTGTGGTCGTATCAGCAGAATCCATCTCCCATGAAAAGTATGCTTAAGTCAGGAATTTAACAGACGTTAAATTCCTGAGTTAAAGCTGAGGTAGCGCGATTTTTTTTATCGCTGCACCTCCTTGTTAATATCGCGAAGCTGCCTTCGCGATATTAACATGTGTTGTTTTCACAGCCACGCCTTCTTTGCATCTCATTAGCGATGCAAGGCGAGGCTGTGAAAAAACGGGCTCTACATCAAGGAAACACGCGCTAGCGTGTCCTTGATGATATTGCGATATAATTATCGCCGCTTTTCGCCCAAAAACGGACGCTAAAGCGGCGATAATTATATCGCCAGCCCTTGATAATATGCCCCTAAATTCTTATGTGTTCCACTTATAAATACCAGATGCCATATTACAGAGTATGGTGCTCTCTCTTTGTTTTAAAGGAGAGTGCGCTGTACTATATTGAATGCCTTGCCCCCAGAGTAGCTTTGAAACAGCTGCTCTGTGTTTCTCATTGTAGGCGGCGATAAGAAGAAATAACAGAATAATGAGAGAAAGAGAGAGAGAAATGGGTGAAATTGAGTTGGAGAAAATGAAAGAAAGCATGTATAAAGAGACTAAAAGGCAAGATGAAGAAGAGACAGAGATATGAATAACAGAAAGTAAAGGATGAAAGACATGCTGCCTGAAAAGAAGTATGACTTGGGTTTTATGTGGTGATTTAAAAATCACCAAAGGGGGGATTGATGGAGCAGTAAAAATAAAAAATAAAAATTTAACCCCTAACAAATTATATAATTAATTAATTAAAAATGTTCGTTTAAATGTATTAATCAACATTGTATATGTGGGAATGGTAATATGCTAATGTACGTGCTAAATAATCTAATAATGAATGTCCGTGTGTCTAATCATAACGTAAGAATAAAAAGCGTATTAAATAAAATAAATGCATGTTTGTGCTTCATAGAAATAAAATGTGTCGTTGCAAAAACAATAGTGATGGTAAGTAAGGAGCAGCTTAAATGTCGCTTTTGCTAGGTAACAACTAATTGGGGTACGTAGACGGGAGGGAAACGAAAGGGATATTTTTCTCTATTTTAATTATGTTTATTTGCCTCAAATTAGTGCTTCTAAAGTAGAACCGAGTGGCGAGATAAAATGGCCGCCAGTGGGAAGATGTGCGCAGGCGCAAGGGGACACGTGGTACGGGATGAGATTGAAGAAATCTGGAGCCGCGTGATGTCTCTGAGAGGCTAGGATGCAAGAAATGGTCAAGGCTGGTGTGACCTAATTGAACTGCTAGTGTGCCGTGATGATCAGGAGAGAGTCCGTGGGAAAGGAGCCCAAGAGAAAGGACAATGACTGCGGAGTTCTTGAATGTGTCAAAAGAAGATACAAATGAACTGATCGAATCGGATGGAAATGTTTAAGCGTATGGGAAAGGAAATGATCCAAGGACCCTTGAATCCAAGAGAACTTGATTAAAGAATGAATAAGATGACATGCATGGACCAATGAAAGAAAAGCGTGATATTAATGTTGCAACAGTTAGTTAGCAAAGTTAGAATTGGGGTATAAGAGGGCCTACTCTTAGTGGAGGGGGTTAGTTTCCAGGCAGTTGATGTCAGTCGCGGTTGCAGTCACAGTCAGTTGCAGTTCGAGAGTCGTGGTTGCAGTAGAGGAGACGGGTTGCAGGTAGCTGATGCTGACGAGCTGAAGTTGCTGTTGCGGTCTTAACTTTACAGTTGAGTATGAGAATCAGGCTATTTCTAATCCCAAAGTTAGGTTAGAAATCATTAGGCTAAATTAGGAAGCTAGGCAGGTAACTAAGGTTTTTGGCTTCATGACAAAATTTCCTTTCTGCAATAAATTGATTATGCTTAATAAAATTGTGAATTTAAAATGAATAATTGAATAAAGTATTAAATCTTTTCATGTTTTTAAAATTATATAAAATTTAAGATTCTTTAAAAACCAAAATGACTCAGTGGTTATTTTCCTAATTGATTGTGACCTGAGTAATTGGTTGATTGTGATTCAGCTGGTCTTAATCACTATGAACTAATTTCTTAAATGAATGATTCATCCACAAAACAATGAGCAGGAATATCTTAAGAAATAATTAAAAGAAAGTGACAAATTAAGGTAAATAGATATCCTTGCTCTTCCAGCGGTACACAAAATGGTGTTCTCCATTTAGTTCTCATGCTTCTCCTAGGAGTACGGAATTTCATAAAGGTGTAAAAGGAAATCCAGGAGTGTATGTGTGTGTGTTTAGGCGATGTTTATGGGCCCCATCGTCATGTGGATATGAGAAATATAGTTTGCCCCTGGATGACCTATAAGTAGCCTGGGAGGAGGATAGTTTTTATTGTACGCGCTGCATCAGATTTCTTGGTAGCAGAGTTATGGTTTTCTATAGATTAGTTTAGTGATTATTGTTTATTGATTATTGATTATTTGATGACTAACACTATATGTTGAGTCGCGTTATGTTATATGTAAGTTTTCACGCTTCTGGGATGTAGGAAGTGGAACACGTGTGGCAAGAGAAGTCACATGGAATTTGGTACATGGTCTGAATTCATTTTGGTTATAACACAGGTTGTGTTATGTTAGGGTTTTCGGTGTGAAAAGTGTGTAAATGAAATAGCAAATCACGTTTACTTGTGAAACTTTGGCCTTAATTCTCAGGAGCCTAGTCTCCACATGTGTCTTATCCCCAGAGAAACGAGTAAATTGTTTGTTTGAAAGAAGGGTAAGGTAGAGGGAAGTGCTACTTTATCGGCGAAAGTAAATAATTCTGTGGTAGGGTAGAGGTAAGCGCTGCCTACTGGAAAAACAGGATTCTTGTGTAAAAGGACAAAGCTGTCACTTTGTTTAGCGAATCAGACTATGGAATTGTTTATTTGTTGTAACTAACGAAGAAAACTGTAAAAAGAAAAATTGCCGATAAATTTTGTAAAGGAGGGGTAAAGAGTAGAAGTGACGTGAAAAAGTGCCGCGCTAGGATTGGTTAGTGCACTAGTCACGTGAATACAGAGCAGGAGTGACGTAGAAAAGTGCCGCGCTAGGATTGGTTGGTTCGCGGACGGTGGAAATTGTTCTGATTGGTACGTTAGTGTGAATCGCGCTGTAATTGGACGAAGTTCCGTACACAGAAACAGCGTTAGAGTAAAGAGAAAACAAATAGAAAACATGCCATATTACGAGTATGAAAGGGAGAGAACGTCATGGACAACGAAATTAAAGAATTTCTTTAAGAAAGACAAAAAGGTTGTGACTAGAGAGGGACAAGTAATTCCTCCGCCGAAATCAGCAGCTTCACATATGATGCTGAAATATGGATATCATACGTGCATATGGTTGGATAATTGGGTAAAATATACAAAGAATGATGGAGCATTGGCTTTTCCTGAAAATGGTTCTTTTAATGTAGCGATTTTACGGAATTTAAAAGAAAAGATGCTTAAATTGGAACCTAGACCTAGACCGACACAGTTTGAGGCTTTAACAGAATGGGAAGATGAGATGTACGAGAAAGAAAGATTCAGAGGTATGAAAGGTTATGAGTTCGTGCCCGGAAGAATGTGGGGAATGAATCATGAGGACAGAATAAAACGATGGAGATGTGCTAACATGACAGGAGGTTTGTTTCCAGCTTTTACAGTTGAGGAAGGGACTAAGAAAAAACGGACTGAGAAAAAGAAACATTTAGAGAGAGAAAAGTATATGCATGAGAGCGAAACGGATGACGAGTTGCTGGAAGACATATTAAATAAAAATCCACCTCCGTATCAGCAGAATTCTACAGTGGTGACACCAAATGCGCCACCAATAGAAGCTATGCGAAATGAAAGCCCAGAAAAAAGACAAGAAATAAATAGGTCACAAGAACAAATAAGAACTTCCCAAATTGAGGGAATAGAAAATGATAGTGCAAGAGAATTGGCAAGGACAACAAAAGAACTAACTGAGAAAATTAGAGAATTAACAAAGAATATGGAAGCAGTTACCGTACCCGTAACAATAGGTCCAGTAATACCAGTTTTCGAGAATCAGAAAATTGATGAACGATCTTTGGTGATTCCCTTGAGTTCGCAATTCCAAAGAGAAAAGGAAAGAATAGAAACAAGTCCAGGTACGAGCAATTTGACTAGTGTTTACAGACCAAGTCCACCTGAAAATTTGACAGTGAATGAGTGTAGCGGTAGGAAAATGCCTATGGTAACTGAATCTGCAACAGTGACACCTGAAAAGAGTGGAAATTGGACAGAAATAAATAGTACTCCTATAGGTCCGACTCCTGATGAATTAAATGAGTGGATAAAAGCTTTTAAAATAAAAGAAACGGAAGAAAAACCATTAGATGTGATCAGATTGAAGATTGACATGGAAGAATTAATTCTAGGAACGATTGGTACAGAAAAGATAAAGAATTATCAGGATGATGAAATAATGTTTCTGTGCAAAAGTATAACATGGAGGGCAAAGAATTTACATGACAAACTAGAAGAAGTGGCCGGTGAGATTGGAATAGATTTTGCAAAAGTAAAAACGTTGCAGAAACCATACAGAGTAGATTTTTGTGAAAAAGATATTGAAAATTTGAATACAGCAGGAAGGCTGACACAGATAAAAGAGTTGATTGTTTTGTTGAGAAAATGGGGTGATGTGGACAGATGGAAGGTTAGATGGACAAAGAAGAATGAGAAAAGTGTAGACAAAGGTTCATTGGCTTTTATGATAACAGAAAAGGAACATGTTGTTAAAGAGTACCCTATGAGAGAAACTCCAGGTGGTAGTTATGTGCATGTTCCCTGGACTAGGCAGGACATCCTGTCATTTACAAATGACTTTCCTAAGTTAAGAGAAAAGCCAGTTGAGTGGTACCGACAGGTAGAAAGGTTTGTAAAGGTCTCGAAAGTGTTGTGGATAGATTTGGATGGATTGTTTGACATAGTAGTACCAACGGATCTGTGGTCAGAATGTAAGATTACAGTTGACTGGCCAACTACAGAATATCCAAGAGATCCTAAGACAGGAGCTCCAGGACCAGATGTGATGAAGAAATATGATAAGGTGATTACCTTTTTGAAAAATAAGATTCCTCCAAAAGAGACAGATTGGGTTAAGATTGATAGAACTACACAGGAAAGCAAGGAGAGTGTACATGCATATTATGAGCGATTGTTGTTGGTTTTCAAACAGTATAGTGGTTATGAGGAATTAAGTGAGAAGGATATGAGTCATTTTGTATACCGATTTGTATTTGGCTTGAAACAAGAAATAAGTGATATGATTAAGCAACATATGATAAACTGGCAGAATGCAAGTGTAGATGAGGTGCTGAGGTATGCTAAGTATTGTAGTGATGAAATAGAGAGTAAACAGCGTAAGTTGAAAGAAAAAGCAATGTGGGCACAAGTGAAAGTGGCAGAAAAACAAGAAGCTCAATTGGATAATAATAATGGAAACGAATCAGGACAAAATAAGATGCGACCAAATATAGGTAAAGGAAAAGGACAAGTGAGTCTAGAAGAGGCAAAGAAGAAATGGCCATGTCATAATTGCGGAAAATTGGGGCATTGGAGAAATGAGTGTAAGTTCCCACCTAAACCTAATCCGGAACATCAATCATTAACTCCACAGGTGCAGAATGAGGTAGTTGTTCAACAAAGTCAGGTGCCACAACCACCACTTCCCAACACTGTTAACCAGCAAAGATACAGTACAGAAACAGGATTCTACGGAGGAGAGCAGGTAACACAGTTGCCGAGAGCAGCTAACATTTCCCAGTATTGGTTGCATCAGAGTGAGGATGACCCGGATGAAAGTTTCTGACGGTGCGCAAGAGAGGGGAAAGAGTGCGTGCTTGGCGCAACTCTAGAGGTAGATCAGTCTGGTCCCTTTGTGGATGGAGAAGTGAATGGAGCAAACGTAACATTCCTTGTCGATACTGGAGCTACCCGTTCTACTGTTAGGTCAGTGGAAATTCCGAACCTTCCTCTCTCAGGTGAATGCATCCAAGTGGTAGGAGTTGCCAATCAGCAGATTAAAACCCCACTTACTGAATTGGTAGAAGTAAAAATTGGTTCTTTTAGGAAAATGCATAAATTTGTAGTGTGCGATTGTAGTCCTGTAAATCTTCTAGGTCGTGACCTCTTGTGTAAAATGAATTGCACAATTTATTGTACACCAGATGGAATTGGTTTTCAGACTTCAGACGAAGATGCTTTGTATAAAGTAACTTTGATGAATCAGGAACCTGAAATGAATGGATTGTTTCCTGCATTTGATGCAGAAAAACTTCCAGAAGAATTAAAAAGTGCAGTGAAAGAAAGTGTGTGGGATTTTACAGGAGAAGACATTGGATTAATGAGAGAAGTTGATCCGGTAAAAGTGACAGTGAAAGAAGGGATAAGTTATCCAAACACGCCACAGTACAAATTAACTCCAGAAATAATTGAAGGAATAACTCCTGTGATAAATAAGATGATTGAACAGGGAATTCTGAAAGAAATCATGAGCAGTCCATGTAATTCACCTATTATGGGACTGAAAAAGCCAAATGGAACATACAGAATAGTACAGGATTTGAGAAAGATCAACAAAATAGTTGTACCATGCTGTCCAATAGTGCCAAACCCTGCAGTGATTCTATATCAAATTCCGCATGAAGCTGAGTGGTACACTGTGATAGATTTGTGTCATGCATTTTTTTCTATTCCTTTGCATCCAGATAGCCAGCCATTATTTGCATTCCGTTTTGGAGAGCGTATTTTGGCATGGTGCCGAATTCCTCAGGGGTATACAGAGAGCCCCTCAATTTTTAATCAGATTCTAAAGAAATCTCTGGAAGATTTAAAAATGCCAGAAAAATCAGTGATGGTGCAGTATATCGATGACCTATTGGTGGCATCGAAAACCAAAGAGGCATGTGTAAGTGACACAATTGCTTTACTGAACCATTTGGAGAAAAGAGGACATAAGGTGTCCCCTTCAAAATTACAGTTTTGTCAGAAAGAAGTCCAGTATTTAGGACATAAAATTGAGAAAGGAGTGCGGAAAATAGCGACAGAAAGAGTAAGAATGATTCAAGGAATGAGAGCACCAATGACTCAAAGAGAGGTAAGAATGTTTTTGGGAATGGTTGGATATTGTCGACAATGGATAAGTGGATTTTCTTTGATTGCAAAACCATTACAAAAATTGACAAAGAAAGATGTAAAAGACCCTTTTGAGTTAAACAAGGAAGAAATGAAATCTTTCAAAGAATTGAAAAAGAAACTGTGTGAGGCCCCTGCATTAGGCATGCCTGATTATGAGAAAGATTTTGAGTTATACTGCAGTGAAAGAGATGGATGTGCATTTTCAGTACTGGTACAAAAACATGGCACCATGAAGAGGCCTATAGCTTACTTTTCAGCTGTTTTAGATCCTATAGCAAAAGCATTGCCTGGATGTTTGAAAGCAGTTGCTGCTACTTGTGTAAGTCTGGAACAAAGTGAAGGTATAGTGATGGGGTATCCACTGAGAGTATATGTTCCCCATTCAGTAGAAATTCTTTTGACAAGAACAAAAACACAGTACATGACACATAGTCGGCTGACTAAGTACGAAAAAGTCATCTTGAGCGCAGAAAATGTGACCATAGATAGATGCATAAATGTAAATCCTTCGACTTCATTGCCAGATGAAGAGAGTATAATTGAACAAGATGAAGTAGATCATGATTGTCTGAATGTGCTGGAATATTGCACAAAACCAAGAGCTGACATAAAAGATGAACCGTTAAAGGAATCCGATTATGTCATGTTTGTAGATGGTTCATGTTTACGCACAAAGGAAGGAGTGTTAAGCGCAGCTTATGCAGTATGCACAGTGGCAACTGTAATGGAAGCGTCTTGTCTGAAAGGAGTTAGGTCTGCCCAAGTTGCGGAACTAATTGCTTTGATTCAAGCATGTAAATTGGGGAAAAATGTACGAATCACGATTGTGACCGATAGCCAATATGGTTTCGGCATCGTACATGATTTTGGCCAGATTTGGTCACAAAGAGGATTTTTGACATCTGCAGGAACACCTATCAGAAATGGAGATTATGTTAAAAAACTGCTTGAGGCGATACAGCTGCCTAAACAAATAGCTGTAGTGAAGTGCAAGGCGCATAAGAAAAACGAAGATTACATAGCGGTTGGCAATAATTATGCTGACGAGATCGCTAGATATTGTGCGGAAAACATGGCGTCCCTGAACAGAAATAGAGAAAGGGAGCATGTCTCTTGTCCTTTGCTTTTCACTAATGCAGTCGAAACGTGGGATGAAGTAAGGCAGTTACAAGAAACAGCAAGAGATGAGG
Source organism: Calotriton arnoldi (assembly GCA_963921515.1). NCBI lineage: Eukaryota > Metazoa > Chordata > Amphibia > Caudata > Salamandridae > Calotriton > Calotriton arnoldi. Next base: position 1,213,325 of record CAWUFW010001730.1, read on the forward strand.
AAAAGGATTACTGGATTAAAGCAGGATGTAGAAGACAGGAAGATAATGGAGTGTGGGTATACAGAGATGAAAGACCAGTTATGCCTGATAGCATGATTGCAGACATGGCACGGATGTACCATGGACAAGCTCATATTGGGAGAGATGCAATGATCAGACTTTTTAGACAAACTTGGTATAATCCAAAATTCAGAGCCATTGCTGAAAGTCTTTGTCAAAGATGTCTTATTTGTCAACAATTTAACCCAGGAAGAAAGACAGTAGTGAGTCTAGGAACAATAGGACGAGAAGGAGGTCCATTCACAAGGATACAGATGGATTTTATTGAGATGCCCCCTAGTAACAGATTAAGATATGTTCTGGTGGTCGTCTGTTTGTTCTCTCGTTGGGTGGAGGCATACCCCACAAGAAGGAATGATGGAACAACAGTGGCAAAACTTATGCTACGAGAGTTCATTCCGAGGTATGGTTTTCCAGTCACAGTTGAGACAGATAGAGGAACACATTTTCAAAATGAGTTGATCCAATTGATTTGTGAAGCATTGAGTATTAAACAAAAACTACATTGTGCTTACAGACCCGAAGCTTCTGGGGTAGTAGAGCAGATAAATGGAACAATTAAAAACAGATTAGGAAAAATGTGTCAAGCTACAGGACTCAAATGGCCAGATGCACTGCCTCTTGTTCTGATGACCATCAGAAGCATCCCTGAAAAGAAAACGGGACTCAGTCCTCATGAAATGATCATGGGACGAGCAATGAGACAAGCCCACGTACCAGTCAACAAGTTATTGACAATAACTGATGATCTAATACTGGATTATTGCAAAGGACTGGCTGATGTGGTGCGTTCTGTGTTTCATCAGGTTGGACCGGATGCGACCACTCTTGAAAGAAAACCAGCCCACGACTTGAATCCAGGAGACTGGGTCCGTATTAAAGTCCACAGGAGAAGAAACTGTCTAGTTCCGCGTTGGGATGAGCCAAGACAGGTAATCCTAGTAACAACGACTGCTGTCAAGTGTGCAGGAGTAAAGAACTGGGTTCATGCCAGCCACACAATCAGAATTCCAGAACCTACAGATCGACATGTGAGTCGGCGTCTGGAAGTGTGGGATAAAAGTTTAACGGCGGGAACAACCAAGATAAAAGAAAGGGTGCCAGAACTTGAAGATCGACCTGAAAGTCGACATCTGGAGACCCCAACGGAAAACACCTCTAGAGAAGAAGAGGAACAAGAAGAAGAAGAAGAAAGAAATTCAGAAGTTCCAGAACTTGAAGATCGACCTGTAAGTCGACATCTGGAAATATCTGACACAACTTCAGGATCTGATGATTCAGCTGCAAATTGGGAAGAATTCCGAAAGAGAACTTGGGGTTATAAACCAATTAGAGAAGAAACTGAGCAAGAAATTGAGTTAGATGAACAACCAAGTACAAGTTATGGTGGAAATCATTCAGAAACAATATTAATAGGTGAAGTAGGGAAAGAAGTACACAAAAAGTTAGAAAATCGAGAAGAACCCCGAGGAGCAATAGGGATAGATAGAAAAACAGGAGAACAGGGAAATTTAGAAGCAGGTAAGGAGGAAAACACGAAATCGGAAGAACCCCGAGGAGGGACAGTGATAAGGGAAAACGAAAAGGAAAAGACAGATCCACCAGTAGGAGATGACGAGATTATAAGTTTCAAAATAAGAGACAATAGTGAGACAGTTGAAACAGAAACAGAAGAAAGTGGAGGAGAGGAAAAAGCAAAGACTGAATCAAGAAAAAGAAATTGGAGGTCGGAAAGAGAAGAAAGAGAGGGTGAGGTAAAAAGGCCAAGAAAAGGAGATAATTGGCCCAACAGCTATGTAAGAAAATTGAGATATAGAATAATAAGAGCAGAAGATGAAGATGCTGAACAAGTAAATGAAGTAACAAGTCAAAAGGGACAAGAAAAACCCAGTGGAAAAAGATTACAAAAGTCCAAAAGGACAAGGAAAATAAATTCAAAATTTAAGTCACCTGAGTGGCTGTATATTGCACTAACAGATTACAAAGGAGAAGAAGAAAACACTCACGGAAACCAGAGACTGAGAAGTCGGATGGGAAAAGGTGAGATGCAACAAAAGGACTGAAGTGAAGACTTAAAGTGCTTCTGCCGGACGTGACAATTTTACTGGATGTGACAAATCACCGGATGTGACAACGAAAGAATTCTGGAGAGAATTAAAGAAAGTACCAAGCAAAGACTTTTTGAAAGCAGAGTGGCGTCTAAGTCATTTTGAGGTGTAGTGACACAATTTTCTGAAAATTTAACAAATAGAAAAAGAAAAATGGAGAATAATGAGAATAGAAGAAATAAATGTGATTTTATAAAGAGATGGTGCAAAATGTGCTGCTTTTGTACAGGGTTATTAATGACCATATGGATAGTATTAGCAATCACAATTCCTATTAGTGTAGCTGTGATAGAAGCAAAGAATGATACTAAACAAGAAAAAGAAACTAATATTAAAGAACAAGTTGTTTTAAGAAGTAGTGCAGAGTTGCATAAGGATAGGTCAGTAACAGATTTTTCAAAGAATGTTTTTACAAAGTTGTTGTATGAGTACGTAAAAACAATGGAAGTGAGAGATTGTTATGTTTGTATGCAATTGCCTGCATCAGTATCTGAAGGTGTGACTTATCATCACTTACCTTTGACTTATGGAATAACATGTAGTGTAATAGCAAGTTTATTTTATAAAACAGGTAGATTAGAATCTTATTATACTGATATAGATAAGATATTTGCAAACATTCCTGTAGTGCCAGAACTTAACAAAGTAAAACCAGCAAAGGTTTTAGGAGAATTCTTTTAGAACATAGAAAATTAACGTTAGAAGAAATAGTTAGTAACAACCTTACCTGTGAGTTAAGGAAAGAAGAAAAAGTATTTCTAGACATGGTTGAGGAAAGAAGAATGAAATTTCAAAAAGAAGCAATAAAAGAGGAAGGAAAACGTTTATGGACGTTTGAGGAAGGAAATCATGAAGGGAAAAAGATAAATGCAGCAATGACATTAGACTGGCCGCAAACAGGAAAGTTGTGCATTAGGAGAAATAAGACAGTCTATGACAATTACTTTGTAGGTTCCAGTGTCTGCCATGACAATTATCAAATTCTGGGAGGTTGGGGATTCAAAGGTGGAAAAGATCCAATATTTCCAGGTATCTATTATATTTGTGGGAATAGAGCTTATTACAGGTTACCGGACCATTGGTATGGAACTTGCTATGTAGGCCTGGTCTTTCCAAAAATCTTTCACATGGACAGAGAAGAAAAGGGAACATACAAGATGATTAATAGATTTACACGTAGAAAGAGGGAAAGTTTTTCAGAAGTTGTAGGAGATATTTTTGGAGCATTGATACCAGCAGTGGGAATATCTTTGAATGCATTTAAAATTCGGAAGTTATCCACAGTAGTAGATCGTTTGTCTACAGATACTGCGGGAGGGTTCTTAATGGTAAATACCGAAATGGTTGCCATGAGAGCTATGGTGATGCAAAATCGGCTTGCCCTTGATATTCTTTTGGCAAAAGAGGGTGGAGTCTGTGGAATGTTAAAAGTCCAACATTGTTGTACTTACATTCCGGATAACAGTGAAAATATACAGAAGTATATTACAAATATTACAAGTCTGCACAAAGAATTAGTCCCACTGGAGGTTGAAAGTGTTTTGGGAAAACTTGGTAGAGGGTTTTCCTCAGTAGCAAATTGGTTAACTAGGATGAGTAAACTAGTAATAGGGAAAGTTATAATAGTAGCAACTATAGTGATATTATTAGCCATGACATTGAAAATAGTAATAACATGTATAAAGAGAAAAGTAAGACAGAATAAGATAAGAAGAAATAACAGAATAATGAGAGAAAGAGAGAGAGAAATGGGTGAAATTGAGTTGGAGAAAATGAAAGAAAGCATGTATAAAGAGACTAAAAGGCAAGATGAAGAAGAGACAGAGATATGAATAACAGAAAGTAAAGGATGAAAGACATGCTGCCTGAAAAGAAGTTTGACTTGGGTTTTATGTGGTGATTTAAAAATCACCAAAGGGGGATTGATGGAGCAGTAAAAATAAAAATAAAAATTTAACCCCTAACAAATTATATAATTAATTAATTAAAAATGTTCGTTTAAATGTATTAATCAACATTGTATATGTGGGAATGGTAATATGCTAATGTACGTGCTAAATAATCTAATAATGAATGTCCGTGTGTCTAATCATAACGTAAGAATAAAAAGCGTACTAAATAAAATAAATGCATGTTTGTGCTTCATAGAAATAAAATGTGTCGTTGCAAAAACAATAGTGATGGTAAGTAAGGAGCAGCTTAAATGTCGCTTTTTGCTAGGTAACAACTAATTGGGGTACGTAGACGGGAGGGAAACGAAAGGGATATTTTTCTCTATTTTAATTATGTTTATTTGCCTCAAATTAGTGCTTCTAAAGTAGAACCGAGTGGCGAGATAAAATGGCCGCCAGTGGGAAGATGTGCGCAGGCGCAAGGGGACACGTGGTACGGGATGAGATTGAAGAAATCTGGAGCCGCGTGATGTCTCTGAGAGGCTAGGATGCAAGAAATGGTCAAGGCTGGTGTGACCTAATTGAACTGATAGTGTGCCGTGATGATCAGGAGAGAGTCCGTGGGAAAGGAGCCCAAGAGAAAGGACAATGACTGCGGAGTTCTTGAATGTGTCAAAAGAAGATACAAATGAACTGATCGAATCGGATGGAAATGTTTAAGCGTATGGGAAAGGAAATGATCCAAGGACCCTTGAATCCAAGAGAACTTGATTAAAGAATGAATAAGATGACATGCATGGACCAATGAAAGAAAAGCGTGATATTAATGTTGCAACAGTTAGTTAGCAAAGTTAGAATTGGGGTATAAGAGGGCCTACTCTTAGTGGAGGGGGTTAGTTTCCAGGCAGTTGATGTCAGTCGCGGTTGCAGTCACAGTCAGTTGCAGTTCGAGAGTCGTGGTTGCAGTAGAGGAGACGGGTTGCAGGTAGCTGATGCTGACGAGCTGAAGTTGCTGTTGCGGTCTTAACTTTACAGTTGAGTATGAGAATCAGGCTATTTCTAATCCCAAAGTTAGGTTAGAAATCATTAGGCTAAATTAGGAAGCTAGGCAGGTAACTAAGGTTTTTGGCTTCATGACAAAATTTCCTTTCTGCAATAAATTGATTATGCTTAATAAAATTGTGAATTTAAAATGAATAATTGAATAAAGTATTAAATCTTTTCATGTTTTTAAAATTATATAAAATTTAAGATTCTTTAAAAACCAAAATGACTCAGTGGTTATTTTCCTAATTGATTGTGACCTGAGTAATTGGTTGATTGTGATTCAGCTGGTCTTAATCACTATGAACTAATTTCTTAAATGAATGATTCATCGACAAAACAATGAGCAGGAATATCTTAAGAAATAATTAAAAGAAAGTGACAAATTAAGGTAAATAGATATCCTTGCTCTTCCAGCGGTACACAAAATGGTGTTCTCCATTTAGTTCTCATGCTTCTCCTAGGAGTACGGAATTTCATAAAGGTGTAAAAGGAAATCCAGGAGTGTATGTGTGTGTGTTTAGGCGATGTTTATGGGCCCCATCGTCATGTGGATATGAGAAATATAGTTTGCCCCTGGATGACCTATAAGTAGCCTGGGAGGAGGATAGTTTTTATTGTACGCGCTGCATCAGCGGCAACTCACTTGCACTTTTAAGGGGATTAGAGATTCGCTTGCAGGCTGGTGTAGTGAATGCCTTCAAGGGAATATCTGGGGTTCCATAGGATCCCCTACCCCCCTCCAGAGGGCTGCTATCAGGGAGTTCACCTCCTGAGAGCTTCTTTGCCTCTGCGTCTATAATATGGCGTGGGTACAGAGGGAAAAGGATTCTCTCATTTGCATAGGGCTATGCTCCCATGCAAATGAGGGAACACGCTCTAGTGATAACGCTGGTGCGCCAGCACTATCTGTACTACAGAAAGGGCCGCACAAGCGTCTGTGGCCCTTTTTGTAATACAAACGTACCCATGCCCGTTGCGCTTCGTGGCAATATCCATAATGCGGCCCCCGATACTCTACCTTGAGGGTTGCAAATCCTACTTGGGGGTGACTTACTAAATATGTTTTCCTTGTAAGCCTAGTGAATGGTGCAATAGGTGCAGCAGTCCAAAGGCGATATATACCTTTCTATGTCATTGGTATATTTTCCTATACCATGTGCCATGGCCCTACTGGGAATTTAAATATTCCGCTGTGGATTAGCCAATTTTTCCACGTTTTAGGGGTGCCTAAACTGGAGGCTGGACAACAGTACCCAAGTGCGCAGAATTAAAAAATCATAAGCATCTGTCCATAACAAATGATGATGACCTTGCAAAAAGAGGCACTTTCTTACATTTACTTTAAACTAGGACCTAAGTTGGACACCCCTACATAAGTGTGTAATTGTTTCCATGGGTGTGTGGATATCCTTGATGAAGGTTTGCTGAGTGAGTTTTGCTGACTGTGAGCTTGGATCAGAGTTGGACATCCACTGCCTGGATGTGTGCTTGGACATGAGTCAAGCACACGCTCACTCACCTATCCATTGCAGGATTGGCATACTTATCTTAGTGGGCCATTTTCTCATTGGATGGGTGCATATCCTTGAGATTTTTCGTGAGTGTGTGTGTGAATGAATTTTGATGCCGAGTGTCTTAGACCAAAGTTGAACAGTCACTGCATAATTTTGCACTTGGTCCTCTGTTGGACATGCGCTATCTAAGTGAACTTTTCGCTCAATGATTATGCACGTCTCCCTGAGAGTAATTCTGAGTGTGTGCCTGGGTAAATGCTGCTGTCCTTTAGCTTGGACAAGAGTTGGACACCCACTACTCTAGTGTATGTTTTGTTCTGAGATGGACATTGATGACAGGCTGCACCCTAGATATGTGAATGTCCCTAAGGGTAGCCTTGAGTGTGCATTTGAGTGCTGCTGTCCATGAAGTTTGACCAGGGTTGGAGACTCACTTCCTGAATGTGTGCTTGGACCAGAGGCCCCCATCCACTGTCTGAATGTGCTATTCGCATTCATATATGTGTGCATATTATCAGGGTACATACAAGTGTGAGTAAATGCTGATTTCTCTGAGCCTGGGCCGAATTTGGTCACCCCCTGATTTATTGTTTGGGCCTGACTTAGACACCTAGTACCTCAGTGTATCATTCCCACCATGGGTGGTTCATATCTCTGAGGGAAACATCACTGGTGTGTTCATATGTCTGTGGGCTACCACCTGGGTGTATTTTTGAGTGTGTACCAGTGAACCTCATCTTGCACATGAGTAGGACGCAAACTTAATTAACTATGCACTTGGACCTGAGTTGGACACCCACTCTGGGTTGCTCCCTCCATGATTGTGTTTAAAAAATCCTGGAGCGAACCCTGACACTTTCTGAGTGAGTGCTGGTGTTGATGAGTTTGGCTCAGATTTGGAGAGCCACTACCTAAGTGGGTCCTTAAATTTGAGTTGGAATCAACTATCGATCAACTACAGTGAATATTTCTTATGGTACTCCTGAGTGTGTGTCCAACTGAGAGGTGAGAAGTGCAAGCTTGGATCAGAGTTGAAGACCGACTGCTTGAGTGTGTGATTGCTCTGCAGTTGGATGCCCACTACCTAAGTGTGACATTCTTTCAAATGATAAGGGCACATATTCCTGAGGCTACCCCGAAGTGAATCAAAGTGAGTGGCAGACATATATGCTGCCTTATTGCAATTATCAGGTTATGTAGACCATTTTAGCAATCAACAACATCCCATTGACAGTCTTTTCCATTAATTTTGTGGAACACACTCTAAACATATGTACTACTCATGATGCAGTACCCACTACTCTTACTGAGTGACTATATTATCACGGTAAGAACTGTGAGCATTGCACATTCTTTGAAATAGCCTAGTACAGTAATTAATCTAATATATTTCAAGTACAATTTCCTTACCTTTTTGGACACTTATTGAATCTTCAATATTAAGGTAAGCTATAGTGGATCACACTAAGACCAAGTGGCAGTGGTTTTAAGAGAGAGGTCAGCACCTCCTTAACGTTTGCAATGTGTTTGATTCTTAATGTGTATGCGTGCTCAATGTAAACACTGTGCCACCTAACCAGTGTTACCCTGTATAAGAAAAAGTAAATTTTCCCTATACACATAAATTCAAAATTTATAGTACAGAGCACAGCATCAAGGTAGTTTACAAAACTGACCCTGTTGTCAGTTAGATTTAATTTCAACGAACAACACCAAAGAAAAACCGAATGTACAAGATGATACAGTCCAGATACAAGTATAAAGATCGTGTATATTCCAAGATGGCGCTGTTTTCCCACAAGCTATTATTTCGGACTTTCTCCTCTTTCCACGTCTACCTATATTTCCGCGTTTTGTCGGGACCATATATACTGGTTTAGAGACCCGGCAACTTGAGGATCTCTCCAGGTTAAGCGGGAAACTGTTTACTGCATGGGTATGTTATCTTACTTGTACATGGCATATTTGAAATGGTTACGACTTTTTCAGAGCTTGGAAGACATAGCACGTGTTCCTGCTTGTTGCTACACAGACTATGATATGCCGCATTTGTTAGTCGTAGTTGTTCGGGGGCATGACTTTTAACTTAGCCTAAACAGCTCTCTTTCCTGTTACGGATTTTTTACTTTGATTGATGTAGGTTACCCCCGCCCGGATAACGTATGATATACTGATGAAAAGATACATTCTGGACTGAGGCTCCGTTTACCATAACGAGCACGCCACCTTTATTTATATACAAGGTACGTGGGACATGCATAGAGGCATTTTGTCTCGCTTAAAATAAAGAAAAATGTTTTTATAGCATAGGCTGTGACTTGAGAAGGGGTTGGAGCCCAAGTCTGGCATGTGGCATATGCCATGACATATGCCACAGTGTGCCACATTTTGTGGATATGTTATTTGAGCTATAGTTGTGTTATAAACCCCGCAGAAGTGCTAGTGGATTTTTAAAAAGAGATATCTTCCATCTGGGTTGAATTAACAAAAACATAATAAAAAATTCCAAATACATAAGTTATGGGCCTTGAACCCTTGTCAAAGATCATTCATAGCCCCTGTTAGCTACCACTACACCATCTGCTTTGCTGTGTTGATCTAGCAGCCCAAAGCCTTTTTGTCATGGAAAAAGTGTGCTGGTCCTTCTTCTATTTTCATGTTGTTTTGCTTTTACATGCCACAAATCCACTCTTGATTTTCATATTTTAAACACAAATAGCCCTTCCTTTCTTTCACTCTGGCACTTGCCCCATGCATTTCTTTTTCTTACACAATCATCCCCAAATTCTCATTCCACAAAATAAGGGATTTCTTTCATAGCAAACCTTGCCCCCCTTCCACATGCCACAGCATGTCACCAATGTCTGACATGCTTTGGCTTGACTAAAGAGGCCCCAAATCTCCCATACACTTCTAGGGGGTGATTTACAAAGGGACAGCTTTCATTTGTTTAAATTAGAAAAATAATGGAAAAGAATATAAAAATTGATTTTCCCCAGCTGGGGTTTGAACCCTGGTCAAAAAGCAATGATAGCCCATGTTAGCTCCCACTGTACCATCGGTTCTGTAGAATGGTTTGGCTGCCCATAGCCTTTGTGTCATGGAAAGAGTGTGTTGGTCCTTCTTCTATTTCCATGTTGTTTTGCTTTTACATGCCACAAATCCACTCTTGATTTTCATATTTTAAACACAAATAGCCCTTCCTTTCTTTCACTCTGGCACTTGCCCCATGCATTTCTTTTTCTTACACAATCATCCCCAAATTCTCATTCCACAAAATGAGGGATTTCTTTCATAGCAAACCTTGCCCCCCTTCCACATGCCACAGCATGTCACCAATGTCTGACATGCATTGGCTTGACTAAAGAGGCCCCAAATCTGCCATAAAATGCTAGGGGGTTATTTACAAAGGGACAGCTTTCATTTGTGTAAATTAGAAAAAAATGGAAAAGAATATAAAAATTGATTTTCCCCAGCTGGGGTTTGAACCCTGGTCAAAAAGCAATGATAGCCCATGTTAGCTACCACTATACCATCGGTTCTGTAGAATGGTTTGGCTGCCCATAGCCTTTGTGTCATGGAAAGAGTGTGTTGGTCCTTCTTCTATTTCCATGTTGTTTTGCTTTTACATGCCACAAATCCACTCTTGATTTTTATATTTTAAACACAAATAGCCCTTCCTTTCTTTCACTCTGGCACTTGCCCCATGCATTTCTTTTTCTTACACAATCATCCCCAAATTCTCATTCCACAAAATAAGGGATTTCTTTCATAGCAAACCTTGCCCCCCTTCCACATGCCACAGCATGTCACCAATGTCTGACATGCATTGGCTTGACTAAAGAGGCCCCAAATCTCCCATATACTTCTAGGGGGTGATTTACAAAGGGACAGCTTTCATTTGTTTAAATGAGAAAAAAAATGGAAAAGAATATAAAAATCGATTTTCCCCAGCTGGGGTTTGAACCCTGGACAAAATGCAATGATGGCCCATGTTAGCTACCACTGTACCATCCGTTCTGTTGAATTGTTTAGCTGCCCATAGCCTTTTTGTCATGGAAAGAGTGTGTCCTTCTTCTATTTTCATGTTGTTTTGCTTTTACATGCCACAAATCCACTCTTGATTTTCATATTTTAAACACAAATAGCCCTTCCTTTCTTTCACTCTGGCACTTGCCCCATGCATTTCTTTTTCTTACACAATCATCCCCAAATTCTCATTCCACAAAATAAGGGATTTCTTTCATAGCAAACCTTGCCCCCCTTCCACATGCCACAGCATGTCACCAATGTCTGACAAGCATTGGCTTGACTAAAGAGGCCCCAAATCTCCCATTCACTGCTAGGGGGTGATTTATAAAGGGACAGCTTTCATTTGTTTAAATGAGAAAAAAAATGGAACAGAATATAAAATATGATTTTCCCCAGCTGGGGTTTGAACCCTGGTCAAAAAGCAAGGAAAGCCCATGGTAGCTACCACTGTACTATCTGTTCTGCAGAGTTGCTGGGCTGCCCATAGCCTTTTTGTCATGGAAAGAGTGTGCTAGTCCTTCTTCTATTTCCATGTTGTTTTGCTTTTTAAATGCTACAAATCCACTCTTTATTTTCATATTTTAAACACAAATAGCCCTTCTTTTCTTTCACTCTGGCACTTGCCCCATGCATTTCTTTTTCTTACACAATCATCCCCAAATTCTCATTCCACAAAATAAGGGATATCTTTCATAGCAAACTTTGGCCCCCTTCCACATGCCACAGTATGTCACCAATGCCTGACATGCATTGGCTTGACTAAAGAGGCCCCAAATCTCCCATACACTGCTATGGAGTTGATTTACAAAGGGACAGCTTTCATTTGTGTAAATTAGAAAAAAAATGGAAAAGAATATAAAAATTGATTTTCCCTAGCTGGGGTTTGAACCGCGGTCTAAAAGCAGTCATTACCCTTGTTAGATACCACTGTACCATCTGTACCACTGGAAGTTTTTGCTGCTTGAGGTATTTTTGTCATAGAAAGAGTGTCCAGTCTGTCTTCTATTTCCATGTTGATTTGCTTTTACATGCCACAAATCTACACTTGATTTTCGTGATTTATAAACAAATAGCCCTTCTTTTCTTTCACTCTGGGACTTGCCCCATGCATTTCTTTTTCTTACACAACCATCCCCAAAGTCTCATTCCATAAATTAAGCGATTTCTTTCATAGCAAACCTTTCACCCCTTCCACATGCCATAGCATGTCACAGATGTCTGGCATGCACTCCTTGACTAAAGAGGCCATAAATCTCCCAGACACTGCTAGGAGGTGATTTACAAAGTGACAGCTTTTTATTTTTTATAACTTTATTTATCATTTTCGTGTTGCTTACAACATTGCATGGTCATTCACTGTGATCATAGAAATCTAGTAAGAATAAAGACAAGTATCATTTGCAAAACAAGTGTACTCAAGCTTGCAACGCACCAATGTCTCAGGGTAGCATATATATCATAAATTGTGATATCAACATCTGACCAACCCGGACCAGCGGGCTCTCCCTCACTGTCTGACCCGCACTTTCCTTGACATAATAAACACAACAATTGAACAGTTGGGTGGAACATGAATTACCCCAGCAGGCTGTTGTGAAATAGGGGCGGCACTAATCTACAGTAAGTAATTTTTAAGAGGCTCCCAAATGTCATTTTGCCTGGATGCCGAGGGATGGGTTGTAGCATAAAAGCCACAATTAGTATTATAGTATGTGAGGCTATTGAGCCAATCTTTCACTGTGGGGGAGGCCCTACTTCCCCATTTGAGAGCTATTTCCCTCTTTGCGAGCAAAAGGGCAATGGCTGTGAATTTGCGCAACTTCTTCGGGAGACCCCCCCCACATAGCCCAACAAGGCGACCTCAGGTGTAGGGACCATCTCAAGGTGGGTCATTTGTTTTATTAATCTGAAAATGGATCTCCAGAATTCCCCAATCTTAGCGCAGTTCCAAGTCAGGTGGGCAAAATAGGCTTGCGGGCTACCGCACTTAGGACAAAAGTGTGTGGTCAATTGGGATCAATGGAGTGAACCTTTGCCGGGGTCATATAGACCCTCCACAAATATTTGAAGTGTATGAGCTTATGTCTGCTGTTTAAGGAGACCTCTTTCGTTTGTGCACAACAAAAGGACCAGTGAGAATCTTGAATTGGGTGCCCAAGGTCCAGGTCCCATGCCTCCTGTATCTTGGCCTCCCTGCTAGGGACTAATGACATACATGCTTTGTATAGCTTCGAGATTAGGTGTTCTCCCCCGGAACTTGTGACTAAGAGAGTAAGCAGAGGGAAGGACTCGGGCTCCAAAGGGTACTCCGGAATCTTAGCTCTGAGCGCCCTCCGTATCTGGCTAAATACAAATTGATCCATGAATGTTGCCTCACTGAACCTCCCGCCCACTGTGCTAGAAAAATCATAGCTCCCTGGGAACAGATCCCCAATCTTATTTATTGACTATGTAGTGAGTGTACGCTGTGCCAGTTTGTCCTCCGTAATGGGGATCCAGGGGTTAGTATTGACAGGGATCTACGATGAGTAAAGAGCGCCACCTCCAGTCACTTTCGTCAACTTACGCCAGGCCCAGCTAGTGGTGCAAACTGTTTGGATATCCCGGGGATCCCTGGGAAAGCCCCGCTGCAGCACCGTACATAGGGGCGCCGGGAGCAGCAGGTCAGCCTCAGGTCTAGTGTAAGGGATCCGCGCGTCCGGGTGATACCAGGAGTGTGCGAAACTCCACTGAGCAACCAAATAGTAGATCTGAAGATTGGGGACCCCAAAACCACCTCTCTCATATGATAAGGACATGGTGTCCCAGCTAACTCTAGGTCTTCCTCCCCCCCAGACCAATCTGATGAGATGAGAACGCAAAGTGCGGAAAAAAGTGTTGGGGAGCGGGATAGCAATGTTGTGAAACAGATATAAAAACCTTGGGAGGACAATCATCTTCACAAGTGCAACTCGACCAGCAAGGGGAAGTGGGAGTCTCAACCAACGCTCGACCTGTTGCTCCAGGTTATGCGCCACAGGGCCGTAGTATAGTCTAATAATTTGCTTGTTTTCTCTTTGGCTCCGAATACCCAAATAGTTGCCCGAATCCTCACACCACGTCAGCGGGAACTCACATTCCCAATGAACAGTGTTCGGCATCAGGGGGAAAATTTCCGATTTTCCCCAATTTATACCCAGCCCTGAAAAAATGCCAAACGGATAATCTCTCTGATGAGCGGTTCCAAATTCTCCTGGGGGTTTCGGACATATAGGATGATATCATCCGCATATAGGGAAATTAGAAGAGGACCAGTTTTGAACTAGAGACCACTGTGCAGTTATCTTTACTGGAAATGGCTAACCAGAGGGTCCAGTGCCAATATGAAGAGCAGTGGGTAGAGTGGGCAGCCCTGTCTGGTGCCGCGAGGGAGAGCGAACGAAGGGGACAGTGTGCCATTCAATTGAAGCCTAGCGGTGGGCGCGGTGTAAAGCAACGAAGGTTAATGAATCCCTTAGGGATACCCAACTTTCTCATCACTGCTAAGAAAAAGGGCCACTGCAAGGAGTCGAAGGCCTTTTCGGTAGCGAGTATGACAGCAGCCGCAGGGACCTCCGGAGCGATCCTATGTATTACTGCAAATAATGTGCACAGGTTTAAAGCAGTCGACCTATGGGGGACAAAGCCAGACTGAGTTGGGTAGATAATGCGGTCCAGCAACAAGGCCAATCTCAGCGCAATCATTTTAGCCAAAATTTTGTAGTCTAGGTTTAAAAGTAATAACGGCCTGTAAGAGCTGCATAGAAGCGGATCTTTCCCGGCTTTTGGAAGGAGGATTATTACAGCCTCACGCAAAGTGAGGGGAAGTTCCTTGTGTTCGAGTTCTTCATTATAAACCTCTAAAAGATAGGGCGCTAATAAGTTCTTATAGGTTTTATAAAAGATACCAGTAAAACCGTCCAGGCCTGGGGCCGTCGAGCCATTCATGGCATCTATGGCGCTACTTATTTCCTCGGCGGAGAATGGCTCAGCCAGAAACTGCTGCATGAACTTCTCAAGCCCCACCATAGAAATCTCTGCAAGGTAGCCATTACGGTCTCCCTCGCTGTGCGTCACTCGTGTTGCATGTAATGTGGAATAATATGCTAAAAATTCATCTTTGATATCTGGGGTATCGGTTAGGGTCTGCCCGGTTGAGGAACGGATGCAGGTGATGTATGAACGCCCGGCCGAGGGTCTCAGTAGCCGTGCCAACATGCGGCCAGGTCTGTCACCCTCCCCATAACGCCTTGCAATAGCATACCTGCTTAAAAAATGAATCTCACGCTCCGCTGCTTCTCTGAACCCTGTCAAGAGTGTTAGTCGGTGGCTGAGCAGAGAGGGGTCAGGCCTTGCAACCTGATCTCTATCTAGCATATCTAATTGCTTCTCAATATGCCCAATCATACTATGCAAATCTTTTAGAACCCCAGAATGCTTAGAGATGCATACTCCACGCATAGAGGCTTTAAATGCCTCCCAGAGTATGTCCCATGAGCTCACTGATCCTTTATTCAGTTCAAAGTATTCAAGTATGGCCTCCCGAAGTTTGGAACTAAACACTTCATCCCTCAGTGCCTGCCCGGGGAATCTCCACATCCTGTCACAGCCCTCTGGTCTAGGGACGCGTACTTGCAATACCACTGGGGAGTGGTCAGAATATATGCTAGGGAGATGCTGGGATGCCTTATACCACGTTGCCAAGTTGGCGGGAGACAAGCCAATAACCAAATCTAGTCCAAGTACCATATTGGGCGGCGTAATGGGTGTAAGCGGCATATCCCGGGTTGCGCTGATGCCACACATCCACAAGGCCAACAGAATCGCACATATCCAGCAATATGTGGCATGCGCTGGGTTTGGTGTCTGATGAGTTGGGAATACTCTCTTGCGCAGGGTCCAACATTCTGCATCTAATTGTAGGAACTGTGTGTGAAGGCCTTGGAAGAACTCTGGACTATCGACATTAGGTGCGAATATGCAGATGAACGCCATACAGGGTCCCATCAAGTGACCCGCCACCATCGTGTAGCGACCCTCATTATCAAGGTGTGCTTTTAAAAATAGGAAGAGCAGACATTCATGAATCATGACAGCCGTGCCCCGCGCATACGTTTTATACCCTGCAAAGTAGTGATGCGGTCCCCAGCCCGACGCGAAAGTGGTGGTGGCAGCTTTGGGCAGGTGTGTTTCCTGTAAGAATGCAATGTCTACCCTGTGACGCTGTAAATAATGCAAGACCTGCTTCCCCTTCCTAGCATTATTAAGCCCCCGGACATTCCAGGTGATCAGTGTCAGATCTGAAAATGTTGACAACCTACCCCACTCCGACATCCCAATATATTAACAGTGATTTGAAGTGTGCGTCACAGTTATAGCATAC
The DNA here is from genome assembly GCA_963921515.1 of Calotriton arnoldi. Taxonomy (NCBI): domain Eukaryota; kingdom Metazoa; phylum Chordata; class Amphibia; order Caudata; family Salamandridae; genus Calotriton; species Calotriton arnoldi. Next base: position 1,229,379 of record CAWUFW010001730.1, read on the forward strand.
CATGCTGCAGTGAATAAACAAGGTTAGAAATAATGGTAACCCAAAAAGGATTACAATCCGTCCTAACTCCCCCACCCATCCCTGCGCACCCTTTCGCAGGGAATATCCCCAGTGAACATGTGAAGATATGCATCATGTAAACAGAATCAGTCCACGCTGGCCGCCGAACCACTGTTAGGGGGGAGGCCCTGGAAGTGTCCTCGTTCTTGTGGCTGTTGCTTCCTTTATAGTCCCTAAAATATTTTTGCACCGCAGTGGGGGTATCAAATATGCGAGAACGACCCTCAACATCCACTCGGAGGCGAGCTGGATATAACATGACATATCAAAGACCCAGATTGCGCAGTGTTGCTTTCACGCCAGTGTACTTTCGCCTGGCCTCCTGCACCATGATAGTAAAGTCCGGAAACAGCGCCAATGTTGAACCTTGCCAGGATATGGAACCCTGCTCTCTCGCCAGCATTAGCACTGTATCTCTGTCTCGGAAATTTAAAAGGCGGGCGATGATGGGCCTAGGTGGACAACCTGGATTGGGGCGGGGGCCAAGTGAGCGATGAGCTCTTTCTACAAGAAAAGGGGAGGTGAAGGCCTCTTTACCAAAGATGTCTGCAAGCACGGTTTCCACGAATAGATCCATACGCCCTGTGATGGACGACTCAGGGACGCCCAAAATGCGGACGTTATTGCTTGCCCCCAAATCCTCGTTCTTTATGGCGACGTCTTTGAGAATCTTTTCCATGCTGTCTAGGCGCTTGGTGAATTGTGCCGCGCCATCCTCTAGGTCCGACACCCTGCCCTCTACAGTATCTAGGTGTAAGAAACTGGCTCTATATATACTGCACCAAAGTGAGGTACAGTGTGTATAGAGTCCAAGAGTCCCCAAAGGTAGGCAGAGGTTAAAGTTAGACATAACCTTACTCTATAATAGTGGTAGCTTGGTCGAGCAGTAAGGCAGTATCAGAGGACAGTGTTAAGCATTTGATGTACACACTCAGTCAGCAAATAAATTCACACACTCAAGAACTGAACTCTAGGCCAATTATTTTTGTATAAAAAATATACTGTTATTTTATTTTAGAACCAAGCAAGCCTGATAAAGGTAAGCATTTAATTCTTCACAGTAAATAAGTTATTTGTTGTAAACAGTGTTAAAAAGCATTGAAGATTGTACTTGATTTGATTTACAGGGGATGCAGTAGGTTGCAATACTTAGTAAATGCAGTACATTGAAATGAATGGCTTTTTAAGGTAAATGCAGGTAACATTACTTCTGCGTTACTTTTGTAATCCAGTGCTGGACTCCTAGATACAGCACTGGGACATCTACTTAAAACAGGTAAGTAATTACGTTTTAGTAGTTTGTACGATTTTTAAAGAATATTTGCAGATTTCAAAATTCCACACTTAGAAACTCTTTGGAACGGTACATTGAAATGCATTGACTTTTCCTGTAAATTGCAGGTAAGTTACTTTCGCGTTACTTTTCTAACCTCAGAGCTGGATCCTAGATTCAGCACCGGGACATTTCCTGCAAACAGCTGAGTAAAGTCGTTTTGGTTATTCACACAATTTTTAAGCAATATTTTTGGTTTCCAAAACTCCACACTTAGTCGTTTTTTCAGGAAAAAGGGTCAATGTTGTCCTATGGAGGAAAAACAAGTTATAGGTTTGAAGGTAAGTTTTTTTCGACTGTGGGAGTTATGGTTCTGGGGTTAGACTCGGGGGTCACCCAGGGTCAGTGATGCACTCTTGTTACACTCTCAGTGGCACTAGGGCGGCCGGGTGCAGAGTGTTGAGGCCCAATGTTATCCTATGGCGGATAGGGGGCCTTCGGTTAGTGGCGGCTGGCGAGCAGGCCACTGGGTTGTGGGAGCAAAGCTCCTGGTTGTCGACTCAGGGCAAATGGGGAAACAAGTAGGCACAAAAGTGCACCCTCAGCGGCACTGGGGCGGCCGGGTGCAGAGTGCTGTTTCGGCGTCGGGCGCCCTGTTGTTTTCTATGGAGAACCTCCGGTTTGAAGAAACACTGCAGGCTCGGGGACGAGGATCTTCTGGGTGCGACCACCACTTTGAGGGGTAAGTTGGGATGTCTTGGGTTGGTTAGGCACCGTTGGTTTGGGCACACAGGGCCGTGGGGCGCCGGGTGCATGGGTGCCTTTTAGGGTCGGATTTTCTTACCCGCTCTGGTTGCGGTAGAGGGGATCCTCTGGATTGAGGCTGCAGGCGTCGTCTGGAGGCTTGAGGCAGGTCAGGAGTCACCGGATCTCGAGTCAGGATTGCCGGGGTGACCTTCTCTTGGTGTTTTTCCACTCAAGCTCGGGCCGGGTTCGGCGGGTGCAGAGTGGGCTGGATTCGCGGTTTCTGGCAGCTGCCAGAGGTTGCTGTTTTTGAACAAATCCGGTGTTCACGGGAGAAGCAGTCTTTGGAAGTGAAGGCAGGCAGGTCCTCCGGGGTTCTTGAGGTTGCTGGCTGCAGGACACACCGGGATTTTGCAGGAAGCAGGTTCGAGGGTAGACAGGCCTGTAGGGCTGGGACCAAGTCAGTGGGCGTCGTCCTCTTGTTAGCTGGCTTCACGGCTGTTCGGTCCATCTTCTTTTCTTCTTGTCGTTTCTGGATCTGAGGAAGCAAGGTTCAGGGTGCCCCCTGAATACTGAATTTAGGGGCGTTACAGGTAGGTAAGGGCAGGGACCAATGGGTCCCTTCAGTGGGGTGGGTACACCCCTATTGTGCCACCCTCCAGTGGGAGGGGGCAGGATCCTGTCCCTGGTTGGTTGGGTCCCCCATCCTCAAGATGGCGGGGACTCAGAGTTGTGCTTCACCTCACCTCCCCCACCTGAGGGGTGGAGTTGGCAGAGGTGGGCACACCTCCCTTCCTCACTTTGTTTTTCCCGCCAGTTCTCCCACCCAAAGTGGGGGTAGAACCAGTGGGGACCGGTTGCTGAGTACAGCAAGTGGTCTGGAGAAGCTCACAAAGGCGGCAGGCCTTTGAAGCTTCTCCTTTGTGGACCCTGCCCATCCTGGGGGAGGAGGCTTGGCACCTCGTCCCAGGATGTGCATTGTTTCAGGCCCCCGAGAGCAGCAGCTCTCGACCCAGGGGTCCAGAAACATGTCTGGTAGTGGCAGCCTAAGCAGCCACTCAGCCAGGACACTAGAGGTGGGTTAGGTTTCAGGGGGCATCTTCTAAGATGCCCTCTGTGTGCATTTTTCATTAAATCCCACCCTGGCATCAGTGTGGGTTTAATGTGCTGAGAAGTTTGATACCATACTTCCCAGTTTTCAGTGGGGCCATTATGGTGCTGTGGAGTTCGTAATGACAAACTCCCAGCACCATATACTCTTAATGGCAGCACTGCACTTCAATGCCCAAGAATGGACTTGGGCACTGTAGGGGTATAGGGCTCATGCCTTGTACCCTCACCTCTGGTATAGTGCACCCAGTTATAGGGGTGACTGATCTATGCCAGGGCAGTGGGTTGTAGGCATGGCACACAGGGATGTGTGCCATGTCGACTCTTCACTTTGTTCTGCACCAAGACACGCAGCCTGCAAAGGCAGTGTGTGTGTGTGTAAAGGTACAGTGCCTCTAAGGGTGGCACAATACGTTCTGCAGCCCTTAGAGGTCTTCCCTGGTCACAGTGCCCTGGGTACCTGTGGTGCCATTTACCAGGGGCTGACCTGTGGCCAGGGATGCCAATTGGGTACATCCCTGGCCACAGGTCAGCCCCTGTGAACCTGATTGGCAGGGACCCAGGGCACATCAAGTTAAAGTGCATCAGTAGTCTGGCAAAAAGTGGGTGGGTTACTGCAACAGAAACCCACTTCCTTACACTAGGCGCTTCTCGTGTGTGTCCAATTTGGCGGCCATAGTATCCAAGCATTTTTCCAGGGTGTTGAAGATGCCATCGAGGGCCTTGAAGCCTGCTCTCATTTCAAGGAGCAGTGCTCCCGACCCTGCAGGGGCATTGCTAAGGTTGGCTTCCTGTGAACCCCCCTTGGCCATGTTACCACCAGACTCCTCAGACTGCTCAGCAGGCTTGCCAAATTGGAGTAGCCGTTGTTTGGGGTCTTTACACCCTATTACGTCCACGCAAGGCTCGTTGGTTGCCAGCCTGCCCTCGGGACCCAATCAATCAATCAATCAATCAATCATGTCACTTATAAAGCGCACTACATACCCGCGAGGGTCTCAAGGCGCTGGGGGAAGAGGGGGGTGGTGCTGCTACTGATCGAAGAGCCAGGTCTTGAGGAGTCTTCTGAAGGCCAGTAGGTCTTGGGTCTGTCGGAGGTTGGTGGGGAGGGTGTTCCAGGTCTTGGCGGCGAGGTGGGAGAAGGATCTGCCGCCGGCGGTCATTTTCCGGATGCGGGGGACTGTGGCGAGGGCGAGGCTGGTCGAGGGGAGCTGGCGGGTGGGGGTGTAGAAGCTGAGTCGTCTGTTGAGGTAGGCTGGTCCGGAGTTGTGGAGTGCTTTGTGTGCGTGGGTGAGGAGCTTGAAGGTTATCCTCTTGTTGACAGGGAGCCAGTGCAGGTCTCTCAGGTGGGGTGTGATGTGGCTGCGTCGGGGGATGTCGAGGATAAGACGTGCAGAGGCGTTCTGGATGCGTTGCAGCCGTCTCAGGAGCTTAGCCGTCGTTCCTGCGTAGAGGGCGTTTCCGTAGTCCAGCCTGCTGGTGACGAGGGCCTGGGTGACTGTTTTTCTTGTTTCGGTGGGGATCCACTTGAAGATCCTGCGGAGCATTCGGAGGATGTTGAAGCAGGATGAGGAAACGGCGTTGACCTGCTTAGTCATGGAGAGGGTGGGGTCGAGGATGACCCCTAGGTTGCGTACGTGGTCGGTGGGTGGCGGGGCTGTTCCCAGTGATGTTGGCCACCAGGAGTCGTCCCAGGCTGAAGGGTTGGAACCAAGGATGAGGACCTCCGTCTTGTCCGAGTTCAGCTTCAGGCGGCTGGTCCTCATCCATTCGGCGACGGCCTTCATTCCTTCGTGGAGGTGGGCTTTGGCGGTGTGAGGGTCTTTGGTGAGGGAGAGGATCAGCTGGGTGTCGTCGGCGTAGGAGATGATGTTGAGGTTGTGCTGTCGGGCGACGTGGGCGAGGGGTGCCATGTAGATGTTGAACAGCGTTGGGCTGAGGGAGGAGCCTTGGGGTACGCCGCAGATGATCTTGGTGGCCTTGGATCGGAAGGGGGCGAGGTGGACGCTTTGTGTTCTGTCGGAAAGGAAGGATGTGGTCCAGTCCAGGGCCTTCTCTTGGATCCCGGCGTCATGAAGGCGTGTTCGTAGTGTGTGGTGGCAGACCGTGTCGAAGGCGGCTGATAGGTCCAGGAGGATGAGGGCTGCTGTTTCTCCGTTGTCTAGCAGGGTCCTGATGTCATCGGTGGCGGCGATGAGGGCGGTTTCGGTGCTGTGGTTGCTGTGGAAGCCGGACTGGGAAGGGTCCAGGATGTTGTTCTCCTCGAGGTAGCGGGTCAGTTGTTTGTTGACGATTTTCTCGGTGACCTTCGCGGGGAACGGGAGCAGAGAGATGGGTCGGAAGTTCTTGAGGTCCTTGGGGTCTGCCTTGGGTTTCTTGAGTAAGGCGGTGATCTCGGCGTGCTTCCAGCTTTCCGGGAAGGTTGCTGTCTCGAAGGAGATGTTGATTATTTTCCGGAGATGGGGCGCGATGGCTGTACTGGCTTTGTTGAAGATGTGGTGAGGGCACGGGTCTAGCGGTGAACCGGAGTGGATGGTGTTCATGATCTCGCTGGTGTCCTCGTCGTTGATGTTGGTCCAGGAGAGCAGGCGGTTGGTGGTTGTGGGGGCAGTGGTCTCGGTGGTTGCCGGGGTGGTCGTGGTGTTGAAGCTGTCGTGGATGTCGGCGATTTTGCGGTGGAAGAAGGTGGCCAGTGAGTCGCACAGGTCTCGCGACGGCTGGATGTCGTTGGTGTTGGAGCTGGGGTTGGAGAGTTCCTTCACGATGTTGAAGAGCTCTTTGCTGTTGTGTGCGTTGTTGTCTAGGCGGTCTTTGAGTGAGGCCCTTTTGGCGGATCTGATGAGGTGATGGTGACTGCGGGTGGCGCTCTTGTGGGCGGCGTAGCTGTCCGCTGTCCGTTCGTGGAGCCAGATCTTCTCCAGTTTTCGGCATGTTCGTTTGGAGGCCTGGAGGTCTTCGGTGAACCAGGTGGCTTTCTTGCTGGTGTGGCTGTTGGGCGGATTCTTGAGCGGGGCGAGGGTGTTGGCGCAGTCGTCGATCCACTGTCTGAGGTTGCAGGCGGCGGTGTCGGGGTCCGAGGGTTCGGCGGGTGGGCTCAGGGCGAGGGTTGTGGTTAGCTGGTCTTCCGTGACTCTGCTCCAGCAGCGGCGAGGCATTTGTTCGGTGCGGTGGTGCGTGGTGGGCTTCCTGTAGGTGAAGTGGATGCAGTGGTGGTCAGTCCAGTGGGGTTCGGAGGTGTGGTTGAAGGAGACGTGTGGGCTTGTGGAAAAGATGGAGTCTAGCGTGTGGCCGGCGGCGTGGGTGGGTGTAGTCACGAGCTGTCTGAGTCCGAGGGTGGCGAGGTTGTCGATCAGGGTGGTGGAGTTGGTGTCCTTGTTGTTCTCGAGGTGGAAGTTCAGGTCCCCGAGGAGGATGTAGTCCGTGGAGGCGATGGCGTGTGTGCTGACGAAGTCAGCGATGGAATCGCTGAACTGTGGTCGGGGTCCGGGGGTCTGTAGATGAGGGTTCCTCTGAGGGTGGTGTTGGGATCGGTGTGGATCTGGAAGTGCATGTATTCGGCGGTGCTGAGGGTGTCGTCGGTGTTGGTTGAGACTCTGAGGGTGTTCCTGTAGACGATGGCGATGCCTCCTCCGACTCCGTTGGTGCGGTCCCTGCGGGTGATCTTGTATCCGTCCGGGATGGCAATGGCGATGTCGGGGGCTGAAGCGGGATTCAGCCAGGTCTCCGTCAGGAATGCGACATCTGGGGAGGTTGAGTCGAGAAGGTCCCAGAGTACAATGGCGTGTTTGCGGGCGGAGCGGGTGTTGAGGAGGATGCATCTGAGGTAGTTGGGTTCTTTCCTGGGCGGTGGTTTGGCGGGGCGGGTGCTGGCGAAGCTGCAGTTCCGGCAGGTGAAGGGCCCTTGGGTGCGCTTCGGGGTGGCCTGGTAGCAGGCGTGATCTTTTCCGGGGTTGAGTGCGTGAGGGTGCTGGCGTCGTATCGGCGTCTGTTGATGTGGCGGGCGCGGGGGATGCCCGGACCAGGGGGTCTGGCGCTGGGTGCGGTCACGGCGCGGACGGGCGCAGACGGGCTTGCCTTCGGCGCGCCAGCGGCACGGCCGCGCAGCGGCCGCCATAGATGGGGAGGTGGGAGGGAGGAGCAGGGAATGGGGCAGCGAATGGGCAGTGAGGGGGCGGGGCCGCAGGGCGCAGCGGCGGGAAACAGGCACAGAAGGGAAAACGAGCACAATCAGGGCATCAAGGGGGCACAGAAAGGAAAAAAACGAGCACGATCAGGGGCAGCAAGGGGGCACAGAAAGGAAAAAACGAGCACAATCAGGGGCAGCAAGGGGGCACAGAAAGGAAAAACGAGCACAATCAGGGGCAGCAAGGGGGCACAGAAAGGAAAAAAACTAGCACAATCAGGGGCAGCAAGGGGGCACAGAAAGGAAAAACGAGCACAATCAGGGGCAGCAAGGGGGCACAGAAAGGAAAAACGAGCACAATCAGGGGCAGCAAGGGGGGCACAGAAAGGAAAAAATGAGCACAATCAGGGGCAGCAAGGGGGGGCACAGAAAGGAAAAAACGAGCACAATCAGGGGCAGCAGCAGGGCACACAGACGGAGCTGTGTGGTGGGGGAGCGACCTACCAGTCAAGGTCAGGGGTCGCTCTCTTCACCACGCAGCGGCCGCCATAAATGGGGAGGTGGGAGGGAGGAGCAGGGAATGGGGCAGCGAATGGGCAGTGAGGGGGCGGGGCCGCAGGGGCGCAGCGGCGGGAAACAGGCACAGAAGGGAAAACGAGCACAATCAGGGCATCAAGGGGGCACAGAAAGGAAAAAAACGAGCACGATCAGGGGCAGCAAGGGGGCACAGAAAGGAAAAAACGAGCACAATCAGGGGCAGCAAGGGGGCACAGAAAGGAAAAACGAGCACAATCAGGGGCAGCAAGGGGGCAAAGAAAGGAAAAACGAGCACAATCAGGGGCAGCAAGGGGGGCACAGAAAGGAAAAAACGAGCACAATCAGGGGCAGCAAGGGGGGCACAGAAAGGAAAAAAACGAGCACAATCAGGGGCAGCAGCAGGGCACACAGACGGAGCTGTGTGGTGGGGGAGCGACCTACCAGTCAAGGTCAGGGGTCGCTCTCTTCACCACGCAGCGGCCGCCATAAATGGGGAGGTGGGAGGGAGGAGCAGGGAATGGGGCAGCGAATGGGCAGTGAGGGGGCGGGGCCGCAGGGGCGCAGCGGCGGGAAACAGGCACAGAAGGGAAAACGAGCACAATCAGGGCATCAAGGGGGCACAGAAAGGAAAAAAACGAGCACAATCAGGGGCAGCAAGGGGGCACAAAAAGGAAAAAACGAGCACAATCAGGGGCAGCAAGGGGGGCACAGAAAGGAAAAACGAGCACAATCAGGGGCAGCAAGGGGGCAAAGAAAGGAAAAAAACTAGCACAATCAGGGGCAGCAAGGGGGCACAGAAAGGAAAAACGAGCACAATCAGGGGCAGCAAGGGGGCAAAGAAAGGAAAAACGAGCACAATCAGGGGCAGCAAGGGGGGCACAGAAAGGAAAAACGAGCACAATCAGGGGCAGCAAGCGGGGGCACAGAAAGGAAAAAAACGAGCACAATCAGGGGCAGCAGCAGGGCACACAGACGGAGCTGTGTGGTGGGGGAGCGACCTACCAGTCAAGGTCAGGGGTCGCTCTCTTCACCACGCAGCGGCCGCCATAAATGGGGAGGTGGGAGGGAGGAGCAGGGAATGGGGCAGCGAATGGGCAGTGAGGGGCGGGGCCGCAGGAGCGCAGCGGCGGGAAACAGGCACAGAAGGGAAAACGAGCACAATCAGGGCATCAAGGGGGCACAGAAAGGAAAAAAACGAGCACGATCAGGGGCAGCAAGGGGGCACAGAAAGGAAAAAACGAGCACAATCAGGGGCAGCAAGGGGGGCACAGAAAGGAAAAACGAGCACAATCAGGGGCAGCAAGGGGGCACAGAAAGGAAAAAAACTAGCACAATCAGGGGCAGCAAGGGGGCACAGAAAGGAAAAACGAGCACAATCAGGGGCAGCAAGGGGGCACAGAAAGGAAAAACGAGCACAATCAGGGGCAGCAAGGGGGGCACAGAAAGGAAAAAACGAGCACAATCAGGGGCAGCAAGGGGGGGCACAGAAAGGAAAAAACGAGCACAATCAGGGGCAGCAGCAGGGCACACAGACGGAGCTGTGTGGTGGGGGAGCGACCTACCAGTCAAGGTCAGGGGTCAGCCGCCAAAATGGTGTGTAAGCCTGGCCCACTGCGACCCAATTTCATTCTCTGGGCCCCACAACAGGCAGCTCGGCATGGCAGGGTATCAGGCACCCACTTATGGGTCACGAGGCCCCAAAGCTCTGAAACAACCCACACGGCACCTTACAAGTACAGTCTCACCGCAATTTGAGCCCAGAATTATGTGCAGCAGCTTAACGGTGGATCAAGGAGCGTCGGTGCACAGGAACTTTCACCCCCAGGATGCTAGGCCGGAGTTGCGCACTTCATTGTTTATCACCGTTATACAAAACGTCACTCGACAGGCACACGCACAGCCCAGCAGGCACGACCCGGCTGGCCTGAACAGCCGGATGGCTGGCCCCCAGGCTCACCCACGGTCCCTCTCACTGCGGGGCTTCCGGCAGCAGGACGGGCCGGACTGCGGTTGTAGGTGCAGGAGGGGGCTGAAAGCAGGGGGTAGGGCTGCAAGCAGAGCGCACTCACCTAATGGCCAGCGGGGCCCATCTGATCGATTCTCCGAGGCTGCCGGAGTGCTGCGAACCGTCGCTGTATTTCGCGCGGCCTAACCTCTGGTCGCGCCCTGCTCCAGTGCCGTCCCCGCGCTCCCAGAGGCCTCCTCATGTGATATTTCAGGCCCTCAGTCACCCTGGACTGCTCCAACTCATGTGGGCACTTTCGTGCATTTAGGCCAGTCGTCCCGCACTGAAAGCGGCCAGGATGGAAGGCAGGATGGGCTCGGATGTTGGGATTGCTGGCGGAGCCTCAGCGCTGCATGGCCATCTTGGTTGGTAGCCTGGCCACACCCCACAAAGTGACAGCTTTCATTTGTGCAAAATAGAAAACAAATTGAAAAGAATATTAAAATCACCTTTTTTCAGCTAGTGTTTGAACCCTTGTCAAAGAGCACTTATGAGCCCTGTGAGTTACCACTGTACCATCTGTTTTGCTAGACTGTATGTACCCACAGTCTTTTCATCATAAAAACAGTGTGCTGGTCCTTCATCTATTTTCATGCTGTCTTGCTTTTACATGCCACAAATCCACACTTGCTTTTCATACTTCATAAACAAATAGCCCTTCCTTTCTTTCACTCTGGCACTTGCCCAATGCATTTCTTTATCTTTCACAACCATCCCCAAAGTCTCATTGCACAAATTAAGGGATTTCTTTCATAGCAAACCTTGCCCCCTTCCACATGTCACAGCATGTCAAAAATGTCTGACGTGCACTGGCTAGACTAAAAAGGCCACAAATCTCACCAGACACTCCTGGGGGTGGGGGGTGGATTTACAAAGGGACATCTTTCATTTCGGTAAAATAGAAAAATTAAGGGAAATATTATAAAAACAAATTTCTCCTGGTGGGGTTTGAACCCTTGTCAAAATGTATGCTATTCCCTCAGTAATGACCACTGTACCATCTATAACTATGATGAAGTATAGTGCACGCGATTGTTTTTACACCACATTTTTTCTTCTTCCCATGTGCCACAACATGTCACACATTTTTTACATGGATTGGCATGACTTGGGGGCGCTAGAGAGCCGGCGAACAAGATGGTCGCACTCCTGTGAGGCTCTGTTAACCAGGGACCATAATCCGCTTGAATCCTCATTCCTAAAGTGGCGAAAACTGCCTTTAAACATGTTATGCCCAACGTGACTCACCGGGGAGCTGATGGGACGAGTGCGGACTCGCTGACACCGTCTAAGTAATCCCACGCAGCGCATCCCTATTTTGCGTCCTGCGGCTGTTCAAGATGGCGGCAATGGGATTGAGCTAGCCGGGTCTCCATCGCCTGGCCCTGCCGTCTGGAATTGCCACGGAGAGACCCAGGCCGCCGCCGCTGCCAGGAACCAGGAGCTCCCCAATGCGGAGCTACCCTACGGGGAGAGGGTCACCCCCTGAGGGAGATCGGGACTGGCTGTGGTAGGCCTGTGCCGACGCTAAGGCTGAGCCGGGCAGAGCCCGCGCTGCTTCCCCCGAGCGACCTTGGGCCTCGGCTGAGGTGATGGGCCGCCCTGATGCGAGTCGCAAGATTGCTGATGCGGCTGGCTCCCGGATCCCCATTCACACACTCAACTGGGCCTGAAGGGATCGAGAGGAGAACCTTGCTGAGACGCGCTGCTAGAAGGGCGCTGATAGACCTGTGCAACCTGTACAGTGCCGGGAGGTGGCACGTGGAACGGTGAGGCCTTGATCCTGGGATGCAGAGCGGCCTTGCTGCCTTGTAATACTCAGTAAGATAGGCTGAAATGGACATTACCTGCAAAATCCAAGCAAGACACGCTGCTTTTCGTGGGCCCGGGCCCTCTTCAGCGACACAAGAATCAGGGCGGAGGGTGAAGAGTTGGGATGTGGCAGAGCCAAGGCTCACCTAAATAACTGCACGAAGGCACAAACAGGCCTATATAACCGCCCGAGGGCACAAACTGGCGCCTGTTGACCTGAGTGGGATCTGCACACCCTGAGGGACCAGCGGAGCTAGCCGCTGCATCCTGATATTCCTGAGAGGCATACAGCGCCCGCCCATACCACGCAGAGGGGAGAATCATGGGTCGAACGGATGGCAAACAGGCCAAACTCCAATTCTCGGCCTGGAAAAACACTACCAATACCGCTGAAGACACAGACTCATGCCGGGAAGAGGAAAGCACAGCATCAACTACCCCACAAGATACAGATCTAAAAGAACTCCTCCTCATGATGTGCCAAAGCCTCAATTCCATCAAGTCCAAAATGGACACCATGAATATGCGCTTGAACTACATCACACAAAAGTTGGAGAAGCATGATGGCCGCATTACCGAAACGAAACAGCGCATATCCACCCTCGAAGACTCTTCCTCTGAGAACCGTGAACGACTCCAAGAGATTGATAAACTGTTAAAAACTATTGCTGCAAAGAATGAAGACTTGGAGGCACGTTCACGCATGAACAACATGCGTATAGTGGGGATCCCGGAGTCTACAGCAACTGGCCACATGGAAGACTATGTAGAATGACTGCTGCTTGGATCTTTGGCGCGGAGGCACTCTCCAGAGTTCTAGTGGTGGAGAGAGCCCACCGCTCACTTGCAGCCAGACCGCCACCGGGCGCGCCTCTCCGGCCCATACTGGCGCGGTTACTCAATTACAAGGACCGTAACATGGTTCTGAGACTAGCAAGGGAAAAGCAAGAACTGGTTTACGAAGGGAACAAACTCTCGATCTACCCAGACTTCAGCATGGCAGTACAAGAAGCGAGCAGGAAGTTCCTACCGGTCAAGCAGAAACTCCAGCAAACCAATATACAATACTCGATGCTCTACCCTCCCAGACTGCGAATCCCCTACCGTGGGATGACACACATCTTTAACACCCCGCAACAAGCTTAAGATTTCCTAAAAACTGTTGAGAGACGGTCACCCGTAATTTGGGGATGGTGATCCCGGCTCCCGATGGACGTCACCTGCTCCTGAAGAAGACTAAGGCCAGGTCATTGTATGGAATTGGTCACTAGCATCACTGGTAAGACTATGCATTCCCTATTTCATTTCCAATCGGTTTGAAAATATGCGCTGGCCCTGGCGGGAATGGCCACACATGGACCCTGATGGAGCCTGCATGGGTGGTACTGCCGGGACTAATGAAATCACCAAGCAATAATGACTTCCCGGACACATCGCTCCTGCGAGGTGCGCTGATGGCCTCTCTGGTGCATTCCCCCAGTGGGAATTCCCTGAATGATGTACTATGTTGAAGTTATGTTACTAATTGACTCATACGTTTTACCAGTCTTAGTTTTGTATAAGACACACCTCTTGCATGTTACTAAATTGTTGTTAATGAGTCTATTCTCCTGGAGGTGCCAACATCCATCCTTGCACAACACAACAGGCAGAACAAATAATGGGGGGTTTGGGAGGGATACTATTTACCTACGTGTTTGGGCCGCAGGTGTGGGTGGGGGGCGGGCTTACTTTTGTTACACATGGCGACGCTGCACAGATTAATACTGAGCACATACAATTACGAAAGCATAGAGAACGATCCATACAAACTCACCATAGCAGAACACACTGACCCCTCCGGTCCCAGAGAGGACAAGACAGATATAGCGGAGCCAAGAGCAGACAAGATCCACAGCTACACCTTCCTGACATGGAACATGCGAGGACTCCGAGACCCTCGCAAACACAGGCAGTTCCTAGGATACTTAGACAGACACCAAGTGCAGGTGGCTATGTTGCAGGAAACACACTTGGACCCTAAAGCAGCACCCACCTTTGAAAAGAAATGGGCAGCACACAGCTGCTTCTCCTCCTACTCGACATATGCTAGAGGCACAGCAATCCTTATCAAAGCTAGCGTTAGATACTGCCCGCTAGGGACACTACAAGATACACAGGGCAGATTCATTGTGATGTGGGGCAGATTAGCGGGACACACAGTAACCCTGGTTAGTTGCTTCGCCCCAACATTGATGATGCCAGCTACTTTGACAAGGTATGGGGTCACATATTAGCAATAGGCTCCACTTTTATTATATGGGGAGCTGATTTCAACTTAGCACTAGACTCTCTTGCCGTTCGCTCACATGGCACCTCATCCTCACAACCGCAGGCAACCAAACACCTCACGGGCATCATGACAGATCACCAGCTCTTTGACGCCTGGAGGTCCCTCCATCCATCATGTAGGGAGGGCACATTCTATTCTAGCATGCACTCCAGCTGGTCCTGAATAGACCTATGGTTGCTGTTGAAGGGACTAAACACTTGGATCCAGGCTGTGACGCACTTGGCGCAAACTTCCCTAGACCATTCCCCCGTGTTCATGAGACTATACACGCCGAACAATGAATCCCCATATCGTTCCTGGCGACTCCAGCCCACAACCTTGCTAGATAGAGCCTTCTGTGAAGAAATACGTCAAGAAGTTCTTGAATTCTTCCCTCGCAATAAAAACAGTGCCTCAACACTTGCATGTGTATGGGAAAGCTTCAAAGTCACCATTCGGGGGATATGTATAGCCGAAAGAAGAGGGATCCTACGTTCCATCAGGGGAACACTAAATAGACTAGAAAGAGACATCAAAAAAACAGAGGAGCTCCTAACTTCCGCCCCTAGCCCACAGAGAAGGGTTCAGCTTAAAGAACTACTAATTGAATATTCCAATGAGGCGGAACGTGAATCTAAATTCCAATCTAAATATCATGTGGCCAGGACATTTGGTGAAGGCGAGTGTCCCAGCAGAACTCTGTCCGAGGCAACCAGACCCCCAGATTCGCTAATCAGATTTTGGAAATAATAGACGAGGAAGGCACTAGGCATATCGAATCGCAGGAGATCCTTATTTTGACTGCCTACTATGCAAAACTCACAAGCATAGAAAAGTCCCTCCTGACATAGCGTCCAACTTAAAGGACACTGCCCTTGGGTAGACCAACATATAGCGGAGGATGAAATCCGGGCCGCAAAAATGGGCCTGCGTTCCGGCAAGGCCCCGGGACCCCATGGGCTCTCGGTGGACTTTTATAAATGTTACATAAATGAGCTTGCCCCCTTCCTTAAGCAGGTCTTCGAGGAGCCCAGAGAGATTGGGACTCTTCCCATGACACTGCAGCAAGCCATGATCATATCCCTGCTCAAACCGGGCAGAAAGGCCAGCAGCTTTGAGGCCTACAGAGCCCTGTCGCTCATCAACTGTGACACCAAGATCCTAGCTAAAGTCGTTGCAAATAGGTTGGCATTGCTGATGGAGGGCCTGGTCCTCCCAGACCAGGCAGGTTTTATACCTGGCAGGGCCACCTCCCATAATCTGCGCACAACATTTGCATTACTACGCGACATTGACCCGGAGGTCAGCACAGCAGGTATCTGCTTAGATGCCATTAAAGCCTTTGATTCCCTGGAATGGGATTACATGTTCATAATATTGGGTAGAATGGGCCTTCTTCAGCCATTCCTGGCATGGAAAAAGCTGCTGTAGGCCCGGCCTGAGGCCATTATACAGATTAATGGTCTATACTCCAATCCAACCCCCATTATGCGAGGCACACGCCAGGGCTACCCTCGGTCCCCGTTGCATTTTGCTCTCGCCATCGAACCCCTCGCGGCCAAAACACGGCAACATCATAGAGAGCATGCTATACCATACTCCTTGTAGGAGAGTAGGATCTGCCTCTTATGGTTACCCCCACTTTTTGCTGGTGTTTCACTGTTTTTCGACTTTAGTCTGGCTGGGGCCCTGCTAATCAGGACCCCAGCCTAGCTGCTTCCTCTCTAAATGGATTGCTAGTTCCTTAGGTACACTTCAGATTGGATTCTGGGGTGCCCTTATAAGTCCCTAGTATATGGTATACTATGTACCCAGGGCATAGGTACCCCAGGGGCCTACCAGGGGTTGCAGCATGTATTGTGCCACCCCTGGAAAGCCTACCAAAATGACACCACAGGACTGCTACAGCAGCCTGAGTGAGATGGTGCATGCACCCCTCACAGAGATGTAGGTTCACTATGTCTCACCAGCACTGCACATATAAACCTATCAGTCACCCCTATGGCAGGCCTTATCAATCCTGAATGCAGGGTACTTGGTTTTATGTGAGAGGGTGCCCATGCATGAGCAGAGCCCCTCTGCAGCTTTCGGAATCCCTTAACCGGAGCTGTCTGTGGTGCAGCCTGACCATATACTCTTAAGTGCATTATAACCTTGCGGTAAATGCTAACTTTGGAATGGCTGTACGCAAACATGTCATGTTTGGTGTCAAACACTTTGGAATCCTACCCCCCCGCCAGTTCTGGCGGCGGGGGTAGAATTCCACCCTTCTAGAGGGAGAGACATGTCCCCACCGGTATACCCGGTAGAAACCTTAAAGAGCCCTGGCATCACAAAATGGATACTGCAGCCACAGACAGGAGTCTGGCCTCCTGCTGCTGACCAAAACTCCGGCAGGGGAGGCCTGGACAATAGGTTTCCTGTCACAGGGAGGTGTGACCACCTCCCAGACAGGCCTTAGTGGATTGGAGCTGGGTGGGTGCACCCTCAGAGTGTTTTGAAGTCCTGCACTGGGGGCACATTTGGTGTCCCTGTGCATAGTCCAGTTCAAACCGGTTGCAGGGGCTACCAGCCCCTGCTCTGGCGTGAAACTGGACACAGGAAATGGGTGTAGCCACCCCTCTTTCCAAACCCTCCCATAGGTGGGTCCCCAGAGCTAGTCCAACCCCTTTCTTAGGTTTAAGTAAGGAACCCCTGGCAACAGGACTTTAGATATCCCTGGACGAAACTCTGCAACTGAATCCTCGAACTTCGACACTCTACTAAAGACTAGAGGACTGAAGCAATCTCCCTTGGGGTCAAGGAGTGACTCCCCTGCTTGGCAGGCACCAACAAAGCATTTGACCGGTCTGCATCTCCGAAGCTCCCGCCGGACTCCGAAGTAATTGCAGCCCAGGAAGAGGATTTCCAGACTTCTTAGAGGCCGACCCGAGTCCCCAGCAAAGCTGAGACCCGCAGCCCTCACGAGTGACGTGGAACTGAAACTCCTGGACACCGTGCACATTTGCTAGTGCATTGACTTCTCGACGTCTCTTGAAGTCCTGCTTTAGGTTACTTGTAGCCCAAGCCCCATTTGCACCGAAGGTTGTGGGCCTACACTCCACGAGTGTTCCGTGGGCCCGCTTCTTGCATTTCCGCTTGAGGCTCCTTCGCGATCCCTGGTCCCTCGACTGGTGGGTCCCTGTGAAGGCAACTCTGATTTTCCTTGGGCTTCCCTGGTTGCTCCAGAAGTGCCCTGACTCCCCAGCGCGTGGTGAGTCCCTCAGACCTTGCTGGTCTGCACCGAAGCATCTTTCTCCTTTCTGCGTGAGTAGCGGGTTGCCAAGGCTTGCTGTGTTCAATCCGGACACCAACGCTGCAGCACTCGACATCCACCGTGGTACAGCTCGAATCCAGCTCCTGGTCGTCGTCGACACCTCCTGGTCCTCGTGGCTGAAGAGTCAAGCTTCCCCTCCTACTCCTGAAGCACCCAACATCGGTGGGCATTCGTCTATCGTGCCCCTGGTCACTGGCAAGTGACCCAGACTCTGTCCCCTCTGCTTTCAGGTTCTTCTCATCTTCGATCCAGGCTTGGATCTCTTCTGACACTTTTCCTCTTCACGGCATCAGCACTTTCTTGTCTCCTGCCATTGAAAATGACGACGCAACCCGACACCATTTGACACCTATGCACCCGGCTTCCCTTTGTGAGGTAACTCGAGTACTCCGGTGCTCCCGTGGGTGTTGGCCCTAGAACCATCTAAGTCCAAAAGGGTTTGCTGCTTGTCCACTCCTAAGTGTCCTTAAACTTTAAAATTCCAACCGCGACTTTCCCCATAGAAGATAAAGGGCACTCGCGGCTGTGTTCTCACACTGCACGTGTCCCCCGTGGGTCCCCTGTGTCACTGCCTTGGGTGGTTCCTTGGAGTCCCAACGATTCTACAGGCTCTAGGCCTTGTGTCTAGTAAAGTTGTGGTTCTTATACCACTATTTTGATATATGGTTTGGTTCACCCCTAGGGCCATTCGTATATTGTGCTAATTTACTGTGCTATTTGCTGTGTAACATATGTTCATGTGTAACATATGTTCTTTTACCTCTAGCATCATAAAGAGACTAGTAGGGTGTGTTTTAGAATAAATACATATAATTAATATATATACCTTGTGTGGTCTGCTTTCATTTGGTCATCCAAGAGATTATAGACCTTGTAAAACAAGCTGCTTTACATTCCTTCAAGACTTAGACTGAAGGCTGCTCTCCATAGCTACCACTAGGATAGCTTTCAATAAAGGTTGTCTTTAACCTATCATCAATAAGGGACTGTTTGGACTGGTGCAAGGTGCCCACTATCACTAGTGGACATCATATACCATGCCAACCTCTCACACTCCTCACGTCAAATACTAATATCATTACATGCCTACTATGTCACCCTTTATTTACGGGACCCACAGATTAGCCTCAAACCGATCCTAAGAGAGTTCATCAAATTTGGTTCCCTCTCCGGGATAGGGATCAACTGGAGAAAATCGCAGATTTTCCCGCTCACGCCCAGCACTGTTCAGTTACCATTGAAATTGTGTGAAATGGAAATAAAATATCTAGGCGTGATAATAACAAGAAATAAAGAAGAAACGCTTCGCGCAAACTATGGCACTGCTATTGAAACCATCACTAACTGGGTGTCTCGATAGATCACGATACCATTCTCATTGGCTGGCAGAGTGGCCTTGATGAAAATGGTCCTATTACCAAAATTATTGCATCTATTCATTAATATAGCCTATAACCCAGGATGCCCCTTCTTCGACACCCTCCTAACATTACTCATCAGACTAGCATGGGGTGAGAAACAACCCCGAGTGGGATGGCGGACCATGACACAAGCATTCCTCAGTGGGGGTTTTGAGGCCCCAGATATGGAGCTATATTTTCTGGCTGCTCAAGCCCACTACACAATATATTGGCTCCATCCGCCACCCTTTATGCCACACCTGGCCATCGAGCAGGGATATATGACTCCTACGCCCACAAACTCCTTTCTGGGAACGCGCGCCCCTGGAGTAGCCTTTCACACAGTAACCTGCACTAACGAAGCCTGGGAGTGCCTAGCTTAATTAGTGGGCAAACCGACACTGTACTCCTCACTTGTGCCTCTCCCGTACCTCTCGTGTGCGCAAGTCACACATGAGGCTGTATGCCGCGAGATGCTCCGTAGGAGAGACCTAATCTGCTAGTGCGGGGTGCGTTCGGGGAAAGGCAGGAGTTATTGACTGGGGATAATGTCACTCCATTGGAGATATTTCTTTATATAAGACTGAAACACAAACTTAGGGCCAATGTCCCGGAATTCCCTCAGGAACCCCCAACTCTATAAACACTACACACCCTGTTCAAAATGGCTGGACCGGAGCACGCGGTTTCCAGCATATACTGGGCCGCACTGCTCAAGAGGACACAGCCGAAACACGGGGTCAGGGAGGCGTGGTATCATGACCTGGAGCTGCCCTTGACGGATGGGCAGTGGACATATTGCTGCACCCAGACGGAAGCTATTACAATAAGCAGTCGCTTACGAATCAGACACTTCAAATACTTGAATCAAACTTTCTATACACCCACGTGGCTCTACAAATACAAATTTGAGAACTGACGACCTATGTGAGAGATGTCATCAAGCGGGGGCGGGCTTCTTACACCTTGCATGGCAGTGTTGCGAAGTTCATGGGTATTGGCATGAGGTGATCGCTGCTCTGTCCCAAATGATAGACACCCCTCTTGCCGTGTCCCCCCTACTGGCACTTCTGGGCTACACGGCTGAAATACAAACATCATACAGAAAGTTTGTAGCAATGGGTCTGTTGCCAGCCAAATGGAGGGTGGCGTGCAGATGTGGCAGAGGGCGGGCCCACAAATTTAAGGAATTGCTTGCAGAACTTATTTATTGTAAGAATCAGTTAATGAACTATGTGGAACTCCTGCCAGCCTCGTCTCGCCCAAGAGACATCTGGGAGCCCCTGATGGATTATCTGAGGGAACACTCGACCTGAACCTGTGTGCTTTGGGTTTGGGTGCACGAACTGGACTTTCAGCTGGGGGCCCTGTGGGTGGGGAGGAACTCACGATAAGTGTATTTCATTTGTCTGCCTATGTCTCATTATGAACAAACTGGAAGTGTGGAATCGTTTCACAATGTTGTGTCCATATCATAGTGAAGGTCTGTGCTTAATTAACAAACGCCTGTTAAAATGCTATTGCGATCCGCTGTAGATACTACATTGCAGAATTACCTCTAGCAGTAGGTATGCTTATCGTCCGTGCTGTGCATTTATACGCTGCATCGATGTATGTTATGTTTCTATGTAAGTTGAAAAACCCAACAAACACATTTTTTTTAAAAATGGATTGGCATGACTTAATAGGCCACAAATTTCTCAGACAATGCTCGGGAGTGTTTACAAAGACATTCACTTTCACATCAGGAAAGTAATTAAGAATTTAAAAAATAGATGAGAGGCTAGGATCCTGGTCAAAAAGCATAACGGCAAACTGAGGGCCCCTGTGATAAAATAGAGAGAGAGAAACAAGGACAAAACAAAACTCAGATCTTCCTCGGAGGGTCAAAAAGCTTCATTATAAATTGGATTTTACATAAATGTAGTAGTTTTATAATGATTACATTCTGGCAAAATGTACTTGAACAGACTGTAGTATCTTGTGAGTTTATAGTGACGGAACCCTTTTGGGTCCTGATTGTCTCCCTAGAAACGTGAAGTAAGTCTTAGAGCGTAATGCATTGATTGCTGTTTCAGTATGGTGAGTTGCAGTTGCACGTACACGTACACAAATAAAGTCTCCCTGTGTAGCATAGTCATTGGCGAGTAACTGGGCTGGGAAGACACTGCAAAGACCATATTTCATGATTTCTACTTCTCTTACTATGCTGGATTTGTCCTACATGCCACAAATTCTCAAGTTTTTTTAGGCTTCAAAGAGAACTAACCAGTACTCTATTTTTTTACCACTAGCCTCAGATGTCTGCTTCTACCAAACTTAAGCATTATAAACCATTCTCGTTCACACTAATCATGTACATGTAAAATATTTCTGACAAGCTTTCCTGTATCTAATCATGTAATAAACCTCTCACACTGTGCCAGTTAGTGATTTCCAAGGGCATCACTTTCACATGGGTAATACAAGAGTTAGAAAAATAAGCAAAGGCTCTGAATTAATGGGTTAACCTTGGCCACAATATATCACGTATTAGTATCCTTTCCATTGTAGTGTTCTGCTGAACACAGAACTTAACTACTGTTCCTTAGCGGCTTTATTGACACCCATCCATCACATGCATCACCAGGTAGGTGACACTGCTAATAACAGGGGCTGGGTGCACAAGTCTGGGACAAGTTCCATGATGTAACCTGTGTCACTTTATTTACTAGCATATGCATTGAGGGTTGACAACACCATAACCATGACACTAAGGGGCCCATTACGATACGGCTCGGATGGCGAGCCGCATCGTAATAGGCCAGTTGGATTCCTTTCCGACCGCATCATTTTGATGGAGGCGGTCGGAATGGAATCAGACCGGTCATTCCAGCTGGCTTCCGACTGGCTTGGAGAAGCCGTCTGCCAGTAGGAATGCGGTCTGCAATCTCAAGGGTGGCTCTTTTCGCCCTTGAATTATGATCATGGTTTCCGACATGGTTTCCATGCCGGTCTGTCTGAGATGGAAACCATGTTGTAAAGCGTGTTTGAGGGCCCCAGCAGGGCCCCCTTTGGTGCACGGCCTCCCGTTTGAGGCCGAGAGGACCCCTTGAGGTGCCTACCACGGGGTGCAGGGATGAACTACACCTCCCATTTTAATATGGGAGCATGCATTACGGCTGGTTTACGGCCAGAATGCATGTTCCCATAGTAAAATATAGGAATGCGACAGAACAGTGTTCGGTCGCATCCTAATGGGGCGGTCGGGCCGACGACCGGGTGTCAGTCGGTCCCATGACTGAGTCAGTGTCGGGCAGAAGTGATAACACCCAACATTTTCATGAGCCCCTGTATCTTTTTGGAGTTTGGTGGGTGGCCGTCAAAAACGATGTCCGCTGTTCACAATGCTTTTTGTAACTTCATAGGGCCCATTGTGACAGCTGTTCCTCTGAAGGTACAGAGAAGAGATCATTGCTGGGCTGGAGGTTAACTCTAAATCTGGTGTGCTGTAGTCCATCATAGTGGTGTATGTAATTTCTTCCACCACCCTGACTGACAGACTACCGCCTATCAATTTATACATTGGGCCCTTAAAGCTCAAAGATCTTTCACTAGTCCTGTTCTGACATTATGCGACATTTTAGATACATTTGTTCTGAAATGAAAGACACAGACATCAAATGAATAAAATGTAACCTTTTTAGACTGGATACAACCAATATTCTCTCTGCTCACTGACTAATACTTCATTCTAGGTGTAAACCCTGAACTTTGAAGAGCTTGTAATGTGCTCTTGCTTTAAGTATTGGAGCTTCTCTCTTCCTTGTTGTTTTGCAGAAGAGTTTAAAGTTGCTATGCGCTGGTGTGTGTAGGCAGTATTTAGGACAGCCTATATTAAACTTTCACAAACTCTGAGATTGTTGGCAACTCTGACAATCCTACAGTTGCAAAGCAGGGTGAGAGAATGTAGTGCAGATAAGAACCACATAGAGTACCTGTAAGAAAATGAATTATTACTTTTGAGTAGGTAATGGGTCAGCAAAGTAATAAAGTCACAAACATTTTTGGTCCAAGCTAAGGTTTCAGTAATTTAAACCTAAACTAATCCCCTGGTAGATATAGCACAAAGCAAACACTGTCAAATTAGAGAAAATGTGTAAAGCATTCAAAAGTACCAAAACACTTAAAAGTTTAAAACACAACACAATAATAATCCAACTCCAGTCTACAAAAATAGGTTAAAATTGAATAAACAGATTGACTTCAAAACAATGAAAAACCAGTAAGAGGAACCTGAAGTATTATTTTTCACAAGAAAGTGTGTCAAGAATATTTCACTGTTCATGGGGGACCTGGAGCTAGGTGCAATTTGAGGCAAACCAAGATGGAATGCAGTCAGATATACCAAACAGGTTCATTCAGGTTGAAGATTTTACCTTAGGACTTAGAAAGGGAAGTGGAGATCCTTGAGCGCGGCAATGTTGCAGGCTGTACCAGAAGAAGCTTTCTGGAAGCCAGACAGTTTTTAGGCAAATGTCTTGCTGAAGCTGTTGGTTTTGGAGGGGGTGGGAGATGTCCGAATTTTGAGTCAAGTAAGTACTTTTGTTAGGCGAGTCAAGATTTATACGTTTGGACTTAGGGCCTGGTTATGAGTTTTGTGGTGTGAGAGCGGGCCGCCACACCACGCCACTGCCCCCTCCCACACTGCTGACCAAAAACCAGATTAAGAGTTATCTTGTAGTCTGGCAGGCGTCCTTTGGCGTTCCCACGGTGGTGCCTATTAAAAAGGCCTCACAATGGGAACGCCAAAGTTAGTTCCTGCATGGCATGGACTATAAAGTCCATGCCGTGCAGAAAAGGGGTGCATGCAGAAAGTGCCCCCCTGCATGCATCCCATGGCCCTGGGGGAACAGGGGGCCTTGTAACGCACCCTTTTTATGGGGGCTCACCGCCGTGAAAACGTTGGATGTTAGGAAATAGTAATATGCTTGTCGGTGCTGTAGAGGTACTTCCAGCTTTTTGTGGTCCTCAGGCCACCGATCCACCGCCAGGGATCGCGGATCTCTGGTGGTTGTGACGGTCCTATGGCGGTCTGACTGCCATCCATGTAATACGGTAGTCCAACCACTGGTGTGGCGGTTCCTGCACTGCCACCGTGGGTTTGACGGTCCATCTCACCACCAAACTCATAATCAGGCACCAAGTTCTCAGAGGTCAGTATCCTCCATCTGACAAGGCTAAAGGTTCTATCTGATGATGAGTTCCACCAGCCTGGATACCTTCTCATAGAGGACCAGCTGAAACAGATTTGCTGCTGCAGAGAAGCTCCTTGCACGAGAAACCTTTTTCTTCAACCCACTGAACCTGCACTCTTGTGGGATTGGCTCAGATGGTTGGTCTCAGTTCTCCTATGGCTGGCAGTTCAAAACCATTCTATGTCCCAACTTTTCAGAGATTGCAGCAGAGGTCTAGTTAGACACACCCAAGTGTCCCACGACCTCAGGGACAGCACTTAGAAGTTTAGGCTCAGACTTACTAACATTTTTCATTGTGGTTGTGTCACTTTTTGGAGCAGCCACAATTCAAAATGCTATTTGAGATTTAGAAAGGCACTCAAGGACCAATTTGTGTCACCTTGCGTGGCTCTGTAAAAAAACAAAAAGTGAATCATGTTGGTCACACTGTGTCGGGTTAGACGTTAAATGGGGGGACCATGAGCATTGCCATACACCCAACCTTGTATTTGAATGCATTCATGATTTACTGAAGGTAGTAAACCTGATTTAATGTGAAAATTGTGCACCTACCTGAGAGAGCAATAACAGGGAGAAATAGCTTAATTTTGCTTTGTTACTTCGTCTTTGCGCTTTATTCTGCAGCTCACATATTCTATCAATCAATCAATCAGGGATTTGTGATGCGTGCTACTCACATGCGAGGGTCTCAAGGTGCTGGGGGGGAGAAACGTGCAGCTACGTCTTACCCAAAGATCCAGGTCTTGAGGCTCTTCCTGAAGGCAAGCAGAATGAGGGAACGTCTGATGCTGAGCGGGAGTTCGTTCCAGGTCTTTGCTGCAATGTAGGAGTAGGCTCTCCCACCCGTTCTGGCTCTGCGGATGCAAGGTGTTTCGGCAAGGGCGAGGTCTGCGGAGTGGAGGTTTCTCTTGGGTGCGTTGAAAGAGACTCTTTCGTTGAGGTACTGGGATCCGGTGTTATGGAGGGATTTGTAGGCGTGAGTGAGTAGCTTGAAGGTCACTCTCTTCTCGACGGAGAGCCAGTGGAGGTTTTGTATATGCTGGGTGATGTGGCCTTGTCATGGGATGCAGAGGACGAGTCTGGCAGTGGTGTTCTGGATGGTCTGGAGTTTTCGGAGCAGGGTTTTGTTGCTTCCGGCGTGGAGGGCGTTTCCATAGTCCAGTCTGCTGGTTATGAGTGCGTGGGTGGGTGACGGTCTTCCTGGATTTGGGGGGATCCATTTGAAGGTCTTACGGAGGATGCAGAGGGTGTTGAAGCACATGGGGGTGACGGCTTTGACCTGTCGGGTCATGGTGAGGGATGAGTCGAGTATGATGCCGAGGTTGTGGGCATGTTCCGTAGGTGTGGGGGGTTGTCGAGGGAAGTGGGCCACCAGGTATTGTCCCATGTGGAGGGGGTGGGTCCGAGGACGAGGACTTCTGTCTTCTCTGAGTTGAGCTTCAGGCAGCTGCTGCTCATCCAGGAAGCGACGTCTTTCATTCCTTCCTGGAAGCTTAGTCTAGTGGTGTCGGGTTCCTTTGTGAGGGAGAGGATGAGCTGGGGATCATCGGCATAGGATACTATGTTGAGTCCGTGCTGTCTGACGATGGCGGCGAGGGGGCCATGTTGATGTTGAAAAGCGTGGGGCTGAGCGATGATACTTGGGGTACTCCACAGCTGATCTCTGTGGGTTTGGAGAGGAAGGGCGGGAATCTGAGTCTTTGGGTTCAGCCGGTGAGGAAAGAGCAGATCCATTCGAGGGCGGTTACCTCTATGGCGGCGTCGTGGAGTCTGGCGGTGAGTGTGCGGTGGGAGATGGTGTTGAAAGCTGCGGAGAGGTCAAATAAGTCAAATAGGTCAAATAGGATGAGGGCCGCCATGTGGCCCTGGTCGAGGAGAGTACGGATGTCATGTGTCGTCTGTGGCGGCTAGGAGGGCGGTCTCGGTGCTGTGGTTGCTGCGGAATCCAGATTGGGAGGAGGAGTCGAGGATGGAGTTAGCTTTGATGAAGTTCGTGAGCTGGATGTTGACGTTCTTCTCAGTTACTTTAGCTGCGTAGTGGAGGAGAGAGATAGGTCTGCAGTTTTTGAGCTCCATCGGGTCAGCGGAGGGTTTCTTGAGGAGGGGCTTGACTTCTGCGCGTTTCCAGCCATCGGGGAACATGCTTGTTTCAAAGGTGGAGTTGATGGTGTGGAACAGTTCGGGAGCTATGGTGGCGGCGGCTCTGTGGAAGATGTGTGGTGGGCAGGGGTCCGTGGGGGCTACTGAGTGAATGCTCTTCATGGTTGTGACGGTGTCCTCTGTAGTGACTGGGGTCCAGGCTGAAATGGTAGGCTGGCTGGTGTTGCTGGAGGTAGGTGAGGTACGTTTCTGCACTGTTTTAATATTGCTTCAAAAATCTATAACTCCAGTTATACGTATGCTATTCCGTTCATTGTGTTGTCTAAATTAAGATAAAATGACACTCAATTTGTATAAATTGGTGTCGGATTTCTCTCAAGTCGTGTCAATTAATTATTGTCCACGTTGGTACTCAAATCATTAACACATGTTCCTCTAGAAAAGCCTGATTGCTTTTTGACACTCTACTTACTAGGACTAAGCTAATGATGTATTACTGTGAATCCAAGGACCATCTTTGGGGTATGAGTATAGTATTACAAGGTAGGGCTCCCCAGCCATAATATATAATATTCCACTTTCCTACAGGTAGGCCTAAAGCCAAGTTTTGTACCATCAGTTTAGTGGATGGTACACTCAGTGCTACAGTCCAATAGTGGCATTTAAATTGCCGGCCTTGGGTACACTTTTTACCACATACTAGGGGCTTAGAAGTAAGATTAAATATGCCAAATTAGAGTATACCAATTTCATCAATTTGAAAGGAGGAGCACAGGCACTTCACCAGTGGGAGGCAGGTGTAACGTATACAAAGTTCTATAGCCAGCAGTAACAGATATGGCAAGACTTTGGGTATATGTAATGCAAAAGATGTTAATTTTCTAAAGATATATCACCGATTTTATGTTTTACCACCATACTCAATTTTACTTGTAGAAAATATTCTGATTATTTATTTTGTTTTACCTGACTGTTTCATCTCAGAAAGTCCACTAAAATTGTTGGCCTTTTGAATTGTGACAGTTGTGACGTGTTTTTCCACCTTTTTGCAAACATCTACACCGCAATTAAGTGCATTCTATATAATACCAGTTTCAATTATTAATACCATGAATTGGTAGTTGATGTAGAATCCTACTTCTAAAATTGCACTTTATAATAGTCATTTAGATTTTTATGTTCCTCAAACCAATAAATGACGAATAATATGATTCTTATTGTTTATGAGAAGATGTTCTTTTTTTGGAATTGTTTAATAATCTATATTGAAATGAAGCATAATCAAAATAAGCATGAAAATGAATGTCTTCATTGTATGTTTATCTCATAACTACAAATACCTCCATTTGTTTTGCTATTATTTTTTAATTAAACAACAACAAACATTTATGCATATTATATTTTAGCCAATAAATATTTTTCTTAACAATTCTTTTATTCTAATCACATGTAATTCTATACAATAGTTGACATAAACATGCTAAATAATTTATCAATGCAATAAAGAAGACAATCTTTCAAAAATCTTATTTCAGAGCCTCTCTCTTTTTAAATGTGTGCACTTCATCTAGTTTATCCTCATCGGAGTCTAGGAAGTATCCTCTCATCAGTACAAGCTCTCCTTCATATCTATTTACTTCTTCCAGTTTTTGGAGAATCATTCAAATCTCTTACTTACTTTTACTTTTAGCTTTAAAGCTTACATGGAAAAGATACTTACCATTTAACATTTCTTACAAGAATTATAGTCCTGTGTTATTTGATTTTGAAAAATTTATATTTCAGTATAGTACGTTTATAAGTTGGCTTTACTGTCAGGTGTAAAGTGTGTACACTTACTTAATATTTTCAAAAGTTTGATTCACAAATAATGTTTTACATTAGAATTTTCCAAAATGATAAGCTGCTTCCATTCTATTCTTTCCATGCAAACATTTTTATTTTATGTTATACGACAACACACAGATAAATGTACAACCATTTAAGATTGTAAATATTGCTCATCTTTTATTGTCTTTGCTCATTTGAAAATGTATCATTACCCTTGCTAGCTACATTTGTTAACATGTTAATGGTTGTAAGATTTTCCCAATTTAAATATACAATAATAGCAGTTTGCCTATTGTGGTTGTGCTTCGAAAATGCCTGGTTAATTCAACTTTCAATGTTTTACAGTCTTTCACTGATGAGTAATATACTACATAGTTTGAGGTTTATGTGAGTACACTTTTAACTAGCCCATTTTAATTTCTATTTATTAATGCCACGATAGACATGTATGTATTAGTTAAAATTTTATTTTGGTAATAGGTAATGAATTATTGCAGTTTTCAGAATAATAACAGATTATGAGGTATGTGTTGTAAAGAGCAAGGCTTACTAATTCATGACAATTTATTTTTATGCAAATCTTCCCGATGCCCTCTGCAAGTGTACAACCTCATTTTCTTGCACCACATGCCCACATTTTCAATCTGACCACTTGATCACAGGAGAAGGCTAAACGTCAACCCATAGTTTTAGCCATTTTCATCAAAATACATGTTTTAAAAAAAATATATATAAACTTTTTATACTGAGTAGACACACTCAAAGAAAATCTTGTTTTGTCTCAAAAGGAAACTCCATTTTTAATTTAAAAACATTTTTCAATTATAACCCCCATATGCCAGCTTGTGAGTCTCCTAATGCCAATAAATCTCATTGAAAGATTATGCTCCGCCTGACCAGGTTTTATTATCACATACCAGATTTACCTACCATAATGCTAAAGATGCCTACTTTATGCAAGAATGTCCACCGTTTTGTCAGGGACATAACTGCAAAATGGATGCCCACTATAATGCTAAGAACCTCCACAACATGTCAGTCATAGACATTATTATTCTAAGAGTAGCCAGAATGATGTGACATATGGCCACAAATATGCCATGATTACTAACAATGTGGCAATTAAAGCTGCCATTATACAATAATTAGTTCAAGGATGCCTGACTTAAGCAGTATTTAACATTATTATGCCAGTGCAAACATAATAAGAAACAGTTATCATTAATCACAAACGGTCATAATTATGGCAGAGATGTGCTGTACAAACAATGTGGAAAAATATCCATACATTCTTATGAATACTGTACACAGACCAAGTTCTTTAATTTCGGCCCTTGCAGCATCAATTAGAACAATAGGAGACTCAAACCTTTTCCCATACCATAGACATTCAATACTAATTTCCATAGGCTTTGATAATCAGTTGGCTGTGGCTCTTGAACATTTTTGTGGATCAGCATAAAAAACACCCCTACTAACGTGTATGAATTATTATATGTACATAGTCAACTATCATATTCCTTAATTTCCTGCAACGCATCATGTCTAAGGAGATTTTCTCAACAACCCACTGCAGTTTCCTTCTTATCAAACTGGTATATTTTATGCTTGCGTTAGACTTGTAGCACAAAATCTCAGGCCTGAAAGAGGTACCAGAACACCAACTTCCCAGCTACAAAGACATTTAAACATGGTCCCTCACCAGGTAGTTTTTCAATTTACATATCTACATTCTACTATTACATAATAACACACTTTTGAATTAACTTCAAAGCAGTTGTTTTGTATAAATGTTGGATATTAGGAAAAAGATCTCACATTTTATTAGTCGAATTGTCAATCTAACTATGCATGGAAGCGGCCACAACATTTTATTTCAATTTTTGTTTTTAGTAATATCGACAGATTGAAGACTTTATATCTGGGCGCAGCAGTAATTAGAGCAGGGTATTTTAGTTTAAATGTATTTGAAAATAAAGGGATCATTTATAATGCTGACAATCGGGCTACTACTTATGATTAAATGGGGATCCCTAGTACAAATTCTCAGACAAACAGAGGGCCCTGAAATTGTAGGTCTCTTTCACACCTTTCACATCTCTTTCCTTTAAATGGCCTCCCCTCATTTAATTGTTCACCCCTGTAGGTGGACCACACAAGATTAGATATTCAGTTCATGTTCACTATATTAATTCTGTTTTCAATTTAATGTGTTTCAGAGGAACGAGATTGACCACTTCCATATTCTTGCAAAATGTAATGTGAACCATGTGCGGTTCTATAGGGGCTGCCCCAGCTGTGAGGGTTGCATCCCCCTGCGTAGGTTGAGCAGGTATGGTTCATAATTGGCCCGCCCCTAAACCCAACGAGAGTCTCCTTTCTGTAAGGGCAATTTCTTTCTATAAAACCGAAGTTTCTCTGGCCAAAAAGGTATCTAGAGTAGTCAAAGTTACCTCCTCAGTTGCTGAAGGCTTTTTCTTCCCCATTGTGGTTCAGCAGCAATGGTGTGTGACTTTAGTGGGAGGCCCAGCTCAACCTTCTCCGTGGTCCGGGCTGCGTTTGCACGCCTCCTGGCGCAACAGAGATCGTAGGCGGTACCTCCCCCAATGCTTGGTGGGGGACCTCCAAGCAGGTTTCGTTGTACTGGCAACAGCAATGGGGTCTAGATCATGTGAGGGAGCCAAGGGAGGTGGCCCAGCCCAGCCTCGTCCGGCCGCAGACGGGCCCGCCCTGGACACGTCCTGCGCTGCAGGAGCCCTGAGCAGGTTAAGAAGCGCCTCTTGGCGTGCAAAAGCACGTTGGGGGCTCCGGCCGCAGGGTAGGCCGGGTAATGGAGTCCCCGTGAGGCTCTAGGTGGCTGGCAGGAGGTGTTAGTAGTGATGGGCTCTGGGTAGCCAAAGCTGATGCCTGTGGATGTCTGCTTGCAGGCCAGTCTCTGCGTCTTGGACTGGCTTGGAGAAGGAAAGCCAGCGACCAATCACAGAGTGTGTGGTGCAGGAAGCTGCGAGCAGACACAGCTGCAATCAGAGTGGTGATTGGCCCCCCGGTTCTCTGAGGCGCTCCCACTAGGAACAGGAGTCGCAGCGATTCAGCTAAGGGGACTGAGCAGCAGGACAAAAGCAGCTCGATCTCTCCTCAATCCTCAATCCTCCTCAGCCCTCCAGAGGTTCGCGGGAGGGGCTCCCATCAACAGGCTGGGAGGCACAGCTCCCCGGGCTCAGTCGCAATGCAGTGGGACAGGAGGGCGCTGTCAAGAGGATTGCGCCGCATCAGCAGCTCCGCCCACCAGCAGAAGCTGCGAAGGCACTCTCACTCCTCAAAGGCGAAAGCCGCAAGTCCGAATCTTGCACCCTGCACCAGCCCGGCTTTATCCGCAACGGGAGGGGGAGCGTAGGCCGAGGCGAATTTTCCTACCTCCGCCGTGGCCGTAACAGCTCCCCGCCCACGGCTCGCTCAAAGGCGGCCCCACAATCTCGCAGCTGGCAGCAAGCTCCCACCAGCTCGGTAGGCAGCAGCGAGCCCAGTCGCCTCGGTAATCTCCACCTCAGCCCCTCACTGTTGTCCAATGACTGAAAGGTGAAAGGGACCTGGAAGGTATCGGCGAGATCAGTCCGCCAGATAGGCAGCAACACCACAATGGTCCGAGAAGATTGGCCCCAATAAAACACGTTTGGCCAGAGGGATGCGCATTCCCAACACACCATAAAGTTAGATGCCACATGTAGTTAGGAACACTCAGCCAATCAGACCAAAACCACACGCACACTGCACACAGTGATCATGTGCTCCCCATGCCATCTGGACACATTACCCACTGGCCGCATTGTGTCCAAGCAAGGTCACAAGGTCGAGACCCACCTGCACTCCTCATCAGGTGAACAAATATACATCCCCGTAACTAGTCCCAGGATTACTGTTCTAAAAGAATGTACAAATTGCTTTATGACAAGTTGTGAAATGTATGAAATAACGGCCAACACCAATGTACTTTGAGACAATCTTCAGACCCCTACTCTGCTGCTGCTCTCTCGCCTTCTGCATTTAATTAAGTAACTGTTCCTGTTTTGCCAAATGCCTCTTGTCTTTTATTTGTTATGGTAAATCCACATTCGAGCAACAAGGACTTGCAGCTCTTAGTGGGGAAACAACCATTACAACGCAGTCATTACAACGCACTACCTTTACAAAGCAGTCATTACATCGCAACATCCTTTACATCGCATGCCATTACAACGCAGCCATTACAACGCATAGTCACTCCAACGCATGTCACTACAATGCATGTCACTACAACGCATGTCACTACAACGCATGTCACTACAACGCATGCCATTACAACGCATACCATTACAACGCATAGTTTTTACCCCTACACTATCCAACATTTACCCTACTGTTGCTCTTACTGGAGTGGGAATAGTAATTTTTTACCCCTACACTATCCAACACTTACCCTACTGTTGCACTCACTGGAGTGGGAATAGTAATTTTTACCCCTACACTATCCAACACTTACCCTACTATTACCCGAAAAGTATTATGCGTTGTAATGGTATGCGTTGTAATGGAATGCTTTGTAAGTGTAGTTTCTAAAAATGAGTGTAGTGGCATGCGTTGTAAAAACATGCGTTGTAATGGATGTTGCGATGTAAAAACCGCATTGTAAAGGCATGCGTTGTAAAAGTTTGCGTTGTAACGTAATATATACCTCTTAGTGTGCCAGCTCTTAATGTGCCGCTCAGTTAAGTAGCCTCCATTGCAGCTCTTAGTGTGTCAGCTCTTAATGTGCCGCTCAGTTAAGTAGCCTTCTATTGCAGCCTGGTTTTGTTATGGTAAATCCACAGTCGAGCAACAAGGACCTGCTGCTCTTAGTGTGCCACTCAGTTAAGTAGCCCCTTAAAACATGCCCCAGGCCTTCCATTGCAGCTTGAAGTCAGTTTTATAACCCCTGGCTACCGTTAAACTCCCTTTTATTGCATATAAGTCACCCCTAAATTAGGCCCTAGGTAGCCCACAGGGCAGGGTTCATTATAATTGCAAGGTTGGACATGTACTTTTACGTTTTACATGTCCTGGTAGTGAAAAACTAATAAATTCATTTTTCACTACTGTGAGGCATACCTCTTCTAAAGAATAGCATTGGGGTGCCTTATTACATTTAATAAATGCTAACTTTTGATTGGGAACAATTAGACTTTTCATGTTTTGTGTCTGAGAAATTTGTTAGACCTGTCAGCCTTTGGGTGGTCTCCCCTAAGTTTTGCCCTCTCGCCTCCCACTTTAGACTATACCTTTTTGTTGGACTTAGGACTCTGGGCACCTTACCACTGCTAATCGGTGCTAAGGTGCAGGTGCTCGCCCCTAAAACATGGTGACATTGGCAAACCTGCTTCAGGCCTCTGCCATTGCAGTGAGGCCTACCCCTCCATAGGCTAGCATTAGGAATTCCCTTATATCCCTTTAAGTGATAACTCCTGCATAGGAAGGAGTAGATATATCATGTTTGGTATGGTTGGAATGGTCATGAGAAATCCCCCTGTTGGTGTTTTGGGTTTTGACCTTAGTGTTGCAGAAATGCCACCTTTGGAAAGTGGACATGTATCTGTCCTTCCCTATGTCATGTCTCTTAGGTTTGTTCCATCATGTATATACCAATTGCATAGATTGTGTCCCATCCACTCGACATAACAGTCTTACATAGGTGACCTTGTACCCAGTAGCTTCCGTCTGTCTCTCCGACAACAGGCTCTTGGTACCATATCTTAATCCCTGTACCTGACGTACACAAAACATGTCCCAAGGCATGGTAGATTTATTCTGTACAAGGGTCACCACTTTTTTTTCATTCATGGCCAACATCCAGCTGCATATGCTCATGTTTGTTTAGAAAAGGATTAGCAGGAGATTAGCGAATGTTTTCAAAACATATCTATTCTAGAAAAACCCCAGAGTGACCACTTTAGTATAAATGACTCTCACTCCCCCTTACCAAGACAGAGGAGAAATTCCTTCCAGGCTGGACCGAGACTCTGCAGGCTGAGCCTTCGACAAGCAGAGATTCGACATCCCTTGCGGGGTGCCATACTCAACGCAGAGACGGGGTCCTTCATTCAGAACCATCAGGTGAGGGGTTAGCACTTCCCCGGGGAATTCTTGGCTCCATTAGGCTACATTAGGTTCCATTAGAACATATCCTAGCACTTACACGTACATGCTTCACCTACACCTCTAGGCTAGGCGCGGTTAGGTAGGCTACGCATCGTAGGAGTACGCCAACGCTATTGTTTTATGTAATATGCTTTTATTCATCTTATTAGCACTATGGTGGAAATGTATCTACTTTTTACAATATTGGTACTAGCGATTACATTTGTCTGCTCCTGTCTTTTGATTGTTTCAGCTAATATGTTTCATAGTAGACTGACGCTTGACCAATAAATAATTATTGAAACCATACCAATCGTCATTATATGTATTCTGAGAAAAGCAAGCACGAGTGACAGAGCGAAAGATACTGTATTGTTTCCATGATACCTGAGGAATCAGGGTTGTCATGTTCAGTGGTTGCCAGAAACTACCTACCACACCGTATAGTACAGGGGGTGGTAGTGGCACTGTAGAGCTAGGAGGTCTAACGGCTAACTCATCCTGTGGGGGTGTCCAGAGTCTGTCTTCACACCAAGCCCTCAGTTTAGGTCATCCAAAATGCACAGGTCTTGGGGGTGCTAGGAACTACACAACACCTAAACTCTGTGTACCTGCTGCCTACCCCAATCCATGTATGGCCCAGGGTAGCAGCCCCATACTTGCATACTCCCTAGACTCCCTCAAACACAGGAAGGGCTGCCACATATACATACTGATGGCCTTCTTGGGCTGAGAGGATGGAGTAGTGATTCGCACTTACATCTGAATAGGCTGATCCGGCCACCCCACAATAGGCTTAACGGCTCTGCTTTGTCAGTGCAGGCAGCCATGAGCCAGGTCAGGTGAGACAGGAAACCCCATAATTTCAAAGACCTCTCTAGATGTTTCTGCCCCCTTCTAGTAACTGAGCATCATGGTATCAAATTGGGCCCTGGCCCCACATCTGTGTGACACTAGTGGACCTGCACGAAGCTGGAGTAAAGGATGCTGCGTGGGAAGGATTGGCTCTATGCTGTGTCTGACTGCTCCCAGGATCTGCTGTCCTGCTTTGTTGAGCCGCCCTCCTGCCTGCTGACCTCTGCCCTGAAACCAAGGCACCAAGAACTGCTTCCAGAGTGACGCTCGGGGGCTTGTCAACTGCCCGGTTCACCCTACCGGGCTTCAAAGCCCCACCAGCCTCGCCGGTCCTGACTGCGACATCAGCTTTCATGCTGTCCAGGTGCCAAGGGCCTAGTGAGCTGTGGATCACCTCAAGACCGTGCCCTTGCCCTGTGACAGCATCGACTGCCAACCGGGAACGGGGTGCCTCCCTTCACGGGGTTGTTAGGATTACACTGCAGCGGAGTACTTGGGCCATGGACATCCCGCCCGACACCGATGGGGCACAGAGGACTTGGGCTCCTACCAGCGCCAATTTGCCAGCTGATCGCCTCTTTTCCCATTGTGTGTGTGCGTGGACAGCCACGGTAACACCCGTCCCATGACTGTCTATCTCAGAAGTTCTCCAGATTCCCTAACCGCCAGGCTAACTTCCACGAACCCTCAGCTGCAGTGGTGTGATTTGTTGCCGTCTTGGACACGACCGGTCTCCCACGTTGTGGTGCGATGCGTCTCACTGCCGGAAGGTGCCCCCCACTTAGTTACAGCTACAATATTGCCCCAGCAGACTCAGTCTCACTTGCGGAAAGTGCAGAGGATTCTAAAATCACCGTAATGCTCCTGAAGGGAGCCCAATCCATTCAGCACTGTCTGCCTATAACCTCGTAAATGAACTCATATCCTGATTCTTATTAAGATGAGCTTTATTGTATTGCCTTATTTTACTTGCATATAAATCGCCCATATTTTTCTACCACTGTGTGAAGTCTATTTGTTGTGGTGTCCTCTGTGACTTGCTCTCTGGGTGTACACAAATACTTTACCAATAGCCTCTTCAAGTTAAGCATGTCTGCTCTGCGCCAAGCTACCAGAGGGTGGGTACAGGATTCCCTAGGGGGATTGGGAACTTACCCTGAATAGAGTGGTGGTCCCTGATTGGACAAGGGTGCATACCCCTGCCAATCAGAGCCCTCATTTCTAACAAAATTATATAATTAAAAATCCTCTTTAATGGTAAAGTCAGATTTTAAGTTACAATTTTTAAAATGCCACTTCTAGAAACATGGCATGTTTTTTGCAGTATTTGATGCCTGCAGCCTGCTCCAGGGCCGCGTGACTGGGTGTAGTTGGCAGCTGGACTTTGTTTATTCCTTCCAGATAGCCACCCAATAGAGGGATTAGGTGTGCCTGGATGGGCCACAAATTGGCTGGATGGGGACGGACCTGGGCACAGACTCACTTGCAACTGAACAGACTGTGCCCTGCCTTCACACAAATTACTTGCCATCACTGCATTGTTCATGCAGCCAGTTTGGCGCCCGGACAGGAGAGGCAGAGAATTCAAGGACTTCAAAAGGGAATTCTCCAGAACCTTTTCCTACTTCAAAGTGGGTACCAGATATAAATATTGAACCCTCAGACCCAACTCTTCAGTACACCTCTGGACCTGTGGAAAGCTCAAAAGGACTGTGATGCTGCTCTGCAAGAAGGACTGCTACTCTGTTGCCTGGCTGCCTTGGTGCCTGTTGCCTGGCTGCCTGAGAGAATGTCTGGGTCTGCATCTTGAATGCAGGACCACTATTGTGACTCCAAGGGGTAGTTGGCTGACCTCCTAATCATAGCCTCAGGGACAGAAATCACCTTGAAACTGGACCTAGACTCTGCTTGCTGTGAGATCTGCCCACCAAGTGGTGGCATACCTGTCCTGGTCCCTTGGGAGTGGACTTGAAGGTATTCTAACCGCACAGTTGTGGTCCCCATCAAAACCGACACAAAGCTTCACGAAGCACCACAAATCCTCATCATACCCCTGCTAGCCTCATTGGAATCAGTGCAGAGTAACACAAAGCCCTGCAAAGCATGGCTGCCCGGCTTCATCCGAAACAACTTCTGATAATGTGAAGCCTCGCAAAACAAAGCCATGCAGAATGCACACCAGGATTTAAAGTATAATATTCAGTGGGGTTAAAGGGGTCCCTGTAACCGGCCCACGCTCCATAAGTGGTCAACCAGTAACCACATTTTTAACACTGTCTATTCTTGAATCCACATATATCAAGTAATGATTCACACCTTGTGAGGATTTGTTCATGTTTCTTTATCATGAATAAATGCATGTTTGTAAATTAATTCAATATCCGTAGTCACTGTGTGTGGGACCTGCCCCATTTGCAGGGTTATCCCCCAACTTTTTGCCTTCCTCCAGTGTTTTTCTGACTTCATTTTTGCTGGGTTTAGGACTGCTGACCAGTGCTAAAGTGCAAGTGCTCCCTGTGTAAAATTGTATCTGTAATTGGTTATCCGTGATTGGCATGTTTGAATACTGGTTAGTCCCTATTAAAGTGCACTGTGTTCAATGCTACCAGTGGGCCTGCAGCACTGATTGTGCCACCAACATGAGTAGGCTTGCAACCTTGTCTCAGACCTGCCACTGCAGTTTCTTTGTGTGCCATTTAGAACTGCCATGTCGACCTGGCAAGTGTACCCACTTACCAGAACCCAAACATTCCCTTTTACTACATGTAAGACACCCCTAAGGTAGGCCTGAGGTAGCCCAATGAGCAGGGTGCAGTGTAGAGGAAAGGTAGGACATGGACTGGAGTGTTTTACATGTCCTGATAGTGAAATACCACTAATTTCTTTTTTCCCTATTGCAAGGACTATCTCTCACATAGGTTACCATTGTAGCTGCCTTCTAACCTCTTACAAGTGTAACTTCCCATTGGGAATAGATAAAGATTTGTAGTTTGGGGTCCCTGAACTAACAAGTTAAAAATACATCTTTTAGTGAAATTGGTTTTTATATTGCGTGTTTGAAAATGCCACTTTTAGAAAGGGGGCATTTTCTTGCTTTACAATTCTGTGACTCTTCCTGTCTGTGGAATCCACGTCTGAGGAAGGATGAAAGTTGGGCTGTTTGTGCATTCACTAGAAACAGTCACACAAAGGGAGTTGAGATGTGCCCTGCATATGCTGATGGCCCATCACCAGGCTGATAGGTCTTCCTGAGCTAGAGTGATGGAAGGAGTTGTCACTGACAAGTGAATAGGGCTGTGCCTGTCCTCACACAAAGAATTTGCCGCCCCCTGTAGTGTGTCTGGAGGCAGGTCAGAGTAAGGCAGGTCCTGTGAACTACAAAGACTTTCCTTTAAAGTTTGCCTACTTCAAAGGTAGAAACTGGTATAAGTACTGGAGCTGTGACACCATAACTTCAGAACACTTCTGGACTAAGAGGACATTCGTCCAGGAAGAAGAGCTGGATGCCGTAGGAGGAACTGACATTCTGTAGGGTGTTTTTGTCCTGGGAGTGAAAGGACTGGACTTTGTTTTTTACATCCTGCTTTCCAAGGTTCTCCAAAGGCTTATGCATACTTGCCTCCTGTTAAGAAGTCTCAGGGCCATCAAAGACTTCATTTGCAGCCCCTGAAATAGTCTGCTGGGAGTTCTGACTTGACAAGGGGTGCCAATTCAGGTTTTGGGCATTTTGGAGGTGGTTTGGCTGCTAAGAACCCATAAAATCCATGCATTGACTCTCAACAGCTGTTTTTCCAACGCAGCACCGCCGTGCGGTTTGAAATCCAGTGCATCATCGAAGTGCGGCCAAAGAATCAATGCAGTGCCTACTTGCGGCTGAAGGATTGCTGCAACCCGAGTCCCGAGCACCGTGTAATCGACTTCCATGGTGCACGCTTTGACTCCCACCAGGGCCCTGCTGTGTGGCTGAAGAAATCAGTTCATCACCTGCTTCGGGCTGTTATATCAATGCACTGCCTGCTCCTCCACATCAACACAGCGTGTCTGGATTTTCAATGCATCGTACCTATGAGCCAAGTTCTTCATCGATGTGGCCCAGCAGTAAGGAACCAAGGCAGTGTATCCAGAGTTCGACACATCACCTCCCCTGAAAGTAAGGAACCAATGCATCACCTCCCCTGTGCTGCAATTAGAAACTGATGCATCACCTCCCCTGGCAGTAAGGAACTGATGCATCACCTCCCCTGGTAGTAATGAAGCAATGCAACACTTTGCTTTTACGGCACTTCACCTCCCCTGCGCCTGTTTTCGGCTTTGATTTGAGCCCATGCCAGGTATTTTGTGCTGAAAAAGACTCATCCATAGTTTCCTATGGACTGAAATTTTTGAACCTTTTAAATGTGATATCTTTACTTATATATGCAGGATTTTTGGTGTTTTATTCCGATAAATATTGGTTGTTTTTATAAACTGGTGTGGTGTCCTTTCGTAGTGTTTTCACTGTTACTGTGTTTGTATGTAGAAATGCTTTACACATTGCCTCTGATATAAGTCTGACTGCTCGAGCCAAACTACCAAGGGGGTGAGCAGGGGTTATCTGAGCTGTATAATCACCCTACCCTGACTAGAGTGAGGGTCTCTACTTGGACAGGGTGCAAACCACTGTCTAACACTGTGTTTCTTAACACCCCAGTCCCCTGTGGATTTCGGCTCAAGCTCGAGGCCTCTTTTGCACTGTTAGTATTTCAACTTTAACCAAAGAAAACAACTAGTTGTGAAACTTATTTATCTTCCATGTATTGCAAAAGAGTTGATGTTCAGTAATTGTATTTCTAAACAAGGCAGGATTTGTGTGAATCTTTATGCGCTGCTTTAGTATTACAAGCTCCAACATGAATGTACCATGTAAACAATCACATAAATATGTTGACGAGAATCGTAACTCATGGTATAAATAATTGGCCAAGCTAGATTTAATAAGTCAAATAGGAGGTAGAATCCAAGTGCTACAAAATACCAATTTGTGCAATCATTCCTATATTGTGTGTTATTCGCGCAATTTATCATGAATGTGAATGTATTAACAAATCCATGCCCATGAACTACAAAGTGTGTCTTCATAAGATACTAAACGTGCCAAACTGCTGTTGTGTGTCATAACACTATAAGATAAAGCAAACTCAAGGAGATGATAGACGGAGCGATGAAACTTTTCAGACACTCACCCCCAGATCTGGGTTGAATGCATCATCATTCTTTAGCTCACTTCGCCACCCCAGTTAAGACACAGCTATATGCAAATCAGTCTTGACCCTGTGCCTCATGGGAACAGTCCAGACCGAACTGCCAAGACATGTCTCCCCTGGACCGGAAACAAGCATCCTGGGACCGGTTTCGGGGTAACACCCTTCATTAGCCAGGCTAGCTTGAATCCAGTGATAAAGTTCTATGTATGGGCAGTATACTACAGAACACTTGCTTTTTGAGAGCTGCTTTTCCTCAATCGTTTATTGCTCCATTATAGTTGTTTAATACCCAAAGTTAGATTATCCTTCTGCCAGTCAGTGCCTAAATTGAGCCGGTGGTTGCCGGTGTGGGGCACTAGCACTTATTTTTGAGGACCAGCACTTATTTTTCCGCATCTGTTGTTTCAAGATGGCAAAGCAGGGAAAAAAGGGGAAAGATAGAGAAAGAGAAAAATGAGAACAACATCACAAAGGGAGAAAGCAGGATAGGCAAGAGTGAAATAAATGGGCAGGTATATGTGTGTCAGTGGAGTTAAGGTGCATCATGAGTTTTGAGACTACCAACTTTGGTATTTCACGCACCAACTTTTAATTGCACGGCCCACGGGCTTCTCATAAAAGTTGCATGTACCAGCACTCAGTATTTTACAAATTATGCGCTGCTACTAGTGCTCTCCTTAGGCTTTTCTGTGCATCACCATGTATCATCATCATGCAGCTGAAGTAAACGCCAATTGTGTTCGGTAGTCATACTTAATTACGCTGACTGAGCACCCATGTCTTATCATCTGTGTATGTTTATGTAAGCATACTTGCTAAGCAATTAGAAAACCAAAGCTTTTCTTCATCCTATAGTGATTTTGCCGACTGTAAGTCATGTCTGTTTCATCTACCAACATACACTTCATGCTTCTTTATCTCACTTTTGCAGGTTCCATTTCATTTCTGCTTTCTCTCTTTCTCACTATTTCCTGTCTTTCTCTTCCTTCCTTGGGTTTTCACCTTTCTCTCTCGGCCAAAGCCCAATTAAAAATATTTTCCCTTTCACCAAAAAGAGAGTCGCTTTATGCCCCACCTCGTGCCACAGACTTAAATTAAGCACAGATGAGCACATTTCAGTGTTCGTTTGACAAAGGATCACATTTAGGACATTGACATATTACACAGAAACTACATGGTGATTTGGAAGGTTTTGGACAGTAATCTTTAGGACCCCACAGACCTTGATCCAGGCCCATGCTTCTGCTTACCTTGTCTTAATGGCAAAATGTGGAGTGGCTATGTCAGAATCCTGTTTCTGTCAGCAATTCTCCAGGATGAGTGACACAACCTGCATATGAAAGGTGGCACTTTTCACTGCTTAAGCAGGTAGAAGTGGATAGTTGATGAGGTAGATTATTCCACTGTATGGCAATATATTCGAAAACAACCTCACAAAATAACTGGAGCTAAACTGGGGTGTCACATGGCATAGAGGAAGGCCTATCATTGAATTATCCTAATACTTGAAATAGAAAAGGGACTGCAGTTTTTTTTTATTTAAAGATTTATAAAGCGCCCAGCTACCCAACAGGGTGTCCCGGCGCTGACAGCGGAACAAGCAAGATAGAAGCTCAGTTGGCATTAGGCCTGGCTAAAAAGAAAAGTCTTGAGCTTTTTACGGAAGGCAAAGAGGGATTGACAATTCCTGAGTTCTAGCGGAAGAGAGTTCCACAATTTTGGTCCCAGGAAGGAAAACGAACGGCCACCCATACGGGCCAGCCGTACTCTAGGGACTGAGAAAAGGAAACGATTGGCAGATCTTAGATTGCGAGAAGGTCGATAGGGCTTGACAAGATTGATTATGTATGCGGGGGCCAGGCCGTGCTGAGCTCCAAACATGTAGCAGAGAGCCTTAAATTCGATACGCTTGCCAACCCTGAGCCAGTGGAGTTGATAGAGCAAAGGGGAGACAGAGGCGTGGCGAGGCAACCTAAAAAGTAGGCGGGCAGCTGCATTCTGAATGAGCTGGAGACGGCGTACAGAGGTCTTGTCCGCACCCAGATACAATACATTGCCATAATCAAGTCTGGAGATCACCAAAGCCTGCAGGACAGTCCTGTGAGCAGCAGGTGGAATTAGCCAGAGAATTTTCTTTAACCACTTGAGGACCGCAAAGCAGGCCGAGGTGACTCCCGAGACCTGAGCAGCAAGAGAGAGCTTGCCATCGATGGAAAATCCCAGGTTCTTAACCTTAGGAACCGGGGTGGGTAAAGGTCCCAGAGATACAGGCCAGTGGTTGGCTCTCCAAAGCTCAAGATTGTTCCCCAGGATGTTCACCTCCGTTTTAGAACCATTCAGCCTTAAAGCATTGCTGGACATCCACAAGGAGATGTTACGCAGACCAAGTTTAAGTGAAGAAGGATCTTGATGTTGAGCAGATGATAAAGAAAAAATAATCTGCGTATCGTCAGTGTATGAAAAGATGGTCAACCCAGATTTTGCAGCAATGTCTGCCAAAGGGCGAAGGTAAAGATTAAAAAGCAGAGGACTCAGGATCAAACCATGCGGAACTTCAGATGTCAAGGCAACGTGGTTAGATTTCGCGGTGTGAGAAAAGACTTGAAAGGAGCGATCCTCCAAAATAAAGATCAGCCACTGGAAGGCTACACCTACAATACCAGAGCTTA
This sequence comes from Calotriton arnoldi, assembly GCA_963921515.1. Taxonomy (NCBI): domain Eukaryota; kingdom Metazoa; phylum Chordata; class Amphibia; order Caudata; family Salamandridae; genus Calotriton; species Calotriton arnoldi. The sequence goes on from CAWUFW010001730.1 coordinate 1,272,151, forward strand.
CGAGGCACTCCACCAGAATGGAATGGGAGACAGTATCAAAAGCAGCGCTCAAATCCAAAAGGATGAGCGCTGCTGTGCCCCCAAAATCAAGCTGCAGCCTAAGGTCCCCCGTGACCCCCAACAAAGCTGATTCGGTACTGTGACCAGGACGAAAGCTAGACTGAGACGGATGAAATAGCTTATGTTTCATCACATGTGCAGAGAGTTGAGAGTTAATGTGCTTTTCCAATTTTTTGGAAAAGGTGGAGAGAAGAGATGTAGGCCTGTAGTTAGACCAGCAGAGGGGATCTAAACCAGTCTTTTTCAACAGTGGAAGCACCAGAGTGTGCTTCCAACTGCGAGGCAACTAGCCCAGATTTAGGGAGGAATTAAGAAGCTGAGCAATCACCTCAAGGGCAGGCTCATCCAGGCATCTGAGCTTGGAAGGAGGGAGAGGATCAAGTGGGGAGCCAGACTTGATGTTTCCAAGTAGATTTCTCAAAGGAATTAAATCAATTGGGAGCCAAGCCTTAACTTGACAAGATTCATCAGATGCAAAATCAGGGGGAACAGTCCCTGGTCAGAAAGTTGAGTAGTGGGAAAGATGAAGTTGTCATGAGAAGAGGAATCTAACTCAAGCTCACGATGAATAGACACAACTTTATTATGAAAAAACTGTGCGAGTTCATCGCAATGGTGTAATGGAAGAGAGGGGGGATGGCAAGAACGTATTGGATGCAGAAAGTTCCGACACAACTTTAAATAGGGTTTTCTGACGATTTTGGGTGGACGTAATTTTATCGGTATAGAAGGAGGCACGAGCAGATCTGCAAAGAGCATGATATTTGTTTTTGGGCCTCCAGATAAGTGGCTTTGGCCTCCGGCGCGTAATGCTTTCTCCACAGTCTCTCCAAAACTTTACATTGTTTTTTTCCAGCTCTAAGGGAGTCAGTAAACCATGGAGCGGGGGGGAAGCACTCTAGATTGGGATTTAGTAGAAAGGGGAAGAATGGAATGGATAGCCGCAGACAACCAGTGATTCACAAGTAGCAGGTCTGAGTCCAGTTGAGATTAAATGGAAGGAACAGTCTGCCGAAGTAGATCATTAAGTGCCTTCCTATCAAGTAGAGACCAGTTCCGAGCTTTCTTTGGCAAGGCAGGAGGGCGAGGCGAATGAGCCAAGGAGAAATCAATAAAGAAAGGAATGGCAAGGTGATCAGACCAGCCTAGCAGGATAGGAGGAGCAGTGGACACAGTGGGAAGATTCGAAAAGATAGGGTCCAATAGATGACCTGCTACATGGGTAGGTGAGGAATTGATGAGTGAAAGATTCAGGGTCAACAGATTGTCCAAAAGAGTTCGAGCAGATTTATTACTAGAATCATCAAAATGAAAATTCAAGTCCCCAAGCACAGAAAAATTTGCAGCACGAAGAACAAGAGGGGCAAGTTATTCGGTCAACAGGGAACCCCAGTTGTTAGACAGGCCAGAGGGACGGTAAATGAGGGCACCAGAAAAGGTAAGATTAGGGGAGAATGGGATAGAGAAAAGTAGGGCTTCACAGTTGGGAATCGTGAGTGCCTCAATTTTGCAGTTATAGATTTTTTTTAAATGATGGCAATTCCTCCACCAGTTTTCAGAGGTCTATTTATACCTAATAGAGCAAAATTCTGTGGTAGTGCCGCAATCACATCTGGTATGGTCCCGTCGTGGAGTCAGGTCTCGGTTAAAAAAACCACATCCGGATCCATGTCAACTATGATGTGAAATAGGTGCAACTGGTGTTTGGGAAGGGAGCGACAATTGAGACCAAAACAGCGGAAAACCTTAGATGAATGTGAGCCAGAATTGTCAACTCTGGAAAGGTGGGAAGTCTCTCCTCCGAAAGAAGGGTGGGGGCTAGGCCGGGAGTAAGTGGGAAAGATATTATCAAATAAACAGTGAGAGCAGAACCTGACGCTGGCATCAGGGGCAAGAACCTGACAAACATCATTAGGGGTGGGCTTAAAACTCCTAAGATCTTGAGAGGAGTAAGTGAGTCGAGGCTACAAGCAAAAATGAGCAGGGGTTCTGGCCCCTAGCCCCGGCCGGACGCGGACAGGCACAGACGGGCTTGCCTTAGGCGTGCCCGCCACGGCATGGGTTTAAATAGGAAAAACCCAGAAATGCCGTGAGACGCGAGCCTGGCTGGTTCGGGAAGGCCCTCTGTCCAATCGGCACACAGCAGCGGCGGTACGGGGCGGAACCAGGAAGGAAGAGAAATTCCCCAGCGTGAGGAGGTGAGAGCCCCTCAAGTAAAAATACAAAAGTAAACGGTAATTAGCCACCAGTTAAAAAGTTCAAAAGCGAACGTCATAAAATCAAACACTGGGATAGCGTACAGCAACAGCGCAACTGACCTCACTCATGTTATTGGATGCAAAATCCTTTAGGCAAAATACAGGAACTAAGAAGCTGCTTGGTTGGTATCCAGAGTTCTAGACTGACCAGTAGAATGTTTCAAATGCGCTTTTCTTACATAATTGAAAATATTTAGCAATCATATTTTATAGAACACAAAGAGAAAAATGAATAGCTATTTTGTGGCTAACAGTCTTGAAAAGTAAAAGTGTTTTTGAGGCATGCAAAATACATATGGAATTGTGGCAGAAGTTATACAGAAAGAGTTTGCGAGAAACATATATTTATGGGACTGGTCTCAGAATGAAAGAGAGGGAGGGTTATTTATTTATAAAGCATGAAAAGCAAGTGTGGATGAAACTTTTTCTAGCCGACGCGTCAAGAATTCTATTAAAGACACGGAGGCGAGGATTATGCTTCTCATTTCTTTACTACTAATTTCAGCAGCCAATCTCAATAAAGTACAACACAAACTACATTATCCATGTTTCCCTGTACCTCCCATGTCACATGCTCCAATCATATATGAGCTACCCATATAACTGTAGAAGTCACCATTTTGTGTCCTCTTTCTTTGTTAGATAAGTCCATAAGAACAGAGGGCCTCATTTATGAAAAGTGACGCATCGCTGCGTGAAAACAGCGATGCGTCACTTTTCATTGCGCCCTCCTTGCGACATGCTGGATGCGTCATATTTACAGTATGACGCATCATGGCGCAAGGAGTTACAGATACGTCAGTATTTCTGACGTTACTGTAGGCGCAAAAATGACGCATTGCTGGAGTGTGTCACAAAAGTGACGCAACTCCAGCAATGGGTCATTACACATGGGCAAGTCCCATGTTAAGTTTGCTCTGCGTCAGTCTTACGCCTGCCATGAGGCAGGCGTAAGATATTGACGCATTTGCATCCTAGAAGTGGCGCAGTGAAATCTTATAGATTTCACTGCGTCACTTCTACGACCCTTTCTTGCATCAGAACGCCCCCTGCATACATTATACCTGGCGCAGGTATAATGTGGCGCAGGGTTTACAAAGTGATGCATCTACCTAGATGCGTCACTTTGTAAATATGGTGCAACAAGGCGCATTTTTTACACTGCTGGTGCGTAACAAAAGTGATGCACCGGCGGTGCAAAAGTGATGCAAGGGCTCATAAATAAGCCCCAGAGTATTCCAAAGGGAAACAGGGTAAAAGTCACCAAAGATTCATACAGCCCAAACGTGGACTTAAAACTTCCATTTGATCCAATCACCAACCACAGCCCGCGACTTAACTCTGCAATGGGATTAAAATTGCAGCGAGTCAACACGCCATATATAACTCCTCTCAAGGGAAAGAATTCCAAAGCAGAGTGCACCTCACAGCTGTTCTGGTCATTTGCTGAAATAGAGAGAGATCCCCAAAGTAAAATCTGGCATCATAAATATAAAGCATAGACTTTTGCCAAAAATCATCGGGTGGGAGAAATAAGACAGAAACAACTCAATTTTTTATCAACATTAGTTATAACAATACACTTTTAACAACTGAATTATAGCTTCAAAGTCAATTGCATCTAAAGTGTGGGATAATCCTCGCCTTCGTGTACTTAATAGAATTGGAAATTCTTGATGCGTCAGATAGAAACATTTTCATTCTAAGTCAGGACCGGAGGCTCCGATTATGCTAGTTTAAAGTCGTGTTACCACCACAGATGCCACATCTACAATAGGTTTATAATAGTATTTCTTATATGTAGACTCAGAGATCCAGTTTAACGCACTCATGATGTCTTCTACACGAGAGTCGAGAGCATACGATTTGGATGCCATGGCTCCTCTGGCAGAATGCGCCACAAAAGACAGAAATGTTGACGCCTGCTTCTGCCAGTAGTCATTTTATCCACCTGGCTAAGGTAGCTGCAGACACTGGTTTGTAGAGTTTTTGTAAGGCAATGAGTAGTTGTCCTCCAGCCTCCTATCTCATATCACAAGTAGCAATTTCATAATCCTATAAGCATTGCACCACACATAATTTACTACTGTTTGGTAAACTTGAATAGGTTACTGTTAGACCTGGCATTTCTTGGCGTGATTACCCCTGACTTTTTGCCTCTACCTCCTCTATTTTTGATGCTGTGAAGGATCACGTGTTATTGGCTTAGATGCTTTTGGCCCTTTGCCACTGCTGATCAGTGTCAAAGTGCAAGTGCTCCCTGTGTAAAGTGTAAGAATAATTGGTTGTCCATGATTGGTATGTTTGACTTACTAGTAAGGTCCCTGGTAAAGTGCACTATGTGTGCCAGGGCTAGTAATGCAAATGCTACTAGTGGGCCTGCAGCACTAATTGTGCCACCCACACCAGTAGCCTTTAAAAAGAGAACTCAGGCCTGCCACTGCAGTGCCTGCACACCGTTTGTTAAATTGCCATGTTGTCCTGGCAAGTGCACCCACTTGCCAGGCCTTACCCTTTTTATGCACATCAGACGCCCCTATGGTAGGTCCAGGGTACCCCCCTGGGCAGGGTGCAGTGTATGTGGAAGGTAGGACATGTACTAAGGTGTGTACCATGTCCTAACAGTGAAATACTCTCCGTTTCGTTTTTCACTGTTGCAAGGCCATCTTGCCCATAGGATAGAATGGGGAAGGCTGTGTAATATTTCTCTGGCTATAGGGTTTTTTAAAGGAAGAATGGCGCTCTGTCGTGTAAGCGTGCAGTGTATTATGATATCGAGTAAGTACGGTGTAACCAGGTAAGGGGAACACCCTATAACCTCTAGTTGTGTGTAGGAATGATCCTACACAGAGCTTCAAAACAAAGGTCCTGGGCACACGTCAAGTGATTAAATGATGAAATGAGTACATTTAATAGAGTACATTTGAAGAAATGTCCAAGTAGTCCAGTTGGAAAGATTCTTTGTCTTTAATCTTTGTTATAGCGAAAAAAAGGGGGGAACCAGCCAACACGTGTTTCGTCTTGGGGGAAATAGTCCCGCGACTTCTTCAGGGCTGTAATACGAGATGTGTAGTCTTTATAATCGCTCTGCCGGTGATAATTCAATGAAGAAAGTAAAAACTAGGTTGAGTCTTTGGGTGTAAGATGCGTAGAATAATCGAATGATATCAAGTGGTGAAGATCCTAAGTCTGCCCGTGCCGTGGGTGATGAGGAGGGTAAGTAGACCGCTCACCAGGTTAGATCTCAAGCGGGTGCGCTGAGTCTCCCGCGGCAACGGTGTCGTATTCTGTTCCAGAGAGGTAGATCTGGTCATCTGAAGCAAGAGGAGGCCAAAATGATGAAAATCGGCCGCCTGGGAGCCGACCTACACCCCCAGAAGGTAGGCGACCTGTGACCTCCCTGGGGACCAACGACGAAGCGCGTGGAGCTCCGCAGCCAGTCCTAGATGTGCCCCCGGGGTGGGTCAGGTCCCGGGGGCTGCCCCACAAGTAGGGGAAGCCAGGAGCGCCGTCGCGCTCCCCGTGAAATTATTCCAAAGCAGGGTGCCAGGAGCCCACCCTGGCCCCCCGAAGACACTGGTGGGGGCCCGGGACCCCCAACCCCGGGCCCCGGTGATGGTGGTGAGAAGAAGGGGGGCGTGCCATCGCGCATTCCCCCTCACGGGCGAAGTCAAGCCGGGGAGCACTGTGGCGATCCCCGTGAAGTGGTCCAGGGGCCCGGGACCCCATCTCCAGGCCCCAACACGAGAAGAAAAGCCGGGGAGCGCCGTTGCGCTCTCCGTGAAGATGTCTGGGGGCCTGGGACCCCATCTCCGGGCCCCGAAGTGATGGCAGAGGTGGGGGGAGTGCTGTCGCACACCCCCGGGGCAGCGGGAAGGCTGGAGGAGTGCCGTCGCACTCCCCCGAAGATTCGCCAGGCAGGGGAAAGCCTTGTGTCTGCCCGTCGGAGCGGGCAGACCAGAAGAGCAGCGCTGGCTCCCGCGGCCGCACACAAGGGTGCGGGCCGGACCGGGAGCCAGCTGGAGAGGTGCGAGGGGCCTGGGTGGGACCGGGCCCTGAAAAACAGCCGGAGCAGCTGGGGGTGGACTCCCCGAGCTGCAGGACTCACCTGGGGGTCCGGGTGGACTGGACCCTCCCACGGGGCCAGGACACGGCGTGAGGCCACCGGCAGGGCAGCGCAGCTCTCCCCTAAGCAGCGGGAGAGCCGCTGCTCTAATAGGCATGGGCCAGGAGAAATGCGCCTCATAATGCCCTGCAGAGCCCAAGAAGGCCTGCAAAAGAAACTGGCTTGTTGGTGGCATGTGGTTGCCCCAGGAGGATGGGTCACCGCCAAATGAATGAAAAGGTGCAGGGGGAGCTGCAGCAGCAACGCAGCCTCCCCCAGCACGAAGAGGAGAAGTCCCTCCCTAAGTCTCTGAGGGACTTAGAAGAAACAACCCCTCAAGGGCTCAGCCAGCAATCAACCTTCCCTTGGGCTGGAACTTTTGTTCTACAGCTGAGAGGGTGCCTGAAGGATTGCCTCAATGTGTGGAAGGCTGTGCTGGGGATGTCTGGAGAAGGGCATCCCCTGGAGGTGAAGAGGTGCAATTGCACGAGAAGTGCTTTTACCCAGGTTATTTTTTTTAGCGGGACTGAAAGTCACATGTGTAATGTGAAGTACCTTTGTAAGGTGAATTCATAAGCAAAGTGGGGTTATGTTGCCAGACCTTCCTGCTAGGGTGTCTGGCTGTATATGCTTAATCCTGTGATTTCAACTGAGGCCTTTTATGGGCTGTGATTGCAATGCATTACAACTGCTACCAGATATGATAAGTACCTACTTTAAAGTGATGCCCAAACATGTATTCTTGCTGGTGTGTTAGGTGAAGAACAACCCAGACTGTTAGCCCCTAAGATGTAGAGGTGTATGCTGTATGTTCAGTACTAGATGCTCAGTCAGGGTTATGTGTCACCAGGGCTGGTGTACCTATTTTTAATGCTTGTTGAGATGATGGGGTGGGGGTGCCACTGGGATGGTGCCAGTTGGCAAGGCCCTCGCTCCAGGTTGTGTCAACCCACTGCATTAGGGGGCAAGATGATGTGCATACATGGGAGTGATGGTACTAGACCCCACCCTCCTGCGGGAGGGGTGGAAATGTTATGCAATGTCACAAAGTAATTCCAACAGCTTATGTATATTTGTAAATTGGTGCATAGTATTGAGTAGTGTGTGTGTTTAATAAATGTACTCTTCCTTTTATAAAGCAAAGTACAGACTGGACAATCAATTATTGAGTGTTATTTCTGTGTACTGGTAAATGGCGATTACTAGCCCACACCAGCTCCCTTGAGTAAGCCTTAGACTGCTTCGCAACGCTACCCTCTGAGAGTCAAGCGCTACAATGGGGTGTTTGGTTCCCAGTGAAGGATAAATGTGGCATGCTATTTGTGCAGGCCTCGCAGATACTGCCTCGTTTTCCAACAGGTATGCTAAACCGGAAGATGCTAGTTCTGATAGAAAGTTTATTACCATGCAATGTTATGCCCCCACGGGATCAACACTCCATGTGTCGCACCAAGCACACCATCTCATCCGAGCTAAAGAATATCTTTTATGGGTGTTATCTGGCCAGGCCTGCCTGATGAAGGATGCAGCTTGTTGCGAAATGCCTTGGGTATGCCATCTTTCCCTGAAACCATCCAAGCCATCATCTTGAGTTGACCTGCTAGATTCAATGGGTGAGGAATACCTTCCGGGTCTAGGAGGAGATCCGGCTGAAAGTGGAGTAGAATTGGAGGCGTACTCGCTAGAGTTAGGGCTACTGGGAACCAAGGTTGCGCTCTAGAGTAAGGTGTCACCAGAATGATTTCTGCTCCTTGTCGTCTGATGTGTGACAGGACATGGGGAATCATTAGGAATGGGGGAAAGGCATAGCCTCTGAACTGAGCCCAGTCCTGGATAAATGCATCTGTCGCCTGGGAATCCGGATCTGGGCGCAAGCTCAAAAAATGTGTCAGTTGCCGATTGAGTCATGATGCGAACAGATCTATTTCGCACGGGCCCCACAATCTGTTCAGAGCTTGGAAAACTGAGTGATTCAGTTTCCAGTCGCTGAAATCTCGTAAGTGTCTGAAGTTCCAGCTGGCTATGGTGTTCCTCTTGCGTGGTAGCTACTCCACTGTGAGGGAGATGCAATGATCAAGGGAGAAGTGACAGAAGTCCTTGGCAATCTCTGCTAGTAGACGGGACTTCGTCCTCCCGAGGATGTTGACATAGCGGACTGCTGAGATGTTGTCCATTCTCTGTAAGATACAATAGTCCGTCTTTATCGAGGAGAGACTCCTGATAGCGAAAGAGCCCGCCAGTAGTTCCAGGCAATTTATGTGGAGCCTGAGCTCCGCCTCCGACCACCGACCCCCTGACGACATCGTACCGCACCTCACTCCCTAACCCAACCGGCTGGCATCCAATTTGATGCCTATTTCTGGCGAGGTGCCGAAAATGTCTTGACCATTCCAGGATTCCATGTGGTCCAACCACCATGTTATCTCTGTCCTGGCTTTGCCCATCAGTTGGACTTGTTCTGTGTAAGATAGAATTTTTTGATCACATCGTTAAAAACATTTAAATTCAAATACATTGAAAATACAATAATCTAAAAACACAACTCAAAAGGAGACCATAAAAAGACAATCCACTATGTCTTTAGCATGTTAATTTGGCTATGTACATAGACAGCATAGAGCATGGATCTAAATTCCCTGTCTGTAACTTGATGCTGACTCTTCCAAATTTAACACAACTTCTATTGTGGGCGTCGACGCGTTTCAGTGGCACATTCGCAATAGGACCACCTTCTTCAGGACATTAACTTTTTTTCTCCTTTTATTAAAAAGTGATCATATGTAAACCTTGTATCAAACCGGTGCTACTGCACTCAGTTCTAAGTTTTTCAAATCACTGCAACTGATGGTTGAGGTTGGATAATGATTTTCATAAAATCTCTATATCTTTTTCTGCGAATCTTCAATCTGAAAGAGGTTAACTCGGGTAGTTCAATATGCCTCCAAGGTCATGAACCCTTAAGTTAGTGAATCCAAGACCTCACTCCAAAATAATTAGGTCTGTTTAAAACCGAAACTGCCCTTAATCGCGTTTCGTCTTCCAATCACGGGTATCAATGTTTTCCCGGCATTCCTAACAATAGGGTAATTTGTTTGTGGCTTTTAATTCCAACGAAACTCTATCCCCTAAAGTTTTTCTTCCGCCAGGATCCGTGCCTTAATCATTGGTGAGTACTGTATGTGTGGTATATAAGCATGGCAGACTGTTGAGAGTGATTGGTTGAATATAGGTCCCATCCAAGGGGAACATTTCTTTTAAATTGATAGTTACTGGGTGCTCCATCCCTTTGGACAAAAGGGCCCCCTATCCTTGATTTCAAGGTTTTTGTGTACCACCTCATTGTTGGCCCGAGGAAGTTGGGGTTGCCAGCCTTGTTGGCATGCAAACTCACACAGCTGCCCCGTGAAGGGACCTTGCCCCTGTACCAGGGCCTTATTCACAAATTGCTGTTCACTGCAGTCCAGTGCATCCACCAAATCAAGCTCTAGCTGGTCATCACCTTCTTCATGGTAGTTGTTTGCCTCCGCCTTATAGGGCTCCCATTGTGCCATTCTCTCCACATGCACACTCAATTTACTGGGAGCTGAGAGAGTAAGGGGGAGTGGAACTAACCCTGCAAGGCCAAGGATTGTGCCTTAATTTAAATGTGGAGGGAGCTGCCTGGGCCAAAAACCCACTCTAGGCAAAGCCTATGCAAATGTATACTACCCTGCACACATTTGTGAGACAGGGCGTAGGGGAGCATTCACCCCTGCCACCACATACAGAGCCGGGTCACGTTATGTGTAGAAAAGCCAGCAAACGCTCTGATCAATATCCCTGAGCGTCGCGTTCAATTTCTTCACATGCGCGTTGTGTGGTCCTTGTTCGCAAGTAAAAGAGGACTGCGCACATCAGCGAGATATGTGCTGTCCGCTCCCCACTCCACTGAGGCAGCAAGCAGCGGCAGAGTCCGGACGCTGTAAGTGTTCAGAAAATGAAGACGGAGTCCCAGCGCTGTAGCGCATGCAGTGGGTGATTGGTCACCTTACCACTCCTGCCCTCATAGAACCGCAGCTCGTATAAAGCATGACATTTACAGCAAATAGTGGTATGAAATACCTATAATTATGGCATAACAAGCCTTTAGAAAAGAAACATTCTAAGCAATAGAGATATGAGATATCTATAATTACGTCAGTACAAGCATAAAGAATTAAACTGCACTTATCTGGCTGTTAAGCAGCAAAGAAAGAGGACACAAAATGGTGACTTCTACAGTTATATGGGTAGCTCATATATAATTGGAGCATGTGACATGGGAGGTACAGGAATACATGGGTAATGTAGTAAAGAAATGAGAAGCATAATCAGAGCCTCCGGTCATGACATAGAATTTGTGGCATGTAAAAACAAAGGGGCACATGCATCAAGGTAGGCTTTTGCGATTCCTTAATTGCGATTTTTAAGGAATCGCAATTAAGGAATCGCAAAAGCCTATGCATGTAGGAATCGCTATAAAAATAGCGATTCCTAAACATTCCTTAATTGCGACTCGCTAATTGCGAGTCGCAATTAAGGAATACCTCCCCATTAATTCCTATGGGCCTAGAGGCCCATAGGAATGAATGGGAAGACATTCTCAATTAGCGATTCGCAATTAGAGAATCGCAAATTGAGAATGCAATTTCAAGGGTGCCAGGGTGTCAAAATGACACCCTGTTGCACCCTGAAATTGTGATGTGCACCCATGTTGCGCACACACATGCCCCAAGGGCAAGTGTGTGTGTAACCTAAAACTTAAAAAATGCATTTTAGAGCATTTTTCGAAGGTTTTGCAAATTACAGACAAGTTTGATTTGTCTGTAATTTGCGGTCCCAAATAGCGAAATCGCTATTTGAAAGTGCTTCTAGCATTGCATTTAAGGAATCGCAAATTGCGATTCCTTAAATGCAATCGTAATTTAGAATTCGCAATTAATTGCGAATTCTTAAATTGCGCATAGGAAACACTTTCATGCATCTCCAAAGGCCAATTTGCGATCGCAAACGGCCGATTTTTGCGATTCGTACCGTTTGCGATCGCAAAAACCTTTGATGCATGTGCCCCAAAATGACATAGAAAGAAAAGAGAGGTAGGCACACTCCATGATAAAATGGCTTTGGGCCAAATGATTTCATCAGTCCAATAGATGGTACAGTGGTAGCTCACAGTAAGTATGAGTGTTCAAACACCAGCTGGGGAAATTCGATTTTTCTATTTTTTTCTATTTTTCTTCTATTTTACCCAAATGAAAGATGCCCTATTGTAAATCACCCCTAGCAGTGTTTGGGAGATTTGTGGCCTTTTTAGTCAAGCCAGTGCATGTCAGACATTGGTGAAATACTGTGGCACGTGGAAGGGGGCAAGGTTTGCTATGAAAGAAATCCCTTAATTTGTGGAATGAGATTTTGGGAATGGTTGTGTAAGAAAAAGAAATGCATGGGGCAAGGGCCAGAGTGAAAGAAAGGAAGGGCTCTTTGTTTATAAATCATGAAAACCAAGTGTAGATTTGTGGCATGTAAAAGCAAACAGTCATGGAAATAGAAGGAGGACAGTACCCTTCTTTCATGACACAAAAGCTTTGGACAAAGTTTATGAAAGCGGGATAAATGGTCCAGTGGTAGTTCATAAGAGTGTTAAGTAACTTATGACAAAAGTTCAAACCCTGGTTGTGGAAATTTGATTTTTATATTCTTTTCTATTTTTTTTCTATCTTACTCAAATGAAAGATGCCCTTTTGTAGATCACCCCTTAGCAGTGTCTGGGAGATTTGTGGCCTTTTTAGTCAAGCCAGTGCATGTCAGACATTTGTGACATGCTGTGGCATGTGGAAGGGGGGCAAGGTTTGATATGAAAGAAATCCCTTAATTTGTGGAATGAGATTTTGGGAATGGTTGTGTAAGAAAAAGAAATGCATGGGGCAAGGGCCAGAGTGAAAGAAAGGAAGGGCTCTTTGTTTATAAATCATGAAAACCAAGTGTAGATTTGTGGCATGTAAAAGCAAACAGTCATGGAAATAGAAGGAGGACAGTACCCTTCTTTCATGACACAAAAGCTTTGGACAAAGTTTATGAAAGCGGGATAAATGGTCCAGTGGTAGTTCATAAGAGTGTTAAGTAACTTATGACAAAAGTTCAAACCCTGGTTGTGGAAATTTGATTTTTATATTCTTTTCTATTATTTTTCTATCTTACTCAAATGAAAGATGCCCTTTTGTAGATCACCCCTTAGCAGTGTCTGGGAGATTTGTGGCCTTTTTAGTCAAGCCAGTGCATGTCAGACATTTGTGACATGCTGTGGCATGTGGAAGGGGGGCAAGATTTGATATGAAAGAAATCCCTTGTTTTGTGGAATGAGACTTTGGGGATGGTTGTGTAAGAAAAAGAAATGCATGGGGCAAGTCCCAAAGTGCAAGAAAAGAAGGGCTATTTGTTTATAAATCACGAAAATCAAATGTAGATATGTGGCATGTAAAAGCAAAACATGGAAATAGACACAGGACCATACACTCTTTCCATGACACAAAAGGCCTTAAGCAGCAGATAATTCCAATAATACAGATGTTATAGTGGAAGCTAACAGGAGCTAGGAGTACATTTTTGACCAGGGTTCCAACCGGAGCTGGAGAAAATCGATTTTTATATTCTTTTCCATTTTTTTTCTAATTTACACAAATGAAAGCTGTCCCTTTGTAAATCACCCCCTAGCAGTGTATGGGAGATTTGGGGTTCTTTAGACAAGCCAATGCATGTCAGACATTGGTGACATACTGTGGCATGTGGAAGGGGGGCAAGGTTTGCTATGAAAGAAATCCCTTATTTTGTGGAATGAGAATTTGGTGATGATTGTGTAAGAAAAAGAAATGCATGGGGCAAGTGCCAGAGTGAAAGAAAGGAAGGGCTATTTGTGTTTAATATATGAAAATAAAGAGTGGATTTGTGGCATATAAAAGCAAAACAACATGGGAATAGAAGAAGGACCAGCACACTCTTTCCATGACAAAAAGGCTATGGGCAGCATAAACATTCATCAGAACAGATGGTACAGTGGTAGCTAATATGGGCTATCATTGCTTTTTTGACCAGGGTTCAAACCCCAGCTGAAGAAAATAGATTTTTATATTCTTTTCCATTTTTTTTCTAATTTAAACAAATGAAAGCTGTCCCTTTGTAAGTCACCCCCTAGCAGTGTATGGGAGATTTGGGGCCTCTTTAGTCAAGCCAATGCATGTCAGACATTGGTGACATGCTGTGGCATGTGGAAAGGGGGCAAGGTTTGCTATGAAAGAAATCCCTTATTTAGTGGAATGAGAATTTGGGGATGATTGTGTAAGAAAAAGAAATGCATGGGGCAAGTGGCAGAGTGAAAGAAAGGAAGGGCTATTGGTATATAAAGCATGGAAATCAAGAGTGGATTTCTGGCATGTAAATCCAAACACCATGAAAATAGAAGAAGGACCAGCACAATTTCCTCATGACAAAAAGTCTTTGGGCTAAAGTAAGTTTCGGCAAAATATATTGTACAGTGGCAGTTCACTGGGGCTAAAAGTGCTTTTTGACCAGGGTTCAAACCCCAGCTGGGGAAAATATATTTTTTTATTTTTTAACATTTTTTTCTAATTTCCACAAATGAAAGCTGTGCCTTTGTAAATCACCCCCTAGCAGTGTCTTGGAGAATTATAGCCTCTTTAGTCATAGTGCATGTCGCATTGATGGCATGCTGTGGCATGTGGAAGGGGGCAAGGTTTGCTATGAAAGAAATCCCTTATTTTGTGGAATGAGAATTTGGGGATGATTGTGTAAGAAAAAGAAATGCATGGGGCAAGTGTCACAGTGAAAGAAAGGAAGGGCTATTTGTGTTTAAATTATAAAAATCAAGAGTGGATTTGTGGCATGTAAAAGCAAAACAACATGGAAATAGAAGAAGGACCAGCACACTCTTTCCATGACAAAAAGGCTATGGGCAGCAAAAAATTTCAACAGAACAGATGGTACGGTGGTAGCTAACTTGCGCTATCATTGCTTTTTGACCAGAGTTCAAACCCCAGCTGGGGAAAATCGATTTTTATATTCTTTTCCATTTTTTTTCTAATTTAAACAAATGAAAGCTGTCCCTTTGTAAATCACCCCATAGCAGTGTTTGGGAGATTTGGGGCCTCTTTAGTCAAGCCAATGCATGTCAGATATTGGTGACATGCTGTGGCATGTGGAAAGCGGGCAAGGTTTGCTATGAAAGAAATCCCTTATTTTGTGGAATGAGAATTTGGGGATGATTGTGTAAGAAAAAGAAATGCATGGGGCAAGTGGCAGAGTGAAAGAAAGGAAGGGCTATTTGTGTTTAAAATATGAAAATCAAGAGTGGATTTGTGGCATGTAAAAGCAAAACAACATGGAAATAGAAGAAGGACCAGCACACTCTTTCCATGACAAAAGGGCTATGGGCAACAAACACATTCAGCAGAACAGATGGTACAGTGGTAGCTAATGTGGGCTATCATTGCTTTTTGACCAGGGTTCAAACCCCAGCTGGGGAAAATCGATTTTTATATTCTTTTCCATTTTTTTTCTAATTTAAACAAATGAAAGCTGTCCCTTTGTAAATCACCCCCTAGCAGTGTATGGGAGATTTGGGGCCTCTTTAGTCAAGCCAATGCATGTCAGACATTGGTGACATGCTGTGGCATGTGGAAAGGGGGCAAGGTTTGCTATGAAAGAAATCCCTTATTTAGTGGAATGAGAATTTGGGGATGATTGTGTAAGAAAAAGAAATGCATGGGGCAAGTGGCAGAGTGAAAGAAAGGAAGGGCTATTTGTATATAAAGCATGGAAATCAAGAGTGGATGTGTTTCATGTAAAAGCAAAACAGCATGGAAATAAAAGTAGGACAGCACCCTTTTGCTATGACAAAAACACTTTTGGGGAAGGATTTTAAAAGCAGAGCACATGGTATAGTGGTAGATAACAGCAGCAATGTGTACCTTTTGACAAGGGTTCAAACCCCACCTGGGGAATTTTTTTAAATATTTTTTTTAATTATTATTATTTATTTATTTTAGTAGAGTGAAAGATAGTCCTTTGGAAATCGTTAACTGACATTATCTCCAGTTAATCATGAAAGAGAATGTAAAAAATCTGTGGCACATGTCACATGAGCTGTGGCATATGCCACATGACAGAGTGACACGTGTCACATGCCAGGAATGGGCTCCAACCCTTACTGTGTGACTTAAGGCCACTAAAATAGGTTACTATAACATGTAGTTCCTTCCAGCGAAATATTTCTCCTCACGCATACTTATGATGTGACTTCTCTCCGGTTTTACTGATGCTTGAATTTTTTGGTTGCCTATTATCTAGTTTTTTTGTCCTTATTACTCTTACCGGTCGCCTGAAGCGATCTTGAATTAAGAATAGCTGGTTTCACATTTTTTTTACAATGTTTTTCACATGTACTTATCCAGACTGTTCCCTCTATTACCTTGAAAGGCTTATTTCTATATTGAACAAATTATTTTGCAATCTCGTCTACTACAACGAGCGCAACAATTTAAAGTATTCATAAGGTATGAGGAACGTTTTAGATTACTTTTGTGCCTTTCCTAATATGGGTCCTAGTTATTAGTCTTCTATGGAGATGGGGCATGATCTTTTATAGTTCCCATTAGCTGTATCCACATTTGGTATGTTCGTTATAGACGTACAGATGAGAAAATTGTTGGTGGTGTATTACTAAACACTATTTCTTAACTATGAGGCTTTAGCTCTAATCCTATAGTTGGTTTACCGAAAATGATTTAAAAAAGACCACGTTCTACTAAAAAAAATTTATGGCCATAGAGGGCGGACTTCTCTCTCTACCATTCATAACGTAGATTCTATCGGGTTCTCTAAACGTTTTATGCTTGTGTTCCTTAATCTAATATTAATAAAAAATTATTTTTGTCTCAGTGCTGCTCTTGTACTTAAGAGATGACGTCTGATGTTGGGACCTTTTCCATTGTTGTCTCAACTCTTCATTACAACTAGGGGACTGTGGACCATATCTGTGTCTGTACAGTCCAATTTAGAGGTATCTATAAACGTCTTGCTTTGAAAATTGTATGCTTCATCTCTAACCTACCAGTGTCTGGTGGTTTTTAACCTCTTTGACTATTCAGGCTTAGAAACAATTACAATGGGACATGCTTGATCACTTTTTAAAACCTTCTAGCACGAGTTCTTAACCTCAATTCTTATGTTGGCCTTTCTCTCCTTCTTTTTACACATTGGGGTGCCTATCTTTCTATTTTATCACATGGTCGAGGTTAGCTATGTCTCTATCAAGCACTTTTTCAAATTTTTATGAATCACTTTTTTCGTTGGTTGTAATGACATCTGCATGAAGTGGTTGACACCGGGAAAACAATCTATTTCCCAAAGAATTCCATAATAGTTAGTGTTGTACTGCATATTTCTACCAACAGCCTTGAAAAAGTCGTCCACGCGACGAAACACGTGTCGGCTGTCTGCATCCACGATACAACTTCGTGTCAACAATACCAAGAGCTCTTACAATCTTTATACTTGTATCTGGACTGTATCATCTTGTACATTCGTTTTTTCTTTGGTGTTGTTCGTTGAAATTAAATCTAACTGACAACAGGGTCAGTTTTGTAAAGTACCTTGATGCTGTGCTCTGTACTATAAATTCTGAAGATATAGTGGATGTTCAGCAATTTGCCAACTCACAGTTACCATTTGAACATATTGGGATATGTTTTGTAAGTCAATATCTAATTGAGGGCGTAATTGCCTTAGAACATAGGACAAAAGTGAACAATGACTCGAGCATATGTTGGGTTGTCTCTTGATCTGGTTGAAAATGGCCATTTTGAATAAAGTCAAAATAATAGATACAGAATCCAAAGGCAAATTAGGAATCAATCTAACCCTCAATAGTCCTGCAAAATATAATCACCTGGCTATTTAAAACATTTATATATGATCAGTCCCGTACAACAAGATCTCAAAGACCTTACATTGTTTAACTGACATCTTGGACTCACTAGATCCAAGCTGGCCAAAATCATAGCTGGGTATTGTAACGCAATAATCAAACCCCTGAAACTTCTTTCGCCCCTCACTTGTGAAGAGGATGTAGTGTGGGTGTTATACTCTAATTACTGAGCTCTTAAGGCGATGGTTAAAAGTGCCTAAAAAAATCTTTGATATCATTTAGTCCTATGGGTTAATGGTTGCCAACGCGTGTTCAAGGTACAATAGAAATCTGAAACTTGCATTCAACAAAGGCCTATATTCGAGTAACATCAATTATATTTTTCCTGATCTCAAGCAATGGCTTTTTCTAGTGGACATGGAAGTGATGTTGAGACCGGACAGTGATCTCAATGCCCTTAAAGTTCAATTTTCTGAGGAGCTATGTGCTTCTTCCTGTTAGGATTTTAGTTCTTATGCAACCCCCTTTTCAGTACAAATAATCGTAGGAATATTAAGTGGGGGACCATAACCGGAAATGAACACATGGTGTGCAAGATTTACCAGAAGTTTGTGGAAACCTTTGAGCCATACAAACATATAGGTAGAGGCCTAATCAGTTTTGTAGATGTCCTCCTGGAGTTCACTACTAGTTTAAGAATCTTCTTTACCAGTGATGTGAGGTCACATCAAACTCCTTGTAAACAAAGCTTTTGGTTCACCAAAGAGTGAAGAAACGCAAAGAGAGTTCTAGTTGACTCAATCAAGATGTGGGACAAGGGGGGTCATAGTCATGGCAAGGAAGCATTATAAGGCAATCCTACGCTGCAACAAGAAAGAGTAGGAGGAAGCCCAGTGGGACGATATGGCAGAGACTCTACAGAAATGGGACACATTGAAGTTTTGGAAAATATTGGCCAATGGGAGCAGGGAGGTAATGTTACAGCCAGAGGTGTTTGTTCAGCCAGAGGATTGAGAGGCACATTGTAAAGCACTTTATGAATCAAGGGAGGACTCAAATGGCTGAGGATGATGGAAATGGTCCTTTGGTACTAGGTCAGGACAAAAGTACCATTAAACCACTAACCTTTAGCCTTAAAGAGACAGCTTGCTCTGTCCCTAATGAAGAGGGAAAAAGCTGCAGGGCTGGATTGTATACCCAGGGATTTGTATCTCTCCAAGCCCTCTGTCTGGGTCCCTTTTGAACACGCTAAGTAACACTATTGCGAAAGGAGAGGCGATTCCGCCATCCTGGAAGGGTGCAATAATTGTACCACTGCACAACAAAGAGAGGAATGATTTACCGGCTAATTATAGGCCAATAAGTCTCATCAGCAATTCCCCAAAAATATTTAGAAGACAAGTCCCACATAGATTACCAGAGTGGCTAAATGATCATCATGTGCTCACAGACTTCCAAGCGGGCTTTCGAGTAAAAGTCAGTACTCTATAACAAGTGTTCTGCATAGGGACTATATGCTGGAAGTATGTTGAACTTAAAAGGGAACACTTGGGGGGCGTGGCTTGCAGCCAACGAAGATGGCCGCGGCTTAGAGTGACTCCGGACCCGACGCACTAACCCCAGTCTATCCTGCAAATAATCCGGCGCGAAACTGCGCACTGACGGTGAGGGGCAGCTCCGGAATATCGGAGGAACATTCGCCGAGAGTTACGGAGCTGCAGGTGCCACCGGAGCGGCAGGGGCACGCCCGTCTTGTGTGCGGCCTGGATCCAGACGTGAAGCAGGGGCCTCGCGTAGAACTGCAGCCGGCGAAGGCAGCGACAGCCTCGGCCGGACCCCCACAAAAATACCGGCTCTACAACGAAGCCTTAGCAGCCTCCAGGGACCGAAGAGGTGCGGGAGAGCAACAAAGACGATCCAGTGCATGTGCAGAGCGAAGACTTCGACACTAAGGTACGGCGACCAGCCGCACGGCGTCGCAGGTACACAGCAGTCACTGGGCCCACGGAAGGCCCTACTAGCGCGCACTCTACACAGGCCTCATCCTGCACGGCATAACAATTAAAGACATACGCAGCGGACAGCGGGGTACCGGAAGGGCGTAGTGAAGAACAGAGGTCAGTGTGGGCCCCTCTCCAGGAGCTCCACCGGACACACAGCCACTGCGTGGCGCACCGGTGGGCTAGATAGGGACAAGGGGACATCCGAAGCGGCCCAGGCTCCAGCACCGGCGTTCCACCACGGCGGACGCGTGGGTCTCGGAGACGGCGCCACAAGACCTCCCGCCACCTACAACACAGTAAAGGCGACTACAGCCCGGCAGTGACTGTGTATCTGCATTGAAGGCTGCATTTCACCTCGGGGAGCTAGATCTGAGAAGGAGGACACCTTGCCGGAGCCAAGACAACTGAAAGGCCGCGCGGAGACGACATACCCGCGGCAGGCAGCGGCGATTACTGGCTCCCCCACTCCCCCACAAAGTGCCTAGCTGTGCCGCTTCCCGCCCTGGAGAAAATGGGAGGCAGGGGCCCACGCTCGACAGCAAGCAATAAAATGGACAAATATGTCCTCCACAGGGACAGTAAAGACCAGCAGTCCACGGCCGCACCCAGTGGTGCGGATGCAGTATCTGCAGCACCGAAAGAAGTCACTCTCCTGGATGTGATGGCCGCTCTTAACCAGATGCAAACGTCCATTGGGACGATATCGACAGACATCACACTATTGCGCGCCGATGTCTCCAAAATGAGTGCCAGGATTCATGAGGTGGAAACCACTACGGCCAATCTCTCCACAGACACGGCGGCATTAAAAAAGAAGGTTCAAACGGTGGAACTGGCACACAAGCAACTGACCGCCAAGCTCGATGATCAGGAAGGCAGGTCCAGAAGGAACAACGTGCGCCTGGTGGGGGTGCCAGAAAGCGTCAGGGGCCCTGCTCTGGATCTCTTCGTTGAAGATCTTGTCTGCAACCAGCTAAAGCTTCGGGGGCTATCAAATTTTTTCTCAGTAGAAAGAGCGCACCAAGTACCAGGGGGGAGGCCTCGACCGGGGGCTCCCCCGAGACCAATTTTGGCACGCATCTTTAACTACCGGGACATTATTCTGCAGGCGGCACGTGTGACCCCCCCATTACAAGTAGAGAACTGTACGGTAACCCTGTATCCAGACTATACGGCGGCGGTGACCAGGCAGCGCCATAGCTTCACAGAGGTGAAGAAGGAATTCCGCACTCGCGAACTCAAATATGCCATGTTATTTCCAGCAAAGTTGAGAGTGGAGGCAGAAGGAAAAACATGGTTTTTTGGAACACTAGAGGAGGCCACCGAGTGGTTGGAAGGATGGCGACCAGCGGGAGGCCCCGCACGACAGAGACCTAGGCGGGAACAGAACGGCAGCGCGGACTCCGAAACAGCGGAAATCTCCCAACAAGGCGACACTGAGCATTGAGACAACGGGGACACTCGCAAGTGTGACAGACTCCGACGCTATGTGTACAAACCCCTTGTGGGGTTTCCGGGTCCGGCCTGGCCACAGGCCCTGCCTACTTGAAGAACGCAAACTGAGCGCAAAAGACCAAGAGTACTTGGGGAAAGTGCGGAGAGAACGGGGTGACTCAACCCCCCTTACGCAAGTACAACATTATGGGGATAAAGCACTCTGCTGAGTTGGGGAGGCGGGTAGTTCTAAATCCGCGGTGCAGGGAGGCAGGGAGGTGGGCGGGGGGATGGGTATTATTTGGGGTTTCTTTTTCTTATTGTTCTAGTTTACATGATGACATAAGGTACAGTGTCGGTGAGCACACACAACAAACTCATTACAGGGGATACGTAACACTCCTTCATCTCTTCCCAACAGGACATACGCATGATGCAAGCACGAGCGATGACTATAGACCCAGACCAGCAGGGCTAGACCTCCAGTCCAACCCATCAGCCCTTTGCGGTGTTGTCCTGGAATGTTAACGGCCTAGGGGATAAAATTAAGCGGGGGTTGGTTCTTCAATACATTAAACGCAAGGGGCCCGCAGTCACACTCCTCCAAGAAACGCATATGACAGGGACGGCGTGGAAGGCGCTGAACCGATGGGGATATAAAAGGGCAGTACATTCCGAGTTTACCTCAGGTTCCCGAGGGGTGGGAGTCCTCATTAATAAACGCTTCCCATTGATTATCATGGGAACTCAGAAAGATGACCAAGGTCGATTTGCTGCGGTGACTTGCAGGTGGGACGGCAGGGTTTACAATCTAGTGACGGTGTATATCCCGCCAGCGCTACACCATATGGCATTCCCGGCCCTTGGGAAATTCCTGCTGACACTCCCTCAGGGCGAACTGCTAGTAGGGGGAGACTTTAATGCGTCTCATGCGACTATGGACGCCACAAAAGATAGGAAACCCCCTAGAGACACCAACAGTGCAAACCGGAAATTAGTAGACTTCACAGAGGCCCTGGGCCTAATAGATATGTGGAGGGACAGATACCCGACAGAGCTACAATACACGTTCCACTCCGGGGTGCATGATAGCCTCTCCCGATTAGACTACATCTTCACGTTAGCATCCGGGAAAACTGGGGTCGCTGAAATCACGCATCTAGCTAGAGGCATATCAGACCACTCACCAGTACAAATCACATATAGGGCCTCAACCCCGGGTTGGCGTAGGCTCTTTCCCCTCCACCCTAGCTATCTTAAGACCCGCAAGATAAGCAAAGGCCTTATCAAAACAACGACAAACTACTTTGCAGAAAATCTACACTCCGTGGTGTCCCCTACAACTTATGGGAGGCCTACAAAACAGTGCTACGAGGCCAGGCAATCTCTTTAGTCACAGGCCATAATCGGGCGCAGCAGATCCATAATTTGGAGAGGGAGGTAACACTGGCAGAGACCGAGTTAGCAGCTAGTCTTAATGACGATACGACCCATAGGGTGCATTTAGCACACCAGGAATACAAGGCATACGTGTGGGAAGAGGCAAAAGCTAAGCATACCAGAACACAACACGCCATATACGAAATAGGCGACAAAGCGGGTAAACTTCTGGCATGGCTAGATAAAAAGGAGAGAGCCAGCAAATGGGTAGCGCAGATACAATTGCCGAATGGGACATGTACGGCAGAACCGCAGCGGATCGCTGAGGCGCTGGCGAGACATTACGAGACGGTCTACACCCCGGTGGCGATAGTCACGATGGAGGATAATATTAGATTCCTCAAGGATATAGAGATGCCCACATTGACCCCTGAAGCAGTAGAGGCTCTAGAGACAGATCTAGCCCCGGAAGAACTTACGCGGGCGATCGGCGAACTACATGTAGGGAAAGCCCTTGGGCCTAACGGAATCCCGATTGAATTTTATAAAAGGGCGGCGCCTCACTTAGTGCCGCAGCTGCTAAACATGTATACAGATAGCCTAGAGAAGGGTGTCTTGCCCAGAGATCAGCGCCTAGCCACTATAGTCGCGATCCACAAACCTGGCAAACCCCCGCATGAGTGCACATCTTACCGTCCCATCTCCTTGCTCAACGCGGAAGCTAAAATTCTTGCAAAGACATTGGCCATGAGACTACAACAGCACCTACCTACCATAATCCATCCAGATCAGTCTGGGTTCATGCCGAATCGTAACACCGCCCTAAATCTTCGGCGACTGCATGGGGTCATAGCACGCAGATCTACTATAGAGGAAGACGCAGTCATCCTTTCCCTGGACGCCCGAATGGCATTCGACCTCGTCGAGTGGCCTTTCCTTTTCGCGGTACTCCGACACCTGGGATTTGGTCCTAAATTCTGTGCCTGGATCCAGCTGCTATACACCCGACCGCTGGCGCAGGTCGCGGTGAATGGCTGCATCTCAGAAGAGTTCTTGCTGGGCAGAGGGACACGGCAGGGGCGCCCGCTGTCGCCACTCCTTTTTGTGCTGGTACTGGAGCCGTTGGCCGCCTGGGTGCGCCAGAGCCCGGTGATCCGGGGACTGAAGTGGGCCGTGGGATGGGAGGACCGCATCTTGCTTTATGCGGATGATATCCTGCTCTATTTGGCATCTCCGGCACGCTCCATTAACTGTCTATTGGACATTTGTGCGTCCTACGGCCGGGCCTCCGGTTATACCATCAATTGGGCAAAATCCATACTGTATGTACTGCATGGTACCCCACCACGGCTCCCCCGGGGATGTGACCTCCAGATAACACACATCGGATTTAAATATCTGGGAATATACATCACGCATAACACCACGCAATTCATGGCCGAAAACCTCACACAACCTTTGACGAAATTTCGACACGACGTCAAGCATTGGCGCTCGCTGCCACTAACATTGCTGGGGAGGGCAGCCCTCTTTAAAATGATGGCACTCCCCAGGTGTCCTTTATGCGTTGCAGAACACACCGTTTCCCGTAGCCCCTGCATATTTAGCAGCTATAGACTCCGAAGTGTCCACTCTACTCTGGGATGGGAAGGCACCCCGCATAGCGAGACAGAAGCTTGCGCGCTGTTGGTACGACGGAGGCATCGCCCTCCCTGACATAAAAGTTTATTATTGGGCTGCGCAATTGGCTGTTATAAACCAATGGCTCCACGTGTCCCAGGCCGACCCGGCGTTTCGGCTGGACAGGCATCTCCTTGGTACCGCCGGAATTATGGGAGCGCTATACAATAAGACCAGAAGAGGTGCGCTCACTGGCCCGACGGCCCATACCATTCACGTCTGGGGCGAGGCACGGAGGGCATTGGGATGGGAAGGGGTAATAACGCAGGCCATGCCACTCTGGGATTCCAAACAATTGGGTGCCTTAAGCAACTCCAAGGGCTTCCAACAGTGGGACCTAATCGGGATTTCGACGGTAGGAGACCTATGGAAAAAGGGGGAAATGGTCACGTTCGCCCTACTGCAAGACACATATGGTCTGGTGCAGACGGAGGAGTTTCGTTACCACCAGATACGACACGCATTGAGGGCAGCTATCCCACCGGGTACGCAGCTTCCAGAGTCCTCGCCGTTGGAGGACAGACTCCTGACTGAGCACCTAATCAAAAAAGCCATCTCACAAATCTACCGAAAAATAATAAATAACCAGCCTGATCGAACTGCGGCCCTTAAAGAAAAATGGGAAGCGGACGTAGGTGAATTAGACGACACAGAGTGGCAGGAGGCCCTATCGTCCCCTAAGGAAGTAGCGATACCATCCAGGCTCAAGCTAGTACAATTAAAAATACTACACCGTACTTATTACACACGGACCCTTATGCACAAAATTGCCCGAGCAGATACACCACTCTGCCTTTGAAACTGCAACGAGTTAGGAACCTTTTTTCACACGCTATGGGCATGTCCTGCGATAATGCGTTACTGGAGGGCAGTTATGCGCACCCTCTCGCAAGTAACGACTATCACGATCCTCCCAGAACCAAGGATGTGTCTGCTTAATATATGGGAACCCACAGACCTCACCCATAGGGCCCGAGATTGGGTGACACTGGGAATAACTCTAGCGAAACGAAATATCGCACAGCACTGGGGAACTCGACAGCTGCCCACCCTACAGCAATGGTGCAAAGACATGGACAGTACCATGATTATAGAGAAATCAGTATATATACATAGAGGGTGCCCAAAAAAATGGACACTGATTTGGGGGGGATGGAATACATACCGGGGTGGCATATGTGAGCCCCCACAGGAGAACACAATGTCCGATCTTAGTGAATGATAGAGCTTTGCCTCGGAGGACGTACGAAGGTTAAGCCATACGACACTAGCTAGCCGACAGCCCACGCCACTGCTAGGTAGTCCCTGGCAGACTGCCACCACCGATAAATCAGACAAATACCCCTTTTGATTGATTGTAAATGTACCGTAAATTCATTGATGAAATGTCACATGTACCAGTTATGTAAAATCAATAAAATGTTTTAATAAAAAAAAAAAAGGGAACACTTATATGTAGCCTTTATGGCTATGAGGGCTGCCTTTGATGTAGTGCAAAGGGCAAATCTTTGGAAGGTGCTGGGTAGTTAAGGAATTCCAGAAGACCTTTTGAGACTATTGATAGACTTGCATGCAGAAACATACGCGCAAGTGAGATGGAGCAGTGCGGGGGAACTTTCCAACAGTATCCCGATCAATTGTGGGATGAAGCAAGGTTGTGTCCTTGCCCCATCATTATTCACCCCTTTATATTAATGGCGGGATGGACAGGGTGAGTAAGTGTAAGCATGATGCTCTGAAATCTGCTGCCATTAGCACCTCGCTGCTGATGTTTGCAGACAACACTTTGCTAATTTTTTGCAACCCAATGGGCCTTCAGGTTCTGCTAGATCATTTTGCCTGCTTCTGATTAAATAGGGGCCTTGAGATCAATGCATGGAAGTCGAAATTCATGGCAATTAAGCCCCACCGCTCCATCAGGGGTAAGATGTCGGTAGACGGAATTGGAATAGACGGAGTGAAAAGTTTTGACTACCTTGGCATGTAGGCTTTCTGATAAGTCAGCCTGGATCCCTCAGATTGAGAAAAGTAGAACTATTTTACAACATAGAGCTGGCGTAATAATAAGAAAATATAAGGCAACATCATGTAGAGCAGTCTCACCGTCATTGCAAGTGTATAGGGCATCAGCATTGGCGGGGCTATTTATGGCACTGAATTGTGGGGTGAGATGTTATATTATTATTCCTTGTTGAAAGTAAATTTATAAGGTCTCTGTTTAATCTACCGACCAGCACCCCTTTGCTACCTATTAAGATTTGAACTAGACCATATGAGGGTAGACCAGGTGGTTTTATTTAGCAAATTTAGATATTGGGTGTGTATTTGGAACACACTGCAACAGCCCCCCTATCGTAGGCCCTGAAAGAAATTATTGATCTGGATAAATCGTAAACCATTCCTTGGCTTCACTCCATTAAACAACTATGTAAGTCACTTGAGTTTTATGCGGCTTGGACCGATCCAGGAAAAATTGAGAAATCTATACTAAAAAGGGCAACAAGCATTTATTGGGACAATATGCTGCAAAATCTATGGAATGTTCAAAGAATAGCAAGTATCTCCATGAATTTCCTGTTGCACAAATGTAACCCCATGTTTGAACCGTATCTTGCCCGAATTAGCCCCAGTCATGCAAACAATTTTATATATTAAATTTAGAACTGGCAATCTACCACTCAGGACTTTTACAGCAGGATGGTCTAGGATTGCTGAGTCCCCTGAGCACTGCCCATTCTGTCCCTTCATGAAGGAGACAGAGGAGTATTTCTTATTTTTTGGCCCAGGGAATACCTGCCCAGAAAGAGGTGAATCATCCCATTATGCAAATCATTGGGTATGAGATTGTTCTGGGAGTTGCAAAGGTTCTTGAGATGTGACACAGCTGAATTAATCATTTTTGGTACTTGTAAATTGTTATTATGGGTGTTGCAAGTGAGAGCGAGATACTTAAAACATGGTAATATTTGATTAATAGGGCAATATAGTTAAGCCCCGTTATCTTCTCTTATCATGTTGTGTTGCCTGGTCTCGAAAGGGCATGGTCTTATCTTTTTTTGGGTGTAAGTTTTTTACCTGGAACATCATACCTTAAGAGAATTAGTTAACATAGCGGACCCTGTAAGGAAATTCCTGCGATTATATGCAAGAGGGTTGTGGCCTTGGCTTATGCTAGTTTTCATTTTTTAAATCCAGTGCAAAGCAACTGTCAGTTTTGCACATACCCGGCCAATCCCTCTTAATGAGCGTATTTGTGTGCATTATTTTAATTGTTGCAATTATACCTTGCTATTATGTATTTTGAAATGTGTACATTGGATTTCTAATGTACAATATCTTTATATATGTTTTATATTTGTATAAATATTTATTTGTAGTTTTATTTTGCACTTTTATGGTTTTCTTAAACCGAAATAAAGTATTTTGATTGAGTCTTCAAAATGAATGGTCACTTTTTGAGGATTGTTCTTTCAAATACTGGTTATTGAAGTTGGTCTCAACTAACAAAGAAAATGTAGCGACTGATCAATACATGCTAAATAAAAAGAAGTTCTGCGAGGCAGTTGGAGTAGAAGTCATGGCCATGGACATAATACTTACTGGAAAACACGCTTTAATCTTCTAAAATGCTCATAAACCGTCTGCATTAGTATACAAACGTTATAAAGGGGAAATCACAAATAAAGGAATTAATTTAATTTCTAAACATGAAATGTAGTGGCATTCATCTCAAATTACTAAGAAATTAAAGTTAAAAAACATCTATTTTAGAAAAACTGGTTAAAGAGTGAGATGTTGAGTTTAACATATTGAAGCTTGTGATTTACTTTTGCGGTAAGTTGAAGAGTATAGCTTAACAGATGACACATTGCACATATTTTCTAAAAGTTTGTAAACAATTGTTAAACCAAATATATGGTAAATGAATGCTGTTCCTACATTTTGATGGCAAAGAAAGGCTTTAAGAGTTTTTTCATGGTTTGCAAAGCAGCAATATGTAAGCAGATTTGTGTTGTAATATGCATGCCTTCTATCTGCTATAACAATATTCATTTTGACTCGCCAGTACACTTTAGAAAAGACAGTGTTCACCTAATTGATGTTGGAAAGTGTGTTTTCTACCCAACATCAAAACTGTCTGAGATACCTCATGTTGTTTCTCTGATCCACTTTCACCTAACGGCTTGTTTTAGAGTCACCCACAGCTAATGAGCACCTCTGCAAATGTTTAAGTTGACTCTTGCCTCTTTTGCAATTTTTTTTTGATTCATGAGTCACGCTAACTTGTGAGCCACATTCCAGTCAGGCAATTACTGCCTATTTTCAGCCCTCTCTTGGACTGAAAGATTTCTGATTTCTGGCACTCGATGCAGAAAAAGATCAAAAGTTATAAGCCTAGAAGAAAATGCTTTTCCATTTAATGTTTTTTCTAACTTTATCTTTTGTCGCTGTCTCACTTTGTGTTTTCAATGAAGACCCACGGGGAGAAGTGACAGCAGCAGACTAGTCTTCCCCGGGGTGATTCGTGCCAAACAAATAGGGCATAGGCAGTGAAAGCTCAAGTTTAGGGGTAAGAGGCGGGTATTAGGCAGGTATAAAGGAGTCAAGATTTGCGGGTCTAGCCTCTTCCTGACTCCTAAGCACCACAGGGAGGGTGAATTATGGCAAAGAGCACCCACCCACCCTACACAATGTATAGAATGGTGTGAGGATCACTCTACGCAATGTTTGCCAGGATAGGACTGGTTGTAGGCGGCACATTTGAGAGTGAAGAGTTACATGCAGGTGTATCCACCCCTCAGGGGGTAATGAAGGGAGCATAAGCGAAGGAAGACGGTGTGAGGGATTCTTCGATCAGGTCAAAGAATTTTCATTGGAGGATGATTGGTAGGGGAAATAAAGGAGAGATTGGGTAACGGAAGGAGGTCAGTAAGTGAAAAGGAAAAGAATGAAGCAAGGTATGGGGCATTGAGTTGAAAGTTTGGTGTGATGTGAGAATGGTTCGGTGAGGACAGCAGTGTCGTAGTAAAAATTATTTTGACGTTACACTAAAAGCTGTATTAGGGTTGATAAACTGTTTTGCAACCCTGTCCAAAAAAGTGCCCTTTTACGCTAAATGGTGATATGGTGTGTGATTATTGCACAATGTTTTTTGGCATGCTACTCTTGAATACGCTGTGACTTAAGAGTTTTAAGCATGCGCAATGAAAAATCATAGTGAGTGGGCTGGACTTTCTTACAGTGGCGGTTATAATATGCAAGAGTATGTAGAACTGGACAGCTGCATGTACTTGTTGATATCTTGATTGTTTTTACTTGTTTTAGGAAGGAAGTATATGTTATAAAATTATTTTTTGCTCACAAGAATACGTTTTTCTTTATTTTAGAAAATCACGAGTCACACGTTAAATATAAATAATAGCCAGGGCGACTGGAACTATGCAATTGTGCTGCTGCATCGATTTTTACATTATAGATTTGCCACGTAAACCATCATCTGCCGCATAATCTGCAGATTTAATTAAAAAAATTGTTTCTAGTTCAAACGGTTCAATAGTTACTAAAAATACAGCAACATGTGATGCCGCATGCGAAGGCCCTTTGCAAGACTGGAGTGGTCACCTTTCTTTTGCTTATTGCTATATTTGGGTTTTAAACTGGAACTAATGAGGTACAACCCATGCCAAGACAGTGCTACCAAGTTTAAAAATGTCGAAATAATGAAGCAATACTATTACAAAATGTGTCACATTGTGCTGCATAATTTGCCTTTTCTTGCCACATAATTTACTCAAACCTGCCATCTAATTTGGCCCTCTTCTCCCGCATAAATCCAGTGGCCCTGATAATACCCCAATTTGACATTACACTTTTAAAAAGATTTCCACAATAAAAGAATATATGTAATTTTGACATTAATCCTTATTCCATAGTTGCTCAATTAAACCTGTTGTGCAAATGGATCAAAGTCTGTTTCAGACCACACCCTTGAGGAACTATCCACGAGTTTCCTCTCATTCTTCATTTCACTCTAGTCTTTGCTTCTGGTTGGAGTGTTCTTTGGCTGTTTCTGAAAATGTAAAAAGTGACCCAAACAAAAGGTGATCCTGCACTTCCCAGCTGAATCTAATTGTCATAACATCAATCTAGTATACTTTGGTGCCTGATAATATGTGTATTTTACAATAATGTACATGCATATAAAATTGTTATCACCTCGGTAGTCAAAGGTTCAGTGAGTCACAGAGCATTTAATGCAGGTGCAGTTTTACACACACCACTACAGATAGGTACCCACAACTACACTTAGGGATATGAATGCTCTGATGGAGCATAAGGTACAGTCTGGAGGAACGTGTACAATGCAAGTCCATGTTTATGCACACCTCACTCTTTTAGATATGATTACAGGGCAACACTCTAGCATAGGATTTCTCCTATGGATCTAGAGGTACAGTGTTACTGCGGGTGTCCAATGCAGGTTAAGGTTTACTCACATGCCCACTCATTTGCATTCGCTCAGTGATAGATTCACGGATATAATTGATCTGATGAAGGGAAAGTTAAAATGAGTTGGACGCTGTCCAATGCATGCCCACTCAGTCAGATACGCACTCAGGGCTACAACTTGATATGAAAACACCAAAGGAGCCAAAGGTGCAGTGAGATGTGGGTTCTCCTATGCAGGGACAGGTTTACACACCCCATCTCACACACATAAGCACTCAGGACCAGAGTCCGATATTTGAGCGCTCCAATGGAAACAAATGTACAGTGAGACAGAGAGTGTTAAATGCCATCCCATGTTAAAGTACACCTCCACTCACTAAAATATTCACTCTGGTGTACACTCAGTAATATGATCACTTGGATGGAGCCAAAAGTCTAAAGAGGAGCAGACTGCCCAATGCAATTCCAGGTTTAAACTTTCCCATGCTTATTCGATACGCACTAATTTCTACAATCAGTGTTAAGATTGGCCCAAAGGTACAGTGAGAGGAAGGGTGTCCAAGGCAGATCAAGGTTTATGTGCAACTCTACTCACAAGATATACACTTCTGACTACACTCAGGAATATATGATTGCTCCTTTGGAGTCACAGGTACAGTGAGGCACAGGCTGTCCAGTCCATATCAAGGTTTGCACATTCTCCATCTCATTCAGAAACACACTTTGGGCCACACTGAGGGATATGATCTATCAAATAGAGTCAAAGATATCCACACCCACACTCACTATAATACACACTCAGACCTACACTCAGGGATATGATCTCTCTGGTGGTGTCAAGCCTACAGTTAGTAGGCTTGCAAAACTGGTTGAACTTTATGCACTACTCTGCTCACCCAGATATGCTTTCAGGGCTACAGAAGGAAATTATCACTTTGATGGAGTAATGGTACAGTGAGGGTGACCGTTGAGGTCCAGGTTTTTTGATGCACTCTGTGAGAAACTGGGTTATTGGTTCAGTGGGCTGGTAACTTTGCTCAAGCAACTGCTGCAATTCCTGTCCCACCAAAGTCACTAAATTAACCTGTGCTTAACCCTCTGGTAGCTTGGCAGAAAAGTAGTCAGGCTTAATTTAGAGGCAATGTATAAATTATTTATGCAACACACAAACAGTAATAAAGTGAAAACACAACACAAAAGTCCCACACCAATTTAGAAAAATATAGTCAATTTTAATAAATTTTTTGACACCAAAATGACAAGAATCCAATCAGTAGTACCAACATTTTGAATGTTTAAAGTTTGAGGTAAAAACTAGCGCCTAAAAGATCAAAGCAACAACGGCGGAAATTTAGTCGCGTCAGGCTGGGTGAAAGCTGAAAAATATGGTCGACCACAATGGAGCATGATATGGAAACAAGAACTGGATTGGGCTTGGTCAGTGCTTAACTTCGGACTTAGAAGTAATTTGAAGAAAAAGTCTCTGAGAAGGTAGAAATTCAGCAGGGCAAGGCTGCTTGGGATGTCTGAGGCTTGTCGTCGGGGACCCGCTGGACGATGTCATGGTGAAGAGTTCTACATTCAGATTTAGTCTCTTTTTTAAAGTAAAAAATCTCCAGCAGGACAAAGCTGGAGGCTGTAGCCGACCAGAGTTCTACAAGACCAGATAATCCTTTAGTGATGGACTGCTGAACAGCATTTGCTGTTGTGGACAAGAACGTAGCAGGAGGTGCCGCAAAGTCAGTTCAACTGGTGATGTACCTTGTGTGGATAGACTAGCTGGTAGGCCTCGGTCTACTCTCGGTTCTCAGAGCAGTTTTTAACCAACAATTTTCCAAGTCCCAAGTTTTGGATTCTGACTATCTGGGCATATTTAACATCACCACCAAGGGTCCAGGACTGGAGGGACACCACTTCGGGTGTGCCCAGGTGCTGGGTTAAAGATGGTTGGAGCAATTTCTGTCACTGAGGCTCTGATCAGGAGGCCAGACAACTAGCTCCTGTAGTCGTTCTGGTAGTCCTGGGTTCAAAATGTGGAATAGGGCTCAAACAGCAGAGCAGACATCTAAGTTTTCAGGGAAGGCTCTAGGCAGCAAAGCAGTCCTTCCAGGTTCAGCAAGGCAATCTTCTGTGGTACACACAGGCCACAGCAACAGGCAGTCCTCTGAGAATCCTTACGCAGGTCCAGAAAGTGAACTAAAGAGTGAGTCTGAGGGTCCAATTTGTATAGCAGGTGCCTTCTTTGAAGTAGATGTTTCTTGAGAATTCCCTGTGAAATGCTTGAAGTTTCCTGCCTCCCCTGGCTCCAAGTTGGCTGCATGAACAATGCAGGAGTGACAAGTCCTTTATGTGAAGGCAGGTCGCAGCCTATTTATTTGCAAGTTGGGCTGTGCCCAGCTCCGTCCCCCCATCCTGCCAGTGATGGCCCATGCAGGACACCTACGGCCTCCATTGTGTGGCTGTCTGGGAGGAATAAACAAATCCAACTGCCAACTACACTCAGTAATGTGACCCAGGAACAGGTTGCAGGCACCAAATAGCTAAGGCATGAAAATGCCAACTTTTTAAAAGTGCAAAAAGAGCAAATGATGGGCAGAATGCAGAACAATGTCAAACACTCACCCCCAGGACAGAGCAGAGATCTGGGCCTAAATCCATCATTGTTTTGCTCACCATGCCATTCCAGTTTGGACACAGCCATATGCAAATCAGTCTTGACCCTGATCCCCATGTAAACAGTCTATCACGAACCGCCAGGACAGGTTCTCACTGGACCAGAAACAAGCATCCTAGGACCGGTTTTGGGGCATCACTCCTCATCAGCTTGGATAGCTTGATTCCGGTGGCATGGTGAGCACCGGACATACTATTTTTCGAACTTGGTGTGTTTTTTTTTTCTGTTGTGTTTTCACTTTAATACTATTTGTATGCTGCATAAATACTATACACAGTGCCTGTAAGGAAAGCCTTACTAGTTTTGTGCCAGAGTGTTAAGGGCAGGTTAATTCAGTGACATTTTTGGTTTACTCTGACTAGGATTATGGTTGTTGCATGAGTGGGGCGTTCAGCCCACTCAACCAATAACCACATTTCTTACAAGGACACTAAAAATGACTAAGGAATATGATTTCTGCAATGCAGATAAAGGTAAACAATGATGAATATTCACTTTTCCTTTCCTAACACTTGAGCCTGCATTGGTCACCCCTGCTTTAATTTAATATTCCCTGCATCAGAGAGTTCATATACCTGAGTGTAGTACTAAGAGCATATGTTAGAGAGATGTGGTGTTTATGAACTTGCACCTCTATTGCATACCAAGTGCCTCACTATACCTTTGACTACGTGAGTGCTTTAATATGCCCGACAGTAGTCTTCCATGCGCCTTTCAATGAGTGCAAGTGTGTGAACTTTTAACTGTGTTGCACCTCATATGCCTTACTTTGCCTTTTCCTCTATCAGTTTGTTCATATTTCAGAGTTTAGCCATCATTTTTTATCTGTGTTTGTTTTGGTGTGTACATTCTTTTGACTGTGTTGGTCAGCTAGTGTCTCACTATATCTGTTCTCAGAGAAATATTTTGACATCCCTGACTTGGCTGACTTTTAGCGCCTAGACACCTTTGGGTATTAGAGCGCTATACAAATCTAAATTTCACTTCATTTCAGCTCTGAGTTTGTTTCTGAATCAATGCTGGTGTGCAGAGAGTTGGACCTGTATTGCGCTCCTTTTGCCTTATTGTACTTTTCCTTAATCAAAGTATTTATTCCCCAAGGTGTTTTCAGGAGCATCCATCTAAATGAGTACCAGATTTCATAATCGTGGTCCTCTGTTGCACATCCACTGACCCAGAGTAACTCTTCCTTCCTAGGAGTGGTCAGTCATATAACTGATTGCAACCATTATTACTCTGTTTCCGACTCACTTGAGATAAGCATGATCTTGTTCATGTAACGATCACCCGGTGCTTCGCTATATCTTTCCCTCCAATAGGGTTGGTCACATCCCTAACTTTAGCCCAGAGGATGTATGAGTGAGCAATGACGTGTGTGATATATTACCTCAGGTAGACATCCAGAGTGTTCCCAGAGTGTGTCTGAGAGTATGGCATTGCCCTTGAACGCTTCCTCCTGATGATCACCCACTACCTCACTATACAGTTTGACTCCATCAGAGTTTTCATATCCCTAACTGTAGCTCTGGAAGTATATGTGCGTGAATGGTGCAGTATGTAAATTTGGATGTGTATAGTTTGTAGAATCTAAAACGTAACTGTACATAGCATTAAGCATTTTTTGTTTCGTTTTTCACAGCACGTCTGGTGCAACTTAACAACTATTCAACTTGTGGAGCCACCAAGTGTACCACCTGTTGATGCAACAGCAACATCGAAGGCTTCTTAATCCGAGGAACCTTCATCAGCACAGGAGGAACATCCCCATTATGGTTAACTGCAGCCACCCCCTAAATTTGTCTAATAATTGGCCCTTTTCATTTTGTACCTGATCCTTTTGTTTTTCCAAATTTAATATCCAGGTTCATTTTCTTATATAAAATCCTTCTCTGTATTTCTATTTTGAATGTCATCTGTTTCAAATTCTTTTGCCTGCATGCTTTTTGGTACATTTTCATAGTGCCAACATCCACTCTCCTCCTTCCTGCCGGAAAACAAAATGGTCATTTTCAGTGCCACCACAAATGTTTTGAGGAGCGGGACACTTGTTGAAAATCACTTACTTGCACTCTTTACACAACTTCGACTACCTTCTCTAAAAATATTTGGATTACATTTTGAATCATTTTCAATGCTTGTCAATCATTTCTCCTTTATTGCATTTGAATCCTTTTACTATCTACTGAAAACTATGGAAATTCACTTTCTAAAAATCTGCTCATAAGTATTGGTAAAATACATGGTAAGTATATTTGAGTATGCAGAGAGTGATGGTGTATGCTCATACGTCCCTAAGTACTACTCTCACTACATGAGTGTTCTAAGGTAGTTAATCCAGTGAGACAGCGAGAATAACGTGTGTTTATTTCAAAGTAATACTGTGCATTTCAGAGTGAGTGCCAGTGTGTGCTTGTTTTTACCTGTGTATAAGTGTGTCTTTGTTATTCTGCATTCTCCTCCATTGCAGTGCCACCAGATCTTTGACATGGTTTAAATCTTGATGATTTTGTGACTGTTTCCTTATTGATGTCCCTCAGTTACCTACTAAATCTGGGCTTAGTTTAGGCTGAGCATATTGAGAGATTTTTTCATTTCAAAGGTTCACCTTATGTGGAATGCAAGCAAAATTGATTTAGCCCTCATAAGAAACATTTTAGTTTGAGTGTACAGTATTAGGTTCCACCATCAAGTTGGTGTTTTGAATAATGCTGAAATACTATTACTTCATTAGTTCATTTATGTGAACCATTAAATGAGTAGACATTAGTGTAAAGAGGCTCACATAAACAGTTTTTTTTATTAAGGAGGGTCTTTCCTAAATAGTATTAGGGTTTTCCTTCTTTGAAAAGGGTTTATAAAATTATATAAGTAAACTTGTGCTATTATTTACGTTTGAAATAAAAAATGCAGAGTCTAATCTAAAAAAAACATGGGGGCATATTAGGAAGGGCTTTTTGCCGCTAAAGCGGCGATTTTTCTATCGCCCTATCAGCAAGCTGTCGCTAACAGGCGTTAGCGACAGCTTTCTGGCGATAGCGGCCCGTTTTCCCATCGCCTTGCATGCCAGCGATAATTATCGCTAATGACATTCAAGGTAGGCGTTCCCAACTAAAAGCGACCGAAAACAGTCGCTAACACAACTTGTCCCTATTAGCAATGCAGGCGAAGCGATAAAAAAATTCGCGCTAAGCATGAATATCGCTAGAATTTTACACCTGCTAAAAACATGACTTACCTGTTTGTTGTATGGGAGGTGGATTGTCAGGCTAAGTCCCCCATGGCGTTAATGCGTGAATATCGCTGGATTTCCAGCGATATTCACGCATTTCGCCGCTATCGCTGGATTTTTTATCGCATTGGAGATAAACGTTGCTAATAGCATGTTATCTCCGCGATAAAATCCAGCGATACGCAGCGATAAAAAAAAACGCGCTAAGCGCGGTTTGCGATAATTATCGCAAGTTGTTGCTAATATCCCCCATGGTTTTAAAGAAATCAACTATTGTTTAAATTAAATGAAAAGATAATTATTACAAATTTAACTGTAAATATGAAAAGAAAAATGCTTATCATATTGAAAAATGAGTGGAAAAGAACAGTTTCTTTATCATTGAGTTCCGGTGCCTGAGAGCTTGAAGCTGGGTTGAACACCAACTGTCTTGCATGACTTTCACAACATGGGTGTGGATATATCCTTGAAAGTACCCCCGAGGGAGAGCTGGTTTCCATAAACTTAGAGCTGCCTTGCACAACCGATACCTGATTGTGTCTTTCCAACATCAGTGTATTCCTATGCCTGAGACTACCACTGAGTGAGCACTTAAGTGAGTGCCTGTGTTCATCAACGTAGACCTGGCTTGTACAACCACTGCCTGTCAAGGTAAAGGGAACAGAGATTATACTGTTGCATTTGCATCACACACCTTAAGACCACAAGAACATCAATATTCAGTCATTAAACATGAAATGTTGGCCTGTGCATGGGCTGCTGAAATAATTAAATCTTTTATGAAGGGGATCATATTTCTTACATGAACTGATAACAGACCTCAGGCGCTTATTTTGAATGGGAGCAATGTGAACACCAGAGAGGCAACTGCCACGTTGGTAAGACTGAGTTCAGAACTGTTGAAGCACCAATTTGAGGTTGGGCATATTGCTGGTGGGAGAACCAAAAAGGCTGATTTTCAATCTCACTCGCCAAAGTGCCAAGAATATGGTACTAAATGGAGAATTGATGGTGATTTGAAGATGTGTAAAGGCTGGTGGCAAGTGTATGTCAGTCTAGTCAGGAGTGCAATTGTGAACAAGAGTGGAGCAAGGTGTTGAATCAAGATGCATTTTCAGTGAGATTGGTTGATTTTTATTAGAAATTATTGTCTGAAAGAAAATAATTTGCCATTGAAATTGTAAGTCTACTGTAAAGTACAATCAGAGTTGTCATTTGAGGACAGATTGATTCCACCTTATTCTGTTAGGAACAGATTATTGGAGTTTAGTGATGAGGGGAATCCAGGTATGACATTCAATAAGAAAAGATTGAGGTTGCAGTGTTATTGGCCAGCTATGGATAGTTGTAGGAAAGTGGCTTATTAATAGGTGGGGGTATTCACCTTCAACTAATAATAATACCACAATACCTAATAAGGTCCAGAAAAGTCTCAATAAATTAATACTTGCCCAACCCTTGGTAGCTTAACAATGAGCAGTCAGGCTTCACTTGGGTATGTGTATGCTTTCAGTGGGGCAAACCAGAGCAGTCAGGCTGATTTGTGGTTCAACGTTGGCGGCTTGACTCTCGATGACGAGCCGGTCTCCTCTTGGAGCTTTGTAGCAAAACTTTATAGAAAGTTTCCAAACTTTCAGAACTTGTTCCTTGTGGTTTTCATTGGGGAGAGAAATATCCAGCAGCACCAGCCAAGGGTTCAGAGACTCTGGATTACCTCCCACAATGCACCTGCACAGTCCTGGAAAAATCCAGTTGCCACATGTCAGCATGAGTAGATCCTCTCTTTTGGCTTCCAGGTGATTTCTGCCAGCACTTTGTACCTTCTGCTGCTCAGGGAGTCCACTCCTTTCTTCTTTGAATCAGACAGTCCTTCCATTGTGGAGACTTGAGAGTGCAGCAGATGCAGTACTACTGAGTGCAAGTCTTCTGTGGTGCAGTCCAAGGGTCCAGCAGGGCAGTCCTTATTCTTCTGATGTTCCAGGCAGTGATCTGAGGAGCTCTTGCAATTCTGCCATGTCTATCCTCTATTCTGGGCTAGCAAGAGGGGGACACACCACAACTAATAGGGGTAAAGTTATCTCCCTCTGCTATGACCACTTCTTGCAAAGTGAGGCACATTTTTGACTCAGAATGCACTCTTCTACAAAAATCTAAACAGAGAAGTTATCTCCTTGGAGTATGTGTCTGTGTAACCCAACCAAGAGGTGTGGCTAACATCTGACTACACTCCCCTTCCAGCCCCTCTCTTAATCTAATTAGGGTGGCTCCCACCTAGGCGGGGATCAAGGAAGGGGAAAACAAAGTTCCTCCCACCAAATGGCTGAATTGTTTCAGCCCCAGGCTTCTTCACATCTACTCAGGTAGCAGCTTGGATCAGGCTGTCAAAGACTGGCCAATCAGTAGAGGCTGCTATAGGGCTGCTTTGGGTAACTTCAGGAAGTTCTAAAACTACTTTCCTGTACTAGTTATCATAAATCTGGCCTCAGTAAGTTGTTGGATTTATTGTAACCGTTATTTTGAAACTTTGAATGATTTTGCTAGCTAGCTCCAATCAAAAGTTAGACTTTATTAGTTTGTTAAGCCTTCCCATGTTAACCTATGGGGCTAGCAGCACTACAATAGGGGAAAACGACTTTTTCTCTACCATGGCATATAAAACATATTTTATATTGCCCCTGCTTTTTATAACATGGCACCCTACCCTTGGGCCACCTAGTGCAGACCTTAGGAGTGACATATGCAATATCACCAGCGGTAGGTTGCCGCACTCTTTATTAAAGATGTAGTGAGCATTTGGCTTTTAATTACCCGCTTCACTTTTATTACTTTTTACTCTATTGGCATTAGAAGTGTTTTTATAACTTCAGCACTATCAGTGTCCTTTTACACTTTTTAGACTTCATGCTGCTAACATAGGGCTTTTACCTGTTGTTCCGCTGGTTGAATCAACCCTCCGCCCGCACTTTGGCTCCCTCTCACCCCAGGGGATCCGGTCCCAGCCCTGTTTCCGTCGCGGCTTGTGCCGTTTGCACGGAGGGCGCTTCGGACCGCAAATACTTAAATTTCACTTCCGGTTCAACCAGGGGCATCCGGTGGTTGCGGTCCAGTTTCCCGCCGCATCCACCTACTTAATTAGGATGCCAGAGTGGATGCGCAGGCACCAGCGGTAGGTTGTCACAGTTGTGCTTCGTCTCACTTTTTATTAAAGACGTAGTGAGCATTTGGCTTTTAATTACCACCTTCGTTTTTATTACTTTTTACTCTATTGGTATTAGAAGTGTTTTTATAACTTCAGCACTATAAGTCTCTTTTTACACTTTTTAGACTTCATGCTGCTAAAAAAGGGCTTTTACCTGTTGTTCCGCTGGTTGAATCAGCCCTCCGACTGCACTTTGGCTCCCTCTCACCTCAGGGGATTCGATCCCAGCCCTGCTTCCGTCGCGGCTTGTGCCATTTTCTCAGAGGGCGATTCAGACCGGAAATACTTGAATTTCACTTCCGGTTCAACCAGGGGCATCCGGTGGTTGTGGTCCAGTATACCGCCGCATCCACCTGCTTAATAAGGATCCCAGAGCGGACGCGCGCAGAGAGCGCACCGCTGGTGCGCCAAAGGGAAGCCCATCTGCACCTGGACCACGCCCAGCGCCATTACCCCTGTCCATTTCACCCCAAGCGGGGGGCCCACTATCAAATACCCCAGGGACATATTAATGAGCCTAAACAGGACCACCAAACCCCATAAATGACCCCGGCTGGACTTGCATGGTGAGCCTAAACTATGCAAGCACTGTTTGATAAATCTGAGGTTTAGAAAAACTAGAGGCTGCTCCATTGCTAACCAGGAGAGACCTCTAAAAACATTAACATCTAAGACCTTTCTTGGAATGCTCATCAACGCAAGGTCACTTATAAAACACAAATTAGAATTTTCTGAAATGGTAGTCATGCACAAGATTGATATGGCGTTTGTTACCGAAACCTGGGCAGACGGATCGTCTGACCCGGATTTGGTCTTAGCCATTCCCGCTGGCTTCATAATCCTCAGGGAAGATCGAACAGACAAGCGGAGCAGGGGTCTAGCCATTATCTGCAAAGATAACATATCAGCCAAGGGGTCCACAATTGGATGCAGCCCAGACTGCGAAGTGCTGTCATTCAGGATTACTTTAAGCAAAAACTATACTTTTAAAGGACTCTTGTTATACAGACCCCCTGGCCCAAAAACATTTTTGTGAACTCTATCAGCCCCTCTATTGAATCTAGCATTGAAACTGATGATGTATCTATTTTGGGAGATTTTAACTATCACCTAGAAAAATTGGAGGACTATGATACAGCCTCTCTAGTGGATATGATGACCAGCTTCTCTTTGAGACAGATAGTCGAGTACAATACGCATGCCGCAGGACATACATTTGATGGCATATTCACATCAAACCCTTCTTTGAAGGTCTCAGAGGTGCTGCCGATCACCTGGTCAGACCATAAAGCCATAATGTTCTCGATAAATACCTCGCATCATGTACCGCATCCCCCAATTCCTGTAGAGTACTAAAAGGTCCGATTGGAGGAATATTGACCCTCTGGCATTACAGTCATGCTTAACCAACTCAAAGCCCGACCTGACAACAGACGCAAACATGGCTGCCTTTAGATTCACTGATTGTTTCAAAGCAGCAGCTGATACCCTTGCCCCGGAAAAAACCTTCTCTACTAGCCGGGAAAAACCTCCAGAACCCTGGTTCTCTGATACACTGAGAACTCCGAAACAATTATGCAGAAAGATAGAGAGACAGTGGAGAACGAATTACGGCTCATTGGAAAAAATAAAATACGCACAAACACTGTCTGACTACAAGAAACTGATAGTAGAAGAAAAAAGCAAGCACTTCTCAGCAAAAATCTTGCAGGCTAAAAACTCTAGTAATGAACTCTTTGCAACAGTCAAAAGCTTAGCCAATTTACCAGAACCCATTAGCATGGACAGCAGTGACACATTTTGTAATTCATTAGCATGGTTTTTCAAGAACAAGGTGGAGACTGTGTACAGGTCCTTTATTGATGGAGATACTGATTCAAATGGAATGATAATGATATGATATGATACCAGTATTTGTAAAGCGCAAACAATTACCCCTAAGGGTGTCAAGGCGCTGGGGGCCGTCGGGAAGATTAAGCAAGCTATTGCCCAGAGTCACATGGTGCTGGGCTAACTTGCCACCCGCGCCAGGGATCGAACCGTGAGCCCAAGATGCATCTCCCGGCATCGGTCAGCGGAGAGTGAACAAACCCGGAGCGTGGGGGAAAACAATTGTGAATGGTATGACTTGCAGAAACGGCGCTTCTCAGACTGCGCCCAAAGGAGCACCGTAGTGTGGAGAGCGGGGTGGCCGGGACGAACCCTTCCCACATCTTAGTGAAGAAATCCCCAATGTGAAATAGCGGCAAGATCGCAGCAAGGGGGAAGAATAAGGGGGGGCACCTCCTATGCATAGTTGCACAGACTAGCGCCTTGCCTTGACAGATAAACAGTGCTCCCTATTGGGCCCCCTCAGGCAGCAGGAGGGAACCGGTGGTGCGCTGAGTGAACCCGCTTCCAAGGTGATATTAAAAAATCCATTGGACCGGGCCCACAGTGCTCCAACCCGAAGAGGCATCAGTGAACCATACGAGTTAGCACCTAACTACAGTGAGCACAAACCAGCGAACAACACCATTGGAGGGGAAAACCGACAGGCCGTGAAGTGGAACACCCACTGGGCAGGCGGCAGTAAGTACCAAAACGGTGGCAAATAGGTGGATCTCCACTTGTAAAGTCGTACACCATGTCGGGAGCCAAGGGAGGGCGCGGGACGCACCAAACCAAACTCGACAAATACGCCCTGCACAAGGAACCTGAAGAGGGAAACAAACTGCTTGAGCGCTCATCAGGAGGGGAGGACCCTACTTTATATGACATCTTGGTGGCCAATAACAAAGTACAGACCTCGCTGGAAACAAGAATGGATACAGTCTCGTCTGAGGTCTCCTT
The DNA here is from genome assembly GCA_963921515.1 of Calotriton arnoldi. Classification (NCBI taxonomy): domain Eukaryota; kingdom Metazoa; phylum Chordata; class Amphibia; order Caudata; family Salamandridae; genus Calotriton; species Calotriton arnoldi. Next base: position 1,314,412 of record CAWUFW010001730.1, read on the forward strand.
AATAAGAGCGGACTTACGCAAATTGGGAGACAGAGTCCGAGAGGTGGAAGACATGACAAATTCTTTAAAAGCAAACTCCAAACTCCTCCAACAGCAAGTTACAAACCTACAATCCACAACAACCGCACTTGAAGCAAAGCTGGATGAATATGAAGGGCGCGCAAGGAGGAACAATATACGAATTATAGGAGTGCTGGATCAAGCAGAGGGACCTGCGGTCGATCTTTTTGTAGAAGAGTTCATCCTCAAGCACCTACAGCCCAGTAGACTATCCAACTATTTCTCTATCGAGAGGGCACACAGAGTCCCAGGGGGACGACCCAGACCAGGCCTGAGTCTTCAACTTTCGTGATTGCGACGCTATATTACACACAGCTCGCAGTGCCCCACAGGTTTGGTACGAAAACGCCACAATAACATTTTTCCAGACTTCACACTCAATGACAACGGCAGAGCTTTTTCGAAATCAAAAAGGTGCTCAGAGAGAAAGCACT